>OY282560.1:217581584-218953577 GCA_958295665.1 Tipula vernalis | reverse complement strand
ATATATATAATACATATACAAAAACCCGCTAATTCCGCACGTTGGGATCATCTATGGCTGTTTTGAAATTATCTTTATTCAAGGAATTCCAGTCATTCTTGAATCTCACAAATAATAGAACATTTACTCCTGATGTGTTGCCCATTTTTGATTCAATTGCCGCACGCAATGTAATTTCACATATGTGATGTCGACAAGGAAGATATAATAAACTTCGTTCCAGTTTCTGCTCTAAAATAATAGCTACTCCATTTAATCTTCCAGAATTTCATATCGAAGCAAGCCGCCACGACATCGCTACTCTCCAATCGAGATTAAGCTTTGGAAAACAGCCTCCGCCATTTCCGAACCAGTTGATCTTGATATTTTGGGAACGCCCAATAATTGTTCTCCATCTATATGAGAAATAATTACCGGCAAACGATCCACGGTCTCCGTTCCAGATAACTCCGGGAGTAATTTTCCATCCCAATGTACTACGCCTGTTGTAAACTTGAAAGTCGACTTAACTGATGCTGCTATTTCTACTCTGTTTGTTTCACGAAGACGCCTCAGTGTTGTTAGATTCAAAACGAGTTCATCAATAGAATGTTCAATGTTTTCGGCAACGGCACTGATTAAATGCATTGCTGCACGTTCACTAATCTTCCACTTATCCAAAGCTGATAATATTCTAAGAGTAATAAAACATTTGCTTCCTCTAGGGGCTCCTTCTGCGCTTAGCACGGGCAAATCAATATTTTCGAAGCTCATTTCGTTATCAGGCATACTTTCGCTATCACTCTCCGATGACGAAAATAATGCTTGTGAGTCTATTGGAATTGATTTACTTTTTTCTTCAAGATATCTTCGTTTACGATTTTTTTCTGCCTCCATACGTTCCGATTTCCTCTTTCAATTTCATATTGTCTGGCTCCAGTCAAAAATCCGGGACGCCCTTTCTCACGCTGCGACAAGAGGAATCGCTTGTCGTCTTCACTGCTCATCATGAACGAGGCATTGATATGTGCGATATCAAAAATATCATCCAGTTTATAAATGCATTTTCTCTTTCACGGTAAACTTTAGAAGATTTATTTTCATTCTTTAGGAGATTTTTCCATTCATCATGCAATTTTTCCAATTTTTAAATGGAATGTTGTTCCTTTTTCACTGGGATTCGTGCGTTTGACCTCAAAATAGACACTTTCTGGATTGGCAGAACTGCACTTTCACGAATTGTTAATTTTACAGTACGATGATTGTAAAAAAAAGACACACCACATGCTTATTTGAGGGTAACTTAGCACCAATAATTTGACAGTACCCACGGCCAAGAAGATAAATTTCTGTAGTGGACCGTAAATTAGATGCCATTTTGTCAATTTTAGTAGCACTTTCTTAAAAATATTAATAAAACTCTTAAATGGACTGGATTTAGTTATTACAAATTTGTGTCCTTTATTCGCGAGATTTGGATTTAAACTGAAATTAATTTGCATTTCTCTTCTTTATATATTATATGATTGTATGAACATATTGGCCATAGCAGGTCATAATTAATGCGGTAGGCGGATTTAAATACAATAACTACTGAGATGACAACTATGTTAAGTCCCTACGACTCATGCGATTTTTATGACATCATAAAATATTCCATTGTTTAGTCGTTACTCCTCATTGCTATATATTTAATTATTTTTTTGTAGTTTTGAACATAAAATCCAGGATTAAAAAAAAAACGGTTTATTATTTGAGTTTTTATTAGTTTCGAAAATTGGCAATAAAGTCGCCATTTGTTAACCGATTTTCGACATCTTTGATGTTTTGGAAAGGTAATTATATCTTCTATTCACCACAATTTTGATTTAGGCTGAGAAAAAATTCTAAATCATTTTTCTGTTCGTTTGAAAGTGAAAAATTAAAAAAAATACCGTTTTTATCGAAATTAGCGCTCAAGTTGTGACCTCTAAGCCATCTTCGATTGACCCAATATTTTTTCTGTTTAAGTTTTTAGCATAACCTCACATTTCTAGGGGGTGTCCCGTTAGATATCTCTACATTTGTTTTGCACCATACAAACAAGGACCACCCTAATATGTATATATATATATATATATATATATATATATATATATATATATATATATATATATATATATATATATATATATATATATATATATATATATACATTTACATATACAGTTAATCAAAAAATTATTGGCACACTACGTTTTCTTGAACATATAACCTACTTTCAAATATATTTTATAAAACTGTTTACAAAAAATGTGCATAACCTTTTCGCAAAATGTGTGTACATCCATTCTTTCTCATATTTAATTTTTTTTTTGTAATAGGGGGTTTTCCCCGAACAACAAGTCTTGTATAGAGAAAAAATAACATCAAAAAAGTATTGGCACAGAATTAGTATTTCGATTATTATTCCAGAGTTCAGTTGTGCTAAAAATTTTTTGTAAAAACTTTCTGTAGGCCTGTGCTTGTTGTTTGTTAGAAAAATTAAATTTTATAAAAACTAGTAATTTTTTGGTTTTCTTTATAAAAAATCACAATTAGAATGACTAAAGGAACGGAAATATCTCTAGAAACGCGAAAACTTATTATTAAATTATTTTTAGAGAAGAAATCATACCGTGAGATTGGATCCATAATAGGAAGAAGCTATTCCAGTGTAAGAAATATAATTATAAAGTTTGGAAAGACAGCTACATTGCACACAGAAATACGGTCTGGTCGACCAAAAATATTTTCACCCAAGAAACAGCGGATTATCGTGAACACCATAAAAAAGAACCCAAGTATTCAGCACCAAAAATCTGCCAACAGATGTTTCAATCAACAGGAAAAAAATCAAATGCCCAAACTGTTATAAATGTGCTTTATCAAGCTGGTTATCATGGACGTTCTGCGAGAAAAAAACCACTTATTTCAAAAATAAATAGTTTGAAGCGCCAAAAATTTTCTGAGAGACATGTAAATGAGTCTGACGAATTTTGGAAAAAAGTTGTGTTTACCGATGAAAGCAAATATAACATTTTTGGCTCAGATGGGCGTTCCAAAGTGTGGAGAAAGAAAAATGCAGAATTTAATAAAGAAAATATTATTCCAACCGTCAAACATGGTGGTGGTAACGTGATGGTGTGGGGTGTATAGGTTCTTTAGGGGTTGATAATTTAGTTTTTTATTGAATCTAATATGGATAGATATGCTTATTTAAATATTTTAAAAGAAAATTCAATTGAAAGTATTAAAAAGATGGGATTAGATGAGAAAAGTTTTATGTTCCAACAATACAACGAGCCCAAACACACAACAAAAATAGTCAAAGAATGGTGCCTTTATAACATCCCCAAGCAGTTGAATACCCCACCACAATCTCCAGATTTAAACCCAATACAACACGTTTGGGACTTATTGGAAAGACGTATCAAACACACACAATATCCTCGAAAGAAACTTTGAAATCAGCGTTATTAGAATAATGGAGTAAAATCAGTCCTGAAGAGTTGGCAAAGTTAGTACTCAGTATGAAAAATTTCCTGCAAGCAGTTTTGAAATCAAAAGGAGGTCCAACAAAATACTAAATATTTTCAATAACTGTAAAAGTGGCAGTAAATTTGATCAGAAGTTTATAAATGTGCCAATACTTTTTTGAGATAATTTTAGGAATCTATGTTTATTTTTTCTTTGTTTTCCATTTGTTTTTTTAAATTTTGAAATAAGTTTGAGTATAAAGGTGTATCTGAATACGTTTCTAAATATATTATGAAAAATTGTATTGAATTATATTGATCGACTATTTTTTAAACAAAAATATAAAAAAAAATGAAGGTGTGCCAATACTTTTTTGACTAACTGTATATATACAGTGCTGGAAAAAAAAAATTGGGCAAATATATTTTATAACAAATTGGAGTCTTTTTTTGCTAAAATTACAAAACTTTTGAAAGTAATTGGCTTAGTTTCATTTTAAATACATCTATGAAAAAAAAAAAAAAATGTACCTACAATTTAGGGGGAAAACCCGAAAAATGCCAAAATATAATATTCAAAATACATTGATTGGAGTTAAAGTATTGGAATAAATTAAGCACTTATTATTTAATTTTTAGGTTTTTGCTAAGCTATTTAATTTTTAATTTTTGCTAAGCCTCTCGATAGATTCTCTCCTTACGAGAATTCTTCCATCTCCAATATGCAGCTTGAATTTTGATTCATCGGAGAAAATCACATCATTCTACATCCCTTGAGTCCAAGAAACATATTCCTGGGCCCATAGCAAACGTTTTTTTTTCACTCGTAATGTGAAATCAGGCTTCTGGACTGGTTTAAGTGTTTTCAAATCAGCTTTAACAAGTCTTTTTCTTACTAAGCTGGCTGAAATTTGTTTTCCCGTTGCTCGCTCGAGATCCCCTCTTATGTGCGAGGAAGTTTTAAAACGGTTCCGACGACATTGTAATATTAAAAATTCTAAAATCTCTAAAAATTTATCAAATTCAATGAATCAGAGGTGTATCCCTGTAATAAAAGCAAATGGCGGCCCAACAAAATATTTCTATAAATCAGTAAAAAACAAAAAAAAAGGGAGGTGTGGCCAACACACGACTTTCTTTTACGAACAGAGAATTTTGAGAAATTTTATTTTTTTTTTATAACTTTTTTTTTTAATTTTTTTTTTTTAATTTTTAAATTTTTTTTTTAATTTTTAATTTTTTATTTTTATTTGTTTTTAATTTTTGAAAATTAGTAGTTTTTTGTAAACCTTATACTTTTTAAGATATTTGCAAAATAAATTTTCTGTACCAAAGGAGTGGCCACTTCCGGTTAGCCGATTTGGAGTAAAATTCACTACTTTTATCTTAATTTATCAAAAAAGCTTAAATCTGAAGTTTCAATTCGATTGGTTAAACCATCTGGGCTGTAGAGAGGACACGGACAGACTGACAGACTCACAGACAGACAGACAGACAGACACCATTTCGAAACCCACTTTTTCGGACTCAGGGGACCTCAAAACAAATAAATCTCTAAAAATCTAAAGATCCAAAATTTTCATGATTACTATACTTTATTTTACTAGAGTAAAAGAAAGTAAAAATTAAATAATAACTGTTTAATTTATTCTATTACTTTAACTTCAGTCAATGTATTTTGAATATTTTGGCATTTTACGGAGTTTTCCCCAAAATTGCAGGTACATTTTTTTTTTTTTTTTTTTTTTTTTTTTTTTCAAAAAATTAGGTAAACAAAAATTTAAAATATATCAATATTAGGAATTTATATATATGTATATATATATATATATATATATATATATATATAATATATATATTTGATATATACATATATACATATACAGTGCTGGTAAAAAAAAAATTGGGCAAACTAATTTATTGCAAATTGGAGTCTTTTTTTGCTAAAATTACAAAACTTTTGAAAGCAATTGGTTTATTGTTTCATTTTAAATACATGTATGACGTAATTTATTGAAGAAAAAAAAATTGACCTGCAATTTAGGGGCAAAACACCGAAAAATGCCAAAATATTCAAAATACGTTGATTGGTGTTAAAGTAATGTAATAAATTAAACACTTATTTTTTATTTTTTTGTTTGTTTTTTATTGATTTATAGAAGTTCAATCTTTCATATTAATATTTTGTTGGACCGCCTTTTGCTTTTATTACACCGGTACAACCCCGCAACTGATGTGCAAAAAAATTGGGCAAGCAATTATTTTTTTTACGCCTACCGTTCTTGGCCGTCATTAGGGTGCAGATGTTTTATTGCCTGTAATTTATTTTTTGAGTATAAATAGTGCATATTTTGTAAGATTAAGTTATTCTGTAAGTGATCCTAGACAAATAAAGAATAAAGTGCAATTTTAGTTTTAAAAAAATGGGAAAAGTTAGTAGTGACCAGTGTAAAAGCAATATGTTGATTTTGGCGCGAGAAAATTTAACCACGCGTGAAATAGGTGAAAGATTAAACATTCCTAAAAGTACTATCGCGTGGAATATTAAAAAAAAATCGAAAGATGGGCGGTACACAAAGAATGAAAGGCTCTGGAAGGCCCAGAAAGACAACGCCAGTGGAAGATCGTTTTACACTATTACAAAGTCGTCGGAACCGTTTTAAAACTTCATCGGACATAAGACAGGAACTTGAGCGAGCAACGGGAAAAAAAATTTCAGCCGGCTTAGTGAGAAAAAGACTTGTTAAAGCTGGTTTGAGAGCAATTAAACCAGTCCAGAAGCCTGAGTTCACATTATGAGTGAAAAAAAAAGTTTGCTATGGGCCCAGGAGCATGTTAATTGGACTCCAGAGATGTGGAATGATGTGATTTTCTCCGATGAATCAAAATTCAAGCTGCATGTTGGAGATGGAAGAATTCTCGTAAGGAAAACCTGGCGAGAGACTTAGCAACGAATGTCTTTTAAGACTTCCACCGAAAAAGAAGGAGTTATGGTCTGGGTATGCTTTTCTGGAAATGAAACCGGTCGATTGTGCTTCCTTAGTTCCAGCGTTACAGCAGCTGTTTATCTGCAGGTCCTTCAGAACGAATTTCAGCCTTCTGCGTTAAAGCTTTTTGGCGAGACTTGCAAATTTATTTTTCAACAGGACAACGCTCCGTGCCATACCGCCAAAATTGGGAGTTATTAATTTTGAATTGTAGATAGACAAATTGGCTTTCAGATAAACATACATAATTTGTTAAATACTTGTTTTTTTTCTTATCTCTTCATTTAAAGTTAGAAAAGTACTTCGAAGAAAAAAGTATCGATGTGTTGAGCTGGCCCCCGTATAGTCCAGACTTAAATCCAATTGAAAATATTTGGTCTATAATGAAGCTAGAAGTAGCAAGGAAGCGCCCAGAATCGATTATAGCTTTAAAAAATTTGTTGATGATGATTTGGGAATCCATATCTCCTGCGACTTTGAAAAATTTATCAAATTCATTGAATCGGAGGTGTATCGCTGTAATAAAAGCAAAAGGCGGTCCAACAAAATATTAATATCAAAGATTGAACTTCTATAAATCAATAAAAAACAAAAAAAAATAAAAAATAAGTGTTTAATTTATTACATTACTTTAACTCCAATCAAACGTATTTTGAATATTTTGGCATTTTTCGGTGTTTTGCCCCTAAATTGCAGGTCAAGTCCTTTTTCCAAAAAATTAGGTCATAGATGTATTTAAAATGAAACAATAAACCAATTGCTTTCAAAAGTTTTGTAATTTTAGCAAAAAAAGACTCCAATTTGCAATAAATTTGTTTGCCCAATTTTTTTTTACCAGCACTGTATATATATATATATATATATATATATATATATATATATATATATATATATATATATATATATATTTATATATATATATATATATATATATATATATATATATATATATATATATATTTACATATATGTAACTACAATACCCACTAGCTCTTGCCTTGAAAATTCACTTTCATAAAATATAGTTTGTGATTTTGTGAAGCATTAAAATAAATTTGGCTTTTATTGAATGTATATAGGGCGGGTAAGCGTGCCAAATTGTTTCATAGTATGAGTACAGATAGGCAAACTGCAAACTAAATATGTATGTACATATGTACATACATAAATCTCTATAAATATTTCGATGGTAACAATTTTATCAACAAAATAAATTTCTCATGCTCTGATCTAAAAATCGATCACTGTCTTTCTCATAAATACAAACCTCATTACAAAATTTCTGTTATTTGTTTTTCCAGTTTATTTTTCCGCTCAATTTTCTTTTGTTGTGTTCGATATCTTAATCGATAATCGATAAGATAAAACGATAAAGTGTGAACTTTACTTGTATTTTTTTTTTTTTTGTTCTATTTCCAAAAAGCATTTATATATTATTATTATGGATGTTGTTGGTTTTTATTTTCATGGTGGTGATGGTATTTTTAGGTTTTCCACCGGTTTTTTTCATTATATGTTTTTTTATTATATTTTATTTTCATTCAAAATGTTCGCTCTCAACCACTGTAAATACATATAGCCATAAATATGTACGTGATAACAGTATACGCAACATATACATAGTTTTACATAATCTTTTACCAAAGACCCTTATACAAAATTCATTAATTTCATTTATTTTGCCACAGTGCCTTTTTGTTTTTAAATTAAAAATTTTTCATATTGTTCTTTATATTTCTACAAAATATAAACAAATAGATACATTTTTCTTACGTTTTCATTTTGCTTATATGACTGTGTTTTTTTTTTTTGTTTTCTCGTCTTATGAACAATAATTTTCCAAGCCATCGAAATGTAATTAAATAGATGTAAATAGACTTTATTTAATAATAACTATCAATCAAATTTGTCATTTGCCAAATATGTTTAAACAGACATGTTAGGAGATATTATGCGTTTAAATTGAATACCTTTGAATGTAAAAATAAAGTGAAACAAGCAAAAAAAAATGAATTAAACATTTTTTCCCGTACAGATAAAACATTTCTTATACCTTTGTTTAAATTAGGTGTTGATATCAGTGGTTTGGGATAATAGAATTAAAATTAAATAAAGCAAACAAAATATTTCTGCGACACTTTGGACCACCTAAACAAAATCCTACGCTGGGAAAACTATCCCGTCGCTCATCTGGGGTACCATTCAAATTAAAAACGTAAAACAAAAAAAAAAAACCGTTAACGATTTGCTAGGAAAATAACAAAAACCAAACAATTTTGAATTTGATGAAAACGCCATAAAAGAAAATTAAGAAAAATCACGATTTTTTTAATTTTTTTTTTTTTTTTTTTCGTATAAAATTATTCATTTATTTTCATTTTGTTGGTACGACTGTACAAGGTTTTAACTTTCGAACTCGTTTTTATTTTCTTTTCTTTTTCTTTTTTTTTTTAAATTTCATTTGAATCATTTGTATTACCCATGGGACAACATAAATTTTATTTAAATTTTCCAAACAACAACAACAAAAACGAGATAGATACACACCCAGAAATCGTTGATAAGATTTTTTTAAGCTTAGAGGAAAGCTGTTATTAAAGTTGTTTTTTCTCACCAACCCACAAAAAAGAAAATAAAGTACACTAGAGAGCGTGTGTGTGAGATAGAAAGGGAGAATCTTAAATTTAACAAGAAATGAAGAAATAAAAGGGATTTTGGTTTTTGTGATGTTACTTCTAAAGTGTTAAAAATTAAAAAAAAAAAAATTCTAAAAAGGAATTTGTTGTATAAATTTTGTTGTTGCTGTTTTTTATTTTTAAAACTGCATTTGTGTAATTTGTATTTACCGAAGTTGTTGGCTATTGAAGTATACGAATCTACACATATGTAGCTACATAGGTTGTAACTTTATAAGCGTTGATTTGATGTGGGTGTTTCGGATATAGTTATAAAGTATTTAGAAGTAGAGTATTTAGAATTTGTTTAGATACTTAGAATTAGGTTATGGTAGGCGTACGCCTTAGGTAATTGTTCTTTATATGTATATTAATTATTACTAACGTAAGATTTTTGAGCAAAGGAAATTATTTTCGTTTTAATAATTATTCATTACGGGTTTTTTGATATTTTTTTTAAATCATTTACAATAAAAGCACACGGTGTTCCTGAATGAACTTTAAATTCAACTTTAACCTACTCGAAAATTTTAAATTGGATATTGTTTAGGAACCTTTCAAGAATCAGTTAAGATCAAAATTAAAAAAAAAAAGAACTGCCTTAAAATTTTATTTTATTTAATATTAATTTATTTAACATTAAAGAAGAATAAACATTATTTAGTTGCCAAAAACTATATTGTTTTACCTGAAAATAAAAATTATTGTTATTTCATCAAGCAAACCAAACAAAAACAAGAAATTAAAAAAATTAAATGTGTTTTGCGTTATATTCACATACACTTCTTAACAATACATTTGGATATTCCGGATGGGACTTCATCAGCTTATATCTAGTCCACGTTTGTTTAAAATTAGCTTGAACCGATTCCATCGCCTGCTCACTATAAAACGCAAGACCTCGTTTTGTTTTCTCACAACAATCTTTAACATGAAAGAATACTGCATGCACTTTTGGCGTTATGTTGATTTTAAGATCTTGGTAACTTTCTTTGAATTCCTCAATGTATTTTGTATATAACGGATATAGCGAAACAGAAAAGCAAGAATCAACTACCTTTCCAAAATCTTTGAAGTTTCTGACATATTTTAAGTAGTTCAAGCAACAAACCGCCTGAAGAAGGTTGACTTTTTTTAAAAGTATTTTTCATGAATTTCCTGCAAATGAAAGACTTCCATAAAATATATCACGAGAAACATTACATTGCTTAGCCCATTGTAAGCTGTCTTTTTCGCACTCTTCCATCATATGTTTATAAATATCAATCAATGATCAATCATGAGGTGTAGCTCTGGCGGTGGAATGATGTCAATATTTTTTTTGTTATTATCTAAAGAGATAATTGGAGGAAAAACGCAATTTTTTATATGTTTTTGCCTTGGTAAGTTTGGCTCCACTTTCTTTCCATGCTTTGATCTTAAATTATCGTTAGATGCTAAACACCAGGTACAGAGGTGTGCACTGCTTGATGACATTAAACCACACAGCAAATTAGCAAGCTAGTAATATAAGTGGCTATTGTAGAATCAAATTTATTTATTTTTAAGATTCCATTAACTTGAAATATCGTAATAATTTTCTTCAGCTGGTTGTACTAAGCCTACTAAAATAAGTTTATTTACCCCTGTATCTTGAGAGTTACCTTCTATAGCTGCAGCGTAAGTTTGTCGGCTTCGAGTACCTTTATAATTAGTCATTTGTTCTTCTATAGATTGTACTGATAAGCAAACCTTCAAAAATCCGCAACCACCGTCTATACCAAATGTACAGGTAACCCTTGAAATATGCGGCAAATTGGTTGCACAAAAACCGCGCACAATTCAAAATTCGCATAATTTGAGACTTAGAATCAATAGAAACTATTCATTTATAACTATCAATTCATTAAAAAATGTTATTTTCTTAAAAATAACTATCCGTAAAGTAGCTTCTTTGGAAAAACTGGTCATAAGCTTTTGCCGTTTTACAGGCATAATAACACTTTCGTCGTTCGAAAAACTTTCAGTGGGAGCAGATGTAGTGCTGCAATTTATGAAATTTGTAATTAATATCTGCTTTTTAGACATATCAAACTGCTTTTTAATTTCGTAATATGGTGCCATGATTATGTCTACTTCGTGATGAAATTTTAGCCATCTCTCAATATCTGGATCATTCTCCTCGAAGAAAAATTCTAATTTATGGGACATGTCAATTCCGTCTTGCAATATGGTATGTTTGATTTAAATGTTGGTGTCTCTTCAGATTAATTCTATTTCATTAAATTCTGGTTTTCGTCATATAAAATCAGAAGGTCTTCCTCAGTTAAGTCTCTTCTAATCTCATGTATTCGTGCACCTCATTCAATGTGATTCATTAAGTCCTTCACCTCCAACCGAACGCGCCAAAGCCACGACTTGGTTTAATTCAGCTTCTACCTCTGGTACAACATGTAATCCTTCGACTCCCGCTGGCCATAATTTTTTTCGCCACAATAAATTATACACAATTCTTCATAGAGTATTCTTTCCGTATTTTGGTAACTGTTACTCGTACATCTGGTCGGTTATCTAATTTATCTATGATGAATTCAAATCTGACCCGTAAAATTATTGCTTTAAAGGTGGCTATAATACCCTGGTCTAATGGTTGTAGCAACGATGTCATATTAGCTGGTAATAATATTACTTTGACGTTAGGATGATTTAGATCCGGTGGATGGCAGCGAGCATTATCAATGATAAGCAAAACTTTGAAACCTCAATTTTTTTTATTTAGGTATTGCGCAACTTCTAGAACAAACATTTTGAAAAATCATTCTATAAACAAGTTTGACGTCATCCACGCTTTTCGGTTTGCTCTCTAATATACCGGTAATTTGCTTTTATCAACATTCTTGAAAGCTCGAGGGTCTAATGCATGCCCCCGATGCATTACTGCATAATAATAGTTATATGCGATCTTCCGGGCAACATATCCACCCTCGTCAATAATTTTCTGAAGTTTTGGTGGATACAATCTGGCAGCTTCTTCATCAGCAGATGCTGTTTCTCTGGTTAATTTAAGATTATGTAATGAAAATCTCTTTTTAAAATATTCAAGCCAACCTTTGCTTCCAGTAAATTCTGTTAGCTGACTGGACGAAGTCGGTTCGGATTTGATATGATTAAAAATTCGCACGGCTTTCATACGAATTACCATTCCATTTAAAGGCATCATCAACATATTTTCCATTTTTTCCACTAGCGTGAAATGTCTTATTGAAACTAATTGAGGCACCGGCCGCTACTGTATCTCTTATTTTCTTTTCATTAATTGTAATCGCACGAATTGTGGATTCTCCTAATGCAAAATCATTTCCAATTGTTGTTGGACCATCTCCTTTACGTAGCCCATCCAAAATTTGAAGTTTTATCTCTAATGTTATGGTTTTCCTTTTTTCTTTCTTATTCGACATTTCTATAGAGGTTTGGAAATAAAACGATCAGTAAAATAATGAATAGGAACTTTGATGACAATAAAAATCTAAATTTAAAAAATGTTCTAAAAACAATGCATGCAATTAAAAAATGTTAAAAATATTTTAACTTCAAAATTCAAATTTGTTGACTTACTATCGTTTAGGATTTTCAATCTAACACTAAAATATTTGCATTTAGTTAAATTCAAAAGAAAACCAAATTGAGAGGCCAGTGGTACCAAAACCAACAAAAATGTTTATACAAGCCGTCTCGTTCGCTCCCTACACAGATCCTATCAAAAAAATATACGCTATATTTATTTATGTATTGGTATTTATATATCGGTATTTGACAGATTTTTTCGTAGAATCAGTGCCAGTGTATACATAGGCAATGGTAGAATTATAGACATTTGTGTTAGTTTTGTGTATATATACTTTCTGCTTTATTTTATACGCATCACTAATACTACGCCTTAACGTACTTTTTTGTATCTTAAGTGTTTATACTGTTTGGCTTGTATAAACATTTTTGTTGGTTTTGGTGGTACATATAAGACTGATTTTTTAAACAATGAAACTATTCTGATATGGTTTTTTTGGTCTTAGCTCTGTTTTTATAAATTTATTTGTTGTAGGTATGTATGAATATGTAGGAGAAAAAGAATAAACCAGTCTCCTACATTCATATGTACACTATCATAAAAAATGGCCGGAGAGAGCTAATTATGTACTGTACATATGTGTGTGTGTGGCGTTTGTATGTATGTCAAATAAAACGATTTCCTATTCTCTTTGTCGTATATCAATAATAAAAGGAAAAGAAAAAATCGGAATCGCACTAACCAGAAATAAAAAATCGCACTAAACCTATATATCCCGCACAGTTTAAAAATTACGACACAAATTTTGGATCTCATAAAACCAAAATCGCACAAATTAAACACGCATAATTCAAGGGTCACCTGTACATGTAGTTTATTAGTTGAAGCAAATTATTACAATACACTAAAGTCACTTCGACAATCACATTGCCTTTTTTTTGGAACTTAAAAAATTACTTGTTTTAATATCAAAATAAGAATCAAGCAAATGAGTTTGCTTTTGTAATTTTTCTCTCATATTCGGCCCAAAAAATTTACGATTTTTAGAAAGTAAACGCATTGAAGCAGCAAGTTTTGTTGCTTTTCTACTACTAAGCGACAGATATGTTGCAGTTTTCATAAATTATTCAGCTAAAATTTGACTTTTCTCTTTACTTTGACATTTTGAGTTTATATTTAATTTCAGAGGTTTTCCGTGGCTTTGTGATAATAATAATGGTGCGGCATTACTAACATTTTTATTTTTCTCAACATAAATATCTTTTACCAATGTACTTGTAATATGTTCTTTAATGTTACTTGTATTACACGAATTTCTTATGTGTTCTTTCACATTTTTAATATAATTAGCAGTACTACACTTGTGTCTAAAACCTTTTCTAATACAAGATAAACACTTTGCACACATTCGTTTTTATTTTTCTTCTCCATTCTACTTTGATCGTTTATCTGATTTTCGAACAAAATTATACTCACTTCTGTCTCTTGCCACAATGCACAAAGCACACTCGCAAATTGATGAACCAGATGTAGATCTTGTTATTCTGTCATTATATCGAAAATCTGAGTAATCTGAAAATTTTATTCGCAGACTTTGTTCGGGAAATTTTTTAGCGTTATAGAGATGTAATTTACAAGCTCTACATATGGCCATTGGAAGCTTAGGATCATTAATAACATAATTATTATTAACAAATTGAATAATCAGTTCATTCAAGGAATTTGTTATTTTTATCAATCTTGGATATTTTTTTTTACATAACAAACAAATACACAACCTATTCTCTTCATGAGTTATTGAACAATTTTTGCTCAGTTTTATCATGTTTGATAATGTGAATAATAACTTTTTTAATTATATTATGTCCATGCACAAACGTTAAGTAAACTAAAACTTTACAGTTCGACAGGCACAAAGAAACTGATGAAAATTATTTGTTTTTAATAATTTTTGTATTTTTGTTATTAATGGTATAATTATATCTCTTTGTTTAGATGTTTCACGTAATGAGTGGAAAATAAAAATAAACATTTTTTACAAATAAATATAACCACAAAATAAGAAGAGAGAAACAAAACGTATTTGTTATTATAATATCATTCTTAAAGTTAATTTTGAAAACAGAAACAATAAGTTTTTTTTAAAAACGGCTAAGCGGATTATTTTAATTTTGATCTTAAACGATTCTTAAGAGGTTCCCGAACAATACCCAATTTGAAATTTTCGAGTAGCTTAAAATTGAATTTAAAGGTCATTCAGGAACACCGTGAGCAGCAAACTACGTGCGAAAGAATATAAAATAATATTTTATAAATCTGTGGATATGGGCGTAGATAATTACAATGATTTACCTATTTGATATACCACAAACCCTGGCATTTATGGATTTGAAATACATACAAACTTGTTCGCGAAACAAAATATGTAATGTTGTCATAGTTAAAAATAATTATTGTATCATTATGGTTAACGATAATTTATTAAAGTTTGTTGAAAATTTATATGGCAACTTTCATATATTTACTAAACAAGACAATTTTCATATATTTACTAAATTTGGACTATTTTTCAAAAAAATAAATAAATAAATTGTTAATACATACATTAACATGTATGCTTTGGATCTGTGATCCATCAAATGAAAGCGGTTAATCAGTCTGATTACGGAGGCAAGAAGTGTTTTCCTTACACAAAAAAAACACCGTTACAAAATATACCAACGGACAACTTTGTCTTTAGTATTATTATTCTTTATTCATGAATTTCTCACACTCCCTTACAAGTACATTAAAATTAATTATCAAACTAATAAAAAAGCCTAAAATCAATAAACCAATTTTTTTTTCTTACATGTATAAGTTTTAAATAAGCGCTTCTTTAACAATTATCTAGATAAGCTCAAATCAAATTCAATAAAACAGGCATTGAAAGCAACTATGGTATTGAACAGTGAACAAAGAACATCAGCACAAGATAGATCATGCCTTTGTGCCAAACTAAGCAAATTAAGTAATAGAATCCGATTTTTATATGGTTCGAGAACATAAGTTGGCCCTATTTTATCTTTGCCCCGTCGATGGAGGATGTTTAAGCACATAAATCATAAAGTGTTTTTAAATACTTTCAATTTTGTTCGAATGCGTTTAATATTGTAAAATGACATTCAAATAACCGACGCATACTCCAAAACAGATCTAACGTAAGTAATGTAAAAACACTCCAAGATTGGAAATCATAAACTCTACTGAATTGATCAACTGATTGATTAATATTTACATATACAAGGTATTCGGCATATAAAGACACTTAGAAAAATTAAAACAATTTACACGTCAAAAAAATTTAAAGAAGTAATGTTCCAATCGGAACTGAAATTAACAAGTTCCCGAATTAAAATTAGGTGATCCAATTTGTGTTAAAGCTTTAGAGAAATCACGTCACTAGAGAATGCCATTACAAGTTGGTAAACGTTAACCTAACTTTTAAAAAGCCATATTGGTAAACAACTAATTTTATTTTGCAAATAAAATTCTAATCTCGATTTAACGAAAGATTCAAAAAGCTTAGGAATCGCAGATAGAATTGAAATTCCCCTGTATGTCGAATAAATCCTGGTATCCTCATCAGGATGTGCATATTGCAAGATTGGAATCTATTCAGAAACGTTTTACTATCTATATGGCCAGGAAGCTTGGTCATTTATCTGATCGTCATCTACCTATGTGGGAACAGGTGCGAAGTCTCCCATCGTATGTGATTCGGTGTGAGTGCCTTCATATTGATACGTTGGTTAAACGCCGTAAAATTGCATCTGCCTTGTTTGTTAGTGATTCCCTTAGTGGCCGCATCAAGTGTCCTGAACTCATTTCTGCTTGGAGCATTTATGTACCTACCAGAAGCTTGCGTCCAAGGGAATTTTTGTTTGTTGACTTTCATAGAACGAATTATGGTTCCAATGAGCCAACCAAGTCAATGGCTAGAATTTTTAATGAGTTTTACCATTTATTTAATTTTGAGAGATCCAGAGTGTATTTTCGTAAGGCAATCAGAAATTGCAATTTTTAATCTCATTTTACGTTTTTAAAGTTTTCGTTTTTTCATGTTCCGTATTGTTAGTATTCCTTTTTTTTTTTTAATCTATAATAATTCTTTTTTTACTATTCATTAAGTTTTTAACTGTAGAATAGATTTAAATAAATAAATAAATAAATAAATAAAATAAATAAATGATTGCTTCCAAGGCTCAGGGAATAAACCACTTGATGGACTCAAACTAAACAAATGAAGTAATGGTTCAATCAGGGAATCTGGTAAAATACCATCAGAGCCAGATTCAGTTTTAGTATTAAAACCATCTAAATCTTTTTGTACTTCAGAGGCCGTAAAGTGAATCATAACAGCCACCAGAGGACTCAGAGTTCAAACTCCAGAAGTGTTATCGGTCACCTTAAAAGTATTTTGGAAAAGGCTAGCAATGGGGTCACATAATTCCTGAGAGCCACAAATGGAGTTCTCTTGAAATCGTTGAATGCAAAAAAAACTCTTCGGGTTTGTTGCATCATCCCCAATTTCTAAAACGTACATTTTAATTAGAAAATTATTCAGGAACATAAACTCTCTATATAATTCGCGGCGCCCTGTTGTCCATTTTCTTTGCGTTATCAAATGACTACATGATAGACGATTTGAAAATTTAGTTACTACGTAAGTAATATTTACCATTATTTGTGGATCATCAAAAAATCACCTTGCATTTGGCTGTTACCAAAATGTTTTTTGGTTTATCTATTATTTGACACTTTCTTCTCTACATTTTTTTTTTGAATTTCAATTTTTCGTTCTTTTCTTCCTTCCATTTTATTATTTCCAACTTTAGTGGGGATTTTTATGTAATCGAGATCATGTGCACGTATAAACTCCATAAGAAGAATTCGAGCGTGTAGTGGCGAAAGCCCATATATGTAGGCCAAATTCTTTATCTAGCACTATTTTTGTACCTTGAAATTAGTTTTGCTTTCGGTTGCATTGCACAAAGGACCTGATGTCGTAGAACTTGTTTCCGTGACAGTGTTAAGGACTTTTCAATCAATCATTGTTAACAATAATTTGTGTTCCATAAATAATATTCTGCCATATATCGTACATTTAGTCGGTACACATGTTTCATTGATTAATAACATTTTTCGTTTATCTCACAAAATTAAATTTCATAGGTCTACAAAACTGAACTGAATTTTGTCGAATGTTTCTCCATATTTCTTGTCAAATGGTTTGATTTTGATATTGTAACCTTTGAGGTATGATTGAAACCATAAACACGTATGAATATGAAACTTCTGGTGATTTACATACATATGTTCTGCTTATATTCGGCTTGTCCCTTTTTGCTGAATAAGTTAAGCTTCATGTTTAATAGGCCTTCGATAAAATCTTTATTTGGCATTTTTAAAATAGGCTTTGCTGTGTGATCTAAAAGCGTTCGCAATATTACCACGAATGATGTTTCTGTAATGGCTAAATCCTCTGAAACTGGCTAATCCTTAGCCATTATTATTTTATTATAGCTTGGCAGGACGTGGGATGTTGTGGCCTTTCAGTGATGCCTTAAGACTATTATAATTATCTTTGATTAGTTCCAAATCTAAAAATAATGCCAACGCTGCTTCCGGTGTGTATTTAATTGGGTTATCTTGAGGTGTCGGAATACTGTATTTTATTCCTTGAATTCTTTTCAAAGGTAAATCTCGTATTTTACAATGATCAAATACGCGTTTTTCTATTAATGGTAATTATTACTATATGTTATATGAAATTTTACGATTTTTATAATAACCGATTGTATTCACATCAATTAACGTTTTCATAATGCTGTAGTAAGCGGTCCGATAAAAAGCCACAAATGCCTGGGCTCCTATAATTTATGGCAATGTGTTCTATTTTTTTTGCTCCGTGTATTTTTAATTTTATAAAATTAGCTTTTAATTTCGCTTTCACTCCAACCTCAAGATTTTGTGAAATCAGAATTGAATTACACTCAGTTATTACATTTGAAATAAAATTGTTTAAGTCCGAAGAGATTAAACAGATTTCAAAAAGTTGTTTGTGGGTGATATATCCATGTTTCAGCAAACTGGTTGTATTCTTTCCTTCGTATTTAAAACAAATGGAAACAAACTACCAAAAAATATTGGATATTCAATATCTGGTTCAATACCTGTATTTAAAATTTGTACTCCTATTTCTAGGAAAAAAACCATAGAAATTAGGTATTTGTAGTCTAGGGAATTCCAAAAACCTATTACAAAACGCACATTAGTTTATAATTAAAGATATAAACCTGAATCGTAAAATAATTATGTTTGGATGTAGTTCCAAAATATGTATTTACGAATTAAATAAAAGGACGATAGTAATCTTCCTTCTAATATTTAATTAGACAGATTATACAAATCACACAGAAATAATCGAGTTTTATTTCATGTATTTAAAAAAAATCGCAATGATTTGAATTTCGTAATCCGATTTCAAGAATGCAATTACTCCAAAAAAATCCTTAATAAGCTTTTATCAGTAAGGCAGAATGTACCTCAATAATTTATAGAGGATAGTCGAATATGCGGTTTAATTTTTTGTGTATTGAGAAGAATTTTTTTCTAACCCTCATAAATTACCAATTCGAAGATATTAGCTGCTGAAATTTGGCAGATATGTTAACAAGGGTTCGTATTTTATTGGAGACACACTAAAGTCAAAAATTTGGGTTAAAAAGGATTTGTGCATCAAAAAGTAATTTCGCCAAATATTTAAAAACTATGAGTTGGATTTTTTTTAGTGGTAATGGATTTACTAATAAGCAATAAGAATTAGATAACTCAAGTATCAACGAGTTTGCTAACGGTTGATATCATAAATCCAATTTTATCTGACCTTCATTCATTACTACTTTTGAATCCTGAAAAATTCGATTTTACGGCGATGAAATCGCAAAATGGACAACAGTGGGGCGTTTAGATGTAGATAAATGATCCTTTGCAGAACGCTTTTAGAGCTTAGCAGATTTTGACTTACGATTAGTTAGATTTTTTTTAAATAGCTGTTGAACCACGGTTCGGCGTAACTAGAATTAACAGAAATCTTCGAAACGAATAATTCAAAGCCAATAAACAAAATTTTATAAAATTATCTGAAATCTGCAAATTGTAAAACAAAGTTGTCCAATCAACATTATCAAGGAAATTGTTTAAAAATGGAATATTGGCTTTCTTAAAATCAAATCTAAAATTTTGATTAACAACAGCAAAACAAACATAATTTATAACATAAAATTTTAATAAAACTGGAGTGTGGTATATACTTAAACGTTACGCTAAGTCTGGGCAGGATTCAAAGTCAATGTATTCAAATGAGGAAAAACAAGGTTCAAAATACGTCCTGTTTTATTAAAAATCTCATTGAATTAGTGCGTTACAAAATTAGCAAAATTCTCCAGAATGAAGTTGAATAGATCATCAAAAGATCCAAAAGAAGTCACCGTCCTTATCGTCGTCTTCTTTATAAGAAATAAATGGAAAAAGTCACATTCACAGCAAAATATTTCAATTCAATTTAATACATGTTGCCCCAGCCCAAGCTCAAAAGTACCGTAGTAGTATAAATACCACCCAAACCGAATGAAAATCCGTTCAATGATAAAAAAACTAACACATTCACAAAATAGAAGCACCCACATATTATAAAAAACAATAATGAAAATCAAATCTTAATTCAACCGCTAGTTGGCGCAGAGTACTTTGAGTGGCAAAAATCTGCAAACTGCCATTCGATGGTAATTTGGTACTTTGATGATTTCCTATTTCTTAAAATGGAATTGTCTGATCAAATAAATATTGTGTTACAGATTTTCGAAAATTTCATCGCGTTTAATTCCAGCTGAATTTGAGTAGTGTGGTTTTTCCAGATAAGGCATTTTTCGATATTTTCTTTTTTAATTTCATTCAATCACTATAATTATTCGAAATTATTTGAGGATATTTAGAGCTGCATGAAATAACTCCCCAATAAAATAACTCGCCCAACCATAAATGAAATAAGTCCCTAATATTAGGGATTTATTGCATAATGAAATAAATTCCTAAATTCAAAAATGCAAATATTGCCCAAAAAATGATATAAATCACCAAAGTAAGAGTGAAACAAGCCATTATAGATGCCTGTAGATGCCAGTAAAGTTGTGTATTTCAATTGTATGAATAGTGATAGGTTATTTTTCAGAAACGGGCAGGATGATAATGCGGTGAATGTGATCAAAAATGGTATGAAAAAGGGCAACCCGGGAATAGTTCGGTCGATTTCGTTAAGGAAATTTCGATGTCAAAGATGCACGTCGCTCAGGCCGATCAATCACTGAAAAAGTCGATAAAAGGATGCAAAAAGTACAAAATATGCATTTACTATAAGCAGCCATCACATCGCTGCGGAACTCAACATTCACCATCAAACAGTTTTAAATCGTTTGGAAAAAGTTGCGTTGAAAAAGAAGCTAAATGTTTAGATACCACACGTGTTAAATAGTGTGGTGCCCAGTGAAATATTTAAAGGACAGAGTTTCCATCAGCGAATCACTGTTGAAAAATGGATCACATACTACAATAATATCTGAAACCAAACAGACATTTGACGTTGATGCTTTAGGTTTAGAGGAATTGGAAGGGAATCGTGTGTCGTAAAGTATTATAACAAGGTCAAACGATTGATTCTATTCTCTAATGTCAAAAAAGCGGCCAGAATTGATCCCATCCAGATCACACACACACATCAGTGATGACTCGATAAAAATTGGGAGGGCTTGGTTTGTTAGTTTTATTGCATCGACCGTATATAGTCCTGCTCACTGCAGAACTCTCTTAATGGCGTTAAATTGGCTTCAAAAGGGACCTGTGAAAAAAACTTACTTCAGTTTTTCACCCAAAAATCACAGAAATTTTACAGTGAAGGGAAAAGTGACAAAAAGTTGTCGGCGAGAGCTTTTGTTTATAAAATATAAAGAAATATTCAAATTTGAATAAAAAAACGGCGGAAACTTTATACACCGTTCAATATTCTGAAAAAGATACACTCAGAAATTTTTGTTTGTTGCTCATTATATGACGCTGTTTTATAAATTTTTTTGTATCTCAAATATTAATTGTTTTGGTGGCGATTTATTGCCAGTCATTTTAAAAAATTCCCAACATTAGAATAGAAATACCCATTTTCCAGAAGATTTAAGAATTAAACCTTTCTTTTCCAGAATTTCTCAAAAGGGAAGATTTATACAGCTTTGACATATTCTGAAAAATGGGAATTTTATATCCGATATTTGGCCACTTTTTCCTTAATCAAGTAAATTCCCAAATTAAGAAATGTAATAATTGTCCCCAAAAAAAATTAAATAATCCCCTAAATATTCGGGATTTATTACATTTTAGTAAATTTTCAATTTCCATAGTAACATTGGAGACTTTTTTGGGAGTTATTTCCTTCAGCCGACAATTAGGTTTGAAATTATACGATTTGATTATCAAAATTTTATCTTTATTATTAGCCTGATTGACCAGTTTCAGAATGTTAAACACTTCCTGGTAATACACGCTTAGTTTTAAGGTACTTTGAAAATCCGAGATTATTTCAGCCTAACTGTGACTTTTGAGGTTTTCGAAATTTACATATGGTATAATTACGAGATAATTCGAGAGGTTGAGTTTCTTATCATATTAATAATAAACATTATAAAATATGTCCGGTGTTTTGAGATTTTCGTCATTCAATTTTTAATTTGATTTTGCATTATGTTTCAAATATAATATTATTAAAATTTCCGAGAATTTCATTATGTTTCACATTATTTTGGAGATTATTGATAATAATAATTCGAGCTGTTCAGATTTTACGAATTTTACCTGACGGTAAATTGAGCGGGAGCACCTCGAATTCTTAACAATAAAAATTCCACAAAAAAATCTCGAAAAACACTTAATTCGAAGCCAGACGACCCCATTATATTTTTATTAAATACGATCAGCTACAATTATTGGATAGCAAAAGGATGCTACGTAATTTCTTGTCATAATTGCGCTGAGCGGACCAGCGGCTTTGGGGAGTTCTTTATTTTAGTATATGACTAATTATCAACGAACACAAATTTTTGAAAAACGTTCTAGAATTTGAATAAATCGTCATTGCGGGGGTTTGGGGGCGGCAGCCCATCCTCTAAGGTATTCAACGAACTATGGTATAAAACGAAATAAAATAACTTTTAGTATTGATTTTATCTTTGGGATTTTTTTGTATGTCTAACCGAGGGTAATCTAAATTGCGCTTACCATTTGATTGCATGGCGTTGATTCGTAAAATGTTCTTATAGAAAATTATTTGAAATTTTTGAAGCTTTATCAGGTGTTGAGATTTGTATGGCGTCGGTTTGAAAGTTTAAAGTTTTTGGCATCTACAATATTCCACAGTGATTTTGTCTCGATTTAAAGGTAGATTTTTCGTTTCTATTTTCATAAATTAATTAAATAATTGTTTATTTCGTGAATTAAAACTATTCGTACAGTTGTTCAAACATTTCCGACTATGGCACATTAAGACGATCAGTGGGATTTTAGTTGGGTTACTTGTTAACGTAATTAACACTCAAAACGTCCGCAATACATAAAACGAAGCTTAGATTTCCTGTAAATGTCGCAGCCGCAAGTAACAGGCATAACCAATTGCCCAATACATAAACATTTCCATCGTTATAAGCATCCCGAAAATTACTATATCTGTCCACTCTCAGTTTATTCTAGTTTAGTGGAATAAATAGAAGTCATCCACTTACAATAAAATGATGAAAAGTCTACCGCTTATTCGATGTGCGTAAAACTGCATATGAATGAACCCCACCACTATATCCAACCCGGCTACTATATCTTTGGTTATTATATATCACGGTTCATTCTTACTAATGAGCAGAGAAATGAGAACTGAATCTGCACAAATTGCGCATCCAGATTAGATGGTTGGTAATATTAAACCAAACTTGTTATAAATCTGTCCCTGTTCTTTAAATGTATAGGCCTAAAGCTTGTCCCTGATAATCTTGCAGTGGCACCAAATGATTGCGAGGAAGGTTGCTCTCGAGAAAAATTTAAAAAAATTTGAAATTGAAATTACGATCGTTTCGGATGTTACTCCTTTATCAAATTTCTAACAAACACTATAGTAAAGTTTATATTAAAAATCTGCTTTTATATCCTATTTGTTGTACCTGCGTGACTTATGAATTTTCTTTCCCCTCAGCCAATTTCTTCGTTTAGTAAAAAGGGGTTGTATAGTTCCTTGTACATTTCCAGTTCTTCTAGTCTGTTCATTAGTGGTCATATTAAGGCTATTGAGGAACGCAGAATTACACGATCGTAAGCGAAAGCTCAACATGATAATAACCTCAAACAATCAACTGTCTTTCCAATATCTTTAGTACATCCAAATACTGAAACATTGTCCTCTGTAATATTGATAGCGCAAACGACATCGGCAGTACCCCTATCGACAGCACTTCGCCAAGTATTAAGTCTACAGCCGAGAGAACTACCACTTACTGCCGCAATCTTCGGAAGGACCTGATGAAAACACAACATTCTAATGTCCTACTTACCATTAGTGCGGTAAAACCTAGACGGTGGATTTTTATTCGTAGGATTGATAGGTCCGTTACTGATGAACAGTTTAAAAGGTTCATCAGGAATAAATTGAGACTTGAGCAATTCTATGCTATTATAATGGTTTCTAGAGGCAAGAATGGTGGGACAAACAAATACATATCTACCGCCTTAGTGTTGATGATGGATTATTCTGTTCAATATTAAATTCAAAATCATGTCCATCGGGAATATTTATACAAAAGTTCGAGTAGAAGCAGAAGGCACCTTTTTACAGAATACCAGGGCAGTATTAAGTCAATTTACAGTTACTGTCGCAGATGCTCATACCGATGAACCACAAGTTAAACGAAATTAATCCACCAAGAAATCTTTTAGTGGGAAATATTTCACAAGTGATCTGATATAAAACTAAAATATATTCCATCAGGTGACCTTGGGATGACGCAAAATTTCCTACTCTTTTCGAATCCGGTGTAAAAAGTAGGAGTTCCTATTTAAAATTTCAAAGTTACCCCTGCTCATTGATATTAGTTCAAAACCCAAACTTAGCATCTAGGTTCAACATTAGTGATTCTCGTGCTCTCTGCACAAATTCATTAAACAGAATTTCTTTAATGTGACATTTAAATTTTGAAATCTTTATTATTTTAAGCCCACCCACTTTGGAAATTGGAAATTTGTTTCTAACAGACTCGATGATTTAATCATATTATTTTTGATGTTATTTATTAAAAGCAGTTTTGTTGAATATGTTTGAGGTAATTAAAATAGTGGCTTGAGTACCTTATTTTGACTTAAATATTTGTAAATCCTTTAGTTTGCTTGTGGAACCCCCTAGAGGGATTAGATATAAAAGATTGGAATGGATAAATGAAAAATATGAATTTTTTTTTATTGAATCCTCCAGAAATTTAGACGATCTTTTAAAAGCACCTATTACTGGAGCAAGACGTAAATTTATTTTATCTCCGTGAGATGACCAGTTTAAACGGCTATCAATATACAACCCCAAATAATTGACCACGTCGGATTTGTTGATCAAATGACTATCAACAATTACTCATTAATAATTTTTTATTGAAAATCATAAAGGTTTTAAAATACGTAAATCAATTTCCATGTCTAGTTTAGGAGCGCCAGAATCAACAGACCCGTGTACGATTGCCAGATCATCAGCAAATAATTGTGGTTTACCTGTTAAAGGAAGATTGAAAATATCGTTAATATAAAGTAGAAACAGAATGGGACCCAAGATTGATCCTTGGGAAAATTTTACTATTTGTGAGGAAACTCTTCCCAGATTGACAAATTGTTTTCGATTGGATATGTAATCTGTTAATAGATCAATAAAGATGCAACCCGTTCAACAAAGATGCAACCCGTTATTTGTCCATGTTCTAGAAATCTATAGATGTTATCCATCAAACACAGAGTTGCTGAAGTGGTGCTCGAATTTGCTTGAAACCTGAATTGAGATTCTGATGTCAAACCGTTTTCTTTAATATGTTGTGTTAATCTGCTTAATATAACTCATTCAACTAATTTAGAATTTATAGGCAACTCTGATATGGGTCTATAATGAGAGACATTAAATTTGTCTTCGCCTTTAAATATCGGAGAAAATTCAGCAAGTTTAAGGTTTTCCGGAAATTTGGAACTCTCCAAGCAACTGTTTATAGCCAATTTCTTAATAAGTTTTAATTCACTAGAATATGCTTGAATGATATATGTTGGAATATTATCATAGCCTTTAGAGCAAGTGTTATGTAGTGATTTTATAACGAGTTCGATCTCTTCCTCAGTTGCTAAGTCAAATTCATTTAGAAGATAATCACAAGTATCTGGTGTAGGTACATAATATGTTAAATCGATATAAAATGAATTAGCAACGTTGGTGGCCTATACATTTCTAAAAAAGTTAGTACAAATGTCTGCTACTTCGCATTGATTTTTACACAAACCATTAATCACTATTAGAGTTATTTGATTCAAAGGTTTTGCAGTCGTAGATCTATTATTTAATATTTCTTTTATTAAGCTCCATGTTTTATTAGGATTATTGCAATTTTCAAGAAATCTCTTACTATAATACAATTTTTTAGCAGAGATAATACCCATTTTTAATCTTTGTTTGTACTCAACAAATTAAAATTTACGAATTTTTGTAAAAATTTGAAAGTAAATACTAAGACTGTGACCGAAATCTGTGATAAATATTTTTTAGTTTAAATGTTTGACATTTATTTGAAAAATATTCCCCTACATTCACAAACTTTTAGTACGCTGCCCGAATCTTGTAATAATTTTTTGAAGTATTTCCCCTTCTGTCATTTTGTTGTTCCTTTTATAATGGAATTGGTTTTCGTTTTATGTTATACCTTGTAGCGTAGGGCGGTGTTAGTTAGGGCATAGTAAATATAACAAGATAGTTAGGTTTTTATACAGGAAATGGGAAGGTCACGGGTGGTGTTAAATCGACTATGCTCTTAAGGCGACTAAGGACTGTATCCAAAAGATAGTAGCCGCAAACACAGCGATTTTAAACATAAAAAAACAATTTTAAGTGTTAGAAAATGATGTATTATCATAAAGTAGACCTCTAATTAGAAGATTTCATGTTTAAAACATTTGAGAAATTATTTTCTAAATACACTGCTAATTTTTCCTTTGATGCGTTTCATTAGGTTCTGCACAGTAGTTTTATTAATTTTTCTGGTTGCTTTGGAGCAACTTTTTCTGAAATCCGTTAAATTTTCGGCTCTTTACCATGATTTTTCAAGTAACGCTTAAGTAAGGATTTTGCTTTTTTCCACTTTAACATATGTTTCATCATCCATATGCCAAGACGGTCGTCATACAGTTTTCGTGAACGGCTTTGGCATACATTTTTTTGTTTTTCACTTCGTTTCGGAACATTTTGTTTTTTATATGTCTTCAAGTCATGCCTTAATTTTACCCGCTGGATCATTCCAACATTAGTACCTATTTTCCCACATAAATCTCTGACAGACATAGATTTGTTTTCGCGAATTTCACTCACAATTTTTGGCAATTTAAGATTGCTGGGACCTTGTTTTCGACCGCTTTTTCGTAAATCCTTTACCGTACCATGTTCCCCAAACTTTTAATTATTTTTCTCACTGCATCTTTACTTATATTTTCGCGCTTTGCTAAATTTCCAAACCAAACACCTTTTTCAGTGTGCAAAATACGCAATATTTATCTACAAAGAACTATTCTATCTAACGGCACTTTTCCGTTACTATAGAATTAGTGCAAGCCAAAGAAAATTAAATTTTTTTGTGGATACTTTCTTTTCGATACAGTCCTTATGTTAAATGTCGACCAGAAAATTAATTTATTCTGCTTGTGTCAAAAATTATCATAACAAACCACCGTGATGATTTGAGTGTATATACGGTTTTTCAAATAAATGTCAAAAATTTATACTAAAAAATATTTATCACAGGTTTCGGGTACAGTCTAAGTTTATAGAAAAAATTACGTTTATTACAAAGATTCCTAAGACTATAATAAACCAAGGTTTGTCTAACGTTTGTTTTATACTATATTGTTAAATTCTGTCAGTTTGGTGTTCTTGAATAAGCTGGGATATGTGGTTATGGAACGGCACAAATTCAAATGTATCTGCATTTATTGGAAACTGTTTAACCAATTAATACACTGATTGATAGTAAGTCTTGGATTCTTTATATAAATAAGGTTTGTCAATTTTGATTTGAATGTTGGTAATTAGGTATCGATGGTCTGAAAAATCAGAATCGTATAAAATTGATATAGGCTTATTCAATGAGGTAATTCCATGATCCAAGAGACTGTACATATATTAAAGATTTTCTTGTATAATATTGATTATTTAAATTGCTTTTAATCATATAACTCCTAGAGTACACAGCACATTTGTATTTATTTTCCAAATTATCGGAAGAGTCAAATAGATTTATATTAAAGTCATTTGCAATTTTATTACTAAATGCTGAATAAAATGCAAGTTCATATTCTGGTACCGTCTAACTTTAGTGCTATAAAATCAAAGTCTTCTTTAACTTCCTTTTCTTCTAAAGCAACATCTAGTTTATTTTGTACAAAGATAAAAATACCACAACGTGCATGTCTAGGTGATGCCACTTCAAGAATTTAAATTATCATATTGGCTAAGAAAGGTTTCTACAAGAACAATCACATCCACACGAATATTTATATTATGCAAAAAATATTCTAATCTTTCCACTTTGTTTTTTAATCTGTTTATGTTAAAAATAAAGTACAGTAAGATTATACTGATTACTAAGTTTGACATGTCGAGAGAAATGTCTCTACTACAAAAAATGAATATCAGTTTCACTTCACACTAATGAATCTACACTATTCATAATTGCATAATACGTATAACAAAATCAAAACACAAATTATATGATAATTAAAATGATTATGAAAATATTCTAGTAATAAGATAAACAAACACTTACAATTTTTGATTTTGAACCAAAAACAGAAAAAATAATTTAATTCAGAAAATAATTTGACGGCAATTTTAATAAATTTTATTTTAAGGTCATTATATCACCAGTTTTATTTATCTCATTCTGCATGTAATGGTATTAATTACAAATGATCAGCTATGTTTATTACAACAGGAACATCTTTTTCAGTGACGCGTACTAAAATATTTGGATTACTTTGCCAAACGTATTTGATTTTTCGTTCCCTTTTTAATTTTCAACATTCCTTGAATGTATCTTGATTTTGGCTATGGTTTATGTGGATCATCTTAGTGTCATCGATATTGATATTTACTAGTATAGTTGACTAACCATTATTGGCCCGAAATTGGTAGAAGTAAATCAAATCGAGTAAGAGCTTGATCAGGAGTTCCTCAAGAGTTACATCGGTACTTCGCTTTGCTGATGACCTAAAGATCTTCAAATTTATTTCCAATCCACATGATGTAATCTTACTACAAGGTGACACTAATAGAATCGGTGAGCGGTGTAATGCCAATCTTAATTTTAACAAATACAAAATTGTGTCTTTCCACAGAAAGAAAAATAACCTATAAATATGAACTATACTATCAATGGTAGCAAAACCAACAGAGCGGATCAAACAGGTGTAAGATTTGTTGGAAATATTTCATTTATCACACTATAAAAATTTAGGTATTCAAAAATTAGGAAGCTGGGCTCAACTTTACAAAATTACTTTCCAATGTTTTGTCTCAATCAATTGGGCAGAGATGTCGGAATAGGGATAAATTGCATCAAACACAATGAGGTTAAAAGGAAAATTTCGAACCAATAAAACAGCAAGTTGAGCAAAACAAAACAGCCGATTTTCTAAAGTTTGCTGTGGTAGAAAAAAAAATCGCATATAAAGACTGATTTACATTCAAAAAATTTTGCAGATGCAGATGTCAAATCAAAAATTCGTTTTCTTTACACATAAAAAGTAAATTTAAACAAAAAATGTCATAAACCAATGCAAATGATTGGTTTTTTTATTTATGTAACATTATTATAGTTTTTTATTCACGCACAAAACGATGAGACTTGACATCTGCAAAAAAAAAAGCAGACGAGGTTTTTTGGGTTTGTTTCTCGGGTTTCAATTGACTTTTTTAAGCAGATGATTATTTTTTCTCTTTTTGTCTTTGTACTTTTTTCTATGTTGTGTTTCAATTTTTTTGCAGACGTCGATTGTCGTTGAATGTAAATCAGTCTTAAATCTAGATGAGTTTTTGAATGTTTCATAAATGTAGCATTTATTTGGAGAGAGGAGGTAATATTCCGAAGAAATTCCTAAACCGCTAAATTACGGGTTTCTCATCGAGTGTACATTAAAATGTTTTCTGATTTAGTTCCTAGTTTTAAAAAACGATCCCTACATGAAATTAGACAAACATTTTGATTTTTTTTTGATAAATTTTGTAGTGAAATATTTGGAAGTGTCCACTTATCCGAACATTTGTTAGATCCAAAGCTAAATATGAATTGTATCAATACATTGTAATTCAGAATCAACTATATTTCTTAAATTGGGTCTGCTCGATTTATTTAATCTTATCAATTTAGTAATCATGTCTCATACTAACTCGTTCTATAATTTTATTTATTTATTTTTTTTTTTCATTTAGATTATGATGTTATCTAAAATATCTAACCCAACAACGAATCAATAAATTACAAGTGTTTGTATTTATCTATCTATAGTTTATGTAGAGAAAACAAGTTGTAACAAAACAAAAATATACGTAAAGAAAAAAGGAAATTTGTCCTTTTTTACGTATAAAGTTTTTTTTTTATTGTATATGTATGTATGTAGGTCGGGGGGAGTTGGATATGGATGAATTTTAGTTTTTCTTTTTTTTTTATTTTTATTGCTTTCGGTTGGTTGGTTTTTATAGCTTTTTGTTGTATTCTCCTCCTTGTGATAGAGAAGTGAGTTTTGAAGATTGTTATTTAGGATTACAGACGAAAAAAGAAAAATGGATGGTATCATTTTTTTTTAACTTTTTGCAGCAATTGTTTGACACGTTTAGTTCATACAGCGAAAAATTGTATGGCTCTAAGTACAAGTTTCGTAAGGAAAGGTACATTATATGAAATTTAAAAAACAATATTTAGAAGAGTTTCCAAAAAGGCCAAACAATATTCTGAATTATTCCCAGTTGAGCGGAATTTATTGACACAAATTCGTTTTTCGATTTCTATTTAAAAATTAAACATAATTATTAAGGGTTAAGAAGAAAATGTAAAATTATTAAATATTTGAACGACGTTACTTGAAATATTTATACAAATTGATGGAACAAGATTAGATGTTCAGAAAATAATGTGTTTTTCTGTTTATGTAAACCGTATAGTATTGTGACGTATGTGTTATTTCCTTGAAGCATTACCCAAATTTTTTGTCTTATACCGAACATTTAGAATAGGGGTAAATAATATGAAAATTACAGATATTTTTATATTTGTTGTATGACTACAGGGTTGGTGAATTAGCAAAGTCCTTTTGTAGCCCCGTCCTACATACATAAAGAGTATTTTAATAATATCGATTTAAGATAAATTTAATTAAATTATATTCTTTATTCTTCCCCAATTTACTCCATTTTTTCTGAAAATGTTACTTTTCCCGTGCGAAAAGAGATGAATAATAACAATAATAATCAAGATATAGCTTGAGGGCATTTTTTCTTTAAGTTTTATTGTATGAAACAAAAAAGGGTCATTAAGGAAGAAAAGAATAAAAAAAACTAAGAAAAAGTTGTGTTTTTATGTAATCTTAATTGAGTCTCATTCCTTTTATTTTAGGTAAGCCGCGGTTTTTCCGCGGTGTATTATGTCTCGGGAAGCCTACAATTCAGTACCGCCCGTGAATTCAGGCACTAGAAGTCCAGGCCGTTCCGGCAGACGTTTAACAGAACTACCAACAGTGGACCGTTCACCGTCAAGAGATTACGGTGGTAGGGCAAGCCCAATAGGTAAATATATTAATATATTTTATTGTTTTTTTTTTATATACAAACATATTTTGTAATTGTTTTGGCACCATTTGTTAAATGTAATATATTTTTTTTTTATTTTTTTCAAAATATAATATATTTCCATTCTATATAACAGTGTGACCAAAACCATCGTGTTGATTTTCGCATATAGAATAGAAATTAAAATTTAAATTATAAAATTTTTTTTCTCATTTTTGGTTATTTTATTAAAAAACTCACGAAAAAAATTTTCAAAATTTAAAATTATTCTAGGCCGTAAAATACGGTTAACACGATCTGGCAATTCCTCTCCACTGCACTACGGTCCTATCCACCAAACAAATTCCAGTTCTTATCATCATCATAATTCTATTGCAGCAATGGGTAGTCCCTATTATAGAGATATGGATGAGCCAACTAGTCCAGCAGGTGCTGGACATCATCGTAGTCGAAGTGTTACCAGAATACCATCACATTCAATGGAATATCCAAGTAAGTGTATATTTTTCATAAGTAAAAGAATTGAAATGAATGTTAGCCAGACTGTCTGCCGAATAAAATCTTTATGCTTGTGCTACTCTCGTTGTTATTTCTGATTTTTTTAATTTTTTGTTGCTTTTTATATTTCAATCTTGAATTAAAATACAAAGCGCAAGAAATACCCAAAAACACAAACACAAACACACACATTTATATCATGCACGCGTAACACTTACTATCATGGTTATGATGTCGCGTCTGGATGTCGAGATAATTGCAGACGGTTGGTATACGAATTGAATTGAATATACTTACGTACCACATATTTACATCACAATATTTTAATGGGATGGCCATTATTTTCCCCATTTATCAGAACAAAAACAAAAGTCTCATTAATCATAAGAAAATGTTATCATTCAACAGGTTGAAACTCAATTAAAATACAAAACAAAAAAATTATAAAACTGTAACAAAAATATGAATTATGTACATACAACCCTAAATATTATTGATTTTTCACAATTTTACAGTTTATTTATACTTCTGTGTTCCTATGTACAGTTTTTTTTTTTTTTTGTTATACTTTGCACCATATAAAACTTTTCCATTTTCATCTTCTTGGAAAAAGCAAAGTAAGAAAACACAAAAAAAAAATCATTTCTCTTTCTAGACTGACTGACGTCATTTATATTTTATCGAGATTTTTTACGAAAAACTGGTTTTTTGTTTGCAAGAGGGAGCAATTTGACCTTAAATCAACTAAATTCGACTTTACAGAAAACGTCATAAAATGTAGCGTAACTCAAAATGAATTTTGTTATTGTTTAATGTTTATAAAGAAATCATTTCAAAGAATAATTTCTTATGACGTTACTAAAACATGAAATGGGAGGAGAATTCAGACTAGGGACTTTATTTTAGACCAGACATTAATTTTTAATGCTTAAACATGTGTCAATTACTTTTAAACTTTTTGCAATTCATTTTAATTATTTCACAAAACATATTAAACATTGGTTAAATAGAATTCATCACATTTTGAAAATAAAATTGGACCAAATTTTTTAATTAAATTGGACCCACATTTTCAATTTAAATTCAACGTTTTTGTATTTTGCTCAGACATTTAATTCAGACGTTTTTAGACTACATATTGGTTTTTGATTTTAAACTTTTTCTTCTTTTTTTAAAATAAAGTTGCTCGGACCTTTTGTCAAATAATTTGATTTACATGTTAGGATTGGTGGCCATAACCCCAAAAAAAGGAAACCCCAAAAAATAAACAGATTCCTCCCAAAAAATCTAGTATCATGTAACAAATGCGGGCTGCCGTCCCCAAACCTACGCTATGATGATTTTTTGAAATTCTAACATTCATAGAAATTAGAATATTTATCAAACATTTTTGTTTTTTAATAATTATTCACATACTAAAATAGAGAAGTCCCCACAGCCGCTTAGCATTTGACCCTTTGCGCAAGGATGACAAGAAATTTTGTAGCAGCCTCTTGTTTTCATATTGTACTTAATACATATTGAATGCGGTCTTCTTTTTTAACAGACACCTTACTTTGTATTTTTTTTTTTTGACTATTTCTAAGTAAAATTCACTGCGTTTTGCAAATAGAATTGGACGTATTGTCTTTTTAGAATAAAACTCGACACGTTTTTGAAATAGAATAAGACAATTTTTATTTATTTTCACAAAAATTTGAAACCTTTTAAATTTTAACTAGACGAAATATTAAAAATACACTCACCGGCAGAGAAAACGGTGTGGTGTGACCCAAAAAAAAAAAAAAAAACATTTTTTTTGGAAGCGAATATCTTGTCAACCGGACTAGCTGGAAACGTGAAACAAACTCAAGGTCATTCACAACAATCTTAGAAAATATTACCATAGGCTGAGTTTGTTTACTTATCCTTAACATGGCTAGTAACTTCTTTAACTTTGTTAGATTTTTCTAAGGCCTTTGATTCTATTAATCACAGAATTCTTTTTAATAAACTCTTATCAGTTTAGATTTTCGCTTTCTGCTGCCAAATTGATTTTTAACTATCTTTCTAATCGTTCTCAGGCAGTTTTTTTTTCGACAATTCCTTGTCTGATTTCCTTCCTGTAATTTCCGGCATGCCTCAGGGTTCAGTGCTGGGTCCTCTATTATTTTCTATGTACATAAATCAACAATTCTCCATTCAACATTGTTCATTTCATATTTTCGCTGATGACGTTCAAATTTATAGAAATAGTCGTTTAGATCAGGATTCTATTGTTAGGAATATTTCCCTGATAAATGAAGATTTAAGTAATATCGTTAGTTGGTCGACCAAAACAGGCTCGTTTTAAACGCAAATAAATTTCAGTCGATTATAATTTATAAAAAACCGTTAGATACCTCGTCCTTTCCTGGTATTTTTCTAAAGAGTTCGCTAATTGAATATTCAAATACTGTTAGGGATTTGGGCTTAGTTATTAATAAAACTCTTACTTGGGGTGAGCATTTAGTTACTATTAGTAAGAGGGTATTTGGCATGCTTAGTTGTTTGTATAAAGTAGTTGGATTTTCTGATAATCAGTTTAGGAAAAAATGGTTTTTGTCTTATTTTCTTCCTCATTTTATTTACGGTGACATAGTTTTATTCGATATGCTTCTTATTTTTGGTATTAGGAAGTTCGATCATATTTCTGCCTACTCTAGTCTTGTTTTAGAAATAGTTATAGTTAGAATAATAGAATAATAGCCAATAGTTTATCTATTTTTTACAAATTTCGCGTTTGTCTTTTTATTTTTAAATTTCTCAAAGCTAAGGAGCCTTGTTATCTATAGAAGAAATTAATGTTTAGTAGGTTTCATTCCTCTAACTTCCGCCTAATTCCGGCTAAAAATTGTTGTAGGTCGTTAAACAAGTCAGTTTATGTTAGGGGAGTTTCCCTGTGGAATTCAAATCCATTGGAAATTAAGAGATTAGGATCGGCAAAATTATTTAGGTCAATATTTTTGGAGTGGCGTGATTGATGGGCAATACGTAGTTTTTTAATGTATTTTTATTAACTTTGTTATTATGGTTTTTTTTTAATATTATTTCACCTCGTGCTGTACATTTTATTCTAAATGAGCTACTGCTCAAAATAGAATATGTAAGCATGAGGTGGAAATTGTTTGAAAAAATTTAAGAGGTTTTTATGCCTAATGGAAGCAACTTCATTTTTTTTTTGTTTCGATTGCTTTGTTTCCATGTGTGCTTTTCCTTTTAATACTAAATTATTTATAAAAATACTATAAATAAATAAATACTATAAATAACTAAATTTTAAAATGTGAATACCTTTTGAACTGCAATATAAAACAAAAACCAAATTCTAGGTCATTCAAAACAACCTTAGAAAATGTGGCATGCAATGGAAAATATAAATGTATCGAAAAATTAATAATCGAAAATTTGTGAAATTGTTTTTGCGATATTAAATCGTTTTATGTCGAGTTTAAATTTTGCTTTGTCAGTGTGTTACGTTTTTATTATGTCGCTAAAGTTAGAAAGTGTAGCGGCAATCGTGGCATTGTTGGAAGATGGACACGGCCAACGCAAAATCGCTAATAAGTTCCGGATTTCCCTTAGTACCGTATAACTTCTTTCATCGCGATTTTTCGAGACAGGCTTGCATACCAAGACATAGATTTTGGTCGCAAAATGAGGATTGAATTGAGAACTACCGGAAGGCAATAGTATTAGTAAATACATGTGTGTTCGATTATGCGTCTAACAAAATATTTATGTCTATGTCTTACAAAAATTTGTTTTATTTATTATTTACATTATGTGTGTGTTTTTATGACTTATACTCGTATGTACGAGTTCACTTCACCCAAAAAATTCTTATTTAGGGCGCTTTAAAAAATTAAAATTTTGTGTGTAAAATGTAACTTTTTTAGTTTATGTTTCAGTTTCTGTTTGGGTTTTAAATCTATGTACAATATAATTGCTCAATTATTTATTGTCTAATTTAATGTTGAAATATTTCCGTTCTGAATTATTTATTGATAATTTCGCTCTTCGCTATTTTAGAAAAAATTACATCTGTGGCAATAATACATATGACACAAATCTAAAATACGAAATAATATGAAATTGATTACGGAGAATTCGAATTTGAGATAATATGTAAACGAGCATAACTCGACTTATGCCACTAAGTATGTATTATTGCCACAGACCTTAAATTCCTTTACATCGTTAAATATTATTAATTTAGAAAATCCAAAGTTTTTCAATCTCAATTAAAATTTTTTTTATGTTTTGTTTCAGTTTTTATTTGATCTTTTAAATATATGCGCGAGTGCATTAAAATTACTTAATTATTTAGTCTAATTTAATGTTCAAATTCTCTCGTTTTAATCTATTTATAATTAATTAATCAACATGTTATAATTTTTTACCAAACTGGTTTTTTTGCTTTCCGCGGTAAAAATATGTGCTTAAAAATAAGTTTTTTTAAGTTAACACGAAAAATTCCGCTTTTTTAAATATTTTAAGTGAGAGCCAAAATTTAACGAACCCATCCAAAAAAAATTAAATTTTTTATATTAAATAAGGTCGAATATACACAAATTCCCTTTCTCGCTCTATTATGTTATTATTTTTATTCTTCTTATTCTAAAGCAGCACCCACATGCTTTCGCTTATGTTAGTCTTACGACGGTCCACGAATTTCACCTCTCACACCGTAATACTAATGCCCCCAACAGCTTCTATTAATCATTACGTCTTGATCTAAAAACCAATTGAAAATAAAACAGACGTCTTATTCCATTATTCCATGCAGAGAATATTTAGGCACAAATGGCCTGCTACAAGCACTCTAATTTGTTCAAAGTAATTGTACTGTTCTAGACCAGCACTCGGTAAAGAGCACTAATTTAGATTTATTACACGGATAAACTTACGTTTTAAGCACTACAGTAATACAACATAGCATCAAGATGATGTACGAACCCAGTTACGGTGTACCACCTGTGCTTGACACAAGTTCAACTACGAGCGTTTTAACCGCAACAACTTTAATATACGCTATTGGCGCTGGAATTACTGCGGGTGCTGGCACCAGACTTGCCCTCCAATTGTTCGTTGTTAAAGGATTTAAAGTGTACTCATTCCAATTACAGGGCCTCGGATTGAGTCCTGTATTGTTATTTTTCGTCACTACCTCCCCGTGCTGGGATTGGGTAATTTACGCGCCTACTGCCTTCCTTAGATGTAGTAGCCGTTTCTCAGGCTCCCTCTCCGGAATCGAACCCCGTTACCCGTTGAAACCAAGGTAGTCCTAGATACTACCATCAATAGTTGATAGGGCAGACATTTGAAAGATATATCGCCGGTACTGGACCATGCGATCTACATACATGTTATTAAGATTCATCTTATTAACGACACAATTTCACAAAACAATTTACCGGCTTAGCTTAGCAGGAAGACATTTCACTTAAATTTTTAATAGATAAATCATTTGATAAATATTTGTAATAATAACAACAAATATGATATCGGTACCTCTCAAGATTCAATCTATAATTTTAACTCATGCTGAAAAAGATTCTTACGAAAAAATTTACGAAATTACAAAATACGCAAATACGAAAATGCTCGTGACGAGCCCTATTGCTTTTTGTTTTTGCTTTTTATTTGTTTTTATTGACGGTCACGAGAAATTTTTTGTTTACGTTTATTTTGTTTTGAATTTTTATTATCGAAAACAAATGAATGTGGTTGGGTGCAACAACAACACTATCATGACCAGTGGCCCTATTCTGGCTATTCCAAGAGAGTTGGGAAAAATATTGCTATATTTCCAAACTTCAATAATTCTCAATTTTTTATTCCCCAGTTCCCAAAAATGTTTCTGGCTTAGTTGGGAATAATTTCCAATGGGAAAACACTATTTCGAATTTTGCAGCCGCCATTATTAAATAATTTTACTTTATAAATATAAAATAAAACCTTTACCGATGCTACGTTGTAAATAAAATAATTAAACCACATAAAACAACCTGTTTCTTGTAATTCCCCAAAAAAAATTTAGGGAAAAATAAACGTCAAAACTTACATAAAATGGAATTATTTTTCCCTACATACAACAATTCCCAATCGCCAGAATACACTTTTGGAAAAAATAATTCCCAACTGCTAGAATACTGTCAAAATAGTTAAATTCCAAATTCCCAGGGAATAGCCAGAATAGGGCCACAGATGTAACAAAAACGTACAGTTTACGAAGGCTTTGTTGTAATAAGATATTCGTAAACGGTATGCTTAAACTGAACACGAATATAACGTAAAGGATAATTAATTTCGTCGCATAAGAAATGAAACAAATTTACGAACATTTTTTTTTCTTTGTAGTATGTATAAAAGTGTTCATAATGTGTACGCTTAAACGAAATGTTTACGAACTGCTTAGGCATAACAACTCGTTCGTAACAACTCCGAAGCACGTTCTTAGAGGCACGGGAAAACATCTCACAATGCAATATCCAACAGATTATCGAAAGTATGGGACGGAATATGACAGCGGTTAATCAAATTGGGGAGAGGGGAGGGGCAATTGGTTGGTTTGGTTTTTGTTTGAAAATTCGAAAAACATCAACCAAAAGTTTAGAAAGAATAGGTCTTACTTACATTTTCTAAGATTGTTTTGAATGACCTTGAATTTGGTTTTTGTTTCAAGTCCAACTAGTGCGGTTTAAAAGATATTCGCATCAAAAAAAAAATTATTTTAGGGTGTTCCGTTTTTTCTGCCGATAAGTGCATAGTAAATTTAATTTGTTCTAAAATTTTTATTATTAAAGTAAAACTCAGTTCAGATAAAAAAAAAAATTAAATAACAAAATTTATTTATTAAAATAGAGAAAAAACCTTAATTTTTTTTTTATCATTGGTTCTTCTTTGATTGCTATCCTATAGTTCAATTGTTTTATTTGAAATCACCAAAAATTTTGAAAGTGTAGTTTGATTGATAGATTGTTTGATTGATTAGAGTGTACGATCAAGACTAAGCAAGGTTCCCGGTAAGACGCCGGGTCTACCGTACACCCTTTTACACATAACAGAACTGAAGGATAGGAAAGGTTTATTAGTATTAAAGAATCGACCCGATTCCAAACTCCTAAATAGTTGATGCTTGAACCTTTTGGAGAGCTTAGTGAGATTCCTCCGGTATTAAATTAATTATCGATAGTTACTACTTTAATAACCAAACTAAGAAATTATTAAAAACTCTGCAACAAATTATAAATTAACATCTCAGTAAACTGAATTTTATATCTACAATTGAGTATTCACTTGCGCTGTCATCTGCCTGGATTTATTCCTGAAAACCTACTTAATTAAGCTTTAATCTGGATAAAATAAAATAATTATAATACAATGTTTACTAAATTTTCAATCGTTTTATTCTGAAAATAACTTTATTCTTCAAAATACTCCTTTGCAGCAGCTAAAACCTCGTAACGTTATACAGACAAATATTTTGAGGTTTAGGATCTTATGGAAGCCAGATGGAGCCAGATCTGTGAACACCTTTGTGTGCTGATGTATTGTCCTGACATAAATATGACTTTTTATGTTTTAAACCGGGTCTTGTCTTACGAATTTTTTCATCCAATTCATCCAAAAGGTTTGAATAACACTCTCCGGTTATTGTTTTACTAGTATGAAGATAATCAATTAACAAAATTCGGTTTGCATCCCAAAAACTGATACTACAACCTTCTTTGCCGATTTTGACCACTTTGGCTAATTCGGAGCAGAAGAACCGTGCTCAGTCCACAATATGCAGTTTGTTGTCGCAATTTAGGATCATAGTGGTCCATCCATAGTTACAAATCGTCACTTGAATTCAGTTTTATCCTTCTGAAAAGGAGCCAAATATTGTTGAAAAGGTCGGACTCGAAATTGCTTTTGATCCGAATTTATCGTACCTGATTCATTCGTTAAAATATATAATACGCCTGTTGGTTGCGATGCCCATAGCCTCAGTAATTTCAGAATTAATTAAAAATAAAAAAAACAAATAAAAAATACAAAACGCTTCTACTTTAATCAGCTGTCTGAACAAAACTATTTAACAAAAAGTCACATCGAGGAGCACAATGATACAATAAGTAACAGATGTATCATTTTGCCCCATACTTGTCATAAACACAGATTTATTAAAGGTTAAATTTTTAAATATTCTAGCTACGGTTCGCAATTATAAAAGAAAAACGAATCGCGCCAATTGTACGGAAGAAACTATGAAAAGAGCCTTAATGGCTGTTAACAATAAGGAATTATCGATACGACAGGCGGCTGCTGCATCTAATATTAATAAAGACGCAATCCGGCGACGATTATTAGAGAACATTAAACCGTTTGGGATCGAAAACTCGCGTACTTACTGATAGACAAGAATAAGAACTTGTTGGGTACATAATTAAAATGGAGCTATCACTCTACGGCATTACGCTAAAAGATCAGTTTCTGGCTTTACAAGCGGAGAAAGGGGCAAAACTGTAACAGTTGTTTGTTGTGCTAATGGTGCTGGTCAAATGCTACCACCTATTATCATTTACCTTAGAAAAAATATTAAGATTTCATTAACGGATGATGCTCCTGCTGGACATAATGTGTATCTGACAATGGGTGGATTATAGATACAATTTTTATGGAGTTCCTCTGACATTTTGTAAGAAATATCCAGTGCTCGCCTGATCAAAAATGTTTCCTCATCTTAGATGGCGCCACAACGCATACAAAAAATTTAGATGCTATACATGTACCAATGGCATAATCTTGTTGTCGCTGCCACCACATACCACTAAAAGATTGCAGCCACTCAATGTTATTTATTTTTGACCATTTAAGGGTCATGATCGAAAACATAGCGGGAATCTGCAGATTGGCATTTGATAAAATGTGCGACGGTTGGAAGTATAATAAACGGATTTAGGGCTACTGGAATTTGCAGTTTCAACTCAGATAATATCAAGGACTCAGAATATGCCATAAGATCTGAGGATAGAGAAATTTCCGAAAATGTTGAACATCCATTGTTAATGCTAGTGAAATCCAACAACCAACAATACTAAATGAGCCGATCGCTGCATCAGCAGACGTTACTATTGCTATTCTAAATCCGACACATATTAGAACACTTGACTTTGATCTAGAAAATATGGAAATTTTATTTGAATATGGGCCATCAGTGGAAAATCTAAATGAAATTTTATTTGAAGACACTGTCGAACTGACCGAAGATTATTCTTCCTACACCAGTAATCCAAACGTTACTTTCTGTGATATTTCCCCAATACCCATAATTTCATATAAGAAAAAAAGTAAGCATTGCGGTACTAGCAATATTTTAACTAGTACCCCCTACAAAAATTGCTTAACTTCCAAAAATTTAGAAAAACAGACTAAATTAAAAAGTAAAATAACTAAAGAAAAACGAGTAAAAATTGAATTTGAATAGGGAAAAACAAAGAAAAAACAAACTAAAAAGAAGCAAAATCAAAGTAAAATTTTTGAGTCGCAAGAAGATGCAAGGTGTCTAGTATGTGACGATTTACGGAGCCAAAGGAAACACGAAGATGACTGGATTCAGTGCGTGTACTGTTCTGGGAGGCTCCATTGCCATTGCACCAATTATCAATCCACATCACAAGGCTTTAAATGCAATAATTGCAAATAAAATATATGTATTGTTTTACCCCACTGCTTGTATCAATTTGCCTCCACACTGGGGCTAAATGATACAGAGGTAACCCTTTCTTATTTTATTTGTGTTAATTAATTATATTAAGATCCAGAATTTTTTGAATTTGTTTTCTACAGAAAAACATTTGAATTATATAATAACATGTTTCCTTTTGTTTTTTCCATGCATAAAATTTAAGGAGGCTTTGACTTTTTTCCGTTTGTGTTTTTTCCAAGTATGACGTGTAATTTACTTTTAATATTGAAAACAATATTACAAATGGAGGTGTGGTCAACACAAGACATAGAGAATTTTGAGTAACTTATTATGCAAATTTATTAAAAATGTATTATTTTTTATTTTTAGTTTATATTTTTTTATTTAATTTATTTTTATTAATTTTTAATTTTTTTTTTTCATTTTTATGTTGGTTTTTTTAATTTTTTTTTTTTTATTGGACCTTATACTTTTTGAGATATTTGTAAAATACATTTTTTTCTCACGGGATTGGCAACCTCCGGTTGGCCGATTTGCACTAAAATTCACTAGGACCTCCCAATTTATGGAAAAAAGAAATTTACAAATTTATTCTTTAATATTTTGTATTTTTTTTTAATTTTTTTAATTTTCTTATTTTTTTTATAATTTTAATTTTTTTTTTTTTTGTATTGTAACTTTTTTTTATATATATTTTTTTTTTTTTTTTTGGAAACATTTTGTGTTTAATAGTTTTTCTGTAAGCTTATACTTTTCGAGTTATTTGCAAAATACATTTTCTGACCCAAGGGAGTGGCAACTTTCGGTTGGCCGATTTGGCCTAAGACTCACTGGGAACTTCCATTTATGAATAAAGCTGAAACAAGAAGTTTCAGACAGATTGGTTAAACCACCTGGGCTGTAGAGGGGACAGATGCCACTTCGAAATTCACTTTTTCGGACTCATTGGACCTCAAAACAGATAAATCTCCAAAAATTTCAAGGTAGAAAATTTTCATGATTACTTTATTTTTCTAAAGGAAAGTATAAATTAAAAAATTAAAAATATAAAAAAAAATTAATTTGTAAGAAAAAGATCCTCAAATTCCCAGTTCGTAAAAAAAGTCGTGTGTTGGCCAAACCTCAATTTTTTATTTAAGTTTTTTATTTTTTTATTTGTTTATTTGGATTTTCTTTTCTTCCTTTTTGGAACATTTTGTATTGAATAGGTTTTCTGTAATTTTAGTGAAAATCATTCAATCGGAAATGGCAACTCTCGTGGAAAACAAAATTTATTTTGCACTTCGATCCCCAATTTATGAAATAAAAAATTAAATATGAAGTTTCGGGTTGTATGGAGGACATAGATAGACCGACAGACAGACACAGTTGGTTTTGATATGTGTCAAGCTTCAAGAATACATTTGTGGCGATTGTACATAAAATAAAACACAAGAACACATTCAAGTATTCGTAAAAATAAAATCAGATATGAAATTAACTACGACGTATATCAAATTAAGTTAAAATCAATTTAATACGATCCAATTATTAGATTTTAGTAATTAAATTCCATGTACAACCACACAAAAGTTAAATTCATGCACTTAATCAAGAAATCAAGAAATCAAGAAACATTGCCTGATAAATGCCTCCCGGTGGATTGCATTTTCCAAAATTACACTTTAATTATTATTCACTAAAATTGAATTGAATAGAGTTAAAATTATAATTAAAATGTATATAATACACATATGTATATAAAGTAAATACATAACAATACATAAATAAAACAACAAAAAAAAAAAAAAAATAAAAATTAAATTAAATTAAATTTTTGAAGACAATAGAAAAAACACGTCTATCCTCTCGAAGAACATTTGCTCACCTCTTACCTCAAAACAGCAACTTGTCTCAAAAAATTTTAATCGATTGTCTACTGGGATTGATATACAAAGCACTAATATACAAAATCCTAATGTCAAACTAAATAAATTTATTACAAATCGCAAAAACAACAATCAAATACCTTGTTCATCTCAAACAACATTGTCAATACAAGTTTCAGAAATGCCGTACACTATCTTTACGAAACCGTTACTTTCTACAGCTCATCTATCTTGGTAAGGGATTGCAGAGGCAAATATCATTTAGGCCGAGTTTATTGCTTGTTTCTACAAGTCAATCAAATTTCATCACTAAAATGTTTGCAAATAAATTAGGATTACCATTTCAAAATATTGATTTACCTATTTCGAGCTTAAATAATAATCAGACAAATATTAAATTGAAATCATCCGCTTGCAATAAAATCAAAAGTTTAAAATTTTAAAAATGATCTCGATTTCTTAATCGTTTTTAATTTACCATTTTCAAATATCAATATTTCTAAATGGGATATTCTCTCCAATTTAAAGTTAGCTGATCCAAATTTGAATACAAGCAGTAAAGTCGGCATTCTGTTAGGCGCAGAAATATTCTTTAAGGTTTTTAAAAGTAAAAAGTTTTAATTATAAAACAGTTTACCATTAATGCAAGATACTGTATTTTGAAAACAAATATTCAATTACCAATATTAACTATTACAAGCCACATCATGCAGTGATGAAGCCGAATAGTTCTTTGCATAATTGCGCGTCGCATTTGACGCTTTTGCTAAAACCAAAACCAATTTATCATTAAACGATGTTTTAATGGTTGGCCCAACAGTACAAGAAACCCTTTTTGCGATCATGTTAATATTTCGAAAATAAAAATATATGTTCACAGCCGATATAACCAAAATGTATCGTCAGGCCAAAGTTGACGTTAATGATCATAGACTTCAAAGAATTTTTTGGAGAAATAATCCAAACGAAAACATCCAAACATGTAGCATCTGTCCCATATTTAGCTACAAGAGTTTTACGGCTATTATCAAGTGATGAAAATAATAATTTTCCATTAGTATCTCAAATAATACCAAACGATTTTTATCTACATGACATTTGATCAGATAGTTTAGAAGACGCAAAATCAAAGCAAGTTCAATTAGTTCAAATTTTGTCGAATGCCGGATTTACATTACATATATGGTCTTCTAATAGCAATGTTTTGTTGAGAAACATTCCAGAAAATAAACGAGAAATTCTTAAAGGCAACGCTTTTAATCAAAGTCTTTCTATAACAACATTGGGTTTGATATAGCAGCCTACAACTGATACTTTTCTGTTTAGCGTTCATCCAAGTAACATAAATGAATCAATAATAAAACGTACAATTTTATCCAACGTTGCAAGATTGTATGATCCATTAGGTTTATTATCTCCAGTTATAATTACAGCAAAGCATTTTATTCAAGATTTATGGAAAAGCAAAGTCGGTTGGGATGACGAATTAGGTTCTAATGAAAAACTTGGACAAACTTCAGAAATAAATTGACTTCAGCAAATAATATTAAATTAACGAGACATATTATCGCATCTAATCTTATCAAACTTGAATTATATATGGTTTCTCTGACGCATCCTCCAAAGCATACGGCGCTTGTATCTATTTAAGAAGCATTGACAAACAATCCAACATTTCATCACAATTAATATGTAGTAAATCGTGTGTTTCTCCGTTAAAAAACATATCAATAGCTAGATTAGAGTTATGTGCAGCAGTTTTGCTTTCAAATCAAAAATTGATTTCAATAAAATTGTTCTAATCAGTGACTCTCAAATAATTTTCACTTGGATGTTAGGTTCACCATGCAAACTAAAAACCTTCGTAGCTAATCGAGTTAATGAAATACAAAAACTTACTGTGAATTTTCAGTGGTTACATATTGTGTCTAGTAACGAAAACCCAGCAGATTTTGTATCTTGAGGCGTAATACCTGATGTAATTGAGACGAATGCCCTTCGGTGGAACGGCCTAATTTTCTTTAAATCAAATTTTGACACTTTAATACAAAACTTTTATTACAATGAAAGTAATATTCAAGAAACAACTGTCAAACACCATCTCTTCAAGTTTTAATTTGCTTACTATGTAAATTCAGTTCCTTTATAAAACTACAGAGGATAACCACATATACATACTTAGATTTTCATATAATTGTCGAAACAAGCTAATTCGTAGAATAGATTTATTATCAGCACAAGATTTAACAGATTCAATTCACGTTTTGGTTAAAGTAATTCAAAGTTCAAGTTTTAAATCAAAAATTGTTTGTTTATTAAAAAATAATCAACTACCAAGTAATAGTAAACTAAAAAATCTCCATCCGTTTTAAGACCACAAAAAATCTTTAGAGTAGGAGGTCGTTTAAGTCATTCCGAATACATTTACGATGTGAAACATCAAATAATTTTACCAAACGACTCATTTTTCTCAAAAATTCTATTTTGACATGTGCATACAGAAAATTGCCATGCAGGTGTCCTCAATTACTAATTTCATTAATCAAGCAAAATTATTGGCCACTTCAAGGTAGGCAGTTAGGTAAAAAGATTATAAGCGAATGCATAGTATGCTTTAAAGCGAAACCGGTCTTTTCTAACAGATTATGGACAATTTACCCAAAGAATAGGTTACGATAATGCCACAAATTTTGTTGGTTCTAACAAAGAGATTAAAACACTTTACCAACAGTTTTTGAAAGAAGACAATTACGAACAAATTAATAAATATTGTAATAAGACACAAATAACAAGGAAAGTAATCCACCTCGATTTCCCAATTTTGGAGGACTTTAGGAATCTTGTGTTAAATAATTGAAACACATTTAAACAAAGTCGCATCTAACGTCTCATTAACTTTTGAACAATTAAATACACTTGTCATCGAAATAGAGGGATAATGAATAATCGACTATTAAGCCCAATTTCAGATGATCCCAATGATCTACTTCCATTGACACAGGTCATTTCCTTATGGGAGGACCAATCATTTCGCTAACAAACATGGCACAGCGTTTTTGGAAGAGATTTTCTGTAGAATATTTGCATAATTTACAACAGCGTTTCAAGTGGCAAAAAATTAAATAAAATCTTCAATCCGGTGATGTTGTTTTGGCCTCGGATGATAATCGTTCCTCTAATCAATGGTTGATAGAGGTAATAATTGAAGTAGTAACAGGATGTGACAATAGAGTTAGGGTTGCTTTGATCAAAATTAGGAATAGAGTTTGTCGCAAAGCCATTTCAAAATTAAGCAAACTAACAATATGAACTAATATTGTTAATCTAAATTTATGTATTCTAATTTATAATTTTGGTAAATAATTGAAATATGTAAAAATATGTATTATGATTTATAATTACATTTAAAATAAGCGTATCATACATTGCAAGGCTAACTTATACTCAATAACAGTATTAAAACAAGCAACTTTTAAGAGGTTTGGAGAAAAAAGCATTTTATTTGACGTTATGGTGGCACAATGGTGAATTTTATTATGTAATGTGTTCGCCGCAAAATGTCTTTCCGACGAGTGATTCTTTCATAAGTTTCTCCAACAAGCCTAAAAGCTAAGATTTTTTAAACGATATACAATACAACTAAGGCATAGGTTAGGTTAGGTTAGATTAAGGTGGCGGTACAAGAAGAGCATAAGCATAGACACACCAGCTCAATTATGTAACGTAAAATTCTGAAAATGGCTTATAGTTAATTTTGATCGAGTCAGAAATGTTTGAAAACAAACCTTTGTAAAGAAAGAGAAGGAACGAATTAAAAATTCCTGTTAAGGTACGAATTAAAAATTCTATTTTCATGTCATTTGCTTGTCTATTAGATGTAATTTTGTTTTAACTAAGGAAAAGCAGGAAGATCTTTCCTTTTTCACAAGCAAAACTTTAAATTAGTTGGGTGATCAATTAACGACATAGGATGGTCTGGCAAAATCATAAATAGTCAAAATTATACAAAGGAATTTCACTAACATAATATTTATAAAATTTTCAGGAGCACGATATCAATCACTAGATCGAGGTGGATTAGTTGATCCACATGATCGTGAATTTATCCCAATAAGAGAACCACGCGATCGCTCACGAGATCGATCACTAGATCGAGGCATGTATCTAGAAGACGATTTATATGGAAGGTCGGCACGTCAAAGTCCAAATCCAATGAGTAAGTTTAGAAAAGAAGTAAGAATTTATTAATAATAATCTTTTTTTTTTTTTTTAATGAACAGCAGTGCCGACAACCGATCGACATTATTTAGGCGATTTACAACATCAAAATTCTGATTTACAAAGAGAATTGGGCAATTTAAAACGTGAATTAGAATTAACAAATCAAAAATTAGGTAGCTCAATGCATAGTATTAAAACATTTTGGTCACCCGAATTAAAAAAAGAGCGTGCCCTTCGAAAAGAAGAGAGCGCCAAATATAGTTTAATTAATGATCAATTAAAATTATTAAATAGTGAAAATCAACGACAAGCAATGCTAGTACGACAATTAGAAGAGGAATTACGGCAAAGAATTCGACAACCGAATATTGAAATGCAACAGCAAGTAGAAGCATTGTATGCTGAAAATGAACACTTACAACGTGAAATAGCAATATTACGTGACACAATTAAAGAATTAGAGTTACGAATTGAAACGCAAAAACAAACATTACAAGCGCGGGATGAAAGTATAAAAAAATTATTGGAAATGTTACAAAATAAGGGAATGGGTAGGTTGTTTGAAAGTTTGTTTGTTGGTAATTAATCGGATTATTAATAATATAGAACATGTTACAGGTAAAGAAGAGGAAAGACAAATGTTCCAACAAATGCAGGCCATGGCCCAGAAACAGGTAAATATTCAATAAATTTGATAACAACTTTTTTCTGCTTTTCTTCTTATTATTTTTATTTTCTGTAATTATTAATTATTATTATTAAGTTTTTTTTTTGTTAATTATTATTTTTAAACTCATAATTTATTTAATTTCTATATATATATTATATTAATATTTATTATTTATTTTATTTTATTTTTTTTTTGTCATGCGAAAAAGAATGGAAAAAAATTTATAAAAAAAATTTAAAAAAAAAAAAATATTTTTAATTTAATTATCCACTATACACAAAAAAATATTTTTTTTTTATATAAAAACTAAAAATAAAAGAAAAAAATGTTTACTTCTTCAGTTATTTTTATATTTACTTTTAACAACTCTATCTTTAATTTTTTATTTCTAATTACCCGAATTTAAAACCACAACACAAATCTTTTTATATTTATATTTTTGTTAAGTTGAACTATGTTTTTATTGTTTACAAAATTGAAAACTCGGGGTTGCCAGATATTAAAAAAATAATAATAATTAAAATTTTTGGTCTAAATAAATAAATTAAAATTGAAAACATACAATATTAATAAGGCTGTATAGAATTACAATAAGTACAATACTGTCTACATTTAATAAGGATACTGGCAATCCATAGTACCAAATTTACATGCATGCCTAAATAATATTTATTTTGTTATTTTAGGTTTCTTCTAAGTATTATTTTAAATATGTTTTATTTTATTTTTTTCTAAAGCAAAACAATATAAATAATTTGTGGTTTTATAAAATATTTCTTTGCATGGCTAAAGAAATAAACAAAAAAATACTCAAATTATGTTACTTTGTTTTTTTTCTTTGTTATTTTTCATCATTAATCATATGTTACTTTCTCGTTCTAAAAATTTTGATTTTAATTATTATTATTATTATTATTATAAAGTAAAAATAATTAAAAGAAAATGAAAACAAAAATTCTCTCTCATTTCGATTTTACAAAACTATAAATTAAAAATGTAATAAAAATTTTAAAAACTATAAATTTTCATATTAACTTTTAAAACACACAACTGTCACACTCGAAGTTAAAAAATCGAAATATTAAATATTAAAAAAAAAAAATGTTTAGATGTGCATTTAAAAAAAATTTAAAAATCATTAAATAAATAAATAAAAATTGGATCATAATCGTAAAAATCATGGTTCGTTGGTAACTCGATAATTTAATCTTATAACCAATCAATCTAAATTAGATTTTTGGATAAAAACAAAAAAATTTCATCATCATTAATCTCTCAACAAAATCATAATTCCATAAAGCTATGTATTTATTTTATTTTTGTAATTTACTTCTGCTAAAAGCCAAATTTAAAAACACGATGAAAAAATAAATCTTCGTTATCGACAAATTTTCATGTCACAATCTAATAATTATTTTATTTTATTCACAAGTAAAAAAAAAAAATTATTTCAGTGTCTATTGCTATTTGAAATTATTTTTTTTATTATTTTTTTAATTTTAATTAATATTTTATTTGGGTCAAAACAAAAATGTAAAGCTTTCTTTTGAGATAAAGTACAAGAACGAATAGCTTTTCCAGCAAGAAAATGGCATCACACAAATACAATTTTGTGTAAGTAGATTTTATTATTATTTTATTTTTATTTTGATTTAATTTATTTTATTTATAATATAATATGTTGTATATATATTTTTGTTTGGCATGATAATTGTTGTCTAAAATTGTAAATTAAGAAAAAAAAAACGAACCACCCACACACAAAAATATTATGATGTCACACAAAATCGTATCACTGAACTTTTTTTTTGAAAAGGCGTCTAATTATGTGCATGCATTTTGTATTTTTGTAATACATTTTTTGTTGTTATTGTTATATATAACACGATCAATTAATAAATCAAATGTTGCAGGACAACGCAATAATGACGTAACCTAGCAATCTATATGTGTATAGACTTCAAAATATATTCCTGAGAGCTGATTCTATTAATCAAATTAAAATCTAATTGGATATTTTATAAAATTATTATTTTGTACTTAAATTTTTATTTTTATATTAATTTTTTGTAAACCGTGTGTGTGTCCAAGATATTTACTACTTTCTAAAAACATAAACAAAATTTTCTATTAACTATTTTATATGGGTGTGAAGTTTTTTGTTACCCCCCACTTAAAAAAAGAAACAATCAATTATTATTAATAGTCCTTTTGTAATCGGCCTCGAAAATGTTCTTTTAATAACGCCTGGGTAAGTCTTAATGGCACCAAAATCATTTAAAAAACGCTTTACAAAAATGGATATAATTTCAAGGTTTCATTTATTAAACAAATTGTTCTGTCTGTCTGTCTGTTTGTCCATTAATTAACTATCTCGATTAAATTTCACACCCATATTTCGTTCAACTATTCTGTTTTTATTCACATTTTATTTCTCATATATTTTTTGCTTATTTCTGTTTTATTTTTAATTACTATTTTTTTTTTATTTGATTTATTATAAATTATCTTATTTTTTATTTTTTGTCATCATTTTATTAGAGACGAAAAATAATAACTGCATTTAAATTAATATTAGTAATATTCTTAAAAAGTAAAAAAAGGCAACAGCGAAAAAAAAAATTTAATAAAAATTTTTCCGTTCTTAAAAATAAAAAAGATTTTAACAAAACATAAAATATTAAACAATAAAATAAGAATGAAAATTCATTTTCATGTTTTTTTGTGTTCTTTTTCTGTTTTTATTATATTTTATCCTTATTTAAATTATTTTTATGCAAATTTACGTTATTTTTGTTGTTTATTTCAATTTTTTCGTTTTTTTAATTAAATTTGATTTTTAGAGATATTATTTCTTATAAATTTTTTGTATTTAGAACTTTTAAATTTGACGAAAGAATCATCAGAGAGTCGAACCAAAAATATATTTCGTTAGAATATGCTTGTAAAGTAATTATGTTCCATTCAATAAAAGAATTTGAAAAAATCAAATCTATGGGGAATATATTTTAAGGGCGTTTTGATTATTAAACTGCAAATAATGTAATCCTTGTAAATTATGTTATTATTTTAACAACATGCACTTTCATTTTTAGAAACAGATTGGATGCAAATGCGTATGTGCTTAATTTTTCTTTTTTTGACGAAACGATTTTTAAATGTATTAAATAGTCAGTATCGCCACTACAAACAATAAAGAAAAATAATTAAAATGTGAACGATCAGTACCCATGTACAATTTATACATTTAGTAAACGTATACTATCCAATTTATGGGCCGTATTTCTCAATCAAATAGGGTTACTCTATATTTTATGTGCGGCTTATAATTTAGCTTCTGCGTAGTATAAGAGATAGTTTGGTCAACAATTTAGTTTCACAGCGAAAGCTGCGCATTCTGTCAGATTAAAATGCGAAAAATTAAAAATAGGCTGCACTTATATTGCATCCACTTTAAAAAGCTGGCTACAACTGCTGGTGCCAATTTTAGTCATGTCAAAAAGGAGGATGAAAATGATTAGTAAGTTATTTATTATTCTAAAATATTTTAGTTATATATTTTTTTAAAATGTAAATTTTTTTTTTCATTTGTATTAATTATAACCTAAAATTAATGTTAAATGTCATTATTTTTTACGCACCAGATACAGTTTAATTACAAATTGAACTTTAAACATAGGGTTTGCATTTTTATTTTTTATACCCCTACGTTTCGACGGTACATTCCGGTCATCTTAAGGGGAAATTACTTATAAACAAAAATCTTTCCATTACGCCTTTTACAAATTTGTTTTTTACAGTAATGTCTAAAGTTTCTAAATTTATGGCCAAAATCAGTTTCATATAATTCAAAGTTTAAATTCAGAATAAGGTTAGTAAAAAAAATGTTATTTAAGATAATATTATCATAATAATTTAACAAAAATTTGGAAACTTCTTGGGTATTTAATAAATTTTGAGAATTTTGATTTTTTTTTTTATATGTGTGCTTTCCAAAAGTAGCCTTTTAGTAAGATTCTCCTCCTTATCCAAAATTGTCGCATCTTCTATAGATAAACGGTGGCTAGTTTGTCGTAAATGGTTTGAGATTGCGCTGTGTGATTGATTAAAGGTTTTTTTGGCGAATCGTGAATACAGGTAACCCTCGTATAACGCGTTATATGAGTCTTTGATTTCATAAAAAAAACATTTTATAAAGACAAAATAAAAGCAAACATAAAAATTCGTAATTTTATCCCAAAAAATATTTCATTTTCTAATTTACTAGGCTACCAGACCTTCCTCATTTAAAACAAACGTTTGCTCCATCAATTAATTCTTGAATGTCGGTATCACCCATACCATTAAAATCCTGTGGCAATTATTAATTGGGCCAAAGGTTGAATGAGAGCTGTGGTATTAGGCGATGACAAAATTAAAATGCCATTCGGATGCGTTAAATTTTTAGGGTGGACAAGCGCAGATAACGCCCTTAGCCACTCTAAAAATATAACCTAGCCGAATGTCAAAATAATAAATAAGATTTTGAAGTCGATGTTTTTTTTATGCGAGATTATGCATTAAGAGATGGATAAAACGCTAAAAAATCTGACTTTTCGATAATTTTGTCAAAAATCAATACGTCCGTTAAAGTTTTGAAATTATCAGAATGAAATTCCCCACCTTAAAATTGTTTTCCGCTCGTAAGAACCCCGTATTGTTTTCGTGTGAATATGGAAGCCCCGATTCACAATTTGTAGGTATCGACCCGACCAAGTTTTTTTATGATACCAGTTCGTTTTAAACTTCCATCTTCATTACATATTACCAAAATATTAAGAAAAGCTAAACCACCTTCATTTTCGATTTCTTAAGTAATTAGATTCGCGTTGTAAAACTATTAAATAATTCGACAAAATAATCAACATCAGAATTTAGAATAACCGAACGAAAAATGGGTTCAACGGAAAATGTTTTCAACATTTCAGTCTCAATATATTCCATTAATAAGTTAGCCACTGTTGCACTGACTGGTGAGCTCATTTGAGAGCCAAAAACTTATTTAAAAATTTTTCGTTAAACCCAAATGCTGCATGATGCAGAACAAATTTTAATCCTTCCATAAAGTTATTCACATCTAAATTAGTGTTGCTTTTAAATTTCATCTTATCCCCAGTGTGGGTAAAATAAAATTAGTAATTTTTCGCCACTACACTGTCAGTTTTTGCCTAAACATTCCCAACAGCTAATCATTAAATTTAAATTTGTCTGAATTGAAGAAATGCCAAATTTTTTTAATTTCACATTATGTATTGTTGTCTAACAAGAATAAGTTCATTTTCTCTAAATATTCAGTTTTGTTCATGAGAAACGTTGTGTTACCCTTGTGAGCTTTCAATACATAAATTTCATCGTTATCTTTCAAAAACCTTTTTACCTTAAATAAATTCCGAAGTTTCTGCGTTTCTTCAATTTTGAAAAAATGTTTGTTTTTACGGCTCCGGTGGTAAATGTATCATCAAAGAACGTTATTGACAGGAACATTATTGAAAGGCTATTGATAAAAATACCATCGGCAAATAATTCACAAAACGCGCGCGAAAATCAATATTTAGCCGTTGAAAATAATCGTCAACTTATTATTTCGATCCCATAGATAAAAGTTTTATACGAAAAAATTTAATTTTTATAAAATAATTATAATATAAAAGTTGTTGGTATAGATAGTTTATTAGTTTAGATACGTTTTTATTTACAAAAATATAAAGGGCTGAAACCTCATGAGGTGGTCAGAACTTCGGTCTTGATTAATTCAGCTCAGCCTTCAACTCAATATATAAATCAACCTCCATCTCAATCGCAACATAATTCTAACCGCAATCACCAAATTAACCGCCAACCAAACCCTCAAATCAATCATCAAATCAACCCCAAAATCAACTTTCAAATTAACCCTTAACCTAACTCCAAAACAACTCCTAAATAATTCCCCAACCGAACAACTAACTTAACCCCAATGCAGCCTAACTAAACCCTAACTCAACTTCAACTCAACTTAGCTCGAACTAAATCTCAACCCTCTGTTGCTCAGCTGCAACTGCTTGACTGCTCAACTCATACTATCATACCAACATACCATTATACCATCATACAATCACCATAATACCATCATAAAATCATACCACCATGCCATCATACCATCATCATCATCATAACACCATCATCATTACTATCACCATCACACAATTCTTATACCATCATAGCATAATACCTTCGTACCATCATACCGTCATCAAAAATCGACTCAATTTTTGAAGTTTTAGAACTCTGTAGTAACTTTAGACCTGATTATCATCTCTCAAGGAGGAGATGAATGTTTGAGATATTAACATTGACCTTTCTTAAGTCTTAAACAATTATGTGTAAGGTTTGGTTCAAATCGCTCAGTGTATGTGCATTTGTTTAAACATCACACATATATACTGTACATATATTTAAACACTCACTTTTAAATACAGTGAAACCTCATTTCAGTAGACACTCAATTTAGCGGAAACCTCACTTCAACGAACAAACTTTTAAGTCCCAAGCAACTGAAGTTTTCCAATGAAAACCTCCCTTAGATAAGCTGACACTTTATTAGAGCGGACATGGGCAGATATTTCTGCGATTATATAGGTTTTACGAATACAATTCAAATTGAAACTTTATCACATTAATTTGTTCCTTTTACACTTCAAATTGAACCTTTAATATTTCAAATTGACCTTTTTACATTTCAAATTGAACCTTTAGTAAATTATATATATGGCCATTTTGGGTGGAACTTGGCAATTTCTTGGCCGGTTGAAATGCGATTCTTAAATAATTTTTGGATAAAATTCTAGAATATGGCCTAAAAAAAAAAAAAATGAAATTTGACATGCGCGTTAGAAATGGAATTCTAAATTGAATTTTAGATCTAAAACTCAGTTTAGAAACAAATTTCCATCGCACATATCAAATTTCATCATAATCGGTTAAGAAATAGTCAAGTTCCATCGTACTTGGTCATATTCCAGAACTTTATCCAAAAATCGTTTTAGAATCCCATTTCCATCACCTGCATCAAATTTCATCATAATCGGTTAAGAAATAACCAAGTTTCGTCGTCATTGGCCATATTCTATAACTTTATCCAAGAATCATTTTAGAATTCCGTTTAAAACGCACATCTCAAATTTCATCATAATCGGTTAAAGAATAGCTAAATTTCAACCTAATTGGCTATATTCCAGAACTTTATCAAAATCGGATAAGATATAGATTCCCAATAAAATTTTTATAAAAAATCATAAATCTCCAGTTTAACGGACAACGGTTTTGGTCCCGTCGATTTCCGTTGTAGTGAGGTTCCCCTATTATATAGATTGCTCAACTGCTCACTAAACCCTAATTAAACCCCAACTAAACCGCAACTCAACCCTAATTCAACTCGGAAACGGAACCCAACTTAACCCTCAACAAAACCGCAAACTTTGCGCCAAACTTACTCCTCAAACCAGCATATACATATATTTTTATTTACTATATCCTATCCAGCCCCAACACAACTCCAACTCAACTTTAACTCAACCGCAAATTGATCCCTAACTTAACCTTCAAATCAACCCCAAATTCAATGCCCAATTCAATAATCAAACCCGCATATATAAAAAATTCGTAAATATTTTTATATCTAACCCCAACTCAACTCCAACTCAACTTCAACTCAACTCGCAAATTGACCCCTAACTTAACCTTCAAATCAACCCCAAATTCAATGCTCAATTCAATAATCAAACCATTATATATAAAAAATTGGTAAATATTTTTAGATCCAACCCCAACTCAACTCCATCTCAACTTCAACTCAACCCGCAAGTTTACGCTTAACCTTCAACTCAACGCCAAACTCAATACCCAACTCAATATTCAAACAAGCATATATAAAAAATTGGTAAATATTTCTGTAACCAGGTATTTTGGGTCAATTTGTATGGCAGGTACCCGACCCTCTTGACGCACAGATTCCAAAAGCTTTTCAAATCCCGGCCTCGACCATAGAAACAGATTGGGAAAAAAAATTCTAAATCGAACAAGCCGTTCTCGAGATACCATGGGTACAGACATACAGACATCCAGACAGACGGACGGCCTTTTTTTTTGCTTTTTTAGACTCAGGGACTTTCAAAACGTCGAGAAAAGTGGTTTTGGACCAACCAAATTTTTCATCATTTTTGACAGGATTTCAATACTTTGGTCTGTTTAGATCGAAATAATTAAAAGACAAAATTCCCTTATAGTTGCAATTTAACTTAGTTTATAAGCTAAAGTGTTATTGTGGAAGAAAATATTGTTGAACAAACCAAACAGGGTAACCAATAAACCAATAAGCAATATTAAGTGTATTGCTTTCAACCAAAATGAGTTAGGTATTTTATTTGGTTAACGGCTGGTCAAAGCAACAGCAAAAATTAACCAAAATTTGGTTTACTTTTTTTTCGTGTATTTTCTTGTCAATTTGACTCTTGTGGCAGGTATTGAAACTAAAAATTTGGTTAAGATTTGTTTAACCACTAATTTTTTTTGGGTTAAGCTAAACTATTTTTTGGTCTATCTAGTACGATTGTTGTTGTAATTTTTTTATTTTTGCTGAAAGCAATACAAATATTGTTGGACAAACCAAAGGTGGGTGTACCTAACATATTAATGATTCCACATAAACCTTTAATCAGTCACACAGCGCAATCTCAAACCATTTACGACAAACTGGTGAGGGATGCGACAGTTTTGGATAGTTAGGAGAATCTTAAAAAGGCTTATTTTGGAAAGTATACCCATGAAGTTCGAAATTTTTATTCTAAATTTAAACTTTTAATTGTATAAAATTGATTTTTTGGCCATAAACTTAGAAACTTTAGACATTACTGTAGTCAAAAATGTGAAAAAAACCGAAGATGATGGAATATACCGTCGAAACGTAGGGGTATAAAAAATAAAATCGTTTACCGAATTTTTGTTTTTTTGTTATCGATTTACCGGCGCACCCGGTAAAAGCGGTTTATTTTAAAAAATTAATTAAATGTAATGGAAATGAAATTTATTATGTTTATTGGTGGTTCTTTTTTGGTGGATTTCGATGGGGTTCTTCTAATATTGAAAGTCTTGTCGCGTTCCGATATCACATACCATTACGGTCCCTGAATTTCTCAAGATTGTCGAGTTTGAGGAAGCTGGGTGGCTTGATTTTAGAGACTTACTGGTGTTTTGAAAAGTTTGATTCGTAGTATACGAGAACATTTGAGATTTCCAATATTATTCAAGGTTTATTTGTCGTTTAGTTGAGTCTGGCATAGCTTACTTGATATTTTGCGAATTTTCACGCTATTTAAGTTATATATTAATATCCAGAGTTTTTCCGGAGCAATCAAGATTATTCGAGTTTATTTTAAATATTCTAGATTTTTCAACAATTTTGCACTTTGAGTTCCGGAATCTTACAGACTTACAGATATAAATTTGAATCGTGAATAGATTTTAAAGAGGTCACTCGTAATTCTCTGGATATTATTCGAATTTATTCATATTTTTCAAGTTTTAAGGTGCTATTCCATGAGAAAATTTTACTGAACAGTAAAATTAAAGCAAGAAAAAAATATATATTTGCTAGATGGCGGAATGAAACAAAAAATCGAATCAGTAAAAAAATATTTGTGGCTGTAGTTGTAACACTCCTCTAAAAAGTATCAAATCGAGAACTTTTTATAGGAGTGTCACTAACACACGTACATAAAATTTGTATATGTTAGAAAGTAATTCTTGCACACACTAATAATTTTAATAGGAGTACGATTTTATGGTGGAGATATTTTTTAACTTTTTATTCTGTGACGGAAATTGTTCGAAAAAATAAAATTCTGATATGAGTATTAATAATATTTAATTTTTTAGTTAATTTAGAGACGAATAAAACATCGAATAATACTAAATATATAATTTTTTTAGCAATTATTGGTTATGTTTTGGTTTAATGTCAAGTTTCCCCTTAAAACTTTTGCTATAAAAAAATATAAACAAAACACACCTGTCTTTGTCTATTATATAGTGTTTGATTTTTATTTTCTCTTTTTGGCGTATTTTATTATTCAGTAAAATTTTCCCATGGAATAGCACCTTTACATGGCGGTGATGAGCGCTTAGGAAAATCCGGTATTATGGAGTTTTCTAAAATTTTCAAATTATTTTGAAACTTCTTAAATTATATTCGAAGTTCGTGATACTTCTTCTAGATGTTTAGAAATTGTCTTAGCGTTTTTTTTCATGATAGCTATTTATGTAATTCAAGGCTTTTGATATTATTCGTTGGATTCTGATGCTTAAAGTATGTAGTAGTAGTATTCAAAACCGAATAGAATTTTCAAGTTTTTGCGAGCATCTGAGATTTATCAGATTATTATAATTATCAATTATGATATGAAAATTGTCTTTTTTTAAAAGTTTCAAACACGTCATCATTACCTTAATTTATGCATCATCTTTTGTGTCAGATTTTATTTAAAATACTAAGCCTAACACATATAAATAATTTTATTTACTGGCTTTAGCAAATTAAAAAACGAATTTATACAAAATTGTGAATAATTTTAAATTATCGGTAAAAGCCTAATTTTGTTTACCGGCAATTAAATTGACCGGTAAACGCTAGTACAGTAAAGGCCGGTACACCTTGAGAACGAGCGACGAGAACGAATTTTAATTTTTGTATTATGTAAAGAAAATTGTTATAATAGTGAAAACCGTAAGTTTTTAATTAACGATACCTAAAATATCATGCATTTACTACAAATGAAAAGTAAAATTTTAACAGTTTTAATACAAAATTTTAATTTATCGTCTTAAATTCTACGTTATCGACGATAAATTAAAATTTTGTATGAAAACTGTTAAAATTTTACTTTTCATTTTTAGCAAATTTACAATATTATAGGTATCGTTAATTAGAAAGGTACGGTTTTCACTATTTTAGCAATTCTCGTACCAAATGTGGTTGAAAAATGAAAATTCGTTCTCGTCGCTCGTTCTCAATGGGTATCGGCCAAAACACAGGTATACACTTACTATTCGTATACTATAAATGTACCGTAAGGATTTAAATTGTTTAATCACCATTCCAACAATTCAAGTTGTTTTCAAGCAGTAGCCATTTTATTTAATGGAAAATTGTAAACATACAATTTTTTGGTAATTTTTCAACAGAAGAAGACTTATAAGAAAAGGTTTGTAGTATACGAGTATGAGAAAAATTTAACTCTATCAAGTTCTTCTGTTGGAAAAGTAGCAAAAATAGCGTCGACGATTTTGGCGTCGCCTTCCGATTTTTATATTCCTTAAAATTATATAATATAGTTGACCAAATTACCATGACCATCTTTATTGCTCAGCTTCTGTATTGCCCAACTTATAGTGACTAACTGGCTTCATAAATGGTTATTATTCGAATTATTCACTTTCTTATTCTATAAAAATTAAATTTAAACATATTTAAATAAAACAAATTTGTAATTTTCTGTTGGAATTTTAAATTTAAATTTGCCATTAATGTTAATATAAAGGAGTATTAATTAGGGGACGTGCATAAATTCCCCTGATGACAATTCGTAACATAGAGATATTAGCTCCCTAGAGAATTACGTCATAAAACTGATGCCCAGTTCCCACTTGAAGTATGTATTGAAAAAATTGTTAAATTCCTGTTTAAAAGTCAGTGGGAGAATGTTTAAAAAAAATACATATGTATGTATTTACAAAAAATTTATAAAAATTATGTTTTAAAATTAGAAAAAAATCCTACACTTTGTCACTCAAATTTCTATACACATCAAATAACTGTAAACTTAGTTTTTATACACGCTCAAATAATTTGGGCAAGTTTTTTGGTGCATGCAACAATTTGGTACATGTTCAAATAATTTGCGCAAATTTCGGGTTTATGCAAAATAACTTGGCATGAGCAGAACCAAACTGTGATTGATAAAAGCTATACAAATGGCGCATGGAAATTAAACTGTAGAAGTATTAGCAACGTTACATTAAATCATTTAAACTGACATTATTTTACTAAATAAATTGGAATAAAGAAATTGAACTGAACGTGTAGAGGAGCAATTTCTGTTGCGCAAATTTGCATGCACCAAAAACTTGTAAAAATTATTTATGTGTGTAGAGCCAGCATTATGTTGTTTTTATTCAAATGCCATTCTATTGCAATTAGAATTATTTTATATTACACAAAATCATTGTATATCATTACCCTATTATGCCGATTTTGGAACTAAACATTTGGTGCATTCAAAATACGAAGTTAAATACTCGTATATGTACTCGTTCAACAAATAAATTCAATACTCGGTGTAAGTAAATATATGAATATGCGAATATATATATGTATGTACATATATGTACCAGAATATGCAGTTTTCGCAAATGCCTTGGTTGCATTATTAAAATCTCGACCCGTAAACAAATTGAATAAAATATTTCACAACAAAAACGGAATCTTTTGATTTTATTCCATGCTAATCTAACTCCAAGCGTATTTCCTTGACAAATCTACAACAAAAATTGCATTGAATAAACCCGCACAGGAATTAAATAAATGAAACAAAACATTTGATTCGTTGAATCTTATTCGACCGGCCACTAAGGTTGGCTGATTTTTCAAACTGGATTAAAGCTAACTTGTCTGTTTCCTTTAAAAAGAATAAATTCCAAAATAATTCAAATTCAATTTTCCACAAGAAAATACGCTTTATGTTGTAAATAAATAAATCGAATAATTTAAAATTTTACTTACCTATGCTTATTTCAACACAAAAATGATTATTTAGTTCAGTAAAGTCGAAAATCGCACTACACTCAACACCACAACTTCAAAAAACACAAAAACGGGAAAAGACCATTTTTAAAACGAATGTCAAAATAAATTATTATTACAAAAAAGTAATAGATTTTTTGTATGTAATAAGCTCCGGTATTTTAGAATATTTCTAGTACAAACTATTTTCAAAATTCGTTGTGTTTAGCTGTTGATGAATCGTTAAATTATTTTTGTTGACGACTGGTAAAGTGATTTCAACGCCTCTTCTATTAAAATTTAAAATGATTTAACTAAAAAAAAATAAACATTCGACTTGAAAGTTCATCTGCAATAATTACAAGTTAACGGCAGGATTTTTTTAATGAAAACAGTGAATAAATTTCATCAAATAAGTTTAAATAATATATTTTAGAACTAAGGTTTATATGATTTACAAATTTTTCATTTTCCTCTTTTTGAGCTAAGTGATGAAAACGTTATGGACTAGGTCTCTTATAAATTTATAATAAAGAGATTTAGCACAAATCTAAACGATTTGATCAAAAATAGGTCAGTTATCCATTTCAGCTATGCTAAGAGTTAAAACATAGCTTTAATTGGCTTAGTTTAGCCTTAGCTCACCCAGGCGGTTTGTGATGCTTATAAATGTCCGCGCGTATTGGCTTATTTAGTGAATGTAAGCGGATATTGTTATTTTTTTGCTTCTCGTTCACACGATTGTAAAAAACCAATTTGTAGTGTTTGAATGTAGACGTAGGAGAATGCTTTTTAAAACCGTACACATGATTTTAACCGTACACTTGCTCTAAATAAGCAAATACGCGCGACAATTTTAGACAACCATTTTTAATAACCTTGCCCACACATATATTCGTTAAGGCTTTTATTTAATTTATATATTTTGACAGAATATCGTATCAGAAACTTATGCGTTAATATTAGACGACCAATGACTTTTCAGCATAATCTCCATCAATGTCAATTATCAGGTGGTACATATAGTTTTCTTAGGTCTGAATATCGCTGCTTGAGTAATCTGGAATTTATAAACATTGAGTAATTAGAACTTTCAGGTATAAACCCAAGCAGACACAATCGATAAGCAGCCTCACAAGCCAATACTTACATTCAACATTTTCAAACAGACTTTGAAAAGTTTTCTTAAAACGACAGTTTCATCAAGATGGTTCCTGTGGGTGGTTTTTGGGTTGCTCTATCCAAACCTGTGGGGTTACATTCGTAAATGTATAAATATTGATGTTGTCGCTACCGTGTCAAACTATCGAATATCAAAATGACATTTGCAAGACACAATGGCTTTGAGAAAAATGTGCACACATATTCGAAACTTTATCTGAGCCATTATCTAAGGTTCTTTGAAAGCTAGAAATTCAACGATTTGCCACTGTGTGACAGATTCTACATCATTTCTAACGAAATCGTTTGATGTGTGCATGTGAAAGTTCGTTTGGTATTACTAACTTATTTGGGGAAAGAGATCAACAGAGTGATCAACAGAATTTGTGGATTTGCAAGCCTCCAAGTTCAACATCATCATCGTCAGGAAGCCCACAAGTCCTTACTCCGTTAATTTGTATCATTCCCCCTCCCGAGCCATTTTGTAATTCTATAAATCACCAGAAATCAATAAACTGTTCTCCAACCAGCTCAACATTGGTTTCTTGTCTTCCTAAGAATACTGCAATGAACCAAGTATTGCTGAAATTTCATCATATAATCGATAGTTAACGAATTGCTGAAACCCAACAAATCATAATAGAAGTTTTTACGAATACCCACCGCGCCTTTGCGGCGCATTGTGCTTCCAAGTAGTTAAAGATGTTCTCATTACCTTAAAGCCAAGATGCCAAGTTTCTGACATCACCATATAGCAGATTATTACCAAAGAGCTAATCGGTTGTTGTGGGTTGTTTAGGTGATCTCTTGAAACTGTAAACTCTCGTTTGATATTAATATTTATTTTTCCAGCTCTTCCAATGTTGCCGTATTCTGCACAAAGATAATTGCATGTCATTTAAACCCATGTTGTCCAAACATTCCGCTGTATTTAATAATTTTGACGTGATTTAACTTGTGTTAAAGCAGAAGTTTGTTCAGCTATGGATCCAAGTTGCCTGCCTAAAACAATTGAATCATAGCTTGTCACATAATCGTTTTCTGCAGATACCACAAATGTGGATAACAAAGAAATTAATAATGTTGTTAAACTATTCCATCACAATATATAACCAGATGACAGAAGTTTTTTTCATATTGCCTTAATTAATTCATCCTATTTTAAGTTAGTTTACTTTTCCTCCGCCTTATACTGGACCGTTCTCTTGCCCTTTCCAAATTCTCGTTCTCTTTGAATCGCAATTTGGTTATTTAATTTAATTTAAAGGTAAACCTAAAGTTTGTTATTATTGCCATAAATTCATGATGTTACCAAAAGTAGTGAGTTAATTAATGTTCATTAATTTTCAAAAAGCACAGTTCCAGAGTACCGTTTCTTTTATTTAGGAAGCTACTTTCCGTCAAAATACGTCATTTCAATCGAAAATTATAAGTATTCTTGAAATTCGTCAACCGAAATTATCACCTCTTAATAGTTGACGAATTTCAAGAATTCTGTAAATTAAGTTTTCGGTTGAAATGATGTACTTTACGGCTTTACTTTTTTCGATTGAATTTCAAGAATGCGACCAGGAAGGCAGATTCTGACAAAGTGGTAAATGACATTTTTTGTGACTTTGTACCAAAATTTTAGCTGCTATACAATGACAAAATAATTGTGAATACTAAAATTCATCAGAGTCGATTTTTGCGTGTGACTTTTCCTGATACTAAAATAGTGTGCCTCTTTTCTTTCTTCATTCGCTAATCAACCATTTTTAACCATTAGAGACCATTTTTGTCTCAAACATTGCGAGAATTCTCGTTGTAGAAAGCCTGCTTGATTCGTTAGGACGCGAATAGACGTTTAAAATAATCAACTGTTAAGCGTAATGGTTATTACGAAAAACCATATAAACGTTGATACCACACTTACTGCTTCTGTTGTTTGTTCTACTGCACGAACTTGATCTTCTTTGTTATTTAATCTTCTATTTTTTTGTCCAAATGACAACTGTGCATGATTCGTTTTTATTGTTTTTTACTTTCTTCCAGTTTCGTAGTACGCGATTCTCTATGATCTGAGGCTATATTCACAACCGTACACAAGATGTCAATAGCATTAATATTATCTGCTTTTGTTTACATTTTTGGTTTCGATACAAAAAAAAAATGTTTAAAAAAAGCTTTAAATGTCTAGTGCCGCCATCTCTAGAAATGCACCATCATTGAAAAAAATTGTATAGCGATGTCCCTTATAGATACGAGTATTATAATTTGTTCGCATACACCAAATAAATTGTAATATTATAAGGGGCACCGCTGTCAAAAAAAATCAGTCATAGATGGCATATTTCTAGAGGTGACAGTACCAAGCAACTAAAACGAATAAAACTGACAGCTAGACATGAATTATAGAAAATGTGTGATGGCACGTTAAAAACATGAAACAGTAGTATGAAATATAAAAAACTGGTTTTTAGAACAACGATAATGGGCATCAAAAAATATTACTTTATGTATTATCTGATCTGTTTTGTATTACAGAAATACTACTGCTTTGTTCCTTAGTGTTGTATTTTGTTTACTAAAACGCGAAACAAGGAAAAATATATTTAGGAATATAGTATCGTCTCTTTTTAGTTCGATATCCACAATGTCACAAGAAAATAATCGTTTTGAAATTTCGAATAACATTTTGTTGTAGCGAAAAGACTATAATTACTATGTCACTTATATTAACGCTCCATTGCAATAGTACCAATAATAGTCCATTGCAATTGTAGAGAATATTAGAAGGTTTTGTCTCGAATTTTAAGGAATAATTTGTAGAGCAGAGAGGAGAAAAAGGGAATAATATTGTTTAAAGAAAATGCATTTGGTTATATTACGGGAGTTTATATACTTTACATTTTGGTCTTATTGACCATTGAACTGGCCCTGGCCATTAAACTGGGTGGTGGGTTAATTGGGGAGTTATCAGGAACTCCGTTGAAAGAGAATTTCAAACCAAAATTTATATCGCTAATAATTCATTTGGGGCTATAATATAGTGGTCTCTTTTAGCAGAGGGTCAGATTGAAGAGTTCATCACATTAAATATCTAGTAATTTTGTACTTTGCAATAGATGCTTTAAGAAATTTAACTTATCATAATTTAATAACTCAAGGTTTTACAAGTATTTTAGAAAAATAAAAATGCTTAAATTATCTAAAAAGTTTTACTAAATTCGACTCTCTGTACAGCTTATGAATTATTTGTATTTTAGATAAAAATAAAATAAAGAAATTTAATTATTTTTACTTTTATAATAATAGCTCAATTCTTTCGTTAAATTTAAAATATAATACAATAAAAAAAAAGATTTTTGACGAAACTTAATCGGTAACGAAGGCCCTCTTTAAAATTAATAAGATATTCGATAAAAATCTGAAAATTGCACAGAATTTTTAATTTTTTTTTTTTTCCTATTTTCATTTTTCCAAATATTTATAATATATTATAATAAACATTCTATATATAAATATGCTATATACGTGTATATGGTATTAGGATGGTCCTTATTTCCGATTTTTTTGAAATTTTTATGGGTCACCAAAATTTTGTTCTACCTATAGAAAATCTCGTGTATACAATTTTTTAGATCATATGGGCGATGTTAAAGTTCACTAAAATAGTTTTAAATTATAGAGTTTAGAGAAAGTATGGAATAATCTGAAAATCTGTGATTTTTTGTTAATAAAAGGAATAAAGAATAGCACATGTAACCTCTTTTATAATTTTTTATTATAATAGCCAAAAGCATTTTCGGCTAAACCGGAAGTTGGACTAAATTAATGGTAGGCTGGACGAAGGTGCTATTCCTTAAACCATTTATTAACAAAAAATCACGTACATACATATATTCAGATTATTCCAGACTTTGAATGTTATAATGTTAATTTTAAAACCACTTTAGACCTTTAACCACTGCCCAAATGACCTAAACAATTATTGTATACTTGAGATATTCTGTAGGTAGAACAAAATTGAGGGATGACTCATCAAAATTTCCAAAAAAAATGAAAAATTAAGATAAATATATATAAATATACATATATATGAGAGGCATTCTCTGTCAAATCGGCCACCTCCTACGCATTTCAATTTTTGAGATAAACAAACTTTTTAGGCTTAACATTTCCATTAGCATGTCTACTTTTAATGCCGTATGGCGTTTTTATGGCACCGTTGGATTTTCAAAATGGCGGACTATACCTGTCATCTAAGATTTCTGATAAAAATTATTATTTTTCGACATTTTTTGAAAACATGTCTAAAAATAACACTTTTATCCTAAATTTGGTACATTTTTGACAAAAATTTTAAATTGTCACTTCAGATTTGTGATCAGCGACCCCAAAAACCTCCTAGATTATGTTGTGGTCGATTTTCACAAACGTTGAGAAATTGACTCTTTATGGCGGCCATCTAAGGTCTAGAATTTTTAAAAGCTGACCCTCAATTCATGATCAGCGACCCCGAAAACCTCCTAGATCATGCTTTTCACTATTTTGGGCCCGCCATCTTGAATATTAAAATTCGGACCTCAAATTCGTGATCCGCGACCCGAAAACCTCCTATGACACGTTTCTATCGATCTTCATGAAAGTTTAAAAATTTGTCACTTTTGGCGGCCATCTTGGACCCCTAAAAACTAATAAAAAATGTATAATTAGTGACTCCAAAAACTTTTTTGAGTAAATCCGCGATTTTGAAAATCCAACAACGCCATAAAAACGCCATACGGCATTAAAAAGTAGACTTGTTAACGAAAATTTTAAGCCCAAAAAAGTTTATTAATTGCAAAACTTGAAATGCGCTGGGGGGGTGGTCGATTTTACAGAGAATGCCCAAGTGTTCATGTATATTTTAATACCTTCAAATTTCTATATATTTTACTTTTATTCCAATATTCTACAATCACTATATGTTAACTTACTCTATTTTCTACATCTAAGAATCACAATAAGAAAATAAATCAAAAAATATTACAATATATTAATTTGTAAAAAGAATGGGGGTCCTTAACGTCCGTTAAAGTGTTCGGACAAAAAATTTTTTGTAGTTGGAAAAAATTTCTTCGATATACCTAGATGAAAAAAAAAATTTAAATCACGAAAGAAAATCGAAAAACAAAAAAATTTCAGATGTACAATTATGAGATGGGTGGAAGTGCGACATCTCCAACCGACTTTTACAATCAAATCTATAACAGTGGATTATATCCCACTAACACATACGATACAACTGTTAATACTGGTGGCTACGGAAGTATTAGTGGTATTACCGCTGCACCATGTAATTATGGACTTGGACGGATATCACCATTGCCGAAACGACGTTACAGCATTGGTGGACTACCGTCATATGATTACAATCCATCAACTGGTTTATATTCATCATTGCAAGCACAACAGCATCAACAATCACAAACGAATATTGCAAATTTGATAAATGAAACAACGAAATCGATAACAAGAGCATCACAAATATTAAGTCGCGGCTTATCGGGTAGCTTAACGGGATTAAATTGCGGCCTAACAAGTGGTATTGGTTCAAGCTATCCAACGTTAAATAATTATGAGAACAGTTTATTAAATCAAATGTCTTCGAATTTTTTATCACATCCAAATATAAATCAAATAGGAACAGCGATCGGAAGCGGAACAGGAACAACAACATCAGCGCCAAATTTTTATCATCATAATTTTAGTCATAATTCTAGTTTTAATAAACCATCATCGGAATATTTGTATACTTCAAAACCTATTTATAGTAATCAATACTATCCAAAATATTCAAATTATTTAACCTCACATCCAATAACGACATCATCATATTACAATACATTACCTCATCATCATCATTCATCACAAAGCCATTCTCAATCACATCGTCATCATCATCAATCACAACCCCATCATCCTATTCTGTCACAATCATCATCCAACCTGTTATCACATGGTGGTGGTGGCGGTGGTGGAGGTGGTGGTGGTGGTACTGGCACTGGTGTTAGCGGTTATCTAAATCAACATTTTGACCATCATATTCATCATCCTACTTATCATCATCATCCATCTTCACATTCTTATTTAAATAGTCATCATAATTATCCGAAATTAGATTTAGATTTTAAACCTGCTGAAGCTAAGAGACAAGTAAGTTTTAAATTTGATGTTGATACTTTATCAATTGATTAAAACATTTAGTTTTAACCCACCCCTACCCCTCCACTCTATATACATATACTATAAAACAAAATAACTTAACTTTACAAAATATACAGAATGGATCCGCATGTTTATTATTTAATTAAATTAGTAAAATTATTATTTATAGTTACACACACACACACACAAACATAAAATATAAAAAATTATCCACCTTAGAGCTCCGACGTAAAACACTAGACAATCATCCTTGCATTTGTATTTGATAACAATTTTTGTTAAGTCCCTTTTTATTATTTTAATTAGCAAAATTCTACAACGATGACTCCATTCTGTATTATTCCTCCCCTCTCTGTAAATGTATTTTGAAAAAATAAAAAATAAAAATCTTCTGGTGCTAATCGACTGGATTCTCAAGAAATTGATGATTTGTGTTCAAAAACCTGTAACGAAAAAAAAAAGAAAAATTAAATTAAATTTAAAAATAAAGTCAATTTCACAGAAAACCGACACACACACAAACACACATTCACACAAATACTATATTATTAAAATAACGAATTTTAATGTGTGCCAAACAAATTATGTTAAAATCAAATTTTTAATTAATTCGTGGTTGTAAAAAATCTTATTACAAAATTAAAGAAGACTGAAGTTTAAATGTTAAAAAAAAATCATCAATTTCTTACAAAAACATAAAATATTTCCGAACATCGAAATAAAAAATAATGAAAATACAAAACTTAAAAAACAAAACATATAATTATTAATCTACAAGTCAATTAAGTAATTATAATGTAAAAAAAAAAAAAAAAAAAAAATATTTTAATAATTTTTCGCTCAAAATCATAAATTAAACGTAATTAATATATTTATGACAAAAAAATTACAAAATATTTTTTAGCAAAATGTAGAGAAATATTTATTTTATTTTAAAAAAAAAAAGAAAAACAAAAAATAAACTTATAAATGCTGTGTTATATAATATTAAAAACAAAAATTCAGAATATAAAATAATATAATATTTTTAGATAGAATTTTTATTTATTTATTTTTATTTTTTTATTAAAAATAATAGATTTTAAAATTTTAAACATAAATTAACAAAAAACCAAAAAAAAAAAATGAGAGAGAATTTAAAAATAATTATAAAAGATGCATGCAAAAAAAACCAAAAACTTAATAAATTTTTAAAGCTTTAATTATAAATAAATATATTATTATTATTACTATTATTATTGAGTAGGCACATTTAATTAAAATTACATAATTATTCTTATTATTCAAATTATTAATATTTATATACACACAAAAAGCAATTTTAAATTAATTTTTTTTTTGTGTTGGCTTAATTTTAAAATTAATTCGAAATTTTTGTTTGTTCTCCTTTTCTTTCATTTTTTTTATATATATATTGAAATTTGAAGTTGGATGAATTCCGATTGGAAATACAAAGGCGAGATCAAGAAATTTTAGCGATGGCTGCTAAAATGAAAACTCTTGAAGAGCAACATCAAGTAATTTTTATATTATGTATTTTTAAACAATTCGACGAAACTTTTAAATTTTAACAAATACTGCACACGCACACACATGCATACATACAAATAAACACTTATGTTATTGTGTATTGTGTCCCCTAATTCATAAAATTTTTAATTTTTTTTTGTTTTTGTTTACAATTATAGGACTATCAGCGGCATATAGCAGTACTAAAAGAATCATTAGTTGCTAAGGAGGAACATTATAATATGCTACAGTCTGATGTCAGAAACTTTTTACAAGCAAATGCAACGATACAACACCCAACAATTAATCAATTTGTATTGCAGGTGGAGGAATTACGTGCTCGTTTAGAAGAAAAAAATCGTTTGATTGAGAAAAAAACCCAAGCTGCGGTACAAGCGGTACAAGAGCGTAATCGTTTTTCAAATGAATTTAATGAGTTAAAGGATCATATGGAAATAAAAGATCGTAAAATTAATGTATTACAAAGAAAGGTGAGTGGTGGCGCAAATTATTGATTGAATATGGCGCAGAATATTGGTTTAATGCAAAAAAAAAAATTTTTTGTTGGCTCACGGCTGTCGTTTTCATTAATGCCGCACTAATAAATAGACGAAATTCTTCCGGAATGTGTGTAATCTATGAAAATTTCCCAAATTTAAGAGTTCTATCATTCTTCCATTGTGTTGTGGAACAATTTCTCGTATTTTCACCCAATCTGCATACTTGTATTTATTGTAAAATATACCGGTGAACTTTATACCAAAGAATAACAAATAAATAACACCTACATAAGTGATTCCAATTGGAATTTTAATATTTAAAATTATTCATATAAGATTCTTACACTGTTAAAACAAATAAAATTAGAGAGAAGAGATTTGTCCTTTCGTTCTAGTGGCCCAGAGATGAAACTATAAATGTCATGTTATGTTATTTTATTTTTTTGGAGATATGGTCGGTAGATTGTCATGTTATTAAAACGGTAAACTATTAAAATAAACCAAAAAGATTTTTTTTAAACTCGCCTATATGGCGGTATAGTTTTACAATTTGCCAAACTGTTAAAGTTAGTTTTAGCCGAAAGTAAAAGTCGCAGAATCATGTTTAACAGAAAGTTCCAAAAATAAAATCGGTAATGCAGATTCTAGTATCCCAGACAAAAATAAAAATTATAGTTGTTATCAGCTCATAGCATTTAGCTGAAAGTTACCAGGATGAATGGATATCGTTGAAGACATAATAGTGATAATTGGCAAAACCTTGCTCCACTTTCTCGTGTCAAAATTCTAAGAATCCAGGAAATATTTAAAATTGCTATAAAATCAGCCTCTAAAGGTTTCTGCCCGAAAATGGATTGCTTTCGGTTCGATTTTAATATGGAAATCTGGGAAAGTTCGATTTTCTAAAAATCGTTAGAAATTTTGTATTAAGTCAGTCTCTAGAGCGTGTCTAGTTATGATATCATTGGGTGTGACTTGTCAATAACTATAACTGGGAAAAAATGCAATTGGGTGTGATTTGTCAATAACTATAACTGGGAAAAAATGCAGTTCAAGTACCATGTAGGAAATCAGCCTGTAAGCAAAGTTCCTAAAGATTTTTTAGAAATTCAACTTTTTTTGAACCGAATTTTTTACCAGCGGTAATTTATACCAATTTTAAATATTTTTTATATTCAATGGATTGTAGTTCCACTCTACATAAAAGGCTTTATTCCAGAACTTCGTGTTTTTACACCTTTTTGGAATTTCATCTCTACTGCATTTGGTGAAAAACATCATAATCGGTTAAGATGCAGGCAAAATCCATCTTTTTTGCCCACAAAGTCTAAAAAATCCCTAGTTCCATTCCAGCTGGCCACAGCCCAGAACTCTATCAAATTATCATTTTACAATTCAATTTTCATTTCAAAATCGATTTTCTTAATTCGCCAAGTTTCTAACCAATTGGGCACCACCACACTTTTGGCAGCAATAATAGACGATAATGGATCGGTGTTTTTAATCGGCTGCTTCACTCAAAAAAAAATTACAACCTCTACAACATATAAATTGTCATTTGCAGATAAATATAGTGTAGGGTGCTGACGGCAGAAGGTCGATTTCATACGTGAATTTAATTTAGGTGATAGGAAAGTTTACACAAGCCTAGTTATCTGCTATCCATACAGAGGGAAAACACCTTGACCTTCTCAGTCAACGATAGTTTTATCTCAGCATGTACTCTATTGCAGATATTCCAAATAATGGCAGCTCGTAAAACTACAGCAACACCACCCAATAGCTAGGCTTTTGGGATTTTTAAACACTCGGGCCGTAAATTAATTGTTTTTAATGACTTTTTAACCATAAACCATGCGACAGGTGATTGTTTACTTTCGTTTGCATTTTGTTGAACAGTCGATGGTATGGATAGAGAGAGAGAAAGTACTTATTGCCTGTCCGAAGCGCAGTACACATATCTTAAACGCAGCTGAATCAAATTGAGTTTAGGAATTCCAATATAACGATTTCCGGTAAGCCAAGCTTGCCTTCAAAGAGATGACAACTTTCGTACAACTAAAGCGAACTTGCAGCCTTGACGATTTTTTTCAGTTACCTTGTTGAATGTCATCGAAAGTTCGATTGCTTTAGCATCGGTGAAAATTTTAATTTGCCACACTGGTAAAGCTTCTTCTATTATGTTTTCTCCTTGTGGCTGCGTTTGGATTGTAAGGAGTAGGAGTTCATGATGTAATGTGTGCCATTCACAGCAATTCGTTTGCCTAGGGTTCCGTTGCCCGTTACGATGATTTTTCAATAAGAACGTTTGAAATATTTCTGGAAATTTGGAGAATTTTACAAATGGGATTGTTGAACTCGTTTTGAAAAGTTCTCGCCACTTTGATATTCGCTGATGACCAGATATGTACCAAGGTCGTTAATGTGTTAATCATGTATAACGTTAGTGTTATTTTGACTGACGATGGTAATAAAACTGATTCTTATTTTTATCATTTTTCTTATGTATTTTGCGGCCATTACACATATTTACGCGTATTACCTGAGTTTCTTAAGAGTTTAGTGTCTATTTCTGTAGTCGATTTACTGCCTAGACCCGAATTCCTTCTATAGATTTTTGGATTTCCATCAGAGGTTTATGATCAGTTTGTAAGATCAGTTTTTCTTTGCTGAGTTAAGAGATCGAGAAGTGTGGTATATATAGGCTTGATTGAAATATTTGCTGGTGTCGACATTTAAAGAATAGTTGAAATTTTCGACGCATTAGAAAGAAGGTCGTTTATATCGATGGGTACCAAGTGCGTGAACATCAAAATTTTCGATGGTTTAACTGAGAACTCGATGCATTTTTGGCTAGAAACAAGCTGTGTTCTTATTTATCTAAACGTGTATGCTGTCGGCTTGATAAATTATCGTATTTAGGATAGACTACCCCATCCAACAAAACAAAATTGTCTAGTTCGCGTTGGATTATTTGCCAGGGTTTAATCTGGAAATTTTATTGTACATCAAATTTGTTGTTCGAACTAACGACTATTCGTGAAGGACGCAACATGCTGAAACACCTTGCTATTTGCTATGGTATTAATAAAGTTTAATGTTTGAAATTTTCTAATTCTCGGAATGTGAGTATTTCATAAATTTAGTTTGCAAATTGCAAGTTTACAACTATTGTTCCTCCATTTCTTCGTTTATAAGTCAGCATTGGGAATAAATACTCTACATTCAATCAACTTTCCATTACCATTCAACTGAACCGATCGCTGTTGGAAGAATCGTTGATTTTTTATAACACTCCCTGTTCAAGAAATAATTATCTTTATAGTCCAATACTCGCTTAGATCGTTTGATCTAGATGAAAGTGTTATAAAGTACATTGACGATCTCGACAGAGTTTACATCTCGAAGATTTGCAATCTGGAACACAGAGATTTGGATGTAGAGCAGACAGTAAATATAAATATTTTTGTAATTTTCGAAGTTCTTCCTCTTTGTGTTTGTTCCACTTTTCCATAAATTTCTAAATTTCACGCCTTTTTGTGGCCTGTTTTATTCAACGTTATGTGTTTGTTCAATTGATGTTTTTGCATCACCACGAAATCTGTATTACGAAAAGTATTCCATTGTGTGTAAAATCACTAGCGTTAAAATAAATTTTTAATTTCTGGTAATTTCAGAGTTCGAATAATGATTTTCGCCTTATTTACTTTATACTCGTTATTCTGGTAATTTATGTTGGAATCGGAAATCAAACTAAGTGTCCCAAATAAAACCTGAAAACGGGTTTCGAACTGAAAAAAAGAGTCATGATATTGATATTCAGAAATCTCTTCCTCGGAAACTAATTTAACTAAACTACTCAACTTTTCTCCTTTTTCAAGAAATTTTCGGCAATCCCAAATTGTGATTTCAGTACAACAAATTTTTTTTTAAACTCTGTTAAAAGTGCCTCTGTGAACAGTCGATTTCAACTCAAATGAATGTCAAATGTGTCGATAGCCCGAATGTCTAATGCCCGATTGGGTCGAAAGGCCGAAAGTATTGAAAGGCCGAATGTCTAAAGTCCGAATGGGTCGAAAGGGCGAATGTCGAAAGGCCGAACAGGTCGAAAGGCCGAACAGGTCGAATGGCCGAACGTGTGGAAAGGCCGATTGGGTCGAAAGGTCGAATTTTCATTAAATTTTCCTCAACTTAATTGTTTGAAATCAATATTTAAAACCATTGAATTTATTTCTTAATGTAAAATGATGTAAATAAATTGAAAATGCATACTAATAAATCTTGTGTATGTAGCATATTAATGTGATCAAATTTTGTCGGAAAAAAAATTTATTTATTTTTCTTTTTTTATTATAATTAACTAATTTTTGCTATTAAACATTTTTATACAAAAACATTGATAAAAATATAAATTTTGGTTTCATAAAAAAATAAATTTTGAAAATTTTCATTCATAAACAGATAAAAATTTAAATCAATTTCGACATAAACGGCCTTTCGACACAATCAGCCTTTCGACATTCGACCTTTCGATCCATTCGGCCTTACGACACATTCGGCCTTTCGAAATGCGGCTTTTCGATATTATGCCTTAGGACACATTGGGCCTTTCGACATTCTGCCTTTCGACACATTCGACCTTTCGACACATTCGACCTGTCGACACATTCGGCCTTTCGACACATTCGGCCTTTCGACATTCGGCCCTATTCCATTAAAACTATGCACAACTATTGTTATTATTTACATACCTACGAGTACAATCTTTTATCTTGGAAATAAATACTTTCTACTGGTTTTATTTTGATAGCTCAAAACTTTTGAGCAAAACTAGTGATTTTATTTTCATAATTTTTTAGTTTTATACATACGTTAAAAATTAAAACCAGAATACCAAAAAAGTTATATAACACCTTCCACATATCGTCATCTCAGTATTTAAGTGTTACAAACGCATTCTGGGCATTTTGAAGTTAGGTCTGCCATTATGTAATGTGACGGACCTAACTGCAAATTGACTAAAATTCATTTGTGTTACTTAAATACTAGACTAACGAAGTCCTAGTTGGAAACTGATTTGACGATCCAGTCAAAATTTTTACGTAAAACGGCAGTTCTAACTCCAAAATGACCAAAATGCTTTTATATCACTTAAATACGGATATGACGATATGTACCTACAACAGAAAAGGTGTGTAAGCAAATGTATGATTGAAATAATTTAAAATATAGATCATGTTTTCCAAAAGAACACAGGCCATTCGTTTTGGGGATGATAGTTATTGTATTTGCCGCTAGATGCTACTACAAGTGACAGTTTATTAAATTTTCCAATAGCAGTACAAGGCGATATTTTAAGAAAAATTAAAATATGCTGCGTACTTATGCTAAATTTACCAGCTTCTGGTAATATTCTTTTGCCTGCAGTTAAATTGGTCAAAATGTGTTTTTCTTAATTTAACATTCGCAACTCACGTTACATGTGACATGGTATAGTTTTGTCACATAAGAAGGCAGGACGAGTTAAATTTGTATAATTTTGACAGTGCGACATGATCTATAAAATTTGTACTGCAGCAGCGTCAAAAATCTCAGCTGTTCTACATTTCAATACTAGTGCGTCCCTACAATATTAGGGCTTTGTCTAACACTACGATTCATGAAACTAAACGCAAATGGGAAATCTCAACAATCAGTTAATTGTGATTTCTAAATGAGATTAGAAATATTATTCCCGTCATTTTGGGCCTGGCAATTACCCCATTCGATACATTAAGCACAAGGCAATTATTACCCAATCGGTTCACTATGACGGTTAATGTTCTCTCTAGTATCTTGGAATAGACTCAAGGATTTCTTCCAAATTCTAGTTGTTCGAATCAGCCTCAAACATAATATTTCCTGTACTGAATAAAATATATATTTGGCGATGTACATACAAGTCCGTTAGTTTTGTTATTTGGTAAAAACTTCACTCCGATAGTAAAATTCCATATCTAGAGAATGAACGTTTATGTGAAATTCGAAACTTCCCATAAGTATGTTGAATAATTACCTGCATCAACTACTCTGCCGACGTAAGGAAAAAAGGAACAAATGCCAAAAATCGAAAAATGCGTTAAGGGCTTATTTGGATTCAGCAAGCAAATACTTATTTTTCTGCTTGGTTAACATGCTACATACCTTTCATCAAATCCGATAAAATCACGTTATTTAATAGTCAAGTTTAATATTTCGACACGACAAACAAAAATAGTAAAATTGAAATTACTCAAAACAGCAAAAAGGCAAATAGGACTTTTCTTCTTAGCGCGGCAGCACTGGTCAATGATTATATCTTATTTAAGCTCGGTCCGATTAAAATATTTGCAGTGTAATAAATAATGACAAGTGTAAAGTATTGGATAATTTCAAAAATATGAAGTAAGTTGATCGCAATCACAACTAATCAACTAACACGTGAAATATTAATGAATTACACTTAACGATACGATACTCACCCATAACCAACACATTGCTTTCCATATTACAGAACTGTATTGCGAATAATTGTTTTTTTCTTTCTTGTTTCACCTTTTAATTATAGATAGAAAATCTTGAAGACTTGTTAAAAGAAAAAGACAATCAAGTCGATATGGCCCGCGCCCGCCTATCAGCAATGCAAGCCCATCAATGTAATTCAGAAGGTGCCCTTACCAGTTTAGAGGAGGCGATTGGTGACAAAGAAAAACAAATGAATCAATTGCGTGACCAACGTGATCGTGCCGAACAAGAGAAACAAGAAGAACGTGAATTACATGAACGTGAAATTGCCGAATATAAAATGAAATTGCGTACGCTCGAAAGTGAAGTGGAAAAATTGAATTCACGTTTAGATCGGGCGCTCAACGAGAAAGATCGTCTCGAAACAAAATTAGAAAGTTCCCAAAGCGAATTGGGTAAATCGAAGGTGGAATTGGAAAAAGCAACAAGTGAAGTAAGAAAGCACAGACCCATTTACATACAGATTTATATAAATTGTATGCGATAAAAACATGGTCATTTAGAAAAAGTATTCATTTCAGGTTGGACGATCAGGTGCCGATTGGGAAGCGTCACGACAAAAATTACAACGTCTTGAAATGGAAAATGAACGTTTACGCCATGATCTAGAACGATCTCAGGTGACTGAAGTAATGTTTATTCCATTTAGCTATAAATGTCGTGACGTACATATATTTTGTTTTATTTATTTATTGTCTCCTAATTTGTTTACCTCTTTTTGTATATGTATTTGGTTTTCCTTGTGAAAACTGTAGAAATCTGACTATGATATTAACCATTCGTTTTATATTACATAAATCATCACCAACATCAAACAAAAATAAGCAGACTACCTTTGGACGCAATACCTTAACAACGTCGCAAGAACTTGATCGGGCACAAGAACGGGCTGATAAAGCTGCCGCTGAATTACGACGCACACAAGCTGAATTGCGTGTCACCCAAGTAAGTTATTGCGTATCTATATGTACTTACACATACTTATACAACTCTGTAGTGAAATTACAATATACATTACAACAAAACTTTCTTTTTTTTTACTTATTATTATTTTTCTCAAAAAATTCAACAAACACTTATTGTTAGGACGAAACATTTTCACATACTCGTAATTTTGTGAGTTTTTTCTCGTAAAAAACAAACCAAAGAAAAAATATTAGTTTTCCTATTTCTTTTGTTTTTCAATATATTTTCATTTTTTTTTTTTTGTTTTAGTACACAAAACCCTTTTTCTTTTTTGTTTTAACTTTTTCGTTCTAATTTTCCGCTTATATAATTATTGCACACATACGAATGGCTTCTGCCTTTTCTTGAAATAACCATTTTCTTTGTGAAATTTTTCAAATTATTTTAAAAATTAGAGAAATTAAACAAAATTGAAATTATATTTTATTGCAATGTACTAATAAATTTCAATTATTTTAGACCGATGCCGAACGTGCTCGTGGCGAGGCGAGTGCATTACAAGAAAAGCTAGAAAAAAGCCAAGGTGAAGTGTATCGATTGAAAGCAAAATTAGAAAATGCACAAGGTGAACAAGAAAGTTTACGGCAAGAAATGGAACGTTCACAAGCTGGTATACAGCGAGTCCATGCCGAACGTGACAAATCAATTGCCGAACTAGAAAAATTACGCGAAGAGCTAGAACGTTCACAAGCGACACTGGGTAAATCACAACTAACACAAGATAAATTACAAAATAGCTTAGATAAAGCCCAAAATGAAGTTGATCACTTGCAAGAGCGTATGGACAAATGTACCGCAGAAGTACGCCGGCTACAATTGGAAAAAGAGAAACAACAATATGATTTCGAAAGTGTACAGTCGCAATTAGATAAGGCGTTAGGACAGGCGGCCAGAATGCAGAAAGAACGCGAATCGGTGCAATTAGATGCGGAACGTTACAAAGACAAATCAGAAAAATTACAAATAGCATTTAGTCGCCTGCAAAAAGAGAAAGATGTACTCTCCGAAGAGGCTGACAAACTAAAGGAACGTGGTGAATCAGCTCAAAGTCTTCTATTGAAAGCACAACGCGAAAAAGATCAAATACAAACTGAACTCGATGTGGTCAAAGAACGATGGGATAAAGCACATCAAATACATCAAAAATTACAAATGGAGCGTGATGATTCCGCAACGGAAATCGATATACTCAAAGAAAAACTGGACAAGGCATTACATTCTAGTCAAAAATTAATCGAAGAGAAAGACACGTCGAACAAAGAATTTGAAAAAATGCTTGAAAAATATGACCGAGCACAAAACGAAATTTATCGATTACAATCACGTTGTGATACTGCAGAAGCAGATCGTGCTCGCTTAGAAGTGGAGGCCGAACGTTCTGCACTTGCCGCAAATAAAGCACGCGAAGATTTACGAAAACTTCAAGAAGAAACTACACGACTACAAGAGGCATGCGATCGAGCCGCCATGCAATTGACTCGCTCCAAAGAGATGGAGGAAAAAGCACGCGAAGAATTGGACTTAATGCGTGAACGCATGGAAAAGACCCAAACCGATTTCCGTCGTACCCAAGCTGAACGTGAAAATGTACAAGCCGAATTTGAACGTCTTAATTACGAATTAGAACGGTCTCATAATTCGCAAACAAAAATAAATGCTGCATTGGATGCGGCCCAAGAAGAAGCCGCCCGATATAATTTAGAATTAGAAAAAATGCGTGAACGATATGAAAAATCGCAGGCAGAATTGCGTCGACACAAAGAGGATGAAGCATTGACAAGAGAAAATCGCCGGTCGAAAGAGGACTATGAACGGGTACGAGAACGATTAGACAAAGCAATGTTGGAATTAGAACAGTTAAGGGGTAGGTCCGCATACGACCAAGAGGCATTCGATAAAATGAAAGAAAAATTAGAAATACGAGAAAAAGAAAATCAAACACTAGAACCAAAATTACACGAATTATCGCTGCAATTGGACTTGTCGAAAGCGGAGATAGCCAAACTGAATGGCAATCAGGAAAAACAACGAGGCGAATTAGAACGTACTCGAATTGAATACGAAAAGATTAGAGATAAACATGAAAAATTAATAAAAGAAAATGAACGATTACGACAAACATCTAATGCTATTAGTCCCGGTGTTGTGCCGGCGTCGCTTGCCGAACGCGCTGAAGTCGATAGAATACGCGACCGCCTTGAAAAAGCGTTACAATCTCGTGACGCTACCGAATTGGAAGCCGGCCGTCTAGCAAAAGAACTGGAAAAAGCACAATTAGAGGTGAACAAAACACGTGAAACAAATGAAGCGGCCCGAATCGAATTTGAACGAATGTCCGAGGAAATTAGACGAGTCCACGAAAGTTTAGAACGAGCTGAAGCGGAAAAAGAACAATTACGGCAAGCAGCCAGAATGCTTGAAAAACAAGGTATGCCAGCACAGTATGAAAAGATTCTAATGAAATTAGAGGTTGATTCAAAACAATTGCGCGCCGAACGTGACCAATTAGTGTTACAATTAGAAAAGAGCCAAGACATGTTAATGACATTCCAGCAAGAATTAAATGCCACCGAAGAAGAACTTCAAAGGGCACGCGAAGAAAATCATCGTTTAAAACAAACCCTATCAAATCGTAAACAGCCACAGCCACCAAATCAAGAAGTCCAAAAATTAAAACAAGAAATAGCCGGTCTAACGCAACGGTTACAGGAATCGGGGGCGCGCGGTGATAACGAACTCGAACAATGGCGTAAAATTGTTGAACAAGAAAAGAATCGTGCCGATCAGGCAGAAAAACAGGCCAACGAATTACATAAACAAATCCAAGTAATGGAAAAACAATTGCAACAGCAACAAAATCAAATGCTCAATTTGCAAAAACAAATGCAGGACCAACATAATATTAGCGCACAACAAGGTGGTGATAATCAGCATCCACCGCCCGAACTAATGATGGAACTGGAGAAATTACGTGGCGAGGTACAATCGTCACATGCAGAACGCGATCGTTTCCAGGCACAACTTGAAAATCTGGTCAAAGAATTGGAAAAGAGTCAGGTGTGGCCAAAAAATAAAATAATAAACCAGACACATTTTACTATTTTCGTTTTAATTTAATTTCAATTGTTTTGTTACACACCAAAAAAAAAAAATAATTAATTATAATATTATTTTAATTTTAAGAATTAAATAAATTTATTATTTTTGTTATTATTATATTATTTTGATTTTCAGTTACGCTATTTCAGTTTGACAGTTATGCCACAAATATTCGTTATTATACAATTTTTTTTTAGTTTGGTGTTTTTTTTTTGTAAACGCAACTGTTTTGTTTCTTTGCCAGGCGGATCTATTTGAAGCCAACAAGAGGTTAGAAGCATCATCGCAACAAAATAATGGTGCAAATAAACAATTAAAAGGACGCATGAAACAAATGGAAGATTCGAAAAAACAATTAGATAGTCAATTAAAAGAGGTCGATAATGAACGTAAAATAATTGAAGATCAACGCAAGGCGATTGAATCGAAACGAAAAGAAATTGAGGAAAAAGAAAAGAATTTACTTGAATTCGATCGGCAATTGAAACGTCGCGAAGAACAAATGAATAAATTAGAAAAATCACTGCAGGGAGCTGGTGGTATGGCCGGTGCAGCAGATGAATTAAATAAGCGTTTAGTTGAAACCCAAAATGAATTAGACATGTTGCGTAAACAACACCAAGAGGCTAAAGAGGAGGCACAAAGAGCAACGACAGAAACGGAACGTCTTTTGCAATTGGTGCAAATGAGTCAGGAGGAACAAAATGCTAAAGAGAAACAAATATTCGATTTACAACAGTAAGTTAATCATTTCAGAGGCGTTCTTATAAATATTGTTGTCATTAATAATAATTTTCGTTTATGTATTTTTCAGAGCGCTAAAAAATGCTCAAGCAAAATTACGAACTACTCAACAGGCTCAAGCACAATTAGAGGAACAACGTAAAAATGAACAGGTAAACGAATTTATTCGTATATAATAATAACTAACGCAATTAACGCAAATTAACAATTTTTAATTTTTAGGCTGGACCGGCTGGTTTCCTAAAGAGCTTTTTCTAAACTAAAACCAAACATAACCTAATTATATATATACAAATAATACAACATTCCTCTTTAATTTGATTTAACGACTAAAACTAAATTAATTAAATCACAATTAAAACTAACAAATATGACGTTTATCACAATTATTTTTTATTTTAGAGTTTAATAAAAAATATTTTGTTAAGTGAAAAGATTATAATTTCAAGCGATACAGAAATAATTAATACTCATCATCATCATCATAATAGTCATAATAATAATGATAATAATTTTTTTGATTATTTTATTAAACATTATAAAATTTTGTTAAAAAGTAATGAATTAATGTTACGTGTCACGGAATTAGAGAATGCGCTAAGAAACAGTTTAAAATTAATTGAAGATCGTGACCATGAATTTTTTGAAAAAGAAGAAAAATTATCCGATTTATTAGAAAAGGTTTGTGTGTTTAACATGTGTGACAATACCGTGTCACAACATTATGATTTAATTAAATAATTTACTATTTTGAATCCACCATATTATAGAATAAAAAATTAGAACAACGAAATTTATCGTTTCGAACTGCAGCTCATATGCGATGTTGTATTTGTAAAAAATTAAAAGCACATTACGATAAATTAAAATTAAAATTAAATGAAATAATAAAAGATCGGCAAGAAAAATATTTAGAATTAACAAACATTCGGTAAATATAAAAAAAAAACGAAAAGATTATTATTAAATTAAAACATTTTATTTCATTTAATATTTATTATTCAAGGCAAAAATATTTAGAATTTAAAATTTCCACAAAAGATTCCGATATTGCGACACTAGAAATGCAAGGGATCCGAAGTCAAGAGTTGGTAGAGCGTCACGATATATTACGGCAGGAGCGGAGTAAATTAAATAAATTATTACAAGATGAGGTTAGGTTTAATTATATTTAATTGCGTAAATTTTAAAGTAACTTGTATATTTCTATATTTTCATTTCAGTGTGAAAATTCATTGAAGCTATTAAATGAATCTCAAAATTCAGATCTAGAGTTGAAATCTTTATTTGACATAAAGGTACAGTACGGATTATATTTATTAAAAAAAAGTTATATTATTATGGGTGTGAAGAATTTTATAAATTATTCCTAAATCGAAACAAATGCAGTGGTGTAACTACAATTATAAGACCCCCAAAACCTTTTTATTTGGGCACATTCTTCCAAGTTTTAAGAAGCTAGTACCAGTATTATGTTTTTCATGCTGCCAAATTCTGTTTCGGTATAATTTATTTATTTCATGTATCGCTTACAGTGATTACAAACAGCAACATAATATTATATTATTCAACGAGCATATAATGATAGCTGTTATTCACGAAAATGAAGTTTACCGACACGAGCCGATAGGCGAGTGTCGTAAATTATCTGAGTGAATAACAGCCATTATGTGCGAGTAGAATACGATACTTCGTCCACGACCGATAAAAAATTATATTTTACTATCAAAGCCTTTAAATAAACCTAAAATAATTTACGTCGACATTTTGACGTCTCAATATAATAATAATGAAAATAGCAAGAGACTACTAGATAAAATTTCAAAAATGAAATTTTTACTTAGTAGTAGTGAATAATGGAAGAAGTACTAGAAGTACTACTAGATAAACTAGCAGTGAATAATGGATATGTTTATAATTGAAGAAACAAACGCATAATGAGTATATTATACGTTAAGCCTGAATTCCATTGCGAATAAAAGTTTGTCAGTCAAAATAAAGGGAGATAAAAATATAAAATCGGTGGTTGTGTGAAAGAAACACAAAACGAAGTCAGTCAAGATTTTACTTACATCAAATGTGTGTTTGTATTAGTGGATCGCCATAATTATGGTCAAAAATTATCAAAATCGAAGTCATTTTATGGTTATCCAACTAATATAAGCACACAAATTTTGTGTACGAACGCAAATTTTTTTCCGCATCCTAAGATAATTAAAAAGTTTGTTATTTTTATGGTAATTGTCATAATTTTTTTTGGTGGTTGCTTCTAAAATAGCTGTGATAATAAAAAAATATAAAGTTTGTATACAGGTAAATTGTGTTAAATTGGGATCAATTGTGATAATATCGCTAAATACTATTATTGGCAATTTAATAAAGTGATCGTTTTTTTTTTAAATAATTTATTGGTGGTGAAAAAGCCAAATTAAAACTCCAAGTGATAACCAAAAATTTATTTTTTGTATTTTTTATTTTTTGCTGTCGCTGTCAAAATTTATCAAGATATTTGTGCTATAAAAAAAATAAAAAAAACATGCTTTATCTTTGTCACTCCAATGGATTTTTTTTTTGTCTTCTTTCGACTTGAAGTCAGTTCAGTCAATTATTCACAGTGGAATTCAGGCTTTAGTCGTGGACAAACATGTTAAAAAATGATAAAAACAAAAAAAAAAAACGGCCGACTATTTAGATTTTATTAAATAAAAATTTAACTAAAATTACTCTCTGTACATACTGAAATCAAAAACACCATTCACTAAATTATCAATTAAACTCTCGCGATGCTCTCAAGTGCTTCCGAAAGACCGTAATTGGTTGAGATTAGGTTGACGTGTAACAGTCCAGAGGTACGTGATAAGTGATAAGAAGGTGACCGTACCGGGTTTTATATTTACAAATATGTAATTTATTATTTAGGAATTACACAACTTTATTTGAGAACACAACTTTATGGAATGGCGTTTATAATGGAATGAATGGGGACTTTTGTGTTTTTATTATACAAGCAATATAGAAATTTTGACAGTATAAAAATTAGTGTGTTTTACGTTAAATATGAAAATGAGATATAACAGTTACTCCTTCTCAAATTAGGACATTATAAATCCAAGCGTACAGTTTTGTTTTTTGGTCGCGTTGATCTTCTCAGGATTGAAACTGGCGTATCGGTCTCCATGGTGCTGTTCTTCGATCTCCATGGTGCTCGGAGATGGATTTGTTTCGTTTGTTTCCAATCTAGCCATAGTTGGATCCTCCATGGGTAACGTCCCAGTCTCTTTTTGCGGTGTAGGTACCATAAAGTTGTTGAATTGTATGGTTTTGTTACTATCCAAAGTTTGGGTGTTATCGGTGCTTGACTCGTCGGACATTGATCTCGAAACTGAACTTCTTGGGCGAAGCTGGTTTTGGTGTCTTCTCCATATACCAAGATTTGTTTCTACCAAATACAACTTGGTTCCTAGACATGCCTTTATGAACGCCTTTCGCCACATCTGCCCTCTTGATGAGTAGTCTCTTGCGTAAACTGGATCATTTGTTTTGAATTTAGTTGACCCTTCGAAATTCCCCCGCTCTATCCTAGGTAAAATGGTAGTTAACAATGTCCTCGATTGGCGTCCATGGAGTAACTCAACTGGCGATTGATCCATACCTGGTAAAGGGGTTGCTCTGTAAGTTGACAAAAATTTTATTAAGGCAGTGTCACAGTCAGTGTTGTCAAAGCAATTTTTTTTATTGCGGTTTTGAAGGTGCGAACGAAACATTCGGCTTCTCCATTTGATTCCGGGTCGAACGGAGCGGACGTAACATATTCGATTGAATTTTGTTTACAGAACATTTGAAATTCACTTGAAGTGAATTGCGGTCCGTTGTCACTAACAATGGTCATCGTTGCCAAAGTCCACTCGGAGTTGGCCAACTGGTATACTCTTTCTTCGGTGCGCAGGCGTTGAATTGGCAACTTTCGCAATTTTTTACGAGTTCCTCAATATCGCGATCGAGCGACGGCCACCAGCAGTAGCGACGTGCTAACTACTTCATTCTGGTTATGCCCCAATGTCCTTCGTGGAGTAGTGCTAGAACCTTGTTGTGCATGGTATCTGGAATGACAACACGAGTATGATGCCCTGTCTGTAATAAGATAATATTGTTAAAACAGCTTAAACTATCTCTGCGTCTAAAATACGCTAAGTAGGACATTTCGCCGCATAAAGATAACCTATTTGGCCAACCATTTTGTATAAACTCATTTATTTTAGAGAGGATTCGATTAGATTTAGTTTGTTTTCCGACAATCTCGGAATTTATTGGATAATCATCAAGTAATGATTGATACTCGTCGTCCACACTATAACAAGCCTTTTCGCTAGCATCGAACCAGGTGTCTGGACCACAAGGCAGTCGTGAAAGTGCGTCTGCATTTCCGTTGTGATGTGTTGGTTTGTAAATAATTTTGTACTCATATCCCATCAAAATAATAGCCCATCGTTGTAATCTATTAATAGAGTGTACCGGGAGTTGTTTGTTTGGGTGGAATAAGGAAATAAGTGGTTTGTGATCCGTCATCAACTCAAATTTGCGTCCTTGCAAGTATTGGTTAAATTTGGTCACTCCATAAATAATTGAGAGGGCCTCCTTCTCAATTTGTGAATATCGCTGTTGTGTTTTGTTTAGGGTTTTCGAAGCGAAAGCGATCGGGTGCTCTGAACCGCCTGGATATCGATGGGAAATAACAGCTCCAATACCATAGGCGGATGCATCCGTGGCTAGGATGATCGGATAATCTTGCCGGAAATGTGCCAGTAGATCCGCATTCATTATTGCAACTTTTAAATTTTTAAATGATTCCTCTTGTAGTTCTGTCCACTGAAAATTGACATTCTTGCCTCTAAGATCGTTTAGAGGGGCGGCTAGCTGTGAAAAATTAGGGATGAATTTATAATAATTAATTTTTCCTATAAATGATTCCACTTCTTTCACATTTTGAGGGCGCGGTAAATTTTTCATAACCTCTAACCCACGCGAAGATAATCGAATGCCGTCTTCACTGATGATAAGTCCTAGGTATTCTATATCAGATTTGGCGAACTCACATTTATTTAATTGGCATCGAAATCCATTTTCTTCCAAACGGCTCATTAATAATTTCAGGTTGTTTATGTGTTCAGCGTTTGTTCTGCCAGATATTATGACATCGTCAAGATAAACTGCACAAAACTCGATGTCGACAGTTAGTTGTTCCATTAATCTTTGAAAAATACCTGGTGCACTTGAAATACCGAATGGTAACCGTTGGTATTCGTACGAGTACTATCCGAACGGAGTTTTAATTACCATAAATTTCTTTGATCTGTCAGGTAGCTCTACTTGTAAATATGCATCCTGTAAATCAATTTTTGTGAAGTAAACACCACCTTGTAGCTTATGGAATAACTCTTCGATTCTGGGAACGGGATGTCGGTCGGCTTCAATTTGTGGATTAACCGAAATTTTGAAATCCGCACATATGCGAATATCACCATTTGGTTTTGGTACCGGGACAATAGGTGTTGCCCATTGTATGGTCTTGACCGGTTTTAAAATATTTTGTTTTACTAGTGTTGAAAACTCATCTTTTACTTTGTTTTGGATAGCAAATGGAAGAACTCGACCTTTGGAATACTTTGGTATTGCGTCCGGTTTAAGATTTATATCCACTTGAAATGACGTACAGTTTCCAATGGTTTCAGGATTAAATAACTCATGGTGACATTTGCAAATGTCCATAAGCTGGGCCTTTAAATTATTATCAGGTTGTACATCAATTGTGAATATATTAGTTTGGTTGTGGTTGATACTAAAATTTAATTCTTTGAACCAATCTAGTCCCATAAGGTTAACACAATCATTGGAATCGACGACAAATAAAGCTAATTGTTTTTCCAACTTATTATATAACACTGTGACATTCAAAGTACCCTTAATTGGAGTGACGTTTCCTCCGTACGCTCTTACTATTTTTGAAGATGGATTACATTTTGGAAATCCCATCTGTGCATAAGTTGCAAGTCCAATAATTGAACAAGTAGCTCCCGTGTCCACTTGAAACGAAATTGAATGTCCATTTATTTTCAATCCAATCCAAATTTTACTAAAAGGGCAATAACCCGCGAGCGCGCCATCACTATTTGAAAAAACGTTTATTGAATGAGCGGATCCTCATCTACGTGGTGATAATGAACTGTCTCGAGGGCTCGAACTTCTGCGGCGCTGTGAGTTAGAAAGCAAACCTTGGGGTGATTGGCTAAGTTGTCGATTCTGACTGTAATTTTGATATGGTTCACGATACCTGAATGACCTTCGACCACGCCCGCTAGACATGCAAACGGTACTGTGTCCTTTTTTATTGCATCAAAATATTTGCATTTTGATCTTTCATGTTCGTCTATGCACTGGGGACAGGATTTATAAAAATTTTCACTTGTAATTAAATTATATTTCACATCACTATTTCGATTATCAGCGCGAGGTAAATCAATTTTATTTATATCCATTGACGTTTCACCTTTTATGATTTTACATGTTTTAACGGTAGTTTCATACGCGACAGCGATTCTCAACACTTCATCTAAAGTAGGATTATTTTTTTGTAAACACGTGGTTCTCACTGTATCGTGTGGTGTATTTATTACAATTATATCGCGAATTAATTCGTCAACGAACGATGTGCAACAATTTGCTTTTTTATACGTAAAAATGCAATTGCGTGCGATACCACGTAAATCCGCTACCCAGTCTGAGTAGGATTGGTTTGGTTTCATTTTCGTTTTGTGAAATTCATAACGCGCAGCTAAAATATGTATTTTTGGCTTAAAATGGTCTGATAATTTAGAGGTTAGATCTTTATATGTCCTACTCACCGAATCGCCATCGAATAATTTTTGAAGGAGTTCAAAAATATATTCTCCCACGTTGGACAGGAAAAATGCTCGTTTCCTGTTATCATCCGATACCCCGTATGCCACGAAATGCTGATTTATTTGTAGTAAATATGATGACCACTGATGTTTCTGCACATTAAACACTGGGAAAAACGGTGAAATTGTTGTAGCCGCTTTTTTTGTTTGATCCGCCAAAAATGATTATTAAATTCTTGTTGGCTTTTAAGAATTTGTAAAATTTCTTGATCCGTAGGCATTTTGTTTAATCCTCGTCGCCACTTTTATATTTACAAATATTTAATTTATTATAGCCCGAAAATTATCCCAGAAAAGTGTGTTGGCAACACTAATATATAATGCTACAACAATATCACGATATTTTACCTGTCATCCCAGAAAAATATATCTATCCTGACATTATTTAGTGTCAGCCCGAAAAAACTATCGTGACAGTATTTATCCCGAAAAAATATTTTTACAAGATATATGAGTTAATAACATGTAAAAATATTTTTTGGGATAAATTTATAAGGATATTTTTTTTGTTTTCTAGCCAATAGCTGCACATTTTCAATACGAAAAGCGGAGCAATAGTTAAACGTAAGTTGTAATTCCAAGAATTGGTAGAACAAACCATCACAATCACAATTATAAAAATTCTAGATCCAACTAGGATTCTTAAAAGTCATACAAAATATGTATACAGCTTGCTTATGGCCACAGTAAAAAAAATTGTATTAGCCGTTAGGTGGATATAGTCCCTTGAAGTCATATAAAATATCAATTAACGAGCACGGCTTGGTATAGGTTTTGTAGGCCATAGATACAGCTTGCTTATGACCATCTGCCTAACGGCTAATACATTTTTTTTACTGTGGCCGTAATCAAGCTGTATTCATGGCATACAAAACCTATACCAAGCCGTGCTCGTTAATTGATATCTTATATGAATTCAAGGGACTATATCTACCGGCTAATACAATTTTTTTTACTGTGGTCATAAGCAAGCTGTGCTCGTTAATTGATATCTTATATGACTTCAAGGGACTATATCTACCTAACGGCTAATACAATTTTTTTACTGTGGCCATAAGCAAGCTGTATTCATGGCCTACAAAACCTATACCAAGCCGTGCTCGTTAATTGATATCTTATATGACTTCAAGGGACCAGTATTTTATGCTTTGTGCAACTTCAAAATACTTTATCGAATAATTTGTGTAAGTGAGTATTGTAATGATAACTCAGTGTGAATGATTGTCTACCAATTTATTTATGAAATACCTAAAAAAGTGAATTTATTTATAATATATTTTACGTACCTAATAGTGTTTTTATTAAACACATACAAACAAGTATTTTATGATTTTGTTTTACTTTGCATACTCAATTTCTACGACAGATTATGTAAATATATTTTGTTTCGTTATAGTTTTCATAATACGCTAGTTATAATATATTAGTATTACCATATTTAACTATAATCGTTTTCTGGAATTTTTTTCCGGGCTAATTTCACAGAGGTCGTACATTACCCAATTGAACCACATTTAAATTTCACTTTTTACCTGTCATGCAACAAAATAGGTGTTAAACATCAACCGCTGACTAATACAACTGACGCACAAAATACAAAACAAATCTACAACACTTTTCTGTTTTTTTTATACTCTCTTACCAATTTGAATGTGACAATACTGCCAAATCACATTAATAATTCACTTTTGATTACACTTTAGATACACCACTTGTAGCTTTATAATTTTTTTTATATCAATCAAAGCAAAATTACAGGCCATTTGACCAGATTTTATTTTTGTATAAACCACTGTTGCACTCAAAATTTTACGTCTAACTTACATTAAAAGCATCACAAACAACTTTATTATTACTTTTAACAATTAATTAATCTAAATTAACACTATCTAAACACACTAGCAACACATATTCAATTGAAACGTTTTGTCTGATTTCATAATTCTGACCTTGCTCTTTCTCCTCCTCCTCGGTAACGACGTCATAGCGACCACTTTTTGTTTCGTCGTAACCGGCAAAAATTATCGAATTGAATATTAGTGAGGTTATTTATGGGTAATGATTGTAGCAGAATAGCGTGACTGAATTAATGAATTATACCTAGAAATGCGCTTCGGTGATATTTTGTGCTCTCTTATTGGCGTTTCTGCAGCAGCAATTCTCTCTTTTGTAAATTAAGTTAATGTAAATAGTAACCGTAATATAGTAACCGCAGTTTTATAATTTTGTCGGAAAATTTAGGAATAACTTCACGCACATTTACACGGTGGACCACTTAAAGTAAACGAAAATAAAAAAATTGAGAATTGTAGAAATAAATATTTTGGAAGTAAATATTCGAGTAGCAACTTTATTAAACTCACAATACTTTTGTAAGTACAAACCTACCTTAGAGAATAAAACACAACCGGTCTATTGCACGCTTAGTGCACTACTAACTTTATTCTACAAAGGTGTTTGCTACAATTTTTCTTCATTTTCGATTTATTTAAATGATCCACCAATCAATAAAAAATAAAATATCATATTACAGAGTGTTCATAAAATAACAAAAACATTTAATTTTCAGGATATTTTTGATGAGTCCGACTAAAAAACAGCAGTTGATTGACTGTTATTAACACAAAACATAAATTAAAATTTAGCAAAACATTTTCAGTGAAAGATAAGTAAATTTTTTGTTTCATTTTTTTTTTTCTTTTTTAAATTTTTATTTGTTACATTACATTTTAATTCACTAAATTCAACAAAATCATTAGACTTATAAAATCAAAATGTTTAAAATGCATGACAAAAAATTAGTTTCTTTCATTATGTTCGTTTTTGATTAGAAATATTATTATTATTATTATTACTATTACTAACATATTAAATATTTAATTTAATTGGGAATTCAAAGACAAAAAAAGCACAATAATTTTGTAAATGAAAATTGTAAAAAAAAAAATAATAATAAATACTTAATTAATAATAATACTAAAAGTAAATAACAAAAAGACACTGCCATCTTGTTTGAATAACAAACAAAAATTAAATTATGTAAATCCCAATTTAATTTTATTTATTAATTTTTAATATTCTTTAAAATGATTTCATATATAATAAAATAATTATAAATCATATCAATAACATTATTTTGTTTAAAAGATATAAACAAATAAAAATAAAACAAGGTATCATTATTAATTAAAAATTCAGTATTAACAATTGTAAAAAAAACATGATTAACTATATTATAATGTTAATTAATATTTAATATAAAGAATTAACTGTGTACAAACAAAAATTAAAATGCAAGAAAAAGTTGAAAATGACAAAAATATTAAGAAAATTAATATTAAATCAACAAAGCAATAAATATAAAATAATAAATTACTCGTATATCAATTAAATTATAATTAGAAATTTATGTCAGGTGACAATAAATTAAAATTTGTTTCTCTGTAAAAAAAATCAACACAACATACATTCAAATTCTGGACTCCAAATACAATCACTACAGTATTATTAATTAAATAAATAAATAAAATATTAAAAAATTTAATTATAAATGATACAATCGCATTTCTAATTATTATTATACATTATTAATTTTCTTTCTATTTTTTTCATTTTCCATTTTTTTTTTATAAGAATTCACAATCCTTCCGTCTCTCTCAAACAATTTTCACAATTTTTCAAATTTCTCTTCACACCAACTTACTATAGTAAAATATAAAAAAATTAAAATCCTTTTTTCGCTATCTCTCTCTCTCTCTCTCTCTCTCTCTCTCTTTGTAACTTAAAATAATCTTAAAATTTGTACTAATTTTTAAATATAATTAAACCAAATAAATTTAAATTAAAAAAAAAATATATTGATAGAGACAATAAAATGCAAAAATAAAACACGATTAAAAATTAAAAAAATAATAATAAAAATAAAATTACAAACAAAAATTAAAAATATTTAGTTAATTATTTTGAGTGTGCATGTGTGTGTTTACGTGTGTATGTAAATATGTCTATATACAAATATATATTTAATTTAATAATATTATAAATTTTAAGTTAGTTGAATTAATTTTTCTTTCTATTCTGCTTTCTTTAAATAAAACTAATCAAATAAATATTTAAAATTTCAAATAAATATTTTTCCCTCTAAATTATATAAAACTTAATTAAAAATTATTATTATAAATAAATAAAATCATATTACATACATTCCTCCATTAAAAGCAAATAAATTAATAAATTTAATTATAAATTTCGATTCTCTCTGTCTAACACTCTTTGTAACAATTATAAATAAATTTACACCGACATACATGTATATATATTATATATAATAAAACATGATATATATATAATATTATATATAATTAACGTTCCATTTAGTTTTTATTTCATTTTTGATTACAAATTAATTATAATTTCAAAGTACCTTAATAAGTAAATAATATTGATCGACCAAAACAAGAAAGTTTAATAAATAGACAAATTATTTAAATTTTTTTATAATTACATTACATTATATTGTTTAAACTTTTCCTCTCAATTATAAGATTATTATTATTCGGTAATTAAATTAAAACCGAAAAATAAATAAACCTATATTTACTATAATAATAAATACTGCCTCTTTATTGTTATTACAAAATTATGTAATTAATAAAAGATATGCATTATTCGTTTTCTTTTATTTAACTAAAGCACAACTAAAGATTTAATTTTATTGTATTATTTAGATTTTTATTTAGGACTTACGTACTCTTATTTAATAAAGATATTTTTACTGCAGCTAATTAAAATTTAATTAATAAAAATCTAAAACTGCTGCCTAAAATTAAATAAAAACAAGCAATTTTGATTATAATTAAATTATTACTAAACAACACCAAAGGAAAATTATAAGTTTTAATCACTAAAAATACTCAAAAATTTAATTTTTTAATTCATTTAAAAATTAATTTAATTTATTAATTTTCTTTTTACTAATAAAATCAAATGAAAAACAAAACAAGAAATATTAAATATTTATTAGTAAATAAATAATAAAAAGAAAATATAGTTATTTATATGTGTTCATTATTATAATAAATAAATAAACTTAATTAAATCTAAATTGATCAATGTGTTTAGAAGAAGAATGAGAAATCTACCATTAAAACTAAATAAATTGTAGGACAAAATAATATAGAAAATAGTAATATAATAATTAAATTATTTAATGTATGTTTCTTATAATTTATTGTATTATCGAAAAAAAAAATTATAATAATATATAATTAGATAATGCACAAAATACCAATACATGAATATTATTAATTAGGCTCAAAAAACGGAAAAAACGAAAAAAAAAATATTTTAAACATACATTAAATTAATTTATTATTTAAAGAAAATTCATTCAAATATATAAAAAATAAAATTAATTTAAAATACAAACATAAAGCTTTAATTAATAAATATTATTAATATACCATTAATTATAATTTTTGTTTATTTGTGATGATTATTTAACCAATATGAATATCATTCCTTATATAATACGAATTAATTTTTTTATTAGTTTTTTCATTAATTTTAATATTTCTTCAAAAGAAATTTAAATAAAAAAAAATAATAATAACACATTTCACATATCTTTCCTATTTAAAAAAAAAATAAATAACATTAGAAAAAATCATTAGATATATAATTTATTTTAGAAAATTTGAGTAGTGAAATTAATTAACCAACCAAAATTAAAAAGGAAATCATCAAAATTAAAAAATACATACACCAATCACATTTCATAATCAACAAAAAATATTCCAAAAAAAATTATTTTATTTATATGTTCTTAGTTAATTAATTTATTTTACTTTCAATTATCAAAGTATATAGCTATTCAATTTTTATAATTTAAAATGCTATAAATGAAAACAAAAAAAAAAAACTCGAAAAATAACAAAATTTAAAATACATTAAAAACCTACTTTATTTAAATGTAATTTAATTAATAAATAAATAAGCCATACAAACCAATAGTAAAATATAAACAAATTTATTGAGAGATTAACTTTAAACTAAATTTATATATAAATAGATAAAATTAAATAAAAAGAATTATAATAATAAATACATTAAAAAAAATAATAAATAAATACAAAAACAAACAAAAAATATAACAAATAATTTAAAATTAAGGTCGATCGCTGATTATTGTATGTGCATAATAATAATATAATTCAAATACAAAAGAAAAAACAAACAAATAATAATTATAAATAAAATTAAAGAAAGAATTAAAATTATAGTTAAACGAAAAAAAAAACAAAACAAAATATATTAAAAATAAAAATGTTAATATTGAATAAAAAATATATTATAAATATTAATCGAATTTTTATTGTGTTTTAATTACAAATAATTGTTTTGGTGAAAAGCGGTGACTGCTGTAATCCACCAAAATATTAAAAACTAAATAAAGATGGTTTGGATAAATTTATATCCTGAATAGAAGATTACCGAAGCCAATAATCGCCAATAATTGCCGCCTTGCAAGGTTTAGTGCAAGATTTGGTGATACTAAACATTCAAAACCGCAGTCCTGCGCGTCTTTCCAAAGTAATCAAAGAAGTACCACAAGTTTTATCTAGTAGTTAAAATCAGAAATTCAGAATATTGAATCGGAACTTAAAAACGTAGGCTGTACGGAAAATGTTTGTTCTGAACATTCGGAGAAAGTCGTGATTTGCAGTAACTGTATAAAAAAATATTTGAGTATTAATAATATGTATCTGGTTTTAAAGCCTATTTGTGAATAAAAACATTTATTTTTAATTAACGTTTCAAATGGTTATCCCATTCATCATCAGAAAAAACAGAGAATCTAAAAGCAAAGTACCAAAATACAATAATTTTTCTATGGGAACTAATTTAAAAAACTTACAAACTTGTTGTAAAAAAAAAAAAAAAGAAACATAAAAAATGCATTTAATCCCATAAAGCACTATTTTTCCTTTCAGTATGAAAAGTATCGTCGTGAAAGTTAAAAAATATTCCCATTGAATTTAAAAAATCGAAAAAGTGTATTGTGATGGCCGGTCTCCACTTGCCACTACGAAGTAAAATTGGCACGAGCTTGTGCCAATTATTGTTTATTGGGTAAAATTGATATGAATACATAAACAAAGCTGATTTTGCTCATGCGCATTACTCATGACGAAGAGAACCAAAACATCACAATATCCATCTTTTTTGAAATTTTGTCACGACGAAGTGAGAGCAATTTGTATTTTACTCTCAATTATTTGTGCCATGGCAAAAACATTTATGTTTCTTCAAAATCATTAGAGAATAAATAATAATTGTAACAATAACAATAAACATAATTTATTGATAATGAAATGTTACTTTTGAATTATTTTAATTTAATAATGATTTTTGTAACAAGGCTTGACTTAATATAATTTTTAATTGTAATTTCTTAATATAATTTTTAATTCACTTAATAATTATTAATTGTAATTTCAGTTGAAGAATTTTATTTGATTGCTATCGGTGGCAAAACGAGCGACATTCATATTGTTATGTTTTTGCCTTGTCAATTAAGGTTCGTATAACTGGATTGTGAATAATACAAAATCAATTTAAATTATCACCAACGAATTTATTTAGTTAACACAAGAATTATTACAACACAGTTTATTAATAAAAATTCACAAAATCACTTTATATAAATTATTCTCAAATTTTACTGTACACTTTTACTTTTTATTTTACACTAAAACACTTTTTAAATCACTTTTTAATTCCTTTTAATCTTTACACTATCGCTTAACAAATCAACATCATCATCATCATCATTATATTAATAGCCAAACATGAATTTAGTCCTCCCTTTTACGATCCAACCGATTTTCATAAAAATTACACCATTCGAAAGGTATTCTTCTGTAGGTGTGCACAATCTGTGTCTTAAATAAATCGGATATCAGATGGCTGAGTTATAACGGTTTAAAAATAACACATTACAACAACAACAACATTTGTATATTTTCATATAGGAATCAAATCAAATAGGAATCATATTAATAGGAATCATATTAAATCCGTTTTGATTTTTATATTGTCAGCTCTTTCATCGTTTCATATTGTCAGCTCTTTCATTGTTTTGATGATTATTGTCAGTTAAACAACGTAATTCAATTACAACAACAATATGTATATTTTTCTGTTTTTTTTTTTTTTGTTCGACATAAATAGAAAGAGAGAAGCTGTGTTTTTCGGTTTCTAATTGGGCTTTCATTTTCCATATTCTTTTGTGCATTCAAATTGTTCAGAAGTCAATTAAAAAAACGATTTGTGAATTGTGTATTAGTGGGTGAGTTTATATTCAATTGTGATAAATTGTTTTTCTTTTGTACGGCGGTAAAATTTTTTTAAAATTTAAAAATGCCTCGCGCCGTGCTACTATTACTGGTAGAGTGGAGCGGCGTCGTGACAGAATTAATAAGAGATTACAAAGAAGTGCATTAAACGACAATGGTACAAATAATAATCCTATAGATAATTTAAATGGTTATTTTAAATGTGCTTTAAATTCAATCCAGCGTAATTTTAATTCTTATAGTTGTGGTTCAATGAGTTTGCGTTGTGCATTTTGTAGTGCCAAACATTTTCAAGGAGAAGTCACTTTACGAAACACACAGTCGTTTACCTTATCTTGCCATAAAGGTAAAATTGATTAACCTCCTCTTGGTCAGAATACATTATTTTGAAGTGTTAAATCCTCATAAATTTTGTAAAATTATATAACGAAAACAAAGCTTATATACTTTAGTTATTCTCATCAAAGCTTGACGTTGGTTGACTGGCACGGAGTAAAGAAGTTAAAATGTTGCCGCGAAGCGGCAGTGCGGGGTTGAGGCGCTTCGCGCCCAGGGCAGAGCCCCTAGTACTAATAATTCTTACAAGTTTACACTATCGCGTTCCAAATTCGAATAATCCAATTCCATCTCGTCTCATTGACTCTCACTTTTGCCACCATATTTAAGTACTTTTCATACCAGGCGCCTCGCCTCGAAATATTTAGTTACCACAAATGCGAAGCTGAGACCCTTTCATACCGGTGGCTTTGGCTTTGAACATTCGGTTGCTATCAAATATTTTATTTAGGTCTATTTTACACGTGAATTATTAGTAACAGGCAGGAGGTACTGGACGTTACCTTCGCTTCGGACTTCGTTACACATATGGTCAAAAAATGGCGGGTTGCGAAGGAGCACTCCTTCTCGGACCATCGGTACGTGACGTTTAATATTGACATTCACCCTGTTACCCGGAAATCCTTCAGGAATCCTAGAAGGACTAACTGGAACAAATACGGGGAAGTGTTAGTAGGACTCTTACCAACCGATGCTTCGAGGCAACCAGCCACAGAGAAGGAGCTGGATTTACTAGTGGAGGAAATCACAAGCGCCTGTAACTTGTCCTTGGACAATGCGTGCCCCAGGAGAATACCTAAAGGGAAGCAGAAACCGGTATGGTGGTCCAGGGAGCTGGGAATCCTAGGTTCAGGGTGTAGGAAAGCATTCAATAGAGCAAAGGGCTTTAGGGAAGCTCAGGACTGGGACTCCTATAAGGAGCACCTTAAAAAGTATAAAAATGAATTAAGGAGGGCGCGGAGGAGGTCTTGGAGACTATTCTGTGAAAAAATGGAAGGTGTTTCGGAGACTTCGTGTCTCAGGAAAATCTTATCTAAGAGTCCAACGAGCCCTAGTTACTTGATCAAACCTGATGGGCTGTGGACAACGTCTACTGGGGAATCACTGGCGCTTCTGTTGGATACCCATTTCCCAGGTAGTGTGGATGTGTCGACGGAGCTTGGCGGGGAGGGGGAAAGAGTATCGTCGGGGTGCCCGGAGGAAATCGTGTGCAAGAACCGGATCCTATGGGCACTAAATGGCTTTAAACCCTTTAAATCGGCTGGCCCGGACGGTATCATCCCAGCAGAGCTGCAAAAATACTCGTCGATCATTCTCCCATGGCTGGAGGTGATCTTCAGGGGGTGTCTAAAACTGAATTATATTCCTAGGAAATGGACGGAGGTTAGGGTGATTTTCATCCCGAAAACGGGGAAGAGTTCACAGACCTACCCAAAGGACCTAAGACCGATAACTCTATCATCCTTTCTGTTGAAAACATTGGAAAGATTGATCGACGTGTGCATACGTACAAAAATAATACCCAGTAAGTGGGCGACTTCTCAACATGCGTACTGGAAAGGGAGATCTGTGGACACGGCTCTGCATTCCTTGGTGCGAACAATTGAGAAATCAATCCACTCGAAAGAGTACTGTATGGTAGCCTTCCTCGATAAAGAGGGCGCCTTTAACAACGTCAGGACGGAGGCAGTTCGGGAAGGACTGTCTTTCTTAGGTGTGGACGACCCCTTAGGGAGATTAATAAATCAGATGCTAGAAGGCAGGATTATTAATGCGGATATGGGGGAAACCACCATTAGGAGGCGGGTAGTTAGAGGAACTCCGCAAGGTGGTGCCTTATCACCTCTTCTCTGGAACATAGTTATCAATGGATTACTTTTGGAACTGGAGAGGGAGGGAATAGGAGTGATAGCGTATGCAGATGACGTGGCGATCGCGATCTCGGGTAAGTACCTAGGCACGATTAAGGAGGTCATGCAACACGCGCTCGTAATCACTATAAAGTGGGCCAGCAAATGTGGGCTGGGTATAAGTCCATCCAAAACAGAGCTGGTACTCTTCACCAAGAAATATAAAATTCCGGTAGTCGCCCCTCCTACCTTAAATGGCACGGCACTGGCCTTTACTGATAAGGCAAGATTTCTGGACATAATCCTGAACAGTAGGCTAAATTGTATGCCCAATATTTTAGAGAGGGTAAAGAAGTCTACCATGGCTATGTACTCATGTAGGAACGCCGTCGGAAGGAGATGGGATCTAAAACCAGAGCTGGTACACTGGCTTTTCACCGCTGTAGTCAGACCGATTCTGATGTACGGGGTGAGTGTGTGGTGGCCAGCACTAGACAAGAAAACTTATAAGAATATGATAGAGAAGGTGCAGAGAACGGCCTGCTTTCTTATAAGCGGGACACTGAGGGCAACCCCTACACGTGCTCTGGAGGCTATGCTCTACCTTCTTCCTGTCGACATCTTTGGTAAGCAGAGAGCGGCAACTACGGCTGCACGGCTCTCTTCCGTGGGTGAGTGGAAATGTCTTCAGAAGGGCCACTCGACGATTGGCAGGTCGCTAAAGGCAGAGGTGGTGAATAGTGACTACACAACACCGGTTGTTTGCTTTGAAATGGGTTTCCGGACTCTTCTCCCCTCAAGGGAATCATGGGGAACAGGTCAATAGCAGAAACTAGTTGTATACAGTTTTACACTGACGGCTCCAAGCTAGACGGCAAAGTCGGAGCAGGAGTCTTTTGTGACAAATTAAATGTGAATTTATCCGTTCGCCTTCCTGATCACTGCAGTGTGTATCAGGCGGAGGTAGCGATTGAGGAAGCGCTGACATGGTTGAGGCATAATGTCATATCCACAAGGGATATAACAATATATGTGGACAGTCAGGCGGCAATCAAGTCGCTGGAATCAGTTTCTCTGACATCCGTGGTGGCATTGAGGTGCCGCTCATCTCTTAACGAGATGAGTGTCCAGTTCAATATCCAGATAGTCTGGGTCCCCAGTCACTCGGACGTACGGGGGAACTGCAGGGCGGACGAACTGGCAAGGCAAGGTACAACTCTCCAATTAAAACCGGAAAGGGCAAATCTGGGGAGGCCCATAGCGGCGATTTTTAGGGCGCTTGGTAATGAGGCGATAGCCTCGGCACAGAAGAGGTGGACTAACACCATAACATGCAATGTAGCGCGGCAAGTCTGGCCGAAACTGGACTTGGATCGCTCCAAGACGCTACTATCCCTACGCAGACCTGACTTAGGTATAGTCGTAGGGGTACTCACAGGACACTGCCTCATTGGGGAGCATGTGAGGAGGCTTGGGTCAATGACAAATGACTTCTGTAGAAGCTGCATGGATGAGGAGGAGGAAGAGACTCTGAGTCACTTCCTCTGCTCATGCCCGGCGCTAGCTTACAGGAGGCACAAATATCTGGGCAAGTATAGTTTGGACGGCCTTATGGATCTCAAGAACTGCAATGTGCGAGATATCTTACGCTACATAAGTAGCTCAAATTAGTTCCAGTGAAGGTGGAAGAGGAGTAGGATCCCTCGGTATCACAACGGGCTGTCATCGGTCTAAGTGTGCGTTTTGGCAGCCGCTCTAACCTAACCTAACCTAACCTACACGTGAATTATGGCAAGAACTGAGATATTTTAAATTTGTAACGTACATATGAGCTAGATTTTTTGTTAAGTATGAAATATTTGTGCAAAAAATGTGATTTATAGGTTGCACCTCGCTTTGTACTACTTTAAAATGTCGCAGTCGAGTGTGGAACGCATTGCCTTGGCTTTGTAGATAACTTCATTGTAATATATATATTTTTTTTTTAAATTATCACTTAAAAATAAATTATTTTTCAACAAATTGAATTTATTACTATAAAATTAAACGGTATCAATCGAATAAAACTAATAATTTACATAATTAAAAAACGAATTAAAAATTTTGTATTTACGAAGCTCAAAGCCGAGGCACGTGGTATGGTATGAAAAGTACTTTAAGTACTTTTCATACCAGGCACCTCGCCTCGAAATATTTAATTACCACAAATGCAAAGCTGAGACCGTTTCATACCGTTGGCGTTAGCTTTGACCATTCGGTTGCTAGCAAATATTTTATTTAGGTCTGTTTTACACGTGAATTATAGCAGGAACTGAGATATTCTAAATTTATAACGTACATATAAGCTAGATTTTTTGGTAAGTATGAAATATTTGTGCAAAAAATGTGATTTGTAGGTTATGTTGAGAAAGCACTTCGCTTTGTACTACTTTAAAATGTCGCAGTCGAGTGTGGAACGCATTGCCTTGGCTTTGTAGATAACTTCATTGCAATATATTTTTATTTTTTTTTAAATTATCACTTAAAAATAAATTATTTTTCAACAAATTGAATTTATTACTATAAAATTAAACGGTATCAATCGAATAAAACTCATTTACTTAATTAAAAAACGAAATAAAAAATTTTTATTTACGAAGCTCAAAGCCGAGGCGCCTGGTATGAAAAGTACTTTACTGTCGCAGTCATCCCCCAGACGTTGTTAATAATTGAAGGCTTTCCTTAATTGAATCACTATTGCACTTTATTTATTACTATTGAACGCTCTTAGCTTTCACAGCGTGTTCCATTGGCGTTAGCAAACTACTCACAAGTACTTGTATCTACTCGCAACTACTAATGCTCAAGTGATGGTGCAGTTGTCAGAAGCAGTTACGCATATAATTAACGAAAGAGGGATTTTAGTTTAAAAAATTCTAATAGATCGCTCTATACCAATTTTGGTTGCGTGGAATGTCGTTTTTTAACCCTAATCCAACCAAGGTGTGCCTTTTTGGCTCGTTTGATAAATGCATCGATTTTAAAATAATGTTAATTTAGTTATAAACTTGTATGTATTTTATTTTGTAACATTTCCATACAACGTACTTGACATCTAATCATTCTCTGAAAAAAAAAATCGTAAATTATTTGATTGAATTTGAATTTACTGACATAACAAAAATATGTTGGTTCGATTAGGGTTAAAAACAAAAAATTATTGTTTATGTTTGTGATACGACGTGCAATTGTTAAATCGTAAAAATATTTTAATTATATTGTTGTTTAATGTTTTATTAATTAGGTATTATTATTTATAGATCAACGTATTTTTTATTAAAATCTAGCAGTTCTATTTAAATTGAGGTTATGTTTTACTACTGTCACAAAAATTTGCGTTCCATTGAACATCTACTCACAAGTACTTGGCAGTAGCAAATTGTTTCCAATAGAACACAGTGAATGCAAAAACTTTTGACTCTTTACTTACAAGTTTGTATGAATTTCCAACTTCACGAACAAAAATTTTTGCTCGTTATGTTGGAAATTCATACCAACCTGAGACCCTATTCTGGCTATTCCCTGGGAATTGGGAATTGAACTATTTTGACAGTATTCTAGCAGTTTGGAATTATTTTGTCCAAAAGAGTATTCTGGCGATTGGGAGTTTTTAATGTAGGGAAAAAATAATTCCATTTTAAGTAAGTTTTGACGTTTATTTTTCCCAATTTTTTTTTTGGCGAATTAGAAGAAACTGGTTGTTTTGTGTATTTTCATTATTTTATTTACAACGTAGTATATCGGTAAAGTTTGTATTTTATATGCAGAAAAAATTTTTAAATAATGGCGGTTGCAAAATTTAAAATAGGGTTTTTTCCCATTGCATCATTTCCAATTAAGCCAGAAAATATTTTTGGGAATTGGGGAATAAAAAATTGGGAATTATTGAAGTTTGGAAATATAGCAATATTTTTCCCAATTCCCAGGGAATAGCCAGAATAGGGCCACTGTAAGTAAAAAGTTTTTTCATTGTGAATGCTCTATAACAACTTCATTCTGATCCCAATGTTGTATTTTATCAGCTTACAGGTAATCTATCTTCGAACATTTGATTATGATGTTATTCACCTGAATAACCCCTTCCACATGATTTGTTTTTAGCGTGCGAATTCCTCTGTGAATTTGTGCTTTATTAACTAAAAATTCACTTTTTCAATCCTTCATGCAATTATCGGAATTGCAGTCTTATTGATCTAATTGGTATCAAGCCTTCTTCGTAATCGTAAATCTTGTTAGTCGGCCGAGCAAACATTCAAACCTAAGTTCAATCAAAAATAAGCGCATTAATATTTAAAATAACAAATTGATACATACAAGTACGGAATACAAACACTGCAACTTAGTATGAGGCCACGCAGTTCAAATTGCAATTGGAAGATTGAAGTTCGATTTCCAAATATTAGTAAAAAACACATATTCCTAAGAATAACCAGAGCCCGGAAATAAACAGCTCAACCGAATCAAACCAATGATTGATATATATGATTTGATGTCGACCCAAGCTCAAGTTCATTGAAACAACACATATATTTATTTTATTAATGAAAAATATATTTTATTAATGGCAAAAAAATCTTTTAAATTCTTCCTCGATACCGTTATAATTAACACTTGCATTAAATTGCTGTAAAACAATTGAACGAATTAAACTTATCAGCTTAAAATTATTTATAATGATTCTAGACGTAGATCTATTAATCCTGCCACTTATTTTTCCAGCATTAGAATCCCATACTACATTTTTACGCAAATCACTTGTAAATAGTTTATCCAATATTTTGGCAAGATACAGCTCGCCCGTTTCTGCTCCCGGTATTGAATTCAAATAATGACGGAATGACTGCATCAATTCTGTTGAATTTTTAATTTTCGATTCAAAATCAAGCAAATCTGTTGGATTATCAAAAGGGAATTGTTGTGCTAATAAGTTTATGTTACGTAGCTCGGCGATTTCTGATTCCAGTTTATCCATTCGACTGTTGATTAGTTCCTTCATGTCAGATAATTTGTTGCCAATTTCAACTATATATTCTGGAGGCGTTTTTTCGATTTTAAAAATGGGCGCCTCACCTAATGGGTTTTCGTCTTCGGTGACCATAATGTTCATTGGTTCCACGTATTCCAAACTAGGTGGTCCTACTTGTACCTTCGCCAATGTCGCAAATTCGGAATGTTGCATTGATGGAGGACGAGGAGGAATTACTACATCATATGGTCTGAACTTTTTCTTGTTAGCCTCTAATTCAGTGCAATACAGTTTTGCTTTGTCCTTTGCACTCCAATAACCACCAAAATGTTTTTGCATAAATTGTTTTGTGCCTGCGTCTGCCGAATCAGTACATTCCACTAAATTTAATATGGGATCAATCGTTTTTGTTATATCAAAATGAATCTCATTTTCATTTTCGATTTTACGTTTTCTAAGCAATTCTTCTGCGGATGGTTCCTCGTCAGAGACATCTTCCTCGTAGCATTGTCCGGGGAGATTTCGATTGGGGACTGCGGTTGGTGTTAAAAGCGGCATTACAATTTTATTTATAGTCGTATGCTTTTTTCGCTGATAAAAATCATTTTTGTTGAAATGCATGTTGCATATGCGAACATCATTCGTTATTGGCTTTGAAATACCGGTTTTCTCTTTCCAGTGTAAATGGCGTTCCGGATTGGCTGACTCCGATGGAAATAAATACACAGTAATGCCGGGCATTGCACTATGATTGGTACAACCGGGCACTGCACAATGAAACATCGTTAACAAGTATTTTTAATAAAATTATGTACAATTATTGATTTGCGCGATTTTTCATTTGTTTACAATTTTTTGACGTTTTATTCAGTCTTTATTTAATGCTAGTGACATCTAAGGAAGACTAGCCGCATTTTTTAGTTTATTCACCACTGATTGTATGATTTTAGTTGTTCGCTGTTGTAATGTTTTTTGTCAAAGAAAATGTCACAGAAACGGAAAATGTATCCATACTTTCCAATTTTCTTTTGTTTCTGGATTTTAATAATTCACCCGCCCATCATCACACCGTTAAATGTCGTGAAAATCCAATAAACAAGTATTTTAAATTACAAATAAAAACAACCAAATAAAATAATTCAACAGGTGGCCGTGGCATCACTGTGGATATTCTTTTTCTTAAATTTAACTATTGCTTTCTCGTTTTAACTCGAAGAGAAAGTGTTTAAAAAAAAACAGATCATTCACAATGAAAAAACTGTTTACTTTTGACATACAGGTTTGTATGAATTTCCAACAAAACGACAAAAAAATTTTATTCGTTTTGTTGGAAATTCATACAAAAAAATTTTATTCGTTTTGTTGGAAATCACACAAACCTGTGTCATAAGTTTTTTCATTGGGAATGCTCTATAAAAACATCAGTTCATCAATTATTTTAATTTCCTTAAGTTGGTACCATTAATTTTTAAATTTCCATGACAGTTTTGTTGTGAAAAGCAAATTAGGCAAGAAGGTCCACTCGGAACCATAGCCATATTTTATTTTACAATTTACAACAAGAATTCCCGAAACCAATTCAGGCGCGGGAAAAGAAAACAAACAGGATCAACGAGGAAGTATAGTCGCATGGGGGAATACGAAAGCCGTTTCAAGAGGTTACGGAAAAAATGAATCATGATATCGAGCTATTAGCGAAAAGTTTCGCAAGTCGATTGGAACTGGCGGAGAATTTAGCAGAATTATATTCGGCATACTGTCCAGAATAAACAAGAAACTATTTACAGAGAAGTTGTGGAGGAAAAATTGTAGTTTAAACAAAAAAAAAATAGAATTACGGCGTTAGCAGGTGGGATCAAACGCAAACGATACAGATTCTCCTTTCAAGACGTTGAAGGTTTTAAACGAAGTTTAATGGTGTCACCACCATCATCAAGGCTATCGTCTTGAGAAATGGATACAGGATTTAAAAGACGCGTTCGGAACATATGAATGGTCGGACATGCAAAAAACAGTAAACGCAAAGACACAGTTAGAGTGTTGAGCACAGCAGCGCACATCGCACATGATAGATTTGGGAGCTAAAATTAAGATGGAAGAAACATCGATCATCCAGCAGTGCATTGCCGGGATTGAGGACTACGAACCAAACAAGGCTATCCTGTAAGGTGCAACGACGATGACGGAGTGTAACAGAAACTAGTTGATTATGAGGAAGGAGATAGGAAGTAAATCAAGTTGGAAACCGTAATTTCATAGCGGAAAGGATAATATCATAAATTTGTTACTAGAAGCTACGCCAAGATCCACAACGTTCAGTGGAATTTCATTGGAGCAATTGAACTTCGAATCGGGATCAAGTGTAAGCAAGTATAAATAGACATAAATGACGATAAATACCAGCCAATGTTCTAAGTACATAAAAGAAGACGAAGATACCCATACATTTAGTCATAGGTCACGAATTGTTGTGGAGAACGATCACGGTTTCAACTCAACACCAAACAAAAAGGATCACAAAATTTCAACAGCAGCTAGTAAATGCAGCAGAGGAAGTGAAGAATCCAATGTTTGAAATGGGTAAAATAGGAAGCAGAAACTTGGTAGCAAAGTTGACGAAGATGTTAGAGAGAAAGCGGCCAAACAAGGACGCGATTAGCCAAACAATAAAAATGAAGACTATATTCGCAAAGATAAAACGACGATCTCATACCAGCTAAGGAGGCTTTCGCCTTTGGAGTTCAATATCGTTCGGAACCAGGTGGGCGAATGGCTGAAGGTCGGGATAATCAGTCTGATCGTTCTGGCACTTAAGAAGGACGGAACTAAAATATATAACAAATAATAAGGGAATAGAGTTTTTCACGGGCTATAAGGCAAAGTCTCCATTAAATTCGCAGCTCTCGCTACTCACTTTCTGCTATCAAATTACAGCAATACAGATGTAGCGGCGGTTAGTATTGAGGTCGATAAACCTAACCTCTGGCTAATATCAGCGTGCCTAGCATATGTTGAGGTGAATTTTCCACCGGTTAATATAGGGAAACTAACTATGGAAGCTCAGAAGCGCAAGGTTGGAGTCATTCTGGGAAGTGGCGCAAATTTTCATCACATTATCTGAGGAAGTATGGGGTGCGTTACGCCTTGATTACATTCTAAGTACATACTAACTTTCATATAAGCAACATAGGCAACATTTTATAACTAAGAGCAAACAGGAGGGGTATTTGATATTACACTTGTCTCACACTTTTTGATGAATAGTCCATTAAATTTGAAATGGATATGGTATCACCTAAAATTCCAATCAAACGGAACAGGAGGATAACCGACTAGGATACTTTTAGATCTATCCTGGTAATTAACTTTCAGTTCCGTTATCAAAGCCTCCAGGATTTATGCAAGAACTGGATGCGTTAGTGGACAAATTGTCCAACACTTTTGATGAAGCGATGGAAGGTTCTAGTACTCTTAGTAGGTGTAGGGGTCAATATCGGCCAATTTGGTGGTACAAGAAGATTTAACAAACCTATCAAAAACACAAGAGGCTCTTTAAAAAACAAGAGCTGCTGTAGACTGGGAGTTCTTTAGGGAAACTGCTCTTGGAGACTATACAGCGGCAAAATCCAGGAGTCTAGAAAGGCTACGCGTTGTAACTTCTGTCGGAAACTCACTTTACGGGTTGTTCCGAATTTGTACTTGCTACGTCGGAATGTAATAGGGCAAGTAGCCTCGAAGGCCAAATTATTAGTATTGGCCTATTGGGTATATGTAAAAGTGGAATGGGTATGAAGTCGAAGGGCCGAATGTCGAAGGGCCGAATATCGTAGGGCCGAAAGTGTCAAAGTTTTAAGGAATATTTTGTAAATTTTTTTATCAAATATAAATTAATTAATTTCTTATGAATTTTTATAAATCCATTAAATTTAGTTTAATTTTTATTATATTTTTTCAAATATATCTCAAGAAGAGAAACTAACTTCTGAAACTATAATTTTAAATAAAATTTGTGTATAAATTAATTATTAAAATTTGTTTTTTATTAATTGAATCTGAACCATCTTGATGTAAATAAATATCTGCTTATGTGACAAATCAACTTAAAATAAGGGGCATAGGAAAACTGGGTTGGGTATGTAATTTGACATTACAAAATATTACAATACAAAATCTTGCATAACAATTTCCCGTACATTTTTTCTCTATTCTGAGGAAAATAAATTGAAGAAAAATGACATCGACTAATTTAACTTAGAATTGTAGAGGCTAACGGCTTCGGTAACACTGCGCTCCTCCCCCTCCCCCCTCCCCGCTTAGTCCTCCGAGGAGCTTAAGATTTGAACTTCGGGGGACGTAGAAGCAGGGATCAGCAAACATGTCGCACTGCGTGCCGCATGTAGGAGCGGATTATATAGAATCTATTAAGGACACCTACTAAAAAGAAAATTAATTACACTATTTTGATATGCAATATTTTGTAATTGCAAGATTTTGTAGTTGCAAGATTAATAAAAAAAGCCATATTATGTTAATGCTACATTCTGAAATGCAATATTTTATATCGATAAAATACATAAATTCATAAGAAATTAATTTATATTTGATAAACAAATCAAAATATTCCTTAAAATAGCAAATTTAAAAAAATATATTTCTAAAAACAAAACAAAAAAAATAAAAATTCGGCCCTTCGACCCATTCGGCCCCTTCGACATTCGGCTCTTCGACATTCGGCTCTTCGACATTCGGCCCTTCGACACATTCGGCCCTTTGAAATTCGACCCTTCGACATTCGGCCCTTCGACACAATCGGCCCTTTGAAATTCAACATTCGGCCCTTTGATATTCGGCCTTATTTTTATAAGTAAGTACCGTTTTTCTAAAACATGGCGTAATTGTTATTATATTAGTGTGTATGACATTTGATTAAACTATAAACAACACGAGTTTTGTTTCAAATAATCGTCATTTACGGGAAGTTTTGTTGTATTCTTTTTCTATAAAGAAAAGCGCTGGTCAAAGTCAACGCTTACTTGTAGAAGCTTTCGGTGAACATGCTTTTTCTGATGGTAACAGGTGGTCCATCTAGCGTTTGCAATTTCAACTACCGGTTATTTCGAGTGTGGCAACATTTACGCCATTTGTGTTAAGACAGAAAATTAGTTTGACATTTACGAAATGGGTCGCCTTACGCTTGAATAAAATTGCGAAATATTGAAAAAGTGGTGGGTCTTCTACCCAAACTGTAAGAAATTTACGTAGAGAATTCAGTAGAAATGAAATGTCTGTTTGTGGGGAGCCGTTAATGATAATTATGGGGAGATTATTGTGGGCCATTAAAGATAAGTGTTACGCTAACCATCCAGAGACTATCCAAGACTTGAAAGATCAAATCGAAGGTGCCATTGATGAGATAGGAGCCCATACAATAGGAAATGTTCTGAAAAATTGGGTTGACAGAATGAGGTATTGTAAAGCCAGCCGTGGAAGTCATTTGAATGAAATTGCGTTCCTTACTTAATGGCAATGTATGTATACTCTTTCTAATAAAACAAAACGCTTTGAAAAATATTCATTCGTCTTTGAATTTAGAGCCAAATTAAATTGCAAACGTTAGATGGACCACCCTTTATGTTTAGAAGGTGAATGTCGCAAAATCACTTCTGAAAGGCTTCTTCAAAGAGAACAAAGAAAGGGTTTTCTGCATCGACTTGTGACTGGATATGAAAAATGCATTTACTACGAGCATCCTAAACGTAAAGAGCTTGGGTAAAGCTTGATGAAGCTGGTTCATCACAGCCAAAGCGAAATGTTCATTGTGATAAGGTTATGCTCTGTATTTGGTGGGATATAAAAGGTGTTGTATATTAGGAGCTGCTGAAACCTTCTGAAGCTGTTTAACAAACTGATTTTGCAGTATGATAACGCAAAATCACATACTGCAACAGTCGATAAAACCTACCCAGAAGGGTGGGACTGGGATGTTCTATCCCAGCCGCTATATTCGCCAGACATTGCTCCTTCGAAGTACTATTTATTCTGGTCGATGCAGTCAGCCCTTCAAGACGTACGATTCACATCTTATGAAAGTATCAAAAATTGGCTTGACGAATGGATCGCTTCAAAAGATGACGACTTTTTCAGAAAAGGTATCCGTGAATTGTCTAAAAGATGGGCGAAGGTTGTGGCTTCTGATGGAGCATACTTTGAATAATGTACCACTTTTATATAATTGCAAAATAAATATGTAATTTTAACCAAAAAACGGAACTTACTTTCACATACACTAGAAAGCGATGCATAAACCAAATCAGATATAAATTGAAACCAATTTTTTATGTATTAGCACGCCATATAGTATACCACAAATGCTGCGTCAACGGAACGTGTTTCAACAAGTCAACGTTCTAAATTAAATTCTTTGACGTTAACATTTTATTTTTATAGAAAAAAGACAAGTGGGTAGTTTTAAGTTAGAATAATTTGGTTTAATTTTTTTTTTGTAGGTGGTTTGGTCTCTATTGGAGGGGGGAGGGACCAAAGTAGAGTAGATTAATCTACCAGCTTCGGCCAGTAGGGTGTGCATCACGTGAGCTGTTCTGGTCATGTATTAGGTAGCTGCGTGATGGGTAAAACTGTGTAAGGAGTAACCTGTTCATTTTCGCAAGTGTACGTGCTGCCCCCTCGTGGCAACAACTGGCAACTAAGCCCATTTGGCACATTGTGGCCATTTGGCACACATTGTGGCCATTTTTGACAAAAAACTCTTATCTAAGGTGGAACAGCATATGCCGATGGATGAAGGGCTGATAAGTTAATCAGTCCAAAGTATGCGGACTTTGGATACCAGGCACCCTCCAGTTTTATTTAGCCTTCCTGTAGTAAAGCTGGGTGACCTACAGGCGACTTTCCATTCCCAGCAACTCGTAAGAGTAAAATCAAACGGAAGACGGGGCAGGGGTCGGAATATTCGGGAGTGGGACAGTCCCTCTCGAAGTCATTGGTACCAAAGCGATCGTCTTTCTAGCAGAACTACAGGCTGTAGTAAACGTCCAGGAGGGAGAGCAGTAAGCCCATATTTGCTGATTATCTGGTTGTAGACAGTCGATAAATCTGCTAACTGATTTCCGTATATATTACGTTGGACGATATCTCTAATGTTAATTCAATGAATATTCTGGATTACTGGGAATTTATTTTCTTCTTTATTAATTTCCGGAGTTTACACAGATTTACAAGTTTGCGGAATGATTTAAAACGACAACTGGTTTATGAATAATTAGAGTTGATATTAAAATATTTAAAATTGCTTAATGACTTGATTTCTGATATACTGATCGATGGACTGATTATATAAACTGATTGAAAATTTATGTGTTTATTTACAGAATTTTCTTAGTGTTTTACACTAGCAAAAATATTTAACCGGTGCTCGGTATAAATTAAACTAGAACAACGCTTTTGCTTCCACAGTCCGTATGTAGGAATGATTTATTTTGGACGATAGATATTTGTGGTGAAAAATCAACGACACCAGCGACGAATGACATTATATAAAACCTTACTTGGTGATAATCTACGGCTACCTGCAGACCTAAAGTCTAGGGCTGTTCCATCAGCGACCTTATGCTAACGGGATTATGTAGACCGGATGACAGAGAGGAGGTTGATGAGATATATAAACATGTTCGGGGGAAAAATACGAATGTCAAGTGATCGCAATTGGAGATTCTGTCGGTTAGGGCGTAGTAACTACTAATTTGTAATAAAGAAAAAATGCTCGTGCTAAATTGTTTTATATGTACTCGAATATTCTTTATCGAGTCGTAATTATTAGTATTTGGAATGCGAATTTGAAAAGTGATATTTAAATAGTGCGGTAACAATGTGATTTTAGATTTCAAAATAGTTAACTTTTTGTTTGTTTTACCTCTTGGAAATTTTGCTTTTTTTTTGGCTTGTATCAGGTACGTATGTCTTTTGGAATGAATGGCTAAACATTGTTTTATCAGTGATATATCTGGATGGTCACTTTAAAAGAAAAAAATGTATTATATTTTATTTAAGATTTATTTATTTCGTTATGCGACTTTTACACTATCATGTTCTTATACGACCGCCGTTTCCGTCCACCGCCCTTACTACCATCATCCTCCTATTACTTACTGTTTTTTTTTAATATTTCGAGACACGTATTTACAATTTTTTCAATAACGTATCTCAAAATTATTCTGCTTTATTTATTATTATTATAATTTTTTATTTTTTAATCTCTGTGATAGTCTCTAAGAGTGATAGGACTTCTTTTTTCCCTAATTGATCTTCTAACATGCGGTATCTCTCCTTCCGGTCTTAAACCCACATTACTTTGATCAACAACGCTCATTGACGCATTTGAACACTCTCTTTCAAAACCTTGGGTCCTGATCCTCCTGCTCATTGTCTATGGTACTATTACCATATGATTTGTGTCATCTATTTCTGTAAAAATCCTATTGTAAGATTACCTCAAATGCCTTGATGTTCTTCTATATATTTTTCCACTTTGTGCTCTTTTAATATATGAACGTGTTGTACCATGTTTGTTGATTATTTTCATTTTATCCCACCTTTTCTGTCTATAATTTCTATACATCACCACGTCGCCCGTCTCAAAATCTTGTCTCGGGCTCGCGCTTCAATTATAATGAGCCGCCACTGTTTGTCATTTTTCTTCAAGTTCTTTCCTTATTGTTTCTTGATTTCCTATTTCTAATAAATTATCCCTAATTGGCAATTTTGTTCGTGTTCTCCTTCTCATTAACATTTGGGCTGGTGATAACCCTATCTCCTGTATTAATGTGCTTTCCATTCTACATTTTTTCTCATTATATTTTTTGCTGTTTGGATTCCCTTTTCCGCTACTCCTTTTGACAATGGGTAATGCGGTGAGCTGGTTATAATTTTGAAACCCCAACTATCTGAAAATTGTGCAAACTCATAGCTACTCAAAGGCATATTGTCCGCCACTAGTTCATGTGGTATATCGTGAGTAGAGAACATTGTTTTTAGTTTATCTATAATCTCAGCAGCTGTTTTATTATTTAATTCTATTATCTCCATCTATTTAGTCTACTACTACTAAAAACGTTATATTGCAATACTGTCCTACATCGCAAGCAACTTTCATAAACGGCCTCATCGGCATTTCATATTGAATTATGCTTTCTTTTATGTTGGAATTTCTGTATTTCTCACAAATTGAACTAGCCAATATCATATTTTCTATTTCCGCGTCTACGTCTGCTACAAAACACAACAGTTTTTGCCCTTAACTTTGTTTTCGTAATGCCTTGATGGCTTTCATGTAACAAATTCAACATCTCTTTTCTCATTACCCTTGGAATTGCTAATCTATCCCTATAAAATATTAAATCGTTTTCTAACATAAGTTCGTTTCTAAACTTAGTATAATTTTACATTTTCATCTATTTTCTGTGACTTTTTTGACCAACCATTTATCATGTATTCTTTAAGTTTCTATAACACTATATCTTTGCCTGTTTTTATTTTGTATTGTTTCTCTTTTTCTGAGCTAACATTGATTGTATGAACCATTTCTGTCAAATTTTCCTCATCTATTTGACATATTTCCCATGCTTGAATAACGTCTGATGCGGTATAGTAGCTGGCTAGAGCTCACGGTGCGGCGTGGGGGTTTTCAGACATATTTCCCATGCTTGAATAATGTCTGATGCGGTATAGTAGCTGGCTAGAGCTCACGGTGCAGCGTGGGAGTTTTCATACATATTTCCCATGCTTGAATAACCGCATGAAGAACAAAATTAGGTGGGCAAAGGGAAATTAAAATTAAATTGCCACGGCCTCAGCGGCTAAAAAAAATAATAAGAAGAGAGTGATCGATCCGGAGTGACCGTCTCAATCCCAGGCGATCACCGCCGTGACTGCCACACGGGCCTCCCCTCATCGGCCCGCCATTATGAGGGAAGGACGCCCGCATAACAATCCCAGCGACAATCCTCCAGGACGGAAACCGTCACCCCGACGCGATCAACTCATATGGCGTGCCGCCCTCCAGCACAGCCTGTCCTGGAGGAACGAATGGCACGCACGGAACAGGGTGGAAAAGACCGACCCTTCACATGACCACACCTCACATCACTCGATCAATTAGTTTGCATTAACCGCACATGGTGCGTCGGAGCACACAACAACAAGAAAATTCAAAGAGAATCTTTGTTACGTTAAGAGAAAAAGAATGAAAATTATGCAAGATAGATTCCGGTAAAACTGATTCTACGTTAATATTAAGTTTCACTTTCACTATTCACTGTTTTAAGAAAATTAAGAAAATAACACTAAAAAATATCTGAAAGAAATTAACCGTTATGGGGTCGAACCACACCCAAAAACGGACAACCGAGCTGAAGCAAAGAGGAAAAAAACAGCGGAAATTCCAAACGCAATTACTCAAAACGACGGAGAAAAAAAAATAACCTGACAAAATTTGCTCTGAGTGGGGTTTTCACCAAATCGGTGCACCACCACGAAACGCCGAAAATAAACGGTAAGAATAGCAATATACATATAATATAACGAAAATAGAGAGGGAGAAACAAACTGTTACAGACTTTCGAAAACTACAATTTACAGTTACCCATTTTGTTTGTCCCTTGATTTTGTTTTACCTTGTTTTTTTTTAAGGCCGGTCCCACAAACTGCAACCAGCGCCGACGCAGGATCCCCCTCACACAAATGGTTGCCCTCGCCCCACGGCCGGGAATGATCTGTAGCCACCGTTATCTGACGGGGTTGCTGCCGCAGTATTTGACTTTGTTTACAGTGGAGTTATCCACCCCAAGATATATAGATATATATATTTTTGTTTTCTTTACACCCTTTAAGTGTAACCGCTCTTTGTAACGGCTGAACAAAAGGATAATTCGGTATCCGACTACGTACACACAATACAGTTATTTATTATTGTATATTTTTTTTTTCTCTTTTTTTTATATATAATTTCCGACTTGTCTCTTATGAAATCAAAAAAAATTAAATTCACTGTATGCTAACGCCACTGGCGTTTGATGTCCCGGGATCACCGCACAAAATGAACAATCGCAAAGAAAAACCCGTTAGGCGGTTCAAATATTTTCTTTGTATTTACACTTTTCTTTGTTTTTTTTTCTTTGTGTTCCCACCTTTTTTTTCACTCAATGTCACAAAAATGATTCCACAAGGGACACTCCAACAACAGCAAATCAAAAATCAAATCAGAAAAATAAATGTATATATTTGATGACTAATCAAAGTCAAACACCATTGAGTTTTTGTATTTTTTTATTTATTAATCAAAATTACAAATTTTTATTTTTTTTAATAAAGAAAACGGTACAACCCGTTGATATCGCCGCACGGCACTTTTATTTCCAAAAAAAAAATTAAACTAGCAACTTTCTAAATAACTGGCCAATTGGCATTATTCAGCTACAAATTTTATAATTTTTATTATTATTATTTTTGTCATTTATTTTGTTTATTTTGAGAAAAAAAAATTATTAGCTTTTCCTTTTAGCACTGAAAGCTTGGCAAACTCAAAACTAAAAACTCTTTTTCAGCCCAAAAAAGAAATTTTTGACTGCCCGTCACCAAAATATAAAATTAGATTTTTTTTTTTTTTTTTTAATTTTTATATATATAAAAAAAGTTGACCTATAGTCACCGATGCAAAAACTAGACTAACTTATTTATTTTTATTTTTCATCGAAAAAAAAATCAGTCAATTTTTCCCCCCTCTATTTTCTTCATGTTCATCACTTCGCATCGCTGTTCGTCTCATTCGTTGTATCTGTGCACACATTTCACATTTTTAATTTTTATTATTGTAAAACCTTTATTGGTATTTATGTTTTTTTTTGTACACAAATACAACGAATAAGACGAACAACGACGACGAACATATGTACACACTTACCTGTACAGCCGCATCGGACTCATGTAGAATACACCCACCGATCGGTTCATTCCCAACTCAGAGCAAATATCACCCGTCAATTTAAGCCAATGATACCAGAAAGAAAAATAGAATATTCCAGTTTGCACATTTTGATAACGCAAACATTCCATCTCATACTACATAATACATGTACGAGTACACACACCAACTCGCAAGAGATATATATGCTTGTACATGACAATGAGGAGAACATAGAATAGAAAGAAAACAAGTAAATGCATAAACATTTAAAATATGTTTACATAACAATCGCAGGGAATATTAAAATTAAATTTGGAAATCATAAAATCGAGCATAAATATAACACCATGGTGGTCATGGTATTTTATAACCATAAAAAAAATTTTTTGATCATTTGAGCGTTTGGGATCTTCGCAAAAATGTTCTCCCTGTTTCAAGTGGAGACGTATGCCAGCAGAGCCTTCTAGAGTATAGAGCCATAATCTTAATGACGTATTTTTTAGAAGCTTTTTTAGTGGTATAACTTTTCACTGATTTCCATAGGAATCCATAGTAAAAATGGTGTTTTTTAGCTTCAAGTTTTTCAATGAAAAAAGCAAAAATATTATAAAATTTTTATATAAAATTTTTCTACATATCTTTAAGAACAATATTCAAGAAGGTCATATTGGTATTAAGTAAATATTAATTGCAGAAATGTTAAAATTAAATTATTTCTAAAATATATTTTTTCGAACTTTCATTTTGAAAAATACATCAAAGTTGGCTCTGACAAATTAAAATAATACTTGCTAGATTTATCTATAGTTTTACTAGTGTACGTAAGATGTCTAAAATGGTTACAGAAAAATACGAAAAAAAATTATTTAATCGCAAAATTATCCACGTTCCTATATTTTGTGAATTTGTTTTGCTTTTCCTACAATTTTTGAACTTGAAATTTCCCCAGGTGGTAATTTTTGGTACGATTTTTCCAAATTTTTACGGCCATCACTGCCATCTATGTAATGTATATTGACTTAATGACCAAATGAATCGTAGTAAGCTTTTATTTTAATTTGACCAGAATGCTGTTGTTATGAATTTTTTTTTATATTTTGGTTTAAATAAATCAATTATTACAAGAAAATGGGACCGATTTACTTAAACGACATTCATATATGTTGAAATTCAAATATTTATGGAAGTATTTCAGAAATAATAATTTAGAATTTGTAACGTTTTCATTTAAAAATTTGTCTTAGGAGAAAAAGTGATTTCCCATATGTTTTGTGTGTTTTACTATGAAAAGTTTCGTTTTTTCCTCGTTTCTAATTCCCTTATAAAAGCTCAGATTTTTTGATTATGGCTCTATAAAATACAGGGTGCTCTGATGCCAGTCGTAACAAGTGTGCTATCAGCATATAGCTACTTTCCCGGTAAATATGTTATTCTCAATTTATAAATTACTAACTTTAACCTCATTCTCTGTATTCTTGATCCATGTGAAGTTGAAATGTGTTTCTTGAGTAAACTAACTAATCGTTGATGATCGGTTTTTACTTCTATGTTCCTACCATATACTGTATATAATTATGAAACTTTTACAAGAAAAAACTATGGCCAGTAATTCCTTTTCAATCTGTGTATAACTTTGTTCACATTCCAATAGACTTCTACTTGCATAGCTTATTGATTTAATATCTTGTAATAACCTTGAACCTATCCCATTTCTTGATGCGTCTGTTTGTATAGTCAGTTCTTTCTTTACATCAACTATTGCCAATGCTTCTGACGACTTAATAATTTCTTTGATTTTAATATAAAATGCTTTGTAATTGTTTTATGCTTGTCGGATCTTTAATTGTGTTCTCTGCTTTAACACGATTTGGTTCTGGGGAAATTCCGTCTTTTGAAAAATTGTTTCGTTAAATGTTATATTCAACTGTTTAGCTTGCTCTAATATTTTACCTCATATTGCAACATGTTCTAACTCTGTTCTTACACTAATTAATACATATGTTGTCTATATATACCAACACCCCTTCAATGTCTCTAAAAATTTGCCCATTTGTTTTTTGGAATAACTGTCGTGCCACATTTATGGCAACCTATTGAATTTATATACTCCAAATATGGTACCAAAACTACACAACTCGCTTAGTTGTTCATCTAATTTAATTTGAAAGAATCCATCTTTTATACCAAAAACTGTAAGGAAAATCTTCCCATGTAAATTTGCCATTAAATCTTCTAAAGTAGGGATTGAGTTCCTTCATTTAATTCCTTGGGGTCAAGACAAATTCTTAAACCACCATTCATGATCAAATTATTCATCCACTCTACTCCCTTGTTAACCTTAGATATTATCCCACTTTGCACTAGTTCATCCAATTTTATTTTAAATCTATCTTTCAACATTATTGGAATTCTACGTGGTGCTTTTACGACCACCGGTGTAGACCCTTTTTTAATTATAATTTTGCCTAATATTGGTAAAAACCCTAACCCTTTAAATAAATTTGGATTTTCGTTACTAACTAAGTTTTACTAACTTAAATAATTCGCTCGTCGTCAATCCAATAATAGGTCGGGTACCCTCATCATTTACTATAATAAATTTTTGTAAAAAACTGTGCCTCCTAAATTCGATTTCTAAATTTACTTCCCCTATCGGTCGTACTTGAAAGCCTCCAAATATTTCCAAAGTAATCTTAGTTTTCTTGACTTTATTCTTTGTGTTTAACTTTTCATAATTATTTCTTGGCAATATGGTCAAATGCGATCCCGTATGGATCTTAAATTTTATTTTTTGATTTTCAATAATCATGGTTTCTAACCATTCATTACTTTTAAAATTAATATCTTTAAGTGATTCTACCACAAACTGATTGATTATTCAAATGCTCCGTCTTATCCTTTAATTTATTCAGAGTGTAAATTCTTTTGGAACAGCATGCCTGTGTGAAATGACAATGGCCCACCCTATTACACTGTTGGCACTTAAATTTTTATGCGGAACATTTTCTTACAAAATGTCTTCTTACAAAAAAAATTCACTCTCCTTATTTTTACTCTTATTAACATGTTGATTGTTGCCGTACACCTCTTTCTGTTTGATTCCATCTACATGATCGTTCCTAACTTTTTGTACCTCTGCTGTCTGTTGTTTAAGAATTTCACTCGTTCGACATTTTTGGATCGCCTTTTCCATGCTTAAATTATCGACCTCTAATAAACTGGCTTGCAATGATAAATCGGTGATTCCTATAGAACTACTTTGTTCCTTATTTGAGAATCCACATCTAGGTAATCACACGTTTTTGCTTTTCGCTGTATGCCACTTAGAAAATTATCGAAATTTTCTCCCTGTTGCTGTACTCTTTAGTTAAAGTTATACCTTTCGTAATCAATATTTTTTCCAGGGTTGCAATATTTTTCGATCAACTCCATCACTTTATTAAAATTATTTCTTTCTCGGCATCTTCGTCTTTCGTTGCAAATTTGAGGTTATTAAAAATTTTAATTAATTCTTCTCCACCACTATTAAGTAGTAATGCTACTTTAACCCCATCTTCCTTTTTATCTTTTACCGTCGCCCTCATGTATATTTCCATCCTCTGTTTAAATAATTTCCATGCTTCGGAAATAGTAGATGATGCGCCCCATTTTAACACTGGTGACATGGTAATTATAATTTCATCTTTTTTTTTATTTTTTATAAAACACTTATACGATGGATAGGACCGCCGTTTCCGTCCATCACCCTTACAACCATCATCCTCCTTTTACTTATTGTTATACTGATTACCCAGCTAGCAACTCATGTATAATATTTTACATTCTATTATACAATAGTGGTTGTTTTGTTTAGGATTCGGCGTCCGTCCGAAATCCGAGTTTGTTTGTTTCGGGAAGTTCTATATTTTACTTGCTTTATATTTTTACGCGACTACCAAAGCTTTCTATAGATAAGCTTTTGTAGTTTCCTAACTATCTCTAAGTGCTATGTCTACAGATCATGGCAACGTGGTGCCTATATGGAACTTTTTCTATGTTAAAACCTAGCAACTGGATTTATTGTTGAGTCCTAAAGTTGTTTCAAATGCTTGGTTCTGATCGATAAAATAATCATTGTGATTTTCTGCAAGACCATTGAATCGCGCAGTTTTAATGTTACTTTTATATTTAAGCTACATGAAAATCAAAATTGGTGCCATTCAAAATATAATCTGATGAAAATATCGATTAGGTCTCATTTTATTGTATTGCGTATGTATTTGTTTTTTATTAATTTTTTTTTATGATAATACATAAAAATGATTTTAATTGCTTTAGCCATTCCCATAATTTTGAATTAATAAAAATAAAAATACAATTTTTTTGTTAAATTTTATATATTTTTATTTTTTTAATATATAAATAAAAATTATAATTACGAAAATATCTGTCCATGGAGAAATTATATTATTTTAATGATTAAAATAATATTGTATATGAGCGCATGTATTAACTTGATTAACCATTTTATATAACAATACAGTCGTACAATGCAATATACACCGTATCTATAAACTAATGCATTCTAATGCTAATCAACTGGAACAAAACCCAATATTATGTTCAAAACGCATTCCGCTAAACTACAAATCGAATACGATTTGAAAACAATCAAATCGATTATATAAAACACAGAACGTCGGTCGTAATATCAAAAAATTTAAAGTCCTCTTGCAAATTTATCATTAGACGAAGCTCTCGTTTTGTGTAGAATAAAATTAGCGTTTCGTCAGTATTTTCCAAGCAAGAAAACGCTATAAACGGGAACGGTATACGGTACCCAATGAAAAAGTTGACGTGTACGAGGTGCTTCTAGAACTAATGAAAGATGATTTGAAAAAAAAGCATGCTCTATATATGTATACACTCCCGAGCAACTAACTCGACTCACACCTTCAGCGCTCACAGAAAGGCGAATTTTTTTAAAACGGCTTAACCGATTTTCACAATCCATTTTTTTTTTTTGAAAGCTTGATATTTATACTTTAAAATGACACTATTGCTAAGTAAACAAAATTGATGATTATGAAAAAAAAAATATTTGGAGATATTTAAATTTAGATTACAAAAAAAAATTTAAGCAAAACGAAAACAATTTTATTGGTTAATACTTAGTATTACTCACTCTTGCGTTTACAACGGTTCGTTTGCGGTTCTCCATTGACCTTATTAAGGTTTTGGGAAAGATTTGGGGTATCTCACCCCACACCAGATCCAACGCAATCTGGTGAAATGACGGTACAAAAATCTTCGCTCAGCATTCAGGAGAGCGAACAGGTGAGCTGTGACTCTCGAGGGGTAACTCACAGAAGAATAAGGAGTACCGATGACATGGGCAAGGAGCATTATCCGCTGCGAACTGGCTCTGAAAGGGATCATGTGTCTAAAAGACAATGGTCCTAGGATGAGGTGGCAGTGGTCGACGCCAAGCGACCGAAAGTGCTGACTGAAAAGTCTTGAAGGAAAATGTTTTGATATTGGTCGTTAGTTATCGACAAGAGTCAAAAAGGCGGAACAATCACATCAGAGGGGTGGAAGTTAGTGTGTAATGCATTAAACTCTTTCTGAGGGTTCTAGGATTACTCAAGGGCCGCCATTCCGTAGAGATACCGGATGGTATCAAAGGCGCATAAAGCTAACTGAGTGCTCGAACCAGACATCAGTTGTTGATTTCTACAAAAAAGTAACAGCCGAAGTAGACGAGATGTGGTATTGCACAAGGCTTGCGGTGATCAGCAGAGAAGAGATTCGAAACAGATCAATGGCACATGTTTGCCTACAGCCGAACCGACTAGCCCAGACGATATTTTTTTTTTGAAAGGCTGCCAATGGCTTTATTCTTGAATCTTTCTACATAAGAAACTAACAAGATGTAATTAAATCTTATGCTAAAATTATTACATATTTTAAGCCTTAACCAATGTCAATGCTTATTGTAAGTGGTCAAAATTTAACTAATTTAGATTATAACATAAACATTTAAAAAATGTACAGGTTAATCAGTCCGAGTGGATCAATTCGTTGGAATGTGCTACTGGTTTTGAGTAATATTTCGGACTGTATTCTTTAATTGTTTCTTTAATGGTTTTAATTTCAAGGTCGTCATTTATATGACTTTTTCGAGTGTACCACAACAGGATTGGTAATACTTCGAAGTATTTTCGCTTAGGTTCGTTGCAGGAGTTCTCTAGTTTTTTTTCCAACATAACTTATTTATTTACTGATTTACAAAAAACTTAAAGTTGTCATTAACCAAAAAGTTCAAGTTGTCATATTTAAAGTGCTGATGGATCGGGAGAGATATGTTTACCCAAAAATTCTTTTCCCCAAAACATATGGTATATGGTATATTCCCAAAAAACACTTCCCCAAAAAGCATTTCCCCAAAACGCGTTTTCCCAAAAAGGCGTTTGCTCAATCTCATAACCCCAAACGTCAATTATTGAAAAATTTAGTATATAGGTATGTATTATATTTGGTCAGAGAAAATATGGTTTATTATTTGAAATTCAAACATATATTATTACATTTAATTCCATTTAAATTTATTATTTTTATAATAATTATGATTACGTAACAACATAACTTATTACATCTTAATCACACTTTCAAAATTCAACTAAAATGTCAATTAATCAAATTAATATACTGACAAATTATATACGATTGAGCACAGGTATTCCATTTCGTTGGCCAAGTATGACCAGCTGCGTGCTTATCAACCTCAAATGCAGCATACCTGTATTCTTTCCGCAGGTGCCCAATTAGGCAGTATGTTCCGACGTGTGGTTTACCAGTAATTACCGGAAGTCGTCGATCCCACGCTTCGGCGTTGTTGGTGGTCCACGGTAGACTTTCACAAGTTTGATCATACACATACTAAAAATGTGGTGCATAGAGCGAAGATTTGTTGGTTCGCTTGTCAGGTAGAACATAGTTATTTCCAAACCAGACAGCATTGTTTCGCGTGAGCGAATCAACTTGCTTTATTAGTTCTTTAAAAAAGGCTGGAATTTCGTCAGGATGAATGAACGCTAAGGGCTGGGTCATTCGAATATTAAGTGCTACAGTTTCATTTGTACCGCAAATACTTGTAAAACCTTCTTTCTGAACGCGGCGCCCAATAATTTAGCCCAAATGAAAATAGCAACCACGGAACCGTGTATCCGGAAACACAGCCTTAAAAGTAGAGGTTGAAGTCTTTTCAAAATCAGCCAGTACTAAACTGGGCTTCAAATCCACGAAATGTTCGCAGGGAATCTTCAATATTTCGTAAATCAGTTGATCATAATACTTCCGCGACTTTGAAGTCATCAAACAAAGTGCCGGTACGGTAACGCCGTCAATCTTCGTGAAAATTGTAAATAATTGACGAAATATACATGGAACAACATCAAATGTGCCATCCATCATCCAATAGTCTTCTTTTTCTAACATTCGCAGTATCTTAACAGTTCCCATAAGGATGATACATTCACTGTCAAATCTTTTTTCTGCTAAAGTAAAAATTTCACCATCTACTATTCTCAAATGTTCTGGAACACTGATGTCATGGATGCTAGTTGGCTTTTTAATATCAGTCTCTCGAATTGGTTCATCTTAGCCTTCGGGCTTCTTTATGCGGTAAATGCATCCTTGACGTTATTGGACAATTGACAATACTATCCCTTATGATCGCAGCTGGATGTACGTTGGTAGTTTTAGAGCTCCTTTTTAATTTACGGTTGAAGCAGTGTACTGGTAAGTTGCTCGCTGTCATACCAAGCACATGCGTTGAAGTGAATTTGGTTTTAATCTGTGCATTGTATTGGTGCTACATGACACAATAAATCTTTTGCCATTCACAAACAATAGATGAAATAAAACCGAACTGCAAACAAACACATTCTCTAATAATCTTCCATTTAACATTAAATAGACTACTATACCGAGCACACGAGTATTTTCATAATTTGAGTGAAGGAAGTATTTTTTCTAAAAACATTAAAACATTTTTTAATTTGAATATAAAAATATCAATCAAAAACGTATCATATGGAATTAACGCGCATCCATCGGCACTTTAACTCTGTAACGATAATAATCACGAACATAGTTGTTAAAAAATTTACAACTAAAAGATCCCCAAAAATCCCAAAATGGTGGATTGGACATTTCGCGCGCGTGCAGTTCACCTAGCTCATCTTTGTCATGCCTGATCCATCTTTGTAGCCTAATTACCTCTAGCATTTGTAATTGATTGACATATGAAATCCACTTTGTTTCGATTTCATTTGGTAAGCCCATGTCCATGGTTGTTGCATGGTAATCTTTGCCTTTACGAAAACGGGGGCTAACCATCCCATTGGATCAAACAATTTTGATGTTTCGGATAACATTTTCCTCTTGGTAACAGGTGCTTTAATATCCAATGATTTTAAATTGGAATATGTCCTCTATATAGGATTCCAGATGTTACCTAAAGTTTTAATTGTTTCGCCAATTTCTATCATATGGCTGCATGCATCCATATGTTCCTTTTGTATGGTTTTGAGTATTTCTTGGTTGTTGCTAGTCCATTTCCTTAGATTAAAACCGCTTTGCTTTAATAGCATTGTTAATTGTTGTTGCATTAATACTGCTTGTTCTAGCGTGTTCGCACCTGATAATACGTATTCCACGTAAAAATCTTCAGTGAGCGCCTTTTTTTCTGCTGGGTATTGTTCACCGTCATCTTGTGCTAACTGATGAAGTACTCTAGTGGCCAAATATGTGGCTGCTGCTAATCCGTACGTCATCCTTTGTTTTATTCTCTTCTATCGCAGTTGACATTCTTATTGCCATCTTGGTGTACTCTCTTCTTAAGGTTTCATAATATTCCTTTGTAAAATACTCGAACTCGTCTTGGTCATCGTCTGATGCTTCGACACATATTTCTTCGTGTTTGTCAATGATCTGTTCCATTGCGCGTTTCATATATTGTAGAGAGAATTGCATTGCTTGTTTCCCTTGCTGCTCTATAAGAATTTCCTTTGCATTGTCAATTTCTCTGTCCATTTCTCGTATTTTGACGTCCTGTCTTCTAAGCATTTGATTTAATGAGTTGTTGTTAGTTTGCCAGGATCCCTTTGATGGTGCATCTGAGACTTCGGTTGTCTGATGAACATCGAGTTTTTCTACTGATGGAATGGCGAACTCAAGACTGGATTGTGGTGTTGGCGTAGATGGTGGACCGCTATTTAGCCGACGTCGCATATCTTCGATAAATTTTTGGTAAGTATTTGAAATCACTGTTCTTGCAACGTTATATGCATGATCTTATATCTAGTGGTGGATCACTTCTTTGAATTTGCTCATCTGCTTTTACGTATTCAACATAAAGTGCTAAAAAGCTATTCGATTTTAGCTTCCAAATATTTTTTGGTTTTTCGGCTCTCCCCATCTTTGTTGTAGTTTGTTTGTAGAGTGGTGATTTTTCCTCCAATTTGTTCTTGGTTTGATGAAGCTCAATTCTCGATAGAATCTGGTGGTTTTTCTGCTGGTTGTTGTTTAGCTGTATCCACAGTTGAATGTTTAATTTCGTGTTTATTTGATTAATTGCCGGTTGGTTTTTGGCTTCGAAGGACCATGATTCAACATAAAGTGATTAAGGCCGAAGGACCATGTATGTGTATTATTCACTATACAACTATTTTTATTTTATTTTTATATATATAGTGTGAAGATTACCACTGGTGAGGTGTTTTTACTATTGGAGAACAAACAATTTGTTTTAGTTTTAAATTTATTCTGCCTTTAAATTTTATTTACTCGTCATTTTATACAAAATTTCATTCATTCATATTACACTATTTTACAATAAAAAATTAACCTTTAGTTAACATATTAAAACAGAATTGCTTTGGCCGGAAAAAATGTGTAGTGTGACATGATACAAATATTATAACGAAAACAAATTATTACGTAAATTTGTCATATGATTTTGTTGTACGGTTATTCCATGTTACCTAATGAATTGGTAACAGTTGGTTTTTACGGCGCAGCCCATCAATGTGAACACTTCACATTGATGGGCTCCGCTGTGAAAACCAACAACAACCAACGTTTATGGACAGGTCAATGCAACAACCTATACTACGGCCGCCATCAAGCAAATGTATCCCTTGTACGACGTGGTATGAGTGAACGAAAATGAGTAAGTGAACGGTCATGGCATGGTTTTATTTTTCTTTATTTTATTACAACTGAGACTGTGCTCATCTAGCAATTTTTCTTTCAAATACAAATGGTTAGTCCCATAATTAATTAAACCTATTTACTAATTTTAATTTGGTAAGTTCACTAGGTCAACTGGCCTCGTTCTTTGGACTCCACTTTAAACGACAGGTTTATCTATCATATGGCGAATAAAGAGGTTATTTTTATTTCATCTTTGATGTATTCCATCCGTATAGGTCCCTGCGAAGGTCCTCATTTCTTATGTATCACGGAGCATTGCCGATGCTACGAAGAACCTTGTTCTGAAACGTCTGTATCATTTTGGCGTTTGTTTCCTTAGTATATCCCCAGAGTTATATACCGTAGGTAGATACCGGCTTCAGAATTGGCCCATATAGCAGCAGCTTGTTGTGAATTGTGAGCTCAGAGCCTCTATATATGAGCCAACACATTTTTCTGAACTTCGGTCGGAGTGATAGATGTAACAAGACGAAACAACTAGCAAAGCAGCACAACAATAATCAGAATAATACCCTAGGTGGTACGCTGAATTATTCGGTAAATCCACCCTCTGCGGAGGTAGGCTTAATTGATTCTGGGGTGAGCCACTCATTGCTACCTGAAAACGTGTTTGGAAGGAGGCCTAAAGTTGCTAACTCACCACCACCCATAGCTGGCTACTCCTCCCAAGCAGATAAAGAAAATGAAATTGATGATCTTAGAAAGAAATTGAACGAAATTCAGAGTTTTCCTACCCAGCTACGGGGCGAAGTTATGAAGCTCAAGATAGAAAACGAGGAGGTGGAAAAGGCTCTTCAAACAAAGATTCCGGAGAAGCCTCTGGCTTTTATAAACCACACTAAAGAACAAGAGTACCATACCGATGAAGAAGAACTTGAAAGAGAAAACGGACAATACGCCTGGTCGTTAAAAACTAATAAAAAATCAAATAAAAAAAGGAAAGCCGAATCCTCGCCTGAAGTTAATTGTAGGCAACCATCAACAAGTGGAAACATTGGTAATAAACAAAAAAACACAGCAACATAACCTGGTACGGGTTATGCTCAAAGAAAAGGCGCCTCCACCGATCAATATTATTGGCATTACCGATTATGGTAAGGTGCAATCAATACTAAAATCGGTGGCAGATAAAGAGTACCACGTGGTGTCTCTTAACAACAACGTATGAAAGTACACCAATAGAGCATTGGCAAACAAGCGCAATGAACAAGGAAACGAATGGTACAATACGAAAATAAGAATGACCGCAAAATCAAAGTAATGGCTCTCCGAGCCCTTCATCCAACTTGCCCAGTTGAAGACATAGTGGCGGATCTAAATCAAAGAGGGCTGCTAATAGAAAATGGAGTTAATATTCTTAAAAAAGAACGGAAATAAAATGCTCAGAGGAGCAAAGTAATCAAAAGAGGGCTTCCATTGTATAACCACGATGATAATCGTTCCTACGCAGAGATTTACATAGACGGAGTTTATTATAAAGGACTATTAGATAGCGGCGCAACCATTACATCCTTAGGGAATGGAAGTGAACAATGGTTGGAAAACACGAAATAAAAATTCCATAACTTTCCATCTACTCTGAAAACAGCAGGAGGGAACGTTGAACGTTTTTTTGGTCACATATGGGCCGCAGTGAGATTTAATGGAGTTACAAAAAATCAGTGCATCCACATTGTTCCGGGTTTAAAACGAAATTTATATTTAGGATACGATTTTTGGAAGTTGTTTGGAATTCAACCTTCCACTGCAGAGTTAAATCTGGACCCCAAGCACCCCAAAGACAGACGGAACAACATGAGTTAACCAAGGAGCAACAAAAGATATTAGCCACCACTATTGCGGCCATTCCCTCATTTGCTAAACTAGGCCTAGGGATAACGTCGTAAGTATCACACTCAATAGAGGTGGGGGGTGCCACACCAATTAAACAACGTTATTATCCGGTTTCACCCGTTAAACAAGTGGAACTATATAAGGAACTGGATCGCATTATACCTTTGGATGTGATAGAGGAATCCACAAGCTCATGGAGCTCGCCGGTTTCCTTAGTGACCAAAAGTAATGGCAAAGTTAGATTATGTCTAGACGCACGTCGATTGAACGAATTAACGGTGAAGTATGCTTATCCCCTGCCAATTATCGACGGACTCCTGAGCCGATTGGACCAAACAAAATTCATTTCAAGTTTGAATTTTAAATATGCCTTTGGGCAAATACCGTTATCTCCGGAGTTCCGAGATAAGACTGGGTTTACCGTCCCTGGAAGACCATTATATCAATTTAAAGTGATGCCGTTTGGACTCACTAAAGCCCTGCAATCCATGTGTCGACTCATGCACCGAGCAATTCCGCACGTCCTACACGATCAGGTTTTCGTATATTTAGACGATCTTCGCAGGTGCTTTTGATTGCATTTACAATTCTGTGTGCTCTGTGGCGCCATGAACTTTTAAAATATTAAGATGCCTTAAGTGAAGTATGTTATTATTTAAAAATTAAGGATATGATGGTTCTGTTCTATTTTTGAAATACATCACTCTTAAAAATGTTTTTGAGCTTTAATTAGTTTGTCGACGACAGCTAAGTGTGAATCAACCAATGCATAATATAAACTCTTCATACAAGTAGATTCACAAATAACGCGAACAGAATAAAATTTACGAAGAGCTGGTAGTAACTTTAATTTTACATTATCTACATGATTTTAAAAATTCAATTTGGAATCCAACGTGACCCCTAAATATTTAAAAGAACTAACTTTTTCAATAGTCATACAGTTCTTATGACAAGGGGAGTTCGAAATACAATCAAATGAGTGGTACACTATATTTAAACTACCAATATAGGTAAAACCAATTGTTGCAGCTCATCATAGTATCTACAAATTAAAAGTACCTGATACGAAAATGTAAATTTAGTATTAAGTAATAATTGTATAATAAATATGTACTTATCTTGTCTATTTGATGTTACGGCAACGCGACACTCCTTCGGTCAATTTATATATCTGAAATTGGCATTAAATTGTATGTATATATATGTATTATATGTATAATTTTATGTTACACATAAAATCAACTTACCGTTGACATATTACATTGTTTGTATACATATGACATTTGTCGTGTTAATAATGAAGTTAGATGTAATTTGAGTTGATACTTACCAATCTTACTACCATCTATTGTTGAGCGATATAATTAATCGTATTCAGCATATTTTTAAAGTAAATGTTTCCCCGCCGATCTTTTGTGTCTGCCGCCAAACCGGTTTGCAAATATAATAAAACGTTGATGCAAATTGTTATAATATCGCTCTCTTACAATTCAACCTTCGACAAGACAACATCAAATACAGAAGATATAGTAGTGAGTGGGTAATTATATCAGAAGAAATTATATATATATATTAATTAAATAAATCAGAAATTATACATATCTGTATTAGACATTAAATAAGAATAAATTATATGTTGATTGAATTGTTTATTTGTGATAACATTACCTATGGTGCTTCAACTTTAACAATTTTTTAACTGGTTCATTTCTGAGGTAACGCAAAATTCGAAGATAGTCTATGCACCGATCTTGGCAAACAAATATATACACGAAGATACAGTCCGCTCTTTAACATTTTTATTGGTCCTTCGAGCCGGATCATACGCACCGGCATCAAATATCAGTGATAAATTATTCCTTGAAAGGAGTGTCGATCGGGTAAGAAGCGTGTATCTCAAATGAACAGTTACTGTATATCAAGTGCACAGTTATTGTGAATCACGTGAACAATTGAACCATATAGTAATTAATTTATAGTGCAATTCCAAGTGAACATTAAGTGAATCATTGAGTTAGTGAATTGGTAAAAATAAAAAAAAAAAAAAGAAAAATGGATGTAACGGCATTCATCAAACGCAGGAGCATTTTAAAGGGTCTCATGACGAAATTAGAAAATTTCTCTAAGGAGCTTTCCAACACCACAAGTGTAGAAGAAGTCAAAGTCAAATTGACACGTGTTTCCCAGTTGCATCAAGAATTTGTGGAGATCGAAGACAAAATATTTAGTGCATCGAGTGAAGAAATCTCAGAAATGGAAATCGTTGAAGAGCAGTATTACAAAATTATCATCAATTGTAACACGTGGCTCAGGAAAAAAAATTTATTACCAAAGGAACAGTCGATGGATGAATCAACAGCTGGCATTAATACCACTTCTCAAACAGCAGCAGGCGATTTTAAGCTCCCACGGTTAAATATACCAATATTTTCGGGGGATTATCGAGAATGGCAGTCATTCCATGACCTCTTCACAGCAGCAGTTCACGAGAACCATTCACTAACACCAGCACAAAAATTTCAATACCTGAAGGGGGTCCTACGAGGCGAGGCAAGTGCATTAATTCGGCATTTCACCATTACTGAAGCTAACTATTTCGAGGCGTTCTCAAAGCTAAGTAAACGATATGATCGTAAGCAATTAAGTGCTAATGCATTCATAAAATTATTCATGGAACAATCACCAATCCATTCTGCCAATGCAACAAATATCAGGAAGCTGTTGGATATTGCAGACGAAGCAACAAGAGGTCTAAAGGCACTTGGCACCGAAGCTGATACAAAGAACATTTGGTTAATTTATATTTTATTTAACAAGCTTGATGAAGATTCAAAACAATTATGGATGCGCGAAGCATCTGACATCGAATTTCCATCACTTACGAGTTTCTATGAATTCCTGGGCAAACGAGCTGACTCACTGGAAGGCATAAAGACATCAAGTAAAGTTCATTCCAAATCTTCCAATAATACAAGAGGGTTTCATGTAGCTTCGTCGATAACCTGTCCCGTATGCCAGACCAGTTCACATCAACTATTTGAATGTTCCAAGTTCCAGGAATTGAATGTCGACGCAAGAAGGAACTTAATAAAAAATGACCAAAGATGTTTTAATTGCCTTAATAATAATCATTTAGTTTATAGTTGTAAATCAAAAACCAGATGCAGATTATGCTCTAGAAGACACCACACACCACTCCAATATTGAAAGTCATGTATCTAGATATTAAACTTACATAAAACCATTTGATGAACTGTAAACCAATTTTTAAGTTGAATCAAATCTTCATTCATCACACGGCAATATCATCAGCAAAAGCTGTGATACTTCCCTTTAGCTTAAGTTTAAGAATTGAAATTGAATAAATTAAAAACAATATTGGTCCTAGCACAGATCCTTGCGGTACACCGATGTACACTTACATCGGTGTACCGAATGTTTACTTACTACATCATTAGTCTTCACACATTGAGATCTGTTCATAATGTAAGATTTAAACAGCAGTTGTCAACTAAACCATCCATTTTCTCAAGAAATAAATCAAAGGCGATGTTTAGCATTGAAGTAACAACAACATCAGACCAGTCTACAACCTTAAGTTTTTCTTGCGACTGAGAATAATTTGTTATTTTTTTGAATTTATTACTTAAAAACTTAGTTCTTGCTTTGACTGCTACTTCAAACCGTAAGTCAATAATAATACTGTTATGATCAGAAATATCTAAATTAGTACTTTCAGCAAGCACCATTAATACGATTAATCGAAATAATAATGAACGAGAAAATGATGCTCTTTTGAAAATAAAAGCATATTTAACAGAAAATACTAAATCAGCTGTTTATGGAAATTTATCAGCACCTTCCTTATACCCTAGATAGACTGTGGTTTAATAAATCCGATTTTACTTTATTAATTTTTTGTTGAATGTTAATTAATTCATGTAATTTCTAATATGCTACCGGTGATTAGACCATTTTAAATGTGGTTTTATTAACACGAGAAGTATATTAGTATTTACGAACAATCATTCAACGAAATTGACTAATAGACCGAATTCTATTTATTTAATTTTTAATTTATATGATTTTAATACGTTCCGAAGATTGTAAGAGAATTCAATCCACATTGTTTTACATTGTTAAACGCGGTCGTAGCTTCATTAGTCCATACAAATTTGTTTCCTTTCTTCAAAAAGTTGTTAAAGGTGCCGATATGGTTGCATATGAGGATACAAACCGACGGTACCATCCTGCCATTCCCAGAAAACTGCGCACTTTCTTCATGGCAATAAGCGTTGGAAAATCCATAATGGCCTTGACTTTTTCAGAGTCCGCTTGAAGATTTTCGTCTCCCACAGCAAATCCCAGATATTTGATGGTTTTCAGTAATAATTTACTTTTTTCTAAATTAACCGTTAGGCCCGCGGCTTTTATTAACGCCCCTACCTTGGATATCAGTTGGATATGTTCGTCGAACGTTGCCGTCGTTATTAAAAGATCGTCTAAATATACGAAAACCTGATCGTGTAGGACGTGCGGAATTACTCGGTGCATGAGTCAACACATGGATTGCAGGGCTTTAGTGAGCCCAAACGGCATCACTTTAAATTGATATAATGGTCTTCCAGGGACGGTAAACCCAGTCTTATCTCGGAACTCCGGAGATAACGGTATTTGCCCAAAGGCATCTTTAAAATTCAAACTTGAAATGAATTTTGTTTGGTCCAATCGGCTCAGGAGTCCGTCGATAATTGGCAGGGGATAAGCATACTTCACCGTTAATTCGTTCAATCGACTTGCATCTAGACATAACCTAACTTTGCCGTTACTTTTGGTCACTAAGGAAACCGGCGAGCTCCATGAGCTTGTGGATTCCTCTATCACATCCAAAGGTATAATGCGATCCAGTTCCTTATATAGTTCCACTTGTTTAACGGGTGAAACCGGATAATAACGTTGTTTAATTGGTGTGGCACCCCCCACCTCTATTGAGTGTGATACTTACGACGTTATCCCTAGGCCTAGTTTAGCAAATGAGGGAATGGCCGCAATAGTGGTGGCTAATATCTTTTGTTGCTCCTTGGTTAACTCATGTTGTTCCGTCTGTCTTTGGGGTGCTTGGGGTCCAGATTTAACTCTGCAGTGGAAGGTTCAATTCCAAACAACTTCCAAAAATCGTACCCTAAATATAAATTTCGTTTTAAACCCGGAACAATGTGGATGCACTGATTTTTTGTAACTCCATTAAATCTCACTGCGGCCCATATGTGACGAAAAAAACGTTCAACGTTCCCTCCTGCTGTTTTCAGAGTAGATGGAAAGTTATGGAATTTTTATTTCGTGTTTTCCAACCATTGTTCACTTCCATTCCCTAAGGATGTAATGGTTGCGCCGCTATCTAATAGTCCTTTATAATAAACTCCGTCTATGTAAACCTCTGCGTAGGAACGATTATCATCGTGGTTATACAATGGAAGCCCTCTTTTGATTACTTTGCTCCTCTGAGCATTTTATTTCCGTTCTTTTTTAAGAATATTAACTCCATTTTCTATTAGCAGCCCTCTTTGATTTAGATTCGCCACTATGTCTTCAATTGGGCAAGTTGGATGAAGGGCTCGGAGAGCCATTACTTTGATTTTGCGGTCATTCTTATTTTCGTATTGTACCATTCGTTTCCTTGTTCATTGCGCTTGTTTGCCAATGCTCTATTGGTGTCGAAGTGTGGCGTATTAATCTTTCATACGTTGTTGTTAAGAGACACCACGTGGTACTCTTTATCTGCCACCAATTTTAGTATTGATTGCACCTTACCATAATCGGTAATGCCAATAATATTGATCGGTGGAGGCGCCTTTTCTTTGAGCATAACCCGTACCAGGTTATGTTGCTGTGTTTTTTTGTTTATTACCAATGTTTCCACTTGTTGATGGTTGCCTACAATTAACTTCAGGCGAGGATTCGGCTTTCCTTTTTTTATTTGATTTTTTATTAGTTTTTAACGATCAGGCGTATTTTCCGGTTTCTCTTTCAAGTTCTTCTTCATCGGTATGGTACTCTTGTTCTTTAGTGTTGCCTATAAAAGCCAGAGGCTTCTCCGGAATCTTTGTTTGAAGAGACTTTTTCCAGCTCATCGTTTTCTATCTTGAGCTTCATAACTTCGCCCCGTAGCTGGGTAGGAAAACTCTGAATTTCGTTCAATTTCTTTCTAAGATCATCAATTTCTTTTTCTTAATCTGCTTGGGAGGAGTAGCCAGCTATGGGTGGTGGTGAGTTAGCAAGTTTAGGACTCCTTCCAAACACTTCATGAGTGGCCCACCCCAGAATCCATTAAGCCTACCTCCGCAGAGGGTGGATTTACCGAATAATTCAGCGTACCACCTGGGGTATTATTCTCATTATTGTTGTGCTGCTTTGCTAGTTGTTTGGTCTTGTTACATCTATCACTCCGACCGAAGTTCAGAAAAATGTGTTGGCTCATATATAGAGGCTCTGAGCTCACAATTGACAACAAGCTGCTGCTATATCGGCCAATTCTGAAGCCGGTATCTACCTACGGTATATAACTCTGGGGATATACTAAGGAAACAAACGCCAAAATGATACAGACGTTTCAGAACAAGGTTCTTCGTAGCATCGTCAATGCTCCGTGATACACAAGAAATGAGGACCTTCGCAGGGACCTATACGGATGGAATACATCAAAGATGAAATAAAAATAACCTCTATATTCGCCATATGATAGATAAACCTGTCGTTTAAAGTGGAGTCCAAAGAACGAGGCCAGTTGACCTAGTGAACTAACCAAATTAAAATTAGTAAATAGGTTTAATTAATTATGGGACTAACCATTTGTATTTGAAAGAAAAATTGCTAGATGAGCACAGTCTCAGTTGTAATAAAATAAAGAAAAATAAAACCATGCCATGACCGTTCACTTACTCATTTTCGTTCACTCATACCACGTCGTACAAGGGATACATTTGCTTGACGACGGCCGTAGTATAGGTTGTTGCATTGACCTGTCCATAAACTTTGGTTGTTGTTGGTTTTTACGGCGGAGCCCATCAATGTGAAGTGTTCACATTGATGGGCTGCGCCGTAAAAACCAACTGTTACCAATTCATTGATGATGACCAAGACGAGTTGGAGTATTTTACAAAGGAATATTATGAAACCTTAAGAAGAGAGTACACCAAGATGGCAATAAGAATGACAACTGCGATACGAGAGAATAAAACAAAGGGTGACGTACGGATCAGCAACAGCCACATATTTGGCCACTAGAGTACTTCATCAGTTAGCACAAGATGACGGTGAACAATACCCAGCAGCAAAAAAGGCGCTTACTGAAGATTTTTACGTGGAATACGTATTATCAGGTGCGAACACGCTAGAACAAGCAGTATTAATGCAACAACAATTAACAATGCTATTAAAGCAAAGCGGTTTTAATCTAAGGAAATGGACTAGCAACAACCAAGAAATACTGAAAACCATACAAATGGAACATATGGACGCATGCAGCCATATGATAGAAATTGGCGAAACAATTAAAACTTTAGGTAACATCTGGAATCCTATCGAGGATATATTCCAATTTAAAGTCAAATCATTGGATATTAAAGTACCTGTTACCAAGAGGAAAATGTTATCCGAAACATCAAAATTGATGATTACCATGCAACAACCATGGACATTAGGTTTAGGATGGGATACACAATTACCAAATGAAATCGAAACAAAGTGGATTCCATATGTCAACCAATTACAAATGCTAGAGGAAATTAGGCTACAAAGATGGATCAGGCATGACAAAGATGAGCTAGGTGAACTGCACGGTTTCTGTGACGCATCGGAAGATGCATATGCAGCTGTAATTTATTACAAATCTGGTAAGGCCGATGATAGCAAGGTGACCATAGTGATTGCAAAAACCAAAGCCGCACCATTAAAGGCAAAATTAACAATTCCCAGATTGGGGTTGTGCGCTGCAGTGCTTTTAGCAAAACTGCTAAGAAAAACAAAAAAAGCGTTACAACTACCTGATATCAAAACATTTGCGTGGACTGACTCTATGATAATTTTGGGTTGGGTCAGAGGAAATCCAAATAAGTTTAAAACGTTTGTTGCGAACAGGATTGTCGAAATATAGTCTATATTATCTCCACTACAATGGAATTATGTAAAATCAGAGTACAACCCGGCAGATTGCGCATCAAGAGGCCTAAATGCTTCAAAGTTACTAAACCACCAATTGTGGTGGAGTGGCCCAATCTGGCTTAAGCATCCATAGGATACCTCGCCACAACCACAGATTGCAGAAGCCACAGAAGAGAAGATCAAAATATCTACACTAATTACCACGATCAACGAAGAAAATTGTATATTATGTGCTATAGAGCGCTGTTCATCACTCAATAAGGCAGTAAGGATAATCGCTTATGTCCTTAGATTTGCAAAAAGAACAACTACCCCTTTACCGAGATACCTGACAACTAAGGAACTTAATGATAGCCAAATATTAGCAATGAAATTAACGCAACAGTTAGCATTTAAAATAGAAAAGAACCAACTAGAACCTCAAATGGAATCTCAACTTCGATCACTTGATCCAAAAATAGGTGAGAATGGGTTACTGCGAGTAGGCGGCAGACTGTCTAACGCCAGGATTGCTTTCAATTCTCAACATCCAATAATACGGCCTTATAAGAGTCACTTAACTTGGCTCCTAATAGATTATGCACATAAGATGACCTTACACGGAGGAAAGACGCTTACACTGGCTTTTATTCGTCAAAGGTACTGGATTATTAAAGGTCCATTAGCAGTAAAAACTTACATCAATAAATGCATAATCTGCCACAAATAACGCGCGCAAACCTTAAATCAAATGATGGGAGATCTTCCAATAGAAGAGTAACTCCGACAAGGCCTTTTGCTCATACTGGAGTAGATTATGCTGGACCTTTCCAACTACGGTGTCACCAGGTCGAGGTCGCAAAAGTTATAAAAGTTACCTAGCAGTATTCATTTGCTTCGCAGTAAAAGCTATTCACATAGAAGTAGTAAGCAATTTGCCATCAGGAGGTTTCACAGCACGCCGAGGGTTTTGCTCGAACCTTTACAGTGACTGCGGTTCCAATTTCATAAGAGCTTCAAAAGTTATGCGGAACGAACTCACACATGCAGTAAAACAACTATCGGGAAAATGGTCAGAAGAGCTTTTAAAAGAGGGTACTCAATATCATTATATCAGAGTACCCTGTATTTTATAGAGCCACAATCAAAAACTCTGAGCTCTTATAAGGGAATTAGAAACGAGGAAAAAACGAAACTTTTCATAGTAAAACACACAAAACATATGGGAAATCACTTTTTTTCCTAAGACAAATTTGTAAATGAAAACATTACAAATTCTTAATTATGATTTCTGAAATACTTTCGTAAATGTTTGAATTTCAACATATATAAATATCGTTTAAGTAAATCGTTTTCATTTTCTTGTAATAATTGATTTATTTAAACCAAAATATAAAAAAAAATTCATAACAACAGCATTCTGGTCAAATTGAAATAAAAGCTTACTACGATTCGTTTGGTCATTAAGTCAGTATACATTACATAGATGGCAGTGATGGCCGTAAAAATTTGGAAAAATCGTACCAAAAATTACCACCTGGGTAAATTTCAAGTTCAAAAATTGTAAGAAAAGCAAAACAAATTCACAAAATATAGGAACGTGTGATAATTTTGCGATTAAATAATTTTTTTTCGTATTTTTCTTTTACCATTTTAGACATCTTACGTACAGTAGTAAAACTAAAGATAAATTTAGCAAGTATTATTTTAATTTTTCAGAGCCAACTTTGATGTATTTTTCAAAATGAAAGTTCGAAAAAATATATTTTAGAAATAATTTAATTTTAATATTTCTGCAATTAATATTTACTTAATACCAATATGGACTTCTTGTACATTGTTCTTAAAGATATGTAGAAAACTTTTATATAAACATTTTATAATATTTTTGCTTTTTTCATTGAAGAACTTGAAGCTAAAAAACACCATTTTTACTATGGATTCCTATGGAAATCAGTAAAAAGTTATACCACTAAGAAAGCTTCTAAAAAATATGTCATTAATATTACGGCTCTATACTCTAGAAGGCTTTGATTATATACCACCAGGAACAGCACATATGGGCGGACTTTGGGAATTAGCTGTCAAATCTATCAAACACCATTTGCATAGGATAATTGGACAACAACATTTAACATTTGAAGAAATGACTACGGTAGTTTGCCAAATAGAAGCTTGCTTGAATTCTCGATCACTATTTCCGATGACATCTGACCCTAACGATTTCACGACATTAACACCAGGCCATTTTCTCATAGGTGAACCTACGAGAACGATGCCCGAACCAAGCATTCTGAACGAAAATATCAACCATTTAACACGTTGGAATCTCCTGCTAAAAATAACTCAAGAGTATTGGAAAATTTGGGTAACCGAATATATGTTACTGCTACAAAAACGAAGCAGATGGACCAAAAAACAAGATAATATATGAAAAGGGGAGTGGGTCCTCGTTAAGGATCATAACCTACCTCCAGGAAAATGGCCTTTAGGAAGAGTTCACGAGATCCATAGTGGAAAACTGGAAACGATGGCTTAGTTAGAGTCGTAACCATAAAAAGCAGCAAAGGAGGATGTTTAAAAGGCCAATCAGCAAACTCAGCCGTCTTCCAATTGAGAAAAGTGACGCGATGGAAGAAATGGGCCTGCCAAAACCTAACTCGGAAGTTAGGCAGGCATCACTGTCTGCAGACGGTTGTGAAGTAAACACTTCGAAACAAAGACAATCGATACAACACGGTCGAACGACGAGAGCAAACAGCAAATTAACATTGTTACTGTGCTTGCTCGCAATAATCTGCATGATGGGACATCTATTGGGCAGAGCTAGACCACCTCGAAAGAGGCGCTCGTCATCTAGACGAATTATGCGCTAATGCAATACTAATACCAGCGGTCCACGCGGACACATTCAAATATTGCGCAGCAATTGTTTCGCAAATAAGAATTTTCTACGCAAAATGAAATACTAAACGCCCTAAGTGGGAACAAGATCATCCGCCAAAGAAGATCACCTTTTGAATTTAATGGTACAATTGCCAACGAGTTGTTTGGTGTGCTCGACCAACGTACTGGCAATGCTTACAAGGATAGCATAGAAAAATTAAATTCAAACCAACAACACCACCAGAAGCTATTACAACAGCAAATGTTGATATTAGAATCAACGATCAATGTGATTAAGACCAGTTACGAGGAGACCGATAGTAAATTTCAGGCATTCAACAACATGGTAACCAGCATTATGTTCCATGAGGAATTCACCGAAGTTCATCAAGGCAAACTCGATCCTCTAATTTTGACACCACACCAACTTCAGGAACAGATTAAACAAATCATACATAATCTAAAACCCAATCAGGATGTTCCGTGCCGCAACTTAGACATAGCAGCTATATATACGATAATCGACGTCAAAACAATCAAATTGCAGAAACCGTAATCTTTGAAATTAAAATTCCACTGGTACAGAGATCACGATATGCGTTACACCACGTTATACCAGTTCCCACGATCCACCAGCAAGAATATGTCTACATCATACCATATTCTAACTACTTGATGGTCGGACTACAACAAAACCAATACATGGCCCTAACTGCGGATGAGTTCAATTGCCTTTGCGGGAAATATTTTTGTGATGTTCATTAGCCGCTATATGAATACAACGCATATACAACTAGCTGTGAAATAGAACTACTCAAAGAAAATGGTGACATTCCGAAGAGCTGTCAGATTCACAAGATGGACGTTACTACGCTATGGATTCCTTTACGTAGGATACAATGCGTGGATATTTGCGATGAAATCAAAAACCCTTGGTAACTTAATATGCGAAGATAACAGCAATGGAGTTATCGAAACCACCACTGAATTCATTAAAGGAGAAGGGATTTTAGAAGTTGATTCAAACTGTGTTTTAAAAGGAGATACGTATACAGTGGCAGGATATAGGACATTTAGCGGTAGATTTGTTCTTTCTTTTATGCCGCAATTTAATTTAAGTGATAAAGTACATAGACACTACCCGATATTCGTAAAAACAAGCTCAACAGGCACCTTGTCGGATATCAATGCCATTGAAGCTTCCGTCCAAGACCATAAGAAACATTTAGAATCAGCAACAATCCATTTAAGCATACACGATTATCACCACTACCTGGCAATCGATTTACTCATTCCAGCAGTTTTGGTTACAGCTGAACCTCCAGCCCCACTACATAAGCCATAGCAGTTGACCTCATAATCCGCAAGTGGGCACGGGGAATATGTTACCAATTCATTAGGTAACATGGAATAACCATACAACAGAATCATATGACAAATTTACGTAATAATTTGTTTTCTTTATAGTATTTGTATCATGTCACACAACACCTTTTTTCCGGCCAAAGCAATTCTGTTTTAATATGTTAACTAAACAGTGTAATATGAATGAATGAAATTTTGTATAAAATGACGAGTAAATAAAATTTAAAGGCAGAATAAATTTAAAACTAAAATAAATTGTTTGTTCTCCAATAGTAAAAAGACCTCACCAGTGGCAATCTTTTTACTATATACAAGGTGTCCCACTGCTACGAGTCCAAACGAGTAGAGCGTGTAGCTGGATCAATATCATGAAAAAAAGTCCACTACGCATATGCCCGGAAAGAACCGTTACCCACTTCAATTGCATTTCAAAATTTTTAGCATGGTACACTGCCTTAAATGATGTAGATGCCAATAACTCTTCTAAAAATTAAGATAACTCAACAAAAAAGGAATTAGAAAAATTGTGCGAGAAATAACAAAAAAATTCATTAAACTCATTTTTTCTCGAAAAACTCACTTAATAATTTTTGTTTTTTATTTCAAATTTAAATTTAATAGACTATTTAATACAAAATTACTTCATCGATTTTTATGTAATGTATAGTTTTTGAGATATTAACATTTCAGTGTAATACTTGTTAGTAAACGTATAGCTAAAATCGTTGTTAATCTTTTTTTTTTTTTTTTTTTTTATTTTTATTTAAAATAAATTTTATTTATTTATTTTATGTAATTACATACAATCTAGTCTCCTGGACTAATGAGCAATTTGTTTCTGACTTAATTTACTAACTTAAATTAATCTATGGATTCTTCCCATTGGCGTTCCATAGTGTTTGGTAAATTGAAGTAAACCACATCTTTGTTGTGGATTTTAGATCAGCTGCTTAAACTGACTATCACACCAGCTCAAAAGGTTTGGTTCTTTTAAGTCTGCGAACTAAATTCGTGATGCTTAGGAGCTGAGTTGCCTCGATGTTCACATGTTGGCGGAGCCTTTCTTCATGTCTCCGTGCTTTTTCCTGGATTCCATTTAAGATGAGGTTCATTTTAAGGTCCCTATGAAGGTCATTGTTCCTGACATACCAAGGTGCATCAACGATGTTCCTTAATACCATATTCTGAAATCTTTGGATGATATTTACGTTGCTCTGTTTGGTACAACCCCAAAGCTGAATACCATAAGTCCAAATCGGTTTCAATATTTGCTTATAAAGTAGAAGCTTGTTGTATGTTGATAAAGAAGAGTTCCTTCCCATCGGCCGATACAATTTTTTGTATTTAAGTCTTAATTCTTCACTTTTCTTCTTGACGTGTGCTTTCCATCGTAGTTTAGCATCCAGGGTCATGCCGAGATACTTAGCTGTGTTCGCATGCGGTATTATTTCCCGATTTATGGTAATCGGAATATGTTCGAATCGTTTGTTTGTAAAGTTGATGTGAACTGATTTAGCTTCATTTAGTTTTATTCTCCATCTTTTTGTCCATTTATATATTTGAGTTATAGCTGATTGTAACTTCTGTGTTGATTCTTCGTTGCTTTTTCCAACAGCTAAGATCGCCGTATCATCTGCAAAAGTTGCCACCGTGTTGTTTTCTAATGTAGGAAGATCATAAGTGTATAGTAGGTATAAAACCGGCCCTAATACACTGCCCTGTGGAACTCCTGCATTTCTTTCAATTCAGAAAATGTATCATCTAACTTAATCCTGAAGAACCTATCTTTCAAGTAAGATTCCAGTATCTTAGCAAATTGCATTGGTAGAAGATTCCTTAACTTGTGGTTAAGTCCTTCATGCCACACTCTATCAAACGCTTGTGCAACGTCTAGAAATACTGTTGAACAGACTTTTTTCTCCTCTAATGCTTTCTCAATTATACTGGTTATTCTGTGTACTTGATCAATTGTTGAGTGTTGGTTGCGAAAACCGAACTGATGATTTGGGATCAAGTTTTTACTCTCGATTATCGGATTTAATCTTTTTACCAGAAGCTTCTCAAAGAGTTTGGACATGACTGGCAATAGCGAAATTGGCCTATAAGACGATGTTATGTGTGGTGGTTTCCAAGGTTTTGGGATCATAATTACTTCTGCAATTTTCCATAAGCTTGGTACACATTTGATTCTAAATGCTGCATTTATAAGATTGGTGAGTTTCACCAGAGCTTTCCTTGGCAGTTCTTTTAAGATTTCTGCAGTAATAAGATCGTACCCAGGAGCTTTTTTCATATTCATATTAGCTTTTATCTCACGCATGACTTCTTTTGGTGTTGTCGGTATAATTTCTTTACTTTCTTGCACAGCTTGTTCAGTTATTATCTCGGCTTCCAACGTTTGGTCTTCATGTGGCTGGAATATTTTTTCGAGGTGTTCGGCAAATTCTTGAGCTTTGTCTTCATTATTTCTAGCCCATTTTTCACCTGCTATTTTTATTGGGGGAATCTGCATTATTGGTCTTTTGATTCTTTTGGTTGCTTTCCAAAGAGAATAATCAGTACTGTTATCATTAGTTAATTTTCTTAAATAGTTGCTGATTGATTCATCTTTCAATTCTTTGATCTCTCTTCTTAATTGTTGAGTGAGATTGTTCAAATGAGTTTTATCTTGGGGGGCCCTTGTTTGTTGCCATACTCTTCTCGCTCTTCTTTTTTCTGCGAGGAGTTCCCTAATTTCCATAGGGTAATTGTTTCCATTGATTTTCGTTTTAATTTCAGGAGTATTTTTCCAAGCTGATTGCTGTATATCGTTTACAAATTTGTGAACTTCTTTGTCTAATTGTTCTTCAGTCTTTAATGGAACCATTAAGTTAATTTTTTCTTCTAGCGATAGTCTAAAGCATGCCCAATTAGTGTGATTATTTACTAGGAATGGGTTTCTTTCTATCTGAATGATTTTTTCACTTAACGTTAGAAGTATTGGTGAATGATCAGAGTTTATGTCGTGGCTTTCATCTACTTGTACATAATTTACAGATATGTTCTTTATTATAAAGAAATCAATCAGATCCGGTACTTTGTTTGGATTAGTTGGGGAGTAGGTTGGTTTTCCAGTTGAGAGGCTTCACAACTGCATTTTCTGATAGCTTTTAGGAGTTCTTTACCCTTAGTCGTTGTTAATCTGGATCCGCAGTGGACATTTTTTGCATTAAAGTCTCCTCCAAGTACAAATCGTTTTCCTAATTTACTGAGGAACTCGAGATAATCTTTTTCTTTCATTGAGTGCTACGGTGGGCAGTAAATACTAGCAATATAAATAGAACTACTTTTGGATTTGACAATAACAGCAGTTGCTTGTATTTCTTCCGTTTCATATTTTAACTCCTCATAGTGATGAATACTATTTCTAATTATAACAGCACTACCTCCTTTAGCATTGTTTCCAGGGTGAATAGTGTGATATATTTGATAATTTTTAAATTTAATGTTTGATTGTCTAGTGAAGTGTGTTTCCGTAATGAGACATACATCGATTTTTTCTGTGTCCAGGACCACTTGCAGTTCTTGTTGATGTTGCATCAGTCCATTGGCATTCCAACATAAGATTCTAAGATCTTTGGCCATTTTTCTGTTTAGGAATGGCTCCCTTAGTGCTGTACTCTAGTTTCTGTAATCGCTCATCAAATGTATTTAGTCTGCTTAAAATTAATTTAAGTGTTTGACTTATATCGTCATTTTGAGCAGTTTTTCCTGGATTTCCGTTGCTCATCATTACTTGAGTATAAGTCATTTTACCAAATTGTCCTTGAGTAGTTCCCGACACTCTACGATTTACTTCGGCTCGGTTCATCTTAACCGCTTGCTTCCTGAATAAACTTGGATTTTTAGCAATCACGTTCTTATTTTTGATGTTTTGCAGTTCAATAGCAACGCTGCATCCTCTGTAATTAGCCGGATGGTTTTCTCCACAGTGAACGCATTTAGGTTGAACATTTTGGGCTTTTACACAATCTTTGGTATGATGTTTACCTACACATTTGACACACCTGGGCTCCCTGTTGCAATATTTTTGTGTATGTCCATAGGCTTGACATTGTTTACATTGTGGTATAAGCTTAGATCTTCTTAGAGGCTGAATAACCACTTTGCACCCCAAGATGTACTTAATTTGATAAATTTTTTCGATATCTTCATCAGTATCGAAGGTCAACATAAACATGTTGAGAGGTACTTTGCCTCTCCGTTTTAGCTTAATCGATGCTTCAGTTGCCTTAAATCCTTTTGCTTTCAGGTCATCAATTATTTTATCTGGTTTACACGTAGAGTGTAAGTTTTTAGCCATGACCCTAATTGGTCTGGTTTGTTTATCTTCAAACGTGTGCCAAGCACGTTTTTCTTCATTTAACATTTTTGTCATTTTTCTGTATGTTTCAGCATCTTCTAAGTTTATTTTGATGGTGTTTCCATTCATCACCTTTGCATTAAACTTATCAGTAGCAGTTATTGTTTTTATTTTTTCATAGAGTACATCGTAGTCTTTGACTTCATCTATTACTATTGGTGGTGGTGGGGGTATTTTTTTTGGTTGTTTCTGGATAATATTTGGAACATTATCCTTTAATTGAGGTGGCGAGGGCGTATTATTCCGTCTCCTTTTTTTTCTCCCACCTTTAACTCTAATCCACTCAGTTTCTCGAGCTAGTTCTTCTTCATCCGTATGATACTCTTGTGGAGTTGTATTCTGGTTAGGAGTAGAACCGATGTCCTCCTTTGGCTTAAGAGCTTTAACTTCGTTTTCAAGCGTCTTCATACGCTCCTGCATCCATGCAATTGTAATATTCAGTTGCTTATTCATATTGTTGGCTTCAACTAATGCATTATTAGCTTTACACAATTCATTGTGAAGCTTTTCTTCGTTTGTAGAACGAGTGTTATGGCTGCTGCCCCCAATGGAGGGACTACCGCCTCTTATCGGAGAATACGCGACTTTGTTACTCCTCTGGAAGGGATGTGAATTATCCTTTTCTGTTTCACTCAAATGAGCTTTTTTATTCACCAACATGTCTTGGGATTGGTTAAAATAATTGTAGTATAGCAATGGCTGGTCTCCGAAGAGGGTGGATTTACCTGAGCAACAGGTGTACCACCTGGGTATTAGTTTCCTTATTTGTTCCGCTCATTGCTCATTTATAGTGTACTGCACTCGCCTCTAGTATTTCGCCGATGCTTCACATCGTTGCCCGGGTGTTACCACGTAGAGGTATACTAGACACATTTGGTGGTTTCTACATAGTTGCAGCGTTGGAATATAGACCACGAGATACATGGCTATAGACGGTCAACCCCTACCCTATTGAGACGCACCCAACACCCGTTAATCTTTTGAAAATAATTTTTTTGCGCGTTTGTAATCAGAAATAATAAAATGCCACGCTACACATTCGAAGAAATCGTCGACATCCATTTTATCTATAGTTTATGTAACGGAAATGGACGAGCTGCAGAACGTGAAAATCGTTATCCAGAGGTAGGCCGGTGCCAGATAATAGAATATTTGAAATCACATACGATTACGAGAACGAGGAACAATGGTCCCCTATGAATACGAAAATGTTACCCGAATTCAATATGAAGTCAATTCCGACGAACAAGTTTTGAATTCAGTACAAAGAGATCCCACCATTAGCATGAGACGTCTTTCGATACAACTTGGTATTAGCAAAAATAAAGTCTGGAGAGTACTTCGAAGAAACCATCTACACCCATTCCACTACACTCCAGTGCAAGAATTATTACCAGTCGATTTACCAAACAGAACAAATTTCTGCCGTTTATTGTTAAACAATAAGGAACATAATCTTTCATATTTGTCATCCATTTTATGGACATACGAATCGACATTTACGAGGGATGGAATAACAAATTTCCACAATCTTCATGAGTGGCAACCAGAAAACCCACACGTTAAGCGAGAATCTTCATTTCAAAGACGTTTTAGTGTTAATGTATGGTGTGGTATAATTGGAAATAATTTTATTGGGCCAATTTTACTACTTGAAAGATTGAACTCACAAAACTATCTTGAATATTTGAATGAAACAGTTCCCACTGTGCTAGATTCAAATCCACTCATGATGAGAAATACTTTCTTGTATCAACTAGATGGAGCCCCTGCACACCATGGAAGACAAGTTCGAAATTGGTTTGATATAAATTCGGCGGCGGACCCTTTAGCTTGGCCGGCTAGATCTCCAGATTTAACACCATTAGACTTTTATGTATGGAGATACTTGAAAGGAGAAGTCTACAAAACAAACATTCAGACTAGGGAGCTGTTGGTTGATCGAATCAATAATGCCGGCAACAAAATAAAAAAAAATTTAGTAAATTTCAACATGGCTGCTGCCATTAAAAGACGACTGCAACAATGCTTGTTACTAAATAGAAATCATTTTGAAAATTGTTTGTGATGTTAAAAACTTGGAAATTCATACAATAAATTATTAAGTACTACATTGAAATGTGAATATCTCAAAAACTATACATGATTAGATAAAAACGATGAAGTAATTTTGTATTAAATAGTCTATTAAATTTAAATTTGAAATAAAAAACAAATATTATATCTACATCATTCAAGGCAGTGTACCATGCTAAAAATTTTGAAATGCAATTGAAGTGGGTAACGGTTCTTTCCGGGCATATGCGTAGTGGACTTTTTTTTCATGATATTGATCCAGCTACACGCCCTACTCGTTTGGAGTAGCAGCGGGACACCATGTATATAAAAATAAAATAAAAATACTTAGTTGTATAGTGAATAATACACACCAACAACAACCAACGTTTATGGACAGGTCAATGCAACAACCTATACTACGGCCCAGATCTGTGAATTTGCTGCCGCAATACGTTCAACCACCTGATGTTATTGCAACCACACACATTGTTAGTAATCTCAAGCTGATGTAGGCAATTCACAGGTAATAAATTTTTGTTAGTGTTTTACTTATGTATTTCAAAATTGATATTCACATTAAAATCTCTTATTTTAATTTGCAACACCCTTTGTGACTGTTCTGTATCTAAAAATGTTTTGTGTATACATAAAATCAGTACTCCAGTAGTGTTTGGAGGCCAAACCCCTAACATTATTCGCATTCTGTCATTTGTGCGCGGCTTTGATATTAATTAAAACTAAAAAAAACTCATTTCGTTTTTATGAATCTTAAAATTTTTTTCCAATCATTTGAAAACTTTTTTTTTTTTATTTTTTATTTGTATATTTAATCGTTTAAAATAACCATAAAAAGCTTTCATCTTTATTTTTCATCATGCCACCTACCATAATAAAGCTATGCTGTTGCTGTTACTGTTGCACGCTATACGAATTTACAGTTTAATACTTTAAGACTTCATACATACATATTAAAGTGAGAACAATTTATCATTCGAGAATAAAATATCTGTAACGTGCGGTTATCGATCATAAAAACGGGATTGATTTTTCCCAAATTGTAATGGAAAATGGCGGGTTTGAGGATATTTATTTTCACCCGTATTTTCCAAAAAAAAAAAATTTTTTTGGTTTGAGTTTTTTGTTTTTTAAATTAAAATAAAATGTAAAAAATAATTTTTGGAATTTTTTTTCTGTTTGTGTATTTGTTTTAAAAGGATGAGAATTTCAATAGAAATTTTTAAATAAAAGGGTTTTATATTCTGAATGGAATTTCAGTTATGAACAAGGGCAAAATGTTCATGCTATTTTGGGAATAAATTACATCCGACAAACCTGTATGCAGCATAAATACAACTTTGAGCGTATCCGTTGAATAAAAATCTCTCGAATTTCATAAAACGTTTTAATTAAACCATTGGTAATGGGTTAAGCCCGGTTTTATTGTTAGCAAGATCTGAATCACTACAAAATGATTCGCTTGTAAATTTCTGTATTGATGCATCTTTATACTCGAAAGCACAACTACATACATAGATATACCGAAGAAGGCAGGGGAAAAATGCCTTAGACAGACGTGTCGCATTTTTTTATTTTTTTTTTGGGTTTTTTTTCCACCATAGGGAAAAAAAATATTAAAATAAATTAGGGCATAAATTGGGGCTCAACGGTTAAGTATTGTTCCTTTGTTTACGTTAAGTTGGCATTTATTACTTTGGTTGGTTTTTTGTTTCTTTTCGTTTTAGATTTCCCGTAATCCGGTTCGGTTTGGATGAAGCGTTCTGTTACCGTCGGTAAAAAGAATCCTCTTACCGGCTGTAATCATAATTTATCAATTCAGAGGTTCGAGTTACGGTCGATTGCGTTGGCTATAGAATCTCAGGAGCTTGGGATGGGTTTTCTCGAACATGAACTGATCAGTAATGACCGTATGGGAGAGGGAACACTAAAAATGAAAAGAACCAAACCACACCAGCTAACTGACATTTAACCTACCTCATTCTACCTACCTGGACATCATTCTCACTTCACCGAATATCGACAGTTCACTTCATGACATCAAAATAACGAATGAAATTAAGAAATACAACATTTTCTTCAGATTTATCACAATATAAATTATGAAATCATTTGTATTTCATGATTATTAATAATCTAGTGAATAACATAAAAAGGAAATTATAATTAAATCCAATAATTTTAGCAAATTAAGAAAATTTAATATTTTAATCTAAACCCTACGCTACACCTACACCTATGGCTTAATTCTAAGAAATCATTATTACATAAAAAGTAATAAAAATAAATCAATAATATTTAAATAAAATAAAAAAATAATAATAAAGAAATATATGGTATGTAAATAAACGCTTTAGCTTATCTTAATTAATTTGTTGATTAAAGTTGCGTATTGAGTGATGTTGCGTTGATTGTTGCATATGTCATTTGTATTGTCCCAATACGGAACAAACAATAATTTTGTTTTCTATAAACCGCTTATAAAAATTGCACCCGAAATTTCGTAATTTGGTTTTATGTTATGCAAGGACGCACTTTGACACTTGTATGTGGTACTGCTTAATTTTGCTATGAAAGTGCTTAAGCATACACACAATCACAGATTTCACTAAACTGTACTAATTTATTATATTTATTCTTAGTTATAAGTAGGTATTAAATTTATTGAATTATCAATGCACAATAATTAACTTTGGCTGTGATATTTTTAAGTTTTAGAAAATCGTTTGTTTCACCGTATCCACGGTCTTACGGTCACTTTCAAATTTTTACTGTTAATATTATTAGTACATAATTAATTTAATTTTATTATTACGTATTAGTTTTAATTTAGATATAATCAATTAATTATAATGATTTGTTTTCAGTTCATAATGTTTGTCATTTTTATTATTTACAGTCTTTAACATAAAATTCAGATTATCATATTAGCATAGAATAACTACTATAGAAGCATATTTTGTATGAGGGAAATATACCCAAATAAAATAATTTCAAATATTTTAAGTTCGGTTTTTGTGATTTTATGAGACGAGGATAATTTCTATATGCCTCTCCTTCTATCATTCATGTTTTAAATAAACAGAACGAAATGTTTTTAAAATAAATGAAATATTTACGAAATCCAAATACTGGAAACCACACCCCTCACCAAACCCAACAAAAATGTTTATACATTTTTACAAGCATTTTTGTTGGTTTTGTCCTAATAATTTTTATCATTTCACCTATATGTATTTTGGTTTTGTATAAGTAAAACAAAAAATAAAAAACAAAATAAAGAGTCGATTCAGCGTGTGTATTTTTTAACCCTTTTGTTAACACGACACATCCTAAATTTGATTTTTTTTAAAACTAGAATGAAGTTTTTTTTTATAATAAATTAAAACGACATTTAAATTATGATATCATATTTATATTATTCGAATTTACCTCCTTTTATGGAAAACTCGTGATAAAATTGTTCCACTTCCCGATTTGTAAGCGTTGACGAGAAGTAGTTTTATAATCGTGCCAAACAAAGGTTAAATAAGCGAAATGAAACATACACACTGACACAACACTTGTAAATATGAATATAACTTAATTTCGATTTGCATCTTTCGTCCTTTTTTCTTTTATCCGAATCTGTTTGTTTGGGAAACGTAAGAAATAAATGATCGTAATAAAGTTAGGTTGATAATACAATGCCATGTAGTGGTATTGGTTGATAATACACGTGCACATAAAAATTTAGATGAAAAATTATACTTATTTTGTGTCACAGAACGGTCATTCACCTTTTGTGTTTTGTTTATTTTACTGCTTATGTTTTTGTTGCCTTTTTTCTCTCTATCTGATGGAGTTTAAATTACGTTTGCGATTTCGAATGCAATAATTATAATTTTTAGATTGGAGGAAAAATCAAATTGATAAACAAATTTGTTAAATAAAAAAAGAAGTAATAATTAGGGCAACCAAAAATATGCAATAACATATTTGTTTCCAGAGCACGAATTTTGAAAAAAAGTAAACTGCAATGAATGTAGTCAAAAATTATTAAAACAAAATGACAACATAACATCAACGAGTGAAACATTTATAACAGAAAAAAAATTTAATAAATCGTCAAACTTTCGGTCACTTAAAGCACCGCAGACGGAGTATGGTGAAGTAGCATATGTTTTAGTAGCTGTATTTGAGCAAATGTTTAAAAAAAACTATCATTTGCCAAATAGCGTAGCAAACATTTCGGAAAAATGTATGAATATTGTGGCTCGGGATTTTCCAGGATTTTTGCCTTTAAAAGATGAAGGGCCTTGTTATGACCATTTTAAAATTTTAATACACTTTTTTATTCTTGTGTTGATCAGAAAAAATTCAAAATGGTCTTTAGTAAAAGGTGAATTTCAAAAATTAAAAAAATAAACCTAGGCACCAAGCATCTACCCAAATTTCCAAAAAGCTTAGAATTTTAACTGTATAACTAACAATAAAATTTTAACTTTTGTTAAAAGAAAACATATTTAGTTTTATTTGTTATTACATTCGAAATGAGTGTTGGATTTCTTTTGTGTTAATTTTAATAAAGAATTATTGCAAAAATAAAATGCGTATTTCCCATGATTTTCTGCGAAAAGTGTTCGGTCAATAGAACATCACATTAGATAGAAACTATCGTGGTAAAATAATTTTTCTTACAAAGTAATCCTAATATTTCAGTGAAACCGATTTTTTATAATCTTTTTATTACCACGTTAACAGCTAACTTGCCAGCGCAATTTTAAACTAACTTGCACATTACATAAATGGCATTCACTGGGTTAACACAATCCATACAAAAAATATTAAAACGGAAAAAATGTTGCCCTCCAATACGGATAAAATCTAAAAAAAACAAAAAAGCAGAAGAAATTCATATGTATATGTACGGTTTTTATTCGGTAGTTTTTTAGTTGTTATTTTAGCCGCCTCAAATTTTTTATTTCTTTTTGTTTCTAATGGTACGAGTAATTAAGATAATTTGGTGTCATCATTGATTGTATGTTTTGGCAGTGAACGAATTTAAATACTATACAGAATGTATTAATAATCCTTATATTCAAAAATGGACGAATATTCGTATAACGAAATTGAAAAAACACAAAATACAAAAAATTTTATATTATGAATAGGTATACCTATTCGCAACGTGACGAATTTTGAATTTCACTATACTAAATGTTCTTATTTGAGCTTCGCGTTTTTATTATTTTTAAATACAGTATTTCGTTTTTTCTATTCTTCTATTTCGATTTGCATTATACATCTATTATGAACAAAGAACAAAATTTAAATACTTTACAAAACGAATTAACAATCCACATATTCAAAAAATTTTGTATTATGATTTTACTTATTCGCAACGTGATGAATTTGGAATATTTAGATTCATGAATTTCATTATTTGACTTGCCTATTCCTTAACCGATTACCATGAAATTCATCATACTCGGCCATATTTAAAATTTTGGCAGTAAAGACAAATTAATATGTATTGTACATTAGATGGTTTTGGGAGCGAAGATAAATGAACAGAGTCATTTAACTATCACCATAGCCATTTAACCCACCTTACCCCAAAATATGTACTTACGCACGTAAATATTATAAAAATATAAATGACTAAGATAACGATGGAGTTCGTACTTTTATTTTAGCTTTACTGCATTCTTCGTACGTTTATTATACTGAATATTCGATCTTTGAAATACAGTGCTTAGGATTTTGAAATTCATGAATCGAAAAATTCCAAACTCATCACGTTGCGAATAAGTAAAATCATAATACAAAAATTTTTCAATATGTGGATTGTTAATTCATTCTGTAAAGTATTTAAATTTTGGTCTTCGTTCATAATACATGTAAATGCAAAACGAAACACAAAAATAGAAAAAACGAAATACTGTATTTAAAAAAAATGAAAACGCGAAGCTCAAATAAGAACTTCAGTATAATGAAATTCAAAAAATATTCCCGAGTATTTGTAATGTTTTTATAAAAAGTAGAATACAATACGTGAAGTTTTAAAAAAGAAAAAAACGAAAATACATTCACGAAGTTGCAACGGAATGTATATTTTTGATCTGTTTTTTGGTTTGGTTTTAATATATGTATCTAACCAACACTAAAACAATACATATACGATTTATAAACGATGACATTGAAATCAACTGTTTTCCTCTTTCCTTTCTAGTCTAAAAATATCGACATGCTTCATATAATAAAAAAAATACATATTAACCCAAAATCATTGTTTACAAAATATTATTGGGTTTGTTGTTATCTTTCTTTTCTCGAATTTTTTTAAGGCATTCAAATTTTCGTAATGCTTTGAACATTTTTGTTGGTATTGATCTAGCATTTGCGTTCGATTTTTTGTTTGTTACATATACAAAGAAGAAAGAATGAAATATTAAGCACCGCCTTTCAATTTTCCATTGTGTTCATTTATAATAATATGGGGATAGGAAACATGAGAAATAGAAAGAGGCAATTAAAATTTATATATTCCTTTCATAATATCACAACTAAAATCTCCAAACGAAACAGAAATTATTTTTCCTTGCATATTTTAGCCATACAAAATCTCTCTCTATTTAAAGTCCTTTCTCAATGATATTAGCACTTAGTTCATTCATTATACTATATTTAACTGTTTAACTGATAACGTTACCGGAATTTTAATTAGATAACGTGTTACGTACCATACGGCAACTAACACGATCGAATAGGATAGGCTGTAGTCAAATTGTGGGAGGTTCTTTGTTGCCGTAAAATATTGGTACAACAATATCATCGTGTTTAGGGGTAAAAACAAACACACCTAGATTCGTCCTTATACTGTCCTCGACACACCATCAACCAATAATAAGATAATTATTCCATATTTTAAACAAAAAAACAATATTTATTCAAACTAAATCAATTAATGATCAATAAAAAATGCAAAGATACAAATAATCTATAACTACTGATTCTTGATTAAAGTGAATAAAATTTCATTTTAAATTCTAAGCACAAAAATGCCATAAAAAAACTCGTTCAAAAACTCACCCATATGCATGTCTGCCGTAGAGTACTCTCGGTGATCATATATATATACGTGGCTGAAAAATAATTCCTAGGGTTATTTTATTCACTTTATTTCAAACTAACTCTATATACTTATTTTAATTTAATATTCAAAAAAATCATTTTTTTTTTTATACACAAAACAACAATACGATCACTGATTTTAAATTTTATATTATTTATTTTTGGTCCACTAGCTGCTATGGCCTCACATGAAATACAATTCATACCAAATTATCATAGCCGAAATTAAACAAAATTCTATTTACCAGTATATAGTATAAAGCGGTTCTTATGTGCTTAGTCAGTCGTACACGCATAAAAAAAACATACTTCCCCACCAGTGCTGTCAAAGTGAGTACGATCGGAGTATTTGTACTACTTTCGCCAATTGCGACTCCTGTACTCCACTATTTGATTTTGTATTCCCCTTTTCTAATAACTACTATACTAAGAAACCTTTGTACAATATTTCAACTTATCGGCTTTTGCTTGCAATAATTATAATAGACTAGGACCTCTATATAAAAATAATACTATATGATAGTTTCTTCAGTTTTTTTAACCTTTCCAGGCCAGAAAGTTGTATGGAAGTCTGGATTTATGCAGTGCGATATGGGAAATTTCATTCGTCTAATACGCCTTGACATCAATATTCTCAAATCATTTGCTTACGTTTGAATAAAATCCTGACTCTCATGCATCTTTCTGTCTGGCAAGGTTAAATGCTGACAGCAGAAATTATCTGTCAGTTTTATTAGCCTAGCTAGGATCTAGGAACATGTCTTACGTTGTCCTGGTTCCCTAAATTTATTAGCAGCAATGCAAAAAATTCTAAAGGGAACAGAAAAATAATAATTTTAACAAAATTTAATTTGAACTCCAGCCCAAATGACTGGCCCAAAAAATTATTTTGGACATGATTTAAAATATTTAAAGTTTGAAACTCTTTATATAGAATCAGCTTAACACATCCGAAATACAATTTCACTAAAATATATCGACAAATGAGTGTATTCCATTTGGCGCAGGAGGCGAAGAAAATTGTCTGGGTTGGCTGGCTGTGCATGGCAAACCAAAATTAGCAAATCTAATTTTTGATTTAAAATCCATCAACAAAAAAAAAATTGGCGAATATCATTTTTGATTAAAAGTTTCAAAAAATATTCTGAATTTGAGTCATTCCTGAATTAAGAAATCCGATCCCAGATGATATGGCCGAAGGAATATTGCAGAGCCGCATTTAATAAATTTTATATTAGGAACTGCTTAAAAATCAACCTAACATCTCAAATCTCAGATATAAATTCTATTAAAATCCATTCACAAACGTTCCACCAAGTTTCATTTGAAGCTGGAGACGTAGCACACCGACTGGATTGGTTGTCTAAGTAAAAATACCAAAAATTGGTTAAACAATGTTTCTAATAAATGGCATCTACCAAAATATCATTAGAGGTGTTCCACAATATTTCTTCAATTTAACTCTTATTTTATTTAACATATCCGAGCCCAAATGAAGTGACCCAAGAAATTTTCAGAACCGGCTTAACAACTTAGATATAAAATTTTACCAAAAACCATTGACAAACGTGTTCCTTTTGGTAACTGGAACCTGGAAATGTTGTAAAGGCCAAATTTTTTTTTGTAATAACCATTAAAGTGTCTTGCAATATTTGTTGAATTCTGGCCATATTTTATTTAAGACTTTCCAATTCTCAAAAATTAACTTTGTGAAAATGACGAACATGTTCGCATACTTGACATGTCTGAATTCGCATTTCTGCTAAAATTACACTAAATGAAAAGGGTTCGAGGCTTAAGTTGCTTTAAGATAAGTTTTCCATTTACCATATAAAAGTTAGGTGAAAATAGCTAAACATTAAAAATTTCGCTTACGGTTTCGCTGGTCGGAACTCTTATCTACGAGAAAAACTAAAAAAATCTCAAAACGATCATCTAAAAATATCTGTGATTTCGTGGAGAGTTTTGACCGTGTTAGATAAATTGCTCGAAGCCAATAAATAAAATAGTTTTCTTTTAATATTCAAATTTGGGTCAAAAAATGCGGAATTGAAATGAAATTTCTCATATAAAAATGACATAAGAGAAAACGAAAATGAAAATTTCCCCACTGAATTTCACTTTGTGGTAAGCAGTTTAGCTAGCGAAATGGGAGTTTTCGTATTTAAATACAAATGTCTCTATTTTATTTCTACACATTTTTCACCATTTTTATCTTCCTGGGCCCCTATTCTCGAATTCCACATTCATTTTCCAGATGCGGACATCTGTCAAAATTCATAAAAACTATGGAATTTTTTCGGTACTACTTCGCTATGAAATTTTTTCGGTACTAAGGGAATATTTCCGAATGGGTATAAGCGGGTGAAGAAAACGTCAATAATTACATCGATTTTGACAGATGTCCACATGTGGAAAATGTTTGTGGAATTTGAGAATAGGGCCCCCAGACGATATGTGAAGATTTTACAATTTCATTTCAGTTTCTGCGTTTTGAGGATAAACAACTATCGAAGTGAATTTCATTATACTGTCAGAGGCAACATGAAGTTATATGCAATAAAATATTTACGAAACTCGTCATACTAAATTTTCACATCTGATTTATCTTAATATTTTTGGAGATCAGTGAAAATTTCATTTCACTTGAACAGCTTACTAGGCTTAAGGTATAACTATTTTACTTCGTAAGTACTCCCTTCCGACAAGAAATACTCCCCTAAAAATTTGAAACGTACTCCATTTAAAGTTTTCAGAGCGACAACACTGTTCCCCACTACCAAAAACGAAATCTTTCTGTCCACGGTAAAGTACCTACATAAACAAATGATCATTCGATCTATCTTTAAATACTTTATTAGTCACACAGGGAATCCAAATGATGACGCGTGATTAATTCCAAAACAAATAAAAAAAATAAAACAAAAAATATAGTATGCGATACCAATGTATTGACAACGAAAGAATCCATAGCAAAAAAAAATCTTTCTCTGATCTACGCAAACTATATCAAAATGAGTCCGTACAAGTTAGTAAATATCGTGTATGGAAAGGTGTCCTAATAGTCAGTCTCATTTAGATTACAAGCAGGCTCGTAACAGAGTTGTAGGGTTAATTCGAATTGCTAAACGTAATTTTTTCAAGGACAAGTTAGACTCCTCTCTTCCTCCCAAGGTTTTCTGGCGTAATGTTCGTAATTTAGGCCTAGGCAGATGCAAGATTAGTTCAAGTGGGGATTTCAAACCCAATGAAATTAATAGTTATTTTTGCTCTAGTCTGAACTCGGACAGTAGTTCCGTCGATTTGTTCTCTAACGCGTCCTCTAATTCGTTTTCGTTTTAAAATATTTCTCTCGAGGATTTACAATCTGCTATTTTGAAGGTTAAATCGGAATCTTCTGGTCTGGATAACGTCAATTTAAAATTCGTTAAGGTAGTTTTCCCTTTCGTCTCAAAATACTTGTTACATATCTTCAATTTTATTCTCACGTCCTCTTCTTACCCAGATCAGTGGAAGCTAAGTAAAATAAGCTCGATCCCAAAGATCAGTAATCCTTAAGAGCTATCCCATTTTCGGCCAATTAGCATTTTAAGTTCTCTCTCTAAGGCTTTCGAGATTGTTGTTAAAAATCGAATTCAATCGCATTTACATAGCAATAGTTTAATTAGTTGCTTCCAATCTGGGTTTAGAAAATTTTATAGCACTTCTACTGCGTTATTAAATGTGTGTGATGATATTAGGCGTAATGTGAATAATAGGGAATTAACTTCTTTAACTTTGTTAGATTTTTCTAAGGCCTTTGATTCTATTAATCACAGAATCCTTTTTAATAAACTCTTATCTCAGTTTAGATTTTCGCTTTCTGCTGCCAAATTGATTTTTAACTATCTTTCTAATCGTTCTCAGGCAGTTTTTTTTCGACAATTCCTTGTCTGATTTCCTTCCTGTTATTTCCGGCGTGCCTCGGGGTTCAGTGCTGGGTCCTCTATTATTTTCTTTGTACATAAATGACATAGAAACCTCCATTCAACATTGTTCATTTCATATGTTCGCTGATGACGTTCAAATTTATAGAAATAGTAGTTTAGATCAGGATTCTATTGTTAGGAATATTTCTCTGATAAATGAAGATTTAAGTAATATCGTTAGCTGGTCGGTCTCTAACAGGCTCGTTTTAAACGCGAATAAATCTCATTCGATTATAATTTATAAAAAACCGTTAGATACCTCTTCCTTTCCTGGTATTTTTCTGCAGGGTTCGCTAATTGAATATTCAAATACTGTTAGGGATTTAGGCTTAGTTATTAATAAAACTCTTACTTGGGGTGACCATTTAGTTACTATTAGTAAGAGGGTCTTTGGCATGCTTAGTTGTTTGTATAAAGTGGTTGGATTTTCTGATAGTCAGTTTAGGAAAAAATTGTTTTTGTCTTATCTTCGTCCTCATTTTATTTACGGTGACATAGTTTTATTCGGTATGCTTCAGGAAAATATGAATGTTCTCCAAAGATGTTTCAATGCTTGTACCAGGTTTATTTTTGGTATTAGGAAGTTCGATCATATTCCTGCCTACCCTAGCCTTGTTTTAGAATGTAATTTATCTATTTTTTACAAATTTCGCGTTTGTCTTTTTATTTTTAAACTTCTCAAAGCTAAGGAGCCTTGTTATCAATATAGGAAATTAATGTTTAGTAGGTTTCATTCTTTTAACTTCCGCCTAATTCCGGCTAAAAATTGTTGTAGCTCGCTAAACACGTCATTTTATGTTAAGGGAGTTTCCCTTTGGAATTCAATTCCATTGGAAATTAAGAGATTAGGATCGGCAAAATTATTTAGGTCAACATTTTTGGAGTGGCTTGATTGATGGGCAATACGTAGTTTTTTAATTTATTTTTATTAACTTTGTTATTTTTGTTAATTTTTAATATTATTTCACCTCGTGCTGTACATTTTATTGTAAATGAGCTACTGCTCAAAATAGAATGTGTAAGCATGAGGTGGAAATTGTTTGAAAAAATTTAAGAGGTTTTTATGCCTAATGGAAGCAACTTCATTTTTTGTTTGTTTCGATTGCTTTGTTTCCATGTGTGCTTTTCCTTTTAATACTAAATTATTTATAAAATACTATAAATAAATAAATAAATAAAAATGGTATTGGGAGCCTTCAAAAATTCTGTTTTTGATATTGAGTTTGAAATTTCGTAAAATGCAAGGTTGTACTGCTACAGAAATGTTCTACAAAATCCAATCAGATTACGCTACTTGAATGCAAAATTTGGCGAAAAACTCTACTTCACTTGAACTTAGTTGAATGGACATATCAAATCAAGTTACTTCAATTAATTCAAGTAATAAAAATTAAACAATAATCATACTCTACTTTTGAAATCAAAGCCATGTAGCTTTTATTGGAAAACCCTCTATAATGTGCTTCAAACGAGTCTTATAACGATCTAACAATATCTTTGTACGAGACAGGGACAGTCGGACAAAATAACATGTGCATGGTAACATCAATCAAACTGTGCTAAAGCCAATAAAAAAGGGGTAATTTTAAAAGATTGCGTGCACTAAAAATTAAAACGGTTGTTAAAGTTAAAAAAAAAAAAAAAAAATAAAAACAATCTCCATAACCTATAATTTATCAATCACTTTTGATTTTTGTTTTCTTCAAAAATTAAATTTTTCAGTTTAAAAAAAAAAAAAACTTTTTGTAATCTTGACATTTTTTAAAATATTTCTGTTCTCGTCTTGGTTTTAAGTGAGTGTAAAGGGAACACTGTTAGTGTATAAAAAAAACATGCATGCATGCAATTTATTATAAAAGCAAAAACAAAAATTCAAGGATATAAAATTGATAAGCGATTATTATTTTCTGGTTTTTGAATTTTAATTTCTTTTAAATTGTTTTCTAAGAAATAGATAAAGTTTAGATAGGAGTGTGGGTTTGTATGTACATATGTCCATATTTATATTGTATTATGTTTTTTGATAGACACGATATACCTAAAATTGTTGTGAATTCGGTTTTTATATTTTTCAATATTTTTGAAATGGGTTTGGTTGAATATAACTCAAAACACAATCAATATTGCATAGTTTTTGTTTGTGGAAATGGTAGCCTTAATAAAACGTCTACGGCCTTAAGCTAATGTTCGCAATGTCTCGACTACAAATGTTTTATAGGTTAATTAAATGTCGGATTCCATTTTTTATTTCCATTTCTTACCAAACAATTATGTTGTTTCTATTCTAATTACCGAATTGCTCTACATTATATAAAAGTTTGAGATTTGTACTAAACTAATCTGAACCGAAAAATTTACTCTTTCATATTAGAGTGTACATAAATATCAGCTTAGTTTTAAACATTTTGACACAAATACTAACCACTAGACCGTGACTTAAAGATTTTTGTTAAAAACCAGACTTGAGCATATGTTGTAGAATTCTCGAAATAATCAAAGCTAAATTTAACGGCAAATGCACGGTGATGTTTGATCGAAACTTTTAGAAATTTGTTTATTATTTCATTGTTGTAAGATCAAGGTGCGATTATGTAACTCTCTTATTATGGGTTACGAGCTTCGAGAACTCAAAATATGTTGAGAAATTTTGGGTATATCAGAAGATGGTAGAGGTACTGAGTCTTGCGAGTTCCACGTCGGTTGTTTGTTCATCAGCGATTGTCGCATAGTTAATGCGGCTTCCAAGGTAGATTTGGTCGATACGAGATACCGTGTCTGCAACGATATTGTTGTCTCCGGTGATGTGACGAATGTCTGACGTGTATTGTCTCAATAAACTGCTTCCCTGCTTGGAAAACTCGAATGACATGAAGTTGCTAGCACGAAATGACGAACCCAGAGTTTGAGTAAAGAAATTTTGTGAAAAATTGTTCTGTGTTTAAGTAAACTTACATCAAATGATTTCATATCGTTCTTGTACAAAAATTGATTATAATTTTTCTGCATGTACTACATATTTGAAATCATTTGAAGCAATTACTTCGGTGTAAAAAGACCAAAGTATTGAAATCCTGTCAAAAATGGTCAAAAATTTGGTTGGTCCAAAACCACTTTTCTCGACGTTTTGAAAGTCCCTGAGTCTAAAAAAGCAACAAAAAAAATGTCCGCCCATCTGTCTGGATGTCTGTATGTCTGTTCGATTTAGAATTTTTTTTGGCCAATCTGTTTCTATGGTCAAGGCTAAGATTTGAAAAGCTTTTGGAACCTGTGCGTCAAGAGGGTGGGGTACCTGCCATACGAATTGCCCCAAAATACCTGGTTATAGAAATATTTACCAATTTGTTATGTATGCTGGTTTGAATATTGAGTTGGGCATTGAGCTTGAGTTTGAGTTGAAGGTTAAGTTAGTGGTCAATTTGCAGGCTGAGTTGAAGTTGAGCTGGAGTTGAGTTGGGGTTGGGTTAAGATGAAAGAGAGTTTGCGGTTGGGTTGAGGGTTGAGTTGGGGCCCGATTGCGGGTTGAATTGGCGTTATGATGGTGTTGAACCAGTGTTTAGTGAGCAGTTGAGCAAACAATAAAATAAAGTGAGTGTTTGTAAGTATGTACAGCATACGTGTATGATATTTAAAGAAATCCACACGACTTGACCGATTTGAACCAAACCTTACAAAAATATTGTTTAAGACATATAAGAAAGGTTACTGTTAATATCTCAAACCTCAAATGCAAATTAAATGAATGGCCAATTATGATGGAACTTATCTATTTCTTAACTGATTTTAGTGAAATTTGACTTCCGCGATGGAAATGGGATTCTAAAATGAGTTTTGGATTAAATTCTGTAATATGGCGAAGTATGATGGAACTTGCCTATATCTCAACCAATTATTATGAGATTTGACAAGTGCGTTGGAAATGGGATTCTTAAATAATTTTTGGATGAAGTCCTGGAATATGACCAAGTACGATGGAACTTGCACATTTCTCAACCGACTATGGTGAAATTCGGCTCGTGCATTGGAAATGGGATTCTAAAATGATTTTTGGATGAAGTTTTGGAATATTGCACATTTCTCAACCGATTATGGTGAAATTTGACATATGCGTTGGAAATGGGATTATACTCTTCCATTCTATGGAACTTGCCTATTTTTTAATGATGGTGATGGTGATGGTGATGGCGATGGTGATGGTGATAGTGATAGTGTGATGGCATCCAGGTGGTGATAGTGATAGTGATGGTGATAGTGATAGTGTGATGGTAATATGGTGCGACAGTGTTTTGTTATGATCATTAGACTGTATGATGGTGTCATTTCAAGATTCTATGATGGTGCGATGGTATGATGGTGGTGGTATGATGGTATGATTGTAAGATTTTACGAAGATTTGATGGTATGATGCTATGACCTTATGATGATATGATTTGGGTATTTACCTAAGTCGTTACTTAAAACTACAGATTTTTATTTTTTCACCTTCTTGCGCTACATATGGTGATGCTGAAAATATATTCAAATAACATATTCAAATAATCACACGAAAATGTATTCTGAAAAATTGATCTACTTAATATTTGTTTTTGCAAGCATTAAGCTTTACCGTCTTCTCAAATCGTTTTATAGCAAATTCTTCCTCTATTAGGTCAATAAAAATTCCCAGAACGAGGGGATTTATTTAAAACTTCCTCAACTAGGGTTAAGTTGAGGAGCAAGTTTGGGGTTAAGTTGGAGATTGTGTTGACTGTTGAGTTGAAAGTTGATTTGTGGTTGAATTGGTCACTAAGTTGAGAGTAGGGTTAGGAGTGGATTTTGTGATTTCGTTGGAGATTACGCTGGAATTGAATTGGAGGTTGAGTTGGAGATTGAGTTGGAGATTGAGGTTAGGGTTAAGGGGTTCAGTTGGAGATTGGGTTTAGATTGAGTAAGGGATTAAGGGGTTCAGTTAGGGATTGATTGATTCGGGGGTTAGTTTGAGTTGACTTTATATAATCTCACGAACGCACTTAATACAGACCAAAGTTCTGATCACCTCGTGAGGTTTCAGCCCTTTATATTTTTTACTTTCGCGATCACTAATTAATGTTTTCGGGCGAATAAATTCAAAAATAACTTTCTAAGCATTTACTCTTCTTTCTCGTCATTATCGTTTGCATTGGATAGGGTATGATAGAGAATACCAATTGCGTCATAGCTTTGTTTTTCATCCACATAATCACATTCAAAGGAAAATGAAAATCCCAAGAATTATTTCAAACCGTTCCTAACCTTTATATTAGATATCGAATTGGCGAGTTGGAAAGCTTAAGCAGCGGGTTTGCAAATTTGAGATTATTGTTAAATTGTGATGAGTATTTTCTGCTAATCCCACTTAGACAAGTTTGGTGAAGGAAATATTATGAAAACCCAAATACATTATAAAGTCAATAACTGACGATATCAAATTATTATACATACGTATGTTTAAATCCTTTTAGGCAACTCAACTCAAGCAAGGCGCTGGAGCGAGAGAGATTCCTTATATCCTCGCTGTTGATATCTGTTAACAAATAGCAATTCGAAAAGTACTCATCCGATTTTCATTAAACAAAGACAGACTAATAGACCTTGATCAAATAAGAAACAGAAGGTATGGCTAAGATCTCTACTCCACAAGGGCGCTCTTACAACAGCATTACCCAATTTGGATAATGGCGGGATTTCATTCCGGTTTGGTCGAACTGCTGTCAACTGTCTGCCATCCATACATTGCACGACTCGCGCAAATCGTCTGCAAAACGAAATCTCGCCATTATTTAAATTGTGCAAGATTTTTCGACTAAAAATGTATGGATCCAAATATTATACGCAAAAAATGCCAACATAACTTAAGATATATTTTCGGTGTATTTTTATTCCTATTGTTTATTTTCTTTTTCTATTTCTTCAATTCACGTGAGTTGACCGCAGAACACAAATTGCTCGCTGTATTCCGTATGCTGGCCTGCGGCAACTTTGAGCAAACGGCAGCCGATTATATTGGCATTTGCCAGCCAACAATAGCCAATATTCTGCCCCCCGGTAGGAATATATGTATATGCTTTTTTCAGGTTTTCATTCATTTCGCTCATTGTTCCATCTTGATTATTGTTTCTACAGGTATGCGACGCGATTTTGCGAGACTTCCATGCTATCGTTCGAATGCCGCGAACTGAAGATGAGCGTTTGGCAAAAGCAGCAACATTTGCGGTGTTAGCTGGTTTTCCCCGGTGAATCGGTGCCACCGATTACACACAAATTAAAATTAGTTCACCAGGTGGAGATATTGTGAATGTTTTCAATTTAATATAATTAATTTCGTTTCATTCATTCACACATCAATCTTATATTTGTTTGGTTATTTGCAGAGCGAAACGTTCCGAAATCGTCACGGATATTTCTCGATGAACGTCCAGACAATATCCGATGCCCCTTTGCGGATCCAAAACGTCGTTTGGCCTGGCTCAACTTTTGACTCGACCATATTCTGTAATTCCTTCTTCCATTAACAGCTGGCGAATTTGGGGAGTACGTGATCGTTGGCGATGGTGTCTACGGCAATTCACGTTACTTGTGCACGCCATTTACACGCCACGGTAACCCTGAGCAATTAAGTGATGCTAAAAAGGCGTATCAGCGATGAATGCAATCATTTCTTTTTATTCATATCATCAATCCAACGTATTTCTTTACCCGTTTCTTTTTATTTTGTTTCCTTTTTGCAGAGTGATACCTCACTATGCGCAACGTCGTAGAACGCTCTTATGGGCTGCTGAAACGACGCTTCGATTTTACTTGACCCAAAAAGTTATATCTGCGTGCTGTATGCTGCACAACATGCAAACGTTTAGCTGCTGGTGCCCGCATCATTGATTCGCGCGAACAAGTACCGTAAAAATGCAGCAAACGAAAAAGGCAAAGATATCAAATAAAATATATTTTTAATCAAAACATGTATTTTTAAATGAAAGACATTCGATTTTGAATTCAAAGTTTTCATTTCGCTTAGTTTCGCTTTAGTAAATTATAATATTCTCAAATAACTAGAACATGTCTGCGCGTGTTCTTACATGTGTTTTCCTTTTAAGCTGATTTAGCGTCTTTAGGTGATGCGCGTGTTTGCAATTTTTGTTGAATTGCAATTCTAGTTGTGTTAACTCTTCCCCCCTACAGGATCCGCGTCCCGTGGGTCAAAATTTCAGGCTAATTGGTTGGACTCTAGATTGGCTGATGATGACTTCTTCTTGACATGGTTTTGGATTTGATCATTTTTTGCGTTTTGTTCTTAATAAAAGGATCAGTATTATGATGAAGATTATGGATATTATACCGAAGTCTACAAAGGCTGCTTCCTTATGTTTTGTAAATAATTTTTGTAGTCGATCTACATTATTTAGGTGCAGGTTATGAAGGTATCCTGGGTCGATTTTTACACCTTTATCTATTATATTAGGTTGTAGTACTGTTGGTAGTACTTGTGATTTCCTAATATCTCTGCTGGTGAAGGTTTTATTGTTGATCTTAATCGTTTCATTGTCGTATTGTACTAGAAAGCTTCCCTCCAGGTGTTTATCCGTGTTGTTGTAAAATATATCTCCTTTAAAGTTGCTCAGAAAAATCGTATTGTCGTTTAGGGTGTCGATTAACTGATTCTTGTTGAATTGGTAGTTACAATGGGCATCTAATCCCCTTATGAGCTGGTTGATGCAGTGGTCGGCTTTTAATTTTTCCAAACTATCTGTCTCGCAAAGTATGGTCTCGCGAAATAGTTTGCATTTTCGAAGGATCCCGAACATTTCGTCTTGATTTACCAGAAGTTCGTTGTATTCCAGGTATATCTGTTTATTGTTCTCAATCGTTGATCTTACCATGACGTGATTGTATTCCTGTTTACTTGTTTTCGGTATTGATATAACATATAGTATTGTTGATTCTTTAGCCAGCATCATAGGTTCTGCGTATTCTATTGCCTCTATATCGTTAGAATATGGAAGGGTTTCGATTTCTGCAACCAGGCGACTGATTTCTTCTTTATCCAATAAATTTGTATTGATTATTTTTCCTTTTGCTAATTGCGCGGCTCGAATGATTTCTTTTATCTCCTCTTTGATTATGGTTAGTCGGTTGAATAGTATTTGTTGGATTTTTTCATCTGAGTTTTCGTGTAAATGATCAACAATTTTGTTGTATTCATTGAGAATCTGCTGTGCTGTGGTCATTAAGACATTGTTGATCTTATATTGTTGATTATTGTTATCGATGACTTGATTTTGACTTTTCAATATTTGATCCCAGTCTGTGGCGTCTGGTGATCCTGCAATCCATTTCCATGCGGAGCCGATCCAGTTGATTGATCGGCGAGATCGTGTTTTTTTACCTTTGAGTTCTGATATTAGCTGCTTGGTTTGGTTCATTTGGTGAATCAGTTGAGGTCGAAGACTGCTTTCTGGGTCAATGTTGTCAAGTGAAGTTCTAATTCTGTTGATTATTTCCTAATATTCGGTCAAGTTGATGGCATGGATTAATTTAAAATTTCCATTGATGATTCGTCCATTGCCTTGTTTGAGAGTTACTATTGGTGTCGTATATTTGTAGATGGTAAGTGAGCTTGTCAAGCCCAATATCGAGAAACTGGAAAGAAGAGATTTTGCGTTAAATTTTTTATTTGAGTCTTGTGGACCCTTTTTCCGGAGGTGATGGTAATTGTGACTCGATTATCTTTGGCCACAGTTTCTTCTTTAAATCTGGGTTTCTCTTTTCCTTGTATCTGCTTGATTGTAGTGTATATTGTTTCCCCAGGTTTATATTTTCTTGGTTTATTTCTCTTTGCGTTTTCCCTAGAGATGTTAGTTTTTTGGTTTTTCCTAATTTTTTCTGCCACATCCTCGTTGACTTGATCTTTGAAGTCCACAAGATTTTGGTAATTGATTCTCTGCGTTCTCCCAAAAAATATGTCGCAAGGTTTATGTTGGATAACCGAATGTATTGAGTTGTTATAGCGATCTACTGCGATGTTAACTAGTTCTTTTATGGTTAATTCCTTATATTCCATTTGAAGACATCTTATTATCTCGATGATAGTAGAATGTACTCTTTCGATGGCTCCATTTACCTCACTTCGCTGGGGCGGTGTTAAGTATATTTCTATCCCCAAGATTTTTAGATAGTCCATTACGATGGGACTTACGAAACTCCCCTCATTATCCATTACTAATAATCTGGGAATTGTGAAGTAATGCAGAATTTTGATTATTTTGTCTCTGATGTGAAGAACTGATTTGTTGTTGATGTGGAAAAACTTTGTAAATTTAGAGAATTTATCCACGCATGATATAAATTTTCCATTCTTTATCTCGATTATATCCATATGGAGTATTTCTGTTGGATATGTTGGAACCGGCGTTTCTTGGAGCTCGACTCGATTTGGGTGTCTATCATATTTATTTGTATTACAAATGCTGCAGGTTTTGGTATATTTTTTTATTAGGCTGGTCATTCGTGGAAAATAGTACCGTTCTAGGATTTGTTCCTTGTTCTCAGCGTGATTTCTGTGTGCTCGATTATGCTCCTCTGTTATAATTTTGAATTTATTTTCCTCGTTGCTGACGTCTTGGACCACTCTTTGTGTTAGAAGTAACTTCAATCCCGGAAACTGTTCTTTGAAAACGTCTTGTAACATTTGGATGTGTTCTTCGGGTATTTTTATTCCATTGATGATGGTTGGATGGAGATTACCCCTTAGGATTTTTGTAAGAGTGTCCTTATTTATTTCCGGTAGGCTAATGTAATGTCTATGATAAGTAGGATGTGGTTCTTCATGACAATCAATATATTTGCCTGTCTTGATTATCAGTTGGTTTCTGAAGACGTTTATAGGTGGTTCGCAGTACTGGATTAGGTCTGTGCTGTCTTCTTCAGCGCTGTGTATTGTGGAGGTTGATGATAGGGTGTTGACCTCTAATTCTAATCTTGACAAGGCATCGGCTACTTTGTTGGTACATCCAGGTTTGTATATGAGTTCATAGTTGTACTCTTCCAATCGGGCCTTCCATCTTTTTAATTTTGCGTTATTATTTTTAGTACTTAGTGCAAATGTGATCGGCTGATGGTGCGTGAGGATTTTAATTTTTTTCGCTCCGTACAGGTAATCTCGTAAGTTATCTAATGCCCAAATGATTGCTAGCATCTCTTTTTCATTGACCGCATAGTTCTCTTCGGTCCTGTTGAACGATCTGGATATATATGTGATTGGTCTGTCCTTTCCGATGTCACCTTGTGATAATACGGCACCAATTGCATAATCTGAGGCGTCGCTAGTAAGTAAAAAAGGTTTATCGAAGTCTGGAAAGATTAGTATCTCAGTGGATGCTAAAACCTCTTTGATCTGACGGAATGCTTGGAGTTCTTTTCCTGTTAAGCTGATTTTCACTTTTTTTGATTGTGTTGCTTTAATTTGTGCGTTTTCGCCTCTTGTGAGGTTGGTTAAGGGCTTGGCGATTTTCGCGAAGTCTCTAATAAAACGTCGATAATACGATGCGAGTCCAAGGAATGATTTTAACTCCTTTAAATTATCTGGGCTCTTTAGGTTTCGTATAGCCGCTACCTTCTTTAAATCTGGCCTGATTCCTTGGTTTGTTATGGTGTATCCTAGGAATTCTGTTTCTGTTTTCATGAATTCCGTTTTGTCAAGGTTGACACGTAGGTTAGCTTTTTCAAGTTTCGAGAATACTCTTTTGACATTAATAAGGTGTTCTTCTTCGGTTTTCCCTCCGAATATGATGATGTCGTCAATATATACATAGCAGATGATTCCGATGAATTCTTTCAATACGTCGTCTATCATTCTTTGGAATATAGCTGGCGCATTTTTTAGTCCGAAAGGTAGTCTTAAAAATTCATATTTTCCATTCATCGTGGAAAAAGATGTTTTCGGAATATCCTTTTCTATCATCCTGATTTGGTGAAATCCTGATGTAAGGTCGATGGTTGTAAAAAACTTTGATTTTCCAAGATTTGCCAATGTGTTTGATATGTCAGGAATTGGATATGTGTCTGACACCGTGACGGCGTTTACTCTTTTAAAATCGACGAATATCCTATATTTTTTGATGCCTGATGCATCCAGCTTTTTTTCAACTATCCAAATTGGTGAGTTGTATGGGCTTTTAGACGGCCTTATGATTCCATCTTTTAGAAATTGGTCTATTTGTTTCTCCACTTCGTGCCTCATGCTGACTGGATAGGGATAGGATTTCGTGTAGATTGGTTCATCTGTTGTTGTTTTTATTTCCGCTTTTACGTTAGTATCAATTGTTTCAGTATTGTTGACTGGTTTAAATACTGTTTTGAATTTTGCCACGATTTCTTTGAGGTTTTGTCTGGCTTCTGAAGATAAGTGAATATCCCGAACTTCGATGTTGTTTACTTGAACTGAGTGTTTTTCCTTAAGTGGAATTTTGATATTTGGGGTTATGGTTAAAATGTTATTTTTCCGGTCGATAATTGCTCCAAGTTTTTTTAGAGTGTCGTCCCCGATTATTCCGTCGAATGTTTTTAAACCAGGTAATACAAAAAACTCTATTAATGTGTCAATTCCAATGCATTTGAAAAATTGTCCGGATATTTTTTTACTGATCTTCATGTCCCCTCCCGCTGATTTTATTTTAAACGGGACATTAGTGGGAATGGATCCTTCAGCTAGTTCAGGTTTGATGAAGTTCTTGTTGGCTCCCGTGTCGATTAAAAATTTGAGGATGTTATTTTTTGCTGTTTTGTACTCTAGGTATGGTATGCTAGAGAGGCTTTCTCCATAAAATTTATCTCTGAGTTTATTTCCTCAGGTTCGTCTTCTAATGTCTCGATATCCGCATTTTCATTAATTAACTGATTATATTCCTCTTCCTCCTGTGTATCCAAATGATAAATTCTTTGCTGTCTTTGGAATTTGCCGTAGCTTGGATGTTCTATTTTTGGTTGATGGTTATTTTGATATGCTGGTCTATTCATGTAATTTACGCGTTTGGTTTGAATTGACTGGTCAATTTCCATTGGTGTTGCAGGTTTCGGATAAATTGGCCTAGGTGGTATTTGTTGATTCAGATTTTGATTGTTGTATGATGTTTGGTTGTTATAATGTTGATTATTGTATACCATGTTTTTCCGTTGCGGTGGTATTAAATTGTGGATTACTCGTGGATTATGTGAATTGGTATACGAAACTTGGTTGACCGAGTTATTGATTCGTGGATTTTGTGGGTTGATATACGAAAATTGGTTGATTGGAGCTGTTACCGAGTTATTAACGTTCTTTTTCTGAATCGTCAAATTTCTGAAATTCATGTTTTGAATCTCAAGGCAGGACCCATATGCTTCCGGAAGTGTGGTCGGTTTTTGGATGATTAACATTCGTGACAATTCTCCATTTAACCATCTGACAAAAACATCCAAAGCTCGATTCCTGCAGTTTTCGACTAGGACGCTGATGGTTTCTGTCGAATAATCCTCCGTTTTTATCTTATTTACTATCAATGAGAATTGATGATTCACATTGGCATAAAATTCATCGATTGACATATTTCTTTGTACAATGTTATTTAATTGATGTTCTAACGTTCGAAGATCCCTCTTATCTGCGTAGTGGAGCGACAGGCACTTTTTTATAGACGCCCACTCATCATCGAAGATGTTATATGATATTAATGCCGCATCGGCGTTTCCTCTAATCTTTTGCCGTATGTGTTGCAGTATTGCTCTATAGATTGGTTTAGTGCGTACAATATTATAGTCTCGTAGAATGTTCTCGACATTGTGCACCCAACAGATATATTGAGTTGGATTTCCATCGAACTGTTGTAGTTCCTTCACGCAGTCAGGTAGCTTACTTATGTCCTTAAGCTCTTGTTCGTTTTGTGGGACTGCGAATATTGTTGTTGCAGCTGGATTTATAGGTTTCTCCAGTACCTCGAGTCTCCGCTCGATTTGTTTTGTGAACTCAATTTGAGCATTTAGGGCTCCGGTTATTTTTGTTAATGCAGCTTGGATTTGATCTAATTTTTGATCTACTGGTGTCGTCATTATGATGTTTCACTTTTTATTATTATATTTTAAATTTTGTTTATATTAGTATCGTTGATTATTATGATCACTTTTTATTGTTGTAATTGAACAAAATGATTAATTACTTTTATTATTATTTGTTATTATATTCACTTTTAATTATTGTTTATTTTGTAATTGTTATTATAAAAGAATATTTAGTTACTATTATTATCGTTATTATAATTACTTTTTATTATTAAAATTCTCGTTATTATTATTATTACTGTTTCTTAATATATTTTTTTATTTTTTTATTTTGTTATTAATTTTTACTTACATTAAAATTAAGAGGCTTTTCATGGCCTATTTGTGGATTAGTTTTGCCACAAAGGTTTTTATAGTGCACAGCCGGTTTTCGTACACTCGGAACCCGCACGTGTGTCTTCTAAATAAATGGATATGCTGTATTTCTCCCGTTTGGCGATGTTGCGTTGATATTTGTAACCCGCCTACTAATGGTACAAACTTTATCACGGTTTATTTAGTTTCACTACTTCAGTGGAACGGCTTTAGCTATGTTCTTATGTGTATAGCCTTTTAAAATTTGTGGTAAAAAAACGGTTATGTTCTCGTGGGTATAACTTCTGTTTTTAACCAAAAACTGTCGTTCTTTAATTTTAGATATTTTTCAGCAGGGGTTTGCTGATTTATTGATCTTCAATATTTTTTTTTTTATTTTTCACTTTTTTGTTACTTGCACTTTATATTATTTTATTAATATTTAACGTCAGGTCCATGTTTCGGCGCCAGTTAAGAGTTTTACTCAAAGATTATATGGAAAAATGAATTTATTTTATTATTTTGTGTTTATCTTTTACATTTCAAACTAAAACTAACTAACTTTCAAAATATATTAACATTTTATATATAAAAAATTGCTTAATAAGTAAATTATAATATTCTCAAATAACTAGAACATGTCTGCGCGTGTTCTTACATGTGTTTTCCTTTTAAGCTGATTTAGCGTCTTTAGGTGATGCGCGTGTGCACGGGGAGTCGAAATTTGAAGAACCAATCAATTTAAATATGGATGGTAAATTGATCACAAATCAAAGGGAAGTTGCAAATAATTTCAACAAATATTTCAATGATATTGGTATGTTTTCCTGTAATACTAGCCCTAATATTTTAGTGAATCGTAATGTTAATAGCATGCTGCGCAATTTTGAAGTTACGGACTACGAAGAAGTTAATTCAATCATATCTTGCTTAGATTCTTCCAGCTCAATGGGTTGGGACTCCATATCGGTAAAACTTATTAAGAAATTTAATTTTAAAATAACACCAATTTTATGTACTGGTATAAATGAAACAATCCTAACGAACAAGCTGCCCAATGAGTTGAAAATTGCTCGTATTACTCCGATATTTAAATCAGGGTCTAAGCAAGACATTAATAATTACAGACCGATATCCGTTCTTCCAACATTTTCAAAAATTTTTGAAAAGATTATCCATAAAAGGTTACAACTTTATTTAGACAACAATCAATTAATTAGTTCTAATCAATTTGGCTTTCAAAGAAATATTAGTACGCTTTCTGCTATTTTAAACTTATTAGAAAATATTTACAATAACCTTGAAGCTAGGAAATTTACGGCTTGCATTTTCATTGACTTAGCCAAAGCTTTTGACTGCATAGATCATAACATTTTATTAAAGAAATTAAGTAGCCTTGGCGTGATTGATAGCGCTCTTTCGCTTCTTGAAGATTACTTACTTAATCGTAAACATTATGTTCAAATGGGAAAATATAAGTCCGAAGAACTATTTCTAAAGTGTGGAGTACCTTAAGGCTCTATCTTAGGTCCATTATTATTTAATATCTACATCAATGATGTTTTCTTGCTCAATTTATCTGGCAAACTTCAACTTTTTGCGGATGATGCGGTAATTACATATGATGCTTTGAGTAGAGAAGACCTACAATTACAGATGGAAACCGATTTAAAAATCTTAAATAGCTTTTTTCTCGCTAATAAGCTTCGGCTTAATAAATCTAAAACTAAATTCATAATCTTCTCTGTAAAGAAAAAACTGTTTGACGATTTTAGGGAAATTTCTCTGAATTTGGAAAAAATCTCTAGAGTAGATAATATTTGTTACCTAGGACTGAATCTTTGCTATAACTTAAACTGGACGATTCACATAAACTCCATAAAGCAAAAGCTGGCGCCGTACGTAGCTGTCTTTCGACGTATTGGAAAATATATTACAAACCAGCAAGTTGCAATGAACTGCTACTATTCATTTGTTCACTCCCGTTTACTTTATTTGATTCAAATTTGGGGATCAGCAGGTAGTACTACACGGAAAAAACACTTTAATAAGCACTGTTGTATTTTATGTACATTCGTTCTCATTTACATGAGAATATTTGCCCCCGTGCCAATTTATGAGAACATTTCATATGTAGCACAATAAAGGTTTTATAAAATTAATTGGTAATTGTCATCATTTATATTTCGAAGGTTCCTATTTCTATATGAATAGTTGTAAATCTAAACAATGAATTTCCAAATTAATATAAGAAACTGTATACAACATAGTTTAACAAATTTGCTTATTACATTAAGAAAATTTATCATATGTGATATGAAAGTTTCTTATTCTAAGTACAACGAGTATCACATTTGTATCAAACCGTACCATTGCTTTATGATACATTTTCTTACTAACCATAACAAAATGTGTAGCTTTTATATGGATCTTTCTTATTTAAATAATAAAATTCATATAATATGCATATTAAACAATGCTATTGGGGAGTGGAATGCCTATCCAATTTTAAACATTTCTTCACGTATCTTTTAGAAAGCTTATGTGAATTATAAGAGAACCGTTGCAAAATATTTTAATAAAATTTCGTAAATTCTTGTTAGTGCTTTTAAATAAAACATCTTTTTTGTTAATTTTTAATTGTTGATCTTCATTTATTAATTTAGTTTATTTAAAATTTTATTAAACGTAAATAAATACAATTTGTCGAAGAATGGTCTAGATTTGTACGTCATATCGAACATTAGGTTGATGGAATACTGCTGAATCTTTCGTTCAACAAAGCGTACTTCAATAATGTGTCTGAAAGTAAAATTGGAAAATTAAAATCTATAAGAACATGATTTAGAAGTAAACTCACATAATATGAATAAATACCTACGATTTTCAAACCTATTCCTAATTCAATGTTTCGTTTCAGCCTTTGGTATATGGATAATAACCTATTACACACAGAGAAAAAAAATTAAATTCATAAAATTGTACAGTAAATGATTGTTTTGTTGACATCAATGCATTAGATTTATTGACGTCATTATTGTCCATTAGATACATTGATGTCCTTATTGAAAAATAAATGCAATTTACATTGATAAATCATTTTTTTAACTGCCACTTATAAGTGTATAAGAGTTTGGTTTCTAGATTGCAAAGATTAGCCAATATCTGAACACTCATTTTAAAAATGCAATCCCTTTAAAAAATGAATGATCTATTTCAAACCAAATGATATAAAAACATAAAAGCCGTTTGATTTGAATAAATAAATTGGTTGTATATTTTAAAAACTATTTAGACACAGTACACCAAAAACTCAAACACCAAATAAATAATAAATAATCATAATGTAACCCACCACAAAAAATAAACATAACCACAAAAGAAAAAAACTTACCTATTCAATTTTTCAAACAGCTAGAAGGAAATACCAAATAGTTTTAAAATTAACAAATTTTATTTTTAAAATTGTAATTTAACAAACACTTTTCTAAAATTTTAACTAAAAAATCACTTCCTAAATGCACACAACCAATGTTCGATATCGATTGATATTAACATAAAATACAAGCCGTGATATGTCATTGTTGATAGAACAAAGAATTAAGATTATATGTACTTCAGATTGATAATGTTTACCATATATTTATTAAATAGTCACATTAAAAATAATAAGACACTGACAATATTGATAGAAGCAATGCCGATATTGAGCCGAAAAACTTTTTTTTTGTTTTTTAACGATATTCGTAAAAATTGTTATATCACAGAAGAACGTATCAATTTCTGTATTATCTTATCATATTGTTTATGAATGGTCAGAATAATTTGTTAAAATTAAGTAAGCATGCATAAGAAACTATACTAAACTGGATCACACAAAAATATTAAATTATATGATAATTCCTCTAAAGTTTTAATAGATCGGTTAATTTTAAAATGATGAACCATCTTTTAGTCAAGAGACTTATTATTAAATTGTATATGCTATAAAAATAACAAACATTGCTATACATTTTATTATTGGGTGTCTTATAAAATATATTGTCTGTAATAATTTAGGAATGGGTCTTTTAGTTTTTATGAGGAATTGCTAAATTTTGTTTCTGATGTACATGATATTGATTCATACGTACTTTTTTTTCCGTGTAAAGTAAAAGAATTACAATTATACCAAAACCAAGCTTTAAAGGCAATCAAGAACATTGACATGAGAACACCTACCATTTTCCTTTATTCCAATCGACTGTTACCAATATCGCAGATGGTAGAATATGAATTTATCCTATTGGTTTATAAACTTAAGTATAATATGATTAAAAGTAATAATGTTTTAATTACTAATTATGAGATAACCAAACGCGCTAACAGATCTGCAGCTCATTTTCGTTTACCACAATATTTTTATAAAATATCTCAAAGTAGTTTTTTCTATCGGGGATTAAAATTGTTTAATGACCTTGAGGATAATTGGAAGTCTATGCCATTAGGTATCTTTAAAACAAATGTGAAAAATTTATTGCTTTCTGAGTTTGTTCAGCAATATAGAATGAACCATATTGTTCTTTGATTGATTGATGTTAATTACTAACTTTATTGTATTAGTTTAGTTGATGTATTTAATTTTTATATTATGTTATAATATCCGTTGAAATTTTTGTATTACAATATTACTATGTTGAAAAAAATTTATATCTGATTAATATTAATTATTAATATTTTCCAAAATAAAAATGTATGTTTTTCGGAAAATAAAAAAAAAAAAAAAAAAAAAATAAAAAAAATCAGTGAAAAAATTTAAAACAAAAGAACCATAGTGATCACTATCTGTGTGAAGTGACTGATTGTGTGGTACCAAGTTCAATTCCGTGCAGTTATCTGCAATTTTGGTACCAAATCTAATAAAACGAACCATGATAAGACTTTTTTTTTCCGGTTGGCCAGCCAAACAAAAGTTTTTTTTTGTCGACTAAGCCTCTCAACCTATGCGTCATAAACAGACTACGGTTCTACGTTTCTTCGTGAATAACATCAACTTCGCCAAGGACGCCCCATATCTAACGATAGGTGGAATTTATGTTTTGTTTTGTTATTATATGTTTATAATTTATAAAAAAACAGTTATTTGTTTTTATATTTATATTTATATTTATTTAATTATTAATTGTTTTCTTTATTAATTTAAATACAATTTTTTGTTTCCTTCTCGATTGTTAACTAAATATTAATTAGATTCGCATCTTTGCCATATAGATTCATAGTTAATAGTATTAACACACTAACTTAGGATAAGAAAACTGATTTTTGCTGTATGTAGGACAGAATTTTTATAAATGTATTTGATATTTTTTTTCAATAATTATTTTGGATGAACAGAACATAAAATAAAATGGCTTCTTAATAAACTAAAATTAGGATGAGATAGGATGGGTGCAGTGAATCCGGGATGATTACTCCAGATATGCAGATTACTTAATTGAATTTTAGTGTTTCTTGGTAAGACTGTTTAGAATGCACACTTATTTGGTTATAGTTTTTTTTGTACTGTGGTCGTCAAGCATGTGGTTAATACCGACCCTCCCAGCGACTCGCGCTACCCGAACTAGAAGTGTGCTACCATGTGCTGACGGAAATTTAATAAACCATAGGTTACATCTTTCAACACAGTTGCGTCTCGTTGCTGTACGCCGAGCGAAGCATTGAATATTCCAGCGATATCTTCCTAGCCCGCCAAACGGTCATGGATGATCGTTTTGTTGGTGACCATGCTGTCACTCTACAACACCAAACGACACAACAAATTCGTTTTGATTTGTGTGAACCGCTTGGAGCGTGGCTGTTTTGATGGGACAATTAACAAATTGTCGTCTTCCACATTCACTCCCCTTTTGATTTTTCGATTTATCATTGCTTCCCTTTCGTCACTTCGTTGACTTTGTTGCTGTTGCGATGCACAAAAGTTTTATTTTTCACTGAGACAAACGAAAAACGTACAAAATAATAAATAAATATGTACATAGAAAACCATGTGTACTATTTAGTCTGTGCGAGCCCATGAAGTGGAATTGCGGCTGAAGTTTATTTAGCAAAATGCGCTGTGCCCTGTGCGGCGTCGGCCGAGGGCCACAATTTCACTATTTCACACACACGCCACACAAATAACACGAAAGAGAGACAAAAAAAGATGAAAAACACCAATTTATTAAATAAAAATGCACAGAAAATATTTCTACCTTACCTTACACGAATGGCGCAAGAATAATATGGAAGGTGAAATAACAAATGGCTATCAAATGGTTGTCAAATCGAGCAAATCTCACATTTCATGGCCGTTAAACTGGTTTATAAAATAACCAATAGCGAAATAGACCAAAATAAACCAAACAAATTTAAACCAGAAAAGTAGTGAATAATATGGATATGGATTAAAATTTTCTGTATCACGTTAATTTATTTCTAAAAAATAGTACAAATAAATTTTTATAAAACTTAAATAAAATTTTCAGCGAACTGATTACAAAATATGGAAGAGAAAATTATTCCACTCATGTCAAAATTATTACAAAATTAATATTATCACAGACTTCGGACACGACGCCTTAATTCAGTTTAGCTGTTGCTTGCATTTCGGTGTAATTGTAATGGCATCAAATAAATTAAAATAGCTATAAGGCAAATGAGGTTAGAATTCGCGCATCAAGATCAGAGGGTCGGGAGGGGGGGGGGAGATCCAGAGGTTCTATGGTTCTATCGCATAGTGGCAGCAAAAGCTATTTAACAAAATTTTTTGTGTTTTTATTTAACGAAATGTTTATTTTATTTTTTACGAAATATTTGTCACAAAATGTATAAGTACAATTAATTTGGTTTGTTTACATTTAAAAAAATATTTTATGTAAATATTGTAAAAAAATTATTATTTCTTTTTGTAACAGAAAGTATGTACGTTTGTACGTATAACAAAAAGTAGTTTTATTGGTTATTTGTAATGTGTTTTGATTACCATGTGAATTTCTTTAAAGTTGAGGTTATGTTCCTCAAAATTTTAATTTGTTAAAGCGTCTTAAATAAGATTTTTTTATTAATTAATTCGGGCGCATACACATTGGGTGAAGTGAATAAAAAAAAATAAATATTTTTAGTCAAATTTTTAAAGAATTTTTATTTACTATCGTGTTTCTGCAATTATTAATTTGTTGGGCAAGAAAACATTTGAAGATCACTGACCTTAGTAATCAAAACACAACATAAATAAAACAACATGCAATTGCTGAGGCGGTCGCCATGAATTACGAGATAAGTAAAAAGGATATCCTGGATAGAACAAATGGAGGATCGAGTGCTGAGGTTCGATTGGTACTCGGAGAAACGGAAAGACAAACCTGTGCTAAAACCAGTGAGTGAAACCGAAATGTTTTTCGTTCCGGTTTAGGGTTACGTTCCCCATTTTAGTTTTTCGTTCCGGTTATGTTTCGGTTTGTTAATTTTTTTTCTGGTTTCCTTTCGGTTCCAGTTCAAAACCGGTTCAATATAGCATCACAAAAAATATTATGAACTGTAATTAAAAAACGTCCTCCAACGAATGGTAGACATTTTTATAAAAGTTTGTGTTGCATTGTGTAGGAATTTTTCCCTTCTCAAAAGGCTTTTTTTTACTGGACTTGTATAAGTATAATAAAAAATTAAATTTTTAAAAATTAACCTACCGAATTTAAAATTCATTATTTGATTTAATCTTTAAAATATTTTGTAGATTATTTTCCATCAGATTCGTTAATGCAGAAAAATTGTTACATGAAATTTCGAACAATTTGTAACGACATATTTTACATTTAAATTAAATGAATAAGAAATACAGTGAAATTCGCTTATAACGACATTGAGAATCCGTCGTTATAACCGAATGTCGTAATATACGGATTTTAATTATATGAGTAACATAACAAATTCTTAAATAATTCACCAACCGAACAACCCACACCGCAATGCAAGCTAACTAAATCCTAACTTTACGTCAACTTAACTTAGCTCGAATCAAATCTCAAGCCTCTGCTCAACCCTACACTTATTTTCTAACCCAATCCCAAAATTAACTCGATTCGAAAACTATATGCGTGTATGAACCGAACTCAATCTAACCTCGCACTTAACCTTAAACTCGACCTCGAACTTCTCAACTCAATTTCAACTCAAACCCTACTCACCATCGTACCGGCATACGTACCGTCGTACCATAATAACCTTAAACAATCACTCCATCATACCATTATTCCATTATGCCATCATACCATCATGACACCATTGTGACGTCGAACCATCCCACCATCACCATATGATGTATATCTTACAATCAATCCACCACACCTTCTTGCCATCATACCATCATATCATCATAAAATCGTACCATCATACCATCATACAATCATATAAACATACCAATATACTATCTTACCATTATACCACCGTACTATCATACCGTCCCGTTAATCATTGTTCTCCTGAAAGGCAATCGAAGCAAGGTATTTCTTGGACGCAAAAACCTAACAGGGACACTAAAATAAAATAATTTTTTTTTTTCCTTTATTTAATATTAAAACTGATTTACAAATCATTTAGTAATTCATCTTTCTTAAATGAAGATTCACATTTGACGGGCAGTAGCCCAATGGTTACTCCCGTTTGAATTTACATAGTAATTATTTTTCTCTATCCTAATTAAATACAACTGCCCAATTCCAAAGGTTTCTGCCTTTGAAGTCTTCTTACTGCATTGGTGGTATCCAACAAACTTCGTATGTCTGCATTTTGGTGCCGAGATATCCGCTGAATGTGTTTCTTCGCATGATTTTGTATTTCTTCACTTACATATTCCATGTTTAAGTCCCTATGGAGGTTATCATTTCTAATGTACCATGGTGCGTTTACAATGCCACGCAGCACTTTGTTTTGAAAACATTGAATCATTTGTACATTTGTCTTCTTGGTACCACCCCAAAGTTGAATACCGTAGGTCCACACTGGTTTAAGTATTTGCTGATATAATAGCAATTTGTTATGTATTGTAAGCTCAGAGTTTCTACCTATTATCCAATACATTTTCCTATATTTAATGTTCAATTCTTCTTTTTTCGTTTTAACATGCTCTTTCCATCTAAGCTTGCAATCGAAAGTCATGCCGAGGTATTTGGCTGTATTTGCATTTGGAGCCGGCCTTGAATTAAGTTTCACTGGAATCCAGTTAACTTTCTGGTTTGTGAAGTTTACGTGAACCGATTTTGCTTCGTTTAGGCTAATGCGCCATTTCTTTGTCCAGCTACTCACTATGTCGGTTGCTTTTTGAAGTTTGGTCGTTGCTTCTCATATACACTTTCCAGTCGCCAGAATAGATGTATCGTCTGCAAATGTTGCTATGATGGCACCTTCTGTATTTGGCATATCTCTGGTGTACAGGATGTACAATATAGGACCCAGTACGCTACCCTGTGGTATGCCTGCTGATATTCTCTTTAGTTCAGAGTACTCTCGGTTATATTTTACACGGAAATGTCGGTCTGCGATATAAGATTTAAGAATTTGATAGAATTGCTTTGGTAGATCTCGATGCAATTTAAATTCAAGTCCAAAGTCAGGTGCCAAACTTTGTCGAAAGCTTTTGCTACATCTAAGAAGATGCTGGAGCATATCTTCTTATTCTCAAGTGAGTCTTCGATTATATCCGTTATTCTGTGAACTTGTTCTATCGTAGAGTGATTTTCTCTAAATCCAAATTGGTGTGGTGGAATCAAATTTCTCTCTTCTATTATTGGCTTGAGTCTCTTGAGCAGTAATTCTTCAAATAACTTTGAAATTACAGGAAGTAGTGAAATCGGTCTGTACGACTTTTTATCGTACGCTGGTTTGCCTGGTTTGGGGATCATAATTACTTCAGCAACCTTCCGTTGTCGTGGAACATATTTTAGTCTTAATACAGCATTGATAATTTGAACCAATTTTCGTAGTCCCTTCTCGGGAATGGCTTTTACGACTTGTCCAGTAATTAAATCATATCCTGGAGCTTTTTTTGCGTTCAAATTACACTTGATCTCATTTTTTAATTCCTGTAATGTTACACATCGAATATTATATTCATCAATTTTGCTAATTGTTATTATGTTTTCATCTCCTGTTTGCCTAGGTAACGGTTGAAAGGTGTCTTCCAAGTGAGCCGCAAATAAAATAGCTTTTTGCTTGTCGCTTTTGGCCCAGGTTCCTTCCCCATTTTTAATAGGCGGCACATGCGTTTTGGTTCTTTTTAATCCCTTTGTTGCTTTCCAAAGAGAGTAATCAGTATCTTTATGTTCGGTGAGACCATTTAAGTACTTGTTAATAGTTCTTAATTTCTTTTATAAGTTGTTTTAGTTTATTGCATAGAAAATTGAGGATTTTTTTGTTTTCCGAGGCGCGTGTCCTTTGCCAGGTTTTTCTTGCCTTCCGTTTCTCTCTAACTAACTCCCTGACCTCAATAGGATAATTTTGATTCCTACGGGATTCGGTGTGACTAGCAGGAGAACTTTCCCATGCAGCTTGTTGAATAGTACTGTTAAATACCTCTAGTTCGTCTTCCAACTGTACCGGTGTTTTAATCGGCACTCGTATATTTATTTGCATTTCAATTAGTTCTTGGAATAGGTCCCAGTTAGTTCTATTATTTGTTAATTTAGGCAGGTTATCCTTATTAATTATCATTGCGTTGAGTGTCATGATAACAGGTGTATGATACCTGGAATATATCCCTTCGCTGTTTTCGATGCACATGTAATCCTCGAAGATCCCTTTCGTTACATAAAAATCAATGAGATCTGGTATTTTATTTATTTCAGCAGGCCAGTATGTTGGTGTACCTCCAGAGTGGAACTCGCATTTATTTATTCGTCCTGCTTCGAATAGCTCTTTTCCTTTATGGGTTGTAAGTCTTGATCCCCAATAGGTGTTTTTTGCATTAACGTCACCACCAATAATAAAATTGGATCATAGTGATCTAAAGAGTCTATTATAATCTTCTTTGTTTAGATTATAGCGTGGAGGGCAGTAGATAGAGGAAATACTGTGTATTCATTATTATTGTTAGTTTCAACTTTTATGGTTTTAACTTGCATACTTTCCTCTTCTATACTAGGTTCTTTATAGTGTTTGAGATTCTTTTTCACTATTACTGTTGATCCTCTGGGTTTTCCTCCTGGGTGAACAGCATGGTAACATTCATAATCACGTATTTTAATAAATGATGTTTTTGTCAAATGGCTCTCCGATATAAGGCAGATATCTATTTTTTCTAAATTTAGAAAAATTTCTAGCTCTGGAACATGTTGCGCTAGTCCGTTCGCGTTCCAGGTGATAATTCTTAATGATCTGCTCATTTTAGTATATGAGGGCTGTTGCCTCGTTCAAGGTTTGATGCATATCTAGACGCTTATATAAAGCTTCTAGACCACGTTCTTGCTTTGCTAGCCTTATATTTATGGCTTCTATGCTTCGACAAATCCTTTCAAGGGGATTATCATTCGTAGCATTAGATGATTGCTGTACAATTTGTGAATAACTTTTCCGGTCTGTACCAATACCTGGTGGTTTTGGCTCCGCTTGGGTTTTAGTTGGTTTCTCTTCTCTGGTAACCCTAGGGTTTTGAGGAAACTGATGCGTTTTGTTTCTTAGTCTTTGAAGTTCTTTGGCTACTTCACAGCCTCTATAATTTGCAGGATGATGCCCTTTACAGTTTATACATTTTGCAGGGGTGTTTCTACTTTCTGTACACTCTTTCGTGTTTCCGTCTGCAATATTTTTGCGTGTGATTGAAACCTTGGCATTTTTTGCATTGAGGTATTAGCCTCGTGTTTTTCTTAAGCGGTTCTATTTTAACCCTCATATTGAGAATTGCTTTGATGTTGAAGATGTTTTCAACTTTCTCCTTTTTGTTAAACGTAAGCATGAAGAGTGGAAGCCCCCTTTTTTTGACTTGATTGTTCCCACCTCTCTCTCGTTTTAGGATGTTTACTGCATCTTCTATGTGCCGATCTTTTGCCCTTAGGTCCTCAATTATGTCCTCCTTCTTACACGTTGGATGAAGGCCTCTGGCCATAACCTTAATTGCGCGTTCGTTTTTATCTTCGTATGTGAACCATTCTTTACCTTCCGCATTGAGCTTTGTTGCTAGAGCTCTATATGTATCGGAATCTGGTGTATTGATTTTCCACACGTTATTGTTTAGTGACACTACTCTATATTCCTTAGCTGTCACTGATTTCATTATAGATTGTATACTAGCAAATTCTGTTATGCCGATTATATTAATTGGCGGAGGCGCCTTTTCATTCGGTACAACCTTTTGTTGCCGATTTGGTTGCTGTTGCTGGTGAGCTCGTTTGGTATTAGTATCACCAGTTACTAATACATTAGCTTGCGAATGATCTCCAACTTCAGGCGAGAATTCTGCTTTTCGTTTTTTGGTAGGTCTTTTCTTCTTTTTCAGTACCCAATCTGTTTCTCTCATGAGATCCTCTTCATCAGTATGGAACTCATTGTTATAACTGGTGTGAGTACTTGTTTCATTATAACAAGTTAGCGGGTTTTCAGAAATCTCCATTGGTTTGGGCTTCTTTAATTCTTCATTTTCTTTTTTTAGTTTTTCAATTTCGCTTCTTAGTTGGGTTAAAAGTACATCTACTTCACTGAGTTTTCAACAGAGTTCAGCGTTTTCGTCTTTCTGCTGATTTGCAGAGTTAGTATTATGGTTTGGTGATCTTAATAACATTCAACTTCTTTCGAATGGGTTTAGCAATGATTGGCTCACCCCAGAATCCATTGAGCCAGCCTCGTAAGAGGGTGGATTAGCCAACTGGGTAGTTGGTTTTCCACCTGGGGTATTGTTTCCTTTTTGCGTTGTACTCATTGCTTTAAAACTGGTTATGTATCAACTACCAACCTAACCAGTACAAGTTGGTAGTGGGTCATTGAAGAGAACATAATTTGCTATGTTCTCGTTAGTCGGTTATTCCGCCGTATCTCGGTCGCCAGAGCCTCGTTAGTTAATTAGCAGGAAGTACCACGTGCAGGTGAGGTTGGCATTTAGGCTATTATATTAAGACCATCTAAACCGGCGCCCCTTACCCCCCAAATAAAATAATGATAAAAGTTCTGGGCAACTAACTCGAAAGCAAATGATATCACGAGCGAAAACGGCATTAGTTTTATCACGCCTAACAGCTAAGGTGCAAAAATTGATTAATTTCAGTCTATTTTCATATGGCTCTCGTTTAAATCTATCTTCAGAATGACATCTAGGAAGTCTTCTAAATGCAAAAATTAAAAACTGCTTCTGTACACTCTCAATTCTATCCGAATGAAACTTATAAAACGGTTGCCAAATTATCGATGCATATTCCAGAATGTACCTTACATAAGTAACATATAATGTTTTCAATGTGTAAGGATCATGAAATTCCTTGCCATACCTTTTAATAAACCCCAACATTGAATTAGCTTTATTAATTATTAAATCTATATGCTTTTTAAAACTCAAGTGTTCGAAAATAAAACTCCTAAGTCACGCATTATTAATACTCTACTCACAACTTCATCATACAGCATATACGGTACTTCAACACAAGATGTTCGAGATTTACAGAAAGACATTACTTTACATCTGGAGATGTTTAACCTTAGTTTATTACGGACAGTCCAGTCACAAAATAAATTTAATTCATTTTGAACACGTATAGTGTCAGAAGCAGATTTTATCTCTTTGCATACATCAAACATTTATAAAAATTAAAACAGTCAATAATATCATTGATGAAAAGTATAAATAAAAACGGGCCAAGATGACTGCCCTGAGGGATACCAGAGGACGCTACATATGAATCCGATACAATAATGATAATCAAACCATCACACAATCACACCAGTATATAATGACAATCAAACCATCGCACAATCATACTATAATTTATACCATCTTACCACGATACCATCATAGCATCGTACTGTCATACCATCATACTATTATAGCATCGTACCAACAAACCATCATTCCATTATACCATCATACAGGTTTTACACTTCAAATTGATCCTTTTACACTTCAAACTGACTTCTACATTCCAAATTGAACACTTAACAAATTATATGAATGGCCAATTATGATGGAGCTTATTAATATAATTTAGCTATTAACCGATTATGATGAATTTTGACGTTTTCAACGAATAGAAGGAAATGTGACCCAAATATAGTTTCTATAATGTTGTCTATTTAGGTTTCTGTGAATCATGCAGCAGTTGAGATTTCTTTAAGACAGCCTGCTAAACATACTACTTCAGCTAGAAACTTTTCTTGCCAATACTTCGCTTTAAACTTTGGGTTATGTTTCCTGAATAAATGCTGTCAGAGCGGTAAGTTTGGCCATGTTTAGAAAAATACAGTGTAGCGGACACCCGCCTCAGTATTGAAACTAATAACGGTAGTGCAGGATATCATAATTAGAAATATTATTTTAAATTGGCCATATTCCGCAGAAGTTTATCTACATTTTAAAATCCCATTACCATCGCACATATATAATTCCATTAAAATCCGTTAACAAATGTACAAGTACTATCCTAACTGGCCATACTCCAGAATTTCATCTATAAATAATTTTAGAGTCCCAATACTAGTCTACCTATCAAATTTCATCATAATCGGTTGAGAAATAGGCAAGTTCCATCATACTTGGCCATATTCCTGAACTCGCTCAAAAACCATTTTACAATATTATTTCCAATGCACATCATTTTAGAATCTCATTTCCAAAGCGGATGTCAAATTTGACTAAAATCCGGTAAAAAATAGATGAGTTCCATCCTAATTGGCCAATAATTTACTAAATGTTCAATTTGAAACGTTAAAGGTTCAATTTGCGGTTTGAGATATTAACAGTGACCTTTCTTGTCTTAAACAATATTTGTGTACAGTTTGTTTCAAATCGGTCAAGGCGTGTGGATTTGTTATACATCCATACAAACACTAACTTATATAGATTGCTCAACAGCTCACTAAATACTAATCCAACCCCAACTCAACCACAATTCAACCCACAAACGGGACCCAACTCAACCCTGCACCTAAACGCAAACTCTCTTTCAATACAATCCTTAAACCAGCACATATATTCATTGGCCAACTGCTCAATATATCTTAATCCAATTCCAACTCAACTTCAACTCAGCCCGCAAATTGACCACTAGCTTAACCTTCAACTCAACCTCAAGCTCAATGCCCAACTCAATATTCAAACCAGCATACATAACAAATTGGTAAATATTTCTATAACCAGATTTGCGAAAAAAATTCTAAATCGGACAAGCCGTTCTCGAGATACCATGGGTACATACATCCAGACATCCAAACATCCAGACGTCCAGACAGATGGACGGCCTTTTTTTTTTTTGCTATTTTAGACTCAGGGACTTTCAAAACGTCGAGAAAAGTGGATTTGGACCCATCAAATTTTTGGTCATTTTTGACAGGATTTCAATACTTTGGTCTTTTTAGCCCGAAGTAATTGCTATACACACAGGCTAAGCGCGCGCCACTAACTAGATCTCCAAGTATCTCGTTTTGTAAATTTCTGATTTTATTTATTACTAAATATAAATAATTAAAATAAAGCTTATTTTATTTTTGTACAGGGAAAATAAACACACATTGATGTGACATTTGAACTAATACTACCTGAGCGACGTTTATTCAACTCATTGGCACGTTCTTCTAATTCTTGAATTTGAATATTCAAATTATATGCCAAATCATCCTCATCGCGCAATTCTCACCTTCGGTAAAATCTTGATTTGACATAAATTCCATACGAAATACTTTTTCTTGGCTGCCATGCTTTAAACGTAATCCTTTATTTCTCCTGCTTTTACCTAGTTGATACATTTTTTGCGTTTCAAAGCGCCAATAATTTCAGCGACACGATAAACAGCTTTATTATTGTGATTGTTATCAATACTGAAATAAACGAAGCAAAAATTGACATGTGAACCAATCTGGTTTGCTTTAAATGTAGTCTTGTATTTCTTTGAAATATTCTTATCTTTTCTCGTCCTCGCTACTGCTTCCAGAATCGGCATCACTGGTTTTTCATTTTGCCACCTATCACATCCAGATCATCGAGTTTCTCTTCTTCGCGTTCTTCTCGCCGAGCTTTTAATAGTGCCATAGCATTACTACGTTTATCATCAGTCTATTCGGATCAATATTTTTCTTTCTTTCTTTCGAACGTTCATTAGTATCAAAATAGTCAACGGAAGCAGGTTCAGCTAGAGAATCTAAAGGTTGTGGTTCTAAACTGTGGTTCTAATCTAAAACACAAACCTTCTTCAATTTTTTTCTGGGGGTGATAAAGGAGACTGCACAGGAGAAAGTATAGGTGGTACTTCTTTTGATGGCGACTTTGGCGTAACACCATTTCAATGTCACCAAAATTACATTTAAGTATTTTTCATACCGGTTGCGTTGAGTTTGAACTTCAAAAATGAAAATTCGTTTTGTAACTTTTAAGTTTTGTTTCATAACAGTGTCACGTTTGAAAGAAATATTTTGAAATTGTTAAAAAATAAAATATAAATGGCTGAAACCTCACGAGGTGATCAGAACTTCGGTCTGTATTACGTGCGTTCATAAGATTATATCAAGTCAACTCAAACTAACTCCTGAATCAATCAATCCCTAACTGAACCCCCTAATCCCTTACTCAATCTAAACTCAATTTCCAAGTGAACCCCTTGTTCCCAGCGTAATCTCCAAAGACGTCACAAAATCAACTCCTTGTCCTACCAAATCCTACCCTCAACTTAGTCACCAATTCAACCCCAAATCAATTTTCAAATCAACACTCAACATAATCTCCAACTTAACCCTAAACTTGCTCCTCAACTTAACCCTAATTATATTTTTGTCCTTCAGTTTCCTATTTCCAACTTCCCCTCAGATCAAACTTTGTAATGACGCCCACGGCTTTGTTGTCCAGAACTTCATTCAAAAATCATTTTAGAATCTCATTTGAAATGTGCAAGCCGAATTTTATCATAATTGATTTAAAAATAGGCAAGTTCCATAGAATGGAGGAGTAGAATCCCATTACCATTACCAACGCACATGTCGAATTTCATCATAATCGGTTGATAAATATATAAGTTCCCTCATACTGGCCATATTCCAGAACTTCATCGCAAAATCATTTTAGAGTCACATTTCCAACGCACTTGTAAAATTTCATAATAATTGGTTGAGAAATAGGCAAGTTCCATTATACTTCGCCATATTCCAGAACTTCATCCAAATATCATTTTAGAATCCCATTTCCAACGCACAAAACTTCATCATAATCGGTTGATAAATAGACAAGTTCCCTCATGATTTTCCATATTCCAGAACTTCATCCAAACATCATTTTAGAATCCCATTTCCAGTGTGCAAGCCGAATTTCATCATAATTGATTCAAAAATAGCTAAGTTCCATAGAATGGAAATGTAGGATCCCATTTCCAACGCATAAGTCAAATTTCACCATAATCGGTTGAGAAATAGGCAAGTTCTATCGTATTTGGCCATATTCCAGAACTTCATCCGAAAATCATTCTAGAATCCCATTTCCAACGCGCATGTCGATTTTCATCATAATCGGTTGATAAATAATTAAGTTCCATCATACTTGGCCGTATTCCAGAACTTCATCCTAAAATCATTTTAGAATCCCATTTCCATCGCGGAAGTCAAATTTCACTAAAATCTGTTAAGAAATAGATAAGTTCCATCCTAATTGGCCATTCATTTAATTTGCTAAAGGTTTAATTTGAGGTTTGAGATATTAACAGTGACCTTTCTTATGTCTTAAACAATATTTGTGTAAGGTTTGGTTTAAATCGGTCAGGTCGTGTGGATTTGTTTAAATATGATACACATATGCTGTACATACATACAAACACTCACTTTATTTTATAGATTGCTCAACTGCTCACTAAACACTGGTCCAACACCATCTCAACTCCAATTCAAACCGCAAATGGCCCCCAACCAAACCCTCAACCCAACCACAAACTCTCTATCTACTCAATCCTCAAACCAGCATAAATAAAAAATTGGTCAACTGCTCACTATATCTTAACCCAACCCCAACTCAACTGCAACTCAACTTGAACTAAAGCCGCAAATTGATCACTAACTTAACCTTCAACTCAACCCCAAACTCAATACCCAACTCAATAATCAAACGAGCATATATAAAAAATTGATAAATATTTATATAACCTGGTATTTTGGGTCAATTTGTATGGCAGGTACCCGACCCTCTTGACGCACAGGTTCCAAAAGCTTTTCAAATCTCGGCCTTTACCATAGAAACAGATTGGCCAAAAAAAATTCTAAATCGAACAAGCTGTTCTCGAGATACCATGGGTATAGACATGCAGACATCCAGACAGATGGACGGACATTTTTTTTTTGCTTTTTTAGACTCAGGGACTTCCAAAACGCCGAGAAAAGTGGTTTTGGACCAACTAAATTTTTGATCATTTTTGACAAGATTTCAATACTTTGGTCTTTTTAGACCGAAGTAACTTAAAAGTTAGAAAACGAATTTTCTGACTCTTTGACGTTTAATATAAAACAACAACAACAAATGTTTCGTTAAAAGGATTAGCGCGATGCTTGTGAGAGTCCCCAAAATTTATTGGAACGAAAAATATGGGCAGGCTACTTTACTAACATAACCTCATTTCGCTTATAGTATGTGTAAGTAGTTATTATAATTTATTTGAATGGCATAAATAAATGTTAGCTCCTGTTGCATTCACATTTAATGTTATTTTTGGATATGACCTGCCTCATCATTCAACTCGCTGCAAGAACAATAGCCTTGGGATAAACGGATTTCTTTCCAAAAATTCAATCTACCTTGCCTTTCTAGAATTTATGTAAATTCTCATTCTATTAAACATTTTATTTCTGAAGAATAAAATCTTAAACACATTTTCAATTTCTACAATATTATTTTATGAATTCTAATTGCTTTCATTTTTCTTTTATTGATTTAGGAATGGATGAAACAACATCTTCAATGCCATCATTTTTTTTTTTTTGTTTTCAAACATTCATATTTTTTATGAAAATATAGCTGAATGCTTGGGACCTTTATCCCTTTTTTTATTTGAGTCATTTAGTCCGAGCGATTTTTATTGTATTGAATATATTTTATGGGTGTGTGCGAGATGGCCCAATAAATATAAAATATGTATGCATAAAAATTTAAAATCCTTGAAAATCGCGCGATGGCGACGACGGTTTTCGTTGAACACAATAATTATACAGAAATGTATTTGAATAAACATAATTTCTTAGAATAATTCTTTGGAAATGAGATGCTAAAAGGAAACAGCAGAATCAACTGATGATGAATTAGTAACAAAATAATTCGTTTCAAAAAAATAAAAAAAACTGCACCCCAGGGTGTATCCATATATGATATTCCCTCTGTCATTATCCTTTTTATTTTATTATAAAAATAAAATCACTTGTAATTTGAACAAAATAACAATAAGGATCTCATCATATTTCTTTAAGGAATACAAAATATTTTATTTTTTCGACAACAATCGTTGTCACTTGAAGTGACTTTTTTTGATGAAATTTCACTCTCTTGTTTTTTTTTGTTACAGACTAACTTAACTGATACTTGTTTTATGATTAATCCTTAAAGGTTAAATTTATGCTTAGTCAAGAAAAAAAAATGAATTGACATGTAGGTCAAAAATTGGTACATCAAAAAAGTATCGAGAGTTTTGAGACCTTTTTGTGTAATAAATATTTTTTTATTCAACATTAAGGATATTTTAACGGTTTTCACTAGTTCGTTTTTTTTTATTTTACTTACCGACAAAAAATCAAGTTCTATACCTTTTTACATCACTGCTTTTGAATATGTAAGTTATACAGGTACCATCTACGAAATAAAAAATCATAAGTCGGTACACATACACATACATAAACTGTATGTACAAGAACTTGATTTCAGTTTTTTTCTTCATCCTCAATTTTATTTTTGTTTTTTATACAAGATTCTCCCACGATGAATGGTTACAAAATAACAACACAACAACAACACATAATATTTCATAACAATAAGACGAAAAAAATAAAAAGAAAAGAATTTTTAGAATCTTTTTCTTTTTAAATATATATCTCTTGTATACCATATATGTGTGTCAGGGTGACATGATATATGATCAGAAACCCCAAAAAAATAAAAAATAAAAATCCAACAATTACAAGAGTACAAAAGATCCAGACAAAAAAAAACACAATTTAATATTTCGTTTGACTTATATCGCAGATTACGTGGCGATGGGTTTCGTCGTCATTCAGCCCTATTGCGATTGTCACGTCGATGTCGATATGTCGACGTCGCAAAAAGTTTGTATTACGATTGTCGATTTCGATGGACAGATGTCGATCGAATTCATCTTTATTTGTCGATGATATTTTAGTTCACGATGCCGTTGATTGAAGAAGTAAAATATAATCGAAAAATAAGTGTCTTGTGTGTCCATATTTTAGTTTTTGTTAATTTTTTTAATGCAATTTAAAAACGCTGCGTGTTAAATATGAAAATAACCAATAAAGCACAATTTGAGCGATTAGTCAAAATAATGCAGCAAAATTTAGATATTGCGCGCGGGATGACTAAATCTGGCTCAGATATAAAATCTGACACTAAAAGTCGTTGGAAGATGATAAAAACCGAAATAAATATATTAGGGCCTCCAACGCGAGATGCAGAAGGCTGGATGAAGGTTAGTGCACAGTTTTAAGATTAACGTAAATTAAAAACAGGTTTATCTAAGCATGTTTTAGGTTTGGACAGATTTAAAATTTAAAGTGAAAAAGAAGCTAGCTTGCAACAAAGCCGAAATAGGAAAAACGGAGGGAGGCCGTAATACATTAGTCGTGTTGACACCATTAGAGGAAGCTGTGGCGAATATGTTGAATATAAATGTGTCAGTAAGTCCTCCTGAGCGAGAATTCGGTGAAACAAATTCAATAATTGTCACTACAGTAGAGCATACCGATCCAGCCGTTGTTGATTCATTTCCTGAGCATCAAGACGTCGAAGACGACCTGTTCGTGGCACCAGAACCTGTTTCTGAACAAAAGAAAGAGAAGAATCGAAATAAAAAACATAACAGCGAGAAATTGTCCAGTGATTCTGAAAGGCTCCAACTGTTAACAAACCAGACAAAAATACAAGAAAATCTATACAATACTGTAAACAGTTGTTGAATATGCATTGTTAATTTTGTATACTTCAATGTTAGCATCACTGTTTGTATTAAAGTGATGCAACAAATTAAGGTCGATTTATATTATCAGTTCCTTTCAGTTCCTACTCGTATCGTGTCAGACATCATTAATTTATACTATCCGTACCTTTCAATTCAGACATTTTCTTCGTATCTTTTGGTTACTTGATAACACACAAAAATACAAAAAAATTTTAGTAGCAATTTACAATTTTTGTTTGTTTCGCTATTCTTTCGTATTTTTTCGCCTTCAGATATCATACAAAACATTCTTTTCAACAATACGTGTCTGTGTTGGTACGAGTAGGAACGGAAAGGAACTGATAATATAAATCGACCTTTAAACAAAGTCGGCGTAATGTATTCTATTTAAAACGTAGTTAACTAGTTAGTTTAGTTTTTGTTTTTTGTATATACAAAAAGGATGTATAGCGCAGTTTTATTCTAAACATAAATAGCTCTAGGAAAAGGGCCGCCATTATAAATATATAATTAAACAGCTTCTGTTTTATTATTTTGTGTTCCGACGTTTATTACCAATAAACGTTTGTTCCGGGAATTCTCATAGTTTAGCTGTGGTTGAACTGGACATTTAAAACCTCAACTGGTTATGGGCCCAGGTCGCAGCCCAGAGTAATCCCAGCAGCTTTAAAAGGAATAGCTGTTTAATTAGCCGATCGTCGTATCGAATATATTTAATATAGAAAAGTATTCTTGATCAAAATATACCGTCGAACATTCTAGAACATTCGAATTACGTCACGTAAGCAGTTAGTGTGAATTCGATACGCGTGCGAATGTTTAAATTGTGTGTTGAACAAAAATCGAGAAATTGTTTTAACAATGGAATCTAAATTCGATTTAAATGCTCGTGAAGACAGTCATTTTGTTGGTGTAAAGTTAAATGGTTCCAACTACAGATTGTGGAAATTTAATTTGAACGCATATTTCATGTCAAGAGGATTGACAGACAATGCAGCAGGAAAAGTACCATCGATCGATGCATCACCAGATACTTTGGCAAAGTATAAGCAAAATGAAGGAAGAGCATTAATAGCATTAATGAATTCGTTAGATACAGAACGTGCCAATCTGGTATTAGGATGTTCTACAGAAGAAACAGCCGTAAAGCAAATACTAGATAAATTAAGCAGCATCTACGAAAAGAATTCCGAAATACGTGTGATGACACTGTATGAAGAGTATTTTGCTATAAGGATGAAAGATGAAGAAAATGTCGCTGGACACATTTCCAGAGTTAATCAATTGGCTTCAGAGATTGAGCAACTAGGTGAGAAATTATCTGATAAATTGAAAATGACACAAAAGAAACGAGATCAATTGATACATTGATGTCGTCGTTGATGTTAGAAGAGGATAATTTGAAACGTATCAGCAGTGAACAAGAAATGTCGTCGTCGTCCGATGTAGCCTTTATTGCAAAATCAAAATTTGATAAAGGTAAAAAGAAGCCAACGTCAAACATTGATGAATTAAAGAAGAAAACGAATTGTCATTCGTGTAACAAAATTGGACATTGGGCCAAAGAATGTCCAACGAAGAATAATTTATCATCGATAAGCAAAAATGATGATAAGAAAGGAGAATCAGCCTGGTGTGGCGTCGTCCAAACAACCAGAGGTTATGATACTAATTTTTGGTATGCTGATTCAGGTGCGTCCAGCCATATGACTTATCATCGTGATTGGTTCCATGAATTACACAGATTCAAAGAAAAATGCGTCGTTGAAATAGCCAACAACCATCATTTGGAAATACAAGGAGTTGGTACAATATTAGTTGAAGCCCGAGTAAACAATCAGTGGGAGCCACGTCGATTAATAAATGTATTGTATGTTCCAAATATTTGTTAGAATTTGTTGTCAACAGCAGTTTTAACAGATAAAGGCCTAAATGTTTTAATTAATAAAACTGGATGTAGAATAATGGACCAGACAAACAGTGTTGTAGCCATAGGTGACCGGGACAGCAATAATCAACTGAAAATGAGCATAAGATTACGTGTTAAAGAATATGCAAATGTAGCAGCAGTATCACTTCAACATTGGCATCATCGATTGGGTCATATAAATGTCGATTCAATTAAGAAAATGTGCAAAGATGGTTTGGTCAAAGGCGTCGATTTATCAGACAGCGACAATTTTTTTTGTGAGGATTGTCAACTGGGTAAAATGACACGAGCAAGTCATAAAGTTTCAGCGAAACGAGAAGCAACTATAGGCGAATATATGCATGCAGACTTATGTGGTCCAATGGAAGAAATAGGCATTGGTGGTTATCGTTTCTTCATGTTGATCAAAGACGAGGCAACAAGTTTTCGATTTGTGTACCTGTTAAAATCGAAAGATGAAGTTTTTGATTGTCTTACATCATTCATTCCAATGGTTAACAATATGAATGGTTCCAGTATAAAGCATTTCCGATTCGACAATGGAACGGAGTTTGTAAAGAAAAAGGTCAAACAGCTGTTGTCAAAGCACGGAATTCAAATCGAAAATATAGTCGCATATACGCCGGAGAAAAGAATGTGCTCGAACAATGTTAATCTCAAGTAATTTACCGAAAAATCTCTGGTCAGAAGCAGTTCGTACAGCAGCGTACTTATTAAATCGTTCAACAAACAACACATGTATCGGCAGCACGCCATATGAAAAATGGTTTCAAAGAAAACCAGAATTAGATCATGTGAAAATTTTTGATACGGAATGTTTTCTTAATATTCCAAAACAGACGGGGCGAAAGAAGTGGGATCCAAAAGCAAAAAAGGTATATCTAGTTGGATACGAGCCCACAATTAAAAATTTTCGTTTGTATGATGCGGAAAACAGGAAAATCATCACTGGTTGCGATGTTCATTTTAACGAATTAAAAATGATGTAATTTGTTATAAGAAATGATGAATACGTCGTAGAAGTAGATGATAAAGCCGATGTAAGCCACGAAAAAGAAGTTTCATCAGCTAGAAGTTCGACATCATCAGTGTTTGAAGATACAGAAAACGGAGATGAGACAATCATCATTATAGGTTCAGATGAAGACAATCATGTAAGCCAACGTGAAAATCATCGTTACGATTTACGTAAAGAAATTAAGGCACCAGCTCGTTTAATTGAATCAGGTCTTTCAGCAATCATTAGAGAACCAAGAACATATGATGAAGCAATTCAATCAGAAGAAGCAGAGAAGTGGAAGTGTGCAATGGACGAAGAATATAACTCATTATTGCAAAACAATACGTGGATGTTAGTGAATAAGCCGGATAATCAAAAAGTGATCGATAACCGATGGGTATTTAAAGTAAAATACAACACAGACGAAACAGTTGATCGATTTAAAGCTCGGTTAGTGATCCGTGGTTTCGCACAACGATATGGTATTGATTATGAAGAGACATTCAGTCCAGTAGTTAAATTTACTTCGGTTCGTGCAATTTTATCATTAGCAGCAATGAATAATATGTAAATAAAACAGTTCGATGTGAAAACGGCGTTTTTATATGGTGATCTTAAAGAAACTGTGTATATGAAACAGCCTATTGGTTACGATGACACTAGTGGACGTGTATGTAAATTGGTTAAAGGTCTATATGGCCTTAAACAAGCTTCAAGATGCTGGAATCAAAAATTTAGTGCATTCATCCGTCAATTTGATTTCAAAATGTGTAACTCAGATTCATGTGTGTTCGTTCGACAGAAGAACAATAAAATAACAATCGTAACCATATATGTTGATGATGGTTTGATAGCGTCGAATGATAAAGAAGAAATAAAATCAGTGATTTCTTATTTAAAAGAACACTTCGAAGTAAAAGAGCTCGAAGTAAAGTGCTTTCTGGGGTTGCAAATTGAATGGTCGTCGAATGGTTCAATTAAAGTTCATCAAGAAGCGTACGTTAAAAAGGTATTGAATCGTTTCAATATGTGTGAAAGCAAACCCGTATCAACACCAGCTGATCCGAATCAAAATTTGGGTGACTTTGTAAATGAAGAAATATATACAAATTTTCCTTATCGTGAAGCAGTTGGAAGTTTGATGTATTTATCCGTTGGTACCAGACCAGATATAAGTTATGCCGTTGGTGTAGTCAGTCGTTATTTGGACAAGCCAAATAAAAGTCATGTTGCAGCCGTGAATAGAATTTTAAAATACATCAAAGGAACAGCCAATAAAGGTATTGTTTACAAAAGTAATGATAATTTTGATCTGATTGGTTACAGCGACGCCGATTACGCTGGTGATAATGAAACAAGAAGATCAACAAGTGGTTATATGTTTCATTTGGGTTCAGGCATCGTTAGCTGGGCATCGTCACGACAACAGTCAGTTTCAACGTCAACAACAGAATCAGAGTATGTTGCAGCGTGTCAAGCGATCAAAGAATTGGTTTGGTTAAAGATTTAAGCAGCCGAATTAAATCCAAATCAATTAATCGAGGCAAAGTTCTACATGGATAATCAAAGCGCTATCAGGTTGATCAAGAACCCAGTATTCCACAAAAGGACAAAGCACATCGATGTACAGTACCATTTCATCCGAGAAAAGTTTCAGGAGGGTCAATTTGAATTGGAATACGTCGATACAAATGAGCAAATTGCCGATATATTTACCAAAGCATTAGTAAAAACACGTCATAATTATCTGTGTAATTTAATGAATATAAGTGAATAGATTTACTGTTTTGATTATTAAATTAAATTTAAAATTAACGTAAATTTTAAATTAAAGTAGAATTTTAGTTTAAACCCACATTGTTCAGTTTGTTATTTAAGTTTTTTTTGAAATTTTAAATGTAACAATGAGTGGGAGTGTTGAATATGCATTGTTAATTTTGTATACTTCAATGTTAGCATCACTGTTTGTATTAAAGTGATGCAACAAATTAAACAAAGTCGGCGTATTGTATTCTATTCACAACGTAGTTAACTAGTTAGTTTAGTTTTTGTTTTTTGTATATACAAAAAGGATGTATAGCGCAGTTTTATTCTAAACATAAATAGCTCTAGGAAAAGGGCCGCCATTATAAATATATAATTAAACAGCTTCTGTTTTATTATTTTGTGTTCCGACGTTTATTACCAATAAACGTTTGTTCCGGGAATTCTCATAGTTTAGCTGTGGTTGAACTGGACATTTAAAACCTCAACAACAGTGGTTTAAAGGACGTCAGCAACTACTTGCGGGAGGTTTCAAAACTTTCAAGAAAAATATATGATTTAAAGAAAGAAAAAAGAAAATTATTAAGGAAGAATGTGGAAATGAAGGCCGAAAAGCTTAGCCTTTACAAACAAGATTTAGCTCACAAACAGCGGAACAGGAGTGACAAATTAAAATTAAAAGTGCAATTATTAGAAATGCAGAAACTACAATTAGCGATGCAAGAGAGAGAAAATTAGAAAAGAAAAGAATAACTATAACAAAAGTTTCTATGAATTGGTGATAAATTTTCATTTTTATGTAAAAAACTGAATTAAATATTTGGTTTTTGCTTAAATTGAATTAATCTGAAATAAAACACGTTTTATTTTTATAAAGAATCGGCAATTTTATTTTTCAAATTGACTGCTTGCGTATGTGCAGCAAGGTCAATAACCCTATCTTCACGGTCTAATAAAAGTTCTTCGCCTAATTCTATTTTATAAGTAATGCAAATATTGTGCAAGGCTACACATACATTTGCTATTTTTGTGACCTTTTCCGGAGAGTAGTGTAATTGTCTCGCTCCCAATAAACACCTGAATCTGGATTTCAAAACACCTATGGCCCGCTCTATTAAATTCCTTCCGATGGAATGTTTTTTGTTAAAATTCGTCTGTTTCCTACCAACAGCTTCACGAAATGGGGTCAGCAAAATTATGTCTAACATATATCCCGAATCACCTTTGTAGGTATACAGAAATAAAAATTCCTTTTTATACTTTTTTAAATTTTTATAATGCCAACTTACCGAGTAGCCAGGATGTGTTATCACCATTTTCCTGCATGGTTCTCAACTGGTTTTTTTGCGTTTGACAGATTCCAAATCATGGAATCGTGGGAAGCACCAGGATGCGTACATACCGAAATTTCATCTGATGATCGCAGATCTGTAAAAACAAAAATGATTAATACCAAAAGTAACCGTTTTTCTTAAGGTATTTACTAGTATTGCATTGATACTGTGGAACCGTTTCCTGTTATAATAAAGGTGCTGTGTCTGCTCTCCTGGACTTATTATTTTTATGTGCGTCCTATCCATGCATCTTAAGACGCCAGGTATTCGACATCGGTCGTAGAAATACATTTTCGCTGCCCTTTTTTCATCGTCTGATTATTCAAATTTAATCCATTTTGGACATATGTGTGTCTCCAATAAATTAACAATTTCTTTAAAAATTAAAGAAAAAGTTGGTTGGGCTAATCCTAAGTTGAAGTCATTCCCCACACCTTTCTGATATGGTCCTTCCGAAAAAAATGCGGCAAGTTGTAAAATATTCGGAACTCCCGATGATCTTTAGTTTCTTTCAACTTAGGATTTAAATCATCCAATAAATCATTAAATGCGCTTCTGGAAAGTCGGAACAAATTTCTGAAATCAAAATGAGGGTTTTATTACATCATGCCAAGAACTACACAAATATGCAATAAAACACTTATTTGTGTTCGTCTAATTCTAAAGGATTAGACAAAGCCCTTAATAATCTTCTTTTCCTTGTAATTTCAATTTTCTCTAACCTATTATCCTGTTCATCAAAAAACAATTCTGTTGAGTATATATAAATATATAAGTAAACAATTGAATTAACACAGTATGCAATTAATTTCAAACAACTACTGAAAAAAAGTAGAAATATCATTCCCCCCCTGCCCGTAATTTTAGTCCAAGGGCCAATAGTTATACCAATGCATTACTCTTCAAAAATGAGAACCCTCCATGATTTCTTTATGTTGGTAGTTTGGTTTCGTACTGAAAAGTTGGTCTACTCATCAGGTAGCTACGACCAAAATACAAAAATTCCTCTCTAGCCACTTACATTAAGTATCTGGCCAGAACGTACTGACATAGCGAATTATTACTCACTACATCAAATATCAAAAACAATTTAAAAGTTAAAATGAAACTTAAAAAACTTACGTCTAAATAACTAAAATATGGATCAAATTACCTTAACTGCCTTAAAAATTATTGAAGAATTTAATCAAATTTATGATAGTGATAGAACTGATGAAATTAGTACCAGCAGAAGTAATGAAGAAAATACCGCAATTTTAAATTTTGCTGAAGAGATAGTACCGTCGTACACAAACCCGGTTTTCAAAAGTCATTTTAGACTAAACATAGCTACATTTAACAAGCTGTGTACGTTAATTCACGATAGTAGTCATCTCGAAATACGGTCGGGTAGACCTGAAGTATCGACAGAAAAACAAGTCATGATAACACTGTTGTTTTTCGGAAATAGAGAACCCTTCAGGTAAATGAAACTACAAATTATACTACTATAGCTAGTTGTCTAATTTGTGATGAAACTTAAATTCTTAAACCGTTTATAAAAGTTATTGAAATTTAATATCGAAAAAGGCATTGTAAAGTGACCATCAGCAAGTCAACGAAACACAACTAATTTCTACTATGCTCAGAAATATCGTTTTAGAGATAGGAATGAAGCTATAATATTTGCGAATTTATTGTTTCTATAAAATTAAAATACGTTAATTCTCCGATTTAAAAAAACTTTTTTTGTATAATGTGCCTTATACCTTGGCTTATATGACCTAAGCCAAAATCTATGGGAGTGCTTGTTAATGGGCCATACATTGAAAACACTTAATAGTTTGAGTAAAAAACTGCAATTAACAAGATTACAAATCCTCCAATTGAAAACCCATCTTCTGGATAATATTCCTCAAATTTATACTTACATGACCTATTTAGCTAAACCTTGCCCAAGTCTCTGGGAGAGCTGCCGATAACAAGAGCTGGAAACTGCCATTCACAAGATTCCAAATCCTTCGTTTCGAAAAAACTTCTTTTGGATAATGTGTCCCATACCTTGACTTATATGATCTATATAGGAAACCTTGCCCAAATCTCTGGCAGTGCTTGTTAATGAGCACCCAATAGAAAATACTCAATATGTTAAGTGCAAACTGCCATTAACAAGATTCCAAATCCTCCGTTTCGAAAAAAAACTTTTTTGGATAATGTGCCCCATACCTTGGCTTATATGACCAATATAGCCGAACATTGCCCAAATCTCTATGAGTGCTTGCTAATGGGCAATCAATACAAAATACTCAATATTTTAATTAGAAAACTATCATTAACAAGGTACCAAATCCTCCGTTTCGAAAAAAATTTCTTCTGGATAATGTGCCCCGTACCTTGGCGGCTTATATGACCTATAAAGCCGAACCTTGCCCAAATTTCTGGGAGTGCTTGTTAATGGGCCATCAATAATACTCAATATTTTAAGTGCAAAACTGTCATTAACAAGATTCCAACTCCTCCGTTTCGAAAAATGTTCTTCTGGATAATTTGCTTCGTACCTTGGTTTATATGACCTATATAACCGAACCTTGCCCAAATCTCTGGGAGTACTCGTTAATAGGCCGTCAATAGAAAATACTCAATAGTTTGACAGCAAAACTGCAATTTACAAGATTCCAAATCCTCCGATTGAAAAATCCATCTTCTCTATAATGTGCCTCAAATTCAGATTTATATGACCTATTTAGCTAAACCTTGCTTAAGTCTCTGGGAGAGTTTGTTAATGGGCCGTCAATAGAAAACACTCAATATTTAAATTCAATCTCAATTTATATAAGTGCAAAACTGCCATTAACAAGATTCCAAATCCTCCGTTTCGAAAAAAACTTCTTCTGGATAATGTGCCCCATACCTTGGCTTACATGTTTGATTACTTTAGTAGTTGTCAATATGGTTTTCGATCTGGTTTGGGTACAGAATATGGGTTAAACGAGCTAATGAATACATTTCTTGACGGTAATAATTGAGCTCGTAAACATAGAAATTGCTAGATTATATAATCTCAATAAATTATATAGCAATGATCTTTAATTTAAATGAATTTCATTCCTATAATGACGATATAGGTTATCACAACGTTCGAGGCTCTAGAAAAGATCCATGCTATACGAAATGTCTAAAAATAGAGTCGATAAAAACAGTAAAGTACTTAGGATTAACCGTAGATTGTCATAAACTGGAAATCCTGCACAACTGAATTAAAAAATATATACATTATTTATTTGTTGAAATCAAAAGATGAAAGAGCTTTCTGTGTGCTTTTGCTAAGGAAGTATGGCAGTTCTTGAGTACAATTTTGAAAACATCCTGATTTTTTAACCAATGATAGGCTTAAGCTTTTAGTATAGAGGAAAGAAACTGTAGAGATGCAAACCCATTATACAAATTCTCTACGTCATTTCTTTTTTTTTTTTTTTTTTTTTTTTTTTTTTTTTTTAAACTATGCAATCTTTTCTGGGGCTCAAGGCACTCCCAACTCTTTCGCAGTTAATTTTACCGTCCTACTTTACGCAGTATTAGCCAAATCGAGGACGTACGGCTATAGACCCGCTTTGTATAAACCACCTGCACATTGCATTGCTTCATGCCAACCTATAGTGCTGACATGAAAGGTGGGTCGGCCCATGGATTCTGCACTCTCAACAGGGGGTCATAGTTGTGTTCATCGTCATCACCGATCGTAATCAAATGATGAAAAATCCCTTTTGCATCCCGCCCCTATCGGGATTCGAACCCGGTACCTCCCGATCCAAACGCCGCAGCTTTAACCACTGCGCCGTTTGCTCGGTATCTACGTCATTTCGTTTGTTTGCTATGAGAAACAAAATGCTAAATGTTTGCAACTGGTGTTCATACAATTTTTGACAGAAGGTTAAAATAAGGTTAGACAAATCTGATACACTTTCCGTTTTATTCCTTTTATTTTAATATTTTTCTTATCTACAAAAAAATTGTTTTTTTATTGTTTTATTGTATTCGCTCGCAAATAAGCCAGAAAGGATAATTTCAGTGTGTAGTCTTAATAAGATAAAATGTACAGTTAGGTATTGCGAATATTATAGGAAACCTAAACGATCCTTTTATTATTTTTGTTTTTGACCAGACAGAAAACAAAACAGGGCGTTTCTAGTTTTATCTTTATTATAAATATCCGCCGACATAAAACATTTGTCATCAATACTGTTTTTTTTATGCCTAAATTCTAATGACGTTATTGCATTTCTTTTAAGGATAATCCAATTACCAAAAGTAAAAATATTCATTTTTTATGGTTTTGTTTTGTGTTAATTGTTACAAAGGACTCAGTTTTAAAAGTTATTTTACTTACTTTTATTATTTTTACATTTTATTGGTGATCCTTTCACTTTTGAAATGCCATAAAGAAGACAACACAAAATGGATGAGACGATGATTAGTTGTATTATCTTATAAAGGAAGATACAACTACAAAATTGGCAACATGGAAAAACATGGTCGGTTTTTTATACCTTATTGAATTGGGCAATTTAAAAAAAATGAAAGATTAACGTCATATACTACTCCCTGGCAATTGCAATTGTAATATGTTAAGCTGTCTTATTACTTACCTCAAATACTGGTTGACAAGAGTTTGAGTCCATTGCCACTTCGCCTAGTGAAGAGAACTACTTTCTCCACACACTACATTTGAACGAGTTTAATTTGGTGTAAACCCTAGATAAGAATTAATTTCGGTTAGTTGATTGTGAAAAACAATAAATTGAATTTCTTTTCCAGCTGGAAAGTGTCAGACATTTTAACAGGTTTGCCTGTTAAAATTTGTCAAATATACGAATTGCGATTATGTATTTTATTTTCATTAAATTTTTGAGAATAGTGCCTCTTTTGCTTGAAATAAGCGTAGGTTTTTTTATGTGTTCTAAGGATAGGAAGATACAGATAATTTGGATCAGGTATTTCAAATGTAGCGGAACGTTTAGCTATTAATTAACAGTTGCGTTAGATTCAAAATTATGTCAATGACGGTCCATCGGATTAGATTCCCAAAAAATGCTCTTATATGGCAAACTAACATTTGGCTGTACATCCCGGACCTAATCATGTACTAGTGATCCTATGTTAGTTTTTTGAACTCTACTAATCATATTCAGTGCAATGGTTTGGACAGTACCTATTTGCCAATTTCAGGTCAACAAGCTCGGCATTGGATTCTATCTAATATAGCTAAATGTTATAAGAATCTTTCGAAGAAGTAAATGTTAACAAAATCTTTGCACTGTATCGTATAAATTCCAGATTTATCTATATTTTTAGTTGTGTCCTTTGTAGACCGTTGCCCTAATTTTGGCTCGCTACTTTACACTAGATCAATCTTGAAATGTTTTCACTTTTTCTTCAATTTTAATGACACAATACAATAGACCAGATCATGTATCGCGAAAAAATTTAGCGCAGGGTTACAATGGAGATTATTGGTATACAACTCGTGCATTCTCAAGTTATATGCGTTACATACTCAAGCCCGATAACCAAATTTACATACACAAGGAACGAAACCAACAACAAGAAATGATGGCATCATTCGATGTCACAGCTCTTTATTCGAGTACCCCGATCGATAAGACTTGGCTGATTCTATCTGAGTGGCTAGAAAATCAATATATAGGCCAAAACTCCATAGATTTAAATTCCATGCTAACACTAACATACGTGAAAGAAAGCTATTTCCAGTTCAGCGGGTAAACGTACAAACAAACATTTGGAACATCAATGGGAAACCCCCTTTCCCCTTTTACGGCGAATTTGTATATGGGTAACCTTGAAGAGAAAATGCAGTTACACAGAATTTTTCCAAGAATCTGGTATGTAACAGACATGTGTTGGTGATGTGTTTGCTGTTATTAGAAAGAACGAAACACTTCGATTCCTCAAAGATCCTCAACGGTCAATCCCCATCAATAAAGTTCATAAATTCCACTTCAGTATACATCGCAAGAAAACAGGAACGGTCAGACATGTAACCAACGAGTTTTCATCTGGTTCAACATAAGCGGGTAGCTTTCAACAGCATGGTACACCGGCTTGTCCATATTCCAGAAAATTTTGAAGATCACGAGGCTCAATGCAAAAAATAACACAAATCGCGATAGTAAACGTCGTATGTCTGAACCAATAGTGAGATGCAAAGTGAATTATTGCAAAGGACTGTCATTGAAATTGAAGAAAGAGTGGTCAACGTTGAACTAGTGAAAAGTAGCGAGTCAAAATAAGGGCACTGTTAATATATGGAATTCATAACATACAGTGCAAAGATTGTGATAAAATTTACATCGGACAATCAAGGCGAACCAAATCCGAAAAACATAAAGAACATCGTTTTGTGGTGCTATATCACATTTGGTGATATAAAATGTGATATAAAGAAAATGTCGTAGCTTACTGCGGTACCATCGTGGATGAACAACGTGACGTCACTTATTGAGTTGCCTTGCTGTTCTTCCGTCTTGCTTTCACCAGTGCAAAAAGTCTTGTTTTAACCAATGTGTCATATTCCAATTGTTTATATCAGTGTTGGCGTTTAATTATCAGTCTTGATGTTTAATTATTTTTGTGAATAGACTGTTTGTGTGGTTCTTATAATTAGAAAAATTGTTCATAAATATTTAATATAAAAATATGAACATTAAAATAGTTTTGTAGTGTTGTTTAACTTGTGAAGATAGTGTAACTAATGTAAAATGATTTAAATCATCATGCATATTCATTCATGCAGAATGAATCATTTATTTTGATTTTGAATAATCTAGAAATAAATTGTGTTATGAAATTAATTTATGTGACAAAAACTGTGCAATTTTGTACAAAATTAAACTAAGATTTTACTGATTGTTAACATAATCTCAATAAAACATTTACTTATATTCACCAAACAACTTTTAAATAAATTTGTTTGATTTCACATTCGATTGAGCATCAAAAAATTTATTTTTTTGATAATCCCAATCGAATTCGACATAAAAAACAATCGTGATTTTCACAAAGAATTATGGTTTTCAATAATAATTTGTATTGTTTATAGATAATGGAATCAATCAAACCGCACATAGCATTCGAGTATTGGCATGGACAGAGAAAGCTTAACGAAAAGCACAGTCTAACCCTTACCACATGACGAAATTTGATTTTAGGAGCTATTTAGTTTGCCATAATTTTTTAATTTTACATAGTAATGAGGACGAGTACAATGCTTCCGAGCACGAAGTTACCTTCAATATAGGACAAGAGCACATATCTAGTGGAAACAACCCTTACCTTCAAAGAGGCCGTAAAATTCGCCAAAGGATTATTGACAATATATTATTATAATTATTTTACTAAAAACACTGCTTTATTTTTAAATCGCAGTGTAGCGTCATTTGAATAGCAGGCTTGAATGTTGTAATTGAGATTTTTTTCTCTCAAAATGAGTGAGAGAATCTGTAACAAATGTACTCATATAAAAAAAAATGAATTTCAGAAATTACCGTTGTTTTTATTGTCCTTTGTTTTCAGTAGCGCAAGGAAAATATATTTTCAATTGTTTCATCAGAATATGCCCAGTTGTAGTTATTGCATTACAGTGACAAGGTATCGCTGAGTTTTAGTTATTTTAATAATTAAAATTAAAATCCACAGTTTATTTAAATTTAATAGTAAATATGGGCAGATGGAAACTTTTATTTGTAGCTGAACAAGCAAAAATCGATGCGTACAAGTCGGAAGGACATATCAGTCGTACTATAGCTGCAAAAATTGGAAAGATTAAGGATATAGCAACAATATGAAAGGCGGCACATATCGAGCCACCTCAGCACAAGATAGGCGTTCAATATTGCGAACGGCTTCCAATTCAAGTAAATTTCCAGCTAAAATCAAAGCTGTCATCAATACGACGTGTTATTAAGTCATCCGGGTATCTTAAACAAAGAAACTTAAAAAAAAATACCACTTAATCTACAGAGTAAAGCAAAACGGCAAGAATTTGCTAAAACTACAATGTCGTTCCGACTAACGAGTGGAAGAAGCTCGTGTTCTCCTACGAAAAAAAAAATTTAATATTGATTGTCCACAATGCCATAATATTTTTGGACCGATTCGATGGGTTTATCCCATCGTAAACCGTAGGCCTTTTGTCATGGCCACTGTTTCCTCAGACCTTAACATAATGGAGAATATCCGGGAATGGTTGGTGAGAAAAGTGTACAGGAACGGGACACAGTTTAATGACAAACAATCACTAATTGAGGCAATTAAAGCAGCGTGGGCCACAGTTTCATTAGGTTATTGGGGGGTAAGGGGCGCCGGTTTAGATGGTCTTAATATACTAGCCCAAATGTCAACCTCACCTGCACGTGGTACTTCCAGCTAATTAACTAACGAGGCTCTGGCGACCGAGATACGGCGGAATAACCGACCACCGAGAACATAGCAAATGATGTTCTCTTCAATGACCCACTACCAATTTGTACTGGTTAGATTGGTAGTTGATACATAACCAGTTTTAAAGCAATGAATACAACACAAAAAGGAAATAATACCCCAGGTGGTAAACCAACTACCCTGTTGGCTAATCCACCCTCTTAAGAGGCTGGCTCAATGGATTCTGGGGTGAGCCAATCATTGCTAAACCCATTCGAAAGAAGTTCAATGTTGTTAAGATCACCAAACAAACATCACTAACTCTGCAAATCAGCAGAAAGACGAAAACGCTGAACTCTGTCGAAAACTCAGTGAAGTAGATGTACTTTTAACCCAACTAAGAAGCGAAATTGAAAAACTAAAAGAAGAAAATGAAGAATTGAAGAAGCCCAAACCAATGGAGATTTCTGAAAACCCGCTAACTTGTTATAATGAAGCAAGTATTCACACCAGTTATAACAATAAGTTCCATACTGATGAAGAGGATCTCATGAGAGAAACAGATTGGGTACTGAAAAGGAAGAAAAGACCTACCAAAAAACGAAAAGCAGAATTCTCGCGTGAAGTTGGAGATTATTCGCCAACTAATGTATTAGTAACTGGTGATACTAATACCAAACCAGCTCACCAGCAACAGCAACAAAATCGGCAACAAAAGGTTGTACCGAAAGAAAAGGCTCCTCCGCCAATTAATGTAATCGGCATAACAGAATTTGCTAGTATACAATCTATAATGAAATCAGTGACATCTATGGAATATAGAGTAGTGTCACTAAACAATAACGTGTGGAAAATCAATACACCGGATTCCGATACATATAGAGCTCTAGCAACAAAGCTCAATGCGGAAGGTAAAGAATGGTTCGCAAACGAAGATAAAAACGAACGCGCAATTAAGGTTATGGCCAGCGGCCTTCATCCAATGTGTAAGAAGGAGGACATAATTGAGGACCTAAAGGCAAAAGATCTGCAAATAGAAGATGCAGTAAACATCCTAAAACGAGAGAGAGGTGAGAACAATAAAGTCAAAAAAAGGGGGCTTCCACTCTTCATGCTTAAGTTTAACAAAAAGGAGAAAGTTGAAAACATCTTCAACATCAAAGCAATTCTCAATATGAGGGTTAAAATAGAACCGCTAAAGAAAAACACGAGGCTAATACCTCAATGCAAAAAATGCCAAGGTTTCAACCACACGCAAAAATATTGCAGACGGGAGCCAAGATGCGTAAATGTGCTGGAAAACACAACGCGAAAGAGTGTACAGAAAGTAGAAATACCCCTGCAAAATGTATAAACTGTAAAGGGCATCATCATGCAAATTATGAAGGCTGTGAAGTAGCCAAAGAACTTCAAAGTCTAAGAAACAAAATGCATCAGTTTCCTCAAAACCCTAAGGTTACCAGAGAGAAACCAACTAAAACCCAAGCGGAGCCAAAACCACCAGTTATAGGTACAGAGCGGAAAAGTTATTCACAAATTGTACAGCAATCATCTAATGCTATGAATGATAACCCCCTTGAAAGGATTTGTCGAAGCATAGAAGCCATAAATATACGGCTAGCAAAGCAATAACGTGGTCTAGAAGCTTTATATAAGCGTCTAGATATGCATCAAACCTTGAACGAGGCAACAGCCCTCATATACTAATTTGTGCAGAACATTAAGAATTGTCACCTGGAACGCGAACGGACTAGCGCAATATGTTCCAGAGCTAGAAATTTTTCTAAATTTAGAAAAAATAGATATATGTCTTATATCGGAGAGCCATTTGACATAAACATCATTTATTAAAATACGTGATTATGAATGTTACCATGCTGCTCACCCAGGAGGAAAACCCAGAGGAGGATCAACAGTAATAGTGAAAAAGAATCTCAAACACTATGAAGAACCTAGTATAGAAGAAGAAAGTATGCAAGTTAAAACCATAAAAGTTGAAACTAATAATAATATTGAATACAGTATTTCCTCTATCTACTGCCCTCCACGCTATAATCTAAACAAAGAAGATTATAATAGACTCTTTAGATCACTTGGATCCAATTTTACTATTGGTGGTGACTTTAATGCAAAAAACACCTATTGGGGATCAAGACTTACAACCCATAAAGGAAAAGAGCTATTCGAAGCCGGACGAATAAATAACTGCGAGTTCCACTCTGGAGGTAAACCAACATACTGGCCTGCTGATATAAATAAAATACCAGATCTCATTGATTTCTATGTAATGAAAGGGATCTTCGAGGATTACATGTGCATCGAAAACAGCGAAGAGATATATTCCGATCATACACCCGTTATCATGACACTCAGCACAATGATAATTAATAAGGATAAGCTGCCTAAGTTAACAAATAATAGAAATAACTTTGACCTATTCCAAGAATTAATTGAAATGCAAATAAATCTACGAGTGCCGATTAAAACACCGGTACAGTTGGAAGACGAACTAGAGGTATTTAACAGTACTATTCAACAAGCAGCATGAGAAAGTTCTCCTGCTAGTCACACCGAATCCCGTAGGAATAAAAATTATCCTATTGAGGTCAGGGAGTCAGTTAGAGAGAAACGGAAGGCAAGAAAGACCTGGCAAAGCACACGCGCCCCGGAAAATAAAAAATCATCAATTTTCTATGCAACAAACTAAAACAACTTATAAAAGAAATTAAGAACGAAACTATTAACAAGTACTTAAATGGTCTCACCGAACATAAAGATACTGATTACTCTCTTTGGAAAGTAACAAAGGGATTAAAAAGAACCAAAATGCATGTGCCGCCTCATAAAAATGGGGAAGGAACCTGGGCCAAAAGCGACAAGCAAAAAGCTATTTTATTTGCGGCTCACTTGGAAGACAAATTTCAACCGTTATCTGGGCAAACAGGAGATGAAAACATAATAACAGTTAGCAAAATTGATGAATATAATATTTGATGTGTAACATTACAGGAATTAAAAGATGAGATCAAGTGTAATTTGAACGCCAAAAAAGCTCCAAGATATGACTTAATTACTGGACAAGTAGTAAAAGCCCTTCGCGAGAAGGGAGTATGAAAATTGGTTCAAATTATCAATGCTGTCTTCAGACTAAAATATGTCCCACGACAATGGAAGGTTGCTGAAGTAATAATGATTCCCAAACCAGGCAAACCAGCGAACGATAAAAAGTCGTATAGACCGATTTCACTACTTCCTGTAATTTCAAAGTTATTTGAAAAATTACTGCTCAAGAGACTCAAGCCAATAATAGAAGAGAGAAATTTGATTCCACCACACCAATTTGGATTTAGAGAGAATCACTCTACGATAGAACAAGTTCACAGAATAACGGACATAATCGAAGACGCACTTGTGAATAAGAAGATATGCTCCAGAGTCTTCTTGGATGTAGCACAAGCTTTCGACAAAGTTTGGCACCAAGGACTTGAATTTAAATTGCATCGAGATCTACCTAAGCAGTTCTATGAAATTCTTAAATCTTATATCGCAGACCGACATTTCCGTGTTAAATTGTAATGATTTGTGATGCATATTTGTGCTGTGTATGCGTATGGAGTGGCCTTTATATAAGTGATGGGATTCCTGTTCATTAATTGTAATGTAATGCCTCATCAATGATCGTAAAAATTTTTAAATCTCATTTTTTTTTGTTTTTGTTGATGATAAATCCGGTGCTTTTTGATTGACAATTTTTTTTTGAGGTCGAAAGATAGCTAATAAATAGGTAGTCGATTACAAATTCTGTTACCATACAGATGTCTTAAAATCATAAATATTTTTTTTTTCTAAAAATTAATGTGCATTTTGCTGTGATGATAATGAATATACACTGCGCCGATTAAAAAACGGAACAGAAATTTTCTTCGAAAAAATACCCAGATTTGAACGCTTGTATCTTGGTGAAATAACACCTTTCAAAAAAATTTGTTTCTAGTTGAAGAAAATTTTGTTTTCTTTTCGATACTGTAAACTGTTTTATTTTATTTTGTTTTTTTATGACCTTTTTGAGTAAAACAAAAGGTGTCTAAAAAATAAAATTTGTTGCTGTTTGAAACTGTAAACGAACTTGCTCGATATTTCGTTCAAAAATCCAAATCGGCCATTTTATAGAGAATTTAGGAACCTTGCAAAAAGGTACTAGGAAAATTTCTGTGCGGCCACTCCTTGTCGAGTTATTGAAGTTTTAGAGAAAACGTATCAAAAAGCGTATACACGTTAACAAGGACTTTTTTTTATCTTGTAAACTAAACACTCTACGATAAAATTTTGAGCCGCTTTAAATTTTTACGTTATTTTATGGAAAACAATAATTTAATTTATCGCATAGTTATTTGAAGAGTCAAGCGAGATGAATCGAAAAGAACAGTTACTCGTTCGCGCTACAAAAATTGTGGCTTTAGTTGAAGCCGGTGAAACTTATCGGGAAGTTGGACGCGGATTTTTTTTATGCATGATGATGCCCGGCCGCACACAGCTCTAAATATACGCCAATTTCTGCAACAGCTCCGCATTAATTTAATAAGCCATCCTCCGCGAAGTCCAGATTTAAGCCCCATAGAAAACGTCTGGGATATGTTATAACGGCGTGTAAGAAAACGGACAAGGCAACCAACAAATTTGCAGGAACTTCGAGACGCTTTACAAGAAGAATGGCAACAAATCACCATGCATCAAATATGCTCTGTTTTAAATAAGCCACGGCGTATTTATGAAGTAATGCGGGCTAGAGAAGGTAACACGCGTTATTGAAAATTCCAGCTTGTTCGTAGATTTTAGTTTTATTACGTTTGAATAAAGTTTAAAAGGATTTTGTTTGCAATATACCTTATGAAATAAATCATATTTTTCACTGTAAAAGCATATTTTCTCCTTGATTTTGGATCACCAAAATTACACCTGATATCAAAATGTGGCTCAAAATTTTATCGTAGAGTACGTCGTACTTTTTATCGTAGGAAAGTACGGAAGGTACGTCGTTTGGTTTTTTTCTACAATAAAACCATATTCTTGTGTTAGTGATAAATAAACTATTTAAGGATTTATTTATTTTTAATTTTTATTATCTTTATTCTTAATAATTATTATATTTAGACCTATTATATAAAATAAGTGAACAATATAATTAGTGATTAGTAAACTTTTAATAACTTAAGTGAATAGTTTAGTGTTTGTAACATTTATTAACAAAACAGTTAAGTTTGAGAATTCAACATCAATTTTTTTTTCGTAATCCTGTAAACAGGCCTCCACTACGCGCGTGTTTTTATAGGAGGGGCGGTTGGGAGGTTATTTCCAAATGACAATGCACCGATGTCGAAATAAGCTAAGTGCTATTTTCATATTTATTTGTTTTTTTTTTTTTTGAATATATACTTTTCTGCCTTATTCAGTTTTTCTTATTATAATCTTTGATTGTGACCCATCTTAGGATGGTCGTTTAGTTTAGGTTATTTTTGGCGGGTGTTAAATTGCGATAGAGATGCAGTCAGGGTATTCTTCGTTTAACTTCATTTTTCTAGAGCAGTAATCTAGGTATTGGAAGGACACCATCATTGACCCACACCAAAGACTGAGCTTAGGCCGGAAAATGCTGCAGGTGGTGACTCCAGTACATTCTGTGGACGGACGATCGACCGCATGGGCGATCGAATGTTACAAAATATAACGGAGGTACTCTGAACTAAAGAGAATATCAGCAGACATACCACAGCGTAGCGTACTGGGCCCTATATTATACATCCTGTACACAAGAGATATGCCAAATACAGAAGGTGCCACCTTAGCAACATTTGCAGACGATACAGGTATTCTGGCGACTGGAAAGTGTATATCAGAAGCAACGACCAAACTTCAAAAAGCAACCGACACAGTGAGTAGTTGGACAAAGAAATGGTGCATTAGGCTAAACGAGGCAAAATTGGTTCACGTAAACTTCACAAACCAGAAAGTTAACAGTATGGACCTACGGTATTCAACTTTGGGGTTGTACCAAGAAGACAAATGTACAAATGATTCAATGTTTTCAAAACAAAGTGCTGCGTGGCATTGTAAACGCACCATGGTACATTAGAAATAATAACCTCCATAGGGACTTAAACATGGAATATGTAAGTGAAGAAATACAAAATCATGCGAAGAAACACATTCAGCGGATATCTCGGCACCAAAATGCAGACATACGAAGTTTGTTGGATACCGCCAATGCAGTAAGAAGACTTCAAAGCCAGAAACCTTTAGAATTGGGCAGTTGTATTTAATTAGGTTAGAGAAAAATAATTACTATGTAAATTCAAACGAGAGTAACCATTGGGCTACTGCCCGTCAAATGTGAATCTTCATTTAAGAAAGATAAATTACTAAATGATTTGTAAATCAGTTGCAATATTAAATAAAGGAAAAAAAACAAAAATTTGGTTATTTACAATCACTTTATGATTCAATGCCTAACCGGGTTTATAAAGTAATTTCCAATAAAGGAGGCCAAGCTCATTACTAGAAAAACTAAAAATTTTAAATAAAAACATGTTCATGAAGGAAATATTATTTTTGGTATTGTTTTTTTTACATTTCACTAAGTGGTCCTATTCTGATGAAACAATTTAAAATGTATTTTTCTTGAGCTACTGAAAAGAAAGGACAATAAAAACAACGGTAATTTCTGAAATTCATTTTGTTTTTGTTTCAGTCCTATATCCTATTGTTACAGATTCTCTCACTCATTTTGAGAGAGAAAAAAAACTCAACTCAATTACAACAATCAAGCCTGCTATGAATCAAAAAAAAAAAAAAAATACCCCCTATTCAAATGACGCGCAGTGTATTTCATTGATATATTTCAGTCTTCAATCCGTTAGTTTTGTTTTTAGTATTTATAAATATAAATAAAAAAGAAAAAATTTAAATATATAAAATATTATTTTAATTACGTTTGTTGGCGTTGAAATGCAATTAATGTTTTTAATAATGATATCGTATCCTTATGCCGGCGTTCATTCTCCTGATGTTCTTGTTTTGTAATTTGAACCATTTCCTGCTTGAGCGAATTGCTTTTACGGATATCTTTTAGACTATCCCTCTGCAACAGCAAACTGTGCAAACGGCTACAGCTGTTTCTTGAGTGAGGACGTCTCTCTCTTTCAAGTGGAAGTGTGCGGTATGGTAGTATCTCTGTAAATTCTGCTTGTATATTAATGGGCGATGGTGACGCTTCTGGTGCGATAGCGATAGTGGAGCCATTCCCATATGCGGAGCTAGAGGTGGTGATTTTCCAGCATCGCGGTGTTGATGCTGTTGCCTAAAATGTTTTTATTTTATTTAATTATGAGTGTCAAAGAAAATTTTAAGTTTAAAGTTTACCTGATAATTTGTCGTGTTAGTTTGAGGTAATAAACTCTCATAATCTACCTGATTAAAAATAGAATTTTCAAAATCTAGGGAGTGTTTCAAGTGGCTTGGAGTCCCCATCATCTGTGGAGACAGGGATAGCTTAATGCCTATGCGATATGCTAAAATTGTTGACAAATTTCATACAAATCGTCCCTACATACAGTCGATTCCGTCAACTTGCTCAGGAGGTAACACACTCAGCGACCTCTCTTCCAATGGATCTAGCTCCAGATCCAAAATTTCACAACCCATTTAGTAAATTTTTTTTATATCCTATCACATATTTCACTTTTGCCCGCTAGAGCACACAGAATTTAATATTTTATCTTCCGCCACCCGGTGACACTTTTTATGGCTCCGTCCAAGCCATTTAAATCGGCTAACAGCGTACCCCAAAATTGCTTTTTTTTATGTTTTCCATCTTTCTACGGTTAGGTACCTATCCGCAGCAATTTCGTAATTAGCAACAACACACTCCACCAGTTTAATTTTTTGTCGACCCGCAATTCGTCGACGATTTCTTGGATTTTCCTTTGGAAATGAATTTAATTGTATTTTATTTACAAACTTACCAAATTTACTTTTATAAAATTGTTTGAAAATATTATCAATTAATTATTATTAGTAATTTATCACAAATGTTAAAAAATTTTATATCACCACATAGACTAGCACTTTATATAGAATGTTCATATAACTCGTCAATTTATCACTTATGATTCATCACATTCCCCTCAAAATTCATTTTGCAGGGTTGTGTTTGTAGACTTCATTTATTTTTTGAACAAAAAAATGGGTGATAAACACAGTTCGGAAAACGAGCCAGTACCGTTTATAAAAATACCACTTGATAAACAAAACAACAGCTTTAACCACTGTGCCGTTTGGTCGGTGAAAATAAATATTACCGATCACTTTATTAAGGTATTCGAACAAGGAACGCGTTTTGGCAAGTTTTCGGCAGAATTCAAATTACTGAACTAGATTAAGTGTAATTCAAAAATTACACTCATCTAATTTATTTAAGTCGGTGGACCTATTATTTCAGGAACCAATACAATGGGCCATGGACCTAAAAAAAATTGGGCGAAGCACCTATAAAAAAACTGTTCTAATCGATCATTTATCCAAAATGTTGAACGAAGCACATAACGTTTAGGCAGACACAAAATTCGGCTGAATGTGAACTATCAAATGCTAGCCCTACTACTTTGCATGGAGCAAAGAACGATACATCGTTTGGAAAGTAAGGAGCATACGATAAAAATTAACTTTTGTAATATTTTGGAAAATGCCAAACAAACGGCCTTTTTATAGAGCATAAAATAGTGGAGGTTTTTGATGTCGGTTTCATTGATTTGTTTCATATGTCCAAAGTGTTCATACTCTAAAAAAAAATTACTACAGCTACGTCTCAGATCTTCATTTTTCATAAGTTTTCTTTCTAAATTGTAAAATCGGCGAATCGCCATTGACTTAGAATTTCCAAGTACATTTGGGTGAAGTGTGGATCACCAAGTACAATGTTTTTTGGTATTTTCCAATTTTAATATTAACGAACCTTGAAGGCTGGTATCCGGTAATTTTAGGTAGCGTAAATAGCTCTAGCTGAGTGGAAAAATTAGTTATACAGGATTGTAACGTTACCTTATATTTCTTGTTACATGCAATAGAACCACCTTCTATTCCAACGATGCACACATTGATTGTAGCGCTTTCAAGACCTAACTTGTTGGCTAACAGTTCTGTCATAAAGCTTATCTGAGAGGCCGAATCTAATAAAGCGCGACATGTTACAAGGTTATTATGTTTATTAGGAATTTTAACAATTGCAGCAGCAAGAAATACGTAATCTGACAAACTATTTTCACTTCTAGTGGAAGATAATGATGGAATTTGATTATTATAAGCCATCACCGAGAATTGTGTGGAAGACTTACCTTCAGTTTCTCTTTCAACTGTGGATGCCACTAATTTGGATTCAGAAGTGTGAATTAACGAATGATGTTTCAAAGAACATTTCTTACATGTTTCCAAATTGGGGCAAGCGTCAACTCGATGTTAATTATTTAAACAATTCAGACACAGACTGCGTTTGGATACCTCTTGCAATCTATCTTCAGCAGATAATGTCAGAAATTTAGTACATCGAAAAATTGAATGTCTGGGCTTATTACAAAAACCACACTTGTAGGTTTATGACTTAATAAAAGAAGAACCTTTTTGCGCTTGTTGCCTGGGCGAATATCTTTTCCCAAAATCCTTTTGGGATTGTGAGACTTGGGGTAGCGCTTTTTGCGGCTGAAGACAGAGACTGACATCTTCGATTGAAAAAATTAAATAATTCTTCTAACGATGCAAGGCGAGTAGGAGGAGCTTCATCATCCCATTTGGAACGGGTGTCAGGGTCTAATTTAGGATAGACTATATGAGTCAATAAATCATCCCAATGTTCTGCTCGAATGTTGAAAATTAGCCGAATATGTTCTTGACAAATTAAACGACTATTATCATAGCGCTCAGTGAGCAATTTTAAAGCTTGATCGTAATTATCAGAAGTTAACTCGATAGATTCAATTGTTTTTGCAGCTTGCTTATCCAATAAACTTCTAAGATATTGGAATCTTGACACATTGTTTAACGACTGATTTTCATGAACCAATGTATTAAAGGTTTCATAGAACTCAAGCCATTTCGTTATATCATCTGAAAATCGTTTAAGTTCAGTTTTAGGTAATTTAACAATAGAAGAAGAATTGGTTTCAATATGTTCTTCCTGATTAACTTTAATTAACGGGTTTTGCTTTTTAATAGCGACCATCAATACAGGTTTCAAATGAAAATAATTTTCTTCAAAATCAGTGTCTTTCGAAATCTCCTCTTTGTCGAGTTTTTCTATATTTAATTGAACGGAATTAAGTTGCGTAAAATAATTTTCAAGACTAGCGAGGCGTAGCTCTAATTCAGGTAGACATGCATCCTGTAATTTGTCAAGAACAAATGACTTAACCCGATTTAATTGTTCCAAAAGCAATGCTCTTTGATTAACAAGTTTTTCAATTTTTCATCAGTCATATTAATTTTAGCGAACACGCGGTTATGAACAACACAATTAATAACTGTTGTAATGAAAATTGATAACGCGTTAAGTTTAAACGGTAAACGATCAACAACCTTCACAAAATCAAAAATGTCTACCAACCCGTAACAATTGAATAACTTTAAATATTCTCACAAGCAATTCACAAATTTATATATAAACCGATTTTAAATGTAAAATAATTGTTGAATACTTATCAAAAAAGCTTGGCGACACAATCCTGTAGTGTTGACCATGTGATTCCGAACCAGCTTGGCGACACAATCCTGTAGTGTTGACCATGTGATTCTCGAGGTTATACTCAAAACGATGGTGATGTATGCCTTGTGACGCTGACGACGAACGTGTTGAATGTAGAATAATTTTGCTTATATGCCGTGATGTCCAAATCCGTATTGAAAATTGCAGGTTTTACGGGAGATATCCCACTTCTGACACCAATGAAAAGTAGATCCAAGCTTTTTTTGGATCTGAAGAGATAAATCTTCGAATACGGTGACGAACGTCAGGAAAAAAAATGAAACACTTGTTACAACAGATAAACGCAGGTTAGCGTGTAGAACAAATTTTTATTGATGTTTATTGTAACAAGTTTGTAACTCATCTTAAATTTAGAATTTTAAGTTATTACAGCTTCTAACGGAATTTTAATTGTATTTATAATAGGAATAACTTGTTTTTTTAAAATTAATTACTACATTACATTTAAATGCACCAATACATAAAAAATAAGATTTAAATATTTACAGTATATCACCAGTAATACAAAAAATTGATATTTTTTATACCATATAACACAACTAAATTACAAAATTAAAAATAAATTTAATAAATTTTGAAATATGGCAGTTGAGATTTATCACCTTTTAGTTTAACTTTAAACGTTAAAACATTGTTATTCAAATGGATCAGGAAAAGTCAAACTAAAGCCAATTTAAAAATAAAAATCGACTTTTGTTTAGGTACTTATAAAAATCTTGTATGTCAATTTTACAGTTTTCGTGTAGCAAAATCAAAAATACATTTTAGTTATTTAAATATTTACATATGTTAACCAGTATGAAGTTTTTGGACACTTTATTTTGACAAAAATTGATGCAAGTATACATTGTGAAGTTTTTGTACAAAATTGAGATTTTAGGCAAAAATATAAAGATCTGAAACCTCATGAGGTGATCAGAACTTCGGCCTTGATTAATTCAACTCCAAAACAAATCCCGAAATGAACCTCTTAAGTCAATCTTCAAATCAACCTCCAACTCAATTTACAACTCAACCTTGATCTCAATCACCAAATCAACCAATAAACTTTCAAATCAACCCTTAATCTAACTCCAAATCAACCCTTACATAATTCTTCAACCGAACAACCCACTTAACTCCACATTTATTGGCCAACAGAATCCAGAACTTAACTCGATTCGAAAGCTACATGCGTATATGAACTTAACATAATTTAGCCTCCAATAAACCCTAAACTCGACCCCAAATTACGACTTAACCGAACTACTCACTTAAATCCAACTAAAATTCAACTCAAACCCTATTCAGCATCATACCATAATAGCAGCGTACAGTCATATGGCATACGTACCGTCGTACCATCAAAACCTTAAACAATCATTCCATGATACCATTATTACATTATACCATCATGACATTATACCATTAAACCATCATACCATCGCACAATAATTACGTCGAACCATCACACCATGATGTACATATTACAATCAATCGATGATACCTTCGTACTTCGAATAACATATCATCGTAACATCTTACCATCATACTATCATACAATCATACCATTAAACTATCCAATAGTCAACATACCACCATCACCATTACACCATTCTTAAATACAAAACATCATACCATTATACCATCATAACATCATATCATCATACATCATTCCATCATACCATCTTACTCCTCCAATCTCCAATTTCAAACGTTGGAATCTCCTTTTCAACGCACATGTCAAACTTGCCAGTTTCATCGTACTTGGCCATATTCCAGAACTTTAACCAAAAATCATTTTGGAATCCCACAATTCCTCATAATCTGATGACCGTTGTAGTGAGGTTTCTCTGTATATAAATTGCTCAACTGCTCACTAAACCTTAATTCAATCCCAACTCAGCCCTAATTCAACCCGCAAACGGAACCCAACTCAACCCTCAACTCAATTGCACACTCGACGCCAAACACAATCCTCAAACCAGCATATATCAAAAACTGAAAACTGCTCATATTCTAATCCAAACCCAACTCAACTCCAAATCAACTTCAACTGAACCCACCAATTGACCCCTTATTTATCCTTCAAATCAACCTTAAACTCAATTCCCAAACATAAAGAGCTAAAACCTCATGATGTGGTCAGAACTCTGGTCTTGATTAATGAATTTCTTAGGTCAATCTTCAGGTCAACCTTCAACTCAATATACAAATCAACTCATATCTCAATCGCAACATAATTCTAAACGCAATCACCAAATTAACGGCCAACCCAGCCATCAATTAAATCACCAAATCAACCCTTAATCAACTTTCAAATCAACTCTTAATCTAGATCCAAATCAACTCTTAAAAGGCTAACTAAATCCTAACTCAACTTCAACTCAAGTTAACTCGAACCAAAAAATCTTAACCCTCTGCTCAACTCATACCATCATACCAACCTACCATCATACCATCACCATTATACCATCATACCATCATACCATCATACCACCATACCATCATACCATGATACCGTCATCATCATCATACCACCATTACCATCACCATCACCATCATACTATTCTTACATACAAAGCATCATACCATTATACCATCATAATATCATACCATCATACCATCATCAAAAATCAACTAAATTTTTGAAGTTATAGAAATTCGGCTGTAGTAACTTTGGATCTGATTATCATCTCTCAAGAAGGAGATGAATATTTGAGATATTAACCTTCGTTTCAGATAGTAACCTTTCTTAAGTCCAAAACAATATTTGTTTAAAGTTTGGTTCAAATCGTTGAATGCCTGTGTATTTTTTTAAATATAACAAACATATTCTGTACTTTCTTTCATATTCTGTACTTACACTCATTTTTAAATACAGTGAAACCTCATTTGAACGGACATTCAATTAAGCGAAATCCTCATTTCAACAAACTTTTAAGTCTCATGCAACTGAAGTTTTTCAATGAAAACCTTCCTTAGATAAGCTGATACTTTATTAGAGCGGACAGGTTTTACGAGTACACATCAAATTGAAATTTTACACTTCAATTTGTTCCATTTACAATTCAAATTTAACATTTTAAATTGAACCTTTAGCAGATTATATGTATGTATATCGAATTAAGATGGAACTTGGCTATTTATTAGCCGGTTTTAGTAAAATTTGACATCCATGATTGAAATGGGATTCTTAAATAATTTTTGGATAAAATTCTGGAATATGGCCAAAAAACATAAATAAATGAAATTTGACATGTACGTTGGAAATGGAATTCTAAAATGATTTTTAGATGAAGTTATGGAATATGGCAACAACTTTATGTAAAACTCACTTTAGGATCCCATTTCCATTGCACACGTCCAATTTCATGATAATCGGTTAAGAAATAAACAAATTCCCTCTTACTTGTCAAATTTCATGATAATCCGTTATGAAATAGCCGAGTTCCGTCGTAATTGACCATATTATTCTAGAACTTCATCTAAAAATAATTTTAGAATCATATTTTTAACGCACATGTCAAATTTCATCGTAATCGGTTAACAAATAGCCAAGTTTCGTCCTCATTGGCCATATTCCAGAACTTTAATCCAAAAATCATTTTAGAATCCCATTTCCAACTCACATGTAAATTTTCATCATAATCGGCTAAGGAATAGCCAATTGGCCATTCATTTAATTTGTTAAGGGTTCAATTTGAAATACAAAAGGTTCAATTTGGAATGTAGAAGGTCCAATTTGAAATGAAAAAATTTCAGTTTGAAGTGTAATAGTATCAATTTGATGTGTAAAACCTGTATTACAATGGTATGTTGGTATGATGGTATGATGGTATATGATCGTCTGATGGTAAGATGGTATGATGGTATGATGGTATGTTGGACAATGGTATAATGGGATGATGGTATGATGGTACGATGGTATGGTGATATCGTGGTAAGATGGTATATATGATAGTATGATTGTGTGATGTTATGATGATGCAGTATATATCATAGTATGATGGATTGATATTATTGTATGATGATGTGATGGTATGATTCTATATATATGATACAACGTACGATGGTGTAACGGTATTATTTCTAGAATGATGGTATCATGATATGAGGGTATGATGGTATATCGATATGATGGTATGACGAATGGATGGTATAATAATATCATGCCATGAGAGTGTGATGGTATGATTATATGATGGTATGATGGTACGATGGTACGATTTTATGATGATATGATGGTATGAAAGTATGGTGGATTGACAGTAAGATATACACCATGGTGTGATGATGGGATGTTTCGACGTCACTCTGGTACAATCGTTGTTTAAGGTTATGGTGAGTAGGGTTTGAGTTGAAACTCTCAAAGAGGCATTTAAAAGAGAAGTATGGTTAGGGTTCAGGGTTTAGTGGTAGACTAGATTGAGTTGAGTTCATACACACATGTAGCTTTCGAATCGAGTTAATTTTGGGATTGGGTTGGGAAATAAGTGTAGAGTTAAGCAGAGGGTTGAGATTTGAGTCGAGCAAAGTTGAGTTGACGTAGAATTAGGATTTAGTTAGCTTGCATTGGGGTGTAAGTTGTTAGATTGGGAAATTATTTAAGGGTTAATTTGGACTTAGATTAAGGGTTGATTTGAAAGTTGATTAAGGGTTGATTTGGTGATTTAATTGATAGCTAGGTTGGCCGTTAATTTGAAGAGAAATTGAGTTGTAAATTGAGTTGGAGGTTAAGCTGAAGATTGACTTAAGAGGTTCATTTCGGGATTGATTTGGGAGTTTAATTAATCAAGACCTAACTTCTTCAGCCCTTAATATTTTTCTTGTCCGAATTACCTATTTCTAAATTTTCTGCAAACCATAGCACTTAGTGTCATTTTATGAGCCGTAGGGTTCTTGCAAAATTTTTTGGAAAATTAACGAATGGAATCTTGTTGAGCTAATATCAGAGATTCTTGCTATTTGATATAATAGAGAACAACGTTCTTGTTTCATGCAAAAATATTCGATTTGTTGATTTTGAAATTTTTTCTGCAAGAGCCCTATGGCTGATACCAAAATGGCACTGAGTGATTTGAATTCCGCAATGTATACCCTTGACAACCTACCCATATTCACAAAATTATTAGGCACCCCTATTTTTTCGCATATTTTACCATTATTGACGATTTTTTTTAAATATTTATATTTATTGACAACCTTAATATTTTGTTGGTCCGCCTTTATTTTTGATTACTTCTGCAATTCATCCACAAGCCGCTTAGAGATCAATGGTCTTAAAGCTTTACATTCTTCTAGTATTATTGCCTTCGAATAAATAATTGATGTACATTTCCTTATGCTGATTTTCCTCTTCAGACGGCCCGGCCCATAAATATTCAATTGCGTTTAGGTGGGAGTGCAGGCCTGGCCATTCCAACAAACTTATTTTTTTTAACCGAAACCACTCTCGGCTACATCGTGCTGTGGGACCAACGACTTTAACATGCCGGTAGATTAATAGTTCACGCCAGCCTAGAAACAATTTTTCAATAGATGGCTCGATTGTCTGCTTCAACATTGTGTTGTACGTGGCTAAATTAGGTTACCCAGGACATTTAAAAGGAAATCCGGTTCCTATTGAGGGCACACACCCCCAAATCACGATGCTGCTGCCGCCCATACTTGACAGTTTTAGCAAATCATTTCAAACTATGCGCTTCGCTTATTTAGTCCCACATGCCCCAAAACCTGAACAAATTGGTTAGAATTATCCAAATAAAGGTAATGGTAATTTTTTTAGCTTATTGTGTGAATTGTCAAATACCGTATTTTTTATAATTTCTCAGCATATTTAAAACTGACCTCATCATTAATTTCAGCCGCCCATAAAATTTGGCCAGACGCAATTTTCACTAATTACTAATTAAATTAGTTTAGTTTAAAAAGTAAAATTGTTATATGATGTACATTACATATGGACATACAGTACATGTAGAAATTAAAATAATGAATCATTATAGGTACATACTTCCAAAATAAACTATCTATAATCAATTTAATTGTTTCTCCAGCAGACATTGAAAATTATTTTTTCGAGCTCAGACAATCCCAAAACATATAAATTCATCAAAAATCGAAGATCCTCTTAGGTAAATACAAATTTTCTTTCATCCATTAGTCAAAGTAAGAAAAGTTATAACTTAAAACTGATTCCTTTGCAACAATTAACACAAAAACCATACAAAATCCTTATTTTGAAGTTTTTGTTAATTAGTTCACCGTTAACATTGTTTACAGAATGGCAATAACGTCATTAGACTTTTAAAAAAAAAGTTTTAGTACCGAGAAACTATTTTATGACGCACTTAGAAGACACAAAAATAGAAACGGCTTGTTTTTACGTCAAAATGAATAAAATAAATCGTTTAGGTTTTCTATAACAAATAAACACAATTAAATTGTTTTATCTTAACAATAGGAACTCCATGATTCTCCCATTTAAATTGAAATTTGGCGTTTGAACCCTAAACAAAAACCGTTTTCTTCTTAGTTGCAACTTTCAGCTGTTCTGTTTACTATTGATACTCTTTTGTTGCTTCGCATGAATATGAGACAGTGAAAGTACATAGTACATCTAGAGTAGCCAAATATCTGTCAATAAAAAATTTATCATCGATAAAAAAAAATGTATAGCTCAAATGATTACACACAGATTCTAAATAGTACAAAACAGATTCATTTTCTAACGACTGTAATAAAGGACTAAGTAGTAGTGGATAATTATAGTGATAATTTATTAGAACCGGTTTATTTTTTATTTATTCAGCCTAATGTAAAACGGATATTGCTTTTTCGATTAGAAATTTCAAACCAGTTCAAGTGAATCCCAGGGAAGGGTAAAATCTGGCTGTGTATCTTAATCCAAATATAAAAATCAAAATAGGCCAGAATCCAAAGTTTTGAAATAATCCAAATGTTGTAATCCAAACAGGACACAATCCAAATATGTAAAAGTCAAATGGGGTGGATTCCAAAATTATTTATCGCTTACATAATTTTTTTAGTGTTTTTAATATTTATCTATGTTGGCCTTTTGTTAATAAGGCTGGAATCACACTATCACAAGATGTTTTATCAAATATTTGATCATATTTAGCTTTACGAAGCTAGGTTAGGTTAGGTTAGGTTAGAGTGGATGCCCTAAGCGACCGGCATAGACACAAAAATGCTCCGTAGCCATACCACATACAATTTTTCTCGGCTCCATTCCCTGAACCATCCAAAGCTTACAATGAAGCGTTAAATATACCTGAAGTCCATCTCATTGAGATCCCGCCAGGTCACTGAGGAGAGGAGCTCCTAAAAATTTCCATCTGCTTAACGCTAGACGGGGATAAATGCAGAGTAGATAGAGAACATCTTGTTCCTCCTCTACATCTTCACAGCTTCTACAGTAATCATTAGAGGAGACTCCCAGTCTCCGCGCATGCTCCACTACCTTACTAATATGGCGACGCTAAAGTGTTAACAGTTGTCTACTTCTTCCTTGATCCAGTCTTGGCTAAACCTGCCTAGTTACAGCACACGAGGTAGCATTGGACCATCTATAGTTCGCTGCCCTCCTAGCTTCTTCCTGAAGCAGGAGCTTGCATCATTTTTTCAACAGTTATCTTTCTTGGTAAAGTGAGGCAATTTGTACCCCGCCGAGTGAGTTCATCTGCCTTTTTATTCTTCGCAGCATTGAAATGCCCCTGGCACCCACGTTAATTGGATGTTGATTTGATCTGTCATCTCGTTAAGAGATGGGAGACAGCGTTGGGCTACCTTTGACGTAAGGAAATAAGCTCGTAGCGTTTCAATAGCGACCTGACTGTCCGTAAAAATGCGAATATCCTCTACAGATACTACATTATACATCAACCAATCCACGGTCTCAATTATCGCAATTAATTCAGTCTGAAAAATCCTGCAATAGTCCACAACCAACCCTACCATCCATTTTTCAACCATCCGTGAAGAAATTCAAAACTTCAGGGTTACATACAACACAGTTACGTTGATTGTGTTAATGGATAGCCCTAGTGGCCATTGTCGTGCCAATTGAATGTGGTCACTTAAAATGGTCCATTTACCTTATTCATCCAAAACAATATTTTATTTTGTTTGTTTCTCCCACCACCCAATATTTGATATTGTTTTATTTTTGGCTATCAGTTGGAGTTCAATCGCGAGTGGTAAACCATAAACAAAAAAACAAAAAAAAGAATAAAATAACGAAAAAAAATGGTTGTCAAAACATAAAAATTGGTTATGTGTGAGAACGATTAACGAAGAGCGAACAAAAAGCCAACGAATTGCTATTTTGTGTTCTGTTTAAGTTGTTGTTGCGTGATTGGGCACTAGATGAGAAACATTCGCCACTTCATCTTTTGGTTACGGCAGAGGCCGTATTGAAAAACCTTAAAGGGAATCAAGCAAAGAGTGAAATAAATACCCTAAATATTTCCATTCATACGCGAAGTCATGAATGAGGGGATACAAAACAATATTTGAGCGGTCAATTAATGTCGTACCAAACGATGTGTTCAATCACGCTTTAAAAATTTGGATTGTATACATCTAATTACAAACTTACTAGTTTTATTTTTGAATTTCTTTAAACTTATTTATACCATATACATATGTATATACTTATATTTAACTGTAATTTAGACAGTAGTGTTTAATATTAGTTTTTTTTATGAGATATTGAAAATAATAATCTAAAATTTTCGTGATAATTTAATTACTTAGATAATTGATTTTGATTAAAATTATTTTTTTTTTGCTTAATTACTAAAGTACATATTGTGCATTTATATATATATTTAAGTCGGGCAAATTTAATTTTTTTTTTTTGTGCATCGTGCGTATTAGCGGTATATTTTTTTTTGCAGCTTCATTCATCGATCTCTGGAAGGCCTTGCGGAGGATAATGACTGTAAGTGTTTCACTATTTTTTTATTTGTTTTACCGCTAATTTATATTGAAAAAAAAAGAAATTGAATTTTGGCCCGTGATTTAATTATTATTATTTTATTAATAAATAACATAAACTTATTAGTATTAAAATGAACTGTTGTTAATTAATAGTGATAGGGAGAGTTGTGGAGTGTGTGTAATGCTGCAATGATAGAATTAAATTGGGGTTTCTTTTCCGTACGTCGATTTCTTTGGATGAACATTTTTTTTTATTTATGCTGATTGATGCGAACCCCCCTCATGGTGAGCTAGCCCCGTGCAAGACGTACAACCTGATCAGCATGTGTTCACCACAAGGGTTCAACATGTCTTCACTCAGCCAGTCCTCTCTGGAGGGAATATCAGTATGAAATCTTTCCTCAAAAGATGGTAATGGAATTATGTAATTGGTGGTACCCGAGATATCTCTCTTACACAAAATAGATGATTGTCCTGTATTACTATAGGTTCACATAGAAATGGATTTGAGTACCCAGAATATCAAGCGGTATGAAATGAAAAAGAACCTCCAATGCCTGAGTGGGTGTACTCTTGAGTGCACCACTAATACACAAGGTGGAAGTTCTCTGAATTTTCATCAGCAACTTTTGGTTAGCCATACTGTTTAAGGCTGGCCACCAAACAATAATCGCATATAAAAGTATGGGCCTTATCACTGAGGTATAGATCGAGTATACGACATGGGGATTCAAGACACCATCGTTTCCAATTGCGTTTTTACCGGAGTACAGCGCTAAAGTAGCTTTCTATACCCTTTCTAAAATATTAGGCTTCCAACTAAGTTTGCTGTCCAAAACAACACCCAGGTATTTCGCTTTATCATTAAATGTCAAGTTAGTAACATTTAAAGTATAAGAGGATCAATCCGAGGAAGTTTGAATTTCCTAGAGAAGAGGACCACCTCAGTTTTACGTGGATTGACATTTAGTCCACAACTGTTGGCCCAATTAGAATGAAGACCAAGCACGCTTTGCATGTGCTCTCTTAAGGTACAAGGATACTTACCAAAGACACTAATAGCAACGTTATCCGCATAAGCAATCACCCTAAAACCTTGCCCCTAGTGGTCCAGTAATAGGTCATTTATAACCAAGTTCCAAAGCAGAGAGGACAAGACTGAACCTTGTGGTGTATCTACACCTACAAATCTGCTAATGGAGGATCCGCCCAGCTTAGTCTTCTTGATCCTGCATCTCAGCATCTGATTTAGCCGGCCAACGAGCGATTCAGCAACACCCTGACTCGACAAAGCCCGAGTTATTGCCACCGGTTTAACGTTGCTAAATGCACCTTCTATATCCAGAAAGGCTACCAAGGAGTATTCCTTAAATTCGAGGGATTTCTCAATAGGACAAATCAGGAAGTGTAGAGCGGTTTCTACCGGTCTACCGGTCTCCCTTTACAGTACGCAAGTTGATATTTCGACCACCTAGCCGGCTCAATAGAGCCTCTAATGTGAGCTTCTATTTGTCTTTCTAGTATTTTTAATAGAAACGAGCATACGCTTATAGGCCTAAGGTCTTTGGGATGGCAATGAGAGCTTTTTCCCGCCTCAGGTCCATTTCCTAGGAATATGGCAATGTTCCAGACTGTCATTGAAGATAACTGCCAGCCAGGGTAGAGCCAAGTCAATGGCTTGCTGAACAGCCGCAGGAATAATGCCATTAGGTCCAGCTGATTTATATGGCTTAAGGCTGTTAATTGGCCACACTAGCTTCCTCCTGCTTATTATTTGACTTACAACGCCTGAACCCGTTAAAGCAGTCGGCATTTCAGGTGCCAGTTCGGAGCACTCCGGAAAGTAAGTTATCAGTAGCAATACCAAAGATTCAGCACTAGTTGTAGTCCAAGAACATTTGGTCGCTGGGGATGACTCGGGATGATAGGACTTGAAGTCAATATTTTGCGTAGCCTCGCAGCCTCCAAGGACTCCTGTGTTTTACCACACTTGAGCCTCCAGTCATTTGTTTTAGCACTTCTTATTTAATATTTGTATGTTTTGAGGATTTCTTTTTAGCAGTCCCAATCCGCAACAGTTTTCGTTTTATTGGCTTTTCTAAAATACCTTTCCTTCTTCTCTCCCCCAGCTGTTATTGTAATAGAGAGACCAGCAATATATTTATGTCCTTATGTCCTGATTCATAAATTAGCTTTCAGGACGAGGCTTAGGAGCCGATCTCCCTAAAGCCGTAGTTTTCGATCTGCGCAGAGATCTGCGATGTACAGATAAGGCTACATAATCCGGAGGGCGCCAGGTATCCGGATATACCGTTAGAGACTGAACTGGTTTTTATACTGGACCCCAGTGAGGTTGGTTCTCAGCAAGGTACGATTGACACCTTAACACAGCCCAGTTGCTTAGCACCGTGTTTTTGCCTAACCCATCCAATCAAAGACACAGATGAGCTAGTTGCCCGGTGGTCACCGCGGGGAGGTAACACGAACACCTGTGGAAGCTGCAAAATACGGAGCTGATAACTAGTATCAACTTGATTCCACCAGACAGCTTCATACCTAGACCACCAAATAAAAAATGGAGGTGTGGCCAACACACGACTTTCTTTTACGAACAGATAATTTTGAGAAATTTTATTTTTTTCTTAATTTTTTTTTTAATTTTTAAATTTTTAAATTTTTTTTTTTAATTTTTTATTTTTTATTTTTATTTGTTTTTAATTTTTGGAAACATTTTGTATTAAGTAGTTTTTTGTAAACCTTATACTTTTTAAGATATTTACAAAATAAATTTTCTGGACCAAGGGAGTGGCCACTTCCGGTTATCCGATTTGGAGTAAAATTCACTGGGACCTCCCAATTTATCAAAAAAGCTTAAATCTCAAGTTTCAATTCGATTGATTAAACCATCTGGGCTGTAGAGAGGACACAGACAGACTAACAGACTGACAGACTGACAGACTGACAGACTGACAGACTGACAGACTGACAGACTGACAGACTGACAGACTGACAGACTGACAGACTGACAGACTGACAGACTGACAGACTGACAGACTGACAGACTGACAGACTGACAGACTGACAGACTGACAGACTGACAGACTGACAGACTGACAGACTGACAGACTGACAGACTGACAGACTGACAGACTGACAGACTGACAGACTGACAGACTGACAGACTGACAGACTGACAGTCTGACAGACTGACAGACTGACAGACTGACAGACTGACAGACTGACAGACTGACAGACTGACAGACTGACAGACTGACAGACTGACAGACTGACAGACTGACAGACTGACAGACTGACAGACTGACAGACTGACAGACTGACAGACTGACAGACTGACAGACTGACAGACTGACAGACTGACAGACTGACAGACTGACAGACTGACAGACTAACAGACTGACAGACTGACAGACTGACAGACTGACAGACTGACAGACTGACAGACTGACAGACTGACAGACTGACAGACTGACAGACTGACAGACTGACAGACTGACAGACTGACAGACTGACAGACTGACAGACTGACAGACTGACAGACTGACAGACTGACAGACATTTTCATGATTACTATACTTTACTTTACTAGAGTAAAAGAAAGTAATGAAGGGATACCTATATTCATTTTCAAATTATAATTCAAGGAGCTGTGAAACTGTAAAACACAAAATCAATTTCAAAATTTACTGGAATAGGAAAATAATCCAAAAAAACGGAGTCGGAGCCCGCCAATTCCTCAGGGCTCCGGATCCTTAAAAAAACGAAAATAATCAGACACTCCGCAGCGCCGACTTCAGTTACAAAAATATATTTACATTTTAGTTTTAGAATCCGTGTGGTTTTTAAACCGTCAAATTGTACATAACTCACACGAGCATTTTCTTTCAAAACATATTAAAAAAATATTTATCTTTAATCTAAAACTATTTATGTCATCCTCATCTCTAGTTTGGGAGTATTTTGTTAAAATTACAGCTGCAAACAATGTAAACAATAAAGCTAAATGCAAGCAATGCAGAGTACAAATAAATAATTCAAAGCGTTATACGTCGCAATTTTATTATTATTATTGAAGAGCCATGTGGTTCAGCCACCTCGCACTGCGACCTAAAAGATCTTTTGTGTTTGGGCCCTGCTTAGTTATCCGTCCAGTCAAAATTCAGACTCTTAATGAAGGGCTCATTGCTCTCCCTCCTAGATGTTTACTACAGCATATAGTTCTGCTAGAAAGATGGTAGCATTGTTACCCAAGGACTTAGAGAAGGCTGCCCACTCCCGTATATTCCTACCCCTGACCCGTCTTCCGTTTGATTTAACTCTTACGAGTTGCTGGGAATGAAAAGCCGGCTTTAGGTCACCCAGCTTACTAGAGGAAGGCTAAGTAAAACTGGAGGGTGCCTGGTATCCAAAATCCGAATACTTTGGACTGATTAACCTATCAGCCATTCATCCACCGGCACCTTAGATTAGGTTTTTTTTACGGATTTCCCCTTTAGCGATGTAATTTAGCATGTGCTAAAGGGTTTTAGCACACCGTTCTCCATCTTCAATGAGTCCCACTGCGCCCAACAGTCTTTTAGCGTTGGAGAAGTCTCGAATATCTCGTGTAATGCAGGTTTCTGTCCTTTCCTAATCCAAGCTGTTATTGATAGACTATCTGCATTACCGTGCACTCTACCTTTCCTCTGTTCGATGTTGAAAGTATAATTCTACAGTCGTTCTATTCATCGCGCCATATGTCCTTCTGGTTCTTTAAACTGCATCACTAGCCATTTTAAAACAGCGTGGTTCGTTCAAATTAGTAATTGTTGTCCATACAGATATTTGTGGAAATGTTTAACACATTCCACAATGGCCAGTAATTCTCGCCGGGTTACAAAATAATTTCTTTCTGACCTGGAGTTCTTCCGCTCCATGTTGTTGAGACAAAACACCTCCAATTCCCACGTTGCTGGCATTCGTGTCCAAAATGAATCTTTGACCTAGCCGAGGGTATGCCAATATCGGAATGACGTTTATCAGGCTTCAGTCCACTGGAAAGGCTGGCTTATCTGGGTTAGTTTGTGCAGGCTGGCAGCTATGCACAAGAAGTTTGCGACAAATCTCCGATAGTATGTGCAGAGCCCCGGGAAGCTTCTAACCTCACGCATATTCCTCAGCACTGGGCAACTTCTTACTGCTTCCATTTTTTCGCACAGATTTTTGATGTGTTCGTCGAAACTATTCCCGATTACAATGATGTCATCTAGGTAAACGAGACATGTCTTCCAGCGCACTCCTCTCAAAATTTGGTCCATCAGTCTCTCGAACGTAGCTGGTACATTGCACAGGGCAAATGGCGTAACGTTAAATTGCCATAGACTGGTGCCCGTAGAAAATACTGTTTTCTCTCGGTCTTCTTCTTGAATCGCAACTTGCCAATATCCTCTCTTCAAGTCCAGGGTGCTGAATAACGTTGATTCTGACAGTGTTGTTGATAGTGTAGTGTATCATGTATCCTGTGTAATGGGTAGCAAAACATCATTGATCCGTCTTTCTTTTGCACTAGAAATACCGGTGAACTCCATGGACTATTGGATGGTCAATGATTTTATCCTGGTACATCTGTTGTATCATTATGCCCGCCTCCTCTTGTTTAGCCAATGGCAGTCCCGGGTGCCTGTCGAATTGGTGGTTTACTTTCCGTTTTGATTATGTGCTGTACTACCTCCGTTCGGCCGTATTCATCCTTGCTGCTTCTAAATGCCTCGGCATACTCTGACAACATTCGTACTGCCATCGCAAACTGTTCGCCTTTCAAATGCTGGCACAATCTTTGAATTGATTTCTTCGCCTCGCTATTACTTTTACACTGGCCTCGATACTGCATTGGGTGATACTAACAGCCGGCTGAATTTTCCCGAGGACTACACCGAACTTTATATGTTTAGCTTGTTCGGTTATGTTCATTATTCGGGGAGGAATGCTTGCTCCGGGTAATGTTAGTGTTTTTCCACACAGTAATCCTGTTCGGTATATCCCTATTGTTGGCTGTAATATTCCCACTTTCATGCTCCCAGGATCCTTATCCACGCATGCGTAATCTGAGGCTTCGCACATTGGACCAATATCCAAAGGATTCCTTAGAATAACTTTGACTTCGTTTCTTGCATCAGTAAGGCCCAGAGGGATTTCAATATTCTGCCATCGTAGTAAACACTTCTTCATGTCGAGTGATATTCCGTGTTTTCTCATGAAATCCAATCCACAATGAACTTACCACGAAAATTGAGGATTCCTATCTTTACGGCAATATCGTACTCTCCTTGGACGACTTCGTTCTCTCCGTTAGCAGCTTTCAGTCAATATCGAACCTCTGGATTAATGGCTTCTCTCGTTACTATGTCTGGTGTTATCACGGATTTTGATTCACCGGTGTCAAGAATAATCGTACTCGGCCTACTGTTTATTGCTCCTTCAAAGACGAGGTTGTAGTTGTTTTGCAAAAGATGGCGGAGTATAACGACTCCATGTCGTTGCTACTCGAAGGGTTCCCTTCAGAATTGATAACCCTTATTGGCGCTTCTTTGTTCGACTGTTATGATGGACGAGAATTTTGATCTGCCGGTTTTATACTTGGAGCTCGGCATGCTCTGGCAAAGTGTGCTCTTTTATTGCACCCGTAGCACCTTGGTCCGGATACTGCTGCTGTGGTCCTCGAATTTTCTTCCTTAAATGCTTTTAAGGACTCCCTGATCATAACCTTAATTTGACTCACGTCTACAGCTTCTCTAATCTAGCCGTTTCTCGAGAGAGCGTCTGCTTTGCAGCCTCATATTCCAATGCAGCTATAGGAGCTGTGCCTTATGCTAGCCTGGCAAGCCGTATGATTTCTGCTTCCAATGTTGTAGACTTTCACCTTTGGCTTGCCTGCGGTTTTGTAGTTGTATCTTGTGAAGCTCCTGCATATGGGAGTCTCTTGGGATTTCAACTGGGATGACATCTTATCCTCTTGTGATTTTAACTGGGATGTTAACGTTTGCTGTAGGTCCAATAATAGCTAGTTTTGATTGTCCGGTCGGCTGTGATGTTGAGGAGTTTTGATCTTCTAAAGCTGGCCCCTTTTTTCCTGCGAGTTTCCTCCATCTGCATGATTGTTTCGAGCCGCAATTGTAATTCTGATCTCGTTCCAGAAACTAAGCCCTCTTGCAGCGAGAGATTCTTTCAATTCAGCGAGGTTCATCTTGTTGTCATCCATTTTTCGCACCCGGGTTTTCCGGATTGCAAAATTCCACTTCTGAGACCGATTTGTTATGAACTGGGCTTCTGAGTTCGTCTGGATTTTGTAATTAAAAACACTGTGTACTTTTATGTCACTTGACTTGATTTTATTTCACTTTACTTTACTTATTTAAATCTGTCCGCTTGCAACTAGTGGGGGCTATATCAACAGATTTATTTCACTTGCTACACGATTTAAAGTAAATGAGAAACTGTACCCCGCTTGTCATCGGTCGTGTTTATATACCAGTTTAATACTGCTCCCGAAATTTCCTTTATTGCGCCAACCGTCCGAGCTATCGCTGTTCATAACGTGGACCTGTGGTTAGGGGAAATTGTTGATGGATTCTTCACGAGGAATATGAAAAAAAAGAAAACCAATCGATAAGTTTTGTCGATGAAGCTAAAACTAACGCAGAAATGTTTAGCATTTGATGAATGGATAAGTTCCAAGCTTCGAAGGTATATGAACATCAATGTTCATGATAAATCCGGAAAAGTTTTCAATCTTGGACTAGTCAGAATAATTGGGTCATGTAATGCAACAAATGTTTCGAACACCTTAAAACCTTTCACCTTTCGTTTAAAGAGGTATTGTTTCAACCATAAACGACGGAGCTTCTGTTATGGTTAAATATGGCAATACACATTCTGTTCTATAACACGAATAAATGACGAACCAAATATTGATAGCGAAAGTGAACCAGAGGATGAAACTTTTCCAGAAAGTGAGATTTTAGATAATGTGCGTGCTATAGTAAAAATTTTTAAAGGATCGTAAGGGCGAAATGATATTTTACAACAAAACGTACGTGCAGAAGTTGGTCATGAAGTTAGTTTGGAATGGGATGTGAAGCATCGATGGAATTCTATTAACCCAATGCTACAAAAATTCTTAACACTGTAAAAGCCAATAGAGACCGCTTTGAAATTTTTAAATACAACACATTTGTTAACTAGAATTAATTTTAAAATAATGGACGATTTATCTAACATTTTAAAACGAACCCCTCGAACTAACGGTGCTTATCTTGGGCAGAAAAGGGCGAATTTAAATACCGCTAAAGGCGCTATTAAATTTTTATTCAAAACAATCGACGATGTAAAAGCCAAAGGTTCTCTAAATTTTCAGGTATTTATTAATCAGCTCAACGAACATATTATGACGCGATTAGATTCAAGAAAGAACCAGAGAATCATTTCTTTACTATACTGCCTGCTGCAACAAAAATTACCGACGAGGGATGACATCAATTTTGGAAAACGTTTATAAAATAGGGTACATCCTAAGCCAATGGACTCAGACTCAACTGATTTGAGTATAGTGGACGAAATAGACCCAATCGTGGCATCTACATCTTTAGAAAATGAGATTAATAATGTCATCATTGAAGCTGCCAATGAAGGCGTAGAAAACTCATTTTCTTCTCTTCGAAAAGAGTTTTTAATACATATTTAAAAAACTGGCAAAACAACTAAACTTTAATTGCAGCAACCGAACCTGAACTGAATTAGAACTCGGTTGAGTGATCATTCGTTAAATTGTATTACTAGTATATTTCCTTATGGCAATGAAATGAAACCAAACTTATAATTTTATTTGTTAAAACTGAAACTCATATTTGAGTTAATAATTTTTTGTTTTTTAATTTTGATAATTTATTTAAAAAAATAATAATTTTTCAGTTAAAAAAGAGAAACCGAAACCTCAAAAGTAAAAACCGAAAACGAGCGGTTTTTCGAAATCCGCTTTTGTTTGTTTTGGAAACTCTAGCACAACCATTCTGTTATCTGTTGAACAATTTTAAAATCGCAGTAAAATTTGCCAATCATTTTGCGATAAAAAAACATGAAATACAAATATTATAGCATTCAAAAAAAAATCTGGGCAAAACTGGAGCTGATTCATATACTCGTACATAATATAATTTTTATTATTGTAATTTTTTGAAAAAAAATTATTGATTAAAAATTATTATTTTTTTGTTGTGTTCAGTTGTCCTGGATTTTTTCTGCAAACAAAATAAAAATTTATTTATACATATGTATGTATTATTATTATTACTATTTTTTAACTGTCCACTCATTTCACAAAAAAATCATTTTTTATGTGCGAACAAACAAAAAGCCAACACATTTACACATGAAAACGTACATAAACCCACACCTCATTTTTATTTACTTTTATTTATATATACATGATTATTATTATTATATATTATACATTATTATTATCATTACTATTATTAAACAAAAAACCAAAAAAAATCCTGAAAATTTATGCCTATTTTTTATAAATACGATTTGGTTTAAATATGATGAAAAAAAAATTGATTTATATTTAAATAAACTAAAAAATAAAACAAACATGTATTAATATAAAAATGGCGCCGTATTTTAATTCAAAATTTAACAGGCATATTATTCGCACGACGCCATTTTGTTCAATTTTTCATTTGTTAAATACCAATATGGCGGAATGCATTCAATTTTAGAGCAATTTTATATGAACATTAATGTTTATTGATACATTTTTGTGTGCGATGGTGATTGGATGGTAATTTAATCCACTTTAATATTTGAATTATTTTTAGTTGTTGTTGGCATTTTTTTTTTGTTGGTAGATTTAAATTTAAACAAAAAAAAAAACAACTAGAATAACATATAATCAGGATGAAATAATTTATTATTTTTGTGGGTGGTATTATAGTATTGTTATTATATAACTATAAATAACACACAAAAAAAAATACATAATCCTCTTTCCTATCAATATACCTAATGTAAACAACCGGATATCCTTTCATCATTATTTTTATTGTTAATATTTTTTTTGGAGATTTTTTAATTTTTAAAATAATTAATATTCCTGTTTCATGTACATATGTACTGATATGAAAATAGGATAAACAAAAATATTTTGCAATTATACTAATCCTAATAATTGTATGTGTTCAATAAACTGTTCAAAAACGTAATTTTCGAATTGATGGTCTAAAACGCTAAATTATCAGAAATAATATTAGTGTAGCACTGTAGTAAGCATTTAGCAATACACCATTCAACAACATCCATAAAATATATTTAAATAAAAACAAGAAATTTAAAAAATAAACTCTTAATAATTTAAACGGAATAAAACTCGCTCTTTAAATTTATAAATAGTATTCATCAAATAAGGAGTGAGTTGAATCGGTGTGATGTTTTTAACACACACAGGTTTGACAGTGTAATTCAAGAAAAAAATTAACATATGAGAAACAAGATCCTAACATAAAAGGATACTTTAGGCTTTCCAAATCTGTACTTGTTATTCCATAATTTAGGGTTGGGCTCTGATGACAAATTTTCATATATTACGAAAATGATCGAATATATGATTCTACACTCTGCTACATAACACAAATCTATCTCTCAAAATTATGGAATAGCAAGTACAGATTTGGAAAACCTAAAGATTCCTCTTTCTATCCAATATGGTGTATATCCCTGCAAGCCAATCTCTGAAATTTGTGTTATTTAGCAAAGTGTAGAATCACGATTTTTCGAAATAGGGTCGAAAGGCCGAATGTTGAAAGGCGGATTGTGTCGAAAGACCGAATGTTGAAAGGTCAAATGTCAAAAGACCTGTAACGAGTGCCCAACTTAGTTTTTAGTTTTTTTTAGACTTTAGTAATTCTGTCAATGGTGCAGCTATGGAGGAGTAATTGGGAACAAACCGCCTGTACCAACCAACTCATACCTAAGAATCTTCGTAATTGTTTGAGATTTGTCGGTTGTGGGAACTTTTCAATGGCTCGAACCTTTTCGGGATCAACGCGAATGCAGCCTTCGCCTACTATATGCCCTAAGTATTTAATACGCTTCAGCACGAATTTGCTCTTCTCCACGTTGACAGTGAGATCAGCCTTCTTCAACCAACAAGCCACGAGTCACAGAAGCTCGATGTGATCCTCAAAACTACTGGATGTAATCAGCAGATCGTTTAGATAGACAAATATCCTATCATGGTACTCGTGAGGAATCACACGATGCATCAAACGACTCATGGTTTGGGGGGCATTGCACAACCCGAAATGCATCACGGTGAACTGATATAGAGGCCTGCCCGCAACCGTAAACGGTGTCTTTGGTTTAGCATCACTGTCGAGTGGAATTTGCCAGAATGCATCTTTAAGATCCAGACTTGAAATGTATTCGGTGTTTTCCAAACAAATCAGAATTCCTTCGATTAGCGGCAGCGGATAGGCATCCCCAACAGTCACTTCGTTAACATTCCGGGCATCAAGGGATAAACGAACTTTTCCGTTTGACTTTGTCACTAACGTAACTGGAGAAGGCCAAGAGCTGTTTGACTCTTCTATCACGCCGAGTTCTAGCATACGATCGAGCTCCGTGAACAGAAGTTTTTGAATGGCAGGTGAAATGGCTTAGTGTCTTTGTTTGATAGGTCTAGCATTTGGAGTATCAATGCTATGGCTTAAAAGTTTGGTACGTCCCAGCCCTAATTTAGCAGAGAACGGAAACTGAACTATAATGGCATTTAGTTTAAGCAATTCACTTGGGGTTAATGTATGCATTTCGAGTAGAGGGTCTTCCGTTTTGCTTGTACTTCTGATAGGTACATTTCATTGATGTGAATTTTTAGGTTAAACAACTTGAAGAAATCTATGCCTAGATACAAGGTTTACGATAGATTTGGAGATAGAAATACCCGCATACGCTAAGTTTGATTATTGAACGAAACATTAACTAATATGTAACCCAGCAACCTTTCTTTGGATCCGTTCGCAGTCGTAATGAACGATGAAAAGTTGTGTAACCGCAGATCATTATTACTGAGGAAATTCAAGCAATCTTTTCCCAATACACTAACGTTAGCACCTGAGTCGAGAAGACCTCGAAAATTTTGGTTATTCATATGAACATCCAGGTATGGACGATCACCATTCGAAATGTTTTGAGAAATGATGGAATCACAAACGGAGCGGCGGAGTTCTTTACGAGTCTTAAAAAATGTGTATGATCGTTGGAATTTAAGTTTCGGCTTGGAAGTAATTTTTGCGTCCGTAAAACAAAATTGCGATTTTAGTGGTTCCGACGAAGTATTCGGTAGAATTCCGGATCTGTGTTTGAGAGATTGATGGGTATTCTAAAATGTGGATTCTCCTGTCGAACACATGACGTGTGGAAAGCATTTACATCAGGAATCGGGGTAATTTTATTGTTTCCCTGAGACGTATCACCTAACGAATGGACGATTCTTGAAATGTTGGGTTATAAACTTCCTGGACGTTATATCTATGGGTGGGTATATTTACAAAGGTGGGAGAATTGATGGCAACTCTTGCCCAGCTGTCTTCTAAGTTATTACATTCGAAGGCTAGTTGCCTAATGGTGCGTATATCTCGGTTCGCGAGTAGTATTTGTAATTGTGGATCCATGTTATCTTTTAATATTGCGAGAATATCTGAATCTGAAATCGGAGTTTTAGCTTGGAGTGCTATTTTGACGACCGCGTCTTGAAATTCGCCGAACTTTTCTCTAGGTTTCTGTTTTCTGGTATCCATGGCCAGTACCATTCGGAAGCAGTACCACTCAGAATATTACCTAGGTGGTCGATTAAATTTTTACATGAGATGTTAGAGGCTTGTACCAAAAATTCCAGTCTAATCAAAAATCGGTCAATTGGTAAATCATTCATTGTGCCACTAAACTTCAAATTCCACGAATTGATTATTCGAGAAACTGACGTCTCGTGTGCTCTATTGAAGCAGGCAGGTTCTGATTGAAACGGGCGTGTCTGTGATGTTTGGGCTATGGGAGGTTGAGGAATTTGAGAACTAAATCCGTGCTGAATTTGTTCTTCATGACAATGAGGGTGAAAATGTTGAGATGTTAAATTTTGGTACACATTTGAAGTAGACGGTAACTGTACTTGAATAGGATCATTTACAGATTGAATTCTCCTTTGACCTTGCTGATTCATGGCTATCGACCTAGTGTTGTTACGTACTGAACCCATTGCGCTACTCAACATTTTCGTTGGTGGAGCCGAAGGATTATCAAATGGATTGGAAATATTCTCAATGCACGGTGGTCGCGAACTAATACTAACAAATTCGTTAATTTCAGGTTTCGATTATTTCACTGACGACAACGCATTTGCATTAATAATATTGTTTAACGGTTGGGCTTTCAGTGTATCTAATTCAAACATATCGAATGCTTTAGAATTTTTACTCGCTATAGGTTGACTAATTGCGTTCATGTTGGATCCTGACATACAAGATTCAAACGACATTAACTGGTCAATATTTTCTTGAGGTTTATTTAGTGATCCAGGTTGTGTATTTGTGATACCACCTTCTGGTGAATCAATCAAATCTATTTCCATTAATACCATTTAGCAATTCAATTATGGCACCGCATTTAGCCAGTAAATCTGCAATAGCTGGTGTCAAATTTTCAATGTTTAAATTTCGGAGACGTTAAAGACGCTCACGATAATGGGTTATTCTAGATTCTAGTACTTTACTTTGTTGTGCCGTGGATATGATCGAGGTACTGAGATGACTATAAATTCGTTGAACTTTCAGAGAACCTAGTCTATGTTCATAATCAGGGTTATTAATTGCTTTTATATGTGGTCTTAAGGGTATGAGAACAGCAAACAATTGTTCAGATTGTCGCGGACACTCATTAAAAAATCTAAATAAAAAAAATTAAATTATTCTGACAAAAGAAAAAAGAAAGAAAAAATATAAAACCGAAAAAAATTAAATAACCGTGCTGTACCGCTTGGTTTCAACCGCATGGTTTGGTTGTAACCACGAGCTACCACCACAACGAACAATCCGATTTTTACCATGTGTTTGGTTTACCTTTACCGTTTTGGGCGCCACTGTAACGAGTGCCCGACCTTGCAGTCACCCGTTAACAGAATGCCCAGTATTCACCACCTGCAGCGTTGGGCCGACAATCGCACAGTCTGGGGCGTGGAGAAGTGGTGGTACCCTTACTGGGTCTAAATGCTGCCTTACTTAACTGAATTAACGAAACAAACACACACACACACACACACACACACACACACACACACACACATGTCGCAACGCTCACCTCCTGAAATAAAAATAAACTAACAACTAGCCCATCATTCCATTATTACAATCATCACAATCCTCATTTATATTCTTCATTATAAAATTATACACTTAAAGAAGCTAAACGTTACGTTATATAAACATACAAAACAAAATCTTGTACATTTTTTTTCTCTCTCGGTCGGGGAGGAGGAATAATCACTACAATCGAGTTACGACGTCCACTACGTTAAACCGTATCCCAGTGCTGGAGTCAGTAGGGCCCTCCCGAAACTCGCCACTAAGATATGAAATGAGAAAAAAAGCCAGGGAAAGCCGCCAAAGCGAGAAAAGTCAAAATATACAAAATTAGAAATTAATTTTAATTAGATAATTATATACAAACAAACAAAAAAAATAATAATAATCGAACAAAAAAAAATAATAGGCAATTGGATGATTATAACGGGTTGTTGCTGGTCAGCTGTTTGATAATTTCGTCACTGGACGTTTTTGTAGGCAAGGCCGTATATACACGCGGTTGCGACGCGCCCTTGAGAGTCCGCAAATAGCGGTATCGTTCCGTTGGAAGAATTTTGCAACAATATAATGAGGCGCAGCAATCTCCAAACCTACGTTCCGACTTTTATGTAACTTTCCACTTGTCTCGCCTGATCCAATTCCAACCGTAAGATGGGGTTATAACACGTGTGGCAGTCCAGTTATCTACCTCTTTCTCTCGCGTAGAATCGTGACTTCGTTTACTTATTTATTATACCCATTCACCAACTGGGCATTTCGAATACTGTACATCAGCAAACGAATACAACAACAACAAAAAAATCGTAATTGATAATTAATTTTCGTATCACTTATGTTAACTTATCCCACAAAAACCCTTTTTATTAGTTTTTTTCGACCTGTTACCAACACCGCACCAAAATGAATTTCCGTCCAATCTTTCTTCTTTTTTTTTTTTTTCTTCCACCACATCAACAATGAACAACACGCCACGCAACCAGAACGAGCACTCTCAACACCAAGATTTAAATGCGCGACATCTGTGTTGTATCACCAAGTTTCACGTAGGCGTAATCGCAAGATAAGCAATTATCATGGATACACACCATAAAGTTGTGCCATAATAATGTCAACACCCTGACGCCCTGGTTATTTGCAAGGTCCACACGTTACAGACCGTTTGTATCAAAATTGATTTTAATTTTTCATCTTTTTATGAAGGAAAATTTTCAAAATATATATTTTTATGAAAACCAAAATTTATATTTTTATCAAAATTTTTGTGTAAAAATGCTTAATAGTAAATCGCCTTAAATATTAAAATCTTCTTAAGTTTTTTTTTGTCATATAATTAACAATTAATTAATTATAATTGATCACAATCATATGCTATATACACAGGATTTATTAGCACATATTTTCAATTTATTTAAAACATTTTACATTAAGAAATAAATTCAATGGTTTTAAATAATGATTTCAATCAATTAAGTGAGGGATCACTACATTTGCCTGAAAAAAAAATTCAGAAATTTTAAAATCTAGAATAGTGAAAAATTTCAAACCCAGAAAAATATTTCATGATATTTATTATGTACGAGTACATATGTATTCGTTTTTATAGCATAGTATTTCTTGCTAAGCCTTTTAAAAAGCCATTTTGGACCACTTATGTTTTTTTGAAAGAATATTTTTAATTCTTTTTTCTTTCAGAATATAGTTGTTGCAAATTTTAGACTCCTCTCCCAAATAGATGCATTCCATTCTAGCTTTGACAATGGCTTGCCCTACTGCTTAAACTTTGATAAGTTGATAAAGAGCCGTGTGAGCCTTACCAACCACAACTTTTAATCGCTGGTGCCATGCCTCAACAGAATTTTGTGTTCTATGCAGAGGGTCTGTCATTATGTCATGCACCGACCAAAATTCTAGCGCATATTTCGGAGTCCCTTTTTTTAGAGTTTCATTGACTGTGCTCTTTTTAGTATTACTTATTAGAAAAATTAGGTTTAACATTGTCGTTACGACGAACCAGTTTACGTACCTGTAACATAGTTTTTCTCAAACAAGTTGGAAATTTTTTTTCCCATCAGCATCTAAATTTAGATTTAATTCCGCGAAATAGTGTGGAATTTCCGCCGGTGGTAAAAAAGCTAAACTTTTAAGCATTCTCATACTTAAACTGAAATCTATAAAAAATAATTTTTTAATTTACATATATTATTATATTAACCTTAAATTTATTTAAATATACACACATTCGTTATTTCCGCATACTTCGAGGATAGTCATTCAGTCTGAATTCGCCTCCATAAGATTTGTCCAAATTGGAAAAAGCAAGCAGAAATCGCAGCTTTTTCGATGTCAGATAGTATGAATTTTGGATTTAAAAATATATTTTCACAAGCGACTTTGCAAATTTCTTAAAATGCTTCGTTGTAACTCGACAAACTCTTCGACGTCATAATAACATAAAGCATTGGTAAAATTGTGTCACCAATTTTGCCATGAATTGTAAATAGCTGGTACATAATTTTGGGAACTACTTTGAACGTGCAGTCCATCAACCACATATCGGATTTCGATAATTCTTTTAGGTTATCTACTGTACCCAAAACAACATTTTTTTGGCCATTACACTCTTTTTCGGATAAAAGAAATAAGTCACCATCCAAATATTTTTAAATTTTCTGGAATTTCAAATTAATGATTTTCTGTTTTCACATGCCCTGTAATATGTGATTTTGATTTTCTTGTCTAAATGATAAGTAAAACCATCAATTATTATTTTAATTCCTCCTTTATTTGTCGTAACGGTGTTAATATCCATTTAAATTTCGGATAAAGGTATGTACGGCGTAGGTAAACGAAATATTTCACAAAATATTTAGAAAAAAGTTGTTCACTTCACAGAATGATATTTGATACTATTCGCAATTTTATCGCAGTTACTGAATTTTACAAAAAGATTTGCACAAATTGACACATACAAACATTGATATCAACGGGATAAATTACGGAAATAAGATTATCGCAAAAATTAACAAATAAAATTCAATTAATATAATCATAAAACAGTTAAACAAAACTATTTTATATGCCTATTTCTAAATCTGGTTTCATGATTGATTTTTTGTGTGCATTAGTCCACAATTAATACAACACAACACACGCACATACACACATACACAGCACACGTATGTTCTACATATTATCTTACCGAGCAAACGGCGCAGTGGTTAAAGCTGCGGCGGTTGAATCGGGAGGTACCGGGTTCGAATCCCTATAGGGGCGGGATGCAAAAGGGATTTTTCATCATCTGATTGCGATCGGTGATGAAGATGAACACATCTATGACCCCCTGTTGAGAGTGCAGAATCCATGGGCCGACCCACCTTTCATGTCAGCACTACGGGTTGGCATGAAGCAATGCAATGTGCAGGTGGTTTTCAAAGACGGATCTGTAGCCGCCCGTCCTCGATTTGGCTACTCCAGGCGTAAGGTAGGACGGTAAAAAATAAATCAAGAAACAAACATATTATCTTTAAATTGTATTCATTGAACTGCCAGAAAAAATCCAGAAATCTCTGAAAAGTTGCGCACGCAACTTTTCAAAGACTTCCGAATTTTTTCTGGCAGTTTTGAGATTTTGAGTTTCGGGATTTTAAATTTCTTGATTTTGTTTTCTAAATTTTTTTTTTTGAATTTCTTTATTTCTGTTTTTTTTTTGTTTTGTATTTTTTCCAGGATTTTCATTTTCTGTTTTTGTTCTAGATAAGGTAGCCAACCCATTAATTGAAGAAAAATTTCATGAAAATTCAGCCTTTCTTTTTAACACATTTTATGCAAGTGTACAATTGTTTGACAGTGTATTTCAAAAAATTTATATGTGAGAAATAAGATCCTATAACATATGCTTAATAACACAAATTTCAGAGATTGGCTGCTTGCAAAGACATCATATAGGATAGAAAGAGGATACTTTAGGCTTTCCAATTCTGTACGTGTTATTCCATAATTTAGGGTTGGGCTCTGATGACAAATTTTCAAATTTTACCAAAATGATCGAATATAAGAAAAATTATGATACTACTTTTTGCTAAATAACACAATTCTCAGAGATTGGCTCATATATAGACACCATATAGGATAGAAAGAGGATATCTTAGGCTTGTAACAGACCATCGCTACCAACATGTTAATTCTTCCTAGTATTCCAATCTCCATTTCACAGTCGGTCAATTTACTAAACATGCAACCAATGGAACCGACTATCGAATAAAATCTAATGTACCATTGTTGCGTCAATTAAATTCTCTCTCATTATATTTTCCTTTTTACGTTTTCAATTCAGTTGAGTCAGTGCGCATACCAAACACAGTATATAGCCGAAATATTAATAATTTCATTTGTCCACGACTAACGTATAATATACTCATTATACGTTTGTTTCTTTAATTATAATGATTTCCATTATTCACTGCTAGTTTATCTAGAAGTCCCTTCTTCCATTATTCACTACTACCAAATAAAAATTTCATTTTTGAAATTTTATCTAGTAGTCTCTTGCCATTTTCATTAATATTAAGTTGAGACGTCAAAATGTCGACGGAAGTATTTTAAGTTTATTTAAAGCATTTGATAATAAAACACAATTTTTTATCGGTTGTATTTACTCGCATATAATAGCTGTTATTCACTCAGATTTAAGACACTCGCCTATCGACTGGTGTATGTAAAGTTGCTTGTGCTTTTTCTTTTTGTACCTATTATATAATACTATATAGTGCGGTACGAAAATAATTCCAAGCCTTCCGCTTAATCATTGTAAGGGAGTTTTGTATACAATTTAATTTATACATTAATTAATAATTATACTTGTATTAAATAAACATTCTAAAATAAAACATTTATGAACTTTTATAAACATTGTTAAATAAAATTGAGTGAATGGAATGGTGAAACTTTTATGAAATAAAATATATTAATTTTGTGTCGTTTTATTTATTAAACTACACCAACGTCATAGGCTTTCCAACTTTGTATGCAGTATTCCATAATTTGGGTTTGGGCTCTAATGACAAATTTTCAAATATCACCAAAATGATCGAATATATGAAAAATCAGTTCGATGTTGAAAGGCCGAATGTCGGAAGGCTTAATGTCGAAAGGCCGAACGCCGAAAGGCCGAATATCGAAAAGCCGAATATCGTATGGCCGAATGTGTCGATAGGCCGAATGTCTAATGGCCGAATGGATCGAAAGGCCGAATTTTTTCAAAGATCGAATGTCTAAAGGCCGAATGGGTAGAAAGGCCGAATGTCGAAAGGGCGAATGGGTTGAATGGCCGGACATGTGGAAAGGTCGTATCGGTCGAAAGGCTGAATTTTCATGAAATTTTTCTTCACTTAATGGGTTAGAAATGTTACCAAAATGATTGAATATATGAAAATTCATGATACTACAATTTGCTAAATAACACAAATCTCAGATATTGGCTCGCATAGACACCATATAGGATAGAAAGAGGATACTTTAGGCTTTCCAAATTTCTATGCAGTATTCCGTAATTTAGGGTTGGGCTCTAATAACAAATTTTCAAATATCACCAAAATGATCGAATATATGAAAAATCAGTTCGATGTTGAAAGGCCGAATGTCGGAAGGCTTAATGTCGAAAGGCCGAACGCCGAAAGGCCGAATATCGAAAAGCCGAATATCGTATGGCCGAATGTGTCGATAGGCCGAATGTCTAATGGCCGATTGGATCGAAAGGCCGAATTTTTTCAAAGATCGAATGTCTAAAGGCCGAATGGGTAGAAAGGCCGAATGTCGAAAGGGCGAATGGGTTGAATGGCCGGACATGTGAAAAGGTCGATTGGGTCGAAAGGCTGAATTTTCATGAAATTTTTCTTCACTTAATGGGTTAGCTACCTTAAGATTTATCAGAGTTCGGTAAAATTCCTAAACATAAGCAATATAAGTTTTATATTTCTGAATATTTTGCATAAATTCTTTGTATTGTGTAGCTAATTCGTTGTTCTTCATGAGTTGCCTTTCTAGTTGAAGAAATCTTGCTGTTGCAATCTTTTGGAATCTTTTAGGTCTGTCTGTTGTTCGAACGGAATTTTAAGCGTGTATCTACCTCCTGATTCTCTTTTCTCGGTGGATGTAGTTCCTCTATTGCCCAAAACTTCTGTATTTTCCTTTGTTGTGATTGCTACGGTTTTGGTTAACGGCTCGTCTGTTGAGTGTGAATTATTAGATCTTCCTAAAATTATCCACCGAACCTTGTACGTTGAGCAATTGGTTGTTGATTATTTATTTTTATAATATTCGGTAATACTAAATCGGCTTAGTAATCTGCACCAATAAGTAAGTCTACCGGTGCTGACGTATGGAAGTTAGGATCAGCCAGCTGAGGTAGATTTTTCCAAGTCTGGGTTGTTATTGCTCTCCCAAGTAGCACCAAATAACTTTATAGTTTTGTAACCCATTTCCAACGTCGGTACAACGTCACAAATTTCTATAAATTCACTTGTTTGACATCGACTAACAATTTTTATTTTTTCGTCGGCACTACCACAATGCGACGTTATATGTTAGCAGCCGCCAGAGCGTTATTTTATATCTACTTGACAACTTTTTTGACTATTTTCAACTATTGACCGAATAATATGGATTTTATAACCGTGAACCGATTATTTAGTTATGTTGTCGTAATATGTGGTATTTAATAACTACCTAGCAACTTTTTTGTCGTGTAAAAACCAATATCCAGCCTAAATGTTTTGTTGTTACCTGCACGACCACAAGATACACATTTTTTTACATATGCATACAATTTAGTGAAATAATTGACAAAAAAGTTATTTTGTGACCAACATTATTACATCATCGGCAAACAACCTTGTGTCATGTCAATGTCAATTTTTATATAAATAATTTAATATAAAAAAGTTTTCCTGACTTCAACTTCTTTTATCTTCCAAAATAGGTCAATCATCATTTTTGTTATACTAAGGATTTAATTAATGAATAATTATCAACAGTTCTATTTAATTAAAATTGAATTGTATTAATGTTTTACGTTTTTGAAGTTTTAATCATGTTGTTTATATTACGCGAATGTATCATAAAAAACCAAATACATTTGTATCCATACAGTCTCCTTTGTCTTTTTCAGGGAATTTTAAATTAACTATCTCATTCGTTTTTTTCTTTTTTGTCGTTAAGGAATTTTTGGTGAATGCACAACGCTTTTCAATATAACTTATTTGGTGTGCAAATATCTTTACAGTTGAATTCTTGAAAATTTGGTAATAAAATTAAATAAATCGTCGGGAGAATGACTAAAATAATTTGCAGATAACTTTTTTGGAAATAAAATAACAAAATTGTTATTTTTGAGTCGAATTTATTATAAGTTGGTTCTTAATCTAACTTTTTAGTGGTTTAAATATATTTTAATACATAATATGAAGTTCGCCATTTTTAATTACACATGTATACAAAAATTTGTATTTTCTTTAAAATAAAATTCTGATTTTCATACTTCTCATGACTAAATATTATTGTAATATCATTATTTTAATGGTGGGGATTATTTCAATACGGTTTAAATTGATTTTAGAAAATTTTAGTCAACCTAAAATAAAAATATTTTTGAAATAACAGAAATATATTTTTAAAAAAGACGAATTTATAAGGCGCATGAGTTTTTAGTTCACTGATAGGTGCACATTTACGATAAAACTTGCTTTGTTTATTAAAATATGTCGTATCTTGCCAGATTTTTGGGTTACCATTATTACAGGGAATGTGAATATTACATTTATAATTGTTATGAAGTAAATTTTCATAAAGTCGTAAATAATGAAATAGATGATAAAGGAAATAGACAAATAATTATTATATTTATAAGATAAAAGAAGACAACATGATTATTTATATATTTTATAAAAAATAGTTGTCCTGTCTGTTAAAATATTAACAAAATTGTGGTCAATATATCTATTTCCTGACTTGTATTCTATGGTCAATTGACAAGTCGGATAATAGTTATTACGACGTTGTTACAACCCAAAATTTCCCCATTAACGTTGTATCTCAGTTTTCATACCATTGTCACAACGTTGGCTAGCCGACCAGTAGTCATTTAGCCAACCACAGTAAAACGTTATCCCAACCCACTCGTGCTACTTGGGCTCCGTTGTTGGTTGTCTGTTATTTTATTCACCACGTAAGCTTCTATTTCCAGATTATACTTCGATTGAAATTGAAGCATAATTGATAGTTTAGCAGCATTTTTGATTATTTCTTTGTTGTTTGCGCAAATGCCAGTGATGTTCAATTCTGTGCTACACGTTTTTTGTTTGTAGTCTGTTTACTGCGATTGAAGTGATAAACGTGTCTTGTAAGCAAGGTTCTATAATGGCACGTAGATAACAATCTCGTCCAGTCTTAGTTGTTGCTTTTACTAGCGCGGTTGGTAAGAGAAGGAACGCGCCATTTGTACTAGCGTGTAATGTAGTATTGCTGATGTTTGCTGCTCCGGGTTTGGTTGTTATTGTTTCAATCTTATTATTGTGTAGTAGCTGATGATGTCGTCCTTGACATTGTTTTACACGATGTATTAGCCTTACATTCGGCTAACGCGTTGTCGCTTTTAATACACCTTCTACATAGTTGCAATAATGATACCAGCTGATTTTTTGTCAAGAATGTTCATTGCTTTAAATTTGGAGCAATCTGCAAGTTGATGCTTTTGTAGTAGTTGCTGGTTTACGGAAGTTCGAAGTCTTTTCTCGATAAACTGTTTCTAATGCCGTAAAACGCGATTCAAGGAACTTCATGAAATTTTCAAGAGTTTGAATTTCTCTTGGATTTTCTAATGACATCTCGTATGCTCTCAGCGATTCGTGATCCAGTTTTTTGGCCAACACGTATATCACTATTTGATCCCAAGAATCAGGGTTGATTCCTAGGTGCTTGACAGCATGCAAACATTCTCTGGTCGTGTCGTATAATCCACTTATAGCTGGTGCGGATTCGTTATTTATTGTTGGTTGTGCCATCAAGGTATGAATGTATTTGTTTACGTTCATCCTGCGATTATCGTATCTTGTTTTGATTATGTCCCATGCGGGTTCATAGTTTTTCTCCCACGGATTGCAGGTGATTTATCAGCCTGGCTGCTTGACCCCCTATGTAGATCTTCAGATAATTAACCTTGTGTGTGTTGTTAAGTGCTTGGTTGTTGTGCACTTATTGTTCAAACTTTTGATTTCATGTATTCTCCATTAAAGTGGGGTATTTTTATTTCCGGAAGCTTAATTTCTACCGGTCAATTGCTGCCGGCTTTGTATTGTTTGTTCTTCATGATGACCTCTACTATTATTTCGTCATACGCTTTTCATATTACGTCGTAGTATTCAGGCATATGTTGTTGTGAAGGTCTAACATTTGATTCATTATTCTCTCTATCTGAGTTAATGATAAATCCAATGATGCTTCAGCTTTTCCTTGTTCTAATTTGCTTTTTCTGGCTCCTGATGTCTTGTTGTTTTAATTGTTGTTTGAATTTTGGCGATAGTCTGAATAAAGTGTCATGTCTGGACAGTTTTCCAGTTAGTGTGCCTAGCCAACAATTTCCCTAGAAAAATGATTAGGGCAATTTCATTTGAGGTGCCCCACCTATGAAATATCCCTTATATTCACAGCGACGGCTTGAAACTAAACTTCTAATTTGTTCTTGATTTGTTCTTAACTCTTGAAAGGTGGTTAGTGGGGATTGAATAGCTGTGCTTAATAAGGTTAAGGTCCGAGCTGCAGGTTGCCCAGGTCAGAGCATAAATATGAACTTCTTTTAAATACTTATGTATACACACAGCATGAGGTTTGCATTTAAATGCATCAGAGACAAATTGTTGCCAATATATGGAGCAAATCGTAAGTGGTTCTACGATACACTTATTATACCGCAAACTATTTAGAAAGACTTCTTTGAAACTCCATACCATACCATTATAGTCCGCCACCAAATAAAGTTGTTTCACATATATTGCACTGCGCATAACGCTCATTATTCCGTCGGAAGGCTTTTGGTCGTCGATTTGAAAAACACAGTGAGAACTCGTCCGTGATCAAAACGCCTTCCACATATCAAGGGTCCAATTCACATGCTCTCTAACGAATTCCAATTCACTATTTTCGGTGTTCTACTGTTAATGTTGTTGCTGCTTTTATAGGCAGCTATGAATTGCTCTGTTAATAGAATCATTTTTATAAAATGTCCAAAAGTGACCATTGCGTCTCGATACCTTCACCAGGACTTCTTTAATGATCATGGGTTTCTCTGTAAGTTTTCACACTAGAAATTGTTGTTTGTTAAACATTTACTCTAGAATGACCTCTGCTAACATTAATCGCCATTTAAATTTCTTAACGTTCGTCCATTATAAACTAAATAGTAGGGTAAAATGAAATTGAGTAGAATTTATACAAATTTTTAAATTTTATGTGGGCCTTTCATTCGAACGAATTTTGACACTTTAAACGTTGAATCTACACACATTTTTAAACCTTGACCTGATTATTTTTCTAGAAATAACTACTGGTTAGACACATCAATTGAACCACTTTCCAGACATGACACTTCAAGGTTGAATTTATACAAATATTTAAGTTTCCAATGAGCCTTTCATTCAAACCAATTTTCTCTGGCTCCCTACATGAAATTTGACCTGATAATTTTTGAAGGAATAACTGTTAGCTAAGCACACATGACACTTTAAAGATTGAATTTAAATAATTTTTTTAAATTTCTTATGGGCCTCTCACTCAAACGAATTTTCCCGAGCTCCCGACATAAAACTTCACCCGACTGACATTGCTTGCGACGGTATGATCGTAGTTTAGACGTTGTTCCGGATGCAATGGCAACAATTTCCTTATTAATTGAGTAGTTTACATTGCAAGGAGAAGCAACACCAGTTTCGTGAATTATTATTGGAAATAGGTGTGGGGTTTCTTGATTTACCGTGTCACACTACACAGCCCGATAACAAGTTTTGACTCACATTTTTGTAAAATAATTTGATCTTTCTCCTAACTGTCAACTTGAAGTTATTACTCTAAAATCTGACGATGAGTTGAAATGTTATTCTCTGTTCTGTCAAAAGGAGTTAGTTGAACCGTAAAACATTAACGATGTAGACTCATTTCTTATTGGAAGGACTAGTGGATTTATGTCTGTTATTGCGATTTTAAGAGAGACGAAAATTCTTGCCACTCAAAATGCCTTTTTTTCGATAAATGTCAATATGAAATTTAAAGCAACTACTAACCCAGCCTGACCTATTTGTTCTGGCAAGATGGAAACTCGTTGTCTGATTGTTAGTTTTTCTTCACTTACATATACATACATCATATTCCATTTATCATTCTTGATGATAAAAAGATAAGAGAATACAAGTTTATTTATGTAAATACCAAAAAAAAAAAAAAATGTTTAAAGATAAGAGACAGGATGTTATCAATTCATATCACACAGTTTTATTCTTATAAAAAAATAAAAAGAAAACGAATTACATAAAGAATAAAATAAATTTAAATAAATATCTTTTTGTCTAGCGCAACATTTTCGTTTGATTTTTAAATTTTGTGTTATTCTATTTGACAACATTACAAAAAGCTATAGGTACGTCCAATCCCGGTAAAATGAAAGGTGGTAATTTTCCCAATACCAGAGTGAAATATGTACACAAAACAAAAGAAACAAAAACTTTAATTTTGTAATGATTAAAGTTTTGATTTGTACACAAAATCTAACATATTGTGTATGTACACGTAGCATATACCTATATAGTATCATAAATACATAATAAGTAAACCCTTTAGTTTTCGAAACTAAATTATATGCTTGTACATAATGTATGCACAAAAAAGAACCAAAATATAAATATGGCCTGTATATGTTTGTACATACAATATATGTATGTACATACATGTCATGTAAGTTCTAACAACAATGGCTGTAACGATAAGAGAAAAACAATAGAAAAACTTATTGAACCGTGAAAATATTTTGCTTTGTCAGACATAATTTTGTTTTTGTTAATTTAGCGTGGAAATGGGAAGTATGATGGATGCATTGAGTATTTACTTGTATCTACTAGCATCTATATTCGAGTAAACAATACCATACAAAAAATCAAAACTATTCGTAAAATTCAACACTAAAGTGCAAATGTCGCCCAACATTGGTAAAATATTATTTTGTCATTTTGTTGTGAACAAATAACATTAGACCGTTATTGAGAAATTCACTTATTGCATAGCAGCCTCTAAGGGACCATATACTTAATTGGAATTCCAGGTCAATTATTATTTATAACTAGAGGGTACAGCCCGTCATAGGGCGGAAATAATTTTTATATATAATTACCTGTTAAGGACCGCCAAAAGTACGCCCAAATTTTTTAGGTAACACACAGATTTGGAAAATTCGCACCTTTTTATCTACTCAGGCTATACTTTTTTTAAAATAGACAAAATGTATTGATCGTTGTAATTCTGCAAGATTGTTTTATTTTGAAGAATTGCATGCTTGATGGTTTAGTTTTTTATTCTGTGCTGATAACGACTTTGTTGTCTACAATGTGATCAGCTTACACCTTTTGTATGGGAATATTATCTGACGATTTATTATGTGGGACCATAACCCCTCCCGGGGGGGGGGGGGGGAAGGTTATTATCTGTTACTTTCACGGATCTAGAGCTTTGTATTATTTTTAACTTACAGAATTTATTAGCGCACGCGTATGAAACTCAGGGGCCCTAAAAGGAAAGCAATCCTACGTAAAGGGTGAGGTCTTTCAAATTAATGATAATACGGAATACATAAAGTTCGCACATAACCTTTCGAAACGGTTCGAAGCTGCTTTACAATTCAAGATGAAGTCAGCTACAATTTTGATGTTTGACAGATGTCATATTGAAGCTGTGTGTACAATTTTATAATATAAATTTATTTCTCTTCAGCGTTTTATGATGGTGTAGACATGCCGGCGGTCTGTTAAGGAAGTATTCCGTAACATTTGGTGATTTCAGGTAAATTTGTTGGTAACTTGTTACTCGAAGAATTTGTTAAGGTGAGGTGGACCGTTTACTCGGGCCCCACTCGAGGTTAGATTTGTTGGAAAATGGAAGGTTGGAAATGAAGTTACCTTACTTCGCATGAACATCGTTGATTTTAATGATTAATTTGGTTACTGGACTTTTGAGTATATTTCGTGCTGTTTTAAGTGTAACAACGCGAGCATCCCATCTTCTCCCGGGTGAACGGCTAAGATACGTCCTAACGGCCAACTGAGTGGTGGTGTTGCGTCATCCCTAATGTAGACGACATCGTTGATTTTTAAGTTTTCTTGGGTTTGGGTTTTCCACTTTCGCCGTTGTTGCAGATTGTGTAGATATTCCTTTGTGAAACGGAGCCAAAATCCATCTACTCGTTTTTTGACTTCTTGCCATCTCGACAATCGATTATCTGGAACATCTAGATAGCTTGGTTCCGGAATAGCCAATAGAGGATGCGACAGTAGAAAATGCGCTGGTATCATTGCAAATAGACCGCTTTCGTCTTCTACGATTGGAATTGGAGTGAGTGGGCGAGAATTTAGAATCGCCTCGATTTGTGTGATGATAGTTGACAATTCTTCGTTGGTTAATTTGGAATTGCCTGTCGCTCGGATTAAATGGTGCTTCATGGATTTAACAGCACTTTCCTAGAGTCCGCCAAACCATGGACTTGATGGTGGATTGAATTTCCACTCGATATTGTGCTCTGTAATGTGAGCAAGTATATTTTCGTTTGTTGTAGTGCGGTATAACTGTTGCTTCATTTCGTTCAACTGTTGCTTTGCCCCCACGAAGTTAGTGCCGTTGTCCGAATACATGACAGTGGGCACACCTCTTCTGCTTATGAAACGCTTAAAAGCTCCGACAAACACCTCACTGGACAGGTCGCTCACCAGCTCCAAATGGATTGCCTTGACTGTCATACACACAAATATCGAGATGTAGCCTTTGATGTATTTTGCTCCGCGGGCCTTGTTAGTGGAAATTTGAACGGGACCCGCGAAATCCACTCCAGTATGGTTGAATGCCCGAGAGGGTGATACAAGTTCGGCAGGCAGATTACCCATAGTTGGAGCTGACGGATGACTCTTCAACCTATGACATATAGAAAAATCATTAGAAATTTTTCGCACTAAGGGTCTGGATTTAACAATCCAGTAGGACAATTTTGAGAGATGGGACAAGAGGGATGGTTCTGGATGGAGCTAACGTTTGTGAAGATACGTTAGAATTATGGAACTCAGGATATGAGACGATGGCAAAATGACTGGATGCTTTTGCGTATAGGCGCAAGTTGCCATGGTTAGGCGACCGCCGACTCTTAGAATGCCGCCTTTGTCCAAGAATGGAGCTAATGGTGACAACTTGCCCTTGAGAACTTGCTTCTTGGCGGACAATATTCGAATTTCTTCCTGAAATTCGTCTTGTTGTGCCCTTTTGCATAAATATTCCTCAGCTTGGTTTAGTTCTACTGCAGTCAGTCCGATACTTTGGAAATCTGACTCCACATGTCTGCCTTCTGTTGACCTACCTCTTTTAGATCGACACTTGACGATGAATTTGTAGCAGTAGCCCAGAATTCGATTGACTTTACTGAATGACGAGTGTCGTTTCGTTAATTGGTCTAATAAGCATAAGGAAGCTTGTATGGTGTGACATTTCTGCAAATGATTTAATTGTAGTTTGTGGCAAATTGTCTGTTGATTCCAGCAGCCACGGCGGTCCGTGCCACCAAAGCTTATGGTGGACGAGTTCAGTTGGGAGAATTCCCTTACAGGCACAAGCCACGGGGTGGTCAGTGGATCGAACGTGCCCCCAAAAGAGCATTAGAAATTGTTTCGTGGATTTGGGCGGTTCTGTTACCAACAAAGACTGATATATGGCAAGGAACTTTAGTCAGCCAATGAAGAACAATTTCCGAATCCGTCTAGGCAAAAATACTGCATTTTTCGATTTGAAGCGATTAGATGACTACCCTAATAAGGTTGGCAAGCAGATGAGCTCCAGAAAGTTCAAGTCTAGGAACTGTCAACCTTGGATTGGAAATAGGAGCAACTCGAGTCTTTGCAGTTACGAGGCTAATGTGCACGGTACCATTACAATCTATTTCGCGACTATATACGACTGCTGAGTAAGCTACTTTGCTGGCATCTGAGAATCCAGGTATTTCTAGTGATGATCCAGTCTTCAGGAATCGCGATATCTTTATTTTTTCAATGGAAATCAGCGATCTGTGAATTTCTTTCCATTTTTCAGCTACTTCCGATAGAAGTTCGTCATCCCAACCCAATTATAGTAGCCAGAGTTGCTGAAAAAGTGACCTAGCGGTTATCGTTGCTGGTGATAACCATCCCAATGGATCGAATAAACGGGAAGCATCTGAAAGTAACCGTCGTTTTGTCAGATTGCTAGGACGTGCGAGCAAATTATTCTTGAATCGTGCGTATCCCAGTGTAATCCCAAGACCCTATGATTCGACTTCTTAGATAATTCGACCAAAGTTTCGTTTTCTTGCCCACTTGGTGAAGATGCTGGGAACTGTGGTACATTTGATGCCCATTTATGAAGCAAGAATCCCCCAGATTTTAGAATATTAATTGTTTGATTAGCTAGATGTTGCGTATTTTGAATGTTTTTTCCGCCAGTCAGAAGATCGTCCACATAGATCAGCCATTAGAGCTTTGGATGCTTCGGCAAAACTCGACGCATTTTCCAAGCCAAGTTGATGAAAAGTACGAGTGGCATGAAATGGGGCTGAGGCTGTCCCAAATGTTGCTGTCAGAAGCTGAAAATGTTTCAGAGGCTTATGCGGATCATTGCGCCACAAGATTCGCTGATACCTGCAGTCTTCATGAGCGATTCGAACTTCTCGAACATTCATGGAATCACGAGGTTTTTACAGTCGAGCTCCTCCATGTGGTTTAAATCTAGATATTCGTGCATGACTCGTTTGTATTCATTTTTCAAAGCATCATCGCGTTGCAGACGGCGTTCGATGGAATGAAATCGAGAAACTGCTTGATCCAAAGAATTTCCTAACGGAGGTGAATTAGGTGCAAATGGCAATTTAACGATGAATCTTCCATCTGGCGCCCTTTTATGTGTTGTAGTGAATAAATCCTCACAGTATTGCTGGTCTGGTGTGTATTTTCTGGCCAATGGTACTTCCTCGAGTTCCCAAAATTTGTGCAGCCTCTCATCCACATTGAATTATCTCCAGAAATTATCCAGCCAAGCGCAGTGTTTTGAGCTGTTAGATCATTTGGTCCTACCACACAACCCGGTCGCAGAAGTCGGAAGCATTGAGCTGCTCCCAAGATATTATCAACATCGTTATATACAGAGTGCAGAGGATCGGAAAGCGTCAGTGATTCGATTTCTGGCCATTTACTCAAGATGCTTTCGTCCCGTCTGGGCAGTTTTGATGTAAGTCGGTTTACGATTTCGACTTGCACTTACATAGCAAAATCATCATGGAAATGAGGAATTAGCTTTATATCGGTACATCCTCGTGATACGGCTGCTGTAGTAACGCATTCAACTAGAATTCGAAGATTTTTCCTACGGATTTGCCGACGTTGTGCACACGCCTCACTCATAAGACAGCCAGTAGACCCCGAGTCTAACAGAATACAACAGAAATGATGATTGCTATATTGATCTACCACTCTTACTATAATGCGGTCAGCAATAAAGATGTCCTTACGTGAATTGAGTTGCACACCGCAGCATGAATCCGTTGTGAATTATTACTGGTTTGGGCTGGTTCGGATGTTGTTTTGCTTGTCGTGTAAGAGAGTGTGGTGCTTCAGCTGACAAATAAAACATCGATGTCGAGATTGACAATTTTGCAAGTATGCCCCTTGAACATACAATTGTAACATACTCTAGTGGTTGCAACGAACTCCTTCCTCTGAGCTATTGGCAAATCAAGAAATTTCTCACATGCATGCATGATTTCAGCATGATAAATCAGACCTTGACTCCTTAGACGAGGAAACTAGTGATTTCTGATCACTTGGGCTTCTAATTGTTACATTAGTATTGCTGTTTGGGTGGAATGATGAGGCCTTTGTAGATTTGCTTCTTTGAGATGTATCACGATCAATGGAGTCTAGTGTTGTACAATGCCTTTCCAGGAAGTGAATGAAATTGTCGAATGTTAGGTACGGATCGTCAACTGTTTTTTCTGCCTGATTTCGCTGAATTTTCTCGTCCAGTTTTGATAGCAAAATATGTATCAGCCAGGGATCTCTAGTCTGACCTTTAGGCCTTTAGCCCTAATACCTTTAGGCCACGTACGACTTCCTCCGAAGTATCACAAACGTTTCTAAGACAAGTAGCAGACCCATTAGTAGCTGATGGAATCCGCATAAATTTCTCGATAAGCGATTTATAAACCTGGTCCGGTTTATCAAAGCGCTTACATAGCTTTTTGTATGCTTCTTCATAATTTTCAGGAGTTACTGGAAAGTGTTTGATAATCTTGCTTGCTTTTCCTGTCAGAAGTCCCTTCAAATGCTGGAACTTGTGTAAATCGGTTATAGCTGGATTGTTGTGAACAGCAGTATCGTACAGGTGTCAAAATGTGTGAAACTCATCATAGTTATTTCCATCGAATGTAGGAATTTGTAATCGCGGCAGCTTGATGTTTTCCTCCTTATGCGTTGCGCTAAAGCTTGTCTCCTTCATAGTTTCCAGAATTTCTTTCTGGTAGTTTGAAAATGACGTCATTGTTTCATTCATTTGAGCTTGAACTGCTTGTAGCATCGGATTTCGACCAGAAACGACCCTACGTAACATTCCTTTGACCTTGGTATAGCGAGGTAAAAACTCATCGATTTCCGTTAGGGTGTCATCTTTTGCTATTATTTGCTCATCGTAATCCTTAAATTCGATATATGCCTGTTCCAGTAATTCGAGATGCACATATAGTTACTCGACTGCTAAATCCTGTAGAGCCGGATCAACAGCTATTTTCTCAATACGCGTCAATGTCGCTTTTGCAAATCTGCGTTTCCGTTTTAATTCGGGAAGCTACATAATGAAATCACCTTATTATGCACTATTTAATTTACACTAAAACAGTTATAGTTTTAACAAAATTGTAGTAATAAATAAACAATTCACCTTTAATTAAAGTAATTCAAATTATGTAACTGAATTATAAACACTGATAACAATGTGCTTTGTTGCAAAAATTAGCATAAACCTTATGGCGTAACAGTTCTATTGTTAAACGGTTCAAACCAGTGCTAACACACCACTTTGAATTAAACTAACAGGAATTGTTAGATTTCTTCATAGAATTCACTAAAGATAACACTTATAAGAATTTAGCTGATGCGCCCAGACAACGCGATCAGTTGAAAATTATTAGCAGAAATTATTAGCTTAACGTTTTTTATAGATTAGCGGTTCAATAAGAATTTAATTTTACTCACGGATTATTAGCGTCAACATTAACGGCAAACTGCAAATACTCGTAGCGGTTCGATCCCGTTGTAATTGCCGTTGTTGGCTTTGGTTGATATGAATCCGTAGTATTTGTAGCGACAAAACTTGGTAGCAAAACTGCAAATGCTCGTAGCAGTTCAATCCCGGTATAATAGCGACACGCCATATGATTTTTGCGGTTTTTCACACGTGATCCAATTTTGTCCCGGGTTTCGGCACCAATGTTAAAAATGATTGAGGAAATTCCGCTTAATAATTTTCTATTTGAATAAATGTCACGCAAGAATTTATTAAATCAATGGTTCCTTTATTTCACAAACTTATTTGATTAATGATATAATTTTCTTAGGTTCATATTTTTAAACAAGGTTAAATCGACGGATTAATCCAAATTTTTCGAAAATCCATTGATTTAGCCGAAGTTACTTTTGGTAATTTTAAACGCAGATAGATCCGTGGATTTTTGGTGTCATAATTTTGAACGAAGCTAAAACCGGCGATTTTCGAAATCAATTTTCGAATTAATAACTGCTTGCTGGGATATTAGGCATTTTTTGGTTTGTTTTGTAATGTCGTTTTCGATTGATTATTTTCCCCTCTATGGAAAAGCAATCTCAATTTCGGCGTCAATCGAACAAGAACAACTCATTGCTCTTTTATGTTTGTGGGTTATCTGTCAAAATATATAAGAAACTAGAAAATTGCAAATATAAAATCTAAAAAATTCGTTTTCGAAGCAATGTTGAGATTAATTTAATGATACTTGGCCTCCGCCCAATTTTTATTGGACCCCAAAAATAATCCTTGTACTTATGAGCAAGTAACGCTTTTAGATAAAAGCTTATTTCTTTCTACTGTCGAGCCTCGCATTATTTAAAAGTATCTGATTTCGTGACTAGACGAAAGAGAACGTGATTCATTTTAATGGCCTTAAATAAAACGAAACATCCAGCAACTATCAGTGGTATGACGTTTTCTAAATATTTCGATGAAGCATCACAAATTTCGAATATAATTGAAAAATATTAAGAATATCGAAATAATCTCAAAAATGTCAAATTTTCAAAGTACATACATATCTTGAATATTCCTGAAAGTTCTCAAATATCGAATTATCCTTAAGTATGTAAAACGAAAGAAGATCCTCGCCTAGGAAGAAATATCCAAATTGTGGCATAATCTCGAGAAATGACTAAATATTGCGATTCAGATTTATTTATATGTGTAATTCTGCCAGTCCTCAAACTCAGAGAAGATTTGATCTCAAACAATTTCAATAATACCGAAACAATCTGGATATTAATGAATAATTTCGGAAAGCCTGTCAAAATTTAGAAAATCCACGAAAATTTCGAAATATTCCGAAAATTCGTGTAAATATAACTTAATGCTACTAATACTACTTGCAAAATGCTACTAAGCAAGTTATGGCTAAGCTCGACAAAACGATATGCAATAAGAATGGAACCCTCAAATAGTATCGGATTATTTGTTAAATATCGAAGAAAAATATTCTTAGAATAGACTCTAAGATTCTTGAGTAACATCGAACCACACTCAAATGATCTTGAAACATCTCGAATAACCTGACAATTTCAATCATCAACTAAGGCTCGAACATCAAAATTTCATTTCCATGCTAAACTCCAATAACCTCGATGACAATGAATCCATGATGAAATCCATGACAATGGGTATGAAATCGGGAAGCATCGGAAATTTCCAAAATCGGGAGAACCTCGTCAAAAACAACCAAAAAAGAACACCATCACTAATTGCAAAATTGCAAACGCTAATTGACTATAGAGACTGACTGGTTTGGCTAAAGTATCTGTTAATTCCCTTTCTAAAGACAAAAGCACTCCTAATGAAGGAAACATGTAATTAGACACTTTTCTAATAAGAAAGTTTCAACAATTTCTTCTTGATTTTTATGAACATCAAAATGGTACATCGCAATTTGCTTAGCAGTGTTGCTTCCTTTTACAAATCAAATTTTAAATTTTCTAATCAAAACTTGATTTGTAAAAGTTTCAATTTGTTTTACTAAATGCTTAATTTGATTTAAAAAAGGTTAAATTTGAAGTGCAAAAGGGTTAAACTTGGAGTAAAAAACTTATTTTACAAATAAATTAACCCAAACACTAAAATCGTTATCATCTGATGGCGAAAGCTTGGATTTTAAACGAGTTTAGCAAATTATCTTCTAAATCTACATATGTATCTGTGAGAATCTTAAGGCATTTTTATTTTTATGGAGTCATATGGTTCTAGTCGAAACTTTTTCACCTTCAGCAATCTTTAAGAAATTATTGGGCGTGTCTTAAGAAAATATTTAATAAAATTTCTTCTTTCTCTAAAAATTGGACGATCACCTTATCTTACAAATTTCGTTTCGTAATTTTGAAATGGTGGTCTTCTTTAAGCTTAATCTGAGCTACAATCAATCTAATCTTAGCTTTGAATTAAAATTCAAACGCTCGATAAATCTCGTGGGCCCCAATGGGCCCCTCGCAGCTGCGATTGCTGTGGGTACCTTCTAGGGAAAACTCGAGATTTCTAAAAATTGCTCTCGAGCAAAAATATTTTGCCCTCACAACAACGCTTTTTCTTTAATCGAACAAACTAAAAGCAAAAAAAGCAAATTTTCCACCTTCAGAATACTTTTTTCAGCTCAATCGAAAACGACATAAAATAATTCTTCCTCGCTTAAGTTTTCCATCTTTTCTTGAATTTCATATTCATCGAGTGTCCAATTCTAGATTACGATAATCATGTATGAAATGCAACAAGCCTAAAAGCATTTAAATCGTTTTGTGACATAGACTGGAAAAAAACTACATAATCTCGAATTCGCGACTAACTAGTTTGAGTCTGTCTATAAAGTTAGTCTTTTGGCATTCGTGTACAAGAAATAAATAAAATGGAAAGCGCGAGTGGTGCACGTAATATGCGATATCGTAAGCGATAATATGCGTCCAAAGATTCCAGATCTTGTCGGGGGGTGTGAAACTATTCCTTATTGTAAAACTCCACGTCTATTCTATCGTGAAACACCTTAGGACGTTTAGATCGTATCGAGAACATTAGCTCGTAATCTGATTCACCAGATTCTGATAACGAAGACAAAGACCCATTAAATATATTTTCCATTTTTAACTTAAATTTTCAAAAACTTATTTAAATTTAAATTTCCAATTCATTATCTACAAATATTGAGTTTTGTATAGGTAATTTGACAGATCGTAAATGACGTTTTATATTTCCCAATTTTCGAAAATAGCCGTATCCACTGTTTTAGCTATCGATATCGAGGTATAAATCCGAAGATACAATTTTAGTCCAGGTTTGATTCAGTGGATTTATCTTTGTTTAAAAATACGAAAGAGGGGATAAATTCGCTGATTTATCACTATCCTCGTTTAAAATTACAGGCCTTAGTGTTTGTCGTTTGATGGTTGTCAAATTAATGATAATACGGAATACATAAAGTTCGCACATAACCTTTCGAAACTGTTCGAAGCTGCTTTACAATTCAACATGAAGTCAGCTACAATTTTGATGTTTGACAGATGTCATATTGAAACTGTATACAATTTTATAATATAAATTTATTTATTTTCAGCGTTTTATGATGGGCGTAGACACCGACATAGAAGCCATCGATACGCAATATGATTCGATTGTACGCAAATTGCAAGGCGCTTTGAGGAAAAGTACAACCAATAATCCACCTGCTGTGAACCTGTTTGGATCGACGGTACACGAAAACGGTAATATTTCCCCAGCCCAAAACTTCCAATATCTCAAGGAACTTTTAAGAGGCGAGGCATTAACTCTAGTACGACATTTTCCAATAAACCACGCAAATTAAAAACTGTACAAAAGGTATGACAAAAAACCATACATTGTTAATTTATATAATTTTAATATGTTCCGAAGATTGTAAGAGAATTCAATCCAGTTTCGAAATGATGAGGTTATGATTATGAAAAAATCCAAACAAAACTAAAAAATCTTACAATCTTCGGAACATATTAAAATCATTTCTTTCCTTATTGGTATTAGTGCAAATTGATGAAAAAATTTCCATTTTTCTGTTTTGATGTGCATCAAAAAAACGGCAAAAAATGGTGATTTTTTGTGGTAAATAGTTTGCATTCTGATGCGTTTTTGACATTTTTTTGATGTGTTTTTGATTTTTTGGGCAAAAAGAAAACCACCTTAGTACCGAAAAAATTCAACTTTTAGCGATAGTGAAGTTTATAACAAAAAAATAACATGTACTTATATGAATCCAATTGGAATTTGAAAAATTTTATATGTGTTGGTGATTACACTGTCAAAACAAAAATTTTTATGAGAGAGCCATATAAAATTAGTATCAAATAAGAATTATGTGGACTCAAGGCATAACCGCTTAAGTAGACTTAAGACAAAAATAATTTTCAGTGTGTAACGTTTTCTAGCTCTTTTCTAACTTCACTAAATGATTCACTTAAGTGGTAAAGCCTTGTGGCCAAATGCTGTGGTCGCAAGCCGTAGTAGCTTTAGTCGGCATAAACGAAAATGAATTTAATATTCAACTTTTTCTACGTCTCTACAAAAATTATCAAATTTGACTTAAGCGGTTACGCCTTGTGACCACAGAATTGATAACTCTATCTATTAACACATGCATGTCTTGCTAATAATTAATATGTATCTATTCAACGAGTTTAAATTTTGCAAAATAAATAATTAAATTAGACTTCTGAAGTTTAACCAAACAAGATGAAGGAGACTAATTGATGGATAGTTCTACAAAGGCATTAACTGGAAACAGCAGCCTATTGCCCGCGTATTGTGCACCACTTGAATAATATGCCATTTCGCAACGGTGTGGCAAATGCCACATTTTGAATTTTATTTTTATGTCATGCAAATTTGTTACTAGTTTGAGTACTCCTTGGTTCAGCCAATAACAAGAATACCACAGGGATTGTTCTAAGAAGCTATTAACTGAAAACAATAGCCTAATACCTTGTGAACCACAAGGACTATATACCATTTCGCAACGGTGTGGAACTTTCCACATTTGGAATTTTCTTGTTAAGTCATGCCAATTGTTTAACTCGTTTGAGTAATTTATGGTTCGGCCAATAACAAGAATACCACAGGGATTGTTCTAAGAAGCCACTAACTGGAAACAATAGCCTCATACCTTGTGAACCACATGGACTATATACCATTTCGCAACGGTGTGGAAATTTCCACATTTGGAATTTTCATGTTAAGCCATGCCAAATTTTTTACTCGTTTGAGTAATTTATGGTTCGGCCAATAACAAGAATACCACAGGAATTGTTCTAAGAAGCCATTAACTGGAAACAATAGCCTCATACCTTGTGAACCACATGGACTATTATTTACCATTTCGCAACGGTGTGGAAATTTCCACATTTGGAATTTTCTTGTTAAGTCATGCCAATTTTTTTACTCGTTTGAGTAATTTATGGTTCGGCCAATAACATGAATACCACAGGGATTGTTCTAAGAAGCCACTAACTGGAAACAATAGCCTCATACCTTGTGAACCACGTGGACTGTATATTATTTCGGAATGTTTTAATTTTTGTTTTTTGTGTCGATTATACAAATACACAATTGTCTTTAAATAATTTCTGTCTGATACAGTAATTTCATATGCAATGACTGAACTCAACGGTTCAATTCCTCGGCAATGATTAATTATTTTTACAGATTTAATATTTTTAAATAATCCGTTTTAATTTTTTGTATAAATTAGAACTGAGGGATTGACAGAAAAATCTGATTTTATAGGAACTATGAATTTACGAAGATCATCGTAGCATTCCCACTTATCATTAGGTCTTTTGACATATGCGGTTAATGACCCACAACCCCCCGCCACTTTGCGAAGAGTGAATATAGTTTACTAAACCCTTAAGGTAAACGATGTCTTCCATAAAGTTTAATTGGGACTGTATGTCTTACAATTTTACGTTGTGGTATTTTTAAAGGCTCAACATCGATTATTACGATCCCGGTTCCGGATGTTAACGTTTTGCGCAATATGCGTTTTAGGCAAGTTTTGCATGATGCATGTGGAAGTTGTACTCTTTTTTCAATTTGTGCGAATTGATCATCAGAAAAATTTAAATAATCTATTGATAAATAGTATATCTGTTTGGAAACAATACTGCAAGAATCAGTGCATTTATACTCTACATTAATGGAAGGATCTATGAGTTGCTTAACAATTTCAAGAATATTTGAAACCATTGAAATTGAAGACTCTGTATTTGAGTTTAATACCAAAGTTGAAAAACGATCCATTAGTAGTTCGGACCGCGCAATATAGGTGACCCGTTTGATTCCGCAACTAATTAAATTTGAGATGAACCTGAAGTAAGTATTTTTTTTGGAAGACTCGAATAAATTTTTGTAATATTCAATATCTATACCTGCCGAATATAAAATTTGGGTGAATGAGTCGAAAGCACATGTTTCTGAAACGCTGACTCTCTTCATATCGTCAGTATTGTAAACAAACCCATTTGACAATAATGATATACATAGATTTATTTTTCATAATTTTCGATAAATTACAACTACTGTGATCAACATCCTAAACTTTTTCATTGTTTGAAATTGCTGGCTTTATTTTCTTTAATTTACTCGTCCGTTTATATAATGCCTTAGCGAACAATTCTTATCTTCCATACCTTTGAAGTACTATATGTCCAATGTGTTTTGGAGATCTATATTCGTAAGCTTTTTTACGCCACATTTCTTCGTGAATTATTGTTCCAGCATCTTGTTCAAGAGGATCAGGCGGTGATACAATCTTTTTCTTGCATGTTTTTGGGGTAGATGGCAGGATTTGTGAAAATGCAATCCTTTTTAAATTGCTATCTATTTTTTCTTTCAATAAACTGACGAATCTGCCTACTTTTAATTTTTTATTTTCAGTATATTGTGTTTTAACCGTTTTGAACCAATTTTCCACATTGGAATTAGATAACCGTTCTGGAATACTGTAACATGCCATCGCGCTTTACGCATATAATCTGTATATAACGTATAATACTAACGTGGTAACATGTCATTACGTTATTTAAATTGCAATAGAATAATTTTTTTTTGAAACAGGTAGCTTAAGTATAACGCTCTCAAAATTTACATAATGTCTGTTATTGTTAATATATACATAGGAATTTGGATAAGTTGAGGTTTTCCTGTATGCCGAATAGCGGTTGTAACCTGTAATATGATATTATTTAACCGAAAGTCTTGGGCATTTAAAATTGAGATTCTCTAGTGATAACATCGAGTAATTAAAACTAAAATAAAAAAAAATTAAAATCATTCACCTCTTTTAATATCCATATATATTAGTGTTAAGAGGCAGAATAAAATTGCGGAAAACTAAGACCGCATAAGAAAATCTTTATCAAACAAATAGTGTGGGATACATAAAATCACATCAATTATTTAAGTAGGTAAAAAAAAAATAGAATTAATTTTTTTATATATCTCGTACATAGTTCTAATAATATTCTTAACGTTGATTATATTTTTGGGTGGTATAGGCTTAGAACCGGCTTTCAAATATAAAGCACGCAAGGTTGTAATATCCGATAGGTAAGGTGCGTACGCATAACACAAATTACGAAGCGATAAACAAAAACCCATCGCATAGCTGCACTAACGGGAGTATACGACCTGCGTAGTTTGTTTGCGGAGTTTTTTTTTATTGTGCTGATGCTGCATTTCCCAACGGGGATACAGACAGATATATCATAGAGGATGTTACACCGGTTCCAAATTTAGTTGCGAATTTGCATTAATTACCATAGCAGTGCGTTATTTGGCCAATTTCCAGAAGCCATTTTGTCTATTTGTGTTATTAATTTTGTTAACTTTTTGATAGTTAGTTATTTATTTAAATTAGTGGTTCTTTTGTTTATTATTATTAATATTAGTAAATAGACTACTTAGTGCGAAGTGAATATTTTATAGGGGTGAATATACATACTTACCTACATACATTCGGGGCAAGCATTTTTTTCAGCTTTCCTAATGCCGTTTTGGAGGGACACCTTGAGCGCTCGAGAACTCCGACCAAAAGTGGTAAGTTTTCCATAATTTTTTTTTATTTATTTACGCTTCTTTTCTCATATTCACCAGAGATAAACTATTCATTTCTCAAAATTTTGGATATTTAGAGTTTAATTATATTTATACAAAGTTTAATCTTTTTAAGATATTGATAATGGTTGTAGTTAATGTGTGAAAAAATATAGTTAAAAAAAAAATGTATTAATTTTTTTTTTGATTGTGATCCATCGTGATTGAAACTTTGACGCTCGTGACTTCCACCTTGCTAAACTATATGAAGTTTTATTTCAGTTTTGTGATTTTTGTTTAGTTAATTTGGGAATAAATTGTTGATTAGTAAAGCACACAGTTAATTGTTTGTACGTTGTCAAATCGGCTATACATAAGAATCCTCCCAGCCGACGTGGAGACCTATTAGAAGTGTGCGAATGGGCCGATAGCACCAGACAACAACGTTACAATACCTAATAACTTTGAAAAACAGGTACTCCAGAATGGTAAATAAGAAAAATATTTCTTTACACAAAATATTACAAATTCAGGGCAATAGAATTCGTTTTTCTTCTTGGAAGTACTATTCTCTGAAATTTGTCTAAGAATATTTTTGTGCAAAGCAGAATATTTTTTAAAAAAAGGACTACTAGAGTAGCCTCCGTGTTGTTCGTCGTCAACCATTGCCTCTTTAGAGTCTAACAATGATGCAGTAGCGTTGGAAATAGGATTTTCGTTCGGAAAATATAAAGAGGCAGTATATGTTTTAAATGTTTCAAACGCCTGAATAACGTCAACTGTAACGAATGGACTACATTATATTAAACAAAAAGATTCGAACATTTTGTCGATATCCTTAATTGTATGGCAATTTACAATAATACAAAAAATATCTATTATTAGATTTTTTTCGTCGGGCAAAACCACCACATTTTTTCGCAATCTGCTTTGATATAATGTTTATAAAATGGGCGCAGCAAATGAATACTGCCACTTTATCCATTTTAGGTAGATCCTTATTTATTAATATTTATAAGTATATTCTAAATAGGTCGCAACTGTCATCACGTTCATCGCCAGCACTAAGGATATTATCGAAGCCCCCTATTGTTTCCCGTTAGTGGCTTCTTATAACAATCCCTGTGGTACTCTTGTTATTAGCCGAACCATAAATTACTCAAACGAGTAAAAAAATTGGCATAACTTAACAAGTAAATTCCAAATGTGGAAATTTCCACACCGTTGCGAAATGGTATATAGTCCATGTGGTTCACAAGGTATGAGGCTATTGTTTCCAGTTAGTGGCTTCTTAGAACAATCCCTGTGGTATTCTTGTTATTGGCTGAAAATAAATTACTCAAACAAGTATGAAAATTTAAAATGTTTGATTTGCCTCATGTTTAATGTGGCCATTTAATGTGTATTTAATGTTGTGCTTCATAAACATTTCATTAAATCGCGATATTTTACTCAACAAATATTTTATTTGATATATTTCACTCAGAGTTCTTATAAGAATTAGTTTAACAGTGTACACACTAACACATGCTTATTTTTGTTATTTGTTATAAACTTCACTCAGGTAACTTTTATGAATTTTGACAGATGTCCACATGTGGAAAATGGATGTGGAATTCGAGAATAGGTCCCCAGATCACCAAATGGTAAGTAGCAAAAATCTAAAATGTGCAATATCCATTAGTTGGCTCTATACTACATAACGTGGGAGTACGCAAAATTCCCCAAAACAAAACTAATTCGAAAAATCGCCTTTATACAGGTCAATTGACAGTCGAACAACATTCAATCACCAAACTAAAATTGAAACATATTCTTGGTGTGTAGCCGCCCTGTCTGTGTTAGCCCTATGTATGTAAGTACCTTGTCATTATGTATGCATATAAACCAGTCTATATATATTTATGTTTTGTATAGTAATTATTACATTTACACAACCTAAAAGTCATTTTCGAAAAAACAAACAAAATAAATAAATTTTTGAAATTTTCGTTGTCATTTTCATTTTCCTTGATTTTTTGTTTTGTTTTTTTTTTAAACTACAAAAGAACATTCGAAATTTTTGAAATTCACCAGAACAAAAAAGGTGTTCTGAATAGGCAATATTTTCAAGAATTTTCAAGTCTATATTGATTACCCGCACACGAAAATGAATTTTCTGTTATGTTACATGTTATATCCATTATTCTTGTATACAGACTATAGAAAAATGTACGTACATATAAGTAGTATATACGTAGTTACATAGAATATATAGATGTTATGTACATAGCTATATATAAAACATAAATATTTAGGAGAGTGTTTTACAGATAGTGAGTTGGTGTACAGTGAAAATTTTTCATCTTGTTCTCGTTTTTTTTTTTTTTTTTTTTTTTTTTTTTTGAAAATACAAACAACACATAAAACTCTACATGAAAATGAAAAATAAAAACAAAAACAGAAAATGTTATACAAAATATACTGTTGTTGTTGTTTTATTCTTTCATTCCAAAAAAAAAAAAGTTTTCTTTTCATTTGTATTTTTTTTTGTTGTAGTATTTTTAATCACAGGGAAATGAAACTGTTTTAAATTTTTTGGTAATGATCTGCAAAATTGTTCGGTCTTAGGGGGTGGTTAAGCTGAAATTTCAACGTGTATCTTACATTTGGAATGGAAAATAAGATAAGTTCAAGCCCCCAAGAGATGTTAACTGTTTTATATTTTTGTTTATTTTGTGGACATAGAAAAGCAAGAATAGACGTCTTCAGAACTTAAAATATTGTACAACAGTCAAGAAAGCCAAAGTTGAATGAGAATGTAGGACCTGACTTATTAGCTCGGAACTGCTTCTTTCTTTGCTTCCAATTTTCAGATTATTAGCTTCAAAATTAATTAATGTAGAACCATTAGTATATTGCGTGATAGATGGGTAACACGACCAACGGTAATCTAAAAACGGAACTGCTTTAAAGTTTCAGCAGCTAAAGGATTGATATCAAGTCATCGTCTCCTAAACCTGGCACGTCAATGGTTCAGCCGCATACTACGCGGCAATTACGATATCATAAGTATAGTGAAAACATGGTTAACTTCTAACTTTAGGTAAGATGAGTATTTCCTTCCTTCTTATGGGATACATCGCAGGGGCAGGTATACTTTCTTGAGGATATTTACGCTGTGAGTGGCGACGTTGTCGTTGTTGCGTTTGCATTATTAATGTATTTGTGGCACTTATATTCGTTTTCAGTCTGAGCGGGCTTTCTATGAAAAGTTTTTAAATGCATATTATCAATTAGGAGGTGTTCCAATTATAAAATAAGAGAGTAACCTGATTATATTGGGCGACCTTAATTTGGCGAATATTGACTGGGATTTTGTTGATAAAAATTTAACACCATTGAATTTGAACGCTGATGTAGATAATTTTGCAGCTGAGAAACTTTCATTAGGGCTAAAGCAACGCGTTTTCATTCAGAACAAAAGCGAAAATATATTTTCGATTTAGTCTTCTTACAACTGGACAATGAAGTTACCGTTCGGGCTTGTGAAGGCTTAGCGGGATCATCTTACTATTCACCATTAAATATTACTTTATTTCTCGAATATTGCGACAAAGTTCAGAATACTATTCATTCAGTAAATTATGATTTTAAAAGCGGGAACTACATTTTATTTAATACTTTTCTCCTTTCGACTTGTCTTCATATTGCGCGTCTGATAATAATGACGATAAACTGAATGAGTTTTATAAAATTTTAAATCTTGGTAAAGAGAAATTTATTTCGAAATTTGATAAACTTAGAGAAGGAACCGTGGCATATAGACAACTGATTAATCTCAACAATAGGAAGGACAAAGCCCATAAGAAATTTAAAATGTTTCCAAAAAGCGTAATTTATGATAATTTTGACGTTTTGCAGAGGAAGTACAAATATTTGAACTGATTTATTTATAATAATTACATTCTTGAGATGGAGTTGTGCTTAAAATCTAATCCCAATCATTCACAGTGGAAAATTATGGAAAATTCGCGAAACCCAAAAAAATATTTAAAATTGGAATAAAATCAGCCTCTAGAGTGCTATGTCTGAAAATGGATTACTTTGATGTGACTTGTCGACAGCTATCGTAGGAAAAAATTCAGTTCAGATTCCCGTGGGCAATCTCGGAAAATTCGATTTTCCAAAATCATTAGAAAATTTTTATTAAATCAGTCACTAGCTTTGATATCACTTGTCAATAGCTATCGCAGGGAAATATTCAGATCGAGTTTCCCGTTGGAAATCTAGGAAAATTTGATAAAGTTTTTAGCCGAAAGTAAAAATATGTTAATGCAAATTATGTTATCAACCATAGAGAGTTTTGTGACTTATTAATAGCAATCGCAGCCAAAAAATTCAGTTTAAGTTTCGCGTATGAATTCTCGGAAAATTCGGTTTTCCAAAAATCACTAGAAAATTTGTATAAAATTAGCCTTTGGAGTGTTATTTCTGGAAATGAAATGTATTGAAGTGACTTGTGAATAGATGTCGCAGGAAAAAAATTCAGTTCAAGTTTCCCGTGGCAAATCTGGGAAAATTTGATAAAGTTTTCAGCCGAACGTAAAAATATGATAATGCAGATAGAGAGTATCGTGACTTATCAATAGCTATCGTAAGCAAAAAATTAAGCTCAAGTTTCCCGTATGAAATCTCGGAAAATTCAGTTCTCAAAAAATCATTAGAAAATTTGGATAAAATCAGCCACTAGATCACTCCGTTTGGAGATGGATAGCTTTGATGTGACTTGTTAATAGCTATCTCAGGAAAAAAAATTGAGTTCAAGTTTCTCGTGGGAAATCTGGGAAAAATTTGATAAAGTTTTTAGTGCAAAAGTAAAAATATGAAAATGAAAATGAATGTATAAAACCAGCCCCTAGAAGCTATGTCTGGAGATTATTTTTATTATTATTTAAGGGACATGTGGGCGATAAGCCACCACGCTGCGACCTAAAACAACTATTGTGCTGGACCCTGCTTAATTATCCGTCCAGTCAATCAATATTCAGGTTCTTAATGAACATGGTAATACTGCCAGCCGGTACGTGATACATACTATCTGGGCCTGTTGCTTTCCCTCCTAGATATTTACTACAGCATGTATAGTTCCGCTAAAAAGACGGTAGCATTGGAAATTTTACTCTTACGAGTTGCTGGGGAATTGCAAATCGCCTGTAGGTCACCCAGCTTTACTATAGGAATGCTAAATAAAACTGGAGGGTGCCTGGTATCCAGAGTCCGCATATTTTGGACCGATTAACCTATCAGCCATTCATCCATCGGCATATGCTGTTCCACCTTAGATTAGGGATTTTTGTCAAGGTTTTCTCCTTTAGCGCCGCACTTATCCTGAGCCAAATGGCCAAAACTGTGCCAAATGGCCTTAGTTACCAGTGGTTGTCACGAGGAGGCAGCACGTACACTTGCGAATTGTGAACAGGTTACTCCTTACACAATTGTACCCATCACGCAGCAGCCTAATACATGACCAGAACAGCTCACGTGATGAGCACCCTACTGGAAGATTATGGAGCTAGTAGATTAATCTACTCAACTTTGGTCTCACAATGGGTTCAGCTTGACTTTTACAGATGAAGCGAAGTTTCTGAGTCTCGTTTTGGATAGCAAATTTAATTGGAAACCTAATATTCTGGAAAGGGTAAAGAAAGGTACGGTAGCGCAATACTATTGCAAAAAAGTCATTTGGAAAGGATGGGGGCTGAAGCCCCGCATCGTACATTGGCTTTATATCGCAGTAGTCAGACCCACACTTTTGTATAGGGTAACAGTCTGGTTGAATGGTCTGGACAAGACTGTCAACCAAAATCTGTTGATGAAAGTTTAGAGAACAATCTCTCTGTGAATCAGTGGTGCACTGACGAGCACATCAACTCAGGCACTGGAGACTCTGCTATTTTTGACTCCTCTAGATATCTTGGGGATATTGTCCCGCCACTACCTTTCAACACAAAGTCCGAACTAGGACCCCATCTAGGGAGGAATGGATGATGGGTGCAGTTTTGGAGCCAGGAGTTATAAACTTCTTCACTGATGGTTCAAAACGGAACGGGAAATTTGGGGCTGGGGTGTTCTGCGACGAACTTTTGTTAAATCTCTCCTTCCATCTCCTCGGCTACTATAGCATTTTTCAAGCTGAATTAACTGCCATAAAGGAAGTCGAAGGCTGGTTGAGGTATAATGTAATATCGGCTTGTAATATTCGCATATTTATATACAAACACACCTCCTCACGTCGAAAGTAGTCCAGAACTGTCTCTTAACGAGATGACAGATCAGTGCAACATCCATATTACATTGGTGCTAGGACATTTCATAATTACAGGAAATATTAAAGCCGATGAACTGGCTCAGCGTGGTACAACGGCCCACTTTTCAAGCAAAAAGCAGAAAGGGTATTGAAATACCTCTTGTGGTATGCAAACCGCTACTTCAGGAAGAAGCTAGTAAGTTGACGAACGACAGATGGCCAAGTAGCACCTCAAGCGTAGTAACTCGGTAGATCTGGGCAAAATTGGACTTGGCGAGATCCAAACAGCTGTTCTTACTTCAGCGAAGTCAGATCAGTCTGGTTGTTGGAGTGATTTCGGCAGGCATGTGATTAGACTTGGTTTCTTCTCACATGACTACAGTCGTAGTTGCGAGGACGAAGAGGAGGAAGAGACAGTACCTCATCATCTGTGTACCTGCCCTCGTCTGGCACGAAACAGACTAAAGTTTCTAGGGACACTTCTCTTCAGTGACCTAACAGACCTCAGTAGGATGGACGTTAGAAATATCCAGCGCTCCGTTAACAGCTCAAAATATTTCAAATGAGTTGGAGGATAAACAACAACTCGTGGTATGATTACGGACCATTTTTATGTCTATGGCTGGTCCTAGTGGAACGTCACCTAAACCTAACCTAATCTATGATGGAAGTTGGTTATTTCTCAACCGATTATGATGAAATCCGACATGTGCGTTGGAAATGGGATTTTAAAATGATTTTTGGGTGGAGTTCTGGTATATGCCCAAGGAGGAAGGAGCTTTCGTATTTCTCAACCGATTATGATGAAATTCGACGCATGCGTTGGAAATGGGATTCTAAAATGATCTTTAGATGAAATTCTGGAATATGGCCAAGTGTGAGGGTACTTGGTATTTCTTAAACTTTTATGATGAGATTCGATAGGCACACTAGTATTGGGATTCTAAAATTATTTTTAGATCAAAGTTCTGGAATATGGTCCAGTATGTTGGAACTTTCCTTTTCCTTAACCGATTAAAATGAAATTGGATTCCCAAACGCTACAATACCGTTAGTAGTTTCAAAGTTTCAATACTTCGGACACACTATATTTTTCTAAACTTACCACTCTAACAACAAATACTCAGAAAACATAACCCAAAAATTAAAGCGAAGGATTGGCAGGAAAACTTTCAAACAGAAACTCTGCATGGTTCAGAGAAACCTAAACAGACAACTTTATAGAAACCATATTGACAAATTTCTCACAAACTCGCCTAAAAATAATTGTTGGATCACATTTCGTTCTGTCCATTGGAAACGTCAAAATTCATCATAATCGGTTAAAAATAGCTAACTTATATTCTTATTGACTTTATTTCAGAACTTTATCTAAACATCATTTTAGAATCCCATTTCCAACGCACATGTCAAATTTCATTATAATTGGTTAAGGTACAGCCAAGTTCCGTCTTAATTAGCCATTTTTCAAAAGCTTATCCAACAATTATTTTAGAATTCAATTTCGATCGTGGATATCAAATTTTACTAAAAATCCGTTAAGAAATAGGCATGTTCGGTCCTAATTGGCCAAATTAAAGAACTTTATCTAAAAATCATTTTAGAATCCCATTTCCAACACACATGTCAAATTTCATCGTAATCGTTTAAGAAAGAGGCAAGTTCCATCTTCCATCATACTTGGCCATTTTCTAGAACTTAATCTAAAAATAATTTTAGAATTCCATTTCTATCGCGGATATCAAATTTCACTAAAATTCGTTAAAAAATAGCCAAGTTCCTTCCTAATTAGCCATATTCCAGAACTTTATCTATAAATCATTTTAGAAACCTATTTCCAACGCACATGTCAAATTTCATAATAATCAGTTAAGGATTAGCCGCAAGCTCCATTCCAATTGACCATTTATATAATTTGCTAAAGGTTCAATTTAGAGCATGAAAGGTTCAATTCGAAATTGGAAAGGTTCAATTTGCAATGTGAAAGGTTCAATTTGAAGTGTAAAAGCTGTATGCTGGTGTACAATGTTATAATGGTATGATGGTCTGATGGTATGATGGTATGATCATATGATGGTATGGTGGTACGACGATGCATCATACCATCGATGGTGTAATGTTATGATGGTATGTCGGTACGACGGTATGATTGTATCTTGGTAAGATGGTATATATGATGGTATGATTGTGTGATATTATGATGATATAATGGTAAGATGGTTTGTTATTATTGTATGATGGTGTGATGGTATATGATTGTACATATGACAGTACGTTTGATGGTATGACGCTATTTACTCTAGAATGATGTTGTGATAGTACGATCGTATGACGCTATAATGGTATGACGGTTCAAGGGTATGACGATATCATGGCCTGACAGTATGATGGTATGATTATAAAGTGGTATGATGATACGATGGTACGATGTTACGATGGTATGATGGTGTGAAGGTTTGATGGATTGATGGTATAGAGGGTGTAATAGTATATAGTCATGGTTTAATAGTATAGAGTCATGATGATATAATAGAATAATGGTATGATGGAATGATGGTTTAAGGTTATGATTATACGTTGCTATTATGTTATGATGGTGACTAGGGTTTGAATTAAATTTGAGTTGGACTTGAGTGAGAAGTTTGGTTAGGGATTAATTTGGGGTCGAGTTTAGGGTGTAGTGGGAGGTTAGATTGAGTTGAGTTCATACACGCATGCAGTTAGCGAATCAAGTGGATTTTGAGATTGGATTGACCATTAAGTGTCAAGTTGAGCAAACGGTTAAGATTTAGTTAGCTTACATTGGGGTTAAGTGAGTTGCTCGGTTGGGGGATTATTTAAGGATTGATTTGGGGTTAGGTTAAGGGTTGATTTTAATGTTGATTTGGGGTTGATTTAGAAATTGAGTTGAGGGTTGGGTTGGCGGCTAATTTGGTGATTGCGATTGAGTTGGAGGCTTAGTTGTAAATTGAGTTTTAGGTTGAGCTGAAGATTGACTTAAGAGGTTCAATTAGGGATTGATTTGGGAGTTGAATTGACCGAAGTTCTGATCGCTTCATGAGGTTTCAGCCCTTTATATTTTTATTTTTATAGAAGTTCTATTGAGTCAGTGTAAAAAGTTTCAAACACCTAAATAAACCGACCTAAATGTGCATGCAACCTCTTCTCAAAATCTCAATAAGTACCTCTCATTGGTAATGATAGACTTGTGCTATCCAAAAATACCTCCATCCTCAGTCAAATTGGTAAACACGGTAAACATTGGTAAATGGTTTGTTCATTTTCTGCGTTTTTTTTATTATATAGAACTATGCTGCAACCGGTTTTATAGTTAATTTAAGATTTCATATGCATTTTGATCAATCTTTTCAGGTGTATGAAAACTTTTTCCTGACTATTTATAAATTGATTATTTATATTACATATGGGCATTTCTAATTGGGGATTAGATTGTAATAATTTTCAAAACACATCAGTTCAAAAGGTTTGTACTGGTTCTAAGGACACCCTTTCTAACTGTTCGTGAGTTGCATAAAGAGGCGTCTCATCAAAATTTATTTTAAAAAAAATTAAAAACAACAACAACAACAAATGGAATTACCGTAGAACTGTAATAACTTTATCTCTTTACTCACTTCAAATCAGACCAGAGATGAGATCTCTGTTGTTAATTTCTCACTACCATAAATTTGTGATTGTTTGCAACAAATAAATAAAAAACATTATGCTACTCGTAGTTATTTAGAAAATAAACGCTTCTTGGATAGTTTCCTAATAAGTTGATGTTATTGGTTTTGGATTTTTTAACACTTATCTAACCTTTATCCGGCTGAATAAAAAAACAACATATTTGGGCTGGATTCTATGTGAAGTTCAGGAATATGGCCAAGAATGATGGAACTTAGTTATTTCTTAACTGATTTTGGTAAAATTCAACATGCGCGATGAAAATGGAATTCTGAAATGATTTTTAGGTGAAGTTTGGGAATATGGCTAATTAGGATGGATTTTTAGATAAAGATCAGAAATATGGCCAAGTAGGATAGAACATGGTTATTTCTTATCCGACTAATATGAAATATGATATGTACGATGGAAATCTTGAAGTTCTGGAATATGGCCAATTATGAAGGAACAAGGTTAGTTCCCATATTCCAGAACTTCATCTAACAATCATTTTAGAATCCCATTTTCATCGGAAATGTCGAATTTCACCAAAATCGGTTAATAACTAACCGAATTCATTCCTAATTTGCCATATTCCGAAATTTCTTCTAAATATCATTTTAGAATCCCATTTCCATAATCGGTTCAGAACTAACCGAGTTCCTTCCTTATAGACCATATTCTAGGGCCCTAGGACCCGATTTCCATCGTAAATGTCGAATTTCACCATAATCGGTTTAGAAGCGGTCGTGTTCCATCACGAATCCCATTTCCATCGCACGTGCTGAATTTCATCAAAATCGGGTAATAAATAGCCAAGTTCCATCCTACTTGGCCGTATTTTAGAACTTCATCTAAAACTCATTTGGGGATCCCATTTTCATCGTACATGTCGAATTTGATCATAAACGGTTTACAAATAACCGAGTTCCTCCTTCCTAATTGACTATATTCATGTACATGTCGAATTTACCGGCTAAGAAATAACCAAATTCCATCCTACTTCGCTAAATTCCAGGATCTCATCTAAAAATCAGTTTAGAATCCCACATTTAGTCCGTATCTTCAACAAACCCACGCAAAACGCCCACGGTAACGCAAAAATAACCCATAACGCAATGAAAACCTATTGCTAGAAAATTTCAAATATAAGATCTAAAAAAAATTATTTTCGATGCAATTTTGAGATTAATTTAATGACACTTCTAAGCCAACAATAGCCATAATAAGTTTTCAAACTGAAAACGGCAGCCAATCAGTCAAATGACAGAACCAGAATAAACCTACAAACATATTTATGTAAAATAAAAGAGGGTAAATCTACGGAAAAATCGAGATTTCTAAAAAATTCTCTCGAGCAAAAGTATTTGGCCCTCAGCACAACGTTTTTATAAACTAGAAGCAAAAAAAGCAAGTTTTTCTCCTTCAGAGTGCTTTTTTTGATTCAATCGAAAACGACATTAGTTTCCTAAATTCACTTTATCTTCATATAACAGATATGAAGGTATAATTATACCTATTCAGCCGGATAAAGGTAAACAAAATATATTCCCTTTATTCACCGGTCATGATTCAATTAGTACCAGTTTAGCTCTAAATATGTAAACAAATCACCCATTCCACACGAGTTGCGCTTACGCTGTTGCATTTCTTCATCTTACCTCTTTGCACTGTTTTTGCCTATAAACTAAATTTAGTTTATAGGCAAAAACAGTTCAAAGAGGTAAGAGACGAAGAAATGCAACAGCGTAAGCGCGACTCGTGTGGAATGGCTGAATGACCTTTATTTTGTTTTGTGATGACACACAACATCAAGTAAAAAAAATGAAAAATTAAAAAAACAATAACTCGAAACAAAAATGTTTCGTTCGATGTTGAAAGGCCGAATTTCGGAAGGCCGAATGTCGAAAGGCCGAACGTCGTACGGACGAATGTGTCGAAAGGGCGAATGTCTAATGGCCGATTGGGCCGAAAGGCCGAAAGTGTTGAAAGGCCAAATGTCTAGAGGCCAAATGGGTAAAGGCCGAATCTCGAAAGGCCGAATGGGTCGAATGGCCGAACGTGTCGAAAGGCCGATTGGCCGATTCACTTAATTGATTGAAATCAATATTTAAAACCATTGAGTTTATTTCTTTCACGTGCCAATAAATCCTGTATAAGTAGCATATTAATGTGATCAAATTTTGTTGGAAAAAAAATTTATTTATTTTTCTGTTTTTATTCTAGTTAATTAATTTTTAATTATATGACAAAAAAACGTTACAAGATTTTAATATTTAAGGCGATTTACTATTAAATATTTTTATACAAAAATTTTGTATAAAAATATGTGGTTTTAAGTATATTGCGTAGGAGGCTCTCTGTATTGTTCGGAACATATGCCGTCTTACTTTGGGAATTTTACAACAACAATGCCGTGTATTTTCAGTCCGGAATGAATAGTTTCAAACCAAGTTTTTGTTGGTATAGAATTATTCTAGTAATAATTTTGAAATTGTTTTTTGTTTTTTTATTTAATTTTTAATGTCAATTGATAAAAACAAAAAAAAATTATTTTCGGTTTTTATTTTGAGCATAATTTGCATATTTATTTTTATACCAATAACCATTCTGTTGACCAAAATAAGACGGCAATAATTTCTACACAGGAATAGGTATTTTCTACACCTAACTAATTTGGATTATTGTTTATTCGACATGCTCAACTAAGTGTAATTATATACATACGTAACAACCCAAAATGAAGTTCATGAAGCCTTAAGTAAAATGAGAGAAAAATATTTGACTCTAAATATAACGATGCAACCAGTAATTGTAGCAGTTGGAGATAATCTAAACAATCTACAATACATTACGTATTATTTGATTTCAAATTTAAACTGCCCACAATACGTAAAGCTGTAGACGTAATTTTTAAAATATTTCAAATTTTTAATTTAAAATACCCTCATGAAGCCTGGTTTCTATTATGGAACATTTACTGACAGTATTTTTTACCACCTCTGTCCATCTCTAAACTAAATGGTTTTTTGTAGCAGACGTAGGTCTTTACTTGTTACTTTAATTTTGACATTTTAACTATTTGTATGTAAACATTTTTTAATTTTTCATTTTATAATAAACATTTGTGTTTTGAGTTAAACATGAATATCGTGCCTTTTGCTGCCTTGCACTATGAAAACCTTCATCATATGAGAGTTTTGAGAAAAAAACTGAGGGATACGAAGAACCCTTTTGATTTGCCAGAAAATTGGTAAGAACGAATGTTTCAGTATTCTTTTTATTTAAAAAGGTCACAATAATCTATCTTTATATTTTTTTTATCGGTTTATGGAGATATATAGACTCCCAATAAGTCTTGCAAAAGATTGCATAGAGGAAGTCAGGGAAGTTGGTGAAATAAGCGACACAAAACAAAATAAAATTCCACTTCATTTAGAGATATTTTATAATTCATTAATACTTTGTTGTTGTATTTTAATTACATTTTGGTTTCTGTTTAAGCTGTTAGCTGTTCTCAATTTTTTGGCAAGTGGGAGGTATCCAAAACAGGTAAGGGTGATGCTTTCGCATTTATGAGCCAATCTAAAATTTCTAATTGGTGAGAAAATACACAACATTAATCACCGATAAACTGTCAGGTAAATACGTACGATTTCCTCAGACAGATTCATAAATTGAGTCCACCAACGCAAAGTACTTATTGATCGAAATTAATAACAATCAATTACTCTCATAGTTTTTAAGAGAGTATGGCGTTCTGAACGTTATAGGGATTATTGATGGAACCCATATTGCTATAACCGGGGTTATAAAAGGAATTGAACATTCGTACGTCAACCGAAAATTATACCATTCGATTAATATCCAATTGGTGAGACTAATTGTTTTCTAAAATATATTTTTGACTATTTTACTAATTAGTACCTACTATTTTTAGACATGTGATAATGATCTACGAATAAGAAATTGCAATCCGATAAACCGGCATATCCAACCATAAAATTTTGAAAAAATTATTTCATTTGCATTAGCAAAGTTATTAAAAAATAATTCAAATCTATGAGTACCTCCTGATTCTTAGAAAATTTAAATAAAATGGATTTGTTTGGTCAAGTTTTTGTCAAAATTTGAATTTTGATGAAAATTTTTCATGCTCACGTTTTCCTTTGGATTGTTTCAGTCTTTTGAAGCACCTGGTTAAAATTATAAGTTTCACTAAATTCACATGTGTCAAAGGTATCTTTCATGCTAACTATGGGATTAGATTTCTTTTCTTTTCTTTTAATTTTAGGATTCGAAGGCGCAAATTTTAAATTGTTTTAAGTTTTTGAAATTTTTAATCCTCTTTCGGCCAGGATTTCTACAGTTTTCCTTGACCAAAATGCAAAGACCGGAAGCATTATTTTAAATCGTAGGTTATTCGAATTAATTTAAATTTTAAATGTTTTAAATATTGTTACGACTGGCATGCGTCTCCACTTGAAGCAGAAAAATTTCTATTGCGAAAACTCCAAACGCTCAAATAGTTTGAATTTTTTTTATATACCATGACCACCATAGGGTTGTATATACATACGCTCGGATCTATGCTTTCCCAAAATTCAAATTAATATTCTCACCGATTGTTATGTAAAAATATTTTATTTTGTTTTCCCCTGCATTTACTTGTTTTCTATATTGTCATGTACAGGCATATATATTTCTTGCGAGATGGTGTGTGTATGTGTATTGTGTGGTATGAGATGGAATGTTTACAATGCGAAAATGTCCAGTCTCGAATATTCCATTTTTCTTGTTGATGTTATTGGCTTGAGTTAACGCGTGATATTTGCTTTGTGTGGGGAAGAAAACCGATCGGCTGATTAGACATGGAGCCGAAGCGACCGTACAACTGAGTGTATATATATGTTCGTCGTCGTTGGTGGTTTCATTCGTTGTATTTGTGCACATATAAACAAAAAAAAAGAAAAGAGAACATAAACATGAATAAAGATTTTATAATAATAAAAAAAAAAAATAATAAAACTGATTGTGTGTGTGCACAAATACAGCGAGCGGGACAAACAGCGATGCGAAGGGAGAGATAGGAGGGGGAAAATTTTCTGATTTTTTTGTAATTGATGTAAAATATTTTTTTTTGATTAGTTAGTCGAGTTTGAGTTTTTGGTTGACGATAAGTCACCTTTTTTTTATATAAAAAATTAAAAATAAAAAATCTAGTTTTCGCATTGATGTGACGATAAGTCTAAAATTTTTTTTTGATAAATGAAAAAAAAATAAAAGTCAAGTTTAGATTCTTGTTGAGTAAAGTCGAGTGAATTTTCGAGGTTCGTTATATTGACGGTAAATTTTAAATGGTTTTGCTTGGACTAAATTAGCGACCATGTTATTACTTTGGCCAATGTCGTCAAATTCAAGTAAATTTTTTTTGTGATAATAGTTAATTTTTTTTTATAACTGGGTTTTTTTTTTGTTATGTGCGCGGTGGAATGTATATCACCGCAGAAAAATTATAAACCACCATCTTAAGTTTGTAAACAAAAAAAAAAGGAACAATAGACAAAAGAAGGAATTAACTTCCTAATGATGTGTATTAATTTTATAAACATTAATAATATTAATAAGATCGATTAGTGTATTTATCATATCTGTAAATTAAATCCATACCCATCTGCGAATGGGGTATATATTTCTTGTGTTAATTTACTAGACAATAAATTGAATAATAAAAATTGTTGATGGCTATGAAAGCGTAAATTAGTTGTTGAGTTTTACCTTTCCTACTTTATTTTTTTTTGATTGTGGCGTGAACCTTTTGGTGAAATAAAAAAAAGAAAAAAAAGAGAAATCTGGAAACTGTTTTGGTGCCAATTTAAATAAAAAAAAAAAAAAAATATATTATTTTCTTTTGTGCCGTTCGACAGAGTTCGACTATAAAAGGTCAACCTTCGGATTAACGTGTGTTTTATGGTACGATACACTGAATCCGGTTATTGAGTGTGTTTGGATCGGACGGATCTACATACGATAATATTCCCGCCCTTGTGGGCCGGGCAGCATTTTGGTGAGGGGGATCCTGCGTCGGCGCTGGTTGCGGTGGTCGGACGGGCCAAGGTGGGTAAGAAATAAAAAGGTACGCTATTCAGGGTAAAAACAACTTGTAAATTTTAAATTGTAACAGTTGTTTTTCCCCCTATTATTTTTCCTATATATTATATATTTGTTTTGTGCGGTCATACTCGCGATCTGTGGTGATGCACCGGTTTGGTGGAAATCCCACACCGAGCAAATATCACGCCTATTTCATCTTTTCACCGTTGTTTGAGTGATTGCGTTTGGAGTTTTCGCAATTTTTCTTTTTGCTTCGCTTCGGTTCGGTTGTCCGCTTTGGGTGTGGTTCGACCACATAGCGGTCCCTTTTTCTGTTTCAGGTACTTTGGTGTTATTTTCCTTTTTTCATGATTTTTTTTTTGGAACAGTGATTAGTGAAAGTAAAATTTTAATATAACGTAGAATCAGTGGTAACGTAGTTTTCTAACGAATTTTTTCAGTTTTTACTTTTACCGTAACAATTTTTTTTTCTTTTTTTGCATTTTTAACTGTCGTGTGCTAACCGCACCATGTGCGCGTAAATAAATAATTGATCGGGTGATGTGAGGTGGGGTCATGCGAAGGGTCGGCCTTTTTCCATCCTTTTCCGTGCGTGCCGTTCGTTCCTCCAGGACAGGCTGTGCTGGAGGGCGGCACGCCACATGAGTTGATCGCGTCGGGGTGACGGTCTCGTTCCGGGGGATTGTCGCTGGGATTGTCATGCGGGCGTCCCTCCTTCATAAATGGCATCGGGAGCCGTCGCGACTGGGAAACAGCATCCCAGTAGGCGGGCCGATGAGGGGAGGCCCGTGTGGCAGTCACGGCGGTAGTCGCCTGGGATTGAGACGGTCACTCCGAAACGATCACTCCCGGCTTATTATTTCCTTTTGCCGCTGAGGCCGTGGCAGTGTAATTGTTAATTTCCATTTGCCCCTCTAATTATGTTCATCATGCGGTTATTCAAGCATGAGAAATATGTCTGAGAATCCCCACGCCGCACCGTGAGCTCTAGCCAGCTACTATACCGCATCAGACCGCTATTCTCATGTCTGTTAACGTAATCCCTTTTGGGGGATTCGTTACAGTGGCGCCCAAATCGGCTAATTAAATTCAATTTTTCGACTTTTCATTTTTCAGATTTTTTTTTTTTTTTCAAACTTGTTGTGAGCATCACGTACAAAGTCCAACGCTTGCGTTGTTTGATCTGTACGGATGCTCACATCAATGTTTCCCTTGTCCGGTTGGCACCCTCATCTGTATTGTAACCAGCGTATGCTGTTTGATTACATACAGTTGTGAGTGTCAATCCCTATTCTCAGTTCATCGGGTGAGTGGGTCTACCATTTCCGCCATGTGGCGTTAGATTGTGGTTAGACTCATTTTTCCTTTGTTCTGAGTTTAGCTTTCTTCAATTTTTTATTTTCTATTTTGCAGATCTACGTACCCTTAAGTAATTTACTTCAATTTTTTTCAGTTAATTTTATTTTGATCCAACTACCTTCATGGGGAGCGATCCAAGCGTGTTCTGACTTCGAGTCATTCGACCTCGCTGGATCGTTTGCCATGTTGGTTCCGTGTGCCATGAGCATTGAGATTGCGGACTTGTTGTTTCCACCAATGTGGTGTTGATTGGACAGTTCGTGGTCTCATTGGTCAATGGCACATCCTTAGTTCATTCTTTTGTTAATTTTCTATTTCTTATCTTCTTTAATTAAAATTATTGGACCTCAGCGGTGTTATTATTATATTTAGCAGTACCCCGCGTCTCATGGTGGAGCTCTAAGAGTGCGGCTGTGAGGCCAACGGGGGAGGAGACCAACCATTTTTTTATTATTACTTATTATTATTTTACCACCGGCCCAACGCATGGCCACACCGATCATCATTCGATCAACTCTCTCTTTATTTTTCTTTATTTACTTTCACTTTTCACTGTTTGTGAAAATTTTATTTTTTTCTCGTCGTCATCTTTTTCTCTCTATTCCTAATTCCTTACAGCATAGTGGAGCAGCTAATTTTCTACGTATATTCGCTTTATTTATCGATTTATTACCTTACTATTTTTCTTTATTTTTTTATTAGTTCATTTAAAAATTAATCGATTTGTCGCTCGTTAATAAATTAAGCCAATTTATTTTTGATTTTTTTTGATTGAACTTTTGTTATAAACATTTTTTTTATTGTTACGCAACTATTACAAAATTAAATGAACGCCAGTGTATCATCGTGTGATAATCCTTCAAGTACGGTTTTGATCAGCGTTTGAGTGAGCGGCAGTCAACAATTGACGCGAGTGAGTCCTTGTGACAGTAATAATATTCTCGTAGCTCCTCACGTTTCCCGACTTGTGGATGTCCACGTTATTATTGAAGTTCTAATTTAATTTTGCGGATTTAGTTAATTAATTTAATTTTTTTTCTCAATAATAAATATAATTTGGTTTTATATATTAACTTGGTTTTTAATTAATTTTATTTAATTTTGTCTAATCAATTCCTTTGAATTTCGCTTAAATAATTAATTTAATTTTATTTGGTAAACGGGTATACTTATAATTTTCTTTAGGTTTGGGGAATAATTTTTTGTGATAACGCTAGTGTTATCCTTTCCATACTTTGGATTTATTTAACTACGTAATATTATTATTGTGTTTAGTTGTTTTCAATTTCTGGGATAAAATATTCCCACTTTCAATTTATAAATTCTTTTCTTGGGTATTTTTTTTTTCTGAATTTAAACAAGTAAACAATTTTTTTTGCAAACGGTTTATTGTTAGAATATTAGTTTTAATTTTGTCCATCTTCTCGTTTTTTTTATATACATATCTATATATATTTTCTGTTCCTCCATATATTGAATTTTGAACTATCACAATATGGATGAGACACATTTAAAAATTGATGAATTAGAAATCGAGTTGGTTGTTCGGTCCATTAGGGTGGATTCTCCTGATGCTATGGATCAGTTGAGAAAGTCGTTGTTAGATGAGGCAGCTGGTACCGTGGAAACTCCTGGCCAGATGCATTCTAAAGCTAAATCCAATCCTGATAGAGAAATTACTACTTGTAATTTGAAATTGCAAGGTATTCAGGATGCTTTCATTAACGTTTCGGATTTACAAAAGGATAAGCAATTAAATACAGTTCGATGTCTTCACACTCGGTTATTGCATGTGCAAGGGCGACTGATTCGTGTTTCTTCGTCTCCAACTTATGGGAAAAAAGCCAGTATACTTTTGGAAAATAGTAACAAATTGTTAAAGGCATTAAGTCAATTTTTGGAAACTCCTGAAGCTTTAGACCAGTCCATAGATTTGGCTAAGGTTAGTGGATGCGATCAAACATGGGATTCTGAGGAAGAAAAACATGAAAATCCTTCTGGTAGTGCTGGGGAACATACTAAAACGTTACCAGATATTCCACCCAAAACTTTAAATAATTCTGTAGAACCCGATGCTGTTCCAACAATGGACCAGTCTGGAATGATAAAGTCTTTGATGGCTCAGGTGCAATTTTTAACTGCTCAAATGACAGCTATGCAGGCAGTAGCAGCTACTCCGATTGTACCCAATTTAATGAATCCCAATATGGCGATGAATGGTGGTCATGAACTTAAAAAAACCCAGCAGGTTCACTTTCAAAATCCTCCGGTTTCTTGTAATGAGCAATATGTACCAATTGATTTTCTCCAATTGGAAAATTCACCAGTAGCTTCTGTTCCGCAAGGGCGTTCATCTCTGGAGCAGACTACTTCCGCACCACTTAATAATAATTTTATGCCAGCTTCAGCTGACTTTCAAAATAGTACTTTAAATGCAAATGCAGCTCAGAATTTGGGAAATATGGCTTCTCAACCAGCCGTATCAACTTTTGGTTATTCTGGAAATTCTGAATTTCACCGACGTACCTTGTCTCGATGTGGCATTTCTTATAATGGGTCACCTGCGGGTATTACAGTGGACATGTTCCTGTTCCAATTAAATTCAGTCATATTAGCCAATAAAATTTCCTCCGACATTATCCTTCTTGATCTACATCTCCTTTTAAGGGATGTGGCCCTGCAGTGGTACTGGACTTACCGCCGACATAACCCCTTAGCTGACTGGAGTAACTTGCGGCAAGCGTTCATTGAACGATTTAAAGACCGAAGAACCAAATTCGAAATTCGCAGGATGGTCGAGTCGAGGAAGCAGTTACCTCAGGAAAGCTTCCAGGAATATTACCACCATATGTGGAGTTTGTCCCTACAATGCCACACCCCTTACCAGGATGATGAGTTCATTCAATTACTTATCACCAATATGAAACCAGTATTGCAATATCACCTCACTGACCGTCATTTTTCTTCCATCAATGAATTAATACAGAGTTGTACTGCGTGGGAAGATTCCCTTAAGCGTTTCCGCTCCCCTTCGGATCCTCCGATGTATTCTCGACGCGCGATCAACGAGTTATCCGCGGATGTTTATGATGATTTGGAACTACCGGTGGAAACACCGAACGTGGCACCTACTGAGGTTCCTGCGGATTGCTCGTTGGCAGCGCTTAGTGGTCCATCGGGGACTCCTGGGGCTGCAGGGAGATCATCTGAAAAGAAGCCTGAATCTCGCAACTCTAGTAATACTCATCGTACAGCTGGTGTGGGTAGTCAGGCCGTCTGCTATAATTGTTTAGACATCGGTCACACTTTTCAACAATGTACCGTACCTACCACCGGATACTTCTGCTATCGTTGTGGTCAACGAGATACGATCGCTCGGAGATGTCCTAAGTGTACGGGAAACCAACAGAGTGGTTCTTGGAGAACTGGGATGAGAGGGCCACCTGCGATTTTACCCAGACCGAATCAGGAAGATGCGGCCAGCAATACCGACTCGGAACTTCGTCTAGGGTCTGCGTCAGTGAGGAGGAATTAGATCGATCCGAGATAGCTTTCGTAGAATCCTCCGATTCCGATTTTGTGTCTGGATCGGGTCGATCTCGTTCTAAACCCTTGGTCGTAGATCCAGCGTTGCTATTGTCGTCGAATATTGCACCGTCCACAAACCCTTATTATGACAATACACCCTATAAATCATTTTTAACCATAAATAAGCCGGAAACTTCATCTCTTTCGAGTTGTCAAGTTCCTTTGAAACCTTTTCCTGTTCAAACGGTCCGCTTCTCGGATGATGTTTCCATTATTCCTACCAACACTTCATTTCAAATGTCAATAAATTCACTAGATTCGGAAATTGTCGAACCTCCCCGATCTCGCAGCTCAGTGCGGCTTTCCCGTTCAATCAAATATTGGGAGAGACGAAGGATCATGCGATCTTTCGTTCTCGCCTCAATACTCGGTTCTGAAGCAGGTGACAATCGGCCATATGCCGATGTCCTTGTTAATGATGTACCTTACCGAGGTCTATTGGACAGTGGAGCCAGCGTTAGCGTGCTGGGTTGTGGATCGGAGAGGTTCCTCAACAACCCATTAGTTTCATTTCACAACTTTCCTCAATTAATTAAAACTGCGAGCGGACAGTCTCAGCGTGTCATGGGATACGTTAATGCGCGTATTCAGTTCAATGGGGTGACACATAATCTGAATCTGTATGTGGTTCCCTCATTGGAACAGACTTTGTATTTGGGAATTGATTTCTGGAATCGTTTCGGAATCATTCCAAAGATTTCTGCGTTGAACCTTGCACCTGAGTTGTCCGACTCTAATACTCCCTCTACATTTCACGATTTATCTGTTATTGAACAGCAATTGCTCGATAATCTTAAAAACTTATTTCCTTCTAGTACCAAATTGGGTCTCGGAAAAACCTCTTTATTAACTCACAGTATTGACGTGGGTGAGGCCAAACCTATAAAACAGCGGTTTTATTCCGTCTCTCCTGCGATTCAAAAGTTGATGTACGATGAGTTGGATCGGATGTTGTCTTTGGGGGTCATCGAGATCTCACAAAGTGCCTGGTGCTCGCCGGTTACTTTGGTTCGTAAGGCTAGTGGCAAAGTTCGTCTGTGCTTAGATGCTAGAGAACTGAACAAGGCCACCGTCAAGGATGCGTACCCGTTGCCTCTTATCAACGGATTGTTGGGTCGTTTGGATCAAACTCGATACATATCGGCTATTGATTTAAAAGATGCCTTTTGGCAGATACCACTCGACCCACAATCCCGCGATAAGACAGCGTTTACGGTACCTGGACGGCCCTTGTATCAGTTCACCGTCATGCCTTTTGGTTTATGCAACGCGCCACAGACCCTTTGTCGCCTTATGCACCGAGTGATCCCGCATCGGTTGCACGATAAGGTCTTTGTGTATCTCGACGATCTCCTTGTCACATCCTCCACTCTAGCCGAACACTTTGCCTTATTACAAGAAATTGCACAACTTTTGAAAAATGCTGGTTTGACTATTAATATCACCAAGAGTCAATTCGTCCTCAAAGAAGTCAACTACTTGGGTTATATTGTAGGAAACGGTTGCCTCCGCACAAACCCAGACAAATGTACAGCGATCATGGATTATCCAATCCCCACTACCACCAAACAAATTCGACGTTTTCTGGGAATGTGTGGCTGGTACCGGCGTTTCATTAAAGATTTCTCTTCGCTAGCAGCTCCTCTCACTGATCTGACTGGTAAATCTGGGAAACTTCAGTGGACTCCTACAGCCGACTCTGCGTTTAACTCTCTTAAATTGGCCTTGTCATCATCTCCTGTGTTAGCGCATCCTGACTATAGTAGACCCTTTTTTATTCAGTGCGACGCTAGTGCCGTGGGTGTGGGCAGTGTACTTTTTCAGACGGATTCGGAAGGAGCTGAGCACCCTATCGAGTACATCTCCCACAAATTAAATTCAGCACAGCGGAACTATTCGGTTACCGAGCTCGAGTGCTATGCCGCGGTACTGAGCGTCCACAAATTTAGGCCTTATATCGAAGGTTATCCGTTTACCATCTATACGGATCACGCTAGTCTACGTTGGTTGATGTCGCAGAAAGATCTCTCCGGTCGACTCGCTCGATGGAGTCTTAAACTACAAGCTTTTGATTTCCAGATTGGGTACCGAAAAGGGTCGGTAAACATAGTGCCCGATGCGTTGTCTCGAGCCTTTTGTGATGAAACCTCTCCTCGTGAGGAAAAGTCCAAAGGTGAGAGCAATGCTATCCCTGGAGTCCAATCTGGAAGTCATCAGTCCGGGTTGATATTGTCAGGTAAATCTTTGAGCGCATTGTCTTCGTCTCAAACCATGGTGCCGGTGCTACACATCGATCTTTCCTCTCCTTCGTTCCAGGAATCCGAATATGTTGCACAAATTGCTAAAGTGAATCAGCTCGCCAGTAATCAGCATAATTATAAAGTACAGGATGATAAATTACTTATTTCTATACCTCATGGAATTGATTATCTTGACACTGATGCTCCCATCTGGAGATTAGTTGTTCCTAATTCCATGACTGAGGAACTCATCGAGCAGGCCCACGTCCCTCCCACTTCCGCACATTTAGGTGGCAGTAAAACGCTTGAACGTCTTCAGCGTCAATTTTACTGGCCACAGATGGCAAGTCAGGTAAAAACTTACGTGGCTAGCTGTTCTAAGTGCAAAATGAATAAAGCTGTGAATTACTCTACGCAACCAGCCATGGGAGCGGCCGTGGTTTCAACTAGACCTTTTCAGAAATTGTTCGTTGATTTTCTCGGTCCGTATCCTCGCTCAAAGCGTGGGAATTCCTATATAGCAATTGTCCTTGATCATTTTTCTAAATTTGTATTGATTAAACCTTTGCGTGAAGCTACTGCTTCATCGTTATGTAACTTTTTGGAAAATGATGTCTTCTTATTGTTCTCCGTTCCTGAAGTAATCACTTCAGACAACGGAAAACAATTTACCTCTAATCTATTCAGGGATTTGTTATCTAAATATGGGATTTTTCACGTTCGTACTCCTGTTTACTCTCCACAGAGTAATGCGTCTGAGCGTGTGAATCGTACTTTATTGTCTTCTTTACGGGCTTATGTCGACGATCATGAACATAGTGAGTGGGATAAGTACCTACCAGAGATAGCCGCTGCCTTACGCAACGCTATTCATGATACTCTGCATTGTTCCCCTTATTATGCCGTGTTCGGACAGCATATGTCGTTACACGGATCTGATTATTCTCTGCGAAGATTGCTGGACGAGAATGATTCAAGCGAAATCTACGTAATGTCTAAACCGGATCGATTGAACTTGCTTAAAAATCGTATTATGCACTACCTGCAAGTCGCGCATGAGAAAGGTGCCAAAAGATACAATCTGCGCAGTACCCACCGTAATTTTCGAATCGGCCAACCCGTTTTTGTCCGATCTTTCGCCTTAAGCGACGCGATCAACAAATTCTCTGCCAAATTAGGCGCTAAATTCAAACCCGCTATCATATCGGATAAGGTCGGATCGGTCGCATATCAATTAAAAGATCCAGATGGCAAACCATTGGGCACCTTTCATGCCAAGGATATCCGTGTGTGAAGGAGAAGGGGAAACAGTAATAAAATCAAAGTAACCCCTCTTAAAATTCAATCTATATTTTTGTTAGGCCTGGCTTGAGACCTTATCTCGGGTGTGGGTCGTTCCCACGTTTGTTACGACTGGCATGCGTCTCCACTTGAAGCAGAAAAATTTCTATTGCGAAAACTCCAAACGCTCAAATAGTTTGAATTTTTTTTATATACCATGACCACCATAGGGTTGTATATACATACGCTCGGATCTATGCTTTCCCAAAATTCAAATTAATATTCTCACCGATTGTTATGTAAAAATATTTTATTTTGTTTTCCCCTGCATTTACTTGTTTTCTATATTGTCATGTACAGGCATATATATTTCTTGCGAGATGGTGTGTGTATGTGTATTGTGTGGTATGAGATGGAATGTTTACAATGCGAAAATGTCCAGTCTCGAATATTCCATTTTTCTTGTTGATGTTATTGGCTTGAGTTAACGCGTGATATTTGCTTTGTGTGGGGAAGAAAACCGATCGGCTGATTAGACATGGAGCCGAAGCGACCGTACAACTGAGTGTATATATATGTTCGTCGTCGTTGGTGGTTTCATTCGTTGTATTTGTGCACATATAAACAAAAAAAAAGAAAAGAGAACATAAACATGAATAAAGATTTTATAATAATAAAAAAAAAAAATAATAAAACTGATTGTGTGTGTGCACAAATACAGCGAGCGGGACAAACAGCGATGCGAAGGGAGAGATAGGAGGGGGAAAATTTTCTGATTTTTTTGTAATTGATGTAAAATATTTTTTTTTGATTAGTTAGTCGAGTTTGAGTTTTTGGTTGACGATAAGTCACCTTTTTTTTATATAAAAAATTAAAAATAAAAAATCTAGTTTTCGCATTGATGTGACGATAAGTCTAAAATTTTTTTTTGATAAATGAAAAAAAAATAAAAGTCAAGTTTAGATTCTTGTTGAGTAAAGTCGAGTGAATTTTCGAGGTTCGTTATATTGACGGTAAATTTTAAATGGTTTTGCTTGGACTAAATTAGCGACCATGTTATTACTTTGGCCAATGTCGTCAAATTCAAGTAAATTTTTTTTGTGATAATAGTTAATTTTTTTTTATAACTGGGTTTTTTTTTTGTTATGTGCGCGGTGGAATGTATATCACCGCAGAAAAATTATAAACCACCATCTTAAGTTTGTAAACAAAAAAAAAAGGAACAATAGACAAAAGAAGGAATTAACTTCCTAATGATGTGTATTAATTTTATAAACATTAATAATATTAATAAGATCGATTAGTGTATTTATCATATCTGTAAATTAAATCCATACCCATCTGCGAATGGGGTATATATTTCTTGTGTTAATTTACTAGACAATAAATTGAATAATAAAAATTGTTGATGGCTATGAAAGCGTAAATTAGTTGTTGAGTTTTACCTTTCCTACTTTATTTTTTTTTGATTGTGGCGTGAACCTTTTGGTGAAATAAAAAAAAGAAAAAAAAGAGAAATCTGGAAACTGTTTTGGTGCCAATTTAAATAAAAAAAAAAAAAAAATATATTATTTTCTTTTGTGCCGTTCGACAGAGTTCGACTATAAAAGGTCAACCTTCGGATTAACGTGTGTTTTATGGTACGATACACTGAATCCGGTTATTGAGTGTGTTTGGATCGGACGGATCTACATACGATAATATTCCCGCCCTTGTGGGCCGGGCAGCATTTTGGTGAGGGGGATCCTGCGTCGGCGCTGGTTGCGGTGGTCGGACGGGCCAAGGTGGGTAAGAAATAAAAAGGTACGCTATTCAGGGTAAAAACAACTTGTAAATTTTAAATTGTAACAGTTGTTTTTCCCCCTATTATTTTTCCTATATATTATATATTTGTTTTGTGCGGTCATACTCGCGATCTGTGGTGATGCACCGGTTTGGTGGAAATCCCACACCGAGCAAATATCACGCCTATTTCATCTTTTCACCGTTGTTTGAGTGATTGCGTTTGGAGTTTTCGCAATTTTTCTTTTTGCTTCGCTTCGGTTCGGTTGTCCGCTTTGGGTGTGGTTCGACCACATAGCGGTCCCTTTTTCTGTTTCAGGTACTTTGGTGTTATTTTCCTTTTTTCATGATTTTTTTTTTGGAACAGTGATTAGTGAAAGTAAAATTTTAATATAACGTAGAATCAGTGGTAACGTAGTTTTCTAACGAATTTTTTCAGTTTTTACTTTTACCGTAACAATTTTTTTTTCTTTTTTTGCATTTTTAACTGTCGTGTGCTAACCGCACCATGTGCGCGTAAATAAATAATTGATCGGGTGATGTGAGGTGGGGTCATGCGAAGGGTCGGCCTTTTTCCATCCTTTTCCGTGCGTGCCGTTCGTTCCTCCAGGACAGGCTGTGCTGGAGGGCGGCACGCCACATGAGTTGATCGCGTCGGGGTGACGGTCTCGTTCCGGGGGATTGTCGCTGGGATTGTCATGCGGGCGTCCCTCCTTCATAAATGGCATCGGGAGCCGTCGCGACTGGGAAACAGCATCCCAGTAGGCGGGCCGATGAGGGGAGGCCCGTGTGGCAGTCACGGCGGTAGTCGCCTGGGATTGAGACGGTCACTCCGAAACGATCACTCCCGGCTTATTATTTCCTTTTGCCGCTGAGGCCGTGGCAGTGTAATTGTTAATTTCCATTTGCCCCTCTAATTATGTTCATCATGCGGTTATTCAAGCATGAGAAATATGTCTGAGAATCCCCACGCCGCACCGTGAGCTCTAGCCAGCTACTATACCGCATCAGACCGCTATTCTCATGTCTGTTAACGTAATCCCTTTTGGGGGATTCGTTACAATATGCTTCTGTCTGTGAATAAAGAGAATTTAATTTAAAAAAGGAAGGAAGTTATATATTATTATATTTTAATGACAAAATTAACTCGTTATTTATCACTAACAGCTTGTTACTTTCTCGAATTGCATGTAATAATTCCACTTGATTTTTGTTGCTTTCTTTTTGCAATTGAATTAAAATATCGCTTTCTTACTGGTTTCCTTCTGAATCTTTATAGATTTTTGAATCGACTACAATACACTTGCTTGCTTAAATTTTATAACTACTGATTTAAAGATGTATTTTAGTTAATTTAGTTAATTGTTGACTCTTGGCCTAGCTCTTCTATATGGGCTACGCACCCTTCGTTGTCCGACCATATCTGGGTTTTCAGCTGTAGGGTTGGACTACGCATGAAATATTAAATTACTTTAACTATTCCAAATTAATTAACTAAACAAGTTGATGTAATTTAGAGCTGCCGTGGTTTCCATATTAACTTTAATAATTATTTAGGTTAACAATAATCCGCCTTCTTGAAACCACAAATGGTGCAAATTTCGAATTTGTGGTTTTCAAGAAGGCTGATTGTTAACCCAAATAATTATTAAAGTTAATTACCTAATAAACAAATTAATTTACGATTTGTATGTTTTATATTAATAATGTATTTTATATATTAGATATGCGACGCCGGTCTGCTTATTTTATCGTTGAATCTAAAATTTGATGGAACGGCGCACGATGCCTTTGATTGGAAATCGTCGTTGATGCAACTGCATTTATTTCAATTATACCAAAAAGGCGAGAGGAACTTTTGGTTGCTAGGTAAATTTGTAAACAATACATTTAAATTAACTTACGGATATAATGAATCTGTGATTTAATTTTAGGAGACAGTGGTTATCCTCAGCAACAATGGCTAATGACACCAATACTGCATTCTAGAATTATTGGTGTAGATAGAGTATTGATGTCTTAAAAGAACGTTCTCGATGTCTCTCGAGAGAAAGATATTTGTGTTACTCACCATCAGAATGTGGTGTCATAATAAATGTATGCAATGTTCTGCACATGAGTGTGAAGTTTATGCTAAACAAAAATAACAAAAAATTACACTGTTAAATTAGCTATTTTTCCAATTGGAATTTAAATTATATGAAAATTAAAATTTTTAATATATTTAACCAAACAGATTCTTTTCCTCAGGAAATAGGTTCTTTTCATCGTTTTCAGATAGCTGGACCATCTGTTTATCTCGTTAACCAAAAACATCCAATTGTGTTGAACATTACTATATTTCGGATAATTTAAAAGTTGACTGATTTTTGATGGCTTAAATAATTATTTAGCGCCGATCCTGGAAATGACCCGCAGGCCCCGCACATTTCTTAGAATAGCTAAGCCATATCGGGGCCAATTTCACCAACCCGATCCAATTATGATTAACTATAGAATATTTCACAATTTTTGGAATTAATAATAATTTTGGATTATTTTAAAAGTTTTGTATCGCCGACTGCAGAGGTGTCTACAAAGTCTTGCAGATATTCTCGGATAGACCTTATTGTCGGATATCCTGGCCATATGCCAGTCCACGTGGCCAACCTGATCCAATTGTGATGAACTCTCATATATTTCGCCGCATTTAAAATTTTTAATAATTACGGATGGTTTTAAAAATTGTTGTATCTACGATCACAGAGATGTCCACAAGGTCTTGCCCATATTTTTGGATAAAGTGGCCATGTGCCAGTCTACGGGGTCAACCTTATCCAATTGTGATGAACTATACTATACTTCAAAGAATTAGGAATTTCTAATAATTTTGATTTTGAGATGTCCACAAGGTCTTGCCCATATTTTCGGATAAATTGGCCATTTGCCAGTCTACGTGGTCAACCTTATCCAATTGTGATGAACTATATATGGTCTACTTCGTAGAATTTAGAATTTCTAATAATTTTGATGGTTATAAAAATTGTTGTATCTCCGAGCATAGAGATGTCCACACGGTCTTGCCCATATTTGCGGAAAAATTGGCCATTTGCCAGTCTTCGTAGTCTACCTTATCCAATTGTGATGAACTATACTATACTTCACAGAATTTAGAATTTCTAATGATTTTGATGGTTTTAAAATTTGTTGTATCTCCGACTGCAGAGATGTCCACAAGATCTTGCCCATATTTTCGGATAAATTGGCCATTTGCCAGTCTACGTGGTCACCTTTATCAAATTGTGATGAACTATACTATACTTCACAGAATTTAGAATTTCTAATAATTTTATTGGTTTTAAAAATTTTTGTATCTCTGATCACAGAGATGTCCACAAGTTCTTGCCCATATTTTCGGATAAATTGGCCATGTGCCAGTCTACGTAGCCATGCTGATCCAGTTGTGATGAACTATACTACACTTCACGAATTTAGAATTTTTAATAAGTTTGGAATACGGCCAATTAGGATGGAACTTAGGTATTGCTTAACCGATTGTGATGGAATTTGATATGTGCGTTGGAAATGGGATCTAAAATGATTTTTAGATGAAGCTCTGGAATAAGGCTAACTAGGATGGAACCTATCTATTTTGGAACCGGTTTCAGTGACATTTGCGATGGAAATGGGACCTTAAAATTATTTTTAGATTAAGTTGTGGAATATGGCCTGTTTGGCTAGAACTCAGCTATTCCTCAACTGAGTTGGATTAAATTTAACATGAACTATGGAAATGAGATTCAAAAATGATTTTGCTAATTCCGGGACCCTACGCTAACTTTAGAAGTTTTACTGATGCTGCGCGTGCTCTCACCCATTTTTTCTTATTTTCCTTTGATTAGGATTAAATTTCCCGGCAGATGTATAATAAATATATTTTAATTTAACTTAATATACCAATTATTTAATTATTAATAAATTTATCAATATGAGAAACCTCAACAGCTGCCAAATTCTCAAAAATGTCAACAGGCAATATCATAAAAGCTATTGTCTGTTACAGCTTCCATAAACTATGTAGTTGTCGAGGTTTATCTGCATTGGGGCAGATCGAAAATCGGTAAAGAAATTATCGGCAATTCCCATTCTAATTGGCCATATTAAAGAACTTTATCTAAAAACTATCTTAGAATACCATTTCGTCGGAGCAAGACGCTTTTTAATACCTTTCACTACAATATTATCATTAAGTAAAAGAGAACTACATTGCGTTCCGCAACACAATTTTGAACCCACCAAACAAATTAAATCAAAAATTAAAATAAGTGCATACATCAAAAACATTAAAATGCTACACACTCTGTTTCTATATCAGATACCGTGAGACTATTAGTATCTGCGATAGAGCTTCTCCTTGTCGAACACCGCAGTTAATTGCAATGCAATGCACCATGTGACCGATTTTATGTCATTTTACTTAGAGTACTAAACTCTATAAAATTTAGTATATGTAGTTCTTCACAATTGGAAAAGGTTGACCACATAGACTGATTATGGTGAAATTAGACTTGTACGATCGAAATGGGATTCTAAAATTATTTTTAGATGAGGTTCCGTAATATGGTCAACTAGGAAGGAACTGGGTTATTTTTTAACCTAGTAAGATGTAATGCGACACGTATGATCGAGGTGGAATTCACAAATAATTTTTATTTGAAGCTTCTTCTGAAGGAATTCGGCTATTTCTGAACCGATTTTGATGAAATTAATCATGTATGATAGAAATGGGGTTCTAAAATGATTGTTAGATGAAGTTCTGGAACACCGCTAATTCGGAAGGAACTTGACCATTTTTTAACTGTTTAATTGAAATTCAGCATGGAGTAAGGAAATGGGATTGTAAAATGATTTTTTTTTTTGGTTTTAATCTATGCAATCTGTTCTGGGGCTGAAGGGACTTCCAACTCTTTCGCAGTTTACTTTCACACAGTAAATTGGAAACGGGATTTTATAATGATTTTTAGAAAAAGTCCTTAAAGGACATCAACAAATTATAAACTTATATGATGAATTTCATCATAATCGGTTAAAATGTGGCTAAATTTCTTTCTAATTGCGTTTGTCGACTCCCTTTCGAATTAGCCGCATTCCAGAATTTCTTCTAAAAAATATTTTAGAATACCATTTCCATCGTATATGCTGGTGGTCAATTCTCGTTCCGTGAGAAGTATAATGAAAAGTATTTTCAGTGAGAAATACACATTTCCGATTCATCTTCCTTCAGACATCAAATCTTTTCATACGAATAAAACTTTCACCGACCATTTTGGCCAAAAACTAAATTTGTATTTTGAGCATTAAATGTGCATTGAAACTATAATTATTATTCACTTTAAACTTAACTAATAAGTAAATCTATTAAAACCTATTCCGCGTATTTAAGAAAAGCATCCAAATATTTAATTTAGTTAAGCTTTAAAAATAGTTTGGTCATTTTTATAATTTATTTTATATTTTGACAGGCAATGACGAAAACTGATTAACTAAATCTAGCTAATATTTAAACCAATTGCTGTATCATCTAGCGGGAATTTATATGAAACTCGATAAAATGTCTGTTAACAGTGTACCTTACTACGAAAATAACTTATTCAGCGTTTTTTCCACGATTCTATTTCATTTGGACATCGAGAATCGCTTATTGTCGTTGTGTGAAATGTTATAAATGAAAAAGGCTTGATGGAAACAAAATGGAAACTATCGGATAATTGGTTCAGGAATAGCCAAGTTAGATCCTAATAGGCCATATTCCAGAATTTCATCTAAAAATTATTTGAAGATCTCATTTTCATCGTACAACTCGAATTTCATCATAATAGGTTAAGAAATAGCCAAGTTCCATCCTACTTGGCCATTCTTCTAAATATCATTCTAGAATCCAATTTCCTTCGTATTTGTCGAATTTTACCACAACCGGTTGAGTACTAACCGAGTTCCTTCCTAATAGGCCATATTCCAAAACTTCTTCTAAATATCATTTGAAAATCCCATTACCATCATACAAGTCGAATTTCATCATAATCGGTTAAGAAATGGCCAAGTTCCATCCTACTTGGCCATATTCCAGAACTTCATCTTAAAATCATTTCCATCATACAAGTTGAATTTCATCATAATTGGTTAAGAAATAGCCAAGTTCCATCCTACTTGGGCATATTCCAGAACTTCATCTAAAAATCATTTGAAGATCCCATTTCCATCATACAAGTCGAATTTCATCATAATTGGTTAAGAAATAGCCAAGTTCTGTGCTACTTGGCCATATACCAGAACTTCATCTAAAAATCATTTGAAGATCCCATTTCAATCGTACAAGTAGAATTTCGTCATAATCGATAGAGAAATCACCGAGTTCATTCCTAATTACCCATATTCTACAGCTTCTTCTAAATATCAGTTTAGAATCCTATTTCTATCGTATTAGTCGAATTTTAACACAACCGATTGAGAACTAACGGAGTTCCTTCCTATAGGCCATATTCCAAAATTTGATCTAAATATTATTATAAATTTAATTTGAAATATAATGTTCACTAACGATTTGTGAATTTGAAAATGATTTAGTTACAAATTTAGTTTTTGCCTTAGGTATAAAACAATGATAATCGTGAGTTCCCTTTATAGTAATTGCACTTTGATAACGACTTTTCAAGTGTAATTTGACTTCATCATACTCTGCTTTCGTTGCATATTCAAAATGCATTGTTGATTTCCATGATCTACTCCATTCGTATAGCTGTTGTAGAGTCTGAATTGATCCCTTTGTTAAACTGTAGCAATAAGCACCTCTTTTAAATGTTCCACCAACACCATCACACGCCCCTTTGCCGTGACTGGTAGCATGAAAATGCTTCTCAGCTGCGATGTTAAAATCTTCTTCACGATGGCTTAGATTAATTAAATTATTTTTATTTTTATATTGTGTTATAGCTCCGTCAGACATATAGAAAATCTTTTTGATGTTCGATGTTATTACTTTTGTTATAAATTGAATCATTTTAGTTTTGAAGAGATGTACTGCGATGCTATCGTGTTCCATACAATTAGAAATAATAATGAAAGTATATAGCATGTTTCACTGAACTGCTCTCAGGATCCTTGTAATAAATAACGAATGGATGAATGGTCGCTTGTGCATTATTCCAGTGATAACCTTGTACTGAATCTTGTACGATAAAAGCATAATTTTCCGCGAAATCACATTATACAAGCAGATCCCCTTCTTGTAAAGATTCTTTTTTTTCTTTAAGAAATTTTGATTGCTCTTTCGATATAAAATGATGAGGTATTAATTTGGTTAAATTATGAATAAATTTTTCTATAAACTTTGTCATTTGGTCTTCTAATGTAACCAAACTGCATCTTTCAACGGTAATCCATTGTTTATACTTAATTTTTGACACATCACTGTTATTGAAGTATTTACGCAACAATTCTTCAAGTTCTTCCAAATTTTTAGAGCACACTTTACACATTTTAATGTAATATTCTTGTATTTGTTCATCATAACGAATGAAATTAAATCTGTGTAATCTTTAAACGGGAATTATCTATTGTCTCGAGGGTGAACTGCTTTTATAGTGCGTTCGATCATCAGCTTCATGTTTTGGTGCATAAGACAAAGAGAAACATTATGTTGACTGCTAGAACCCAATTTTATACAGTGGTTTGGACGTAGTTGTGTGAACTTTGTAAATCCTGTTTTAACTCCAGGGTGACGAGATTTAAACTCGATGTAGGCCTCATTTAGAGAACATAGTAATACCCTCTTCTGAGTATTCTGAAGAACATCCGGCCTCCCCGGCATCATTTCACTTATTTCATCATTCTCAAATAAAGATTCTACTAAGCTCCGTGCAGTATCTGATATCTTATTTTTATGGATACTGCTTTTAGTTATTGAAGAGAACGTACAATTATTTCTTTGAAGATCCTTGCAGTGATCAATTAAATAACGGGTAGCACCTTCTTTAAAATAATCTTGAATTTCGTGATTCATCTGCTTTGGTAGTAATATTAATAATTTCTTCTTGCCTTCATAATCTCCTTCATCGAACTGGTATTTGAAATTATTCATAATCTCTTCACAATACGAAATCTTCTTTTCCTTTTCAGAGCACGTTGGTTCTTCGTCGCAATTTAACTGCTTATAAATCGCTGTCGAAATTTCACTTGATTCTCGTTTAAGATATCCGGCCTTGTCACATAATTTTCTTTTTATTGGTGAGAACTGGTCCATCATATGAGATTGCACATGTTGCTTGATACTTTGAATTAATTCAAGCCGTTCTACTTCCCTTAATTCTGAATCTACTAAATTAAAATCTGCTGAGCTGCTTCCAGCAATCGGATATTCGATCGTTTCTTCGTTTTTATCTGCAGTATTTGTTGAATCCAATTTCATTTTTCTTATAGGTTTATGTAACACGTATTACAAATGTATAATTTTGTTATTTAATTGTCGAGCTGGATTCAAATACACAATCCTTTCTCTAGCGTACTCACTAACAGCTCTCAACTTATTATTGCACTTTGCACTAACAAATGGTTTACAGCAATGATAATATGAAGACATTTTCAAGAATACATTCCTCTAAGTTAAAATTTTAATTAAAAATTCAGAAACAATTTTGTCAGATATTCACAACTAATATTTTTTTTATTACTCACTTGTTTTATACCTAAGGCAAAAAATAAATTTGTAACTAAATCATTTTCAAATTCACAAATCGTTAGTGAACATTATATTTCAAATTAAATTTATAAATTGAACCATACATTTTTATTGTTTTTATCCTTATTCTACCGTCTAACCCTTTCGCCAATTTTGCTTTGTTTTTGTTCGACATGGTCGCAAATTGCGAAGAAGTGAAATCAAAAACTTTCTGGAAACGAGATGCATTCATATTTTACTTACGTTGAGTATTTATTAAGAATCCCTTACGTTTGAATTAGTGTAGTTTAAAAACGAAAAATTACGCTAGTGCCATATTTGAGTATGTAAAAGCTAATTAGTTAAGCTTTATTTTGAGCAAAAAAAATAAAAAAAAGTTATGGTATATTTAGTTTAATATCTCATTTAATATTTTACCGTTATATATCGAATCAAAAAAATTTAATTTTGATTATAATTTTATAAGAATTTATAATTTCGATATTCACTCTAATTAACGCAAAAAAAAATTTTAAAATCGATTAATTTTTTAATTCATAAATTTGCCTCTGAAATTTACTCCAAATGGCGTTTTTCACTATTTTTGCAAAACTTTGGGACCATCCTGTGCGCAATACACACCCTATATCAAAAAAATAAAAAATATGTGTTTTTCATTTTTTTAACTACTACACGTACACCAAAAATTAAACAAATCAAAAGTCATGAAGTTCAATTCCAAAATTTTTGCTGTTTTAAAATGAAATTACTCAAATACGTTTTCTTACTACACGTGACGTGATGCGCAAAGAAAGACGAAAATGAGACACGGGGATATACTACCTCTTTCTTCTATATACCTTGGCGCATACTAACTAGTTTAACACACGAACATTTTTCTGAATACATTTTTCTGACCTCGCTCAAAACAATCTCGCATTAGTTGGAGAGTAAATTTACTCAAAGAGAGAATTATGTTTTTTTGGTTTTAAGTATATTGCGTAGGGGCTCACTGTATTGTTCGAAATATAATTTCTACACCCAAATAGGTATTTTCTACACCCAACTATTTTGAATTTTTATTTATTCGACACGAGACGTCTCTATGAAATCTACTATAGTTTTTGGTTCGGTCCTTTAAATAAATTTCTGTCCTTTTATTTCAAGGTCCTTCTATTCGAAAAAAATTTGCCTTTTTTTTAAAATGGTCAAATTTCAAAAAAGTTGAATAGAATGATCAGTCCTTTTATGCAAGGGAAGACAGTAATTAAAAAAAAGGTATCAAACAAATCAATCAATAGTTTGAATCAACTATGATTATGGATAAATAATAAAAATAATCTATGAAATTAACTACTTTATACGTTATATAGTAAATTCTAAATGCGTAGTAACAAAATTAAATACTTTTGATTTATATTAATACTGATATATGTTATTAAAATTAAAACTTTAAATTATAAAAATTATGACACTAATTTATTGACTAATTTTTGTAACAATTTTTAGTTGACTACAAAACGAAATATTTAGTTTTTATTAAAATTTCTTATTGAGTGTACATTTAGAAGATATTTTGAAAATGACAAGTAATGGTAAGATACAATGTTCTTATATTTTAGCCAGACATATTTTGAACAAAAAAAGCCTTTTTTGGAAAGAAAATTTTTTTGTTCTTTCCTAACTTAATTAGAAAATGTTTTTAAAAAAATTACGTCTTACACATAAGGGTCTCCTGTCACATTTAAGTGCATTTACTGAATACTGATGATCACTGAACATATATTAATCGACAAGTTAAATTTCCATCATCCACTTTATAAAATGTTTGAATAAAAACAAAAAAGGTTTGAAACACTTGATGTGTTATCGGAAAAATAAAAAGAAATTTTCTTTCTCTCTATATGTTTATGTATAATGTACGTATATATGTACATACAACTATACACATAACTATACATACAGACATACATAAATATATATCCATATAATATACAATACACAAGGCTGCATGCTATTTCAGATAAGCAAAGAATTTTTTTTTTCCTTTTTTTTTTTTTTTGTATTTTATTTTATTTTCCATCCAAAAACCGTCCCAGAAAGTATTGGAAAATTTTCTATAAAATTGTGTCTAACAAAAAATTGAATAATTTCTTGCCACAAATACGTACAAGAAAGTATATGAAAAATGTTTTAAAGGGAAAAGAATTTTGTTGTTTCGAATTTTTCGAGTTGGATTAAAGGGGAACTGCCATTTTAGGTAACTGAAAAATTTCAAGTTTTGCGATATTTCGCGATAAACATTACTAAAGTGATCTGGAAAATGAAAAACTAAAAAATAAAATTGTTGTCAAAAAAATGTTGTTTGTTTCGTTTTACTTTTTTTTTTTTTAAATTCTTTATGAGACGAACGACATTTTGTTGCCCATAAAGTAGCAAGATTTTTATCAATAGAGGAAGATAGAAGAAAAATGTGATACTTTATGGTGTCGATTTTTAGGAAAATCATAAAGAAAATGGGAAAAGGTGGAAAAAATAAAGCTAAAGCGGATATATCTATATATTTATATAGAGAAAAGAAAACCCATCCATATATTTATAAAAGATTCTTGTTCGGAATAAACTAATAGCTATGCTGCTCACCATACACTGGGTATGTACGAGGTACACAATACACATTTCATATACGAGAAAAAGTTTAAAATTTAAACAAAAAAAAAGAAAAGAAAAGATTTTCATATTTAAAGTGGATAGATTGGAAAGAAAATTGGAAAAACTATAATATAGTAAAATACAAAAGAAAGGATTTTTCCATGTTGGGGTTTTTCATTCTGTTTCTTCTTCGTAAATATTTTTCGTTATTGTATCATTATTATTATTATTATTTTCATTATTTTTCCATTTTTCTTGTCGTTGGAAAAAATAATAGCATCGAAAATACTTATAAGGGACGAAAAGGTTTTTTTTTCATATATTTTTTCCGTTAAAGATTTTTCTCGTCTTCTTTAAATTAAAAGGCAACAGAAATGAAAAAAAAAACAGAAAAATTGAAAGAAAATAACGACGACAACGAAGAAAATGTGTAATTTATTTTTTATTTTTATTTTTTGCTTATTTCGAAAATAAAATGAACGACGGAAAGAAAATTTGGAGGAAACTATGAGAAAAGAATTTTTTGCTCTTGTTACTGTTTGAAGATAGACTTAAATTTTTCTTCGTCTTTTTCTTTTTTTTTTTTTTTTGTTATTGTTGCTGATATTTTTTACTTAACTCTGTATGTACATACATATATATGTATCTTGTATATACGAAACGGAATTTTCTTGAATTTTTAAAGATGACCTTTTTAGAAAAGCAAAAACGGAAAATTGAAATTATTCCTTTTTTTTTAGTTGGGAATAATAGAAATTTCGTTTCAAAGGAGCTGAATATGTTAAAAAAAGGAATTTCTGAGAAATTTCAAAAAATTTTGAATGAATTACCATTTTAATATTTTATACATAATTTATGTTTACCTAGGCTACTAAAAACCACTGTTACCCAAAATTTAATGCAGATATTGTTTAAATATTAGGCTCTATAGGCACATTTATCTAGAAAGTAAACAAACCCAAACTATCGATATTAATTATATATTACAAAAATGCATTGGTCAATTTTAACTTCCGATAAAACTGGATAAGTTTGAACTGAAGTTAAAAATGTTTAGCCCAAAACAGTGAAGGTAATGTTTAAGGCCTTTTTCAAAGGTAATAGAAACAAAAAGTAAGGTTGCGGATAGTAGAGCGATGCTAGTTTGTTAATTTTATAAATCGGTAGATTTCGCCATTTTATTATACCAATAAAGTACCAATATTAGTTCAGAGTTAAAAAACAATCGTCTGCTAAAACTAATTTGGTTTCGTCTAAAGTAAATTAGTTTGCCTCTAGGCGGCTTCCAACGTATGTATCGTTGTAATCTTAACACTTGCAAGAAACCATTTTTCAATTCCCCCATTAGAAGCGTCTGTCTGTAGAGATGGAGTCAATAAAGAATTGGGCCAAAACATTCTCCATAAAAAGGGAAATTAAGGAGCCCAAGTAAATTTTTACTTGGAAACTGATATTTGTATAGTAACGCAGTTACTGTCGGAACTAAGTGTCGAAACGACCTAGAAGTGAAGAGAAAATAGAACTACGTCTTAAAACATGTATATGTATGTAAATGGTGGCTAATGAACTGAATGTAGTAAAAACTACGGTGCCTTGATGATCGTCGTGGTCGCCAAATAAGTTTTGGGTTGCTTCTTCATATCCAAGCGCCTGCATAAAATTTTTGACGAGGTAGTCCAAATCGATTTTCATAGATATTTGTCATTTTCCCTATTTTTCCACATTAATAATGGCGACAATTTATAAATAAAAATACTTTGTCCACGACTAGCGTATAATATACTCATTATACGTTTGTTTCTTTAATTATAATGATATCCATTATTCACTGCTAGTTTATCTAATAGTCCCTTCTTCCATTATTCACTACTACCAAATAAAAATTTCATTTTTGAAATTTTATCTAGTAGTCTCTTGCTATTTTCATTATTATTAAATTGAGACATCAAAATGTCGACGTAAATTATTTTAGGTTTATTTAAAGGATTTGATAATAAAATACAACTTTTTAACGGTTGTGGTCAAAGTATCGTATTCTACTCGCATATAATGGCTGTTATTCACTCAGATGATTTACGACACTCATCTATCGGCTCATGTCGGTAAAATTCATCTTCGTGAATAACAGCTATCATTTTATGCTTCTTTAATAATATACTATTTTCCACTACCAGTTTTAGTAGCCTGAGAAACAAAATTTCTCGGCTAGTGTTTAATTGATTGATTGATTTGAATGTACGATCAAGCATTAAGCAAGTCTCCCGTATTATAAATGCGAATACCACACCACTATACCCATGTTACAACACGACACCATAACTCTCCCTCACCAAGGAAATATGTACCATCATATTCAGCTTTTCATGAAGCCAAACATAACAATATTCACCCAGTAAAGAAAGGCGTCACATCGATAACCACATAAGTCTAATAGTGTGATATCCGCCCCTGGCCAGGCAGCCATCGTACAACTTTTTTACATATAACAAAACCGAAGGATTGGATAGGATTATTAGTAGGGACAGACTCGACCCGGTTACAGACACCAAAGCGATCGATAGTTAGTAAATTATTAGTATTATATATAATAAATAGGTTAGCACAAGACAGCACAATCTAACTACATTATTAGATGATCATTTCTCTGGAATCCTGGGCCGGATACTCAGGACTCCCTAAAACTAAATCAGGACTTAAAAAGTTATTAATGTTGTAATGTCCCCCTATCCGTCTTTCATTAATTTACCTGATAAAATATTTAAGAAAATTTAAAATTACTAAGCTAAGATTACAAAAACAGCGCTTATTTTATTTTTCATGGTCCTTCTATATCTAATTAATTAATTATTTTGTTTTTATTCATTAACTGCAACCAGAATAAAAATAAACGTTAAAACCATTTTAAACATAAAATTTTACTTAAAACTAAACATAAATTCTCAACATAAAAGAGAATAAATAATTAAAAATTCAATTATTTTATAAAATTTATAATAAATAATTTAAAAATGATAATGTTACAGTACCACAACAGCCTAAAATCATCAATAACTCAGTTAGTACTATAAGTATATCAAGAATCAACAAATAAAATCAATTTATAATTTCCCAGGCAACTCTGAAAACTAATTTTAATTAATAAATCACCATAATATCAAAGTAAAATCCAATTCTGAAAATCAGGATTAATTTAATCCCCATATTAAAGATTGATTCTGGAACTATGTTATATTCTGAAAATTGAATTATTTATTAGCAAATTAAGGAAGAGAAACCTTTAAATATTTTTAAACTAAATTAATTAATATATATTAATGAACAAAACACAATATATTACATACAAGTATTACAAAAATTAACATTTTATGAAATTGCCTATGTAAACTCTCCCACTTCTAAGCTAAAATTCTAAAAGAATTTTTAAAAATTTTAAATTATTATGTTATAATTTAAATTCATAGCACTTGTTCCATTAGTTACATATTTAATTAATTGTTTACCTACTGCAACTAGATTTAAAAATAAAAAGTTGAAAATATATATTTAACCATACTATTAAATTTAAACTAATCGGCAATTTCCTACAAATCTAGAAAAAAGGAAATTAATAATGTTCAAATTAATTATTTATTTATAAAAGTATATAATATAATTTAAACATTGATCATAATACTACGCAGAAAAGTCTAGAATATCAATAATTTAGTTAAGTACTACATGTACCTACAATATGATATTTACTAATAAAACTCAAATAGAGTTTCCCAGGTATCACTGAAAACTAAATTGCTTTACTACTTAATTAATAGAAATTTATTTATATAAATTCGTTAGTGATAAATAAAATAAAATAGATATCACAAGAACAATACATTTTCTACGCTACATAACTGCTGGATGCTTGGAGTTTCTGGATGTTGAGCGAGAATTCACCAATATTCCTGTAGCTTGGAGACAATCTAACAATTATTTATAATTAAATATACTTTATATCAACTACACCATCAGACAAAAATACCCAAACAAACTATGACACTTTGATGTAATTAAATCAAATTAAACAGACAAAAAGTGTTGAAACATTTTCATTATCTCAAATATTCTTGCAATGCAATGTAGTTTACAATATCATATAAAAAGGAAATTTCCCTTTTCCTAGATAACTATGCTATTTATTTAATAAGTATAATATTTCAATCTATATACATAAATATTTAAACGAAACCGCAACATTAATATAAATTACAATTTAATTCCAATAAGATATTTTTGATAATTTAGAACAAAAATTTTAAACTATGTATTCAAAAATTTAATTTAATTTAGGGATTGAAAATGAAAATGAGCCTCTCCAAAGCGATAAATGAAAGCGTTAAATATTGATAATAAAAACATTGCAACGACAAGAATGTGTAATATCAAACGATATCATCAGTTTCATAAAAAGAAATTTATTGAAACCGGATCAACAAAAATAAGCATCGTTGTGGACGCCCATGACTTTTAAGCCGACTGAGCAGAAATTTGCACTAGTAGCAAAATCATATACCCCAAAATCAGCTCCAGTGATTAATCCCGGACGTCATTCAAAAATGTATGTCTGATAGTGTACATATTCAAATGATTTCCTTCACCTTAGTCATTTTCGCAACTCAAAAATAAAACTAATAAAATATTAGACTACCTAAATAAAAATAAAATTAGCATCATTCACCTATTGAAGAGATCTCTGCCACCAAAATCCTGCACCTAATCAATAATTCAGAAATTTGATCTCTTTATTAATAAATAAATATAAATATAAATAATAATCTTGTTGACATATTTAAGATAAACAAAAATCAATATATACGAAATTTATTACTTATATACTCCACAAAACTTCAACTCCGTTTATAGACATATTACCCTGCAAAATCAAGCATGCAAAGTAAGTAAAATAATAAAACAGTGAAAGGAACCTTAAACATTAATTTCTTACAAATTTTATCTGTGTACCATATCAGTAAAATTGACGTTGGTATGTGAAAACTGCAACCTAAACTCCAATAAATCCATTAATTAAATTACTTAATTAAGTTCAAAACATTTAGCATCACAATTTGCCTTTATCTAATTCCACGTTGTCCACATTTGTTTAATCCTAATTTGGCATGCATAAATAAATACGTCATTATGTGTTACAAACCAAACCTCAACTCAACTCAAAATTAATATTTCAAAATTAGTATTTAATAATCTAACTTAGTTAATTTATAAACTTATAATATTAATAAAATCAATTAAACATAATTTAATGTAGTTTATAATAACCTGTAAAAAATAAATCATACCTAAATATACATACTCTTTAATAAATCTAAATATATCCATAAAACTTTAACTCATTACTCGTACATATTGCCCTGCCTCTAAATTATGCACACATAAATGAATACGTCATTATGTGTTGAAAACCAAATCTTAACTCAACTCAAATCATCATTTCCAAATTAGCATTTTATTTATATATTTAGTTAATTTATAATTGTATAATATTAAATTAAATTAATTTAAAATCAATTTGATGCAGTTTGTAATACCCTGTAAAAAAAATTATTAATCATAAATAAATAAACTATTTTCAATGAATTGTATAAGACGGATTCAAATTCGACTCAAACCCATTCGATTAAACAAAGTATAAGAATCCTATTTGAGTCGAATACACTTAAACTTCGTTGAACCTGTATATTCATGTTTTAGCAAGCCCACCATATTTGTTCCATGAATACTAAAACGCACAGAGCGAAAAAATAACACCAGCATACAAATACAAAACCAACACCAATGCACCACAAGCCCGATTGTCAGCAATATTATAAATTTATTTTGCGCTTATACATGAAAGTATCGGTGATCGACAGATTATATAAATGAGTGAGAAAAACATCCAAATTGTAGATAAAACCAAAAAAAAACGAATTGTGGAAGGAAAATTGGGTACAGTGCTGGTAAAAAAAAATTGGGCAAACATATTTTGTTACAAATTGGAGTCTTTTTTTGCTAAAATTACAAAACTTTTGAAAGCAATTGGCTTATTGTTTCATTTTAAATACATGTATGACCTAATTTTTTGGAAAAAAAAATGTACCTGCAATTTAGGGGGAAAACCCGAAAAATGCCAAAATTTCCAAAATACGCTGATTGGAGTTCAAGTAATGGAATAAATTAAACACTTATTATTTAATTTTTTTTTGTTTTTTACTGATTTATAGAAATTCTATCTTTAATATTAATATTTTGTTGGACCGCCATTTGCTTTTATTACAGCGATACACCTCTGATTCATTGAATTTGATAAATTTTTAGAGATTTTAGAATTTTTAATATTACAATGTCGTCGGAACCGTTTTAAAACTTCATCGGACATAAGAGGGGATCTTGAGCGAGCAACGGGAAAACAAATTTCAGCCAGCTTAGTGAGAAAAAAACTTGGTTAAGCTGGTTTGAAAGCACTTAAACCAGTCCACAAGCCTGAGTTCACATTACGAGTGACAAAAAAAACTTTTGCTATGGGCCCAGGAGCATGTTTCTTGGGCTCAAGAGATGTGGAATGATGTGATTTTCTCCGATGAATCAAAATTCAAGCTGCATGTTGGAGATGGAAGAATTCTCATAAGGAGAGAATCTCGCAAGAGGCTTAGCATCGGATGTCTTTTAAGACTTCCACCGAAAAATGAAGAAGTTATGGTCTCGGGATGCCTTTCTGGAAGTTAAACCGGTCGATTGTGCTTCATTAGTTCCAAAATTACAGCAGCTGTTTATCTGCAGGTCCTACATAACGAATTTGAGCCTTCTATGTTAAAGCTTTTTTACGAGACTTGCAGATTTATTTTTCAACAGGACAACGCTCCGTGCCTTAGCGCCAAAGTTGTGATTTATTCATTTTGAATTGTAGATAGAAAAATTGCCTTTCAGATAAACATAAATAATTTGCTAAAAACTTGTTTTTTTTCTTATCTCTTCATTTAAAGGTAAAAAAGAACTTCGAAGAAAAAATATCGATGTGTTGGGCTGGCCCCCATACAGTCCAGACTTAAATTCCATAAAAAATATTTGGTCTATAATGGATCTAGAAGTAGCAAGAAAGCGCCCAGCATCAATTCAAGCTTGAAAAAGTTTGTTAATGTCGATTTGGGAATCCATGCCTTCTACGACTTTGAAAAATTTATCAAATTCAATAAATCAGAGGTGTATCGCTGTAATAAAAGCAAATGGCGGTCCAACAAAATATTAATATTAAAGATAGAATTTCTATAAATCAGTAAAAAACAAAAAAAAAATTAAATAATAAGTGTTTAATTTATTCCATTACTTTAACTCCAATCAGCGTATTTTGAAAATTTTGGCATTTTCGGGTTTTCCCCCTAAATTGCAGGTAAATTTTTTTTTTCCAAAAAATTAGGTCATACATGTATTTAAAATGAAACAATAAGCCAATTGCTTTCAAAAGTTTTGTGATTTTAGCAAAAAAAGACTCCAATTTGTAACAAAATATGTTTGCCCAATTTTTTTTTACCAGCACTGTATGTTAATAATGAAAAAAACTAATTGGGAATTTGGATTGGTTAGATGAGAGTATTTTTATTCTATTTTCGCACTAACACTTTCAACCACAAGCGATTAAATGTAAGAGGGGATCTGTGTGGTTCATCACTGAATCAGGCCCGTAGTATTACATCAGTGCTGGCCCTGTACAAATAATATAATCTTACATACTAAACCACCAACACACATTGAAGATAAATATTTTCTACCATCTTTCATGTGCGTAGCAGGATACTTATCATGTTTTCAGTATTTTCCTAATATTATTCCTAATATCCAGATACTACTAAACAGGAAAATATTTGTGACGACTATACCAAAACCAACAAAAACTTTCTTTATTCTATTGTTGTTCGCTTATTCAAAATCTTCTATATTAGAGAAGATTTTGGCTTATTACAAGACAAAAACCAACAACAATATAAACATAGTACATTTCTTGAGAGAATCTATACAAAGAGCGAATGAGACGGCTGCACAAACCTGTTGTTGGCTTTGTTATATATCATGTTTCAAGTATATATTTTTGTCGATTGTATCATAACCTGCTAAAATTCTCTCTTTCCTATTTTAATTGAGGAATATTGTCGTCCGCACTAGGTCACCTACTTTCATGTTTAGTTGTTCAGATGATTACTTTCTTCTAGATTTAAGTTAATTTAAATATTCGGAGTGCCATCTTATCCATAAATCTTGTTTTATGTTTTTCTACCAGTCTCCATCGTGGTATGCCGTGAATACTTGTATATGCTATAGCATCTTGTTGTTCTTTAGATGATTTATGAAGCAGTTCAGCCAATTCTCGCTCAAGTTGATTTTAGCGCTAGCAAAATTAGATCCATTGTCGCTGTATAGATCACCGCATAGTCCTCTACGACTACGTGCAGTGAATCTTTTATAAGCTGCGATGACTGCTTCGATGGTTAGATCACTGACTGGCTCAATGTGTATGGCTTTAGTTTTCATGCAAACAAAGATTGCCAAATATCCTTTGTGAGCCTTGTGACCTATGCATACTGCTGGTAAATTTCCCATGAGCTGTGTTCTAGTTTTAAAATTGAACCGATGAAAAACTATACACTTTGACATCAAATATCTTGTTAGATTTCGGGTATGATCCAATGTCTGGTGCGGAGATGAGACAAAGTTAATTGTGTTCCTCCAAGCATCATTTGTTCATGTGCTTCTTGAATCAGTAGCTTGGCGACTGGATGATCTTTTGGGATGATAACTGGATGTTTCTCATATTAGGTCCAGGTTGTTGAATTTTGAACTCGACCACTGGTTCGTAAAACATTATCTTAGCTTGGTTGCTATTAGTGCTACTCATGTTTTTGGTATTAACAATGTTGCCTTGTTTGATGTCCAGTCGTAGAAGTATATCACTGTTGTGTAAGCTACTTCGGAAGCATCGCAAACTCCATCTAATTCTCCAGTTGTAGTACTAGTTGATCACTGGATGATGAGGAATGTATTATTTGTTGTTGTTATGTTCCTTACTCTCAATCAAATGCCCCTGATTACAATATACTTCTAAGCACTTCCAATAATCTTTAGAGAATTCGCTGGCAATTGACAATCGCCGTTCAATTTGAATGAATCTATCCAAGACTCTCTGCTTGGACGACCCGAGTATGTTTTCTTTAAACGGAAGTCGTACTATGTAGCGGCCGTCTGTATATTGGCGGTAATTCTGCTGAGAATGTTCTTCACATAGCGATGTCTGTCTTCTTCTATGATAAATTTGTTGGGTTATATTTCTTCTATTACCTAACATTTCTTCAACTGGTTATCGATGTCTGTCAACGTGATCAGTGTCCCGATCTCAGACGATTTGTTGTTTGATGTATTTCTGAATATAATCCATCCTATGTGGGACGATATTATATTTGGCTATACCAAGGCTTCCATTTCCATGGAGAAATTCAACAAAAATCATACTTCTATACGGAAGGTGACTAATCTCCACATATGTTTTCGTTATTGGTGAATTGATTTGCTTGGACGCCTCCTCGGTGATAAATGAAATGTGTACTGGTTTTATCGAAGGCTAATAATGTATCGGTTGGTTGATCATATTGGTTCACTAGATGATTTGTCATTATGTACTTTTCGTTTGCCTCAATTTTTGTAGTGTCTTCAACCTTTGCGGAACGTAGTAACATGTCGTGAGTTCCCTTGCATCAAAGAGTATGTAATATCAAGAGTATCAGTTACAACAACAAAATTTTTTAACTAAACATTTCTGCCTTAAATTTCCTATTCGTCCGTTGTTTTATTTCTAAAATTGAAAAAACATAAGTAGAATTATACGGTTACATAGCCCCATGCATAACCCTTTTCTGGTATGAAAATTTTTCTTCAATTTCGAATCCCTTGATATTACATTCTCTTTGCTTACACACTAAACATCGTATAGAACGGGAACAAAACACATACATACTTGAACACCAGCTGCCTTTTATTTTAGTATCGGTTTACCGACAGTTTTCATGCGTCATAATAATTATCACCCTTTGCCTCCAAGTGGCCTATTAATTTGGCCGCACTTCCAACTACCGTGGTTTTCAATTGATGCATCATGACGGTGTTACTTATATCATCATTTTAATAATCATGGAAAGATGCCTATTTCAGGAGCTTAGTTTGATCTCGTGTTTTGCTGAATTCCTTGATTTTGGTTTATTTAGCACCCTGCGATTCTGGAGCTCAGCGTCTTGAAGTCGTTAACTGGGTATCGTAGCTTCTTTTCATAAGTGGCATCCACTAATATTTCTGCATAAAGCTAATCGTTGATGTCCTCAGAGCTAATCGTTGATTTGCCAATATTGCTGTTGTTGAATACAGTTTCGTTCGTATTCGCATAAGACTTGCTTGCCTCCATCCTAGTGTCGACGACACCCTTAAGGACTTTGGCATGTTGTTTGGTGGTTTTATTGATAGGGACTCCGCTCTGTGATGGTACTGCTATTACTGTTTTTAATTTAGCTCCTAACTCAGTTCGATAGTTATTGTAGAATTTGTCAACCGAATCTCGTTCGCTCCAATATGGATGAGATGAGACTGAAGACTCGACAATTGTTTTTGTTGTTCTCCGTTTTTATTGATCTCGGTTTTTGATTGACCACGTCAACGGTTGAAGTTCTCGATATACACAAATCTGGTGACACCGGTGCTATTAAAGGTAGCCAGTGCAAGATATACACTGTTTATTGGTGTGTGGTTGTTGGTGTGTGGATTATATTGAGCTACTCCGAGTTCGAGTAGTACTGTTCTAGTAGTAAATTCGAACGAGTGAAATATATACAATAGGCTAACTACTTCTGTTAATGTGAAGTATGAAAATATGTAACTGATCAGTAAGACTAATACCTCAAAATTATAGTAAATTTTCCAAATATTGTGAAAATATGCAAAAAAAGATTACGCTAATTTTGGATTTAATTTAAGAAATCTTGTAAAAATTAAAGATTTTCACACCTTTTTTAGTGTGAAGTGTATTTATTATCAATTTAAACTTATTATTAGCACTGTATTTGATAAACTACTTAATTTGCAATAAAAAAACGTTTATTTGTATAATTTGTAAGTAATAGTTTTTAAGTTATAAGTGAAATTCAAAGTGACTAATTTTACAGTAGAACTTTGATTATCTCTATAACCGCTCCACATGTGGATATGTGGAGTCATATAATTTTTTGTTCAGATTAGTGCCCTCCATCACTACCCGAATTTCTCGTACTTACCTAAAGTACTTTTCTTACTGGATGCCTCGCCTCAAAATTTTTATTACCACAAATGTGAAGCTGAAATTTATCTCGCAGTCCAGTAGGTAGAAGAATTACCGATTTAAGTTTACATGTAGTAAGTTGCCAAACTTAAAAAATTATTAGCAGAAAGCAGGTATTTTTCTATAGCAATTGATGAGTCCACAGATGTAAATGATAGAAGCCAACTGCTAATTTTGCTATAACCATTGCATAGTACCACCAAAGGCTCAGATATATTTAATTCAGTCGAATCCAAAATTTTGGAATTTTGAAATTTTGAAAAGTTATCCGGAGTATGTACCGATGGGGCGCCTGCCATGATGCGGAAAACTAGCGAACTAAAAGGAATAATGAAGAAGAATGTGCCTTTCTATCACTGTGCCTTACATCAAAAATAAATTTCGGTTATAAATTGAGATGAGGTCAGAAGCAGCTTACGAAGATGTGACTCTATTTACACAAGTTCGTTGGCTCAGCAAAGGAAACTGCTTAAACCGATTTTTTGAATTGAGAAAGGATATTTTGAATTTTTTGGAAACGCGAATAAATGATAGCGACAATACAGAATTATTAATTAATAAATTAAAGTGTTCAGAATTTATAACATCGTTAAGATTTATGAATGATTTGTCAACACATTTAAAGAAATTAAATTTAAACCTTCAAGGCACAAACCTCTCGATTATTGAAACTCTAGGAAATATCGATGGTCTTAAAGTAAAACTTAAAATTTTTAAAGCTGATTTAGAACAAAATAATTTGGCTCATTTTAAATCTTGGTTTGCTGTATTATGCCGCGGCTACACGAATGGAAAATGTCGACCAATATTGGTCCAATGTAATTTGTGAAATGTTGGACAAATATTTGTGAAATAAAATTTGACTGTCTACACGATTTGCCCAATGTTCATTTTTCGAATGGCTACCAATGTATAACCAATTTTAGTGGTTTATATATTGATATTTATCACTAGTTGTCACTACTAGTCATACATTAATTACAATATCTCCCACAAGATGGAAGCCAATGCAAACATATTGCTTTAAATGCACTTCGAGCTTATTTTTATGTTTATACAGTGTTTTAAATCCCAAATTTCGGGATAATTTTGATATAAATTTATAAATTCTAGCACAAACTCAGCCGACCAGTCAGATTCCATTTTGGATTTATTTGTTTATAAATAATAAAATATAATGACATCTACAGTTGTATTTAGTGACATCTGCCGTTAAGTATTCAAAAATAAATTTTTTCTCACCAATCGTGTAGACGAAGTACCAATATACACTCCAACGTTGGTAGTTTCCTTTGATCTTTTTATAAAAACCGCCTATTGAGCGAATGGTTACCAATGTTGGACCAATATAACCTTCATTGGTAATTGTTATTTTTTTTCTGTCTACACGATTGGTTTTTTGGACAAATCTCCAACGTTGGTCTACATTTTACATTCGTGTAGCCGCGGCATTTGAAGAATTACAAATTCCGACTTTTCAAAATTTGTTCCAGAATTACAAATTCTTATTAACCTAATTCAACGAAAGATTTCAAGAATTTGAAAATATCAGATTTCTTAGTGTAATATTTGGGAATCCTATTCTCTGCACAATTGCAAATCAGCCAACAAATTTTCAGTTACAACTGAGCGATTTACAAACCGATGTTAGTTTAAAAAATTCAAAAGAAACCGGAATTGAATTTTGGAAGCTAGTTAGCCGATCAAAGTTTCCAAATTTGTTTGCTGCAGTTATAAAATCGTACTATTTATTTTCAAGTATTTACACATGCGAAAGCATGTGTTTCGAACAACTTGAAAACTTATTGAGGCTTTCTACTACCGCTATTTCAATAGATTTCGATCATTTGGCCAGCTGTTAGATAATTCGTATTTTAACCTCGTTTCATTGTGTTTATAAAATAAATATAAAAATAAAAAAATTGTTGTTTAAATCGTTACTCGTAATGTTAACAAGAATTTTTGAATTCGGACATAAAATTAATTTTCAAGCACAAAAAATAACAATCACTATTTTCAAGTCTTTACCAAAGTTGTGGATACCATATACCAAGAAAATGAAAAAGACACCTATATACATAAGCCATAAGCATCAGATCAATTTCAAATGAAGCTTACTATAAAGAAGATACAATTTACGATTTCTCATAAGAATCCTTGTAAAACATTTTTGATTAAAATTTTATCAATGAAAAATACTCGTACCAGAAAATATTTCCAGGTTTATATTTAAATCAAACCTTTGAGTATAATATATTTTAAAATCAATAACATAAATTTAGTAATTTGATTAATATAATTAAAATAAAATTGTACAAATTTACTTTTTCTTTGTATGCTTTATGAAAAATCAAAGCAGCTAGTATACATGCCGTTAGCATCAAATTCGAACTTAATATGTACATACTATATGTATATGGGGGATAGAAAGATAGAAAAATGTTTTTTTCACACAAATCATATGGAAAATTGTTTTTTATTTTGTTGTTCTTAAATGAAAAATCTTACAAAACTGAATTTTGATTTCTACGTTATTAAGAAGAATAATTGATAAATAAATAATTTGAAAATAAATTAATAATATCTTGTTTAAAGATATTTAATTAATATTTTACTAAAACCCCTTTATTTACAAACACATCTTTATGTCATGACGTGTCACATAATAAAGATAAATAGCAAAGAGGTTAAACTAAAGAGGAGAAACAAACTTTTTTTCTTTCATGTAAATAAACAACGACATTTTTTTATTATAAAAAAAACAGGAACGAAATGTGTCACATCAGGAGATACAGATGTGTTTGTAAATAAAGGAGTTTTAGTAAAACATTAATTAAATATCTAGAAACAAGATATTTATTATTAATTGATTTTGAAATCATTTATTTATCAATTATTCTTCTGGATAACGTAGAAATCAAAATTCAGTTTTGTAAGATTTTTCATTTAAGAAAAACAAAATTAAAAAAACATTACTTTTCATATGATTTGTATGAAAAATCCATTTTTTTTTTGTCTTTTTCCCCCTTATACTAAGTTCGAATTTGATACTGATAGCTTGTATATCTAGGTGCTTTGGTAATAGTAATCGCTTGGACTTCACTGCACTTATAAATACAGTCGAAACTCGATTATCCGGGATGCTCGGGACCGAACGTTTCCCGCATAATCAAAGATCCCGGTTGATCGAATTTTTCAGTATTTTTAAAAAATACACAATATACATATGTATATATTTGATATGCTTAACACAGAAACAACACTGTTGCCAAAATTTAACGAAAAAAATAAAAATGAAAAATCCCGGTTAATCAATTGAAAATCTGGATAAACAAGTGACTCAAAAATCGACTGTGTAAAAAAAATCACGGATAATAGAGGTTTACGTATAATCGGATCCCGGAAAATCGAGTTTCAACTGTAAACGATAAAAAGAAACAAAATGTAATTTCGTACACTAACCAAAAATATAAGTGAAGTAGTCAAATTGTAGTGTTTTGAACTTATGTTGTTGTTGTTATAAATGTTGTAAGTTTATATAATTGTAATCATGTTCAGTCACAATGTTGAACAGTTGTAATTTGTCTCTCTTCCGATTATAACTAACGTGTATTGTGTATTTTATCAATAATAATAATTGTACGAGTAATTCTTAACTTATTTTGAATTAACGCTTGTTTATACTTACCATGCTGATCAGTGCTTCGTAACCGAGCAAACCGGGGTACCGGGGTACCGGGTTCGAATCTCTATAGGGGCGGGATGCAAAAGGGATTTTTCATCATCTGATTACGATCGGTGATGAAGATGAACACATCTATGACCCCCCCTGTTGAGAGTGCAGAATCCATGGGCCGACCCACCTTTCATGTCAGCACTACAGGTTGGCATGAAGCAATGCAATGTGCAGGTGGTTTTCAAAGACGGATCTGTAGCCGCCCGTCCTCGATTTGGCTACTCCGGGCGTAAAGTAGGACGGTAAAAAATAAATCAAGAACAAACAACAACAACAACAACAGTGCTTCGTAATTGGAAATCAACAAAATAAATACCACCACTGTTGAAACAATAGCCCAACGTCCGGTGATACAGACAGAACGAAACCCAGCTGAATTACCGCTGGTAATGCAAGGGTTCGAAAATTCGTATATGATCCCGAAAACAGCGTGACATTCGACCTCTAGTCATGTTTTGCCATTCGTCATAAGATATCCTACGCCTCACCGTTATCGCTGAACCTTTTCGGCACGAATGGGTAATAAACCTGAAATTGTGGGATACGCCACCGTCAACAAACTACCACAATGTTAACAAAGAAACCAGCGATCCACGCACTCTCGAACAACCAAGCAGATAAAACAACCAGGTAGAAGCAAAATCCCCTATGCTCTTTTCCGAGAGAAAGTGTGTACCAAATCGCAAGGAAATTCACGGCCCACTCGGTGAACTGCTATAAGAAAGCACCGAATATAAGTGGATTGAAGCTCGGGCAACGGCACTTAACCGGCTAGAACAAATGCTGGCATTGGCATCAGAGTTGGCTTTCATATACTATATGATCATACCTTGAAAATCACCGTCGCAGCTGATGCTTCCGGCTACGGATGAGGAGGTGTACTCATGTACCAGCTCGAGGGCGGCACCAATCAGCCCGTCATGTGCACGCGACAGACCTTCACGATGAGATCTGGTGCGGCAAGTTTGAACTCCAGCAAAGCGGAATTCTAATATAAAATTGCCTGCAGCGATACACAGAAAACCTTCTCTCCTATGACTTCCGAATAAGGTACGTCTACACTAAAGGGTTCGCCTATGAAGATTTTATATAAAGACTAATCGCCGCCCAAACTCCGCTTGTAACTGAAGATATCGTCTTTGCTAGTCGACTTTGATGGCATTCCAAAGGCAACCACAGAGTGATGTACTTCAGAAGGTCGCTCGTTACAACACTTGTGGCCGCCCACGTTAGCAAAAGCAAATTTCCGACTCAGCCGTAGCGCAACTTTACAATCGCAAATCAGAACTATTGGTGGAGAATGAATGAAGTTGCTAGGCAGAGCAGCACAAGCATGAAGTTGAGCGAGCACGAAATTTTTCTGCCCAGATTGATCGACGGAGGAATCGAGGAAACTTTACGTCAATGCAACAGTTACACAATGCCTACCAGATCTTACGCAAGTTTGTCATGTGCTACCGCTACACACCATCGCCAGCACTCAGCGACAAGTCACCGTTCCAGTTGATGTTCGGCTGAGACTACGTGGTCCTGATACACGTGAAAACTGGTGAAAAGTTACGCCAACCTATTCCAAATGCTTTTCCTCGATACGCTACAATCAGACGAACACACGTCTTAATGGGCACTTTCAAGTTGCGGACCAATGCATCGTGCAGTGAGGGAAACTCGAACCAGCACCAGAGCCGAAGCTACCAGAACTATGCCGATCCGGACGGGCAACAGCTGGAAACGCGCCGTTGCGGTATTCGGGTTATGAGTTAGAGTGCCGGCGTCCACTATGAACGGGGTTCCTGTGAAGAATAGTACACGTCATTGGGAAGCTTTAGGTCATTAAGTATTTTACTCAATTAATTTTATTAAAGTATTTATTATTTTATTATTATAAGAGGTTATTATTTTTATATTAATTATTAAAAGAATTTATTTTAGCTGCTAGCTAAAAATGTAGGTTTACGTTCTTTTTACTCTTCTTGTTTTTTAAGTCTACTTTGTTGTTTGTAAAACGCTTTTAAAATATACCGCGACCGTGCTGCCTCTTAATAAAAAGCTATAACTACAAATTACGTTAAATATTTTAATTATGATTAGTTGATAATTATTATGAAATATTTTATGAATATTTCAACAAGAGCAAGATAAGTTTAGATGTAAAAACCCGCATAGTCTTATGTTGAATTCTTTCGGAAAAAAAAACACCCTGAGGGTAAAAAATTTTACTCGAATGGTAAAAATTTGACATTACAAATTCTTTCTGAGAAAATAAAGCACTTTATTTTTTGCTCGAGAGCATTTTGCTTTACTCTGGATTTTTTCATAGATTTGCTTTACTCTTTACAAATATATAGAAATGTGAAATGTCAAAGTGAATTGGAAACAAAAATAAAACTCCATTTTGATATTTCATTTGTTGTTTATTGAATATTAAAGCACTAAAATTAATTGGTTCCATCTTTTTGTTATCACAATAAAAAAAGTTTTACTTATCTGACTGACAGTAAAACATAACCTCACTTTATTTTGCTCTTTTTACACCAACACGACTGCAAAAATATTTTCATATTCTTTAGGAGATAAAAAAGTTACTTTATTTCGAATAACCCAAAAGAATTTGACATTAGTCAGACCCTACAAAAAAAACAAAATTAATAGTTTTGCGTAGCCTGCAGTGATGTAAATAAAAAATTATAAAAACTTTGATTCGAACATAATAAAAATAATAAATAAAAGCTTTGATGAATCGCATTTAATTTAGATAATACCCAAACCGGTTTTAATACACAAAACATTCAAAATGATTATGATTTCATATTACATATTACAAACATATTTCATGTGAAAATTAATAGGCGTATAAAAAAATTGGACGCCTATGGAAACAACGTCTAAGGCTGGAAACACACCGAATTAGACAAAACGTTTTTTTCTTGTCTTAAAGCGACTTGCGGCCAAAATGCATACGATTGTATAGCGCTATGCACACTGAATCAGGCAAAACAATTTTACGTCAAACATTTTGTTTGGCACGAACTAAAGTACTTTTCATACCAGGCGCCTCGCCTCGAAATATTTAGTTACCACAAATGCGAATCCGAGACCCTTTCATACCGATAGCGTTGGCTTTGCACATTCGGTTGCTATCAAATATTTTATTTAGGTCTATTTTACACGTGAATTATAGCAAGAATTGAGATATTCTAAATTTGTAACGTACATATGAGCTAGATTTTTTGGTAAGTATGAAATATTTGTGCAAAAAATGTGATTTGTAGGTTATGTTGAGAAAGCACTCCGCTTTGTACTACTTTAAAATCTCGCAGTCGAGTGTGGAACGCATTGCCTTAGCTTTGTAGATAACTTCATTGTAATATATATTTTTTTTTTTAAATTATCACTTAAAAATAAATTATTTTTCAACAAATTGAATTTATTACTTTAAAATTAAACGGTATCAATCGAATAAAACTAATTTACATAATTAAAAAACGTAATAAAAAATTTTTATTTACGAAGCTCAAAGCCGAGGTCTGGTATGAAAAGTACTTAAGAAGCCTATGTATTTTTTCTGCGCGAGAGAAAACGCTGTCAGAATTCCAGCAAGATTTAAATACCACTATTGTCGTTTTTCAGTTACTTACAACAAAGAGTAGCGAAAGAGTAGAAAACGGGTAGAACAAAAAAATATTTTTGAATGGCTTTGTTTTTTTGTATGGGTGTTTGAATATTCGTATTAATTATCAAATTACTATTTTGGCAATTATACGTTAACTTTGCAGTGCAATGCAATATGACGTTTTCGGTTGACCAAACAAAAATTAAACTATGTTTAAAAAATGACTAAACTCATACCACGTTTACATTAGTAGAATAAAAGTATGTAGCAAAAAAGTATCGTCATGTGAACTCAAATTTAAATATTTAAATATTTTATCACATACTTTTTTGATATTTCGGTAAAGTATGTATCAAATAAGTATTAGTATATTACGTTGTAATGTGAACCCTAACTAATAACTATATGTTAATGTCATTCGTATATTTGTTATCAAAACAAAAATTTATTACGTTTTTTTGTTTCTAACTGCAATTTCGTGTAAACCAAATATTTTGCCGACAAATCTAATAGAGTTTGAGAAGAAATTCACAACACATAAACTGAATTGAATACAGAATCCTATCTGTCAAAACAACAAACTTTTATAGTATGCGTTCACACTACAAATCGCAACACTAGTGTGAACTGCAGCGGAAAAATAATTAAATAGCAAAAAAGTACATACTTATTAGGTACGTATAATGTAAACGTGGTATCAATCATTTTATGCTAAATCATTTAATTTTTTTTTTTTGCTCAATTGAAAGCGGCATTAAATCGTTTGAACATTTTAACACCGCAATTTGTTGATCGAGATGTAAGATTTATTTTATTTAAAACCTACGACAAAACGTATTTTATTTAATAAAAATAAAAATTATACGTAACGAAACGCTCTTTACATTAACAACTTTTCTCGTTACCAAATAAAAATAAGCGCGCGCATCACCACATATTTTGTTATTGTTATGTTTATTCCTTTTAAACAAAATTCCATACCACACATAAAATATCGATAAAAATGTTACGTTACAAACTTCATTCGAAAGTAGGTAGATGAAAAAAAAATAGACATTTCTAATTTGTGTGTATGTGTGTGTGTGCTATATATGTTTTTGTTTTTATCACAAAAACAAATTTCGTACAAGTGTAAGCAAAAAATAATAAAGACTAATAAATTTAAGTGAAATTGATAATAAATTAAGAAAATAAATATTGTACAGTTTTACATTAAGTTCTTATTTGTTTCTTTGGTTAATTGTTTCTTTTTTTTTATATTTTATGTTTCTTTTTCTTTTTTTTGATGAAAATAAAAATTCAAAATGGCCGAATAAAAATGTCCGGGCATCGCGAGTTAATAAATAAAATCGCGATTTTTATAAGAAATGGATCACAAAAAATCGCCAATACGTCGTGCTAAACGTCAATCAAAAGTTTTAGAAGATAATTTTTGGGATTGCAGTGTTTGCACATTTCGAAATACAGCAGAAGCATTCAAGTGTTTAATGTGTGACGTACGAAAAGGTTAGTGTTTTTGTTTTGTGATTTCACAGTGAATGGTTCGCAGTGATTAAGGTTCTTGATGTTAATTACATAAACGGTTCTATATGCAACAATGTAATTATGTAATGAGGCTTATAAATTTATGAAACTTTTCAATTCCAAGACAAAATTTGTATTGACAATCAATTAACGAAAGGAGTAAATCGGTGTGAGTACAGACAGACTCACATTAACGAATTTAATAATGTCAATATAATTTCATTTTTTTTTTTTTTTTGGTTTTCGATTAGCAATTATTAAATTAAATTTATTAAGCATATTATTACTTAAGTCAAACACTTTGATACAATTAAATCCTTTTTTTATGTTGGGTATATCGTTTGTCTTGTTATTTTCAATCATCCCAAATTCTTACATCGGAATTCGGTACACACGATTACACACATAGGTAGATGTAGTAAATTTCAACAGAGAGTATTAAATATTTGATTTGTTTACAAAAATATAAATTGATTTCTTATCTCGAAGAAAATAAACTTTCAAAACAATTGTAAATTGTTTTACTAGCGATTTTGCTGAGCAAATTAAATTGTTTGTATGGCTGTTCGTACAGGTAGCAAGTACAAAGTTCATTCTTGTCAAATTTCTTATAAATTTTAATAAAAACCGGTTCATATTGTAGGGAATTTAAATAATAAAAAAAATGTATGGTTTCCAACCTCTAAAACATAATTTACGATTTCTTATAACTTTTGTTTTCCTTCCCAAAATTTATTTTTGGCGCTTTACGTCAACATGAACATACCTTTTGGCTGGAAAAAGATTTATTATTTTGATCGTATACATTCCCACTTAAGCGAAGGATGCGTTCCATTCAAAAACTGCCGCGGATGTCGAAGTCATGAGTGTTGAGGTTCGCAAACCAATTAGAAATTGGAGGTGTGTTTCGAAATAAAAATATGTAGGTATGTATGGGTAGGTATAGGTAATTTCATAATTATGTTTGACACAAAACCTGCTAAACTGAGTAAATGCTGAAATTTAGCATGTTGTGCTTTGGCAACTTCATAAACCACAGTAATTTCCCTCAATTTATATTTTAAACATGTAGTAGTGCAATTTGGTTATTTACTTTGTATTGTATAGATTTGGTTTAGCGAATTAATTGACGTGAAGGGCCTATTAACCGCACCCCCATGTTGATGAACTCGATTGATGAGTCATTGCCACAGATGGTTCAACAGATTACATAATAAACACATAAATCTACATATCTGTGGCCACTTCAACATCAAATAAATAAATTCGATAAACTTATCAAATTTTCTTATAATACGCTTTTAGTAAATTGACCAGAAAACCTAATCGATTTCACTATAATATTACACAAATTAAACGTATGTGTAAGGTTTTTTGATGGGCGGGAAAATTGTCCCTGTATGTGGCAAGTATCTCATGCTTCGAGGGACGGATTTGTCCTTGAGCCAACACATTGTGGCGGCACTGTATCCCACGCAGTGTGGGACGTCTGGTCAGTTTAATTTAGAAAGAGGAACATTACCTCCGAAACTGTTGCGGCATTACTCCTTCATTATTTTCAAAAAGTACACAATAATTTTAAAAGACGTTAAAATGTTGTGCAAGTTTGGAAATAATGAAGGAGTGAGTAATTACGCAAGAGTTTTAATATTAACGTAACTACGCAAGAGACAGTCAATACCACAGTTAACTTTAGATTAATCGAATCCCAAAATCCTATTTTTGTCGCCTTGACCTTTGTTTAATTATGGCTATGGTCGAATTCTCGAATATATCATTTACTACTATAAATGTTAATTTTTAGTGTTCATTTTTTGTTAAATTACGCAATTTTTCTATTTTATGCTCGTTCAATTATAACAATAAAGAATAAAGTATCTAAACGTGAAACATTTACCTTTTTTTATTTTATTTACCCTCCATAAAAAAAGGCAAATACATTTACCGTATTCAGCGGACTTACTCGAGTATTTGATCGCAACTTTTATTGTTCGATGTTAACTCTTTATGGAACCTATAGATGGATAACAATCTGGAAGATAAATTGTCAAATCGCAGTGCTTTTAATTTCTGTTAATAAAAAATTATTCACAATACGAAGCGGCCTACCCACACGAAGCTTTGTTTGGAAAACAGGAAGCCATTAAGAATCAAAATTAATTTGACCAATTCGGCCACTGTAAACAGTATTTTCCAAAGGTTTCTAGCAAAGATCCAAGTGAAGGGTCTCGGGTAATTTGAACAGGGGTGCTGCGGTCCTAACATAAAATGCCATAATAACATAAGAAGCTAAAAGATTTGTAAATTTTTAAGTGTAAATAAATAAATAAATATGATAATAAATAACCGGAAGGTAATAGTATTTTCAAATGTTGATGTGTGTTAGTGAGTGTTCTGTTTTTCTGTTTATTTTTTATTTGAGATTGACGAGAGAGTTAATTTTAAAATATTAGGGATTTCGATTATAAATTAAATTAGATTTTTAAAATTTAAATGGGGCAAAAATCAATAGCCGCCAATATTGTAAACACTATTTGTATTACATACATTCATTACTTACCATATACATATATTAATTTAATTTAATTTAAATTTGTTCTCAATCTAAACCAAAATTTTATCATAAATTGACAAAAAATTGTAAACACAAAACATACAATTCAAAATGTCAATATTCTCATACTCCCAATCTAAAAAGCATGGGAAAAATTATCTCATAGGAAGATAAGCATCAAAAATTTCAACCGATTTCACCCGATTCAAATACAAAACTCCCTGTGAGTGAGCTCCCATGTACACAACAAAATCGCAGTACAGGTGTACGATTTTTCAACATAGCCAAAGATGGTCAACCAATGCAATACATAATTAGACATGGTTTTAATGAAGTTGTTTTAAAATAATAGTTTTTTGCAATAAAAAAAATTTAATTTATTTAGAAGGGTAATTAATTTAACAATAATATTTGATTTTAAATATAAATATGACGCATAAATAACCGTTGATCACCTTTGGTTTGTAGAAATCATAGCGTCTCTCGCGGTGCTGTAAATAGAGTATATATTCTGTCTAGCTGTATCCATAATTCAGGAACATTTTTTTATTTTCTTCTAACAAGTTCATCAACCTTGTTTAAATCGGTCTTCCAATTGCCTTACACCAGTAAGCATTCCTCACCGCAACTCTTCAATTTTCAAAAAAGGCCCAAATTATAGGCGCTTGCAAATATGTACACATTTAAGAGGTTGTTTTCTTGTGGTTTTTTTTGCTTTTTTTTGTTGTTAAAAGTAAAGAGTACTTTACTCAAAAAGTTTGAGAAACCCTGATATAGTGGTTCAACAAACAATTCTCAAAGCCAAAATTATGTTCTTGCAGAATTTTTAAATGAAGCCAATAGTCCTCATCCCTTTAGAGCGAAAAATATATGGTAAAGGCTGCTTAAAGGCATCATCATGTGAGCCTATGGACCATTTTTCCCACAAATGACTTATTAATGGATTCTTATATATTAGGTGATGCTCTTTCAGGTTTATTGTCCTATCTCTTATGTATTTTTCGATTCACCAAAAAAAGAACAAACCGGCTCGATGAAAGATGCTCTTTCTGCTGTCAAACTGTTCGATTTGTCAAGAAGTCACTCGGTCGAGCAAAATTGTTGTTGGTTTACGTATCTCGATTTTTCGGCAGATTTACTAACCCAAACACAAATAGAACTGTCATTTTGAATGACATTTTTCATTCGATTTGAGTTTATTGAAATCGTCCTTTATGTTTTATGTTTTTTTTGTGTTTCTGTTTATTTTTTATATAAATATTTTATTAATTGATACGCTCACTTTTTTATGTTGTTTTGTTATCGAGTATCGATTAAATCTTTTGTAAAAATTATAGGTGATGTTTATATAAACGTCAAAAAAACACACATATATAATACGGATCAACTGTTCGATTTACACAGCAGTGGAGAGTAATCTTTCAAAGATTTGGTAGAAGCCGAATCGAAATCGTCATTATAGATACCGAAATTATTACTTGTTTGAAATACATAAAAGGGTTTTCCGGATCAAAACCAGATAATTATTTTTTACGAAGAGCGAAATTATCAAGAATTTTGCAAATTCAGTTTGGATCTGAATGAGAATTAGGAAAAATTCAATTTTTTTTTTCAGTCAATCTCATAACAGTCATATGTATAAAAAGCAACCATATAGTTAAGTAGTAGCTAATTATACGCAATCCATATTAAATTCTTAATAATTTCAATTTTATTTTATTTAACGCATACATACGATTTCTGTTTGAAATATAAGGTTAAATACTTGGTTTGTTTTTTTAAACCATATTAGGTTTTGCTTATTCGTATTCTTATTTCTCTGGTTATCCTATTGTATGAGGAAATTTTGAAAAGAAATACCTTTGGCATTTTATTTAGATTTTCTATTTTGTATTTTTATTTTAACCCTAATGAAACCAACATATTTTTGTTACATCAGTAAATTTCAATTTTAGTCAAATAAATTGTTAAATTTTTGCAAAGAATACCAAGTATTTTATAATGTATGGAAATGTTTCAAAATAAAATACATAAGTACAAGTTCATAACTAACTTACATTATGTATTTTGAAAATCGTAGCATTTTAAAAATCAAATGTGCCAAAAAGGTACAGCTTGGTTGGATTAGGGTTAAGTTTGTTTGTCTGCCCTGTATCCAATGCTTAATGTAAACCAAGCTGTTTCTTCACCAGTTTTGACTTTTTGGTGAAAAATTGGTTTTCCGGTTTTAATAGAAAGAAAATTTAAATTGTCTTGGAAAATATTTAGAAATTTTTGAAATTTAAACCATAGTCAACAAAACGTCAAAATTTGGTTTGAATGGTGAACAAATTGTAGTCCTTAGTTTAACAGCGTATAGGACACTATTACCACAGAATACAACCAGAAGAGACATAACGCTGTTTTTGTGTGGGAAAATTTGGAGTCATTTTTTTGACCTTGATTTGCCGAAGGTAAGAGAAAGTTGGGTTATGTATTCTTTAGTTTACTGGTTTTGATTTGAAATAATAAAAATTGAGAATCCATAACAGTGTAGTTAGTGAAATTATTTGACAAGTTTTGTTTTGACAGCATAATTTGTATTAACTACTATAATATTCAAAAATAATTATACTTCCATGTCCAAAAAAGAAGGTAAGATGAAAAAAAAATTTGGTCCACGCAATGTCTATTCTGGTTAAACTTTCTTCTGTGCTATTACCACAGAAGAAAGATTAACCAGAATAGACATTGTGTGGACCATTTTCATCTTATCTTCTTTTTTGGACATTGAAGTATAATTATTTTTAAATATTACAGTAGTTAATACAAATTATGCTGTCAAAACAAAACTTGTCAAATAATTTCACTAACTACACTGTTAAGGATTCTCAATTTTTATTATTTGAAAAGAAAACCAGTAAACCAAAAAATACATAACCCAACTTTCTTTTACCTTCGGCAAATCAAGGTCAAAAAAATGAGTCCACATTTTTCCATACAAAAACAGCGTTGTCTCTTCTGGTTGTATTCTGTGCTATTACTGCCATCGTAAGGAGAAAAGTTACAAGCGCCAAAAGTCGAAAAATGCGTTAGGGGCTTATTTGGATTCTGCAAACAAATACCTATTTTTGTGTTTTTTTTAAAAAGCCAAACGTCCTTTATCAAATGCCATAAATTCACGTTATTTAATACAGGGTGGCTGAGACCAAGTGTTACCAAATGAAAACGCTGTAATTTTTTTAATTTTGATTATTTTTTATTGAAATTTCGTGGAATATGTTGAAAACATATTACATTTAATGAAAAACATGTTACTGCTCGATATGACCTCCTTTGGCTTTGATTATTTGATTCAGTCTTCCATAGAAAGCATTGCATGCTGACCGAACGTGGGCTTGCGGAATTTTATTCCATTCTCGAACAAGAGCTGACTTCAATGCATCAACACTTTCGTATTTTTTAGTGGACACCTTACTCTCCAAAATGGACCATATGGAGAAATCCATGGGATTCAAGTCTGGTGAATATGGTGGCCATTCTTTCGACGAAATCAGCCGCGGAACGCAATTTTGTAAAAATTGCTGTGTCGCTCGAGCTTTGTGTGACGGTGCCGAGTCCTGTTGGAATGTCCAACGGTTCGTACCAAAGTGTTTACGTGCCCAAGGTAGCAAAGCATCGTTTAGGATCTTTTGGCGGTACATCTCTTGGTTTACCTTGACTCCATGTTCGATGAAAACCAGAGGAGTGCGTCCATCTGCAGTAACTGCAGCCCAAACCATAACATAAGCTGGTGATTGCTTGCGCATGGCAACTCTTGTGTCCAAATTATCGTTGGACTTGTCCTCTAACCAAACACGATCATTTTGTTTATTCACATGCTGTTGAATGGTGAAAATTTTCTCATCAGAAAAGACAATTTTTGGAATCTCATCACGTTCGGCCAAGGCCTTCAATGCTCGTGTTCTTTCAAGCCTAACTTTTTTTTGTGCCTCCGTAAGATCTTGAACTTTTTGTATCTTGTAGGGCTTCAAGTGTAGTTCATTTTTCAATATGGTTTGAATGCTGTATCGTGAAACATGTAGACGTGCGGCTAATTGATTGGCACTTTGACGAGGATTTCGTTGGATTCGTTTCTTCACCTTTCGTATCATTTCTTTTGATGTTGCTGTCTTTTTAGGACCGCCTCTGTTGCGTTTAGCGATGCTACCAGTTTCGTTGTATCGAGTTATGGTTCGATACACAAACATTTTATTCACATTCAAATGCTGGAGCTGACGAACTATTGCTGTTTGTGAATTTCCACCCAAATACAGTGCAATTACACTATTACGTTTGAATTCCATTACGATTTTTTTATTAAGATATTAATTTAGAACAATTATTTATTGACCACATATAAACAACTAACCAAACTTCAATCTGTCAAAAAATTAATGCGCGAAAATGACAACTACACAAATGACAGCAGAGTGAAGTTAGTAACATTTGGTCTCAGCCACCCTGTATTAGTTTCATATTGAAACATGGCAAATAAAAATAGTAAAATGGAAATTACTTAAAACTACAAAAAGGCAAATGGTACTTTGTTCTTAGCACGGCAGTAAGGTACTAACATGATATGCAGTTTTGCAGTTTTGGCGCTCGGTAGTGACTTGGCTTGATGTCATAGACACATTTGTAACCGGAAATAATCAAAATACTTAGTCTTTTATGCCCGAAGGCCGAAAACATACTCGCTGCAGAAGGATCCATAAATGTAAATGAGATAGGCAAGGGCCAACAAAACCGTAATTTTTACGTTTTCGGCATCAAGCGGGTTAATATCTTCACTTAGACCGGGTTTAGAGCCTTGAGAAAAATTGGGAAAGGTTCAATTATCGCCAGTGATTTCAATGAAGTTTAGTAGGATTTTTTTTATGGTAAAATAAAATATAAGTACGACTAAACCCAATAAACAGTTGATTGAACAATCCAAGCAAACTAAGCAAAACGCTATTTTTTAGAAATGCGAAGATTTTGTTTTCTCTAATAATACTGCAGGTTTAGTGAGGCTACTTGGGCAATTAGTGAGGCAATATGGAGATTTCTTAGCTATTTTTTTCGACTTTCTGGAATTAGCGAGACTAGAAGGGGTCAACTCCATTGCTGTAAGGATAACAGTCGAAATACACTCACCAATTGAACTTCTCAACTTAACAGGATTTACAGAAAATTTATGGGTAGCAAAGAGGTTGATGTACATACATACCTTCTCAAAAAAATGGAAGAGCATTATTTCATAGGCTCCAGAAAAAACTTACTATCTCACTACAAACTTTGGGGCTAATTCCGGACACAACTGCAACTAGGTCGCATCATCATTAAGTGGAGTATCCACCAAAGGTGCCCACTGTTTGCGAACGCTGTGAAGCAATAACAGACAATCAGAAAACGCTCGCCAGCATTTTCTTCTGTTCCGGTCAATTTTAGTACATTAAAAAGAATTCGTGGTTTGTATATTTTGTGGTTGTTTGGTGGAGATATGCTTTTCACGATTGGAAAGGAGCTTTTGTTTTATTTTTTAATTGTGTTTAGCTGTAGGAATTAATTTTGAAATATTTCGCTAAGACACTAAATTTTCATGCATTAGTGGACATAAGAATTAAGTAATGAACTATCGTTCCGTTTTCGAAATTTGAAATTCAAAATGTTGCATCAAACGATTAAAGTTTCTAGATAATCTCAGCCTATAATTTGTTCTCGCACTTCTACTGAAAACCTTTTTTTCCAAAAATAGTATATCCAGAATCCTCTTGTTTTCCAAAAATAAACCAAAAAATATTTAAAAGGACACCGAGCTTGATAGATAAATTAAAAAATTTCTAACGTGATTCATAAAATTTTTGTTTATGAATATTTTTCGGTGGAAACTCTAATGCTCTTGGCAATACAGAAATAATCGCAAATAATTAGTGTTCACCAATCTCGAAAACTACCGCAACTCGGAAAATATGGAAAATAGCCAATGCACACCCAATTAGTTAAACAAACTATTCTAATACTTTGACGGCCGGAATAACATTTATGTGACCAATTTGCTGGCGGTTTTCGATTGACAGCTTTTTCAAAGGTCCGGCCGTCAAAATGTTTAACTAAAACTTGCAAAGATCAATAAGTTTTTTCCTCCGGAGGACGCGTTTGAGGAATGAACCGAACGATGAAGTCATCTAAATTAGGTTTTAGGTTTTATAAAATAGGAGCATTTTTTTCCTTTCCTCTAATGGTAATGCTATGTGCCTTTTCATTATCTTTATATAATACATAAAGGAAGCAATTCCGAAGCATAACTAACAAATATATAAAAATAAAATAAATACCCAAAAAGCAGCACATCAGAACCATCGAACTATCACCCAGTCGCTATTGTTTCGGTTCTGTCTAAAATTATGCCAACCATCTGCCGTGGTTATTCCACTGGTAATTTAATCAATTTTGTGATGCAATCATTATGGTGAACCCAATTAATAGCGGTTGACTCAAATACATTGAATCAGGTGTGGCGTAGGGATTTTTTTTGTAAATTAAAATGGTGGTTTATGGTGCAACGTCAATTTTTGACTTTAAATGCTGGTGTTCCCCAGAGATTCGTTCTTTCCCATACTCTTATTTTAATTTTCATAACTACTCAAATTTTGCTCGTAAAATAGGAACTGAGAAATGAGAGTTTCATATTAAGTACAAGGAGTATAACATTCAATTTTGTTATTATGTCTTAGCTCCAATTTTATGACCAAAATTCGGATGAGCGCGAGGTCTTATTAGATTTCTAAATTTTGGCAAAGTAATAGAATAGAATTCAATTACAACAGGTTTTAATCCTGTGTTTTCTCGGGAAAAATTAAGAATTATTCCTCGTCTTTTACGATCAATAACTTCGTAACAGACTTCGGCATTGGTCAAGATGCTTAGCTTAACATTAAACTAACCAGAAAGGGTCCTGAGGGTCAATTCTCATTCTATGAAAAATCTAATGAAAAAATGTTTCCATTTTGTTTACATCAAGTCGTTTTCATTTACAACATTTCGTACAGCAACAATAAGCGATTCTCGATGTCCAAATGAAAAAGAATCGTGAAAAAACGCTTAATAAGTTGTTTTTATAGTAAGCTACACTGTAAACAGACATTTTATCGTGTTTCATATAGATTTCCGCTAGATGATACAGCAATTTGTTTAAATATTAGCTAAATAAATGATAAAGTAGATTTAGTTTATCAGTTTTCGTCATTGCCTGTCAAAATATAAAATAAATTATAAAAATGATGACCAAATTATTTTTAAAACTTAACTAAATTAATTATTTGGAGGCTTTTCTTAAATAAACGGAATGGTTTTTAATAGATTTACTTATTACTTAAGTTTAAAGTGCACATTTAATGCTAAAAATACAAATTTAGTTTTTATAGAATTTTATTTCCATATTTATGATGTTCTCACCGCCAAAATGGTCGGTGAGAAAGTTTTATTCATATCAAAAGATTTTGACGTCATTTTTTCCTTTTCAAGGAACGTGAATTTCATTATACTTTTCATGGAACGAGAATTGACCCCTGAGCCAACCTAGGACAGCCAGATGGCTCAAAGCTTTTATAATAGCACCGAAGATACTGGCACCGTCTGCATTCGATCGAATTCATTCGCGAGCATGTCGATTAATTCGGATTTAGTCCCACTTTTCCGTCAATTTTCTTTCACACAGTCGAAACTACAGCGCTTATACCACGTGTCTATATTTGTGTTTAAACCATAAGCGAACGTAAAAGCACCTACCTAGTCCTAAAGTAGATCTTAGTTGATTCACTCAATTCTTTTGCTAGATTTCACGTACAAGATTTAAATATAAATTTTGATTTTTACTTTAACTTTTTTCTTTCATCTTCATTCCATTGTTGATAAGACTTCTAAATTATTTAACACGTTCCAGCAAAGTGAATGGTCAAAATTCAACTAAATGAATAAAAATGGTTTGAAAATAACTTTAAATATACCATAATATCTAAAAATGATAAAGGGTCACAAATTAATAATGGTTTAAAATGGTTGAAGAATTACTTAACGTAAACCATGCATTTTAAAATTCTATAAATGGTCAAAATATAACCAAAAAGTTAGATAAAGTACGAACATTAAAAAGTAAACTGCTATTACAATTTATTACTCGGTAGCCCAAAACTATGTTTTTTTAATGTACAATTTTCGGTTCATGCTTGATTCGTTTTCGCAATAATCGAGCTGAATATTTTGATAAAACTGGTACGTTATTGGAAAATATTTTTAAATTGTTTACAATATAGAAATCCGAGTTTAAATTGGTTGTAAGCATCTCAAATATGAACAGTTTTGTAAGATAAGGTACTACAATGAACTTGGTTCATTAAACGACCAATATCTTACTATTCTTTTATTAACCAGACGTCCGGATGAATAGTGTTAAAACTAAAGCCAACCTTAACTTCAATACGCCAGCTGATATGAACAGGATAAGGCTCGTTCCGGGCGCCCTATATACATAGATAATAATTTCATCGTTGATCATTTACACCATTCAATTAAACATTGATCACGCAACAAGTACTTCGGTTTCAGCCGAAGGATTGTAGATATTTGAAACTGGATGTCTAACCAGTTGCTGGCAGTTGGCACCTTTCTTCAAAAAATTCGTTGACTGCTCTTGGCTGGTAGAAATTTTGGTGCCTCTAGCGCCATTTTAAATGTGAACAGAAGGACAATAAAAGGTTCCATTATGTTTGAAAGAATTACTTAAGGGAGGAAAAGGCATAATAGCATATAAGTATTTGATATTATTAAAATGGAACTAACTATAACTAACTCAACATGTATTATTGTATAGTATAACTGGTTAGTGGATAAATCCCGGTTTGGAACAGTATAGTCAACATCCATTTTATGCCCAATTCCTACATAAAACTTTTGATTGAAAAAAAATCTAATAAACAAAACGATATCCTACATTACATTGAGATAAAAATCTTTTCACTTTTTGTTACAACAACAAAGAACAAAATTGTATTTCCAAAGAATTGAATGAATGAAATTAACAAAAAACAAAATGAAAAATGGGAAAGCGCAACAGGAAATTTATAAAGGATGATGTCATATATTATTTCCGTTTTATTTTTTTCTATTATATTCCATAATACAAAAAAGTAAATAAAAATGTAAAAATGGAACTCACTTACTGTTCTTTTTGTATAGTTTTATTTAATTTGTATTTTCTCTATTTATTTTGACTTTATTTTTGAAGGTACATCAACGCGAAAACCGCGTCTTAATTCCGCGCTAGTAGCTCAGCAGGCAGCAACACTGCCTGGTGCATCAACCAATACACCAAACGGTACATCAGGGCCTGGTGGCGTAGGAGGTGTAGGACCAGTTGGCGGTATGCAAACTTCAACTTCAACTAAAAATTCGGGTAAAATATCACGAAATAAAAATAAAAAATATCCGGCTCGATTAAAAAATGTCGATCGATCTAGTGCTCAAACGCGTGAGGTGACAGTTAATTCTGTAACGGTTTTGATAACCGAATACAAGCCTAAACCAATTGTTAATCGACGTGAATCAAGTGATCAAACTAGTATGAGTGAAAGTAATGATTCACGGAGTTAGGTTAATTTTCACTAAAATTTTAATTATAATTAGGAGATATTTATTTTATTCGTTTTGTTTTATTTTTTTTTTGTTTTCGTTTTCTTCCAATGAATAAATAATAAATGTCCATATTCACTATGTGGTTCGTTGAGTGAACCACAAACAAATGGATATTACAATTTTATGTAATTTTAACTAAAAGAGAAAAAAATTATTAATTTTATTAAATTATAATTTTCTAGATAGATTATGAACATACAGTAGAGGGTTCACGTACATATACTGTTCAAGTGACTGTCAAATAAATATATTATAATTATACAAATGATTTTTAATTTTAAGAGTGTAAACTTATATTTTATAAAAAATCAAAGGAACCGTTGCAAAAAGTGTGTCCAATAAATAATAATGATATAGCTATACATATTATATAAAATAAATAAATATTTTCAATAACAAGTAAATACTGCCATATATATTTTTATTCAAAATATTTCCATTTATAGAAAGATAAAAACAAAATTCCAAAATAGCTTAAACGTTTTTGTGTTACTTTTATTTTTAATTAACAAATTGAAATAGAAATTCTTTAATTAAATGCGAAAATAAATAGATAAAGTGAAGACTGAATAATTTCTTTAAATAAAATAATAATAAATTTAAAAATAAAAAATAAATTATGCAACGAAAAAAATAATTATAAAATTAATGTTTTGAATTTTTTTGTAAATTTTCTTTTGGTTTTGACAGTGAATTATTAACTGTCAAGAATAAAGCAAAATTATTTATAGTTAATCACACGTGTATTTGTATATCTTTCGTAAGGATAAAGTGGCGTTAATTTTTGTTGCCATTCTGTTTCTGTTTCGATATTACATGTATTTGTCTTTTTTGTATCTGTGTACATAAAAATTTAAAAATCGCAAATTGAATGTCATTTTGAAGTTTAAGTTATGTTAATAATTACAAAAGAACGCACATTTTAAATACTGTAAGTAAAAAATATAAATGTTGGGATATTAGTATTATGCAGCCGCATTTGTTTCCCCTACATATTTGCAGGCGGTAAAAAGGTAAAAATTTATTTTAATTGGATTTGATCGTAATTCATTTTTTTCATCTAGTACTAAAATTGTAATTTTTTTTGTTGTAAGGTGGTTACACCAAGTGTAAGAAACAAAGTTTTTGTATTTCCAAAGTCGTGTAACCAATCGAAAACTAACTGGTTTCTAAAAATAATCCTTCGATATTAAATCATTTGGCTGATCATTTTAAAATATCAATCACCAATTAAAGGGAGGACCATAAGCAGGTATTCAGTTTTAAAACTTCATCATTTTGTAATCATTCTGACTTTAAAAAAATATATTTTTAAAAAATGTGGTAGTTAATTGAACTAAAGGTTTCATCTGAAAGTGTTAAATTCATTCACGTATTACAAATATAAATTTATTATATTGTTGAACTTCTTGTTTGGAGTGTTGTCGAGAATAGAGTTTAACGTTGTTAAAGTTGTTTCAAAGTTTGCTGAGTACCAAATAGCAACTTTAATGCACCCCTGATGGTTCAACCGATAAAAGAATTAAATTAATTGTTTTACGATTAAATAAAATTAATTAATTTCACTTACTTGGGGTTATTTCACTATAAGAATAGTTTTTCCTCATTAAAACTGTATACGTACTCAAAAATCCTCAAGCGGGCCAATGAGTAAAAATATCACCAATCCTCGTACCACCAAAAAAAAGAACGAAAGATTATATGGAAAAGAATACATCACAGTAGATACAGTCTGGTTTAATGTAACAAACAGAACGGAATTATTGAAGTTTGGAAATATAGTAATATTTTGCCCAATTCCCAAGGAATAGCCAGAATAGGGCCACTGTACACGAATTTTGGTCGTAAAAAGAATAGTAGAGTTGCGATTTTCACTTCCTACTATTGTACATCTAGCAAGTACAATAAAATCGCAATTCTCAATTCTCATTTTGCGACCAAAATTCTTGCTCCGATGTGAGGTGGACCTTTAAATTAAAGGGGATTTTAAACTCATTTAGAAAATATAACCTCCTAGACTTACTCAAAAATGTCCATTAATTTAAAATTTTGATTAATTGTGGATGAAAATACATACTTTACTAAAATATGCAACCTTCAAAAGGTTAAAAATCTAAAAAGATTAAATTGATTTAAATTTAAGTTAGTTGTTCACATTTAGAGATGTGTTTGTTTTGCAATATATTAAGTAAATTAATTATGTAGGTATTTAAAAAAAATGGCATTCGTATTATGCGTAAATTAATCAATTGAATTGAATCGTTTATTTTATTAATCTAATTTTAATTAAATGAAACTATTTATTAATTATAATAATTATTCAATAAAAATAAATCAATTTCGTTTATATAATAATTTTTTGTAACTTAATTTTATTATATCATTTATAGGTAATTTAATTTAATTCTAATTTTTTTTTTTATAAAAATTAAATTTAAAAAAAAAGTTTTGTCTATTAATTTTATTAAAAAAAGAAAAAAATATTATTTGTAAAAGTTAAAATAAAGTAAAAGAAGAAATAAATTAATAATAAAATATATAAGTAATATTTCTGTGTTTTATTGTTTCTTTTAGAATAAAACAGGAACTTTTTTGTGTAAGAAATGAAAATATGTACGGTACATATAATACTGTTATATTAGATATTTTATCTCTAAATAAAGAAAACAAACGAAAAGATTACAAATGAAAATTAAAGAAGAAAAACTGTTTTTTTTTGTATTTTTATTAGACACTCGGGTGATCTTAATTCTAATTTAGATTTTTTTTTATTCTCTGAATTTTAAATGCGGATAAGATTTTTTTTTTTTTTTGTTTTCTTATATTTTTCAAGTTTTGATTTAATTCGGATTGCTCCCAATACGAAAATATTCAGTTTTTTGTTTGAGTTTTTCTTCTTTTTTATTTTTTGAAAAATTTTATTTGGTAGACAAGTTTTTTCTATTCTAAATATATTTGAAGAATATTTTGGAAGATGGTAAGTCAGATATTTTAAAGCACGGTACTTTTGTACATACGTTTTATGAAAACAACGGATCTGTATATTGAGCAGTATCTATAAGGTAATATTAACCAAAGCACCTAGATATACAAGCCGTCAGTATCAGACCAATTTTAAAAGAAGTACCAGAAATTTTTTTTTAGGTTTATATTTAAATGAAACCTTTGAATATAACATATTTTAAAACCTATAACTTAAATTTAGTAATTTGATTAATATAATTAAAATGAAATTGTATGAATTTATTTTTTCTTTGTATGCTATGTGTAAAGTACATTATAAAACGAAATAAATGACGTAAGATCTTACTTATTATTTATCAAAGAGAATAAGCAAACTACGCACAACCGCACTTTAATAACAATAAAAACTAAATGGTTTGTTTACGTAAAGAAAAAAAAGTTTTTGTGCTGGACCCTGGTTAATTATACGTCGTCAATATTCAGGTTCTTAATGAACTTGATAATACTGCCAGCCGGTGCGTGATACATACTATCTGGGCTTATTGCTCTCCCTCCTAGATGTTTACTACAGCAAATTGCGGAGGCTATAACGCCCACGGTTAAACGGGCGATTATTCGATCAGCTTCAACTTCATGCTTATCAGCGTCAAAAATTTAGGCAAAAACCGGAGCCAAAGCTAGCTTATCAACGGTTCAACGTGTGATTAACAATGCTAAGCATCCTAAATTCAACAAAAAAACTCTTGAAAAGCCTTCTTTGAATGCATCACGCAAAGCAAACCGATTGGAATTTGCCAAAAACCACATGGCATGGAAGCAAGAATAGAACCGGGTTGTATTTTCGGACTCATGTCCGTAGTTCATACTCAACAATCGTCCAAATCGAACTTGTTTTTCTTTTACCTCAACAATATTTTACGTAATATATTGTTTTTAACATATTTGACATAATTATATTTAAAAACGAAAAAGTCACATGAGTCACAAAAGTCAGTGTCTCTCCAGTAAATAAACCCTAGATGTTTTAAACTAATAGTGCACCTAACAGGCGTTTTATTCAAATAAAGGATTCAGGGTTATCAGGGATTAATTTTCAATTTTCTGTAATACAATTTATGCTTTACAAAAAGAAAAGAAAATATTTTTGCGCAAACCGACTAATAAAAAATGTGAATTCCTTTTTGTTACAAAAAGTGTTGAATACGCAAAATGTACATGTTGAAATTTTCACCAAAAAAAAAGGTTTTCGTCACCAATTTGTTACAAAATGTACGTTAAGGTTTGTGATAATTTTCCGACATTTTTTGTGAATAATTTATGACAAATTACATTTTGATTCACAAAATATTCCACCAAAAAGCGACATTTTACCACGAATTTTTCCCACTTTTTCACCAATCACCATTTTTTGTGAAATTTTTAGTTGTTGTTTTTGTGACGTATGATTACTCGGGATCACCATTTTATGTGCTTTTTGTCATTTTTCTGTGACGCACACTCTGGGAAATATTTCAGTTTATGAAGACTTGCTTATACTAAAGCTTTGCATTTGTTACTTTTTGTGCGTGACACAAATTTAAAGAAAATGATGCTACACAGTACAAATGAAACAGAAAAAACGTATTTCTTCGTTTGCGCCTAACATTATTAAATATTTTTTTACGTGCCATTTTTGAACAGTTTTTGCGTTAAATTTTTGTTAACCGGGTGAAACTCAATACAAATCTCACTAAAACGAAACCTAAAGGGGCCATAGAAATTAATATTCGAATTTCGTTATGATGAATTTATAAAATATTCTTACTGTACCTACTTCCTAAAAATTAATTTGGCTAACCATAGTGCATTTCCAAACAACAAAATTCCCATTTTAGCCAGTAAAAATTCGTTGCAAGAAAATTTTTTTGAAACTAGAGTTCATTATATAACGAGATTTCACTAATTAGTTTATAAATTTAAAAACAAATTTGACGACCACGAAGGTTCAAAAGTCTGAATTTGAAATGTGTTGATCGATAATTTAAATAAAATTCGAATTACCGTTTTTCTTGCTTTTTAACTGGAAAAGAACGAGTTTTATTACTATAACCGAAATACATCAAGAACTTTGAAAATTTTCTAATTTTTGATACTCTCAAATAAAACACATATTCTGAAAGACTGTAGTGATTCTGTGCAGAAAGAAAATAATTTATCAAAACTGCCAAAGAGTGTTGTTTAATGTTATATAAGACAATTTATTGAATTATTGGAAACTAGTATTGTACAACTGCAATTTGTATTTAATGAGAATAGCAAGGCAGACACAACATCCAACTACAATGAACTATGCTGAAGTCGTACTTGAAGAATATGGACATTGATCTCAACAAACATTACCTCAAAACAACTAATCGAGTCATCCACTAAGTTATACAAGGTTGAGAGTAAATACACCGTGGTCATAAATAAACAAAACCATGGGTATGTGATCTTGTTGACTTGGTACGTACATTAATTCTTCATTAGACTCATGAAAATCTGAGGTGTTTACTGAACAGATTTATCTAACGCCACACCTCTTCCTACTACACCTGCTTACTATTCAGAAGAAGTGGCTGGTCATTACTGTCGGAATTCAATTAAGGAAATTTTGCACCATGAAATTCTCCAACAGCTTCATGAGTGCTCATCTGACGAAGCTTCATAGCAAATCTAATAATTTATAATTACCTGACTCAAGTAAAATCCTCACTATTCCTGAGGCTCAAGGTCTAACATCCGCTAGCGTTATTTGTGAACGACTGCCTGAGAAAGAAATTAAACTTTTCGATAGCTTGCCACATGGTACAGTGGCGTCCGCGTTAACCAAACACACAAATTTAACTACTATTCATCGATTGAAAGGGACCAACTACATTCGTTAATACGGATTGCCTTAACGGTTCCCAATTATAATACGACAAAATCAATGGACGAAGCACAAAACATTAGAAACAAGTCAATTTATTTCCAAAAAACATATTTAAGGGTTATATGTTCCTACTACTGTGGCCAAATCGAACAAAATCCTTCATGGTACGATAGTAAACTTAGCGTTCTTAAGAACAAAAAAAACAAAGTCTATAAAGAACCCCTCAATTTCTATTTCGATGAAAGCAAACAGAAAGTCACTGCGTGTAACCAAAATTTCGAAAGTTACTTTGAGATAAAGTGTAAGAGTTACATTAGCCATATTAAGGAACAAATGGGAAAGGATCTAAAACACTTTTGGGAGAATTTTTAAAGAAAAACTTGAAAATAATGGTTACGCAGCGTGTAAGACAAGTAACGTAAATCTTGTAACCCGCAGGTTATATCTAACGTGTTTCAGATTTTTGGTTCCTCAATTTATCTTACAGTGTCAGCATGGCTTTATGCCAAAAAGATCAACATCGACAAATCTTATTGAATTTACTAGCAACTCTATTAATGAAATTGAAAAGTACAAGCGGCCCAGACCTACGATTCGAGGAGTTAATCATATTATGACTAGCGCGCAAGATATACGGCCATTGAATTTTGTAGAGTCAGAAATGATGTTTTGTGAGTAAAATTACTCCCCATATCCTCCCTTTCATTGACATCAACATCACGGAAGCTGGATGCAGCGAGTAATAACGAATAATTTTCCATTTCGGGAATATTTGAACTCCTCTTAATATCAGGTCCGCAGGAATATATTTTTGGAATCCACATGATACCATAGTGGCGGTTTCGTTGCTGATTGAATTTTTTGAACACGATTAGCTACCAGCTGAGTCCATAGTGATGAATCCGAATGAATCGAATAAGACTCGCATTTTTGCGAATGAAGAGTCCAGTTTGAAGACGCAATGATGCTTCTAGAGACATATGTCCTAATTAAAGATATTCTGCCATAAATTGATTGTCTAGGAACTTCGTAATTTTGAATCGTTTTCTAACAGTCTCTCGAGATTGATGAAACGTTTTAGTGCCATCTCTGACGACTCTCCCAAATTCGGTGTCGTGTTTTTGAATGGTAAGCGTCCCAGCATCGTATCCTCGAGAATTTTTTAAATATTGAACTTTGTTTATTCTGATAAAATGACTACCCGTTTGTTACATCGCCAACAAATTGATTAAATCTTCAAACTTACGGGAAGATTTTAAGTTCATTTCGTCTCTTATAGCTCGTCAAACCTCTCTTCCAGGGCGGGTCTCAAGTAAAAATAAGCCTTATCGACAATAGAACGCGTGTCTGATTCATTTTCATCAATTGTTTCTAAGTTTGACTGAATTTTTATAAATTCAACCCATTTCGATACTAATTCATCGAGGCGAAGTCTAATTTGATTTGCATTAGCCGTACATAAATTATTGGTAACAAAATCTTGCAGTTCATCAATAAATTTTTGAAATATTTTCAAATCATCTGTTCGACTTTTACTTAAGCAAAGACAGCTTCAAACGTAATAGGTTGAAGCAAAATTACGATCCTTATAAAATAAATAAACAAAGCTTTTCCCATTGTACCATCCAAGGCGACCAAATATTTACCCCATTATGAAAATTGCTGTATCGAATTTCTAATTAATATAACTTCTAAAAAATTTAAAAATTATTTAATTTATTTAAAATTAAATTTATCTATACAAAGTAATATTTTCCAGAAAACCCCAAGGGGCGAACTACTTCGATCCACTGAATACTAAAAAGCATTAAGAAAAAAATATTTGGCAAGCCTAAACACAACTGATGCTACAACGCGTCGATTGTCCAGTTGCTGTAACTACAGTATGCTGCAATGGTTATTTTATTTACCTGTAATTTATTTTTTGCTTTTAGAGGTTTATGGTCAGTGGTATAGAGAAATTTCGATTTTGTACTAAATACCGAAAGTCTTTGTTTGCTTGATACAAAGCTAAAAGTTCTGCATCGAATGTAAAATATTTTATTTCAACTTCTACTTCTTTGATAATAACTCTGTACTAGTGTGGCTGAAATACCTATAAAAATGTTTCGACTGGAAGTTTTCATTTCGATGGTTTGAAAAATTTAGAAACTTAAAAGCTTCCATTTTGTCACGAATGAAAATTATAATTTTTTAAATGCAGAATTTTTCTAAGGCAACTATTCGTCAACCCAACCAATTTTAAGAACGATAGACTACTTTTGTTTTTAAAATAACAACATTTCTTAACTCAGCCTCAAAGGTGTAACGACACAAACTGGCATCTTTTCAACCCTAAAAGTCACAAACCGAACACTTTTGCAAGCTGGCGGTATTTGTTGACACCACCGCTCTTCCTAAAAAAGTATGCTTGGCATCACTAACCAATAAATTCTCAAAGTTAGGAATTTTATCTAAATGTGTTGCATATTTTTCTTTTATCTTTTCCAGTTTTTCATCAAGAAAAAAAAAATAAAATAAATGAAAACACAGAACAAAAAAAAAAAGGAATTTCCATTCTATTTTGAATATCATCAACCCCCTTCACAAAAAATATTTTTCTTTAATTTATTTTTCATCCCTTTTTCCTCATTTTCTTGTTTAATTTTCATTTTTCTGTCTGTATGTGTGTTCGTTCATTTTGTAAGATGGAAATGGGAAAATTTATAATGAAAATTTTCATGGTGTAATGTAAGAGTTGAAAATGGTTTGAATTTAGTGAATTTTTCATGTATAAAAATTGGAAATTATATTCTTGCAGGGTGTTTTCTTTTCTCTGAATTGTTTTGTTGTATTTTTTTTTTTTATTTATTAATATTTGCGTATGAACGAGGAATACAATAAAATATATTAAATACAAAAGAAAAACAAACGTTACTTATTTTTTAGATTGTACGAAAATGAGAAAAACTCTTGCAGACATTTGAAAATCGTTTAAAAAACATTCAAGATGTACGTTTAGAATTCATTTCGTAATTTTTTGTCGAAATATGTTACGAAATAGTTAGTTTGTATGCCAATTTCCAAAAGCCAATAGTTAAAAAATGGGCTTATTTATTGAAGATGGGAAACAATTTTACCTTACCCAGAATTTCATGAATATTTTCATTTTAATGAATATTTCCCTCTGAAGAACAAAACGTTTTGGGAATGGCACCAAACCATGCTTCTTTTAACTAGCAATAATTATTTTTTATGTTTTTAATTGGTGGTGTCAAGAAATTATCTCCTTTATGTAAGCACGCGTGGTTCTAAGGCGTAGATAAGAATGAATATAAAGAATTTGAATTTCAATTTTTAAAAATCATATTTTTGATATTGAGTTTAACCTTCTGTAAATTATATGCCAAATGGAAAGCATCATCGTGCCGCTCGCCAACACATTCGTGTGGTAGAAAAAAAAAGTTTTGAAATTTATTTATTTCTGCGGAACTGATTTCAAGGTTTCTTCTTGCACCAATTGTCTTAATGCTCTTAATCTAGAGCCGAGCAAACCATAACGCATAAATTTTGGCAGAACATTTATTGTGAATATATTTGTAGAGCCCTTTGCTTGAGTTCGCTGTAGCTGCATATGTTAGACCCCCAATGGACTAAAATAATGAACTTTGAATGGCATTAATTTAAAAGCTTTAAATTTTTGAATAAAACATTTTAAAAGTTTAGAAAGTGTAGTTAAGCTTTATGTAAACTAACTAACAAAAACGCATTTTTTGATTAAAGCTACAGATATTTTTTAAATCGGAACTGAAAATTGTGTATTTTGCTTATTCTTCTTATAAATCTTAAAATAGTAACGACTCCTAGTTCAACCCTCAACTAAACACCAAACTCAATGTTCAATTCAATCCTCAAATCAAAGCGACTCGAAAAACTATATTCGTACACCAAATCAACTCAAAAAACCCAAGCTAACTTCCAACACAACACTTAACCGCTAACTCCTAATCAACTCAACCTTAACTAAATCACGTCTAACTAAACTCCCAAATTAATATGATCTTAATAACTGCTTACGTATATGAACTTAACTCAACTTAACTCTAAGTTGTAGAGAGATCTTTACCATTTTAACTGTCTAACCTTCACTCAACCATCAGCCATCACGATTTCATGGATTTGGTCACCATTTTCTCAGTAGATATATTAACCTCAACGTGGCGTCCTATTTTGGATCATATACAAATCATTTTGTTTATAACATTCAAATAATTAATGAACAGGGTTGTCCGGCGTAACATACTTACCATTCAGATTCTGAAAAGGGAAATTAAAAACTCCTTCATTACACTTTGTTTTCTTTATTCTTGAAAGAGATAATTGACATTTTACTTAAAAATTAAATATTTCTACTTATAACGAGCCGCCAGGCAATGCAAGCCTTCTGCCAATCTCCGCTTAGCGGTTTTCCTAGACTAAGAACCACTTTTTCATTACTTCTCTTTAAACTATATTTTGTTGCTCAGTAGCAAGACAACATTACTAATCACCCCATTCAATTTTTGATTTATTTCTCACTACAAATTACCTATAGTTATCTGGCCAGCACAAACAAGCGAACCTTTCATTATGTCTCAAAATAATTGACATTACCATAATGATAGTTGAACTGCACAATGAAATTTCTGAAAAAATCTTTGTTTTGTTGAGACGTTGTGTACGCTCTCCTAAGGCTCCCTATCTATATGACCAAATGATGATCACTCCCAGCACCTTACATTTTAGAATAATTTTGATGAAAAAATGTGCTAGTCACTATGTTATCGTGTACGTTCACAAAGTACATCATTTGCTCACCATCGTCACTCTAACTTCAGTTTGCTCATAAACTCAAATTATCAAGAAATTTGCTAATCTTTTACGCAATCGAATATTGAGTGTTTTGAACTCCAAGAAAAGACTTTTACCTGTGCCAAGAAGAAATCAAGATTGCCTTGGTTATCTCCATTGTAAACCTTAGGACAAAAGACCTCCACTTTTAGGGTATTGAGTTTTAATATCACCGAGTTATTTCTTCTTCTCGTATTTAGGTATATTTACTCAATTTTTTATTAAACTGAAAGAGGTAACAATCATCTTTATTGTCAATCACACCAAGTCTTTTTTACCTAGATGTAAAGAGCGAGTACTTTATTCTGGGATACCCTATACATGGATTTTTGTTGATTTACTATTGATGAATTGATTGCAATACATGACCAAGCCATAGCAGGTTTCCCGGGGGTCACCGGGCGAACCAGAGTACCGTTTAAACACATACAACATAGCGGCAGGAAAGGAAAGGTATGTAAGAATTATAGACTTGACCCGGTTACATACACCTAAGTAGTCAATTGTTAGTATTGTGTTATTAATGTTAACTATACTTATCCGCTAGATGCAGAGATGTTTCAAACACCTGGAAAGCTGTGGTGTCACGGGAATTCCGGAAAATCGAAATCGCGATTAATTATATTGTATATTTCTACCTAATATGTACTTACTTAAACTGTGTCTGAAACCTGTGATAAACATTTTTTAGTACTAAATTTAATTGAACACGCCCAAATTATCTCAGTAAATTCCTATCCCGCTGTCTACATACACTATGCAAATTCAATGATATTTTCTATCATGATAATTTATGTTTATATGTGTTTTTATCAATGTATTGAGAAATGTGATATTTCGTAAAAGTTTCATGATATTTTTTTCGTGAAATAGCCTCCTGATAATTTGTGAGAATGTCAAAAAAATTGTTTTTTTGATGCGAATATCTTTTTGAACCGCACTAGCCAGAAACATGAAACGAAAACCAAATTTGAGACCATTCAAAACATCTTAGAAAATATTACGATAGCATACTTTGTCTAATCATGTGGCTGAGTTTTTTACTTATCCCACAACATGGCTTATAATTAAATTTGACGCGAATATCTTTTGAACCGCGTTAGCTGGAAACCTGAAACAAAAACCAAATTCAAGGTCATTGAAAACAATCTTGGAAAATATGGGTTGAGGTTTCTCGAATTTTTAAACAAAAACCGAACATTGACAAATTTTAAAAATTTTATTTAAATTTTCACAAACACAATAACAATCATAATTAACCAATAAAAAATATTTAGTAGCATGTATTGCCTCCCCCCTCCTTCTCCGAACTTGAATAACCGCTGTTATCCTCCGTCCCATACTTTTAATAATCTGTTCGATACCGCACTGTGAGATATTTTCCCATTCGTTTAAAGCTCGCTTCGGAGTTGTTCCATCGTTTTCGGAGCTGTAATACGAGACCGAATTCTTTTACCAAGAATGTCTCACATATGTTCTATAGGATTCAAATCGGAACCCCTAGCCGGCCATGTCATTCACTACTCTGGCAACATGAGGTCTTGCATAATCATATCGTTCATTAGCATAAAATTATCGCCAATAAATGGTGCTTAGGGAACAACATATTTTTCCAATATTTCGCTAATATACCGAACGGTCGTTATAGGTAAAGTTTGGTACGTGCTTTCATCAAAATTCCCGCCCATACCATGTCTGATCCGCCTCGAACCCTTTCGCTAAAGGTGCATGGAGCGTAACACTCGCTGTTGCCATACTCGGTCTCGCCCATCAGGAGACCGCAAAGAAAATCTCGATTCAACGGTGCATAAGACTTGGCTCCAGTCAGGTTCAGTCCAATTTTCATGTTCCCTGTGTTGTGGCAGAAGTTCTGGACCCGTGGCTGGCCTTCGTGTATGAAGATCTGGTTCTCCCAACCTTTGTCGTATTGTTGTTTCGCTTACATTTATATTACGTTCGTGTAACAGTTCATTGCAGGTCTTAACAGCGGTTGGTTGGCGATTTCTCAGAGCTAATGAAACTACCAAATGGTCATCTCGAACATTTGTTACTCTTTGTCTGCCCATAGCTGGTCGCCTGGTATACAATCCTGTCTCGAAAAATCGCGACGAAATACGTTCTACGGTACGGTGCCACGATTACCGCTACACTTTCTGACTTAAGCGACATAATAAAAATTTAACACACTGACAAAGCAAAATGTACACTCGACAATACAACGATTGAATATCGCAAAATGGCATCCTACATTTTCTAAGATTGTTTTCAATGACCTACAAAATTGGTATGGTAATATTTTCCAAGATTGAATCATTTACCTAGAATTTGGTCCAAGAGGCATTCACATTTGAAAATTTAGTTAAAAATCATGTTGTGGGATAAGTAAGAAAAACACAGCCACACGATTAGACAAAATATGGTAATATTTTCAAAGATTGTTTCGCATAACCTCAAATTTGGTTTTTATTTTATGTTTCCAACTAATACGGGTCAAAAGATATTCGCTTCAAATTTATGTTGTGAGGTAAGTAAAAACACTCTGCCACATGATTAGATAAAGTTGAAGTGCGGTTCAAGCCGTGCTCACATTTAAAATGTGAGTTATAAAACATGTGGTGGGATAAGTAAAAAAAACCCGGCCCGATTAGACAAAGTATGCTAAGGTAATATTTTCTAAGATTTTTTTGAATAGCTTTGAATTTGGTTTTCGTTTCATGTTTTCATGTTTCTAGCTAGTGCGGTTCAAAAGATATTCGCATCAGAAAAAAAATTGTTTAGGGTGGCCCGTTTTCTGTGCCGGTCAGTGTACTTACACATATATTGACAAATTTGATCTAGTGAAAGAAAATCTCAGCGATTTTGCATAGTGTAAACGCCGGGTACAATAATTCTTGACAGTACAAAATAAATTTATTGTGGTTTATGTAGTCGCCCTTGCGTTTTCTTTCAAAATAATAAATTTTCCTCATTCGACGTTTACATCAAGAAGATTTTTCTTTAATCTCCAGTGGCCCTATTCCTTTCATAGATTGGAATTATTTTTCCTCTACATTCAAAAATTCCCAATCGCCAGAATACACTTTTGTAAAAAATAATTCGCAACTGCTAGAATACTGTCAAAGTTGTTCAATTCCCAATTCCCAGGCAATAGCCAGAATAGGGCCACAGGTGGTTATAATTCTCTTATCGCTTCCATTTATTAGTTACGTCATAATGAGTAAACGATCGATGTAATATTATAGCCTTAGCTAACAGAATCCATGATTAAGAAGACTAGAAATTTTGAAAATAGGGATACGCCAAAAATCGGAAATTATCGTCATTTCGCTTGATCTGAAATAGTTCAAAATACGATTTATTCTGATTTTTTATATTTTATTATCTTCATTGATTCGGTTAATTAGTGAATGTTTACACTGAATATCCATGTTTTGTTCGCAAAGCACTTACCAATTTTCAAAAATTGGAACGTATGCCCGTTACTGTTCGGGCAATGTAGTTACTTATTGCATTGTTTTCACATCTTGTCTAACAAGTTTCCGATCAAATCCCGAAAAATCTTTAATCAATGGCATGTATTCCATTGCATGTGGCTTTTCGCTAATCTATAATTTTTTCAGAATACTATTAGCGGTTGCCATTAGCTTACATCTTTCTTTTGAAGCAATGATTAAGAAAGCCATTAAGCTTACTTCTGGGTACCATCCATCACAATTTCTGTCTAAAATCCACCAATTTCTCGGAAATTACTGCAATAAAATGAAAGAACAAACATGATCGATGGGAAATTTTTTAATTCATATTATAAATTAATAAATAGATACAAATGTTTTAATAAAAATCAACCAGATTCCAAAACCACCACCCCCTCCTCCCATAACTGAACTCAAGAACTATTAACTTGAAATGCAAATTTCAAAATTTAAATTTTCAAAATATTTAAAAATCTGAAACCTTTGCAGATGGTTAACAAATTTAAACGGCAGCCGTATTGTGCTCGGTTGATTTGGTGCTAGCGTGTGCTACTGTAAAAACTGTTCGCAATTTTAAGGGATTGGCTGAAAAGCCAGAAGGCGAAGGATAGGAAGTTGGTGATTTTAGCGGTGGTGGTGGTACTGATGGACGTTCAATTTATGGAGAACGTTTTTCCCGATGTAAACTTTAAGCTCAAACATTATGGTGCCGGTTGGTTAAGCATGGCTAACAATGGTAAAGATACAAATGGTTCACAGATCTTTGTTACATAAAGTTCTTTATTACGTAAAATCGTAAGATTGTATACAGTCGTCGTTATAGTGGAACAAATGTCGTCGACCAGCCATACTCCGTCGAGAAAATCGATGCTATACTAATTAAGCAGCATTTTAGTTTTTCCATAAAGAATAACTACGAACAAAATCGCAATTGGTGAACAAATCGGAAACCATTCCCTACAATTCGAGACTTTCATCATTCGATGTATCAAATATGTAGACGAATATTCCTATAACTGAAACAATTTAGACTTAGAAGAAACAACGAGCTAAAACTATTTCGAACACAGAGATAAATTTAAGTGCAGAATGATAGATGGCTTGGCTTATCTGTAATTTTCCTTAACCACTACGATTCTACGAAAATAACTATACTATACATATTCGGGCCAACTAACAAATTTAAAGGCAACATGGTATACTGGTATCGCTATACGTTGATCATTATAATTTTTGTGAAACGCACAGAAAGCTTTGCAGCTGAAGCTGACACAATTTCCGGAACAATATTAATCGAAAACTAAAATTCACTGTATAAATAGAAAACAACAACAAACAACTCAATTTTTTGGATTTAACAATAACCAGCGATAGTAACAGTCACACATTAAACGTTTATCGAAAGCCGACAGAAACCAATTACCCAATTAAGCTGTATTTTATCTGACAATTTACAACAACAATTGCGCTACCAAATTCGTCGATTTTCTGCTAAATTCGCTGGGTGTGCTACGTAACTCTTTTCAATTCTATAGGTTCTCTTTGTGAAATTTATATAATTATTTTAACTATGTTTTTTGGCATTACAAATTTAAAAAAAAAATTATTAATACGCTAAATGTGAACAAACCCACATGCCATAGGCGAAAGGAACAACTCAAGATGATTCGAAGAAAGTGGTATTTGAACAGTTCGAGATTTTATTGCTTTTACGCCTTTTCAAAATTTGACGTAGTGATGCCGCATAATATCGTAGTGCTAATGTTAACATTCTAAATTGCACAAAGTCACACACGTTATACATATTTACAAACTCAGAAATGTTTAACTCAAAATACTCATTAGTCTCCGTTAAAATTTCTTTGTATCACCATAGAAGCCCGATTTAAGCTTACCCATAATCATATCTTTCTAAACTTTATTACACATAATTTTTTGTTATGCTTATGAAATATTTAGTAAAGCTCTGCTAAACAAATTTTTGTAGTCGTAGATCATTTTTTAAAAACCACTCATCAGTGGCTTAGCCAGTGTGGGTCTCACCCCAAGAATGAAAATTGTTAAAATTAATAAAAATCCGATAAACGGAAAGTATGATTTTGTTTGTTTATTTGTGAATCCTGCATCGGTGGCCAACTCACCGGCCATTCGTTTTTTACGACGAATTCGTTTTTCTATTGGGATGTCGTAGTCCTCCGGTTTTTCACAGCAAGATCTATTGCTTATTCTACAATATGACCTCGTTTTTCTTCAATATAAAGACAAAGTACCACTATTTTTATAGCTAATTGATCAACGCTCAAGCCTTTGCTTTGCAATGCAATCTGAGCACAATTCCGTAGTATTCCAAACGAAAAGATAGCAAAGAAATGTGAAATCACACGCAGCAGGCGATCACATAGCTTCTCAATTGCTTAATTATTTATTTCTTAGCTTACGAGCATTTATAAATTATCACAATTGATAAATTAAATTGTTTACTATGGATAACTTGGTTAAACTGGCTTCAAGCCTAAGTGATTTATCGTAAAAAAACATTGTAATGGTTTGTGTAAGTTTTTATTTTTGTCACGGTCCAGTGAACCCAAAACGGGTGGCACCAGGTGCGGGCCAAACTCGCCGCCGCCCTAGCTACGCTACTGCCACTCATATTTTGAAAACTCTGCTAAACTAGCTCTTGTTGTTGGATTTAGTTTATAAAACCAATCATATTTAGTATACTGTAAAATTTGACACTAATATACTATACTAGAACATTTAAAATTTAAATATTGGTATTATAATTAGAACTCCAACACTCATAAGATAAATTTACGTGATGAAAGATGACGAGTTAATATCTCATACCTCCACCCCTTTCTAGTGGGTGATACTCAGGTTCAAAGGAGATACTCAATTTTGCGTATCATTATTTTTTTAACGGTGATGCTGGTGGTGATGGTGATGGTGTTGTAACTGTTGATTGTGATGATGAAAACTAAAATGGTGATGGGGATGGTAAGATGGTATAGTGTTATGATGGTATGACGATTGTATGATAGTATGATAGTATGATGTTATGATGGTATGGTAGTATGATGACATAATGGTGCGATGGTAAGATGGTATGATAGCTTGGTAGAATCGTTCCATCATAATAATAATTTTATAATGGAATGATCTTATGATGGCTTGATGGTCTAATTATATGATGGTATGTTTGTGTGATGATATGATCGATTGATGGTGTGGTAATAGATGGTTTAATGATATGACAGGATGGTATTATAGAAGGATTGTGTGATGGTATGATAGTATGATGTATGAAGAATGTATAACACTATGATTTTATGAAGGTACGGAGGTATGACGGTAACATGGTACAGTGGTCTGATGGTTTGATAGTATACTGGTATCCCGGTGTGATGTTATGTTGGTTTTATGGTATGATTGTATGGCGTTAAGAGGGTATGTTGGTTTGATGGTGTGACTGTATGACTGTCTGTATGAGGGTGTTATGGTATAATGGTACGATGCTATCTATGATGTGATTATTATTAATACCGGTAACATGCAAATCTACGCCTCATTGAGGGAGTTTTTACATCAACTTCTTCCACAATGTTGAGCAAGAACGTAAAAACAATAAAGAAGTTAAGGAAAACATGTTTATAAACATAGAACTTATTTATCTGAATCATGACCGTTTCATCGCATGGAAAATCTATCTCCCAAGCTCACCTTCAACATTTACTTCTTGGGGACACAACATCATACAAATAAATTAGCAATCACCACTGACAACGAACAACGTCTTCTAAGTATGTGGCTACGTAAAAGAGAACGCACACCTTCATTCTGAGGATTTCAGAGATTTCCACTAATACCCATTTGCCAGCCGTTGGAAGTTTGGTTGGCAATATTATTATTATTGTTGAAGGGTCATGTGGGCGTTCAGGCAACTCGCACTGCGACCTAAAAGATCTTTTGTGCTTGTACCCTGTTTAATTATCCGTCCAGTCAATATTCAGGCTCTTAATGAACCTGTTAATACTGCCGGCTGGTACACAATACATACTATAGCAGGTACTTCTACCAGAAAGACGGTAGCATTGGTACCCAAGGACTTCGAGAGGGCAGTCCCACTCCCGTATATTCCTACCGCTGTTGGCAGTAATTTTAAGAAAAGGTTCCATATTCAAGGGCTCATAATCTCTTGGCTTAAAATTGGAAAACCGAATATATTAGGCCATATTCTGGGATATGTTATGTTAAGTTTTGTTTCTTCATGACAAAATCAAACAGGAAGCGGAAAAATATAAAAATAATTTTTTTGCACTGGAAGCGAGGCAATGCCCTTTATTAGGGCATCATAAATCCTTGTAATATTATATTTGGCCGCTTCCTGTTAGAATTTGCATTGACAAAACCAAAAATAACATAACATAACATACAATTTTACCCCGGAAATATGGCCTATTGTTTACTAAGAAGCACTGACCTACATGAGTAAATAAATTTTCAGAAAATGGCTTAAGTATAATTTACATTCATAAACTCTCAGCCGCTATAGTTGATATTTTGGTTTTGTATATATATCAGTGGTATCACTGTATTTTAATAATGTATATGTATGAGTTATCTCACTGTATTTTAGTTTTGTCAAGTGGGCACTCTGAAAAAGAAAAAGAATTACATATCTGAATAGTAATAAACTATTAAAAAGTCTATTTGCGTGTATATATATGCAAATGCAATGCATATATCTCACAGTGGCGACGAGGATAATTTGCGAGAATTTTATAAATAAATAAGCAGTAAGTGAAACGTATAGTAAAATTTTTTTTTTTTGGTGCGGAGGAATATAACTTCAAAGTCATCAGCATGGAAAAACTTCCATTTGCATCTGTTGAAAAGTAATTAAAAATAATTTTGGAAATGAAAATAGTAATTCAGTTTCGGACACGATCGAGCGAGAGAATAGTTTGTGATGAACCAGTAGTTCATTCTCGCCCAATACGTGTTAAGAAACCCCCAAACAGGTTGAATTTGTAAAATTATTTTTAAGTTAGGGGAGTTGTAATGTATATGTATAAGTGGTATCATTATATTCTAATAATGAATTTGTATGATTGGTCTCACTGTATTTTAGTTTTGTCAAGTGGGCACTCTGAAAAAGAAAAAGAATTACATATCTGAATAGCATAACCAGAGCACGAGTTTTATTTAAACTATTAAAAAGCCTATTTGCGTGTATATATATGCAAATGCAATGCATATATCTCTCAGTAATCGACAAATATTTAATAATATTTCCGCGGGTAACACTGGGTCTACCGGCTAGTATGTAATAAAAATGTTACAGCTCCATACCCCTAAAAACAGATTGCCACATGCAATTTTGAATGTCAACTTTATTTTCATCGCTTTGTAAGATTGGCGCAAATAATTTATCGTGCTTTGACTAACATTTTAAATTCAAATCGAGTCCTCCCAGTATATTGTACTACTATTGTTTGGAGAATCAAGGAATAAAGACTCCATTTCATTGTAATATGAACGTACTATCTGGCCTAAGCTTTTAATTCAGAAGCAGTCCGCTCAGTTTACAGTTCCACAACCATTTGGAGAATAAGCGGATGATGGCTCCATTTCATTAAAAACAGATCGCCAAAAACGATTTTATATTCATCGCTTTTTAACGATTTTATATTCATCGCTCGTCAACGTTTTTTAATTCAGTAGGAGTCCTCTCAGTAACTGTGCCGCTACAATTTGGAGAATAAGGCGATAAGGGCACCATTTCCTTGAAACTCTAGATGGACATATGCACTTTTCAGTGTAAACTTGAAATTCATCGCTTTGTAGTATTGGCCCAACTGATTTGTCATTGGTCTAGTACTTTATATCATTACCGTTTAGAGAATCAGAGTATAAAGGCTTCATTTCACTATATCAAACTACGTTTCATAATACCAAAATCGTAGTACGGTCAGATAACCTTACAGTGAAATTGAACATTTGTCCCTTGATTCTCCAAATGGTGGTAGTGCATTGTATTTGGAGGGCTCCATTTGAATTAAAAACCTTGGCCAGACCACTCTGATTCTTCAGATCGTGATGTGAGTACTACAGTGTTCTTTATCCATTTTCGACTTTTTGGGTAAAAGTTGGTTTTCCGGTTTTAATAGACAGAAAATTCAATCTGTCTGTCTTGTAAAATATTCAGAAATATTTGAACTTTAAACTATGTATATAAAGTTAACAAAACACCAAAATTTGATTTGTATGATGAACAAATTTTAGTCCTAAATATAAAATTCGACATCTCGAAATTTTCCAATTGGCGTCCTTTTGCTCAAAATAATTAATTTGGTTTGTAAGAGTGATAGATTTCGATATTAATTTACTGGGTTCATTTTCTAGTTGTACGATCCGATCGGTGTTATTACTTTGAGATGTACTGAGTTGTTCGTGGACGGACCTAAATTTTATTAACTGTTCATCAAATAGCACTAATAATTGACTTTGGTTTTTTGTGTTTTCACTGAATATAAATTCAACTTTATCACTTAAATTATCCATTTTACTTATTAAATTATTTTGCACAGCTAATTATGTCTTTATTAGATGAGTTATCTCATTCCAAAATACCGTTGAGCCCATCTATTCGTTTTCGTGTAATCGGAGACCTTTTTCAAAAAGAAAAATGTGAATCAAAAAAAAAAAATTATTATGGCAAACGATATTTGATAACACTAACTACAGCACTAATTTACATACATACAAACATAGAAGCAACTTTAATTAAATGAAATAATTATATTTCCACAGGACATCAAAATTCACGTGTATTCACTCGAACGCCATATTGCAAAAACCAAAAAAAAAAAGCGTTATACCTCTTATTCGTGTTATATTATCTCTCTTATTTGCTTTTTGCATCATTTAAAATGAAAAACTAAAAAAACGCACTTCGAACACACAGGCTATTGCCTTCCGGTAATTCTCAACTCAATCCTCATTTTGCGACCAAAATCGATGTCCTGATGCCTTTTTCTAAATTGAAACGTTATGTTAAAACCATTAATTATTCAAATCTATTTGGTGAGTTAAAAGGGGAATGCTGGCTTGAGGTGTACTCGTATTCCCAAACGAATGTATCCAAAGCTTAAGATTGTATCATTACATATACTTAAAACAATGCATTGATGGTAATACTTCAAGATGTTAAGTGAACGCTAACAATATTATTATTAAGCCTTGAATTTCATCTGCTCTACTTAAACAAATTAAATTAAATATTACTTAAGTAAAAAATTATCTAAAAATTTTAGTAACTCTACTTTGAAAATACGGCTCAAAGTTTTGATTAAAGCTCTTAAACATGATATTTATTTTGCCAAAGTCAAAATCTATGGAAATAAATTTAAACCAGTGTGGTTTTAGGAAATTTAAAAGTACAGAAAACGCTTTATTAGAATTTACAAATTTTTTTATACGAAGGTCTGGATCAGAGAGAATCGGTTGGCTCTTTTTTTGTAGATTTGGCGAAAGCATTCGATATGGTACATCATAATATCTTACTAAAAAAAGCCTTTCCTATGCTTGTTTCCGTGATGTTACTTTGCAGTGGTTTCGATCCTATTTATCAGAATGGTCTCAGGTTGTTAAAATAAATAATGCTTTGAGTCAAGGTGTAATCATTAATGATGGCGTTCCTTTTTAATTTACTTAAATTTTTTTATTTATTTTGAGTTTAATTCTGAGTTGATAGCTTTTGCTGACAACCTACTGTTTCTCTATAAGCAACCTATTCGTAGCACAAACATTCAACATATGAAATCAGATGGATACTTTCTAAAAAAGTCTTGCTCATTCTATGTTTTAGAGTACCAAAGCTAGAGGTATGTTTTTCAAAATTAACGATGCTACTGTTGTAGATCCGATCATTATTTATCAAGATGTGAATAGTGATCAAGCTGTGATCATACATATTATGACAAGTGTGCCCAGCAGCCGTTTCAAAAACTATTTATTTTACTCTTGTGGTGTCGAAATTATCGTACGGTACTTACTATGCTAGAACCACTTATTCTTAATGCTCCCTGTTTATCTACTTCGTAACCTTTATTTCAGTCTTTGCGGATATTCTTTCTTTTAAGCAATTATTTGTGTTCAAAATTATGAAAGCTTTTCAATCAATCAAATGTAACTACTAATTACAATTTGAGAAATGTTTAGTTTATTCGCCGTAGTGACTCAAGTGTGAATGGTTTGATGCATTTTCAAGTGAAGTTGAATTTAAATGTATTGTCGCATTATTGTTTGTGTGTTGTTTAAATTTTTAGTTTTATTCATTTACTAATCACCCCTGGATTTTGTGACTACCCAAAGATTGTATTTTTATATAAATAAATCAAGACGGAGAGACAATATTGTTTAACTGAAGAATAGCTCTTTTGTTATGAAGTCGGTTAAGAGAGGCCATTAGTTAATCTTGCAGCTCTTGACAAAAACAGAAAGAGTTGCTTCATAAGTTGCTTAATTTGATCGATCCTGTAAATAAACTGAATTTTATTTATCCACCGCTGTATTAACAGATATTTTGTTTGTACAAGCTTGTTAATTCCTATTATCACTTCCAAACTTTTTATGTGATGTTTCAAAAAAGTCAATAATTAACAGTTTTCCTTATCTTAAATAGGGGTGCTTTTGTCAATTTCAGCAGTCAACTTGGACTGCTTGCTTGCTAGTTCAGATTGTAAACGCAAACTTCTGATTTTGATACGAGTATTTTTCTCTTCATTAATGATTTCCTTTATAAGAAAGCAAATAATTTCCAGTTTTTTTTATCTCTCCGTTTGTGTTTTGCAAATGCGAAAAAATAATCAACAATTTTCAATTTTCCACAATTTTTCCTAAAAAATATACGTTTTTGTGTAATTTTCTTATCTATGTTTTCATTTTTTTTTTTTTTTTTTTTTGTATTTCTATTGTTGTTGATATTTTTTCTGTGATTGTTGTTGTTGCCATTATAGCTGTTAGTTATTTTTTCTAGCTCGTTCCTTGTTTTCTCTGCTTTTTACTTTTTATTCGCAAACTCGTGTACATACAAATACTGTTTTTTCTTCTTAAAAATAAAAGATAAGAAAACAGCTCAAAAAAAAAAAAATTAAGAAATTGTTATTTTAGCTTTTCTTCGAATTATTTTTTGTTTTTTTTCTCTCTTTTCTTTTGTGATTTTTCTTACTTTTTAAATAAATTTTCTTTTTAGGTTGCTTGCTAGTTTGAACAATGCATAGTGCGTATTTTTTATTGTTTTGTTATTTTTATTTTTTATTCTATTTCTTTTATTTTATTTTACTGATAACAAAAATCGCGATTTCTTGGGGTGCTGCAATTTCATTGATATCATTGTTTGATAAAAGCTGTTTGGCACCATTCCAACGAAACAAAAAAGTAAACACTTCACGAGCTTTATTTAAAGTATAAAAATATAATGTAGAACTAAAACTTTCTAAGAGTGGACTAAACTAGGCGTCAGAATTGATAATGTATTCTACTGTTAGACCTATCAATCAATTTGTCAACAATATACATATATTCATTATACAAGTTCAAGAGCTTGTTTAAATAATATGTATTAGAATGTCCATTTCCTCTGTAATGTACACAACTTTGCTACCTTATCAAAATACACCATTCGTCGAGGTGTTGATTGATTAAAATTTAAAATGTTGGCTGAAGTGGAATATGGGTAACAATTTCGTATTATTAAACTTTTGTTTGGCCTATTATTGAGATCTAGTCGAGATTCAAAAATTGTACTTAATCTGGGGCCTGAATTTCAAAAATGCCCTAAATTGACCACTTTTGTCAGTTGCTTGAATATTTGTAATAATTTTTTGTTACAACATAATTTTTGACAATTCAATAAAATTTGTCTTTATAGCCGGACTTTGAATTTTCGAATTATTCGATTTTTTTTTATTGTTTAAACTATCCACCTCCATAAAGTGACTAAAATTTCTGGGTCCCTTGCGAGTGACCACTAATTTGACCACAGAGAAGTTTTACCTTTATTTCGACTGCTTTCATTTCGTATTCGTTTTGGTATTAGAAGGTACGGGGAGAAAAAAGAAACAAAAGTAAATTTGTAGTTTGTTGGTTTTAAAAGGGTTAAAAAATAACTTTTTAATCTTTATACAACGGTTTTTATTTATCTTAATTAAAACTTGTTTAAAAACAATTTTACAAAATCTGGAATAGGTAATTTTAAGTTAATTTTTAACTAATAGTAAACTACAGATGTAACGATGTTAAAACTTAACGTTATTTAAGCTCAGGTCAACGGTGGTTCTTATTAAGTAATTTTCGAACTGTTCTCTAATCTTTTGGTTGGGTTCTGACTATTTACCAACTTTTATTAAACGTAATAAACGATTTGGTAAATATCTGACCCATTATCATCTTTTGTTTAAAATAAGGGTGTATTTTAAGTATTGTTCAAACCATGTTTTTACCATTAAATTAAAACCGTTTATCGACTAATATAAAGCCATGGTTTATTTTAAGTAAAGGGTAGGGCAATAAGAGTTTCACGATAAAGCTTACCTAGCACTTAACAAACAAAGATCAGATGTAAAATGAATTCCTACAATATTTAAAATAGTATTATTTACCAATCACAAATCACAGTGGTAAAATATAAGAACAGTTATCAAAACAGGAATATAAGTTCTATTAACCAAGGACTGCTTTCGAAATGCACAAATTATCTACTTATCTTCTTAAAGAGAATTGAAGTTACTTTGAAAAAGTATGCACTCACTTTGTAAAAAATTAAGGATGAGATAGAAGAAAATTTGAACTGCAAATGGGGACTCGTAGAAACAAGACTTTTGCCAATGGTTGTATGTTACATCGATTACAAGCTACCACCGATAATCGAGCTGTTGCGAATAACCAGAAAAAAGATTGCTCGCTTTAAGATACGCCCATTCCTATCAGATGGCTCTTAGATGCACCAGCCCAAATATTTGAATCCAATTTTATATGATACACATATGACACCCAGCACCCACCGTATATTTATTTCGGTGGCCCAACAATAGATTCAGATGCGTCCACAATTTCAAAACATGGAGCATATTAGTTATTTGTGCGGTGAAATTCCATGACTGAAACTTATTTGTGTTAGATTTAACCCTGTTTGCTTCACCCCATTTGAGAATGCAATGAAGCAACGTTCTTGTCCTCCAACTGGTTTTTTGTCGGCTCGAATTGATTATATACTTTGCTAAGATCCTCTGCAGATCGTGTTTGTGTTTGTTATACATTTTAGTGGGATTACAACGGTTTGCCTCATCCGTCACACTGTAATATCCACTTCTTCTGCTTCGCACTTCTGGTACAATATTATTTTGTTTATGTGCTTGCGATTGTGTTCTTTCACTAATTGTAACTTTTCTTAGTTCATTTCGTAATCTGGTTTCTTCAGCAGTTTCTCTATGTCTAATGCTGAGTGTCCCGCTCGATCCTCTTTTCTAATTTCTTCTCGTTGTTCAGTTCATTCAGTTTTCTCACAATCGAATCATTCTCTTCCGTTGTGAAGCTAAACGTGCTTCTCGTTCCTCATCTGTTTCATTTCTTCGCTGTTTCCTTTTTTCGATGCAGCACTGGCAAGATCTTCTATTCTATAACGCTTCAGCATCCTTATCGACGTTTGCTTGCAATAATTTTAATAATCTAGAAGACAGCCGGCTTTATCAAAAAGCACCTTCTAAAACCTGATTTATAATAGTTTTGTATATACGAGTATGTAGTTTGTGGACATTATTTCATGTTCTCTAAGCATCCTTTTAAATGTTAGTATTACTTAACACACTAAAATTTCACCTAATACACTGTTCACTACCTTAAGCAATTCACTTTCACTTATTACGTTTAAAAATCTGCATTGAAATTTATTTCACTTTCTACCACTTTCATTTTTCCTTGTTCCTTTCTAGTCGATTTCCAAAAGTATACTGACGCATGCGTTTTGCCAGCGCCTATATATATCCTTCTAAGCTGGAACGTATCGCCACCACAACAGAATAATGGAACATTCGAGAATCATCGAAAAGATTTTGGACTTGCGTTTCTGGTTTCTAGAATATTCTAGAACGTTCTTGAACATTCTGGAACCGGAAGTCCCTTCGAAGGTCCAGGACCTTCTGAAACATTCTAGAACAATATCAAACATACTGGAACATTCTAGAACATTGTTGAGCCTTCTGGAAAATTCTAGAGCATTCTGAAACATTTTAGGACATTCTGTCTGAAACATTCTATAATATTCTGGAAAAATTCTGGAACCTTCTAGAACATTCAGAAACATTCTGGCCTGTCCACTTCGGTACTCGTTATTGTCTTTTATTAAATTTTGTACGTCTAGTACCTAGATAAAAGTTCATCTCCCAAGTCTCATTCAACGGCAAAAATCCTTGCTCAGGGCATTATTTTTCCTTGCCTGTCTTGATTGTTTTCTATTAGAGAAAAAAGGAAAAACTTCACGTCTGGTGTGACCAAAAAAGAAATACCCTTAATATGACTGGATTGACTGAGTGTAACCGTCTTGACCAGTACTGCCGAAGTTAGTATGATCGGAATATTTGTACTAACTAATTCGCCTAGTCCTTACTCCTATACTCCACTAATTTTGAAGTCCTCTGTTCTAATTGCTGTAATACTAATAAGACTTTAACACAATATTTTGACTTATCGACGTTTGCTTGCAATAATTATAATTATAATACCGGCTTTATCAAAAAGCTCCTTCTAAAACCTGATTTATAATAGTTTTGTATATATTTATTTATTTATTTTATTTTATTTATTTATTTATTCTCTTAACCAATAAAACATTTTTACAACAGAATACATATAGACAAAATATAGTTTAAACTAAAAAAAAAACAATTACATTAAACAATAAAACAAAAGGTTAAGAAGATAGGTCAATCTATGTCCACAGAGAGTAGCGATTAACCTTTAGCTTTAAAATTATTCAAATTAAAAATGGCGTGGGGCCATATAATTTAAAAAAAAGCAAAAAAATATACAAATACATAAGTTATACAATACTAAATCATCTGGAATTAAATCATAAGATTATTTAGCAAACATGAAACCAATGTCTTTATTATCAAATAACCAATTCTTTATTAAACTTGGAGCTGAATTTGGACATAATGGGCGTAGCAACATAGCACGTAAAGTACCATTTAATTGGTCTTTTGTTTTAAGGTAGTGGATTTTCCAGTTCAAGTTAGTATCAAGATGCAGACCTAAATATTTAAAGTTATTTACCAGCTCAATTTTTAGGCAACTACAATTTAGTGAGTTACAATTAGGAATATGGTAAATTACATCAGGAATATTATCCGTATATGGCTCACCCACTAAACTAAAAAACAATAACTTGGTTTTTTTACTTAAAACCATAGAGTGGCCGTCAAACCATGAACGTAGAATTTTTAAATCGGAATTTATATTAGCAGAAACTTCTTGAAAACTAGAACCGTAATAACTTAAAGCCATATCGTCAGCAAATGCAGAAATTTTACCTTTTAAGTTTAAATTAAATATTGAATTAATATAAATTAAAAATAAAAGTGGACCCAGGACGGATCCTTGCGGTACACCATACTCAACTTTAAAAGGTAAACTGTAACTGCTACCAATTTTAATTTTAAAGAACCGTCCACTAAGATATGACTCAAACCATTTAAGCGGAACACCCCTAAAACCAATTAAATAAAGTTTATGCAACATCAATTTGTGGTCTACCATATCAAAAGCTCGTTTGATATCAATAAACAGAGCTCCAACCAATTTTTTTTCATTAAGTTGACCATGTACCCCATTTATAAATTGTATCAAAGCTGACTCTGTGTTTTTTCCAGATCTAAAACCAAATTGAAAACTACTAAGAATATTATGTTTTTCCAAGAAACAATTCATACGTGACTTTAAAGCCTTTTCCATAATCTTCATTATGGTTGGCTGTAAAGAAATAGGTCGATAATTATCTTTGTTAAGTTTATCACCTTTCTTAAACAAAGGTAAAACAATTGCTGTTTTTAAGTCCTCAGGAATAACGCCGGACAAAAAACATTGATTAACAAAATAAACCAGTATTGGAGACAAACAGTCTTTATTTGCTTTAAACATATTGGAGCTCATCCCAAGGATATCAATGACATTACTAGATTTAAGTTCAGCAATTATACCACTGATTTCAGTCTCATCAACAGGGCTAATAACACACGAATACTGCCTCGGGGAGTTAGGAAGTATATTAGTAGCTCTCAATTCAGAAACAATGTTCGAGAAATATAACCCAAAATCATTAGCAATGGATTCATAGTTTGTAAGAATAACATTATCAACAGACATAATTTTTTCAACATGGCCGCAATTATTACTATTTAAAATTTGATTAACAAACGGCCAGGTTTTTAGCTATTATTACCATAGTGACTAAATTTTTTATCATAAAACGAGAACTTGTCATACTTGACCTTAGCATCAACTTTCATAGTAAATAGTTTACTAAAAAATCTTTGAAGTCTAATATTGCTAGGATGCTTTAAACATTTTTTATGAATGTAACGTTTTGTAGACATTAAATTAATTAAATGGTCGGAAATCCACGGTTTCAATTTAACTGTAGCATTCTGTTTAATAATTTGGAAGCATGAGTTATATAAACAATTAAATACTGCGACAAATTTTGACAGAATTACGCAAGGTACAGTTTGGAAAAACAATTTTGAGAAATTATGCAAAGAAATTATAGTAGAAAACTTAATATTATCAAATTTACGAGAAATCACAACAGTTTTGGTAGTCTTTATATTACCACAATTAAAATGCAATGATACATAAATTAAATGATGATCAGTAGTTTGGATGACGCAACTCCATAATATACCATAATAAACCATGTCCATAAAATATGTAGTACATATGTACATCATTTCATGTTCTCTAAGCGATATCCAATCTTGCTATGATTGCAGTGGGATTGATCGTGCTGCGATCAATAAAATTAAAAAGCATTCAAGTATACACTATTTTAGCAACTGCTGAATACCATTGGTCGCATGTCCATACCATGTCCAAACTTTTGAAAAAAATTGACGTGGTTATGTACAGAGCCGCCGAAAAGTTGGACTTAAAAATAATTGAATCCAAGGTTGTTAATCGCAAATTAATCAATGCTTTGATAAATGAGTTTGGTGATAACGCCGCTAAGCCTTTATTCGCAAAAGTTGTTGAGTCTGGCTCCAACTCCAATAAGAGTAATTCGCTAAGGCGAGTGTAAGCTATCATGGGACGGACACAACCGTCAATTCAATTGAAACTATTTTGTTGCCTGATAAAAAATATTTATAAAGAAGTCGTATTGCTTCATTCGTCTCATCTGAGCTGGAGGTCAATTCTCGATCTATGAAAAAACCTAATGAAAAAAATGTTTCCATTTTGATTCCATCAAGTCTTTTTCATTTATAACATTTCACACAACGACAATAAGCGATTCTCGATGTCCAAATGAAAAAGAATCGTGAAAAAACGCTGAATACGTTGCTTTCATAGTAAGCTATACTGTAAACACACATTTTATCGAGATTCATATATAGTAGATTTCCGCTAGATGATACAGCAATTGGTTTAAATATTAGCTAAATAAATGATAAAGTAGATTTAGTTAATCAGTTCTCGTCATTGCCTGTCAAAATATAAAATAAATTATAAAAATGACCAAATTATTTTTAAAACTTAACTAAATTAATTATTTGGAGGCTTTTCTTAAATAAACGGAATAGTTTTTAATAGATTCACTTATTAGTTAAGTTTAAAGTGAATCATATTATAGTTTCAATGCACATTTAATGCAAAAAATACAAATTTAGTTTTTATAGAATTTTATTTCCATATTTATGATGTTGTCATCGCCAAAATGGTCGGTGAGAATGTTTTGCAAAATTGCTTACTGGATGAAGTCAATTGTAAACTGTTAATCTCCAAATATCGGGTATTGGACAGTTCACTGACGTTCGTTTCCTTTAAAATTCGATTGAAGGAGCACTTTTCGACTTACTTAATAACTACGACGTTTGGTATTAATCCAGCCATTTACAAATTATCTACGTATAACAGAAAACCGGACTGGGATCACTTTTCAACATCTAAAGAAACTTCTCCGTCACACAGTAAAGCTGTTATCCAGCCACTAACATTTTTAAATATCTACTACCATAATTCGAATAGTGTCCGTGATTAACAGTCCACTTCAAAACGGTTCAAAACGGAGGAATATTTTCCGTCGTTTTATGCTGTTTTCCAGAGAGATAAATATGGTATTGTAGTCGTAGTTTCTAAGAAATATTGATCCAGTACGACAACGTTGGCTAATTGCAATGAACAAATTGTTGCTGTTCGTATACGATTCCATTCATATTCGCTTAGCATCTGTGTCACATATACATATACCCTGTCATTAAGTATGGCATTCTATCACAGGTTTACGGACACTGCAAAATCTAATATTATTCTACTTCTTCAGGCGGAGGATCGTCTGTTTATTTTTGCAGATTTTAACATGTCAAAAATGACCAAAAATTTGGTTGGTTCAGAACCAAGTTTTCCGACGATTTGAAAGTCCCTGAGTCTAAAAAAGCAACAAAAAAAATGGTTGTCCATCTGTCTGGACGTCAAGAGGGTCGGGTACCTGCCATACGAATTAACTCAAAACACCTAGTTATATTTGTATGTAGAAATATTTACCAATTTTTTATATATGCTGGTTTGAACAGTGAGTTTGGCATTGAATTTGGGGTTGAGTTGTAGGTTAAGTTAGGGGTCAATTTGCGAATTGAGTTGAATTGAGTTGGAGTTGAGTTGGGATTGGATTAAGACATAGTGAGTAGATTATAAATTTTGTATATAGGCATGTTTAAGGATTGAGTTGAAAGTGAGTTTGCGGTTGGGTTGAGGGTTCACTTAGGGACCGTTTGCGGGTTGAATTGGGCTTGAGTTGGGGTTACATTAGTGTTTAGTGAGCAGTTGAGCAATCTATATACAAGTGAGTTTTGTATAAATAACAGCATATGTGTATGATATTTAAACAAATCCACACGCCTTGACCGATTTGAACCAAACTCTACACAAATATTGTTTAAGACAAGGCCACTCAAATTGAACCTTTGACATTTCAAATTGAACCTTTAGCTAATTATATGAATGGCGAATTAGGTTAGCATTTATCTATTTCTTAACGGATTATAGTGAAATTTGACATCCACGATGGAAATTGGATTCTAAAATTATTTTTGGATAAAGATCTGGAATATGACCAAGTATAGGGGAGCTTGCCTATTTTTCAACCGATTAGGACGGTGTACGTTGGAAATAGGATTCTAGAATGGTTCTTGGATGAAGTTCTGAAATGTGGCCAGGTGTGATGGAATTTGCCTATTTCTCAACCGATTATGATGAAATTCGATGCGTGCGTTGAAAATGGGATTCAAAAATGGTTTCTGAATGAAGTTTGGAATATGGTCAAGTATGAGAGAAATTGGCTGTTTCTTAAGCAATTATGGTGAAATTCGACGTGTGGGGTAAAAATGGGATTCTAAAACGATTTTTGGATAAAGTTCAGGAATATGGCTAAGGATGAAGAAACTTGCCTATTTCTCAACCGATTATGATGAAATTCGACGTGTGCGTTGGAAATGGGATTCTAAAATGATTTTTATATGAAGTTCTGGAATATGTCCAGGTGTGATGGATCTTGCCTATTTCTCCATCGAATATGATGAAATTCGACATGTGTATTGGAAATAAGATTCTAAAATTATTTTTAGATAAAATTCTGAAATATGGCCAGTTAGGAAACTTATCTAGTTCTTCTAAAATGGATTATAAAGGTTGGAGGTAGGTAGGGTTCAGTCGGTTGGAATTTTGCTGTTCCTTAACCGATTATAATGAAATTCGAGATTCGGAATGAGGATTAAAAATAATTTCCTAATTCCGAAACTCTACAATACCGTAAAGTGTGCGTCACACACAATATTTTTCTAAACTTACCGCTCTAACAGTAAATACTCAGAAAACATAACCCAAAGTTTAAAGCGAAGGATTGGCAAGAAAAATTTCTAATCGAAACTATATTACAGAGATAATTTTGATTGTTTAGCAATTGAAGTAGTACGTTTACGCTGTCTCAATGGAACCTCAACAACTGCACAATTCACAGAAACCTAAACAGACAACTTTATAGAAGCCATATTGACATATTTCATACAACCTCATTTAATAATTGTTGGGTCACATTTCGTTCAGTTCGTTGGAAACATCAAAATTCATCATATCGGTTAAAAATAGTTAAGTTATATTCTTATTGAGCATATTTCAGAACTTTATCTAAAAATCATATCAGAATCCCATTTCCAACACATATGTTAAATTTCGTAATCGGTTAGGAAACAGGTAAGTTCCATCTTCCATCATACTTGGTTATTTTCCAGAACTTCATCTAAAAACAATTTTAGAATCCCATTTCCACCGCGGATGTCAAATTTCACTAAAATTTGTTAAGAAATAGCCAAGATAAAAATACCCCGCTTTTGATTAATGTACTACAAAATTCGCAAAAATACTACGTTTTCTTCTCGTTTATTCAACATCTAAATTTTTTATACTTATAAAAAAATAAATATACCAAAAAGCCATAAACTCTAAATATTGCTTGTTAGATCAACTCAACTGTAGATATGAACGAGGTTAATTTTATACATTTTGTTCATAGGGAAATTCTTATTGTCTTTTTTCACGAATTTGTTTATTTTTACGGCGGAGTGGAAGAAGACTCCGCCATGATGGATTTTTTAAATTGTATTTTATTTTGATTCGAAGTTCTTTCAATCCTGTTACCGTTACTGTTGAAAGTTTTTTTCAAAAATAAAAATTATATAAAATTTAATAATATAATTAATAATAAAATTTGCAATTCATTTCAAATTATATATGTACATATTTTGAATATATTCTTGTGTATTTTAAATTAAATGACATTGAGTGAGTGTATTATTGTGTAAATAGAAAATTAGTACGTGTTTGAATAGTGGTTTTCTTGTAGAATGGACAGGTAAGGCAACGACCAAATTAAATTAATTTTATATCTAACAATTACAATGATTTTTTTGTATTCGATCGCTAGATTTGTAATTACACTGTATCAAAAAATTGTCCGTACACCCCTCGGTTAAAGAAAAATTGATGAAAAAAACAATTACAAATCAAACAAAAAATTCAGTTTTTATTTTTTTTTAACTCAAATTACATTTAACAACCTGGGGGCCTATTCTCGAATTCCACATCCATTTTCCACATGTGGACATCTGTCAAAACTCATAAAAATTGAATTTTTTCGGTACTAAGGGAATATTTCCGAATGGGTATAAGCATGTGGAAAAATTCCCCATATAGGAAAATGTCAATGCCGCATGTGTTTTATATACGAATTACAATTTTCGAACCATTTTTTGACAACTTTGACAGATGTCCACATGTGGAAAATGGATGTGAAATTCGAGAATAGGCCCCCTGAAAATAATAATTATCATGAAGCAAATTAATTTACATTTACGTTTTATATGATTTACTATTTAAACACCCTAAAACGATCTCAAATAATTGTCCGTACACTTGCACTTTTGTGAAAATTAACACTAGCACATTAATAATTTATTATTTGTTGTACTCCTATTTTCAACTAACCGTAAATTACGAATTTTTTTTTTGAGTAAAAGTTAATTAGTCGTACTTTTTTCATGGTGAATGAAATATTGTCCAGTTAATTAAAAATGTGTTATTCTCATACCAAAAATAGTGTAGAAATTAAAAAATTGATCATTAAATTGGAGAGTGAAGGTAAAAGTTTACAGGAAATTTCCAAAATAACTAATCGCCCGCGATTTTCGATTCAATATATCATCCAGAACTCCCAAAAAACCAAATCACTAGAGATGGAGTTGGGCGTGGTCGCAACCGAAAGCTCAACACACCTCAAACACATCTAATAGAGAAGGCAATAAAACAGAATCGAAAGCTTAGTGCTCCAACGATCGCTGCCAAAGTTTATCAACGCAAAAAAGGGGCGATAGAACCTCAGACAATACGCAATATTTTGCATAAACAAGAGTATCGTCGATGTGCGGCACGCAAGAAATGTATTTGCCGACAAAAAAAATATTAAAAGCGCTTGGAATATGCATTGGGATATGTGAGTGAGCCCGAAGAGTTCTAGGAAAATGTTATTCCCTCAGACGGAAGAAAATCTAACGTTTTTGGTTCAGATGGGCAAGTTATGGTGTGGCGGAAACCCAACACTGAACTTGAGTAAAACATGGTGACGGAAGTGTTTGAAGAGCTTTTAGCTGAAGGGCTGTATGACATTTGACTTTCATAATGAACCATAAGTGCTGAGAAAATGGGACATGGGCAAGATTTTCGCTCCGGACATGACAATGACCCGAAGCATTCGTCAAAGCTGATAAAGGAATGGTTATTGTACAAGGTAAAGTCAATCAGGGTCCTCACAAAGGTCCTCATTCTCCCCAGCCACCAGATCTCAACCCTATTGATAATTTATGCCATTATTTGGAGCGAAAGATCCGTAAACACCAAATTAGCGGCAAGGAACAATTAAAACGGGTCATTGTGGTGGAATGGGCCAAAAATTCCTCCCGAAATAACTCGGAAGTTGGTTTTCTCAATGAAAAGAAGGTTTCAAAGTGTCATTTCATGAATAGGTTACAACACGAAATATTAGACCTAACTTTTTTACCAAATTCCCTCAACTTCTTTGTGTGTACGGACAATTATTTGAGATCGTTTTATGCGGTTTAAATAGTAAATCTTATCAAACGTGAAAGTAACTTAATTTATATTATGACTATTATTATTTTCAGGTTCTTAAATGTAATTTGAGTTATAAAAAAATTAAAACTGATTTTTTTGTTTGATTCCTAATTGTTTTATTTATCAATGTTTTCTTAACCGAGTGCTGTACGGACAATTTTTTGATACAGTGTAGGTTGGCACGGAGAAAAGCCACCGATAATCTTAATAATCCTACTCCTACAGCGATAGCTGCTGCTGAATTGAGTAGAGATTGTCCTCAAAGGGTTAACGTCGAAGAGGATTTCACGTTCGAAATCAGAGGAAAAAAGCAAGGTAAAATTGGGCAACTGCCAGTTAACAGAACCGAAAATAATTACCTTGTACATTATACATATTATATAAAAATTATGAGCTAAATTTTAATATTCATTCCAAAATCCGTTTGGTAAATTTTTGAATTTATTTTATTTAAAATAATGAGGTTATTCACAACAAGTTTAGTTGTTCTTTTCTTATATATTTGAATATTGCATTTTTTTTCAATTTTGAGTTTATCTGTTGGTACAGCTTGCCTGTCGTTTAAACGTTATTTGAATGGCTATCTGTCTAGAACATCTACTATTTTGCAAAGTTTGCGTAAATAGTAAATCCTTTGTTGTATGTGCACAATATGCAACTTTCTTAATGAATGCTGATTCTTTTTTAGATCAATGCACCAAAATGTTCAAAAACAATATTTTATAAAAAAGCTGTTAATGACAAGAAAAATACAAATGGCCCACAAAAGGCTAAATACGATGAGTCAGATGAGATGATAATAGAAACGGAAATCAGCGAGAGTAACAACGGCGATAAATGAGAGGTACAAGAGAATGGAACCGGAAACAAAATTGTAGGTAAAATTTGAATGCAAAGCATAACAGATAAGTTATTGGAAATACTATATATTGGAAATTATCTGGACGCCTTTTTTTGAAAAATGGCATTATTAATATTATGGCTGGGCCAAGCGGGCGCTATTGCCACTCAACATGCCATGTTGAGCCTAAATAAATTAATTCCTTATAAACATTAAATCCTTAAGTCTTATGGTCTTATGACAATGGAGTTTAAAGCTGTTTAGCTGATGAAATTAGTTCAATCGTTTTTTTCTCAAAAAAAAAAAATAAAACTGTGGCTCGAACAAATTTTGGTGATATTTTCTACACGCTGAAGTTCTTTGCTACTTTTTAATCTTCTAATTACCCAATTTTTATTGCCAAGATTTTCAAAATATAATTCGACAAAAGAAAAGACATTAAACAAAAATTAATGTAAACTCTAATTACTACTAGGTAAAGGAAATAACAGATTCAGACATAAATGCTGTAAAAACCAAAGGTCCTAATTGGCTCGAAAAATTTATATGGATCTGTTTATCAAATGTTTTTTTTGGCTTTTTATAGACACAAATATTTTAATGAAAATGGCATTCACAAGATTTTCGATTGGTTAATCAGAAACAAAATCAAAAGGCCAATTATTCATGATATATCTACCCAAAAAAGTAGAAATATCAATCTCCGCCTCCCCCCCCCCCTCCCCCTCTACTTTACCCCAAGAGTTATACAAAGTATATAACCCTGAATTAACATTTACGAAATCTATTTTTCCGGATTCCAAAATTGCCAAAAATTTAAAAATTGGCAAAACAAAAGCCACAGAAACTGTTACTTCACTATTACACAATGAGGGAATTGGACCAACCATTCTCAATAATTATCGATGAAATAGCGTAATATAGAACTTATAAATTTGTTAAGCAAAAACAATATTCCCATTAATAATATGGAAAAATAAAATTGTTGCAAGTCCATAATACATCTTTATACGTAATCGGGTGCACTTGTCATTCCCTCCATTTATGTTCTAGTGCAGCTGCTAAAAAACTTTCTGCAAATATTGAAATACTCACCAGAAACATTTATGTTTTTTTTTTGCACATAGTGCCAAAAGACAAACAGAATTTAGAGAATTGCAGGAAATGTTCAATTTCAAAATTCAAACAATTTTAAAAACCGCGTACACTCGATGGCTGGCATTGGAAAATGTTGTAACGAGGATTTTGGAACAGTGGTTATCTTTGAAATACTATTTTATTTCATTCCAACTTGAAAATAACGATTTGGCACATAAAATTTCTATTGAAATGAATGATTCGTCAAAATTATATTTCTATTTTCTGGCATATACATATTTTAAATTAACTAACAACATAAACAAAGAATTTCAAGCACAAGCTGCAAGAATGTACGTTATTTTACCTACAATCGAATCTTATAGGAAAACAATTCTAAGCAATTTTATGAAGTAAGATGTTACTGAATCTAATAATACTGAATGTAATCTCTAATAGATTTGGATGATATTTATTTAGCTGGAAGCGCAGAATTATTAATACAATCTGGCTGTTTAACGAATAATGAAATCGAATTGGGTGAACACAACTCACGGGCCCTAGGTACGTGCCTTGTTCGCTCTATCTGCTACATATTTGGCTCGTAGAAGTGGTAACACTGGTGACAACTATCAGCCAATCATAATACGAATAAGGTTTTTATTCGAGATAGAGAGAGATAGCAATTCTAATGATAGTTTCTTATTTCAGGTAGCGTTTTCTACTCATCATTATATTAAATTAATTTTGCAAACTCGATTTGAATTTTGCAAACTCGATTATTTAAAGTCATTCAAAAATGTTTTTGGGATGAGGATAGCTAAACCTAACCTTGCACATAAAGGCGACTAATTAGCTAAGTAGGTGCGACATGCGCTCTTAGGATTAACTTACATTAGTTCCATATTGTTAACTTACATAGATATTTATGAAAATATGTCGATTATCAGGGTTTGAATTCATAATATAAGCCGAGAAAATTCTTAATGGACACAGCTTGAAATTTGCTAATGATAACAGCTTAATATTTTTAAAGCCAGTAATCCGTTATAAGAATAAGAAATACTGTTGTAATGTTAGCAAACGTCCGATGATAATTTCATTCATGGTCCTTTTAACAATGAAAGAAGCGAACTGCCGCCCGATTTACGATTAACGTGAAAACTGTTTAACGTGAAAATTAAATTTGTTCTTGGTGAAAATGTTTTAACCCGAGCAACGAGGAAAATATATTCTATTCACTTTAAAAAACTACATATACTTATGTTTATGTATATATTATATACATATATATATATATATATATATGTATATATATATATATATATATATATATATATATATATATATATATATATATATATATATATATATATATATATATATATTTTATATTTTATAATTTTATTACACAGTCAATCAATTAATTGAAATTTTGAGTTGGCTGCGGAGACAAAATGTAGAAACTCGGTCACATGTGGTATCGTTTACGTTTGGCCGATTTTTTGCGTGAAAAACAAAAATAAGAACAATAAAAAAATTGGAACCTTACTTGATCGAGTGTACTGAAGAACCGACGCAAAAATAATCCTATTTCACTTCAATGTAAAATGATTGTAAAAAAATATCATACTTTATACTTTTTGACTGTATTCCCGTTCCAAATACACATAAAGTATTACATTTATCGAACACAGACGAGATAGAAGAAATTTTATGGTATTTTATGCGCCGGCCGTACCAAAAAGTATTTGAATTCTGTATCATTGCTGGGGATAGACAATAAATCGTATACTTTTTGGTGGAAATGTAACAAGAAAGTATAAAATTTTTTCCAATTTAACACAATTGTAGTGGTATTATGGTATTTTATGCGTCGATTCCGGCTAAGAAAGTATTGAAAATTTTTGGTATAATATTTTATGATCATAAATTGAATACTTTATGGGGTGAGATGAAATTTTTTTTTTTATTTTTTTTGTATAGCTAAAAATTTTCTAAAGCAACTTGTCATGTGAGAAAGTAGTAGTGGTGGGTACGTAAAAATTTGTTGTTGTTGCTTTTGTTGTATATTTTCAAAAATGTGTGTACATTTATATAGGATTGTAAATATGTATGTATATATACATGTATGTATATATGAGAAACAAAAATATATGTAGCGTGATTACAGTTGGATACTGCAATGCCAAATGGTTCTGAACTGTACATACACATGTGAACACTTTGTAGGGAGGGGGCATAATATGTCCAATCGAATACACGAATTGAAGTTTAACAACACTGTGCGAATTGATAAATCGGATTTAGTAAATTTTTCGAGTTTAGCCGTAGTGTGTCAACCATAATTTTTTCTAATCGCGTTTTGTTTCATAGGAGTACCTAATGCAGTTTAGCTAAATCGTATTTATAAAACCTAAGTTGTGTTCCTTGCTAGTTTGCCACTTCCTTGCACCACGTTCCTTTTGACTTATATTCATTGAGTTGTGGAATCTCGGTAGGTTTCGACCAATTTACATTTATAATAAAATAATCTAGAAATACTTCCCTAACCCAGTTTGCGACTGTCTGGTTTCTTTGTTTCTGCTTCTACTGGAAGATCAATATAAATATACTACGTTGAAACATAACAGCCAGAACTATTACAATTTACAAATAATTTTAGATTAGGATTTTGCACAAAAGGTATCTTCTTTTGTACTCCAAATTTGTGCTCCATTTCACTCGTAGTCGCTTTTTTATAGCTAGTTTTATTATATACTTATGATCCTTCTCTCTTTTCTTCGTTTTGTTGACGTAAAAAGGTGGTTTGACTGAGAATGTTATTTTATTCTAGCTAGCTGAGATAGCATTTAAAAAATCGATTTCTAAATCGACATAAACTCGTTTCTTACCTTTTCTGCAAAATGCTAGTCCTGGATTTGCGGAAAATCTGATAAAAATAATTTATCTTAGGCACGCAACAGAAAGAACCGCGAAATGACGTTTCCAAGATTGTTCTAAAGTAGTCGATGAACGGACGTTGTTTTCTCGGTTAGTTTTGTTTTTTAGTGATATCTTGTTTTTGTTTTGAATAAGTTGTAATATTGTGTCAATGTTATTTACTTAAATGTTTTATGTTACAGTCTTTACGTGCGATTTCACAAAAAAGAGCCAGTTAAATAATAGTTCATCTCTTTATTCATTTATGAAATTACAGTCAAATATTTAATTCTCCCGTTATAATATTTGTAAATTTGGTTGCGTTGAATTTGAATTATGAAGGATATCGCAATTTCATAACAGAAGAAAGACGAAATATTATTTAACTGGAGGTTAGCTCTATTGTGAAACCGGGCATTATCTCCTGTTGAAACTTGCAGTGACATCTGTTGGCAACAAATAATTTATCTTCTGGATTTTTATGGGACATTTGTGGATATTAATTTATATTATGCTATATATATATGGTAGAGACAGTAATGTTGAGTACCTGTTAAATTTTGAAATGTCCAAAACTTTACCATATCACTCACCCCATTAAGATCGCATAGCTTACACCGTTTTACTGTACCTACAATGTGTATTCACATTGCTTGTGTGAGTCAGTTGTTTATGTTGTTGTTGTTTTGTTTGGCATTACAGTTGTGTGTTGGTACTTCTAAAGAGAGTGTAGAGGAGACATAGCATGCATGTTTGGTAAGAATTTTTTCGTAAACATTTTTTTGTTTTTATTTTTATTCGTGTATTGGGGAGTTTATGTATTACTTCTATATTGTATATAATATGTAAATAGGGTGATTCATATGTAGGAATGCGTATTGTTTGATATATGTATGTCGTTATTTTTAATATGATAAGAACCCCCGGAGAACCCTTTTTGTTTTGTTTTTTTGTCTATTTTTTTTATTTTTTATTCGTTGTTATTGCGTTCAACGTGTATTATGTGTATTATTGATAAGTGATATTGATAAGGGGTGATTTTTTTGTTTTTTATTATTTCCTATATTTTTATTTACGAAGGGGAAATCACTTGTTTCTTTTCATGTATGTATACAGGAATCACCTTGTCGTATATAGCCACACGTATACGGCGTATTTCGTGATGTATAATCATAGGCCTGCCTCCAGCCACATCTTTCTATTTTTTATTTGCCTTTTTTTTTTTTTAATTTTCCATTCTGCATAAAGAAAGGAAAATACAAAACGGAAAACTGGTATATTCTGTGTTACGAGTATGTCGATGGCCGATGGGAAAATAAATGAAAATTTTGTATGGATATTTGTACTGTATAATGTATAAGACAAAACAAAACATGAAAAGGGTTTTATCTTTTAGTTTTTTCTATTAGAATTAAAGACACCCTGTTGAATATTCAGCTTACATATACACCTATAAGACGTATAATATATTCACTGGATTGCATGATCATTCTGCTCTGCTTCTTCGGCTATATATTTTTCGAAGAAGGAAAAAAAGTAAAAATAAAAATCAAATCTTGATTTTTTTTTTTTTTTTACTTTAGCCGTCTATTCTTTCATGTACACCGATGTGATCGTTGCGTTTGATATATACCACAAATACCTAATAAGAGCCCAGTTAAATTTTGTTTGGAGAAAACATTCTGCTGGATTCTAGATTAAACATTTCGCTATTGTCCAAATATTTAACATACTTGCAATTTTGTATATTTAACTTTTAAACAAGCAAAATTCAGAAAAAGATTAGCTCTTGCCAACAAAATTCGTTTTCAATTTAATTTGCTCAAGTTTAAATTTCCTTTTCTTGGGTTGGAATTTGGTTAGGGTTGAGTAGGGGTTAAGTTGGAGTTGAGTTGGGTTTGAGTTAAGGTGTTCGGTTGGCAATTTATTTAGCACTGTGTTGAGGGTTGAGTTGGAAGTTAACCTGAGTTGATTTGAGTTGAGTTCACCACTCATGTAGTTTTCGAATCGAGTTGATTTCGATTTAGGATTTAGATTTGATTCGAGGTGGGATTAAGTTGAAGTTCAGCTGGGATTGAGTTAGGATGCATTGGGATTGAGTGAGGTGTTCAGTTGGGGAATTTTTCGGAGGTTGATTTGTGGATTGAATTAGACATGGAGTTTGGTGTTAAATTAAATGTTGATTTAAAGTTGAAATTATGATTGAGTTGAAGGCAAGGTTGGGTTGGGAGTTGAGTTGGTGATTGCGTTGCGATTGAGTTAGAGGTTAAATTGGAGATTAATTTTGGAGGTTGAGCTAAAAGTAGATAGTATAACCTAATTATATAGCCTTAGGTAATATTAACTGAAATATTGGTAGAAATGTTGATCAATTAAGGTATTAGACCAGAATAAAGTTGGAATAATATTATAGTTTTTTTTCGAATTTTTCTATAAAAAATCGCTTGACCAATTTATTTGAAATGTTGTAAGTGAGGTTTAGGGAATAGAAAAAATAATGTTTAGTCAATTATACGGCCAGTTTGACAGCAAAACAGCAGCATGCATCATCTGTCAGCAGAAGAAAAGATTCGTAAAATGAATCTATCTTATTCGTTTGACGTAGGGAAATGAAAATATTTGAAAAAGAAACAAAATGGCGGTCATTTGAAAAAGTTCTGAGTTTTCGTGAAAAACAGGTCCAAGCGCCTAATAGAGTCGGGTCGGATGACGCTTCTCCACTGGCAGTTAAAAAGCCCGAGGTTGTCCTAACGGTGGATCAGCTTAAGGCTCTCCAGGAGAGACAGACCCTAGAGAAATTGTTGGAGCAGAGACCAGGGAGCTTACACCAAAGTTCTTTGATAGCCAGGCTATGGTGGCTCCGTAAGAGGTCCTTCCGTGTTCGCCGCTTTCTTGGCAACTCGACGACGCCTTCTCTTGGAGTTCGGCGGCTCATAGCTCATTGCGACCGCAATGGGCTGGACTACCTGATATGACGCGATCCGAACGGTACCACACGGAGTGGGGCAGCACAGACATCAATAATAGGGGTGAGTATCTTTTTGAATTTTTGATTACAAATAATGTAGATATTGTCAATAGGGGAAAGAAACCTACTTTTCTAAATGCGATTAGCCAAGAAGTCCTACATTTAACCCTTGCTAGTCCGCATTTGAGCAATTTGAGATTCGATTTGGCGGCCGAGACCATGAAGCGGCAGATTATTAGATTAGAGCAGCGGATCAGAAATGAACTCGATTACGGGAAACATGGAGTCCCCAGAGGGGTTGGTGTTCTGTCCAAATCAGTTACATAAGCGAAGAGAGTCCTCTAAGATGGTACCTTGGTGAAACGGGGCGCTGGAAAAATCGAAGAAAAACTCATGAAAATTAGACAACAAGACTTAAAGGGACGGTGAATTGAGGGAATCGATGAATTGCCCTCTACAGCTCGTCTCCAGAAACTTCGTTCTATGAATCATTCAAATGGAATCGGACCTCTTCTGAAGGCAAATGGGAAGTTCATTCAGAACCGGAAGGAAATCCTAGAGATACTACTAGATACCCACTTTCCGGACTCAATAGTGGCAGGAGAAAGAGGTACGCAAGACCAGTTTTGGCAAATTCCTCTTACGAAAAGAACATCCAAATATTTGGTTATTGCTACGCCGTGGGGTAGATATAGATACGTACTTACGTGTATCATTAGGAATATCGGTGATGATTATTATTTGCTAAAACGAAAGAAGAGCTGCGGGAAATTACGAAGAACGTTTTGAATAGACTGGAAACAGCAGGATTTAATCTCAATGATACAAAATGTGAATACGAAAAAGAACGAGTAAAATGTTTAGGACATATTTTTACTCCAGCAGGTTATGAAGCAGATCCACAAAAAATAAAACCTATCTATCAGTTGAACAAACGACGACGAACATCAGAAAATTGCACCGAATAATAGGTATGATTATGTATTTGCATAAAATTATGCCGAATCTATCGGATATTATGGAACCAAGTCATAAAGATGAAGCATATACAAAAATCCTAAAAATTCTTACAAGCACATCAGTTTTGGTCTATTACAACGTAAATGCTGATGTAAAGTTATCTGTAGATGCAAGCTCAAAAGTGTTAATAGCCTGTCTAATACAAAAAGATCATCACGTTGAAGATCATCAGGGCTGACCAGAACTAACCAAAAAGTAAGAAGCAAGCAACTGCTATATGGTTCGCGTGCCAAAAATGTCCACGAATTTGTGTATGGTAAATAACTGGTAATAGAAATAGATCGTAAGCCATTGGAAATAATTTTTAAAAAACCTTTAATAAAGGCACGTTTACAACGAATCTTGTGGGATGTCCTGCAATACTCACCAATTATTGTCTATAAAAAAGGCACACAAATACAAACTGCAGACGCTTTGAGTCGCGACTGTTTCAAGGAATAACGTTTACATGAGGAATTGTCCCACAGTCAGTGTGGACAAAAATCAAAAACAAAAGAGTCATTGCTACAAAAAGTAATACCTGATTACCCGTTCCAAAACGTATCGGCAGATTTGTTTCATTTCAAAGGAAAAGAATACTTGCTAATTGCGGAACATTATTCCGGTTTCATTGATTTTCATCAATTGAAATCTTCAATAGCAGCTGAAGTAGTATTGCAAATGAAATATTGGTTTTCAATCCATGAAATACCTGAAATTTTGGAATGCAATGGTGAACCACAGTTCACTTCAAATACATTTAAACAATTTGCAAACCAATTGTTAGTCCACAAATTTTGCAGTTAATACTATGCAAGATCAAATGAATTTACCTAGCGGAATGTACAAAACGTTGAAAAATATGTGGAAAAAATGTTGGCTGGATAAGACGGATATTTATGAGGCACTAATAATGTTTCGAAAGACACCCAGAAGTAATGAACTAAGAATGATCCGATCGTCGTGTAGTTACACCTTACCATTTATTGTATGTGGCCATGAAATTGATGAAGTGCGAGTTCGGAACTCTCGCACAATAGAGTTCAAACACGTTAGCAAGGATACCAATATTACTTGTTAAAACAATTAGAAGAGAACAGTACCTTTTTAAGAGCTTTTTGAGAGCAATACCAAATTCAACGTGGTATTGGATGGATCGCAAAAAACATCTGTTTGCCATGATTAGACAGTTTGGGAAGCAAATTATATATAAATATAACAACATATAAAAACTGAAAATCATAGGTACACTGAATTCAATAAAAATTTAAGCATTTTACACAGAATCAAAATAGGACCGATATTAGACAGGTTAGAAGAGCTGGAAATATACAAAAACAACAACAATTTACTTAACGACAAAATCAATACCAAAACCAATCAAATTAACGACTTAATTATCCATTACTTAAAAACAAAGGAGGTGCCAAACAACAGCGCATACCAACAGTATATAAATATCTTAAAAATAAATTATGTAACAGTAGTAAAAAAGAAACCGAAGAAGAGATTATTCTCGAAATCGATATTTCTAAAAAAGAAAAAAAATTGTCACAATAAGGAAGAAATAAAAACTACAATACAAAATAAAAAATAAAAAGTTTTTCATTTATATACAATATATAAAGTGACAAAAGAACACAGAAAATAAAGTGAAAATCGGCTTGTGAAATTTGGTGAAATATAGATAGATGTTTTAAACTCAATTGCTTTAAAATTATGACCAATCCTTGCAAAATAAGTGATGAAACCGCTGATTTATATCGACTATACTTTTCACAAAATGTTATTAATGGTGTAAATTGGACGCCGTCTATTGTTTGTACGGCATGCATTTTCCATTTGCATAGATAGTAAAACATTGGAGCCGCAATTTCATTTGGTATCCCGATGATACAAGTACATGATACACTGTTATGAGTGAGTGAATTATATTCTCGGTACAAACAGAAAAAAAATTAGTTCTTTGACATACACTGCAAAGACATATGCTTAATTACCGCTGCCGCATTCACATGAAATTCCTGTTCCGGAAACATCAAACCCAACTGAAGAATATTTACCACCAACATTTGAATGTGATGAAACCGGTGAAACACCTGTATCAATGTATCAACCATCAAATGTCACTGCGATATTACGATACGACGCCTGAAACTACCGCAGCGGAAATCCATTCTTTTGTCAAAGGATTAAAAACAAGTGAACATTTTGGCTACAAATGTTCGGTTATATGGAACAATAAATCGTCATCGTCATTTTACGAATTTTTTCAAATCAATTGAGAATAATTCACTCGCTTTTTTCACTGATATCCGTGGTTTGGTTTCCACAATGCACCATGCATATATTTCCGAAGATTAGCGATTGTTTATCGATTCCTCCAAAAGCAGTTTGAAGGCAGTTCTCCTTCACGTTACCAACTAAAAAAATTCCGTTCCGGAACTGGGCTTTACGTGAGAAAATTAGATTGCGACTTGTGCCAATTAAAAAAATAATCAAGCTTGGAATAGTTAAACATTTTATAAAAGCGCTGAATCCATTAAGTAGAATAAAAATAAAAGAAGTTTGAATCTATTCGAATTTATGTTTTGATTAAATGTAATTTCGATTCGCATTATGTTCTCTGTTACAGGAATACTTAATGAACCGGATATTCGTCATTTGGTGAACGATGATACATTTGAAAAAGCTCTCAGTGAGTGAGAGCTTATGGCATGGAAATATGTAACAGAGTTTATTAAGAATGTTCTCGGAATTAATCGAGCCGACGATTGGCGCAAACATATTGAAAACATGCTGACCACTTTTCATAATATAAACGTTCGAATGTCATTGAAAATAATTTTTTTTGTATTTCCATGTGGAAAAATTTGCCGAACAATCACCAGCCGAAACCGATGAGTACGGCGAGCGTTTTCACCAAGTAAAGGCTCAAATATTGTTGCTGTAATTAGACTTTACATTTATTTATTCATACTACACGAACATGCGTGCATATAACTGTAATCTATGAGACATTAACAATTCGGATGGGGAATAGCTTATAGACTTTAATGGAGTATTCATGCATTCCATTAGTCCTATCCTCATTTCGCCCATTACTTTTACGATTCCTGGGACTTGAAATTATGTGCTTAAGCCCATAATCTTCACTAAACTGTTTAAATAAATGATGATTGAACGGATTATTATCCGTGACTAGCGAATCCGGTAAGGTTTTAATGGTTCCTTGCAATTTAATTTCTTTTATCTCTGACAAGTGTAACAAGAACTAATGTACTCTGCAATATCTTTGACCATACATGGGCAATAAAAATTCTGTCTTGCTTTTATTATTGTTTTATCTATTCCTATATGCCCCGCATGCATTAATTCAAGGATATAGTTTCTATAACATTTATAATAATGCTTTAGTTCTGAAATCGTACTTGTAGTCCAGTGGTTTATTTTTAAATCAAAACTAAATCAAACTCTACTCGCTTGCTATCTGAAATGCATATATTTTGGCGATATCAATCAATGCGTTAATTACATACAACATTTCTGGATCATCTTCTACCGGATTTTTAATATAGGATCGCGATAAAGCATCTGCAATAAACATTTCCTTCCCTGGAATGTACTCTATTTCGTAATCATATTTTAATAACCTAAGTATCTTACGTTGCAGTTCACCAGTTACTTATTTTTTTTTTTTTACTATAAAAACCAACGGTTTATTATCCGAATGAACTTTAAATTTTTTACCATGTATGAATTGATGAAACTTATCAACTGAAAAGACTACTGCTAGAAGCTCTTTCTCTAGTTAAGCGAGAAGCAAACGCGATAGGTTGCCCATTTTGTAATAAACAACAACCAATCCCATCTTTGGATGCATCTGTCTGTATGCGTATTGGCCTATTGCAATTAAAGCGCTAGTACAGATTCAACTGAAATTTAGTTTTTCAATTTGTCCAAAGGTTTATCATGTTCTTCCATTCATATAAATAAACATCATTTTTTGGCAGTTCCCCTCAAACAAGCAGTATTCTGCGACATATTATTCATGAATTTGGAAAGAAATTTGAATATTCCTCATATTCTCAATAGTTATTTTTTATCTTTTGGGGTTTCTAATTATTTTATAATCCTTATATGTTTCGGACTAGGTTTAATTCCTTCCTTGGATATTACCATTCCTATAAAATTTACTGACTGTTTTTTATATTGCAACTTTTGCGGGTTAAACTTAACATTGTACTTAATTGCTGTCTTAAGTACTTCTTCTTTTGCTACATCATGTTCTTTCTCGTCCCTCCCAGGTATAATTAGGTCATCGAAATATATATCAAAAATCTATACCTTCCAAAAGGAGTGGTAAAATAACACAAGTTTGTACTTTCCTCATCCAACTTTATCCGCCAAAATCCCTCTTTGAGATCATTACTGAGAATACTGACTTATTGAATAACCGTGATGTTATATCGTCTGATGTCGGAATCTAAGCAGATCCGCAAATTACCATTTGGCTTCTCTACTATTATTAATGAATTTACAAAATCTTAAGTCTATCATGTAAACCAAATGGTAATATACGATTATTCCTATATAATTATTTTTTAACTTAATTTTATATTCTCCTGGAACCGTCCCTAATCCTCTAAACTGCATTATATTTGAATTGATAAACTCCTGCTCAGATTTATTATCCGATCCAAGATTATAAAGACTAATTCTAAACATGCCTGGCCTGATAACAATGGCTCTAATTTTTCTTTCACTACGGAAAATTCTATTTGTTTCTTTAAATTATTGTGATGTATGTGGATTTTGTAGTATTTGACGTAATGACGTAAGACAATATATTGTGTTAGAACTCAGAATAAGTTGTACTAAAATGTTTTGTGCATTGAGCAATAATTGTGTACCAAAAAAAAAAGATCAGCGTACATCGCCATTCGTTGTCTGACTCTCGGCTTATTAAGTGAATTGAATGAATAATGGATAAATAATTTACGTTAATTGAATATATAAAATATAAGTATTTGATTTCTAAATTACGACGACCACCTTTACCACATTGGCGACGAGGATAAAAACAAATTAATATTAAGTGATATACATAAAAAATTAAAAAGATAATAATTATCATATACGACTAAATAAAATAAAAAATTAACATGAGGCTACATAAAATGGCGGGTGACGATGTGTGCACTGTAATGACTACGATGCCACCATTTAATCCAAACAACGAACAAAAATTTACAAAAGTCGGATTGAAAGTTTTTTTCGACGGATTATCCGGACGGATTAAAATCATATAATTAAATAAATAGAATTACGTCTATTAATCGGTTTCGTTGAATTACTGTTCGTAAATACTAATATACTTCTCGTGTTAATCGAAACACAATTAAAATGGTCTAACCACCGGTAGCATATTAGATATTACATGAATTAATTAATATTCAACAAAAAATTAATAAAGTAAAAATTAGCGTACACAGAAATAGAGCTGTGTGAATATTGTGAAGAAGAAAAATTGTAAGAGAATTCATCTGTATTAGTTATGATTCGCTAATACTTAACGCACAGCACATTCTGTATGTATAGAATGTAAATTGTGGTATAATCAGTCCAGTCGCCGCGGCCTGATGAAAAGATTGATTTTTTCATAATCATAAGCTCATCAGTTCGAAACTGGATTGAATTCTCTTACAATCTTCGGAACATACTCGTATTAAAATCAGATTTATACAGTTGATTGTTTTAGCATAAATAAGTTATTAGATATTAATTTAAAAATGTTGGGTAAAAGTGTGAGCTTTCAAGCAGATTCAGGGGCGGGCTTGTCTGCTATGCCTGCTGATTTGTATTTTAAATATTTTGATAAATATTTATTAAGGCCAGATGATACGGTTGTGAGAGGTTATGGTGGTGAGATTTTGAAAGTTGTTGGTAGTAGTAGTGTTTTTTTATTCGCTCCGGATAGCTGCTATCGGGAGCCGTCATATAAAAAATGGCTCCCGATAGCGCTCCTTATAAATAGGTAGAGCCAAATATTTTTTATATGAAGTTTTTGCTAAACAATTGAATTAAAAATGATAGTTTGATGTTAAATAAGTTTAGTTTACCAATAAATAGCGCGTCAAATTTAAATTTAGGCATAGAAAAATGACGGCTCTCGATAGCAGCTATCCGGAGCGAATAAAAAAACACTGGGAGTGTCACACCTATGGTCTCTCACAATGGTGTTATACGTCCATTTAGATTTTTGATCATTGATAAAGCTCAGGTACCGATAGTACGGCGAGATTTTTTTAAAGATTTTAATATGAAGCATATTTTTGTAAATAACGTATGTAAAGAAAATACAAGATTGGAAGACGTTGTGGGAAGTTTCCGGGATCTTTTTAGTGCTGAAATCGAATGTTTGAGAAACATGAAAATCGGTTTAGAAATGGATGGGGAAGCTAAGAGAGAAAGGGAATTATTACGAAAACTGAGTCTACTCAGTTGGGTACGCCCCTGGTGCCAGTACTTAAAAGTGATGGTAACATACGAATATGTGCTGATTTTAAGGTCATAATTAATAAGCATTTAAAGGATACGAATTACCCGATTCCCCAAATTTCGGACATTTTTGTCAAATTAAAAGGTAGACTATTTTCTAAGATAGATTTGGCCTCGGCGTATAATCAGCTAGAGTTAGACGAAAAATCGAAACAGTTGGTCACGTGGAGTACGCACTTGGGCAACTACACGATGAACCGGTTACCTTTTAGGGTTAAGCCTGCTACGGGCATATTTCAAAGAGAGATAGAGAAAGTTGTAGCAAATATTCCGGGCGTAGCAGTTTTCTTAGACGATATTCTTGTAGGTACGAAAGACGAAAGTGAACATTTTAATCGAATTTCTGCACTTTTCGAAAGGTTGATAAAGGCAGGGTTGAAATTGAACAGACATAAATGTATCTTTGCGAAAACCCAGATTGAGTATTTAGGGCATATAATATCGGAAAAAGGGTTGATTAATTTAAATAAGAATGAGTCCATATTGAACGCACCGATTCCGCAAAATATATAGGAAGTTAGATCATTTTGTGGGCTAATTAATTACTATGGTAAATTTATAGGAAATTTAGCCACGAAGTTACAACCTATTTGTTATTTGCTGCAAAAAGTTAAAACGTTTTATTGGTTCAATGAATGCCAGAAATCTTTTGATCTGTTAAAGCAAGAACTTACTTCAGAGCGAGTCTTAATGCATTATGATGATGATTTGCCTATTAACCTTACGTGTGATGCTTCTGCGGTAGGAATAGGTGCGCTAATATCACATACTTTGCCGGATGGCACAGAACGCCCGATCGAGTATGCATCCAGACTTTTACGAAATGCTGAAAAGAATTATTCCACAATTCAAAAACAAGCATTGGCTATAATTTTCGGGACTAAAAAATTCTTTCAGTATTTGATAGGGCGACATTTTACACTTATCACCGACCACAAACCGCTTTTAGGGTTTTTCGGTGAAAATAAGGGAATTTCACAAATGACGGCAAGCCGTTTGCAACGATGGGCAGTACATTTGTCAGCATTTAATTACACCATAAAATATGTTAAATCGGATAATAATAGTGCTGATATGCTTTCACGACTTCCGATCATGACGGATGACGATTCAGGTAGTGAGGAAGAAAATTCTGCTACATATTTGAATATGGTTGATAAAAGTGTTGATATTCCGTTAAATAGGAGGACGATCCAGAACGAATTACAAAAAGACGAGCTATTAATGGAATTGAAAGAGGCAGTTTACTCAGGGAATTTTAATAAATTGGATAAAGTTAAGTTTGGTCCATATATAACGAAGCATGACGAACTGTCAGTTGAGGATGATATTCTCATGAGAGGATATACGGCCATACCACCGGAGTCGTTACGAATGTCAATTTTGAAGGATGTGCACCAATCACACATGGGAATGGTTAAAACCAAGTCCTTATTACGATCCTATGTATGGTGGCCTAATATTAATGGAGACGTTGAAAATATAATAAAAAGTTGCGAAGCATGTTTATCGAACAGAAAAAATCCGTCCAAGGCAATGAATATACCGTGGGAAATTCCAGAAAGACTATGGAGTAGGATTCATATTGATTATGCTGGGCCAATGTCCGACAAGTATCTGTTAATAATCGTAGATGCTAAAACCAAATGGATTGAGGTTTTCTTTACGAAAAGTCCGACGTCATCATTTACGATAATGAAATTAGAGCAGTTATTTCAGCAATTTGGTTTGCCGGATAAGATTGTTTCTGAGGACGAATCCCCGTTTACGGCCGACGTTTTTTCAGAGTTCACGAAAGAAAGGGAGATTGAACATACTTGTACACCTCCTGGCTATCCTGCTACGAATAGCGCTGCAGAGAACGCAGTCAAAACTATAAAGAACGCTATCAAACGGGCTAAGTTTGATAAGAGTGAGGCAAATATTGAAAATATTGTAAGTCGCTTCCTTGTGCATTATCGGGCTACACCTCACTGTACAACGGGTATTCCTCCGGCCAAGGCGTTATTAAGTTACACTCCAAAAATAAGGTTAGATTTATTTAGGCCTGTGAAAGTCCGTAAACCGAATGAATCTGATAATATAGTACGTGATACATCTGAGTCGAAATCATGGGGTACGTCGAAACGAAGGCATAAGGAGAGAAGTTTTAAGGTTCGCGACATGGTTATTGTGCGTAATTTTACAGATCCTAATCACCCTAGTTGGCATAAGGCGACAGTAATTAAGGTTTTAGGTCCACGCGATTATTTATGTTCATTAGAAGGGAATGGTAGGATAGTTAAGCGTCATGTTAATCAGATGCATTTGCGTGTGATAAACAAGCATCCGATTTCCACGAAAGCAATCGACGGAGAGAACGAAGAGATTAAGAATTACGTGGGGAACGCAAGACCAGTTTTGGATGATAATGAAAATAGGAACTACACTTTTTTGATTAAGTTAAAAAGAAAAAATAGAGATAGGTCAGTTTCTGAGAGTGAAGAAGTTAACAGAAGTGGTAGTTCATGGAAAGATGCTAATGTTTTGGAATAGGTAACGGATGCATTTTCAAATGTGGATAATTCATCAGATGTTGAAGATGCATTCGAGTTGAGTCACGAGGAAGGTCATGTATTACGACCTCGTGGTCTAATTGTTAGACCTTGTAGGTACAGAGATTAAATATTTTTTTTCTTTTTGTAATGTAATAGCTTTGAGGGAGGACGAATGTGATGTATGTGGATTTTGTAGTATTTGACGTAATGACGTAAGACAATATATTGTGTTAGAACTCAGAATAAGTTGTACTAAAATGTTTTGTGCATTGAGCAATAATTGTGTACCAAAAAAAAAAGATCAGCGTACATCGCCATTCGTTGTCTGACTCTCGGCTTATTAAGTGAATTGAATGAATAATGGATAAATAAATTACGTTAGTTGAATATATAAAATATAGCTATTTTATTTCTAAATTACGACGACCACCTTTACCACAATTATTTACACTAATAGGCAAATAACAAACGCCTACAGGTTTTATTACAAAATCTCCATAACATTTTAATTTGAGGACTACGCTAATATCTGCACTCGTATCTAATTTAAATTTATGATTTTGTCACCAACCTTAATTTGTTTATACCAAATTGTTTTATTTACAGCTGACATAGTTGACATTACTTCTACTATCATCCGAATGGGTACAACATTGTAACTTTTTTCATCTGGTTCTTGCCCTTCTGCCTCCAAGGCTTGTATAATATGACGCTGTTGTGGTATCTGTCGCTGTTGGGACAAATGATTTTTTCATTTGAATGCTGTGTAAACTTTTTCGTAAGCCGGACATTTTCTTTTGTGGTGCTTATTCCCCCATCTACCACATTGGATATACATATAATTATCTGTTGGTTTATAATTATTTTCGCTGCTGGTGTTAGTATGCTACTACAGTATTAATTGATGCTTTTTTGTCCACTTCACAATCCAACAGCTTGCGATAATTTTTTCCTTCCTCGATTACCTTGCAAAATTTTACCATTTCGTCTAACTTCAGATTAAGGTCACGAAAATATGTATCTCGACATGTTTTGTCGAACACCGACATTACCCATTTTGGTATGAAACTTTGCATTCACATTTAAATTCACACAACTTGGCCTGCGTGTGCAATTCATTATAGTAGCTTTCAAACGACTGTCCACTCTTTTGTATGAGATTGTTGAATTTGAATATCTCCATTGTTGTATTTTTTATTGAAGCACATTGTTTCTCAAATTCTTGGATTATTTTTTCCAAAGATATATCCTTATCATCTTTGTCGGGTAATGTGTTATATATTGCGATACCATCGTCATCAATACAGTTTAAAAATATTGCGATCTTGACACGTTCAGATTCCTTTTCACGCCCTGTGGCAATTAAATTTATTTAAAATCTCTGCTTCCACCATTTTCATTCCTCTGCCACGTTATTTTGAAATGACATCGGCTTCATATCTTGTTTGTTTATTGCCATTCATGTAATATTGTTCTTTATTTGTGTGTACGTATGTATTTCAATTATTCGATTATTAAACACTTTATTTAGTTTTTAGACTTTACATTTATTTATTCATATTACACGAATACATGTACCACCTCATTGGACTGCGTTCATATATGTTTTTACAATTCATGCTTCAATAAGCAAAACAATATTACAGTCCCTACAAGCAAACATATTACAACGGCAAGGCTCGAATATTGGTGCAGCGGCAAAAAGCTACATGCACTCTTAAGTGAAATTTTGTTGAATTTACAAGAGGAAGAAGATCCCGAAGACGATACAAAAGAAACAGAAAATTAAAACTGAAAAAATTATCAAAAATCACCATAAAATCGACCGAATACCTAGATTTGAATCTATATCTAATCTTTTTTTAAATAGTTTCTATTGGATCTACTAATTGCTATACCATATATTATTGTCGGTGCGATGTTTATTCGATCGATATAAATTGATTTAAATTCAAAAATGGTCAAAAAATAATAAAAAAAGTGTTTTTTGGCAAAGTGGTTGTCTTGACTTGCGCAACAACATTGCTGAAGAAAGCATAAGGAAAATCTTAATGGTTCAAGAGCTATCAACGTGAAAATGAGTATATATTTTGACAAATTTTTTACTCTGAGACAAAACACGTCGAAAGCGATACCCAAAAATGGGGAATATAACGTACAGGTACAATACAACAGATTATGTCTGGTATCGATTGTGGTTTATTTACTAATGATCACTCGAGATGTGGTAATGATCTGCAAGGGATATACAAAATATCTCTTTCTCTCATTCTCTCATTGATAACAATGAGAGAATGAGAGTAACACCTACACAGTAACATCCCTTCCTTTTTATATAATTTATAAATTATTTTGAACTACACTTGAACAATAAATTCTACAAATTACGATTTCTAAATTATAACTTCTTTACCTTTTACATTACTACATATTTTTTTTCTTCCATCTTATCATCATCATTGCATGGTTCGGACATTATGGTTCTCCTAATTTTGACCAACAAATAGTCACCACTGGTAGTGGACCCATAAAATCAATAGCAATGTCTATCCCAGCTGGTTTAGTTAATTCATGACGTTTCATTGGAATCGGCGGATTTGGGGCAGATACTAATGTACAGCCTTTAAAATCTTTTCTACATCATTATTTATTTCCCGCCGCACCACACTTTTGTGCAAAAATCGACTTTTCATTCGTCCAATGCCAGGATGACCCCGTGCGCAGCTGCTAAAATATTGCCTCTTAACTTTTCTGGAATTACTAGTTTTGTACCACGTAGTAATATGTTTCCATAAAAACATAATTCGGATTGAAAAATTTTAAAGTTGTTAATGGTTCGATCCCTAACATCATTAAAAATTCTTTCTTTGACTTTAATGATTTCTCTGCCTTGACTTGAATATTTTTCAATGTCAGTCTTTGAAGTCGCCGCTATTTTAGCATATTCCACCACTTGCCGAATATTTTCTTCCGTATGAAATAACTAGCTTGTCGTGTTTGCACACAATCGAGACAACGGATTAGCTATATTTGATTTACCTGTGCGGTATATTACTTTATATTAAGCATCCATCTTTTTTTTCGAGCTCATGGTTTAGATTTGGGACCAAAAATAGATCGATTGCGGAGGGAGTTTCATTCGCTTTTGACGTTTTACGTATTATCGAATACGCTGTATAGAAAATGAACGAATGTAGGTAATAAAGTTTCAAAAAGAGCTATTATAGAATTCGCGGGTGAAACGCACTCTGTAGTACAAGTGTCATTTTAAATTCGCATTAAATTCACTGCGGATTGAAAACTGTTTTGTAGTGTTTAGGTTTTTTGTCATGGAGAATAGTAAAGTGTAAGATTTGCTTTATAAATAAACAAATTAAGTTAATTTTAAATTAAATTAAATTATTAAACAAATAAAATTGGTTCTTTATAGAAAACGTACGACGAGCTGTACAGTTATGGCAAAAACTACAGAATGTCATTGCACATATTTCTTATCGCTTTTCGGGTTTGCTATCTATTATGCGGCGGCACTTCATCGTATAAATTTAGATAGAGGCTTACTGTATCCATAATTAAAACACATCTCTTAAATTTTGGACTATAAATATTTAATTTCGTGTTATACAATGAAAATTTAATAGAATAAAAACACTAAGTTCAATTATCAATATTTTGACAGCTGGTGGCAGTTTTCCGGCGGATTCTATAATGTAATTAATTTTAAATGCGAAGCGAATGCTGATCGAATGAACTCCCGCCGCAGTAAATCCGGCGAGTTGTATAATCGACATAATTGATTAAATTTTAGGTATCTAATATGAGAGTTTAAAAAATGTTTAAGCCAATGTGCACCAAATATTGTTAACTCTTCTGCGGATATACCGGTATATGCCGTCAAAGAAACATGCCGCTACGTATCATTTAAATAAAATAAATCTCTAAAATGGAACTTTCCAATGAACTAACAAAAATTGCAACTGAACTTTTATGTTTACGTCCCAGTCCCAGCAAAACGTCGTTTGACTTTAATTTTGACTCATTTAAAGATGCATAGTGTTTTAAATTCTCGAACTTTATTTGAAAATTTAGCGATTGTCTAAAGATTAAAGGGTAAAACGGAATTCAAATTTTCTGCAATAAGGTTCCAAAAAGGTTCCGTCTTTTTGTCGGTTGTCTATTGCCCTTTAAGAAACACCTATTATTATGAAGCCATCAAACTCTAAATCCTATTTTGCAAACCCCTTTTTTGACCAATTTAAATTTTCTATCGTAGTATAAAATCTACTAATCTACTTAATAACTAATAATTTAGTTACATAAAACCGTTTAATGTGATTGGCATCACCTTAATTTGTATAACTTTAGTTCACAATAATGTCTTTCATTTTGTATTTCACAAAGTGACTCTTTATCTTGCGTCGACTTTGTCAATTCGCATATATTTTCATGTAATTTAACTTTTGCGCAATTGCGTGATTGCGTGACTGCGTCGAGACTGTCTGGGGGGTAAAGAATAATTTATTTGGTTTAAAAATATATAAACGACTTTTTAAAATTTTATAAGTACCCTTAATACGTACTAAAAGATTTTCTCTAATATATCAAGTTTTTTAATTTAGTTTCATGCACGAAATTATTTTACAGCAGTTTTGGTTGCATTCAATTTTTTTTTTTTTTAATAAAATTTTATATCGAATTTTTTTCTCTCTAAAATTTGCGCTTGGTTCCTATGCAGAATGCTGTTGTTATGAAATTTTTATTAAATTTTGGTTTGAATAAATCAATTATTACAAGAAAATGAAAACGATTTACTTAAACGACATTCATACTCGTATGTGTTGAAATTCAAACTCTATGAAGAATTTGTAACGTTTTCATTAAAAAATTTGTTTTATTTATTTTACTATGAAAAGTTTGGTTTTTTTCTCGTTTTTTAGGCTATGCCTTTGTATAATCAAGGTTGCTTTGACATAAGTCGTTTGTAACGTAGAAAACCTAATTTTCTTATAAATGTAGTGATATATCGTGAATATGGCGCAATTTCTATTTGGTGAAATGCGTTTTTTATATCAAGTCGTGAGAAATATCTTGCTGTTCTTAATTGAGGAAGAATTGCCTCCATTGTCGGAAGCGGATAATTTTCCCGTGAGATAGCCATGCTCGCTCTTCTCATGTCCACACAAATACGCACATCTCCATTTCGCTTAATAATAAGAACCATCGGAGAAACCGAACTCGATGGCTCGTTAACGGTTTCGATGATGTCACATTCTATCAGTTCCTTTAATTTCTTATTTACTGTCGAAAATCGAAATATAGTCGAATATAGTCGAAATAATTCAAATTTTAATGAGAGTAACACCTATACAGTAACATCCCTACAGGGACTAACTTTGAAATGGGACCAGCACCATTGGATTCAGCGTACTCGAATTAGGTTTACCTCCTGGGTGTCCAGCTTGTCACTTTTTCCAACTAGCAGAGTGTGATAATATTGTATAATCAATATTAATATAAAATACATTTGACAGAAATATTTATGAGATGTTTATGTGTATCAATTTTTTAATTATTAAATTATATATTGTAGTCTTAGATAGTAAACTAAAATTTATTTAATAGTCTATATGAGCGAATAAATATTAATTTTTGAAGTTTAAATTATTTGATTGAGTTTAGACTTTACCAACCGTATTTATAATGATACTCTGGTCTTTTAATTATCGCCAAAGAAGTAAAACTTCTAATGCGCGTACATAAGTACACACACACACAATTTTTTTAAATTGATTTTAATAACTCTTGGGCTCTCGTTGTCATTTTAAGGGGTTCTTCTGGTATTTTGTTTGAACAAAATCGGTAACAATGCTAAGAACGTTTGATTATTTCCGGAACGAGCTGTTTCTGTGTGTAACACATGAGTATGTGTATGTTTTCGCAGTTATTATTACAAAGATTTAGTTTTTGTTTTCAAAGCTCAGCTGTTGCAAAATTAGACGCAAATAGCGAGATTACACAGATCCAAAAATCGCACTCTCACTCTCCACACATTAATACTTACATATGTATATGATGACGCGTTTTTATTCGTTTTTCAGTTTTTAAAAGTTAAAAATGTAGGTTTGTAACAAACATGTGTACAAACTTATAACACAACAAAAGTTTCATTTCATTATACAAGCCAACAACAGCAAAAACGATTTTTTTTAACAATAAATTTTCAAACCACAGTAAAGCCATTATTAAAGTTATAAAAAATAAAAGAAAATGAAAATTTCAACCAATACATAATATACAGTGCAAAGACTGACAGACAACATATTATGAACATACATATATGAGTTTCTGATAAAAATACAAAGAACAATGTATGTATATATAGTGGCATTGGTAAGCATGTACATATATAAAACATATACACAAATGTACGCATTGATATTCACTTGTTATACATATACTTGGTTTATACTCCCCTTTTTTTACTTCGTTTCAAGCTATTGTATGTGTTACGTTGCCTTCATTCTTATTTTTTTTTTTAAATGTAGCTCTCTAGCTACATATGCGAACAGAAAAAATAATTCTACCTGCTCGACTTATTTCCAAAACGAAAACGCACAAAATACACAAGGAATGTCTATAAATAATTAAATAAAAGCACGAAAAAGGGACAAAAAATACAAAAGGATCTTATTTTCGATTTCTATACCTTTCTTCCAATAATATCATCATTCCCAAAAATATAAAACGATCGTTGTAACTTTGTGTGTAAATATAAAATGCAACAATGGTAATTTTTGTTTAGCACAAATTACTAAAAATAGTGATCGGCTTGTGTGTATGTAGTTGCGTTGCATTTCCTGTTTGTTGTGAATAGAGCCGAATCAAAATCAAAGCAGAAAAAAATGTTACGCTATCGCAAAGCTAATACAGTACCAAATAATACGTTTAATTAGTAAAAACAAAAAATTTGTCACCTGTCGTTATTAAAAATTACAAATAAAAATTTTGTGATGCTTTCACAAAGTCAATTTTGTAAGTAACAAAAGAAAATCGAAACTGCATAAATTTACTGTACATTTTATTTGCAACAAAAAAAAATTTAGTGTAGTAATATGGGTACAATATAGTATGAAAAAAAAGCAGCAACAAAACTAAAAAAAACGCATAATTTGTGATGCAAATTTTTGTTGTTTTTCGTTTCGTAAAGATGCACATAACGGTTATTTATATATTCTGTATATCATTGATGTGTATTTTATAGTAGTGCATGGGCATAGTAAAGAAGTCTGGGTTGTTTCACAGTTAATTTTATAGTTTTAGCAGAGCGAAAATAAAGACGGTTAGACAGGTTCTTATCGTGGGATGACCATCGTACTACAGTGGCCAAACAAAAGATAAAATTTTTTTTTTTAGGAAATGTCATTAAAAACAACGGAAGGTGTTACTCACATTAAGTGGGAGAATATTGTACGCTAGGATAAATAAGAATTATTTTAAAATAGATATTCTTGAGAAGAATAGTTCTAAACTAGAATATGATTTAGATAAGGTAGGATGATAATAATTCCGTCACTTTTACCTAAATTCCCTTCTATATGGTGGACACAGTGGTGGATTTAGGAAAACCCGGGCCCCAGGTAACTTTCGTTTCCGAGCCAGTAAAATAATAGGAAAATCTGGTCCCTAAGTAACTTTCGTTTCCCAAAGAAAAATCTCCTTTTCCTTCAAAAAGCGTGAGAAGTAGGTTTTTCTCTGTTTCCTAAGCCTAAATGTCTGGTTTCTTCCATATCACAAACCTCTACTTTTCCCTTCTTTATATTGATGACTTCTTAGTCATAAGTCTCCCTTAGCCCCGTGAAACTTACTAATTTTAAATTTTAGTTTTTTTGATTGATTACAAACAAGAACAACGGTTGTAATGTTAGTTGAAACACACTTGTTGATGGTGAAGTTAGAACTGGTTGTCTTTATTAGTATGTATATTCATTTACATGACATGACGACCCTATCAACAATGGTGGGTAATGCTCATATGATTACAATATTACATTCATATGTTACATCCCCTTTATTTTTCATTTTTTTTTTTTTTTTTTGTAGATGTTATAAATCCATTTTACTTATTGGTTTGACTACTCTACCCGATCTGGTAACGATGGGTAATTTGGTCGTTGTTTCCATAGACTCCATATGTGATGCCTTATGTGATTCCTCTTTTGTGTTATTGTGAACTACTTCACCATTGTCATCACTCACGCAATTCTTTGACGTCGACTCGTTACTTTCTTTGCTCACCTTGGTATGGTTTGTATCGTTAATACTTTCTGGAATATGTATCGGCTCTGTAATACGATTAACATTGTTGAAGCTTACGTTTAATGTTGCTTGTTCTCTCGTTTTATTAATGTGATCCGTGTTTTGGCGATATGTATTACCGTTCTCCGTTCGAACTATGAATAATCTCGGATTATTTGTTTTCTCCGTGATTACTCCTGGAACCCAATCACGATCCCCTCGTTTAATTCTAACCTTGTCACCTGCATTCAATGGTTCCGCGATTCGTCTTCCTCGATCCGCATACCATTTTTGAATTTTTCGTATTTCTGTTAACTTGTGCATTATACTATGGTCGTTCTTGTAGCCTACTCATTAACCTTTGATTTGGCGATGCTAAACTTGATGACGTTAGTATATTCCGATAATTTAATAATGCTAAGTATATGCAAGAATTATCTCTTTTGCATTTTTTTATCATTCCTTTCGCTATTTGCACATAGCGTTCTATTAAGCCGTTGCCTTGTGGATGGTTTGGACTACTCGTAGCATGGTTGATCGACCAATCACTCGCGAACTTCTTAAACTCTGCCGCAGAAAATTGTGGACCATTATCTGTCTCTATCTTTGCTGGTATTCCATGCGTGGAAAAACATATTTTCAATATTTCTATAACTTCCTTTGCCGTACTCATTTGTAATTCCTTAAACTCAAAATAACCTGAGTAGCTGTCGACTACGAGTATGTAATCTTTATCAATACAATGAATTTCCTTGTTAATAACTGGTTCTTTCACCTTTGATCTCTGCATCGACTGACAAATTGAACATGTTTCCACATATGACGTTATATCTGTAGACATTCCTCTCCAATACAGAATTTCCCTGGCACGACTTAGACACTTTTGTATTCCAAAATGCCCTCGATGTATGTTATACAACATTTTCGGTATTTGTGCCTTTGGTACTACCAGCTTCATTCCTTTGAACACTAAACCGTTGTAATATGATATTTCCTCTCTGAAATTCCAATACGGTTTTACCCATTTATGTATCTCAGCTTGATTGTTCGGCCAACCTGACACTGTTACTTTAATCAACTCCTGGGGACCTATTTCTGAATACGATACGAATTTGTATACGAAACGAAAATGCTATTCGATACGAAAATTAATTGGTATTTCTGAATACGAACGTACGACCTATTTTAATTTTTGTAGTGTAGGCAAAGGGAAATTTTGTTTTACGTGAAAAATCCTTAAAATGACAGTGTAAATCTGAAAATAAACGTAAATATGTCAAATTTTTGGCATCAATTTAGTTTTAATTGGCTACGTGAATAAATAAAATCGAAACCGCGCCATATTGGATAAATATTATTTTATATCAAAATAAAAAATTTTATTTAATAAAAGGAAATACAAATCTGTACCTAGAAAAATTCATAGCTACATATTTCGTGAAATTTTAGTTTTATTAAACTATTATTTAATTTATTGTGATTGCGGCATTGAGGGGCCCGGTAATTAGTCAACAAATTGGTATATACATAAAATATGTGAAATTTTGCTGAATAAAAAATATTTTCAATTAAAAAAATTTGGCTTTTAGTTTTTTAAAAATTTGTATTTCTTTTAAAAATTAAAAAAAAATTAAAAATATAAATTTCTTGTGTACATCTTGCATTTTTTGCTTGTTTATTATTGGTGTCGTTAACTATTATGTCATCGAACCAAAATCCATTCATGAACGAACAAAAATTGCTCGAATTCGTATTGTGAAATAAGGGAAATTTTGTCACGAATCATGCTTACACGAATTCGTACAAGAAATAAACGTATTCGTATTCAAAAATACCAATGATACGAATTCGTAGATTTTTTGTTCGTATTCGTATTCAGAAATAGGGGCCCAGGATTTCTTGGTCGTGCTTCGTGGCTTGTACCATTTCACGTTTCGCTTCCTTTGAGCAATCAATCGCAACATATACTTGCAGCTCTTCTTCCTCTTCCGATTCATTATTTACACAGTCTCTACTTAGGATATCTGCTATGTGTTGACTAGTCCCTTTCACATACACTACCGTTGGCGAATATTGTTTTATGTCAAACATAATACGTTGTAGTCTAAATGGTGCTGACTGTAATCGTTTTATATATATATATGTATATATACTCAATTGGCTTGTGATCACTTTCTATTCTTAACTTCTTTCCGTAGACATACTCATGAAACTTCCCACATGCCCATCTTATCGCTGCTGCTTCCAACTCTATTGGTGGATGATTTCGTTGAGCTTGGCTTAACGCTTTAGATGCATATGCCACAGGCTATCAATTTTGAAGTAATGCTGCTCCAAACCCGTTCATGTTCGCGTCTACTTGAATAGTTACGTCCACATTCGTATTGTAGAATTTCAATATAGGAGTACTTGAAAATGCTAACTTTAACTCGTCAAATGCTTTTTCCTGCTCCTTTGTCCAATTCCATTCTGCTTTATTTATGATAAGATTTCTTAGTGGTTTTGTTATCGCTGACAAATTCGGTACAAATTTCGATAAATACGTTGCCATTCCTAATGGTCTTTGTAATTCTTTGACGTTTAGTGGTCTCTTAAGATTTTTAATCGCAGCTGTTTTATCAGGATCAGCTGATAAACCACTCCCACTCAACACATGTCCTAAGAATTTGACTTCACTTGCTCCAAATATACATTTGTCTTTGTTCAATTTTAATCCAGCTTCTTCTACTTTTTTCAGTACTTTATTTGTGATAATTTCTAGTTGTTTACTATTCTCAGCATGAATAAGAATATCATCCATGTAACATTCTACGTTTTCAAGATCGCCTAAAATCTGATTCATCAGATCTTGAAATACCTCAGGAGCCGATGACAGTCTAAATGGTAATCTCTTGTATGGATACCTGCCCCATGGTGTTCCCATTGTCAAGTATTTTTCTGTACGACTTGATACCCTTATCTGCCAGAATTTTTTTTTACAGTCTAGTATTGTAAACAACTTGGCCCTTTACATTCTGGTTACCATTTCTTCGATTGCCTTTAACGGATGGTACCTATCTTCTCACGATGTTGTTCACATCAGTAGGGTCTAGACATACCCGCAGTCTACCTTCTTTCCTCACCACTACCATTGGTGATACGACTGGTGTTACTTCATGAACTTTTGCTAACACTCCCATTTTGACCATCTTTTCAATTTCAGCTTTGACCTGGTCCTTAATCGCTAACAGAACTTTTCGAACTGGCTTGATTTCGAACTTTGGATGTTCCACCAAATCTATGTATATCATATTCGTAATTCTTCACGCAGCCTAACCCGTCAAAAATATTATTATACATTCTTAATTCCTCTACTCGTATAATTAGCGTTTCTCGTTCACATGCCTCTTTCCCTAATATTGGTGTGACATTTGCTTTGACTACTTTAAATATTAATTTTGTCATTTTGTTTCTCACTTGACAATCGACTTCGACCTCGCCTACTACATCTACGTTATTGTTTCCAAACCCTATTATTCGTCGGGTGTTTGACTTGACAATTCTGATTCCTAGCTTGTCGACCGTATGTTTAGGTAATACGTTGCACTGTGCACCCGTATCCAACTTTGCTTTAATCTTCAGTTGATTTATTCGGATTTCTTAGACCCAATTCCTATCATCATCCACTGTGTTTATACTGTCTATAAACAGATCACTGAATTCACTGTCAATTCTTTCCATTTCACCTTCCGTTTCAATTTCGGCTACTCTATTTACCGTACACATTTTTGCAAAGTGTCCGCGATATTTGCACTTGTTGCACTTACGTCCAAATGCTGGACAACTACGTTTGCTATGTTTGGTTCCGCACCTTTTACAATCGAACGTTTCATCACTTTCACTGTATCTTCAGGTTTTTTATTTTTTACCGATTTTCTCAGTGAAATTGCATCCACCGTTTGTAATTGTTTGCGTTGTAACTCTGTTAGCTGCATTGCTGTCATTTCACTTGTCTTGCACTTTTTAATTGCGATCTCCAAGGTCGGTTCTGTTTCTGACAACAACTTTTCACGTACTGCTTCACTACGTATTCCTATTATGATTTTGTCTCTCAACAAGCTATCAGACAATTCACCGAATTCACATGTTTTGCACTGATTTTTTATTTTTGTGTAATACTGATCAAAATTTTCACTTTCCATTTGATACATTTTGTTAAACACGTACCTTTCCAATGTTATCGACGATTTCGGTGCAAAATGTTCCTCAAATTTCGATTTGATTATCTCCAACTTTTCCGTATCCTCGTTCTTCAGGTTGAATGAATTGTACACGTCCAGTGCATCCGGTCCTAGCGACGCCATAAATCACTAATTACTATTTATTTTTTATTTTTGTTTGTTTTAATTTCACATTAATTGATTATTTTATCCGATGTTTTCAGATTTTTTCGTTTTTTAATATTTTCTTTTACTTTTCTTCTGACGTCATGTAAAGTTAGTTGAAACACACTTGTTGATGGTGAAGTTAGAACTGGTTGTCTTTATTAGTATATAGTATTCATTTACATGGCATGATGACCCTATTAACAATGGTGGGTAATGCTCATATGATTACAATATTACATTCATATGTGACACTCTACATTAAACTGAAAAAATGTAATATAGAACAAAATTTCTTTGCTTTATTAGACAATAATCCCTTTATGACATGTCTATTAAGTAAATAATTACGTTATAACTAATAAGCGCCACTTTGGGCTCTAGGGCTGCGGTCGAATACTCGGGTAAATCATTTACTACGGTAAATGTAGATTTTTAAAGTTCGTTTTTTGTTATGTTACGCATTTTTATCTATTTTATACTCGTTCAATTATTATAACAATAAAGAATAAAGTATCTAAACGTGAAAGTGGTCAGGTGTGAAGTTGTTAGGGGGATTCAAGTTGGCATTTGTTGTTAGCTCCGTAACTAGCTGATTCTTTGGCTTCTAGGCTAAAACACGGCGCTAAATGGGTCAACCTTAAACAAATCACTGGGCTGGGTTAAGGTGTTAATCGTACCGTGCCAATAATCGACCAGACTGTCGGGCCTTTAGGCCTACCTCTAAGTCTACAACAAAAGCGCGGGACATAAGCTCAAGCACAGCTGGTCCCTCCAATCGGGTCACCAAACCTGGGCTAACAAAGCGGAACCATAGCACGAAGGAAGCGAAGCTGGTTTAGGTGAAACTGACTGCTTGTGCAGATCAGAGGTCCTTGCTGCTTTACAAGAAGGCAATGTGCGAACTTCGTGCAAGAGCCTTCATGCGGACAATTCCTGGATGCCCAGAGTGTAAAGCTGCAAGGATTTTTTGTTGCCCTGCCGGTGGAATTATTGTTCGATTACCTCAAAGTAAACATCCTTTATCTGTGGTGATCTCCGTATGCCGTACATAAAATGATTTTAGTGCTTGGTCACTTGCAGATAGTTTGTCTGGCCATCCTCTTGACGCCCAACTGAAAACTTTAGCGTAAACTGGGTTATTCGATGTCATTTTAGCTATATCATCAGCTGATAAAACTGGTCTTGCTAAGTTTTTTTATCATAAGAATTTCTTCATGGGTATGCGTTGTTGATGAGTCAGACAATGGAAAATGGTTTAAAAAATCTGCATTACTCATTTTATTTCCAGCGCGATGAATTATCTCATAATCGTATGCCATCAGGGAAATTCTTCTTCTAAGCATTTGAGATGACATGACAGTTGGAATTTGCTTATGTGGATTGAACAATCCCAATAACGGTCGATGGTCAGTGATTATTTTAAAATGTCTTCCGTAGAGATAAATTCATGAAATCTTTTTACCCCTGTAATTACAGCTACCGCTTCCCTGTCAATTTGCGAATAATTCCGTTCACTTCTCGACAGTGTTCTTGAATAAAATGAAATAGATTTTTCACTGCCATCGTCCATTAGATGGCATAACACAGCGCCAAGACCATATGGCGAAGCGTCACAAATAAGAAGAAGTGGCAAATCTTGATTATAGTGAATTAATATTCGATCCGATGATAATAGTTATTTTAGGTTGTTGAACGATGTTTTGTGATTTTCCGTCCAAAATCATTTTTGATTTTTATCCAATAAACGATGAAGAGGTTCGGCAACTGTCGCTTTCTGTGGCAAAAAACAATGATAAAAATTGAGCAATCCTAAAAATGATTGGAGTTGCTTTTTATCGGTTAATTGCGGCGCATTTTGAATAGCTTGGATTTTATCGGATGTAGGCATGATCCCCAAAGCATCAATTTTAAATCAAAGAAAATTGATTGATGGAACTCCAAATTTGCACTTATCTCGACGTAGACGTAGCCCAGATTTGTCAAAACGCGAAAAAATTTCACTTAAACAAAATTTCACTTTAACGATCACAATGTCATCGAAGTATGGTAATACCCCTGGGATATTTCTCAGAAGATTTTCGATAAAAGACTGAAATATTCCAGGTGCTGACGAAATACCAAATTGAAGACGGGCTACTCTAAACGCACCTTTGTGAGTAACAATTGTCTGATAAGTAATGATGACTTCTCATCGACTGACAATTGCTGATATGCCTGTGCTAAATCTAGCTTAGCAAAGGTTTGGCCTCCGACAATCGAAGCCAATAGTGTTGTGATAGCTGGAATTTGGAAACAATGCGGCTTTAACGCTTTGTTCAAGGTGGATTTATAATCCCCGCAAATCCTTATGCTGCCATCTTTTTTTTTGAACCGGGACAATTGGAGTGGCCCAGTCAGAATATTCCACAGGGACCAAAACGCCCTGTTCGATTAAATGATTCAATTCAGCTTCGACTAAACCCTTTGTCGCCAATGGAATACGGCGTGACGGATAACGAATTGGTTGAATTTTTTCATCATTTTGTAGTGAAACGGGCTGACCTGTGTAACAACCCAATTCCTTAGAAAACAAATAAGAAAATTTGGATGTTACGGTTTGGATAGGCGATGCTCCGTTTTCATTTAGGTTGACGCCTTGTAAACTTATTCCCAGTGGCGAAAACCAATTGCACCCCAAAACATTTGTGCGGATTCCATCTACGATTACGATGGAAAGATTACACATTTGGATGTCGCCGTATGATACGTCGACGTCAATTACGCCTACGATTGGTATATGATTTCGTTGGAAATCGACCAGCTGTAATTCACACTTGGCAATATCTGGTTTTGAGGCTGGCCAAATATTGTTATAAGTCTGAGATGACATAATAGTATAGGACCCCAACCCTGAATCGATTTCAAAATCACAAGGCTGATTGTTTATTATGACTGTGGTTGTCTTCTTCAAATCAACCTGCGGCAATATTTGATTGACACCAAATTTCGACTTCATTTTGCTTTGTTGTTGCTTGTATGAATTGTCCGATGAGGTTGGTTTAACGGCAGATCGACAAACTCGTTGTATATGTGACCTTTAATACCACATAAAGAATACGTTGCATCTTTGAATTGACTTGATGACCTTGCATGTGGTCCTCCAAATCCGTTACAACCATGCCGATTGTTTTGTTGATTTTTAAAATTTTTGTGGTGTTCTGCTAGACTGATGATGTTTTGTGATGAATTGAACTTGGTCCGGATGACGTATTTCCAACAAATTTTTGCTAGCTGATTCTGCAGTAGAAGCTCAATCGATGACCTTCTGCAATGTAAGATTGTCTTCCGCTAGAAAGCTGCATTGCAATGCCTCGTCCCGTAATCCGCATACAATCCAATCTCGAAGCATTCGGTCTAGGGAATTCTCAAATTTGCAATCAATTGAAAGTCTTTTAAGTTCAGCTACGTATGATGCAAAACACTTATCCGGTTGTTGATCCCGTTTGAAAAATTTGTAGAAAGCAGAGATTTCCGATGGGCGAGGTGAGAAATGATCGGTTATTATTTGCTTTATTTCTTAAACCAATTGTTGCTCGATGAACATTCGCAAAAAGAATGCCTGTCACGTTAATGTTTTATCTTTGATTCTTGATCATTCGGTACATCGATACAACGCAAAGATGTATATATAAGAGTGTATTGTACATAACGGCGTTATATCATTATTGATTATTAGTACTTTCGTACGCAAAACGTAAAATCCAGGATTTAAAAAATAACCGTTTATTATTTGAGTTTTTATTAGTTTTGAAAATTGGCAATAAAATCGCCATTTGTTAACCGATTTTCGACATCTTTGATGTTTTGGAAAGGTAATTAAATCTTCTATTCACCACAATTTTGATTTAGGCTGAGAAAAAATTCTAAATCATTTTTCTGTTCGTTTGTAAGTGAAAAATTGAAAAAAATACCGTTTTTATCGAAATTCGCGCTCAGTGGCGACCTCTAAGCCATCTTCGATTGACCCAATATTTTTTCTGTTTAAGTTTTTAGCATAACCTCACATTTCTAGGGGGTGTCCCGTTAGATATTTCTACATTTTGCTTGCCTTGTAGAAACAAGGACCACCCTAATATATATACATATATATATATATATATATATATATATATATATATATATATATATATATATATATATATATATATATATATATAGGTATATATATATATGTATATATATATATATATATATATATATATATATATATATATATATATATATATATATATATATATATATATATATATATATATATATATATATATATATATATATATATATATATATATATATATATATATATATATATATATATATATATATATATATATATTTATATATATATATATATATATATATATATATATATATATATATATATATATATATACCGGGTGTTTCTTTTAAACTGAGACGATCAAATATCTCGAAAAATAGCCACTCTACGGAAAAAATGTCCTACTCACTTATATCTATATATAACACTCACTTATAACTATCACCGACTCACTACTCACTTATATATATATATATATATATATATATATATATATAGCCTTGGCCAAAATTATTAAGCACCCCTCCCAAATTGCAGTATCTACAAAACGAATGAAGACAAAAATTAAAACTCAATATTTTTAGGAAATACTAATTATATATAATTATATTTTATTAATTGTAGTATTTTGTAGGTCCTCCTTTGGCTTTGATGACAGCCAGGACTCTTTTATTCATCGACCGTACTAATTTTTCGCAGGTATTTCTCGATATATTTTTCCATTCCTCTGTCAGCGCACGTTTGAGGTCTTCCTTTGAAGTCATACTGCGATCCTTGATTTTTTTTTTTAAAATTGACCACAAATTTTCAATGGGATTTAGGTCTGGTGACTGGGCGGGCCAGTCCATGACTCGAATTTGTTTTTTTCGAAACCAACTCATCGTAACGCGGGAAGTATGGCAGGGGGCATTATCCTGTTGATAAATTATCGAAGAACTATCCGTTTCCCCAAAGATTTGCCGAATTGAGGCATTCAATGCAGCCTCGAGGACGGTAACATAGTTGGTACTGTTCATCGGACCCTCACAAAACAACAGTTTTCCCACCCCTGATGATGCCATACAACCCCACACCATCAGTTTACCCCCTCCATGCTTTACGGTAGGCACTATACAATCAGAATTGTATGCTTCCCCGACTCTTCTTCTTACGATGGTTGCGCCAGGAGTTCCAAAAATCTATAAGAATTCCATCAAATTTAACATATATTTCTCTATTAATTCTTTTAAAATACATAGCACAATTTTTTATTTTTTTTTTTGACTAATTATTTTTTAATATTTATTTTTTATATTTACCTCAAAAGTAGATTCATCTGACCAAACAACTCTCGCCCAATCCACGTCATTCCAATGTTTGTGTTCTCGAGCCCATCTCAAGCGACTTTTTATGTTGGTAAGTGAGAGCAAAGGTTTTTTTCTTGCTTTACAACCTTTCAATCCAGCTTGCAGGAGCCTTCTTCTAACTGTCCGTGCCGAAATGTGAACTTCTTGTTCTGTTAAATGCTCTGCAGCTATCTCAGCAGATGTTTTTCTTCGGTTTTTGAGAGATTTTCGCACAATTTGTCGATCGTCTCTTACCGAAGTGATACGATTTCTGCCTGAGCGTAGTTTATAGGCATAGTCCCCGGTCTCTTTAACCCTTTTCAATGTAGATTGAACTGCTCCACGAGAGCATTTTAATTTTTGGGATATTTTAATTTGGCTTACACCCTGGGAATCCAACAACACAATTTGTGCCCTTATTCCTCCACTGAGTTGGCACGCTTTAGGCATAATTATCACAAACACACTTTTTTTCTCAAAAAACTTACGAAAACTCTTTTTGATTTAAAACACTTTATGTGAAGACTGCACACGATCAAATACAAAACTAAAATAAAAAAATTTTACGACGCTACAACTTCTTGTTAAGAACCTAAAACAAAACAAAAATTGGTGATTTTCAATAATTAAGGGTCGCATTCGGTGGGATGACTCGTTCGTTAACACCCATTGTTTAGAACGACATAATATTAATATATAATGCTAATAGATAGGGGTGCTTTATATTTTTGGCCAAGGCTGTATATATATATATATATATATATATATATATATATATATATATATATATATATATATATATATATATATATATATATATATATATATATATATATATATATATATGTGTATATATATATATATATATATATATATATATATATATATATATATATATATATATATATATATATATATATATATATATATATATATATATATATATATATATATATATATATATATATATATATATATATATATATATATATATCACGCACTTTTAATTACAGTCATAACCCGTACAACGTCCCCCCTTATAACGTCGTTTCGCTGTAACGTCGTTATTAAAATTCGACAAACCTCGCTCTATCGTCGCTGTGTTTCGTTGTAACGTCGTTTAAAATAATAAGCAAAGCAAAAAATCACTGAGAAAAAAGGCAAAAAACATAAAAAACAAAAAACAATGAAATTTTCTTGTCTATTCGTCTATATACATACTTTGCCCCTTATAACGTTGTTGCGCCTAACGTCGGAACCAATTAACAACGTTAGGCGGGGTATGACTATACAGTGGGTGCGGTGCGTTCACTGCGCAACAAATTGTTACAAAAAGTTACATTTTTTAACAACTTGTCGTTCACTGAGCACCAAGGTGTGACAGTATATTATGACAACTTAGTGTTCACTGCCTATGTTGTCGTCGGCACAAATCGACATTTTTTGACTGTAGTAGCGAGTGTTGTCAGTTAATGTTCAAAAGCGATTGTTCATAGTGTTCAGTCGTATAAAAATAAAATATATTTTTTTTATTTTTATCACTCATTACACACGTTATTCTCTAATAAAACACAAAATATAATATAAACAAAATAACCAAATGTAGTTTACTCTACTCCAAAAATTTACGATTGACAGAAATTAACAACATGGCATTCACTGGGTTTTAAAGTTACATCGACTGACACCGATGTTTATTTGATATTTCTAACATCACACCACACCGACAACAATTTTTGCAGTGAACGCAACCAATGAAACCTCATTTCAACGAACACTCGATTTAGCAGAATCCTCACTTCAACGGAGAAACTTTTAAGTCCCATACAACTGAAATTTTTCAATGAAAACCTCCTTTAGATAAGCTGACACTTCTGTAATAATACAGGGTTTACGAGTACATTTCAAATTAAAACTTTTACAGTTCAATTTGTTCCTTTCACGCTTCAAATTGAACCTTTAACATTTTAAATTCAACCTTTAGCATATTATATGTATGGCCAATTAGGATGGAACTTGGCTCTTTCTTAGCCGGTTTTAGTGAAATTTGACATCCTTGATTGAAAAATGTGGAAGATGGCAAAAAAAAAGGAAAATGAAATATGACATGTGCATTGGAAGTGGAATTCTAAAATGATTTTTAGATGATTTTAGAATCCCATTTCCATCGCACATGTCAAATTTCATCATTACCGGTTAAGAAATAGTCAAGTTCCGTCCAAATTGGCCATATTCCAGAACTTTATCCAAAAATCACTTTAGAATCCCATTTCCATGGCAGAAGTCAAATTTCACTAAAATCCGTTAAAAAAATAGCCAAGTGCCGTCGTAATTGGCTATATTAAAGAACTTCATCTAAAAATCACTTTAGAATCCCATTTTCAATACATATGTCATATTTCATCATAATCGGTTAAGAAATAGCCTACTTGGAGAGAATCCCATTTCCATTGGAAATAGTGGATTTCATCAAAATCGGATAAGATATAGAATCCCAATAAAATTTTTATAAAAAAAATCACAAATCCTCAGTTTAACGGACACCTCACTACAAAGGATAACTTTTTTGGTCCCGTCGATTTTCATTGACAGGATTTAAATACTTTGGTCTTTTTAGACCGAAGTAATTGACAAATATAATGATTTAGATTTCTGGCGTAAACTGCTACTGGCATTGTAATAATATATATTTACTAACATAGTGGATGACGGGAAAGTACAAACTCTTGAACTAGACGGTTCAACATCGAAGACATCATTAGTAATTATAGCTGCTGTTGAGAATGAGTTAATCCGATTCCGTTTTGGCTGCAGAGTTTTTCAATAAATTGAAGTCAGCTTCCTTCAGCCCAATTTTAAAGGAGATGTAGGTAAGTGTGTTGTCGATAGTACAATCCTTAGGGAGCAGCAACTTACAATTCACCATTCATAATTAATTATGGTTTTGGAAACTAGCGGAATGGTCCTGCCTATTGTTTTGCACGTACATATATTTTGTACTGAAAAATCTCAATTTCTTGTCTTTTTTTTAATGTAATTTGTAAAAAATGTTGCCATAAACCTTACCTGAAATTAATTCAGCCAAATTTCTCATATAGGTTTTAAAAATTATTTTTATTTAAATATTTTTTTTCAATTTATTTCAAATATTTAAAATTTATTTAGTTTTTCCTCAGCGTTTATTTAGAAGAAGAAAAAATTTACTAAAAACAAAAGAGCTGGAGGAAAAATGAGATTGATTTTCTTCATTTCTCATTTCTTATATAATATAAACGATGTACATGCATTTTGAAACCCTATCTAAAGAATTATTACAGTATGTATGTATGTGCAATAATGTACATATGTATGTGTACGTCTTTTCTGCTTAGCTTTTTGTTTTTTATTCTAATAATTAATTATTAATATTTAATTTATTTATTATTCAGATTCTTGTTGAAACTACATATAATATTCTATCACGATATTTTGTCTGTCCAAGATGTGTAAAATTTGAATGATCGACAGAGACCTGTGTATGTGTATGTAAATTTTGTCGCGTAAAACCAATTTTGTTTTGTTTAGTAGTAAAATCGCATTTCTATACAAATAAATGTGCAAAATACGCGGATCGTATCATTTCGAAACAAACAGATAGATATTCTCATGAATTTACATACAAAAAAAAAAAAAAAAAAAATTTTGTATTCAATTTTTCAAACATGAAGGCCAACGTGTAATAGAATCAAACAAACAACAGAAAATTTTTACACAAAAATAAAAATTGTACGACTATTTTTCTCGAAAATAGCAGAAAAAAAAAGTTACATAAAAAAACCAACGATCGTGAAATTGCAAAATCTCATGAGTCACACACTTTAATGCAATTTTTTTTGTTTTTTTTTAACTTCTGTCGTTCGTCTTTTGTTAATGTGTGTGTATAGTACGCTCTTTTACCAACTATCCTTATACCAATAGTGTAGCGATGTTTACTATATATACAACATAACGTTAAACGCGAAAAATGCATTACAACCTTAATGAAGACACCAGTGAAATATGAATATGAACATACAATGTACGTATGTGGAGTTGAACTAATACCGGAAATACTGAATTTTGTTTTTTTTTCTCATTATCAACGACATTTCGAATCGAAGTTATACCCTAGTTTTATTAGGCACATCGCATCGATAGATTCATATGATCGATAAAATAAAAAAATAAAAAACGATCCAAGAAGGAACGTGGGTGGGATAAAATCCCTTGATCATATAGCATTTGGTAATATGCTATGCAGGTGGCTGGCTGGCTATACACGTTTTCTGTCTTCAATTTTTTGTTTTCGTCGATTTAAACTTCTTTTTCTCTTTTCTTCTCTTCTAGTTTCTTACATTTTTTTTATATTTTTTATTTTTTCAACCTAATAACAAGAAGACTAAAATCCCCATCTTTATAAATGCATTTTTTGTATTTTGTATTTTTTTTTATATAAGATCGGCGTTTTTGAGGCTACGTACACACACATACACTCGATCAACTTTACGTTTTTATATTAAAAATAAAATAAAAATTCTATTGTAGTATTCTACATAATATTGTATAGGCATGGGGTTGAAAGAATGCAACTTCCAAACGAATTGTAATCCTTTTACGTTGCTTGTTAGGTATGTACTCGTACATACACTGTATCAAAAAATTGTCCGTACAGCACTCGGTTAAGGGAACATTGATAAGAAAAACCATTACAAATCAAACAAAAAATTCAGTCTTTTTTTTTTTTAAACTCAAACTACAATTAAGTACTTTTCATACCAGGCTTTGAGCTTCGTAAATAAAAATTTTTTATTTCGTTTTTTAACTATGTAAATTAGTTTTATTCGATTGATACCGTTTAATTATATAGTAATAAATTCAATTTGTTGAAAAATAATTTATTTTTAAGTGATAATCAAAAAAAAAACAAAATATATTGCAATGAAGTTATCTACAAGGCTAAGGCAATGCGTTCCACACTCGACTGCGAGATTTTAAAGTAGTACAAAGCGAAGTGCTTTGTCAACTTAACAGGGATGTGGAGTTTATCCTACATTTATCCTAAAAATACAAAAACAAAAATTTGTTTGATAGTATGTGTGAAAATGTAACCTAAATGTGTTTCAGAAACCTACGATATAACTATATAAAATTTTAATTGCAAATATTATATTTTATATATTGTTTTTAGTTATACTAAATATATTAAACATATTAAAAGTTTAAGATAAATTAAAATAGAACGACAAGTACCGATTTAGACACGTAATTTGACATAATACTAAACGCATTTATAGGTATTACTGATCAGATTCCTTTATTGGGTGACAAGATGTAGGCCTAATTTAACTACTGACCAAGTTTTAGAATTTTGGCTTGGATTTCTGATACCCAAATAGAGATCAATATATAGGGACCACACAACATACCTCAAGTTGGCAAACTCTTTGACGTAATACTAAACGCATTTATAGGAATTGCTCATCGGATTCCTTTATTGGGTGACAAGATGTAGGCCTAATTTAACTACTGACCAAGTTTTAGAATTTTGGCTTGGATTTCTGATACCCAAATAGAGATCAATATATAAGGACCACACAACATACCTCAAGTTGGCGAACTCTTTGACGTAATACTAAACGCATTTATAGGTATTACTGATCAGATTCCTTTATTGGGTGACAAGATGTAGGCCTAATTTAACTACTGACCAAGTTTTAGAATTTTGGCTTGGATTTCTGATACCCAAATAGAGATCAATATTTAGGGACCACACAACATACCTCAAGTTGGCGAACTCTGTGACGTAATACTAAACGCATTTATAGGGATTGCTCATCGGATTCCTTTATTGGGTGACAAGATGTAGGTCTAATTTAACTACTGACCAAGTTTTAGAATTTTGGCTTGGATTTCTGATACCCAAATAGAGATCAATATATAGGGACTACAGAACATACCTCAAATTGGCGAACTCTTTGACGTAATACTAAACGCATTTATAGCGATATACATATCTGAGAATACTATAACATTAACTCCCAATAGTTCCATTTTTGGTAGTTCGTTACCGTTTGTTGAATGATGATGTGTATTGTCCCGTACACACAAAGAAGTTGAGAGAATTTGGTAACAAATATTATGTCTAATATTTGGTGTTTGCATTTTGCAACCTTCTTTTCATTGAGAAATCGAACTTCCGAGTTATTTCGGGGCTTTAATTGTTCCTTACCGCTAATTTGGTGTTCACGGATCTTTCGCTCGAAATAATGCCATAAATTATTAATGGGGTTGAGATCTGGTGGCTGGGGAGCATGAAGGAGTGTTGACTTTACATTGTATTGTACAATAATCATTCCTTTATTAGTTTTAAGGAATGCTTCGAGTCATTGTCATGTTTTAAGGAATGCTTCGAGTCGTTGCCCATGCACCATTTTCTCAGCACTGGTTAACAAATCATCCTTCAAAGTATCCAAATAACCAAACCGGTACATTATGGTTTCAAAAAAGGTCAAATGTCTTACATCCCTTGAGATAAAAGGTACCAAAACATTTATGCTCTCGCCAATATATTTTACTGTCCGCCGTAAATTTTTCACACCAAGCTCAGTGTTGGGATTCCACTGAACCAAAAACTTTAAATTTACTTTCGTCCGAGGAAATAACATTTTCTCAGAACTCTTCGGCCTCACTCGCATATTCCAAGCGCTTTTTATAATTATTATTTTTTTTTAAACAAATACGTTTCTTGCGTGCCGCACATCCACGATACTTTTGTTTAAGCATAATATTGCGTATTGTCTTGGCAGCGACCGTTGGAGAAATAAGCTTTCCAGTCTGTTTTATTTCCCTTTCTATTAGACATAGTTGACGTTTGTTCAGCTTTCGTTTGCGAGCACGCAGAGGAACCATCTCTAGGAATTTAGTTTTTTGGAAGTTCTGGATGACGTAATGAATTGAAGAGCGCAAGCTATTATTTATTTTGGAAATTTACGATAACCTTTTACCTTCGCTCTTCAATTTAATGATTAATTTTTTAATTTCTATTCAAATTTTGGTACGAGAATCACACATTTTTAATTAGTTGGACAATATTTCTTTCACCATGTAAGAAATACGACAGATAAATTTGTACGCAAGAAACAACTTCGTAATTTACTAGTGTTAAATTTGACAAATATTTAACATCGTTTTAGGATGTCTAAATACTAAATCATATCAAACGTAAAGGTAAATTAATTTATATCATGATTATTATTATTTTCGGGAGAGAGACAAAATCCCGAGAGTCAAAATCCCGAGTTTACAAAATCCCGAGGATTTCAGAAAATCCCGAGAGTACAAAATCCCGAGGAAACAAAATCCCGATGATGTTTAATCCGAGTAAACAAAATCCGGAGTGGGTATAAAATCCCGAGGATGCTTAATCCCGAAGATACTAAATTCGCAGGGTATAAGCCTATGAAAATTCCAAAATCTAGTTGTTGCACAATTTGTGTAATTTTCCCTTGATTTAAAGTTATATATATACACAGCGAAAATAGTGGAGCCGCTTAACACTTTCGCTGCCACAGATGCTCCGGTGCATCAAGAATTTTTTTCATATAGTACGCCGCTGTGTCACCTACACATCTAGCCAATTTTGCATTATACCAAGCCACATGTGCACCCGCACATCATGCACTTTTTCCTTATAGCAAGCCACATGTGCACCTGCACATCATGTTTTTTTTATGGCTAACAAGCCTCTGATGTACCGAAATGTCATGCATTTTTATCTCCCTACAGGCCGTTTGTGCACCGGAATATCAATTTTATTTTCAATCAAAACGATTTAAACCCCAACTAAATGCAAAAATTTGAATAAATAATGGTAAAATAATTTCATTGGTTCTGTATTTCAAACAAATTCAAACAACAATAATAAAAGGAATACAACAATAAAAGAAACATACAACGAACAAAACTTTTAAAATGTTGGAGTCGTTTATTTTCTTAAATGGGACTTATGTGACATATTGAAATGTTTTAGCCATAAATTCTTTCCGTACTTTCCGCAAAATGTACTGACATATTTAGTTTTTTTACTAGCTTCCTTAGGACCAAGATGACTTGAAATTTCTTTATAACACAATTTGCAACGAGTTCCTAGTTTTCGGTTTGACTTCGACTTTTTGGAAGCTTCTTCAAGATAATGCTCTTTTTGTTCCCAATCCGTATCCGAATCTTCTTCAAATTCAATCATGACCATAATCAAACTCTCCCTAAACTCAGCGATTTCCATTATTTTGTGACAACTGTTATAAAGTATTAAAGCGTTAACTACTGCTGTATTTAATAGTAAATCGAGCGCTACTTTATGATACCAACGTAAGGTTTTTCGAAGGCAAGAAAAATAGCTGGATAATTGATCCGACACGTCCACACCTTGCTTAACCTTATTTCTATCTTTTCTTGCAACTTCCATTGTTCCGGATTCTTTAGTTGATAAGAAATATACTTCGCGTTTGTCCCGCCATGCTCCTACTACAATTCCATTCTTTTCGAAGCAAATCGATTGACCTTTTTTTAATTTTGGAAAAACCGGGATGCCTTTTCGATTCTTGCGAATCGTGCTCTGTAAATGAGTATTTTGTTCTAAACAAATATTTGCAAGTTCAAGCGATGTGTAGAAATTATCGGTTGTCAAACATCGTCCAGCATTAAAATAATCTTTCATTAAGTAAACACAAACAGATGTTGCTACTGAAAATTCAGAACATACAGTTCCTTTTCCCGTATAAATTTTTGAGTTGTAAGTATAGCCTTGTGGGTCTGTTATTTTGAAAACCTTGACGCCATATTTGTGAGATTTTCCTGGAAGATATTGGCGGAATGATAATCTTCCTCGAAATGGAATGATAGATTCATCAATAACCAAATCTTTACCGAAAAAGTGTAATTTTTAATATTTACCTGGTGTTTTGACTTTTTTGAAATTTTCATTAAGTATGTTTAGAATTTTATCAATTTTGTAAAGTTTTGAATTGAGAATATGTTTGTTTTGTTCATTTTCAAAATGAATAAAACGAAGTAAAATCTGGAATCGATTTCGGGGCATGACATTTTTGCAAAATTTGTTTTTAAATATGATCTTTCTAGACTAGTCTTCAATTTTGGGATATGGTACAACTCCCACATAGATAATTAATCCAAAAAATTGTAATATTTCATCACGGTTTGTAGCCGTCCATACGATACGAAATTGCTTTTGACCCATCGGCATTTCGATTTGTTTCTTCAACTATGATATCTAAAATATCATCAGTAAGAAACTTACGAAAATAACTGAAAGGACAATTGTCTTCAGGCGTTTCATGAAGTGTTGGTGTCAGTGAGGTAATGAAAACATGAAGAGTCCCGCCATTGGCGTTTTCCCAGACATTATTATTTATTTCAGATGGTTCCGTATTATAGTCACCCAAATTATTAGAATGATCCAAATCTGACATTTCTGTATCTGAATAATAGCTTTCATCAGATACAGAATAACTATGTTCATAATTGTCTTCACTGTCAGAGACAGAAAAATCAGCATCAGATTCAAATAAATCTGGACTGGCTAACATTTCAATTTTTCGGAGCCCAAACTCTTTCAAAAGATCATCACTTCCGGTGTTTTGCATTTCATCGTCATCAAATGATAAAAATTGAGAAACCGTTATTGAATCTTTTACTTCGTTTATTTCAGACACATTTGGAATTATTTCAACATCTTCGCTATAAGGTGATTGTGGATTAGTCTTTATCTGAGCAGCAACCAAATCAACATTATTGTTCATTTTGTCTCTTCAAAATACACACCAATTAAACACAATTTTTTACAGAAATAAAGCACATGTTCCTCACTTAACTATTTCCTCTCGACTGAAACAAATTTGTTTGCAGCTGCACTCAAATATATATCAAAAATTATATTTGGGGGGATTCACCAAATTGCATAAAAAATAAACGACTTACCCAATCATTATGATTTACCGGTAACTCAATGGCCTACGACAAATTAACATATTATCTACAGGCCAATGAGTTACGGGTGCAAAAGTTTAATAACAAATTAACTATTACATATTTTTTAATGAGAATTTGATCCCATATAATAATTTCAAGAATACTACCAAGCCACTGTAGCACGATGTGCTCGTGCTACAGTGGCTTGGTAAAAGAAAAAAAATGCATGATGTGCGGGTGCACATGTGGCTTGTTACAAGTACAAAATGCATGATGTGCGAGTGCACATATGCGGCAGCGAAAGTGTTAATTAAAATTGTGCCCAAAAAAATCCCGCTGTTTAAATCCCATTTTTTCATAATCCTACTTTAAAAACCCTGGTTCCGCAAAAATAAAAATCCCGGTTTTGATTTTTATTTTACTTTAAATTAAAATTGGGTTGGTAACATATTCCCGAATAAAATAATACAGAAACTTGAAATCCCGCAAAAAAATCCAGAAAACTAAAATCCAGAAACACAATCATCAAAGTGCGACCCAAGTTAAAGCTAAAATTTATAAAATGTCTTTAAAATATGAGTTTTTCCGTAAAGTTCTTAATATTTATGGTAATGGAAATTGCTTCATCAACCTTTCAGACACAGATCAAAGGAATTGTATCGCTCATATCGCTTCTACAGATAATTCTACCACAAATGTTTCAAATTATTTTGTGGTTGGCTCAATTCGTTGGGTTAGTGTATGGTATCGACGAAGATATTGGAGCGAATTATAGATTTAATGCTTCGTTAATGCTTCGTCAACCTTGCAGACACAGATCAAAGGAATTGTATCGCTCGTATCGCCTCTTCTGACAGATGTACCACAAATGTTTCAAGTGATGACAAAAGTCTGAAAATGCCTATAAAATTTATTTTTTTTCATTTACCATATTTCAAACAAAATATTTTTTCTGGATTTTTTTTTCTAGATTGCCTTCCTGATAATTTCTAGATTTTTGTTTTCGGGATTTTTTTCTCCTTCACCAGAAGGGGCGACCCTCGGGATTACGGGATTTTGTACTCCTGGGATTTTGTCCCCTCGGAATTTTGTACGGTCGGGATTTTGTACCCTCGGGATTGTGTATCCTCGTGATTTTGTACCCTCGGGATTTTGTACCCTCGGGATTTTGTACCTTCGGGATTTTGTCCCTCGGGGTAATGTCCCGCGGGATTTTGTCCCTCGGGAATATATCACCAACCCATTATTTTCAGGTCCTTAATTGTAGTAAGAGTTTTAAAAAAATGTAAACTGAATTTTTTGTTTCATTTGTAATTGTCTTTTTTTTTCAATGTTTAGGGATTGTCTTATATCTGTAAGCCAATATTTAACGTTTCTTTCTTCGATTTCGCAACACGGTGTTATTTCAAATTCTTTATGCGTTTGTTGTTATATTTATAGAGCTTGACCTGGGTATGAAGTTTCACAAATTATCTAGCTGGTAAGATTTGTTTTGGTTTAATACTAATTGTAACGCAACCATGAAACCGTGTAATATTCTTGTCAACTCCAGGAAATCAGCGAATTAGTCAGCTAGAGCCTGCGTATAAAACTAGTTCGCCGAGGTAATATGAATTTGCTAGCAGAAATAAATTTCATCCGAACGAAAAGGCTATTGTCAAGTTTTGTTGTAAACAATTCCGATTTTGAACTGTAAACACAATTTTTACTTACCAGAATGCTAATAATTGTAAATAATTCCAATTATTAATTACCGGATTGCTAAAAGTGTCATTTTTGTCAGTAGCATTATTTTAACTTTTTCCTCGAGAGGCGCTTTCTCTATTTTTACAATCGTCAATATAAAAATGTGAAAAAGTGGTGACCTCTTTTCCCTTTTCACTATTATAATTACTACAAAAAAAATTAAATTTTCGAGCTAGAAATCTCAGCTTTATAAGAAAAGAAGTTAAATTCTAAATAAACAAATGAATTCAAAACAATTTTTATTATAAACTATCAAATTTGCTATCTGGTGTGACAAGGAGTGCTGTCTGAAGAGTTAATTTTTTACTGTACTACTCAGATCCGTATTTACTAATAGGCAGTTTATGCAATTGCCTAAGTAAACAGGGGGAATTTCATAATTTGTTACGAGGACAGAAAATTTTCTAACACAATTCTGGTTTAATTTTCTTCAACGAGATGCAATTACGTCGATTCAGTCAAAATTTAATAAGAAAAGCAAAACAAGTTAAAGAAATATCGTTTTACTCCAAGTTTACAGAATTTGAAGGCAAGTTCATCGTCATTTCGGCATTTTTGAACAGTTACGTATAGTGGCGAGCAAAAATGGACGAATAAATAGGGAGTTTTTATTTTATCAGTACTACGCATTTATGGAATGACAAAAAAATCAATAGTGCACATTCTTCCAATTTTGCACGGATCCATTTTTGGGGTAGAATACAACAGTTAATTAGTATTTTTTCCATAATCCTTTATCCGCAATTACGCTTGCTACTTTTCTTGACACACTTTTTACCAAATACTCAATTATAGAGGATGGCATTTTTAACCGTTCAGCGCTTATACGGTCCCATAGCTCATTGATATATTTTGGGGGCTATTCTTAATCTCGCCTTTTGAGCATTGCCCACAATTTCTCTATCGGATTTAAATCCGGGCTTTGTGATGGCCATTTTAACATTGTAAATTTTTGTTCATTCAATCATTATTGCACGATTTTGGCAGTAAGTTTGGGATCACCGTTTTGTTGAAAAATTCTTTAATCGATGAGGTCGGCACATTCATCAATGAAATCTGGTAAATTTTTTTTTTGAAATGGCTAAATATATTTCCTTGCTCATTATTATAGATATTTTTACTAAAAGGCCCAAGGTTCCACCAAGTAAAACACCCCCAAACCATTAAACTTCATTCTCCATGTTTTACAGTTTATTTGGCTTGGTGCTTCTGTGATTTACTGCCAGGTCTGTGCCAATAGTATTTTTTCCATCCGATTGGAAACGGTTTGTTTTGGTTTCACCTGACCCATTAATTCATTTCCAATCTTTCGCATTGCAAGTTGTATGCTCTTTTGCAAACTTTAAACGCGCTTTTACATTTTTATCAGATAAGGCAGATTTTTTCTGTTTGACCCTGCTGACAAATCCAATTCTTTTAAGTACCCGTCAGGCTGTCTCTCGCTTACAGTTTTGTTTATTGTTTTAGCTACCTCTAGCGGTGCTTTAATTCTTCTGGTAGTGGCTTTCTCATTTAAATGGCGTTACAATAATTTACGCCGTCCTTTCTTGTCCTGTGTTACCCAATACCATTTCTTTGACCAACTAATCGCACAGTCGTATTGTAAAATTACACCAACTAGCAATTTTTCTTTAAGAATGTCCGTTTGATTTGATTTAATTCTAATTTCAATTCAATTTTAGTGAAATAATAATTAAAGTGTAAGTGAAGTAATAATTAAAGTGTAATTTTGGAAAATGCAATCCACCATGGATTCATTTATCAGGCAATATTTTATATTTATAGCTAAAGAAATCAAAATTCTTGATTTCTTGATTAAGTGCATGATTTTAACTTTTGTGGTGTGGTTGTACATGGAATTTAATTACTAAAATCTAATAATTCGATCGTATTAAAATTGATTTTAACTTAATTTGATATACGTAGTTAATTTCATATCTTATTTTATTTTATTTTTACGCATACTTGAATGTGTTCTTGTGTTTTATTTTATGTACAATCGACACAAATATATTCCTGAATATTGTTACATAGAAAAGGAATATTGGTATTTATCAGGCAATGTGTTGAATTTAGGGATGTGAAGTTTATCCTATATTTATCCTAAAAATACAAAAACAACAATTTGTTTGCTAGTATGTGTGAAAATGTAACATTTAGGCGTTTTTATGGTATAACTACCTATGGCGTACCTATGGTATAACTATATAAAAGTTTAATTGCAAATAATATATTTTATATATTGTTTTTAGTTATACTAAATATATCAAACATATTAAAAGTTTAAGATAAATTAAAATAGAACGACACGTACCGATTTAAACACGTAATTTGACATAATACTAAATGCATTTATAGGTATTACTGATCAGATTCCTTTGTTGGGTGACAAGATGTAGGCCTAATTGACCTACTGACCAAGTTTTAGAATTTTCGCTTGGATTTCTGATACCCAAATAGAGATCAATATATAGGGACCACACAACACACCTCAAGTTGGCGAACTCTTTGACTAAACGCATTTATAGGAATTTCTCATCAGATTCCTTTATTGGGTGACAAGATATAGGCCTAATTTAACTACTGACCAAGTTTTAGAATTTTGGCTTGGATTTCTGATACCCAAATAGAGATCAATATATAGGGACCACACAACACACCTCAAGTTGGCGAACTCTTTGACGTAATACTAAACGCATTTATAGGAATTGCTCATCGGATTCTTTTATTGGGTGACAAGATGTAGCCCTAATTTAACTACTGACCAAGTTTTAAAATTTTGGCTTGGATTTCAGATACCCAAATAGAGATCAATATATAGAGGGACCACACAACATCCTTCAAGTTTGGGAACACTTTGACGTAATACTAAACGCATTTATAGGTATTGCTCATCGGATTCCTTTATTGGGTGACAAGATGTATGCCTAATTTAACTACTGACCAAGTTTTAAAATTTTGGCTTGGATTTCAGATACCCAAATAGAGATCAATATATAGAGGGACCACACAACATCCTTCAAGTTGGCGAACACTTTGACGTAATACTAAACGCATTTATAGGTATTGGTCATCGGATTCCTTTATTGGGTGATAAGATGTAGACCTAGTTTAACTACTGACCAAGTTTTAGAATTTTGGCTTGGATTTCAGATACCCAAATAGAGATCAATATATAGGGACCACACAACATACCTTTAATTGGCGAACTATTTGACGTAATACTAAACGCATTTATAGGAATTGCTCATCGGATTCCTTTATTGGGTAACAAGATATAGGCCTAATTTAACTACTGACCAAGTTTTAGAATTTTGGCTTGGATTTCTGATACCCAAATAAAGATCAATAAATAGGGACCACACATCATACCTCAAGTTGGCGAACTCTTTGACGTAATACTAAACGCATTTATAGGAATTGCTCATCGGATTCCTTTATTGGGTAACAAGATGTAGGCCTAATTTAACTACTGACCAAGTTTTAGAATTTTGGCTTGGATTTCTGATACCCAGATAGAGCAATATATAGGGACCACACAACACACCTCAAGTTGGCGAACACTTTGACGTAATACTAAACGCATTTATAGGAATTGCTCATCGGATTCCTTTATTGGGTGATAAGATATAGGTCTAATTTAACTACTGACCAAGTTTTAGAATTTTGGCTTGGATTTCTGATACCCAAATAGAGATCAATATATAGGGACCACACAACATACCTTTAATTGGCGAACACTTTGGCGTAATACTAGACGCATTTATAGGAATTGCTTATCAGATTTCTTTATTGGGTGACAAGATATAGGCCTAATTTAACTACTGACCAAGTTTTAGAATTTTGGCTTGGATTTCTGATACCCAAATAGAGATCAATATATAGGGACCACACAACACACCTCAAGTTGGCGAACTCTTTGACGTAATACTAAACGCATTTATAGGAATTGCTCATCAGATTCCTTTATTGGGTGACAAGATATAGGCCTAATTTAACTACTGACCAAGTTTTAAAATGTTGGCTTGGATTTCAGATACCCAAATAGAGATCAATATATAGAGGGACCACATAACATCCTTCAAGTTTGGGAACACTTTGACGTAATACTAAACGCATTTATAGGAATTGCTCATCGGATTCTTTTATTGGGTGACAAGATGTAGCCCTAATTTAACTACTGACCAAGTTTTAAAATTTTGGCTTGGATTTCAGATACCCAAATAGAGATCAATATATAGAGGGACCACACAACATCCTTCAAGTTGGCGAACACTTTGACGTAATACTAAACGCATTTATAGGTATTGCTCATCGGATTCCTTTATTGGGTGACAAGATGTATGCCTAATTTAACTACTGACCAAGTTTTAAAATTTTGGCTTGGATTTCAGATACCCAAATAGAGATCAATATATAGAGGGACCACACAACATCCTTCAAGTTGGCGAACACTTTGACGTAATACTAAACGCATTTATAGGTATTGGTCATCGGATTCCTTTATTGGGTGATAAGATGTAGACCTAGTTTAACTACTGACCAAGTTTTAGAATTTTGGCTTGGATTTCAGATACCCAAATAGAGATCAATATATAGGGACCACACAACATACCTTTAATTGGCGAACTATTTGACGTAATACTAAACGCATTTATAGGAATTGCTCATCGGATTCCTTTATTGGGTAACAAGATATAGGCCTAATTTAACTACTGACCAAGTTTTAGAATTTTGGCTTGGATTTCTGATACCCAAATAAAGATCAATAAATAGGGACCACACATCATACCTCAAGTTGGCGAACTCTTTGACGTAATACTAAACGCATTTATAGGAATTGCTCATCGGATTCCTTTATTGGGTAACAAGATGTAGGCCTAATTTAACTACTGACCAAGTTTTAGAATTTTGGCTTGGATTTCTGATACCCAGATAGAGCAATATATAGGGACCACACAACACACCTCAAGTTGGCGAACACTTTGACGTAATACTAAACGCATTTATAGGAATTGCTCATCGGATTCCTTTATTGGGTGATAAGATATAGGTCTAATTTAACTACTGACCAAGTTTTAGAATTTTGGCTTGGATTTCTGATACCCAAATAGAGATCAATATATAGGGACCACACAACATACCTTTAATTGGCGAACACTTTGGCGTAATACTAGACGCATTTATAGGAATTGCTTATCAGATTTCTTTATTGGGTGACAAGATATAGGCCTAATTTAACTACTGACCAAGTTTTAGAATTTTGGCTTGGATTTCTGATACCCAAATAGAGATCAATATATAGGGACCACACAACACACCTCAAGTTGGCGAACTCTTTGACGTAATACTAAACGCATTTATAGGAATTGCTCATCAGATTCCTTTAATGGGTGACAAGATATAGGCCTAATTTAACTACTGACCAAGTTTTAAAATGTTGGCTTGGATTTCAGATACCCAAATAGAGATCAATATATAGAGGGACCACACAACATCCTTCAAGTTTGGGAACACTTTGACGTAATACTAAACGCATTTATAGGAATTGCTCATCGGATTCCTTTATTGGGTGACAAGATGTAGCCCTAATTTAACTACTGACCAAGTTTTAAAATTTTGGCTTGGATTTCTGATACCCAAAAAGAGATCAATATATAGAGGGACCACACAACATCCTTCAAGTTTGGGAACAATTTGACGTAATACTAAACGCATTTATAGGTATTGGTCATCAGATTCCTTTATTGGGTGATAAGATGTAGGCCTAGTTTAACTACTGACCAAGTTTTAGAATTTTGGCTTGGATTTCTGATACCCAAATAGAGATCAATATATAGGGACCACACAACATACCTTTAATTGGCGAACACTTTGACGTAATACTAAACGCATTTATAGGAATTTCTCATCAGATTCCTTTATTGGGTGACAAGATATAGGCCTAATTTAACTACTGACCAAGTTTTAGAATTTTGGCTTGGATTTCTGATACCCAAATAGAGATCAATATATAGGGACCACACAACACACCTCAAGTTGGCGAACTCTTTGACGTAATACTAAACGCATTTATAGGAATTGCTCATCGGATTCTTTTATTGGGTGACAAGATGTAGCCCTAATTTAACTACTGACCAAGTTTTAAAATTTTGGCTTGGATTTCAGATACCCAAATAGAGATCAATATATAGAGGGACCACACAACATCCTTCAAGTTTGGGAACACTTTGACGTAATACTAAACGCATTTATAGGTATTGCTCATCGGATTCCTTTATTGGGTGACAAGATGTATGCCTAATTTAACTACTGACCAAGTTTTAAAATTTTGGCTTGGAGTTCAGATACCCAAATAGAGATCAATATATAGAGGGACCACACAACATCCTTCAAGTTGGCGAACACTTTGACGTAATACTAAACGCATTTATAGGTATTGGTCATCGGATTCCTTTATTGGGTGATAAGATGTAGACCTAGTTTAACTACTGACCAAGTTTTAGAATTTTGGCTTGGATTTCAGATACCCAAATAGAGATCAATATATAGGGACCACACAACATACCTTTAATTGGCGAACTATTTGACGTAATACTAAACGCATTTATAGGAATTGCTCATCGGATTCCTTTATTGGGTAACAAGATATAGGCCTAATTTAACTACTGACCAAGTTTTAGAATTTTGGCTTGGATTTCTGATACCCAAATAAAGATCAATAAATAGGGACCACACATCATACCTCAAGTTGGCGAACTCTTTGACGTAATACTAAACGCATTTATAGGAATTGCTCATCGGATTCCTTTATTGGGTAACAAGATGTAGGCCTAATTTAACTACTGACCAAGTTTTAGAATTTTGGCTTGGATTTCTGATACCCAGATAGAGCAATATATAGGGACCACACAACACACCTCAAGTTGGCGAACACTTTGACGTAATACTAAACGCATTTATTGGAATTGCTCATCGGATTCCTTTATTGGGTGATAAGATATAGGTCTAATTTAACTACTGACCAAGTTTTAGAATTTTGGCTTGGATTTCTGATACCCAAATAGAGATCAATATATAGGGACCACACAACATACCTTTAATTGGCGAACACTTTGGCGTAATACGAGACGCATTTATAGGAATTGCTTATCAGATTTCTTTATTGGGTGACAAGATATAGGCCTAATTTAACTACTGACCAAGTTTTAGAATTTTGGCTTGGATTTCTGATACCCAAATAGAGATCAATATATAGGGACCACACAACACACCTCAAGTTGGCGAACTCTTTGACGTAATACTAAACGCATTTATAGGAATTGCTCATCGGATTCCTTTATTGGGTGACAAGATATAGGCCTAATTTAACTACTGACCAAGTTTTAAAATGTTGGCTTGGATTTCAGATACCCAAATAGAGATCAATATATAGAGAGACCACACAACATCCTTCAAGTTTGGGAACACTTTGACGTAATACTAAACGCATTTATAGGAATTGCTCATCGGATTCCTTTATTGGGTGACAAGATGTAGCCCTAATTTAACTACTGACCAAGTTTTAAAATTTTGGCTTGGATTTCAGATACCCAAAAAGAGATCAATATATAGAGGGACCACACAACATCCTTCAAGTTTGGGAACAATTTGACGTAATACTAAACGCATTTATAGGTATTGGTCATCGGATTCCTTTATTGGGTGATAAGATGTAGGCCTAGTTTAACTACTGACCAAGTTTTAGAATTTTGGCTTGGATTTCTGATACCCAAATAGGGATCAATATATAGGGACCACACAACATACCTTTAATTGGCGAACACTTTGACGTAATACTAAACGCATTTATAGGAATTTCTCATCAGATTCCTTTATTGGGTAACAAGATATAGGCCTAATTTAACTACTGACCAAGTTTTAGAATTTTGGCTTGGATTTCTGATACCCAAATAGAGATCAATATATAGGGACCACACAACACACCTCAAGTTGGCGAACTCTTTGACGTAATACTAAACGCATTTATAGGAATTGCTCATCGGATTCTTTTATTGGGTGACAAGATGTAGCCCTAATTTAACTACTGACCAAGTTTTAAAATTTTGGCTTGGATTTCAGATACCCAAATAGAGATCAATATATAGAGGGACCACACAACATCCTTCAAGTTTGGGAACACTTTGACGTAATACTAAACGCATTTATAGGAATTGCTCATCGGATTCCTTTATTGGGTGACAAGATGTATGCCTAATTTAACTACTGACCAAGTTTTAAAATTTTGGCTTGGATTTCAGATACCCAAATAGAGATCAATATATAGAGGGACCACACAACATCCTTCAAGTTTGGGAACACTTTGACGTAATACTAAACGCATTTATAGGTATTGGTCATCGGATTCCTTTATTGGGTGATAAGATGTAGACCTAGTTTAACTACTGACCAAGTTTTAGAATTTTGGCTTGGATTTCAGATACCCAAATAGAGATCAATATATAGGGACCACACAACACACCTCAAGTTGGCGAACTCTTTGAAGTAATACTAAACGCATTTATAGGAATTGCTCATCGGATTCCTTTATTGGGTGACATGATATAGGCCTAATTTAACTACTGACCAAGTTTTAGAATTTTGGGTTGGATTTCAGATACCCAAATAGAGATCAATATATAGAGGGACCACACAACATACCTCAAGTTGGCGAACACTTTGACGTAATACTAAACGCATTTATAGGAATTGCTCATCGGATTCCTTTATTGGGTGATAAGATATAGGCCTAATTTAACTACTGACCAAGTTTTAGAATTTTGGCTTGGATTTCTGATACCCAAATAAAGATCAATAAATAGGGACCACACAACATACCTCAAGTTGGCGAACTCTTTGACGTAATACTAAACGCATTTATTGGAATTGCTCATCGGATTCCTTTATTGGGTGATAAGATATAGGTCTAATTTAACTACTGACCAAGTTTTAGAATTTTGGCTTGGATTTCTGATACCCAAATAGAGATCAATATATAGGGACCACACAACATACCTTTAATTGGCGAACACTTTGGCGTAATACGAGACGCATTTATAGGAATTGCTTATCAGATTTCTTTATTGGGTGACAAGATATAGGCCTAATTTAACTACTGACCAAGTTTTAGAATTTTGGCTTGGATTTCTGATACCCAAATAGAGATCAATATATAGGGACCACACAACACACCTCAAGTTGGCGAACTCTTTGACGTAATACTAAACGCATTTATAGGAATTGCTCATCGGATTCCTTTAATGGGTGACAAGATATAGGCCTAATTTAACTACTGACCAAGTTTTAAAATGTTGGCTTGGATTTCAGATACCCAAATAGAGATCAATATATAGAGGGACCACACAACATCCTTCAAGTTTGGGAACACTTTGACGTAATACTAAACGCATTTATAGGAATTGCTCATCGGATTCCTTTATTGGGTGACAAGATGTAGCCCTAATTTAACTACTGACCAAGTTTTAAAATTTTGGCTTGGATTTCTGATACCCAAAAAGAGATCAATATATAGAGGGACCACACAACATCCTTCAAGTTTGGGAACAATTTGACGTAATACTAAACGCATTTATAGGTATTGGTCATCAGATTCCTTTATTGGGTGATAAGATGTAGGCCTAGTTTAACTACTGACCAAGTTTTAGAATTTTGGCTTGGATTTCTGATACCCAAATAGAGATCAATATATAGGGACCACACAACATACCTTTAATTGGCGAACACTTTGACGTAATACTAAACGCATTTATAGGAATTTCTCATCAGATTCCTTTATTGGGTGACAAGATATAGGCCTAATTTAACTACTGACCAAGTTTTAGAATTTTGGCTTGGATTTCTGATACCCAAATAGAGATCAATATATAGGGACCACACAACACACCTCAAGTTGGCGAACTCTTTGACGTAATACTAAACGCATTTATAGGAATTGCTCATCGGATTCTTTTATTGGGTGACAAGATGTAGCCCTAATTTAACTACTGACCAAGTTTTAAAATTTTGGCTTGGATTTCAGATACCCAAATAGAGATCAATATATAGAGGGACCACACAACATCCTTCAAGTTTGGGAACACTTTGACGTAATACTAAACGCATTTATAGGTATTGCTCATCGGATTCCTTTATTGGGTGACAAGATGTATGCCTAATTTAACTACTGACCAAGTTTTAAAATTTTGGCTTGGATTTCAGATACCCAAATAGAGATCAATATATAGAGGGACCACACAACATCCTTCAAGTTGGCGAACACTTTGACGTAATACTAAACGCATTTATAGGTATTGGTCATCGGATTCCTTTATTGGGTGATAAGATGTAGACCTAGTTTAACTACTGACCAAGTTTTAGAATTTTGGCTTGGATTTCAGATACCCAAATAGAGATCAATATATAGGGACCACACAACATACCTTTAATTGGCGAACTATTTGACGTAATACTAAACGCATTTATAGGAATTGCTCATCGGATTCCTTTATTGGGTAACAAGATATAGGCCTAATTTAACTACTGACCAAGTTTTAGAATTTTGGCTTGGATTTCTGATACCCAAATAAAGATCAATAAATAGGGACCACACATCATACCTCAAGTTGGTGAACTCTTTGACGTAATACTAAACGCATTTATAGGAATTGCTCATCGGATTCCTTTATTGGGTAACAAGATGTAGGCCTAATTTAACTACTGACCAAGTTTTAGAGTTTTGGCTTGGATTTCTGATACCCAGATAGAGCAATATATAGGGACCACACAACACACCTCAAGTTGGCGAACACTTTGACGTAATACTAAACGCATTTATTGGAATTGCTCATCGGATTTCTTTATTGGGTGATAAGATATAGGTCTAATTTAACTACTGACCAAGTTTTAGAATTTTGGCTTGGATTTCTGATACCCAAATAGAGATCAATATATAGGGACCACACAACATACCTTTAATTGGCGAACACTTTGGCGTAATACTAGACGCATTTATAGGAATTGCTTATCAGATTTCTTTATTGGGTGACAAGATATAGGCCTAATTTAACTACTGACCAAGTTTTAGAATTTTGGCTTGGATTTCTGATACCCAAATAGAGATCAATATATAGAGGGACCACACAACACACCTCAAGTTGGCGAACTCTTTGACGTAATACTAAACGCATTTATAGGAATTGCTCATCGGATTCCTTTATTGGGTGACAAGATATAGGCCTAATTTAACTACTGACCAAGTTTTAAAATGTTGGCTTGGATTTCAGATACCCAAATAGAGATCAATATATAGAGAGACCACACAACATCCTTCAAGTTTGGGAACACTTTGACGTAATACTAAACGCATTTATAGGAATTGCTCATCGGATTCCTTTATTGGGTGACAAGATGTAGCCCTAATTTAACTACTGACCAAGTTTTAAAATTTTGGCTTGGATTTCAGATACCCAAAAAGAGATCAATATATAGAGGGACCACACAACATCCTTCAAGTTTGGGAACAATTTGACGTAATACTAAACGCATTTATAGGTATTGGTCATCGGATTCCTTTATTGGGTGATAAGATGTAGGCCTAGTTTAACTACTGACCAAGTTTTAGAATTTTGGCTTGGATTTCTGATACCCAAATAGGGATCAATATATAGGGACCACACAACATACCTTTAATTGGCGAACACTTTGACGTAATACTAAACGCATTTATAGGAATTTCTCATCAGATTCCTTTATTGGGTAACAAGATATAGGCCTAATTTAACTACTGACCAAGTTTTAGAATTTTGGCTTGGATTTCTGATACCCAAATAGAGATCAATATATAGGGACCACACAACACACCTCAAGTTGGCGAACTCTTTGACGTAATACTAAACGCATTTATAGGAATTGCTCATCGGATTCTTTTATTGGGTGACAAGATGTAGCCCTAATTTAACTACTGACCAAGTTTTAAAATTTTGGCTTGGATTTCAGATACCCAAATAGAGATCAATATATAGAGGGACCACACAACATCCTTCAAGTTTGGGAACACTTTGACGTAATACTAAACGCATTTATAGGAATTGCTCATCGGATTCCTTTATTGGGTGACAAGATGTATGCCTAATTTAACTACTGACCAAGTTTTAAAATTTTGGCTTGGATTTCAGATACCCAAATAGAGATCAATATATAGAGGGACCACACAACATCCTTCAAGTTTGGGAACACTTTGACGTAATACTAAACGCATTTATAGGTATTGGTCATCGGATTCCTTTATTGGGTGATAAGATGTAGACCTAGTTTAACTACTGACCAAGTTTTAGAATTTTGGCTTGGATTTCAGATACCCAAATAGAGATCAATATATAGGGACCACACAACACACCTCAAGTTGGCGAACTCTTTGAAGTAATACTAAACGCATTTATAGGAATTGCTCATCGGATTCCTTTATTGGGTGACATGATATAGGCCTAATTTAACTACTGACCAAGTTTTAGAATTTTGGGTTGGATTTCAGATACCCAAATAGAGATCAATATATAGAGGGACCACACAACATACCTCAAGTTGGCGAACACTTTGACGTAATACTAAACGCATTTATAGGTATTGCTCATCGGATTCCTTTATTGGGTGATAAGATATAGGCCTAATTTAACTACTGACCAAGTTTTAGAATTTTGGCTTGGATTTCTGATACCCAAATAAAGATCAATAAATAGGGACCACACAACATACCTCAAGTTGGCGAACTCTTTGACGTAATACTAAACGCATTTATAGGAATTGCTCATCGGATTCCTTTATTGGGTGATAAGATATAGGCCTAATTTAACTACTGACCAAGTTTTAGAATTTTGGCTTGGATTTCTGATACCCAAATAGAGACCAATTTCTACTTGATGTTAAGAGGAACAATGATATTGACGAAGGAATTATTAATTAAATTTTGAAAGCTGTTGCTAATTTTGTCGATCCTGCTCTTGCTCATATTTTCAATTTTTCCTTGAGACATGCGGAGTGGTTAGATGATCGTAGTGATAAGGGAAACTAAAAACCACTTGTAATCTAACCAGTTGTTCTCAAAGTTCTTGAAAAGGTAAGTAAAAATAGAGTTACTATATTCCTAAAAAACTGTAAAACACTAAGAGTTTATCAGAATGAATCACCTATGTTGGAATTTTTGGATGTTATTCATTCGGTTTGAAGAATGTTAATATTTGTGCAGGTTTATTTATTGACGCTTCTAAGACATTCGATTGGATTAATCATACACTTTTGTTGTCTATTCTGTTTGACATTGGTTTTAGGGTTAAGTCAAACAAGTGGTTTGCTTCCTACCTAGATAATAAAAAAGTGACAGTCAGAATTAATGATACTTTTATTAAAGTTGTCGAAGTTGGAGTACCATAAGGAACAGTGCTAGGTCCTGTGCTATTTCTAGTGTATACTAATACTATTTTTAAACTTAAATTAAATGATAACAGTACTGGGTTTGCTGATTATTTAGCCTTAGCTTATATTGGTAAATGTCCCACGTATTGATTTGTATGGTTAATTCTGACCTTAAGGTTTTACATGAATCGTTTGATAAGCATTACCTAATACTAAGTGAAATACCAAGTTTATGTGGTTTAGAATTTGTGGAAACACGGTTGCTTTAAATTACCCCTTAGTTAAATATCATAGTGGGTTAGTGCAATCCAGGCCATATTTAAGGGTGTATAATTCATTAGAACTATATGAAGCGGCCTGATTATAAACTAAAATCGCCTAAATGTTTGCAATTCACCAATACATTCGCATTTTTTTGTATTTTAAAAGATTTAGTATAAACTTCACATCTCTATATAGACGTGTGAAGTTTTTCCTAAAATAATACTAAACGCCATTTTTTTTTTATTTAGGAGAAATTTAGGATAAACTTCACATGCATTTGAATTTATAGTGAAAGAAATCAAATTTATTGATTTCTTGATTAATTGGATGATTTTGATTTTAATGTTTGTGTGATTGTACATAAAATCTAAATACAAATGTATCATATTTTAGATCGAATTAGAATTAAAATTAAAATTGACTCAACTTGAGATACGCAGTTTATTTTCATGGTTTATTTTATTTTTTACTAATCCTTAAACATATTTTGTTATTTTATTTTATGTACAACTGACACAAATACAGTCCGTTACAGCAGATTAAATCCACTAAATAAAAAAATGGGAATTACCGAATTCATCTCTTTTGGATTCTATCGCTATTGTTTTTCTATACTAAAAATTTGTTTTCTAGTTGGCTTTGGAAATGTTCCTTTTTTTGTTTTTCATTTAAACACGGTAAAAAAATTCATTTTTACTGTTACAAGTGAATAAATCCAGTTCATTTTCCTTTCTTTTGTTTAGTTTTATTAAAATAAAAAATATTAAATAAAAATTAAATTAGTGTTGTAAATTGTTTTTTAAAAAAATGGGAAAAAACGAAAGCCTAAAGGATGTTGAAAAGGGAAAAATTGATGCTTAACACGATCAAAGACATTCGAGCCGATTCATAGCCGAAAAACTAGGCCTAAGTCACACTGTTGTGCTAAATTATTTAAGAAATCCTGAAAACTATGGAAAAAATATGAAAGGCTGTTCTGTTTCGAAATTAAAACCGGTAGATAAGCGTAAAATAATTCGTATTGCCTCCAGTTCTGCTCTATCTGCTCGCAGAATTAAGGAGAAAGCCGGTGTTAATGTCTGTGTACAAAGCGTTAAGAAAAAGTCACCATTGAACGAAGCTGGAAAAAACAATCGGCTTCAATTTGGGAAAGAGCATATGACATGGAATAACCATTGGTATAAGGTCGTGTTTTCGGATGAGAAAAAATTCAATTTAGACGGGCCCGATGGTTATAACTATTATTTCCATGACCTACGCAAAGAAGAGCTAGTTCTCAATCGACATCGTAGCAGGGAAGGAGGGGTTATGGTCTGGGGAGGTATTTCATACTATCATACTACGGTGGGATTGAGTTAGCTTTTCAAAATCAAAAAATGACGGCTAAGTCGTATCTATCTATTTTGGATTCAACATTTCCAAAGTTTCAACAGCTGTTCGGACCACTGAAATGGACTTATCAGCAAGATAACGCTCCAATACAAACGGCAAGGATTGTAAAAGGCTGCATTTCCAAGAAAAACGTCGATTTACTTAAATGGCCCCCGTATTCTCCTGATTTAAATATTATGGAAAACGTTTGGGGATGGCTTTCTCACAAGGTTTATGAAGGGGATAAGCAGTATAATGAAAAGGAGTCGCTTATTGAAGCCATCAAAGCGGCTTGGGCCGACATTTCTTTGAATTATTTGAAGTCGCTATACGAGGCAGCACTCATTATTAAAATAAATAAAGAAATATATTATTATCAATAAATAAACTTAAATATTAAAAAAAAATTATAATTTCATAAAAATATTTCGTGTATTTATTCAAATTCTGGCGTGGATTTATTCACATGTAACAATAAAAAAATGCATTTTTTTGGTATTTCCCAACAAAATAACAAAATGTACGACTTTAAAACTAAAAAAAAAAAAAAATTGTTTAGCCTTTTATTTTAGTGATAATGTTCTTTAAATTTTAGTAAAAACCCAAATAACACGGGGGTTAAAATTAAATCATACAAGGGTATTTCCGACATTGTTTTCATTGGATTTAATCAAATGTAACGGACTTTATATTCTTGTAGCAAAACCAACCAAAATGTTTATACAGACCGTCTCGTTCGTTCTTTATACAGATCCTATCAAGAAAATGTACTCTACATTATTGGTTTTTGTCATATAATATTTAACAACAACAAAAACAGAAAGACAATTTTGGAGGTTTTGGTATAATCGTCACAAATATTTTCCTATATCTTGATACACAGAACAGGAATATTTGTATGTTCGCTATAAGGGTATTATTTGTATGTAATATAATAAAAACATCATACGTCTCCTGCTATGCACATGGAAGATTGGTTCAAAATATTTACCTTCTCTATGTGTGTTGGTGGTTTAGTATATACGATTCTGTTATTTTTATTTTGGTGTTGTTTTCTCTCTTTGTGTTTTTTGTATTCATGAGACAACCATAGTGTTCTTGATAAAACATGAACTATACAAACACAACGAAAATTTTAATCTATTCGACTCAAATATGATTCTTATACTTCGTATAATCGAGTAATGTTAAATTCTTTCGGGTTACTCGAAATAAAGTAACTTTTTTATCTCCTAAAGAATATGAAAATATTTTTGTAGTTGTGTTGGTGTAAAAAGAGCAAAATAAAGTGAGGTTATGTTTTACTGTCAGTCAGATCAGTAAAACTTTTTTTATTTTGATAAGAAAAAGATGGATCCAATTAATTTTAGCGCATTAATATTCAATAAACAACAAATGAAATATCAAAATGGAGTTTTATTTTTGTTTCCAATTCACTTTGACATTTCACATTTCTATGTATTTGTAAAGAGTAAAGCAAATCTATGAAAAAATCTAGAGTAAAGCAAAATGCTCTAGAGCAAAAAATAAAGTGCTTTATTTTCCCAGAAAGAATTTGTAATGTCAAATTGTTACCCTTCGAGTAAAATTTTTTACCCTCAGGGTGTTTTTTTTTCCGAAAGAATTTAACATAAGTTTGAGTCGAATCGGAAACTGCCATATGTAATCCAAATAAAATAGTTTATTTAGGTATGATTAAACTGTATTAAATTATATTAATTACATTATATTAAAATACATAATTTAATTAATATTAAAAGATTATAAATTAACTAAATTATTTGAATAAAATATTAATATGGAAATATTAATTTTGAGTTGAATTGAGATTTGGTTTGCAACACATAATAACGTATTTATTTATGCATGCTAAATTTTAATTCAATGAATGTGAACAACGTGGAATTATGTAAATGAAAATCGAGATGCTAAATGTATTGAACTTAATTAATTAACTTAATGGATTTATTGAAGTTTAGGTTGCAGTTTTCACATAATGGTACACCGACAAAATTTAAAAAAATATATTTTTTCTATTTCCTCTCATCGATTTATTATTTTACTGACTTGTATTTTTAAGTGGTGATGGTAAATGGTGTGGCGGAGGTCTCTTCAATAGGTGGATGATAATTGGATTTTTTTTGGTAGTCTACTGTTTTACAAGTTTTAAATCAGGATTTCAAGCCGAACCCGAACCTCGGACCCGCTCCGGTTCAAAGATTTTTAGTAATATTTCGAACCCGAACCTGATCAACCGGGTTCCGGGTTGACAAAAAAAAAATCGTATGTCATATATATTATTTACCATAATCCAACAATTTAGACAGCTGGGCTAACTTTGAACTAAACGTATAACATAGGAGTTTACTGTTTATGAATCCTTTTCACGAGTTTACAAGGAGAAAAATATTATGGAATAGTGGGAAAACCATAAAATTGAAATTCCATTTTTATAGGAAGCTGCAAAAGTTGTGTTAGCGATTCCTGCAACGAAAGTCAGTATGGAATGGGCATTTTCTGCTTTAAAGTTTATTTTAGCACCACAAAGGGGCCTTCAAGAAGAATCATTAAGAAATATCCTTTTTTTTTTTGCTAAAGGGTGGGTGTTTCGTCGCCCAGAGCATTGCGACCATTGATGGCTATTGTGCATCCCTAGAGATTCCTAAGTGAAATGTAGGTCTATATCCTTGATAAACGCCGCTACCTGATGCATATCCAGTGGGTCGGCGTTAGGCGACTGGATTATGTATGCATTGAGGAACTTGAATCTGTTTTGGATGAGAGCATCGCGTGTGAATAGTAGGTATTCCGATGTCTCCTTATTACCGCTGTCACGGAATCTGCACTGGTCCGGAAGTGACCTTCCCATTTTATGTAGATGGCCGTTAAAAAGGCCGTGCCCTGTTAAAAACCAGGTAAGGGATCTTAGGGATTAGCGGTCCATCCTCGGTGCCTCTCCCAGACGTATAATATTGTAACTGAATAATTTCTTGGCCTGTCTCATCCCAATAGAGGACTCCCAGAGTAATTTCCTATAGTTCTGCTCCCAGTCCCTTATACCATCTGCCAAGTGGGTTTTGGAAAAAAGCTTGCTCCCATTTTTGCACATCGGTCTGCTGCCTCATTTCCTCTAATGGTGGAGTGGCCAGGAGACCACAAAAGGGTAACTTTGATTGCTTTACCCAGTTCTAATAAATTACAGTAGCAGCTCCAGAAACAATTTCGAGTTGAACACTGAAGCTCCTAAGGCTAGCAGAGCTGCCTGGCTGTCCGAGATTATATAGATCTCGGTCTTCTTATATTTCTTTTTTAGACATTGAAGCACACATACCTCAATAGCAAAATTCTCTGCCTGAAAAACTGTGAGAGTGCTACCCAGTGGTATGCATACCTCTAGGTCGAGCCCGACTATCCCTACACCGGTAGCCCCGTTTGTTTTTGACCCATCCGTATACCATACTGAAGCATGGCGGAGAAGGGAGGAGATAATATTCTCTACCAGTGCCCTATCCGGCAAACTAATAGTAAAATTCCTCCGACAGTCTATTGTCCTTACCATCAAATCCGATAGTTGGATCAATTCCTCCCTAAAGTTGAATTTATGTAGGATACTGTTGTGTCCTGGCCTTATAGTTTTAATTTTGGCTATAATTTTTAGGCTCAGACCTCTTGAACCGGCTACTTTTTTAATGTGTAGGTGCAGTGGTAAGAACCCCAGTATTCTCTCAAGGGCAGCTGTTGGCCAAGTCCTCATTGCTCCAGTTGTACCACACAGATTAACCTCTGGATCTCAGATCTCCAGTTGCACCCACACGGATTAATCTCTGGCCACCACCCAAACACCGCATAAGAGACCATAGGTCTTATGACGGCCCGGTAAGGCTAAACCAACATTTGTGGGCTCAGTTCCCACGTTTTGCCAATCATTCTTTGGCAGGTGAAGTAGGCCTTATTCGCCTTGTTTATGATATGATTTAAGTGGGGATTCCATCTCATTTTCTGATCAAGTACGTCACCCAGATATTTAACCTCCATTGACAGTTGGAGAGTTACTTCCCCCCTCCCCCCCCCAGGCTATCGGCGGGAGGACAGTTTTCCTCTGGTTAGTAAAGAGAGTGCAGTTACAACTAGGTTATCCGCATAGGTAATGTTCGAAAAATCTAAATTTCTCAGTCTGGTAAGTAATTGATCCATCACGATCAGCCACAATAAGGGAGAGAGAACACCCCCTGGAGACAACCCTTGGTGGCCGCTATGGTGATGGTTTTGTCTCCAAAAGATGCCGCAATCCTCTTGTATTTTAGCATGTTTATAATCCACCTTACGGTGGAGGGGTCTATACCCTTGTTAGTGATTGTTCCTGATTACCTCGAAACTAGTATTATCAAAAGCTCCCTGGATATCAATGAAGGAGCATAGTAATAATTCTTTATTCCGGAGCGTATCTTCGATTTCCGATGTCAGCTCGTGTAGAGCCGTTTATGTTGATTTCCCTGCTTGGTAGGCGTGCTTAGAGTCCAGAGGGTATCATTGGAGAGTGTTGGATCTGATACAAAGTCCCAGAATTTTCTCCATGGTTTTCAGTAAAAATGATGTGAGGCTGATAGGTCTATAAGACCTAATCCTCTCTGGGGATCTTTTTCCCGCTTTTGGGATAAAAATCACCCGAACCTCCCTCCAGCATTTTGGAACATATTCCAAGCTGTAGGTGGCTCTTAAGAGTATAGTAAGATAAGGCAGCAAAGTCTGCAGGTCTTGTTGTAAAAAGGCGGGGTATATGCAGTCCCCTCCCGGAGATTTGATCTCCGGTCCAGCCTATCCGTTCCGGCATAAAAAACTGCCTCGAGAACTCGTGAGCGCCCTTTGGAACCAGATACGGATGTACGCTACTTGCGTTGGATTTTTCCTGATTCCTCAGTACTACACAATCTGGGAAGTGACCTCTCACTAGACATTCCAGAGTCTCCTCTCTGGTTGTGGTTGTCTCTCCACTTGGTTTCCTAACAGATCCCAAGGGATTCCTGTGCTCCAAGGAGAGTACCTTCTGGAGTCGACACGTCATAGGTAGTTTGTCTATTTTCTTACAGAAGTCTCTCCAGCTTAGTCTTTTGCTCTGCCTAAGAGATATCCTAATAGTCAAACTAAACGCAATGTTTTTAATGAATTAAATAAATTATATAGATTTTTTTGTATATACCTGTGAAGTTTTATTTTTTTACTAACCCGAACCCGATCCCAAAATTTTGCGGGTTCGAAACCCTGTTTTAAATATAATTTTTGAAATATTGATGATCGCTATCTTACAAATAACGAATAGCCAATTAATTTGATATACATTTTCAGAGATATTAATGATCATGATATTCTTAGTAATTTTAACTGTTGAATGGTACTTTTCTGAGTTTTGAAGGTTTTATAGTTTATATCTTTAAGGGTTGCGTTTGTGAGTACAAATGGAGATAAATGGAAGGAATTGTTGGACTGTAGGATGTTATCAGTTAATTTACTAAGGTTGAGGGGTAGTGTGGTTGTGGAAAATTTGCGGAATTAGTGAAGGAAATCATTAGAATATGCAGCTGGTATAAATTATACTTAATTATATATAATTGTTAGATCGTCTCCGAGCTACAGAAATATTGGTGAATTCTCGCTCAGCATCCAGAAACTCCAAGCATCCAGCTGTTATGTAGCATAGAAATTGTATTGTCTTGTGATAACTATTTTATTTTATTTATCACCTACTAATTTATATAAGTTAAATTCTATTGTAAGTAGTAAAGATATAGTATAATGGTGAATTATTAATTTAATTTAGTTTCCAGAGATACCTGGGAAATTCTATTTGAGCTTTATTCGTAAATATCCTATATATATGTAGTACTTAACTAAATTATTAGTGATTCCAGAATTTTTTAGGGCCGTAACATAATCAATTTTTAAATTATATGATATAATTTTATAAATAATTAACTTCAACATTATTAATTTCCCTTTTTCTAGATCTGTAGGAAATTGCTGATTAGTTTTAGTTTAATAGTATGGTTAACGTTTTATAAAATCTAGTTCCAGTATGTTAGTAGTAGACTCAAATGCTTCAAATACTTTCGATGTCAAGCTTAACAGATTTGTAGTGGTAGAACGTTGTCGGATGAACACATGTTGTTGATGATATTAAAATACAGATAATTAGTTATAATCAGTTCAAATAATTTAGGTATGGATGATAGTATGGATATTCCCCGATAATTTTTGATATCATAACGTTTACTAGATTTGAAGATTGGGATACTGATTGACTTTTTCCATCTCGCAGGAAAAATGCTATTCTTCAGAGAAGCATTGAAAACTAAAGATAAAGGCAATTAACTGAGATCTTTAACAATACTTGTTGGCATATTATCAAAACCACACCCATATTTCATTTTAGATATACCATCGATTACATCAGTCACAGAAATAAATGACAATTCTATTAGATTATGATGATAATGTCCAGAGTGAAATGTAGAGGTGGGACTAGCCCGCTATAGTTTCTTACGAGTATAAACAGCTTGGTAAAAATTCCAAATAGTTGACATATATCGTTTACATTGAGTTCGATGTTCAACGTTCCACAACGACCTTCTATCGAATACTAATTAATCAATGAGGTTATCACCGTTTAGGAATGCGTTGGGTTCAAGGCTGGACAGTAATGAAAATACAAATTACAATATGTAACTTGTATTTTAGTTAAGCCGCGGCCAGAAGATTGCAAATAATACACGAATATGATGCTATTTGTGAAATGACAAATCGTGTGGACAGAAAACAAATACAAATATACATATTTGTGCTCTATTCACTATAGAGGCGATCGTAGTAGAGAGCCAAATTCATATTTGTCCAATATCGCAAACGTCATATTCGTTTACTATTTGCAATCGCCTGGCCGCGGCTTAACTCGTTTTCCAAGTAACAGTATCTTGTATTTTAATTACTTAAATTCTAGATAATTTTAATTTGTATTTTAATTACATCAGTTTTTGTAATTTTTTGTTTACTTTTTTACAAGGCTTATTAAGATTTGGTTCCAGAGCCATCATCCTAAAAGCTAATGTTAATGATCATTGTTTTAATGACACGTTTTTTCACTAAGCGAATTTTGTCAAATCAAATTTATCAATTTAGAGATGCAAAGCAATTGTAACTTGTATTTTAATTACTGAGTTTGTGCTCAGACACTTGAATCCTCAATATACTTTTCTGCCACTGAATAACTTTTACATGCTCCGTATCTTTTCAGTGTGGTAAGATCAACAACACACCTGCATTTGCAAGAAGAGTAATAGACGTGCGGTGGAAGTCATGACCCGTATACAATTCAAAATTACTTAAACCAAGAAATTCAGCAATTTTTCTGGGCATTCCTCCAATATTGTGAATGCCAACTCTCTCTCGTTTCTATGTATATCCAACGAACAGCATATTTTGCGACCGATTTTTCGAAGGTTCGAAGGTTCGAGGTTCGAAACAACTCTAAAACCTCCATTCCGTCGAGTTCATTGAAGACAGTAAATACTATTTTCTGATAGTTTTTTGTATGAGAAATAGTAACTACTAATTGTGAACCTGTATCTTGGACGTCGCCAATACAAATGTTATGCAACTCCTCTCGACGACAGCCGCCAGCTATTCAAATCATAGCAACAACTTTTATCGAAAGGTACTGTTCATCACATGCTTCCTTCAGGAAATGATTTACTTGAACCGGTTGGTGACCTATTGACTGCTTCTTCAAAAAGGATATCAATTTAGAATAGCAAGAAATATCCAAATTTTCATGCAAGAACAACATTGACTTCATCATTGAATATTTTGACGACTACAATTAATTAACTATCTACATGATAACGGTAACTAAAGAAACAAGCGCTGTGAATTTAAATCGTAGCTTAGTAATTTAACATTTTTAAACATTCTTTTAGAATTTTAGCTTAGAATTGAGACAGTATATCCATATTCGATTTCTTAAAATGTTAGTTTTTGTAATATGTAATATATTGTGTTTTGCTCATTAATGCATATTAATTAATTTAGATTAAAGAATATTTAAAATAATTGAATTTTCACTATTTAACATAGTTCCAGAATTAATCATTATTATAGGGATTAAAATTAATCCTGAGTTTCAGAATTAAATTTTAGCTTGAATCAACTCTCCGGGATCATTTAGTAGTGAATAAGCTGTAGTTTAGAAATTGTGTTGTCCTGTGCTAATTATTTTTACTAACTATCGATCGCCTTGGTGTCTGTAACCGAGTCGAGTCTATCCCAACTAATAATCCTATCCTATCCTTCGGTTTTGTTATATGTAAACGGGTGTACGGTGTGTGAGTTCCTGCTATAATGCTTGGCCGTACATCCTAATCAATCAAATCAATCAATCAATTAATTGTGTTTTGAATAAAATCAAACTACTTGTGATGCCCAAAATTTCAGGCTCCCCTCCCACTTCCAGAACCTAGCCAATATTGCTTTTAATTAATTAAATAAAGAGTGAAGCGAGAGTTATTTGAAGCGCCATGTTCGGCACCTAAATAAAAGCGCCGGCCAGTAGTTTCTAAAAATATAAAGTAAAACTTGTTGAAAGTTATTGAATTTAGTATTATAAAACACAAAATATTAAAATTTTTTGATATCACTCTCAACCGCAATTCTATCATAAAACGATAAAACCATCACACACAATCATTGAACATTATAAAAAATACTGTAAATAAATCAACATTTACTGATAATTTAGTATTTTTTAAAAATTATAAACTTTTATCATAAAATAATTCTTAAAAAAATATCTTCATAAATATTCTGAGAACAAATGTCGTTATCACCGATTTTTGTCATTTTTATTTAATTCTATATCATGTTTATTATTTTGGAGTGGGTAACTAACAAACATGCTACATACACTATACATACCTACGTATGTATAATTTTCAATGCAAACGTGTATACCTTGGCCATCCAATAATAATGTGATTTACGCTTAAGAAAATTTTCATTTTCTCAGGTAATCATCCGGTGAATACTTTTCGGTGACACAAGAAACTCTTGTTAGGACGGAAAGTAATTTTTTGGTTACGATCATTTTTTTTTTGTAGGCCCCGCTGTAATTTTATATAAATTAACGGACGTGTATATAAAATATAATACATGTACGCGGACACAACAAAACAAAAAAAAAAACTAAACTAATACCATTCAAGGCCAAGAAACTAAAATACAACAAATAAGAAAACAGAAAAGTAAAAACTTGTTTCTATCGTTTCGAGTTAGTTGTCTGTTGTAGTAGAGTTACATACAAACATGGACGTACTAAATGTAATTGGGAAAAGGATTACTATAATATCGATTTCAAATTTCAAGTGAAAATTGCAATCCTTGTCATAATTTTGTTAATAATAACATGCGTGAGTTTTTTTTTTTTATATCACCTGAAAAGGAAATGTGTAGATATATACTACCTACACCACCTTTCCGTCCACACATGGATATATTCGTTTTGTGCACCCCATTCTCATTGTTTGGGTTTTTATCGCCCTATATTTTGTTTTCATGTAAATTTTTAACATAATCATACCTCATACGTACATATACGTGCATTTATACAACCGTATATGTACTTAGTATGGATACTAAATGTACTACAACCATAAAACACTCGTATATAAATAAACTTCCAACTATCTTATTATTCCATCTTTAATTATTCTTTTGTATATAAAGAGTATATAATGTGTACACACACACACACACGTGTCTCGCTACAATTAAACTTGTATGCGTAATATTTTTCTGTATTGTTGTTATCACTTCGATGCGAGTGGATCAAACATTCGTAATTCTTAGCTTTAAAACTACAAGAGAGAGAATTAAGACGTGTGTGACGTAAAATTTTATATTTTGTTTAATTTTATTTTGTTGTCGTTTTAATTTTTTTATAAGTAAAAAAAAAAAAAAGATGAGAATACAAAAGTATATAATATGTACATATATGTATACCCGTTAAAATATTTTTTGTAAGCTCTTAGTTGGGAAAAAGACAACAATTGGTGATAACCGAGTTTTTTTTTTTTGAATCATTTGAACGACACATCATTCATTCTGCACAGCTCGAGAGTTACAAAATATGCAGAAGTTAAAAAAATAATTTTCTTATATTTAACAAACACTACGTATACTTACCAGGAATTCTGTGTCATCTTTAATTCCGTAACATAATGCCTCATTTATATGCAAAATCTTAAGAAATACCTACATTACATTTATTTGCAATATACGTTGTTCATATATTACGTTTGCAGAAGAATTGTTATTTTAGAGCAGTGGTGCCCGTGATGCCACTGGTTGGTGTACTGGCAAACTTTTTTTTTTACGGAAATTTAATGTTAACATCTCTTCGCCAAGATATACAGAAAATAGAGGTAGTATACAGGGTGTCCGGGTTTAGGATGCTGATCCGTCATGGGGTGATTCCTTGGTTCATTCTGAGAAACAAATCGTATGAGGAGGGGGGATCCATTTTTGATATCCTTTGAGATACAGGGTGTTTAAAAAATTTGGTTCAGAAAAAAAGTACACCCAAATATTAAACTGTAACGCTCAAAATATTTATCGGAGAGCAACTAACTTAATCTTATTTGGTTGGTAATCGTATAGGCTATTATTAAGGTTTAAATGGTTATCTTGTATCTGCATCCGTTTGAGAGCTATGGTGATTTAAAGTAAAAAAAAAATATTTGTTTTTTATAAAATCGAGTTTTTCTCCAAAAAAACCGTTATGATTTTTTCTTTGGTTTATTTAATTTTAATTTGTCATGATCTCCTCTACAATCCCTCAAAACAAAGTTTGGGTGGAGGAGTTATAAAAGGTGCTCAAAATGTGCTGCTTGTGATTGAATACACGCTAATATTCGTTTAAGTATGCCTTTGGTTATTTCAATTCTTGGTAATTCTTCCCTTATCTGTTGTGCTGCTGTGTGTATTCGTTGTATAAGTTCTTCTTTTGTTTCAATTTCTTTGGAGTATACAAGCGCCTTCATCCTTCCCCATACATAAAAATCCAATACCGTAAGATCGGGGGATCTTGCAGGCCAATGAATTGGACCATTTCTTCCAATCCAATTATTTGGATAATTTTTGTTAAAAAAATTCCTAACATTATTATGGTAGTGACAAGGTGCACCATCATGTTGGTAGGTATGCGAGAATCTACTTAAAATGGGAACATCATCAAAAAGGAGTGGCAAATCGTTTTGCAAAAAATTGTAAATAACGTTCACCATTTAATCTAGGTGGTAATATGAATGGTCCAATTAATTTATCGTCAATTACACCAGCCCATACGTTTACACTGAATCGGTGCTGAAATGATATTTGTTTTTTCGAATGAGGATTTTCAGCGGCCCACGTGTGTAGATTGTGAAAGTTTGTTATGCCATCTCTTGTGAATTGAGATTCATCCGTCCATAGGATACGTTTCACAAAACTTGCATTGTCCAAATTTCTTTCCATCAACAAATTACAAAATTCTAATCTTGTAGTTCGGTCTATCGGTAATAGTTGTTGAACGGGTGTTGTATGGTATGGATAAAGATTCTCCTTGTGCAATACTTGATGAATTCGATAGCGAGAGACGTTTAATTGTAAAGCGAGCCTCCTTATGCTAATAGAAGGATTTGCTGTTACATTACGGATTATACCTTCGTCGACATCCAAATGGTTTGGTGAGACTGAATGGGGCTCCGCCCGGGTATTCAATCTTGTTACGATATTTGGCAGTCTCCTATGAATATTTATAAATACTCTTGCGTCAGGAATGCGACATGTTGGAAATCTGAGTTGATATTCATTGCGAGCTCGTGCTGTATTACCATCGCAAAATCCGTAAACAAAATGGATATCAATGTACTTCTCACCTGAGAACTGTGCCATTATTATATTAATTTTATTAAATTAATTAAAATTTTGATTCACAACACTGATACAACATTAGATAATATCTCGAAACTAATGACTGAATCTGAAAATATTTAGCTTTTGTTTTTTCAACATTTAAACAAATGAGTTGATAATCATCGCCTACTGTTTTACAGATCAAAATAAAATTGGTAAAATATTAACACTATAACATCTCTTAATTAGATTGAGAATAAACGGAATACGAAGAAAACTATGGCACGTGGGTACAAGTAATGTATTGGGGGATTGTAGAGGAGATCATGACAAACTAAAATTAAATAAACAAAAGAAAAAATCATAACGGTTTTTTTGGAGAAAAACTCGATTTTATAAAAAACAAATATTTTTTTTTTACTTTAAATCACCATAGCTCTCAAACGGATGCAGATACAAGATAACCATTTAAACCTTAATAATAGCCTATACGATTACCAACCAAATAAGACTAAGTTGGTTGCTCTCCGATAAATATTTTGGAAGTTACAGTTTAATATTTGGGTGTACTTTTTTTCTGAACCAAATTTTTTAAACACCATGTATCTCAAAGGATATCAAAAATGGATCCCCCCTCCACATACGATTTGTTTCTCAGAATGAACCAAGGAATCACCCCATGACGGATCAGCATCCCAAACCCGGACACCCTGTATTCCCGTGTCTCATTTCGTCTTTCTTTGCACATCACGTCCAGTGCTGTCGAAGTGAGTACGATTGGAGTATTTATACTAGTTTCGGGTAGGGTACGAAATTCTGCTTTTTATAATTCTGCTTTATATAATTCTGTTTTACATAATTCTGTTTCACAAAATTCTGGTTCACAAAATTCTGTTTCATAAAATTCTGCTAAAAATTAATTCTGCAATTAAATTTTTTGCCGCAAAAAAATTAATTGCAGAATTAATTTTTAGCAGAATTTTATGAAACATGTACATAATTTTTATTTACAGTGTTTATACATATATGCTGTAATTTAGTACAAAATATTGTATTAACAAAGTATCTTTGCTGATTTTGTCTTTGTAGAAAAAATAACAGATTAATTCTTTCCTTGATACATATTATACTGAACACGTAATCAAAACAAAGTTAAAAATAAATTCAAAATGGACGTTAGCATCATTAAAAGTAACAAAGGTCAAAACAAACTTAATGTTAACGGTTATTTTTATTATTTTGAAAGAAAGCACAAGAAAGGAACTTTTAGTTGGGCTTGCGCTAAAAGAATATCCTTGCACTGTAAAAGCAGAGTTACCACTATAATGGAGGATGCGATACACGAAATTAAGAAAGAACAATGGGAGAAGCATACCCATCCACCAGTGGCCAGTGATCTGGAAGTTTGCACTACAAACAATCACATTAAAACTTTAGCCACAACATCAGGAAATAAACCATCACCAATTATAAGAAATTCTGTTGTTCAATGTCAGAATTCAAAAGGAGGGATTAAAAAACTGTATGGAAATTCCGTATCGTTCTCTTTAGAAATTAGGATGATAAAGAGTCTAGCCTTTGTTTCAGGAAGTTAATCCGTATTACATAGAATTAAAAGAGATGTTTCAACACAGAGAATCCGTAAAGTTTGGAAACTGGTTTGAAAAAAATTATTTGGGGACAACAAATCGGTCATTATATTCTCCAATATTTTGGACAGTGAACCAAAGCAAACCCGGAATGGAATATTTCCCGAGAACCCAAAACAGTGTTGAAGCATGGCACCGACGTTTGAATGTGGTAGTCGGGAAATGCCATGCACGGCTTTATAAATTGATAGATGATTTGTCAAAGGAGATGATAATGTCAAAAATGCAGGTGGAAAAAATAAAATCGGGAAATTACATTAGAAAGAAAAAATCGATCATTCAAAAAAGAGAAAAAAAATAGTAAAAATTATAAAAAAACGTCCCAAGATGGGAAAACAAGATTTTCTCAAAAGAATCGCAATTAACTTATCTCTATAAACTCAAACATTCGATGGTTTGAACGTTTGCTTAAAATTTGTAAACCAATAATTTTATTAAAATTAAATTAAATAAAAAAGATATCCAATTTATTTTTTGGTTATATATTATTGTGTGTGTGTGTGTGTGTGTGTGTGTGTGTGTGTGTGTGTGTGTGTGTGTGTGTGTGTGTGTGTGTGTGTGTGTGTGTGTGTGTGTGTGTGTGTGTGTGTGTGTGTGTGTGTGTGTGTGTGTGTGTGTGTGTGTGTGTGTGTGTGTGTGTGTGTGTGTGTGTGTGTGTGTGTGTGTGTGTGTGTGTGTGTGTGTGTGTGTGTGTGTGTGTGTGTGTGTGTGTGTGTGTGTGTGTGTGTGTGTGTGTGTGTGTGTGTGTGTGTGTGTGTGTGTGTGTGTGTGTGTGTGTGTGTGTGTGTGTAATCGTATTTGTGTAGTCGTGTGTCTGAGTATGTGTGTGTGTGTTTTTTTTTCTTTTTTTAATACGCTGGTAGGTGGAAAATCTTCCGAAGACACCGTCGACCCATGTCGCCGGTAGTGTAAGATTTCTACTCACTAAAAACCACCTCCTTCTTCTGACCGTATTCCCCGTGGCACGACCGTAAGGTATTTCTTCGCGGGAACGGAAATAAGTACCGATCCCATATTCTGATTCGCTCTTAAATTTGGCCAACAAAAACCGCAACACCCGTCGCTGTTGCTTCTTTAGGTATGCGAAGTCTAAGTACACCACTGTACATAATATTCCATAACAATGGACCCAACACCGAACAGCAATTATTTTATCTGAGTAGACAATAGATGAATAACTTAATGACAAAAACTATTTTTAAAAAAACAGAATTTTGTAAAACAGAGTTTTATAAAACAGAATTTTGCAAAACGGAATTTTTCAAAGCAGAATTTTTCGAGAAACTAAAATTTCGAAAAAACAGAATTTTGTAAAAACAGAATTTTTTAAAACAGAATTACGTATCGATCCCAGTATATTCCCGTGTCTCATTTCGTCTTTCTTTGCGCATCACGTCCAGTGCCGTCTAAGCGTGTACGATCGGAGTATTTGTACTACTTTCGCCTAGTGGTTACTCCTGTACTCCTCTATTTCATTCTGTACTTCCCTGTTCTAATAACTACTGTACTAATAATAGTTTTTTTCAGGCAAAACCCCATAAAACAGTTTTCTTGCAGTAATGTGCTAGTCACTTTAGCAGACAATATCAATTCAAACATGTCAAATTTGCGAACTAAATTACCTCAACTTCACAATGTTTTTTTCAGAATGTGAATATTTGTTACCAGATAAACTCAAACATGATAGAGAGTACTTGATTTTAACAAAAAACTTTTATCTGCTTTGGCCAAATATTTAGATTAGGGCCTCCTGAATACAAAAATTATGCTCGAAGACAAATTTTGCCCCATTTATCCTTACCGCACAAACACGATGTGTGGAAGTCTGGATTTACAATACCGCAACATCCTTCCATAAGCTTAGACTAGGACCCTCTTTTATAGGGATATAAAAATAATACTGTAAGATAATTTCTGCAGTCATTTAACCTTTTCAGACTAGAAAGTTGTATGGAAGTCTGAATTTATGCAGTGTGATATGGGAAATTTTATTTGCCCAATACGCCTTGACATCAATATTCTCAAATCCTTTGCTTACAGTTGAATAAAATCCAGTCTCCCTTGCATCTTTCTTGTCTAACAAGGTTAAATTCTGACAGCAAAAATTGTCTTTCAGTTTTATTTTGACATTCTCCTTCTCGCCTAGGTTGGATATAGGTAGGAATAGTATGACCATACTTCCTGCAAATTGCAGGAGGAACCAGAAGAATAATAATTTCAGCAAAATTTAATTTGAACTCCAACCCAAATGACTGGCTCAATGTGTACTCTTTATATATATACATATATATATATATATATATATATATATATATATATATATATATATATATATATATATATATATATATATATATATATATATATATATATATATATATATATATATATATATATAGTTACATGCGCAAGATAAAGCTGACTGCATTCCTTTCCCACCATTCAAATGCAACATCAGCAAAAACAATCAAGTTGAAACCTTTGAACAAAAGATACCGGATGGAAAATATCGTATGATAATATTTTGATAACATAGCATTAATTGTTGTATAGAATAAAAATTAAATGTTAAAATAGTTAGTTCTAGTTTACTCGTGTTTAGTTTAACATCTTAATAAATAAATTGTAAGAAAATTATTAAATAAATATTTATTTTATTCAACTCACGGTATTCTGACTCGTAATTGGCGCAGCCGTCCGGGCGAAAGTCTTGTTCTAAAAATTGTAGTGAAAGTGCAAGTGAACAAACATTCTGTGTAGTGAAAACAGTGCTTTGTACTTTGCAGTGATCCCGTCTGAATTAATTTTCTCTTGGTTGTGCGGAAATTCTGTAGTTGCTAGAAAGTTTTTTAAACGGAGTAGAATATACTCGCTTGATTGAGAATCGTAGAACACGGAGTACAATATACTCGCTCGATCAAGAATCGTTTTAAAAAAACCCACGTAAGTTACGATAGAAGAGACGCACACTCGGTGAAAATTTTCTTTTGACATCCTCGGCTAAAGGTATTACCACCCAAAGGACTTGCGTATCACGCCGACCACACTACATAGCATATTTTCAGTACCCGCTGTCATCTACACCACGACTAAACACAAAAAAAAAATTAATTTCAGGTAAGAATTCTTTAATATTTTTTTGTAAATTTGTATTCTGTGTCATGTACCACTAGATAGGCGTGCACAGAATCCCATTAAGCGTATTTTGTTGACCAAAATTGAATTCGAATTATTTTGGGTTTATTTGTTTTCCAAGAAAATAGCCAATTTGATTTAATTGACAAAAGCCAACCTTTCCAAATAAAATATAAATTTAATATGTATTGTGACTCTGCTGGCAGGTATCATAACTAAGAATTAGAATTATTTTTAATTAAACCCAAGTTTTTTTTGGGTTAATGTTATTCTTGCGGGGATTTATCCTATGCAATTGTTGTTGTAAATTTGTCAAGGAAATACGCTAATTATCAATTTAAATTTTTTTTATTGTGTTTTGTTTAAAAAACAAACTTCTTACCGCCACGCTATTGCGCACTACTAGATAGACGCAACAGCCGGTGCTACTACCATCGCATACTACAAGATAGGTGCGAAAACAGGCAAAAACTGAATCACAAGTCGTAGTTATTCAACAAAACGAATTCTATCTGGGAAAAGAAAAAGGCTATCAAGTTAATATTTGACGAAAATAGAAACTTACGGCAAATAGCGAAGGATACACGCCAAGAAATGGAGTGGGATCAAATTAACGCACAATTAGCCGCGATAGCTATTCAATTGACAAACGTAAGTCAAAAACAATCCGAACAGGACCAAGTATTAACATATCTTGGCCAAAAACTCGAAACACCAGTTAAACCAATTGTTCCACAGGAACCAACGCACGACAACCAAAAGATTGCCGACATATTTAGGATCCCCGATCAGATCAAGTCCATTCCCTCCTTTGATGGGAATAAAAGGCAAGTAACTGCATGGCTGAAAACAGCCGAAGAAACGTTATCCTTGTTTGCAGAACTAGTTTCGCAAGCACAATTCAAGATGTACACACAAGCAGTTAAAAACAAAATTGAGGGTAAGGCAAAGGATATCCTATGCCTCGCCGGAGACCCGGAATCTTTTCCGGAAATCAAAGCGATCCTGCTTGAAGCTTTGGGCGACAAGCAGGAGCTCTCATACTACAAGTCCCAACTGTGGGCAAATAAACAACAAGACACGATGAACATTTATAGCTTCTACAAAAGAACTAAGGAAATCGTGCAAAACATTAAATGCATTGCGAAACAAAACGCAACTTATTATGCTTCCTGGAATGCGATTTCCACATTCATCGAGGAAGATGCGCTAGCGGCGTTTATCTCAGGCCTGAAAAAGCCTTACTTTGGATACGCCCAAGCCGCCAAACCCAAAAGCATAGAAGAATCATATGCCTTCCTATGCAAATTTACTAGTAACGAAACAATTTCTGACACTTATAAAAAGAATCAAAGTCAGACTGTTCATTCGAAAGTAACCCAGTTGAATACCAACCATTCGAAATATAACCTGGTACAAAATAAACCCAAAGACATTCCGAATTTCCAAACTAAAAGGTTAGATAGGCCTCCTACAGAGTATATGGACGTAGATCCCTCATCGAGGACCAGAAACTCCGGTAACAAAAAGTTTACTTATAATACCCACGAAGTCCTCCCAGACGACGATAATGGTGTGGAAATTTCTAACACAGAAACATTACACGACAATGAAAATTCCAATTTGGGAAATTTTCAGGAGGATCTCGACTCAGATAAGGAAAGTTAAATTTCCTGCCGTATCTCAAATGTCACGCTGCCAATAACCAATACATTACCCTATTATTGGACACAGGTGCCAATAAAAATATAATCAAACCGAATATCATACCTAACCATCTCTTAAAATCCCAAAATACATCAGTGAAGAAAATTTTAGGTGTCCACAACCTAACAAAAAAAGGTACAGCAAATCTTATAAGTAAAAATTTACCTCCCCAAACCTATTATGAGTTGAACTTCCACAATTTTTTCGATGGTATCATCGGATCTGAATCAATGGCGAAGATGAACGCTAACATCGATTACAGATCCAATACTATATCTCTTAACAACCACAAGTTTCAGTTTTACCGTTACTATCCAGCGGAAAGTTTCTATCACCATACGGTCACCTTTCATACTTCAGAAAACGGCGACTGGGCACTACCCCAATATGTAGTACTCAACAGTCAAATTACTGTCCAACCCGGTTTTTATAAGGCCGCTAATCTGAAAACGACCGTTAAAATTTTAACTAGTGAACCAATTCCACCGAAACACTTACCAACACTCACATTCAAGATTAATAATTTCGAAAACATGAAACCAATACCGATTTCGAGTGATGTTGATATTGCTAAAGAAGATATAAAGAAAATACTTCGCACAGACCACCTCAGTACACAAGAATTAACATTTCTCATTGACACAATTTATAACAACCGCACAGTCCTCTTAAGACCTAACGAAAAATTGTCCGCTACAGTCGGAATCAACATTATCACACGTGATGAAGCCCCGGTCTACACCAAAACTTATAGATATCCCCACTACTTTAAAGCAGATGTAGAAGAACAGATCCAAGAAATGCTTAATAATGGGATAATTCGACATTCTCATAGCCCCTACTCAGCGCCTATTTGGGTGGTCCCCAAAAAAGCAGACGCTTCAGGCAAACGCAAAGTACGGGTTGTGATTGATTATAGGAAACTAAACGAAAAGACAATCGACGACAAGTACCCAATTCCTCAAATAGAGGAGATATTGGATAATCTGGGAAAGTTTTACCACACTGGATTTAAAATCAGGCTTTCACCAAATCCTAATGGATGAAAACTCGCAAGCAAAAACTGCATTTTCCTCAGATAGAGGACACTTTGAGTTCTGCAGGATGCCGTTTGGATTAAAAAATGGTCCGGCGACGTTTCAACGCGTCATGAACAACGTACTCCAGGGACTTGTTGGTAAAATTTGTCACGTTTATCTCGACGACATCGTCGTTGTCGGAGAAAACCTGAAATCACACTTGAATAACTTGAATACCATTTTACATAGGCTCTCAGAATTCAACCTTAAAATCCAACTCGATAAATGTGAATTTATGAAGAGAGAAACCGAGTTTTTGGGCCATCTCATAACACCAGATGGTGTAAAACATAATAGAGACAAAGTACAAAAGATCTTGGACTGGCCGTTACCAAAAAACCAGAAAAAAATTAAACAATTCCTCGAACTCTCCGGATATTACAGGAGATTCATAAAAGATTATTCAAAAATCGCGAGGAACATGACGAAGTACTTAAAGAAGGAAACACCTCTAAATCTGGCAGACCCAGATTATGTCAGATCCTTCGAAACACTCAAAAACACTATTGCAACCGATCAAATACTTACCTATTCGGATTTCTCTAAACCATTTATATTAACGACAGACGCTTCGGATTTCGCGCTTGGCGGCGTTCTTTCCCAAATCCAAAATAGTGTCGAGAAATCCATCGCGTTCGCATCCCGTACCCTAAATTCAACAGAAGCGAGATATGCAACCAATGAAAAAGAGGCTCTGGCCATAATTTGGGCGGTAAAAAAGTATCAGCCTTACCTTTACGAGAACAAATTCACCCTGGTAACTGACCATAATACTCTCACATTTCTCAAGTCCTCTGAAAAGAATTCCAAGATCTTACGATGGAGATTGGAACTAGAAAACTACGACAACAATGTCGTATACAAGGAAGGCAAAGCCAACGTCGTTGCAGACGCGCTTAGCCGCTTACCAAGCATTAACACTAAAGAAACACACACGAATGAATTACTAGATCGCAACTCTGTACGCGAATCCAGCGAACGTCCAATATATAACACACAATCTACCGACGACATCGAAACGATTCATTCGGCAGATACCTCGGATGATTATTTCATCCACTTTTATGACAGACCTATAAACTACTATAGAAACCAATTAATCTTTAAAATCTCAAATCTTGATACAGTTATCTCAGAAAACATCTTCCCAAACTTTAAAAGAATTAATGTTTCTAAAAAAGTGTTCGGAACGGACGATGTTATGTGCTTTCTAAAAGAGTACCACAATGGGAAACAATCGGCAATTATGGCACCCGAGAGTTTATACAATACAATTCAAGAAACCTTTAGACAACATTTTTGTCAACCTGGCCACTTTGTCTTTGTGCCAAAAATGGTTGAGGATGTTACCAATGAAGAAAGACAGAACGCACTAATCATCAAAGAACATCAAAGGGCCCACAGGAGCACTATCGAAGTGGAAAGGCAATTAAGGCGAGCATTTTTCTTCCCAAGAATGAGAAACAAAATTAGAGTTCACATCAATGCTTATAATATTTGCAACAAGCACAAATATGACCGCAAGCCCTATAACATCAAAATATCCAAAAAGCAAATTCTTGTCAATAATAGACTCCTTTTCCAAACATTTACAAATGTTACCAATGGAAACGAAAAATATCACCGATGTAACCTGTGCTCCCAATAAATACTTCAGCCTTTTCGGAATACCAAACAGTATTGTGTGCGATCACGAAACTACATTTCAATCCGTACAAATGAGAGAATTTCTGAATAATCTTCATATCCAATTAGAGTACGCACCATCTTCAGAATCTAATGGGAAGATCGAAAAGATCCAGTTGCATTGTATAACAACAGCGTGCACTCTGCCACCGGCTTCACGCCGAATGAAGTGATTTTCAATCAAAACAATTCCACTAACCCCGCAGAAATTCAAGCACGAGCACACGAAATATTCCAAACAGTTCACGATCATTTGCAAAAAGCATCCACAAGAATGGAAAGATACAACTCTGACAAGGAAAAACCACCCGACCTTACAGAAGGTCAAACGGTGTTCCTCAAACCCAACATCAGGACGAAGTCTCAACCGAGAGGAATTGAGACAAAAATTCAGAATGTTGCGCTGAAAACATTCCACACAAGTAGAAACATTAAGCGGAATCACAGTAAAATAAAAAGATTGAAAAAACAAAATTAATTAAAATCAATTTTTCTTATCATTTCAGATAAATCTTAGTAAAACTTTAATATTGTTAATTTAATATTCAATTGAAAGCTTAAATTTACGCTTTTAATTCAAAAAAAATATATAAACTAACATTTACAATGCATTTCATGCATTTCATTATGAAACTACTTACAGTAACAATAACTTTACAAATCTGTTTTAGTCAAAAATTTGAAATAAAAAATTTACACGAAGACCCAATTTTATTGCTTAAATTTAAACCATGTAAAATACAAACAGGGGTCATAAAAATTATACATCCTATTAACCTAACAAATTTAGAAATTACCATAAACCCAATCAGCAGAATTGTTAAAAACAAATTAGATGATAAGTTAGAATTAAACAAGATCATACAACATAAATATACAGAATTAGTTAATAACTTCCATCAAATAATACCGAAACAGAGGATACGACACAAACGTTGGGACACCTCGCCTGGAAATGGATGGCAGGCACTCCCGATGCCGAAGATCTCCGGCTAATCAAAGGCACGATGAACGAACTCATCAATGCAAATAACCAGCAGTTTCACGTCAATGAGCAAATCAATCAAAGATTCGAAATTATCACAAGCACCGTAAACAGAGCAATGCGGAATACTACTATAGCCAATACCGTGATACTCACTGAAATCGATATGATCGCCACGATTATAAACATCGACACAGTAAATACGATACTTGAAGATATCCAAGAGACAATAGTCAGGACAAAGATCGAAGCGCCAAGCAATCGGATCCTCACACTGACAGAAATTTTAAAGATTAAGGATCTCCTAGTCAGCCAGGGCATCAATGTAACGCTACCAGACGAAGCGCTTAAATACGTAACACTCAAAATCGCCATTAACAAAGACACGCTTCTATATATCCTACAAGTATCTAAAATGGAAGAGGAAGACTCCGTCATTTTGAATATAATACCTTTAGTCGTCAACAACACAATTATACCCGATTACCCACGACATTTAATTAAATCTAAACAGAAGGTATTCACGACATTAAATCATAACACCTTCGTCCAAAAACACTCCGACATTAAGGAGTTTCGGCATAGTTGCATCAGACCATTAATAATGGGAGCTAGAAGTCAGTGCAATATTACGTCAGAAACACAAACTACCGTTCAATATATCGCAGAAGATAAACTTCTCCTCATTAATGCCAAGAATGAAACGCTATACTCGAACTGTGGGCCCAACAATAGAGAATTAACAGGGAATTTTTTGGTAGACTTTTTCAATTGTACGCTGACTTTCCGTGACAAAAAGTTCCACTCGCATGAAGTAGAAACTGAGATGCAGGTAATTCAAGAAGTAATGCATCAAGCCACACGTCAATTAATCGCCTCCTTGAGCGTTGATGTTCTCAATCAAGAAAACATCGAGAATAGAAAACGGTTGACGCACGTGTATTTAAAACAAGCAGATCATCAAAACTGGATGTTGACCCTGTCAGGAGGAATGTCTGTCTCAACAATAGGTATAATCATATTGATCGTCTACATTCGTATAGCTCACCGCTCATCCACAATAAACATCAACGATTCGAGTAAAACATCATCGCCCACATCCACCGCTTTGCCTACCACATCCTACTCCGAAGTACTCTCCAAATATGGCATCCTACCAAAGGCCGAGGACGCCCTTTCTCCACCACCCGGAGGAGTTATATGCCCAAGATAAAGCTGACTGCATTCAATTCCCACCCATTCCAATCAAGTTGAAACCTTTGAACAAAAGATACCGAATGGAAAATATCGTATGATAATATTTTGATAACATAGCATTAATTGTTGTATAGAATAAAAATTAAATGTTAAAATAGTTAGTTCTAGTTTACTCGTGTTTAGTTTAACATCTTAATAAATAAATTGTAAGAAAATTATTAAATAAATATTTTTTTTATTTAACTCACGGTATTCTGACTCGTAATTATATACAGGGTGGCTGAGACCAAGTGTTACCAAATGAAAACGCTGTAATTTTTTTAATTTTGATTATTTTTTATTGAAATTTCGTGGAATATGTTGAAAACATATTACATTTTATGAAAAACATGTTACTGCTCGATATGACCTCCTTTGGCTTTGATTATTTGATTCAGTCTTCCATAGAAAGCATTGCATGCTGACCGAACGTGGGCTTGCGGAATTTTATTCCATTCTCGAACAAGAGCTGACTTCAATGCATCAACACTTTCGTATTTTTTAGTGGACACCTTACTCTCCAAAATGGACCATATGGAGAAATCCATGGGATTCAATCTGGTGAATATGGTGGCCATTCTTTCGACGAAATCAGCCGCGGAACGCAATTTTGTAAAAATTGCTGTGTCGCTCGAGCTTTGTGTGACGGTGCCGAGTCCTGTTGGAATGTCCAACGGTTCGTACCAAAGTGTTTACGTGCCCAAGGTAGCAAAGTATCGTTTAGGATCTTTTGGCGGTACATCTCTTGGTTTACCTTGACTCCATGTTCGATGAAAACCAGAGGAGTGCGTCCATCTGCAGTAACTGCAGCCCAAACCATAACATAAGCTGGTGATTGCTTGCGCATGGCAACTCTTGTGTCCAAATTATCGTTGGACTTGTCCTCTAACCAAACACGATCATTTTGTTTATTCACATGCTGTTGAATGGTGAAAATTTTCTCATCAGAAAAGACAATTTTTGGAATCTCATCACGTTCGGCCAAGGCCTTCAATGCTCGTGTTCTTTCAAGCCTAACTTTTTTTTGTGCCTCCGTAAGATCTTGAACTTTTTGTATCTTGTAGGGCTTCAAGTGTAGTTCATTTTTCAATATGGTTTGAATGCTGTATCGTGAAACATGTAGACGTGCGGCTAATTGATTGGCACTTTGACGAGGATTTCGTTGGATTCGTTTCTTCACCTTTCGTATCATTTCTTTTGATGTTGCTGTCTTTTTAGGACCGCCTCTGTTGCGTTTAGCGATGCTACCAGTTTCGTTGTATCGAGTTATGGTTCGATACACAAACATTTTATTCACATTCAAATGCTGGAGCTGACGAACTATTGCTGTTTGTGAATTTCCACCCAAATACAGTGCAATTACACTATTACGTTTGAATTCCATTACGATTTTTTTATTAAGATATTAATTTAGAACAATTATTTATTGACCACATATAAACAACTAACCAAACTTCAATCTGTCAAAAAATTAATGCGCGAAAATGACAACTACACAAATGACAGCAGAGTGAAGTTAGTAACATTTGGTCTCAGCCACCCTGTATATAGGAACAAATATGCGTGTTCCATTCTTATTTAGTGCGAATAGTGTTCCAAAATAGTTCTTGCCGTTAGGCCTTTATTTTATTTTAACACTAAAATCCATTGGCAAATGTGCTCCATTTGGTGCTGAAACCTGGAAATTTAGTACAGGCCTGGAGTCGTTATAAAAGTAAAAAACAAATTTTTAGTGACATTATAGCGGCTTGCATTGCAATATTTGTTGAATTCTGGCCTTGTTTTATTTAAGAAACTCCATTGAAATTTATCATCTGGCTTAGCCAATACATTTGATGATCAATGAATTAGTTATAGCACCACCAAATAAAGAATCAAGCTAGCAAGTTTAAAATTTTTTTAGAACAGATTTCACCATGTGCACGTTATGTGACTAGTCGTCGCCACCAAACCAATTTTATTAGCAATTTTTTTTAAATCAAATACACAACATATTTCGAGACTTAATAACTGCCCTGTTTTTTTAAGTCTTCGTTCAAGTTTAGTCATTTTTGACCTGGTCACCCCCTAGGTACCTACTAAGATAACTGACAATAACATTAATTTGTAACATATCTGAATTCGCATATCTGTCAAAATTACGCTTTTGAAAAATGAAAAGGGGTTCGAACTTAAAATCGCTTTAAGATAAATTTTCCATTTATCATGTAAAATTTAGGTAAAAATAGCTAAAAATTAAAAATTTCGCTGATCGGTACTTTTCTCTTCGAGAAAAATTTAAAAAACTCGAAACGACAAACTAAAACTAGCTGTGATTTCGTGGAGAGTTGCGGAAATGTTAAAAAAAACTATTGAGCTCGAGCAGCATACAGATGCTTAACGATTTAATAGTAAAATAAATAAAGAGCTCTCAACCATTAAATAAAAAAGTTTTCTTTTAATATTCAAATTTGGCTTAAAAACTAAAAAATATTTTAGTGAAATAAGGTCTTACTAATGTACGTATTTCGTATGTACTCCTTTCTGACTAGAAACACTGCCCTGAAAACGTACTCCATTTACCGTATTCAGAGCGACAGCGCTGACTGACACCAACCCTGAGACTGAGAACTGACACTGACATCAATTGATTGGAAAGAAATAACCTGTTGGCTTTTTTTATCACGCTGACTCTGTTAAAACCCAAATCAACCTTGAATGAAGTGCTGCAAGCCGCTAACCTCAATCGAACTCTAAAACTCTAATTCTCCAATTCCACAACATAATATTTATGTTTATCGGATTACTTGCACAAAGTTTCACTTCACACAAAACTATCACACAGACACACTGACTTAGTGAATTATAAACTATTTTCTTAAAATTTTGCCCGTGTCGATTTTTTTTTTTAAATAAGACGGAAAATTAACAATAGCCGCATTTCTTGACGTTTGATCTGATCCGGATCAGATCATGTCTCATGAAACGACACAAAAATGCGTAAAACAAACAAACACCAAAATTCAATTTTTTTGTCTCGTTTCGTTTTGAATGCCTCTTCATACTCGTACTATATTCATTATACCTATTCTTTGTTTTTACAAAATATTGTTCAACTATTTTTAGATCACCATTTGTGATCCAAAACGAATGTTGGATCAAATGTTGTTGTTGCTTCACATGTAAATTTTGATCTGATCCGGATCACTATGCGTCAAGAAATGCAGCTAATATAAGCAGGCTGAGGCTTTATCCACTTGTGAATGTGATAGAAGAAATATTTAAATATTTTTTTTTTTTTGCTCAAAATATGATTTTCTGTGAATACAAAAGCAAATAAACGTATCCTAATCTACCGCTAACGCGTATTTCACTTTCAATCTTAAAATTTTCAGTATCTTTATTTTTTTATTCAAGGTTTGAATTAGAACTTCCCTCAAAAAATTCTCCTAAAAATTATAAAGCTTCCTCGTTCTACTATACCGAGGCTGCCTAAGGCTTAAATAGTTGTCTTTTATTTTTTGCTTTTTTCTAGTGCTCAATGTTAACCGTTACAAAATATGTAGCGATAATTAAATAAAGTTAGTCAATTAAATTTGGCGATTCTATTTACGGTTTTTATGATCAAAATATTTGACAGTCTTGTCTCATCACATTTACTTAAGGATCAATTTCTTGCGGATTGAAGTTAGAACAAAGTGCGCGCAGCTGAAACGAATCTTCTAATAATAGTACAGGCTGCCGAAATTAGAAACATCTTATTAGAGCCCCATTTCCATCGCGTGTGTCAAATTTCTTCATAAGCGGTTAAGGATAGTCAAGTTCCATCCTAATCGTAAGTAAAGTGCCAACTTTGAGAAAAAATAAAAACTTTATTTTGATTAAAAACATGAGACTTAGAACAACTGTACTGTTTTTTAAGGCGATTTTTTAGATTTCGTCCAGGTTTCCAGTCTTAACTTTCTTCCAACTCCCAAAAATTAGCTTTGTGAAAATGATGAACATGTTCGCATATTTGACATGTCCGTTTAAATTAAAAGGGTTCGAAGCTAAAGTAGTTTTAAGATAAGATATCCATTATCCACTTACGGTTACGGTTTCGCTGATCGTTATTCTTCCCTAGGAGAAACACTTAAAAATCTCAAAACGATAATCTAAAAATATCTGTGATTTCGTAGTGTTGTGGCCGCGTTAAAAACCATTTAGCTCGAACAGCATACAGGGCTTAACGCTTTAATAGTAAAATAGATAAATAGTTCTAAACCAATAAATAAATAACTTTTCTTTTAATATTTAAATTTGGCTCAAAAATTAAAAACAATTTTAGTGTTTATGACAAAACACCAACAACTAAGTAGGTCTAACTATTGTATTTCGTATGTACTGTACTCCCTTCTAGCTTGAAATACTCCACTGAAAATTTAAAACGTACTCCGTTTAAAGTTTTCAGAGCGACAACACTGAATTCACGTCACGTGTAGACAAAAAAGCAGATATTTAAGTTTGGCGTAATTTTTTAAATAAATCAAGAATAATCGTAATTATTTTTAACAAACCGTATTTACAATTGATAATGATAGTTTACCGAGACCCTTTTTCTGCTTTATATTTTTTTATGGTCCAAATATTAGAGAAATAATTCGTTCGAGTATATAATGTCTAAGATAAATGGAAAATAGGGTTGACAAAATTATGAGTATATAACATAAAACAATTAAATTATTGAATATTTTTGGTCATTTGAACATACATACGTACCAATTATTAAAATTTTTATTTTTAGTTAGAGGATATCTTCAACATAAGTAATTCGACGATATTAAAAGTTGAAAGAAACTACATGAACAACTTAATATCATATTCGAAAGAAGTCGAATTAGATTTGAAAATAAAAAAATTGTTTTTTAGGTGCAAAATGTTTTTTAAAATTCCGTTATTAAACGCCAAGTTAAAAAGGAAATGAAATAAAACTCTAAATTAAAATTAAATCTCTGGCTTATTTCATTTATTGTCTTATGATTTTCGCTACAACTAAATCAAAACACCCATTCACTGTTTAGTGTTCTATATGTGTTCTTATCAGAAGTACAATTGATAGTTTTGTTGCAATAGGAATAATTCAAATTTAGTATATTTAAAATCGCACACTCCCAAATTTTTGAATTAAATAATTAAAATCAAAACGTTCTGGGCATTTAACAAAAAAATTGTACACATAAATTCCGAAACTTGTTATCCAATGTGCTCAAACCGTCTGCTCTAGACACGAATATTAAAACATGCCTCTTTTTGCGATTTAATTCCAAAAGTATTGCAGTATATAACTAAAATAAAAATTGAAATGTTTAATTTTAACATAAAACCGAAAAACAATTAATGGCAAGAATAAAAAAAATCATTTATTTAAAAAATTATTAAAAATATCACGAAACTCCATATAAATACATATCAGCATTTTTGTCTACGCGTGACGTCAAATTGCGAAAAAAGATAGCAACACAATATTATACCTTTATTTTCTGTACATCTTGTCTCTTCGCTCTATAGATAAAAATTAAAAACTTTATTCGTATTTTGATTGGCTGATAGTTACGTAAGTATTGTCTTTAGGCCTACATATGTATTCGAAACTAAATGAAATATGGAACACATTCATAAATAAATTAAATTTTCTCTTTTTACTATACAAATTCAGGAAAAATACTTTCAGATCGGAATTCTTAGTAGGCCTAGGTAGCAGAGAACGGAACAAACGAAATCGAGCCTAATCGAAAAACCATAATAAGGTTTTTGTTTGTTTTTGAATTTAAGCTTGATTTCCATGAGAAAATCTTACTGACTTGTATATTTTACTGAAAAAGACAGAGGAGTTAAGACAATCAAAAATTCCATTAGAGTGACAAAGATAGTAATTTTTTTTATAGCAAAATGTTATGGTTATATTTTGACAGATTTTTCTAACATAACCAATAAATTTTGTAAAATTTTGTTCAATTACAATATAGCTAAGAAGGTATTTATGTAATATAAATAATAATTTAATAACTAATAATTTACTTAATATACTATATATGTATGTCACAAAACTTTCTGTAAATATATTAAATTTATTTGGAGTGTTTTTATCCAAAGGTCACTTTATACCATAAAAATATCGAATTGGGGTTAACTTCATTTTTTTTTATAGTATTTGCTTCAGTGTGCGAGGACAATTTTCTATCCTTACACAATCTGTATGTAGATGTATTGTAAAATACTGAAAAAATATACTTCGATTCATATTTTTCTTCAGTAAATTATGGTTATACACCAGTAAATTATGGTTAAATAGTACAGTAAAAACAATTTTTTTCAGTACTGAAAAAAAAATTTCCCTCTCACACCTCAAGTAAATCTATATTTTTATCTCGCTTTATTTTTACTGATTTTTACTAGTTTACCAAACAACTCTTTAACTGATGCCAGTCGTTTTGATAAACAAACTAATCATTATAATTTGACGTCTCCGAGATTATTTTAAATGTTGGGCGTATGTCGTCTAAGTCAGCTGAATTTTTGAATTTCTTTTATTCAACGGATTTTCAATTTTTTGCTCTTGCGGAAACTGGATTTCTAGAGGGGATCTTTAATAATGAGTTCTTTTCTGATGACTTTGTCGTTTATAGATGTGATAGATCTATTTTTAACAGCACTAAAAAAAGTGGAGATGGTGTGCTGTTTGCAGCCCATTCTTCTATGCAAAGTGAGCTGGTTGTAGTACCTGGATGTGGCTCTATTGAATTTTTATGTGTCAAAGTTTTAATTTGTAATAATTTATTTTATTTTATAGTTTTGTACATACCACCTAGCTCACCTAATGATGTTTATTTGAGTCATGTAGATTGTATATGTGAATTGGTTAATATAATTAATTATAATAATACTTTAGTTATATTAGGTGATTTTAATTTAAGTAATATTCATTGGTTGGTTGATAGTGAAACTGAGTCTTTGGGGTTACTCCCTTCGGATATTCTATCTCCAAATGATGCAGCGGTGGTGGATGCACTGTTCAGTTTCAATCTCAAACAAGTTAATTTATTTTGTAATGATAACAATTCGTTTTTAGATTTAATTTTTGTTAATAATACGGAATATTTGTCAGTTCATGAGTCTTTGACATCTTTCAAGGAAAATGATGTTCATCATAATTCCCTCGAGATTATATTTCATGTTGGAAATCGAGATGATAAATGTCGGGTTTTTTCTTTTGATGATTCGTTTTATGATTTTAAGGAATGCGACAGACCTGGTCTCTCTGAATATCTCCGTTGCATTTGTTGGGATGATTTTTTTCGAGCCAATAATGTTAATAAAAATGTAAAAAATTTTAATGACTTACTATTTGTTGCTTTTGATAAATTCGTACCTTTGAGGAAAAAACGTAACTATAATTACCCACCATGGTTTGATTCTGATTTGATCAACTTACGTAACCGTAAAAATAGAGCTTACTATAGATTCAGATCCAATAATTTATTGTCAACTGAATAAATCCAAATTTGTTGATCTACGTGAACAATTTAAATCTGTATTTCATTCTAAATATTGTCAGTATATAAGTGTGATTGAAACTAATATCAAACAAAACCCTAAAACATTTTGGAAGTTTGTTAATGAAAAACGTAATACAACTGGCTTTCCATCGGTAATGATTTTTAATGGAGGTGAACTGAGCACGGTTCCTGAAATCTGCGAGGGTTTTGCTAGTTTCTTTCAATCGGTGTATAAAGTTAATTACGGATCCTTTGATAGCGACCCTACTGTTAGTAATTGCCAATTTAACATTCCGTACCTAACAATAACTGAAGATGACATTTATGAATATCTGTCAGATTTTAATGATGGATGTGGGCCTGATGGGATACCTTCGTCAATACTTAAATGTGTGAGCTCATATATTGTAACTCCATTATGTTATCTTTTCAACCAATCATTAATTTCTGGACAATTACCTTCAGCTTGGAAAATTTCTCACATTGTTCCAATTTACAAAAAGGGTAACCGTTCTGATATATCAAATTATCGTGGTATTTCAATTCTTTCGTCTATACCAAAACTTTTCGAATTAATTGTGTCGAAACATTTGTTATTCCATACTAAAGAGATAATTTCTTGTTTCCAGCATGGTTTCACCAGTGGAAAATCTACGACTACCAATCTGGTGCAATTTACTAAATTCACTATTGAGTCACTTGAATCTAAAGGCGCCCAAGTTGATTCAATTTACTTTGATTTTGCTAAAGCTTTTGATTCAATCGACCATAAAATTATTATTGAAAAATTTCGGTTATTGGTCTTGATCCAAATTTTCTTAAATGGATTTCTTCTTATCTAGTTGGTAGGAAGCAGTATGTTCTATTGAATGATGTTAAGTCAGATTATACCTATTGTCATTCAGGAGTCCCACAGGGGTCCCATTTAGGCCCAATTATATTTCTTTTATTCGTGAATGATATTCCTAATATTTTTAAATTCTGTAAATATTTATTATTTGCTGATGATTTGAAGATTTTCTTGCATGTTCAATCTGTAAGTGATGCTGAGGTTTTGCAATCTGAAATTAATATATTGTCTAGTTGGTACTCTAAGAATAAATTGTTCATCAATGTACAGAAGTGTAAGGTGATGTCGTTTTTCAGAACACGCAAAAGCTTGCGTCCAACGGAATTCTTGTTTGTTGACTTTCATAGAACGAATTATGGTTCCAATGAACCAACCAAGTCAATGGCTAGAATTTTTAATGAATTTTACCATTTATTTCATTTTGAGAGATCCAGAGTGTATTTTCGGAAGGCAATTAGTAATTGCAATTTTTAATCTCATTTTACGTTTTCAAAGTTTTCGTTTTTTCAGGTAATGTTCCGTATTGTTAGTATTCTTTTTATTTCTCTTTAATCTAAAATAATTCTTTTTTTTTTTTTTACTATTCATTAAGTTATTAACAGCTATTTCATTAAGTTATCTAAATAAATAAATAAATAAAATACTTTCGTAATGGAAATCAGGCTTAACTCGTTTTATTTTGCTTTTTGTACTGCTTGCTTGTTAATGTTTTCCAAAAAATTTGCTTGCCAAATATTAAGCAAACTCGATCTTACTTATAAATGGGTATAAAAAATTAAATTTTTGATCTATTAGGTTTTTTAAGGTTTTAAGGTAACATTTAGTGATTGTCTGCATCATATTAACAATTGAATAATGTAAGCACCAACTAAATGGCCAGTGGCGTAACTACAACAAGTAATGCTTTTAGCGAAAAACTTATTTCTTCTTATCGTCTAATCTCGCATTAATTTAAAGTATCTGATTTCGAGAGTACTCGTAGATGACAAGAAACATCTTCAACTCAATGCTCTAATGATTTCTAAATATATCGATAAAGCATCACAAATTTCGAATATAATTTGAAAAATATCTAGAATTTTGAATTTTCAAAGTATCTTGAATATTTTTGAAAGTTCTCAAATATCGAATTATCCATAAGATTTGTTAAAAAATTGTATAAGCATAAAATAGGGTGAAAAATACGTCAAATCACAAATTTGGTATATGGGACCGGAAGTCGTGTTTAAATTTTTTATTTTTTATGTTTTCAATTCGTAGTACTATTTAAAAAAAACATTTTGTAGAACGTGATTTTTTGTTGTTGTTTAAAATACAGGGTGTCAAATTTTGAGAAAAATGATAAACATCATGTTGTGGTTATGGCTATAAAAGGAAAAATGGATATCCGATATTTATGATATAGGGATCGTTTTAAAGGTAAGTTTATACGGATTAATAAAAAAATATAAAAATGGTTAGTTCTTTAATTTCTTCATTTTCGAATTTCCCGCCAAAATTTTATTTTTGAATTTTCTCAATGATCATCAAATTTTTTTTTTTTTAAATTTTACGTCCTTTAATTCTATTGGACATACTAAAAACTTGCACTAGTGAAATTTTTCGTTTTCGTGCAAAATACGTTTAATTATGACGATTTACCCGTTTTTGGAATACAAAATCAAATTCTCGTCTAGCCGGGGGTACTGTAGCCAATATACGTTAGCCGTTACAATTTCAAATTATCGAAAAATTGTGCAACCTACAGTAAAAATATCAACCATGGTAAACAAGCGAAGCCATGTTAAAAAAAGAAAAAATCAGTCAGATCGAAATTACCAGAAGAAATGGACGAGAAAAAACGTGCTGTAAAAATTTTTTGGAGTGGTGGTATAGGTCGTTGCAAAAAGAAGTTACAAGCTATCGAAAATGCTCCGTCTTCTACAAACGTGTCCGAGCTAAAATCATTCGAAGATTTACTTAATTACTACCCAAAGGTTTTGCCGCGATTGAATAATAAGTATAGTGTATTGTACAAATTGCTACGTAAAAATAGTCAGTGGGATTGGAACGAAGATTGTCAGATTGTAGTTAAGAGTACCATATTAGAACGTTTTGAAGCAAGCAAACCAATAGTAGTTGTATGTGATTCTAGTGACAATAGTATAAGTGGAATTTTGTGCCATATTGTTGACGGTAAAGAAAAATCAGTTTTTTCATATCTCGTACTTTATCGAAAACAGAAAGAAATTACTCGATTCTTCACCGAGAAACTTTAGCAGTGGTTTTTTCCATGGAAAAGTTTTATAAATACATTTTTGGACATTACATCGTCGTATATAGCGACCATAACGCCATCATGGTTACGAGACTTCAAAGATACATAAATAGGTTGTCTATTTTTGACTAAGAAGTTAGATATAGGAGAGGAATAGAAAACGATAATGCTGATTGCTTGAGTAGGTTACCTATTGAAAATAAAAGGTCAGAGGAAGATATTCATGAAGAAGGCTTGTGTGAGTTTAATCACATGGAATGTAATCGAGCAATACCAGTGAATATTAAGTCAGTGCGCGTTGAAACAGAATCTGATATTTTTTTGAAACAGTTAAAGCAAAATATTTTATACGGATGGTGTGATTATAATATATCCAAAGATTTTAAAAATTACTTTTTAAAAAATGAATTTCTTACCTTTGAAAAGGGTTTTGTGAAAATGAAAGTGCTGGCAAGAGAGTATGTGTTTTGGCAAGGCATAGATAGTGACATTGAAAACTATATAAAAAAAATGTCAATCATGTCAAGCAAGAAGGGCTGATAAGCATAACAAGATTTATGGAAAATGGCCAGAAGTGAGCAAAATTGATTGTATTAGTACGGTAAAAGCGTTAGATAATCTATTTAGATTTTTTGGATATCCTACACAACTAGTTGGTGAGAATGAGTTCCGTATAATAGCAAGGCATTTGAATAGTTTTGTAATGAACGAGGAATCAGGCTAACACATATGCCTCCCTACCATCCTATTCGTAATAGTCAAGTTGAACAGGCTATTCAAAAGACCAAAAAGACTTTAAAAAAGTTTGTACTTGATGCAAAACAAGACGGTTGTAAATATCATCTGCCTATTCCATTAAGAGAATTTTTAAGAAACTATAGTAATCTTCCATGTACTGAAGAAGTTTTTGTTCCTTCGCATCGTATGTTGGCATTCTAGAATAAATACCGTCATACCATCGTACGTTTTTACAATTATACCATCACACCATCAAACAAAAATATCAATCCATCATATCACCATATCATCACATCACACAATGATACTATTATATGTACCATCTTACCACGATACCAACATACCATCGAACTGTCATAGCATCATACCATTATACATACCATCGTACCAACATACCATCATACCATACTATAATATGATCAAACTAACAGCAAGTTCCATCATACTTATCCTTTTTCCAGAACTTCATCCAAATATCATTTTAATATCCCATTTTCAAGGTACAAGCCGAATTTCATCATAATCGGTTCAGAAATAGGCAAGTTCCATCATACTTGGTAGTATTCCAGAACTTCATCCAAAAATCATTTTTGAATCCCATTTCCAACGCAGAAGACAGATTTCATCAAAATCGGTTGAGAAATAGACAGGTTCCATCATACTTGGTCGTATTTATGCATAAGCAATGCATAAGCCGAAATTCATCAGAATTGGATGAGAAATAGGCAAGTTTCATCATATTGGGCCATATTCCAGAACTTCATCCAAAAATCATTTTAGAATCCCATTTACAACGCACATGTCAAATTTCATCAAAATCGGTTGAGAAACAGGCAAGTTCCATCATACTTGGCCATATTCCAGAACTTCATCCAAAAATCATACACATATGCTGCACATACATACAAACACTCACTTATATAGATTGCTCAACTGCTCACTAAACACTAATTCATCCCCAACTGAACCCCAATTCAACCCGCAAACAGCCCCCAACTCCACCCTCAGCCAAAACTCAAACTCGCTTTCAATTCATTCCTCAAACCTGCAAATATGTATAAAACATTGACCAACCGCTCAATATATATTAATTCAACCCCAACTCCACTCCAACTCAATTTCAACTCAACCCTCTAATTGACCCCTAACTTAACCTTCAAACTCAATGCCCAACTCAAAATTCAACCAGCATACATAACAAATTGGTGGAAATTAGAAATTTCTATAACCAGGTGTTTTGGTAAATTCATGTGGCAGGTATTCTACCCTCTTGACGAACATTTTCCAAAAGCTTTTCAAGCCTCCGCCTTGACCATAGAAACAGATGGGCGAAAAAAATCGAACAAGACCAGAAAAGTGGTTTTGGACCCATCAAATTTTTGATAATTTTTGACAGGATTTCAATACTTTGGTCTTTTTAGACCGAAGTTACTATTTCTACCTCTACTGTAAAATTATCAAATTTTTAAGCTGTTACGCCGTATGGTCACATTTATTCATAAATGAAAAATCGGCTTCTAGGAAAACGTCCTTATTTATTTTATGCGGTAAACGGTAATGCTTATAAGAAATAAATCAGCGTAATTAAACGACGTAGTCGTAGTTCAATGACAGCAACAGCACATGAAAATTGGCATCACGTTATTGATATGGAACGTTTCTTCGAATACGAACCAATATATAAATCCAAGCTTTAGTCCAAGCAAAATAATAATATCGGCCCACAATATTTGAATAGTCAGCCAAATTACCAATACAGACAATATTTTACATCGATTCCATAGAATTTCAATAATTATAACCTACAAGAACTACTGGAAATCAAAACCAAATTCCAGTTGGAAACCAAAATTTATGCTACAATAGTTATTCGTGTAACTCGAATCCAAAACATATGAATGAAAATAATAACGATCAACAGATGGAATTTTTGTAATATGTCATCGCATTACCGAAACGATTTCCGTAGGTCAGTCAAACTTCATTAATTTTACTCTGCGTGAAAATATTCAGTATTATTTATAATTTAAGCGATCTGGGGTGCGAATTTCGAGAAACTCGAAACTCGTAATGCTTACATAATCCCACCCCTGAAAGTGCTTTTTGCTGCGGTGGTCAGTCTCAAAGGTATTGCATTCACCTAGTACAATTCACTAGTTTTAGACGTCCATAGTTGGAAAGATCTGCGTGATGGTCTTATAAAAGAATTTAGGACGGCTCGAGACGCTTGCGATGTTCATTTTAATTTAGCTGGTCGTTAACGAGGATTTTTCTGAAACGTAATGCTAGCGAGGGAAATTTCGACGACCAGGTGATTATTAAATACATTTTGTCAAATATAGATAATGTAGAGATAGTTCGTTCTCTTTCTCTTCAATGAATGGATAGTGTTTTAAATTTAGTGAATAGAATTAGGAAATATGGTATGAAGAAATTTTTGAGCACAAGCCAAGTTCTTCAAATCGGAAGAAATTTTTCAATCGAAATTAAAATTACCGAACACCGACGCCATTAGATAGTAAACTTGGCTCTGAAAATATTAAAACAGATCAAGCGTGTTGTTGTAAATGTGCTTCGCCGGCTCTTAAAGGCTCTTTAGATGTTCAGGATTACGCAGAGGAACAGTTGTTGGAATTAGATAATGGTCGTAACTTAGTTAACATCGTAAAAATTAGTTCCGCTTTGGAACCTGCCGTGTTGCACGTGTTAAATGTAAATGTTATCAAAGAACATTGGATAGTAGCCCTACACGAAGCTGATTCAGACATACATACTCGCTGTTAAGGACCAATTGAAGGAACCAAAAATATAAAGAAAAGGTGGTGCAAAAGTGATTGCCCTACATCCAATTGTGAAAGTTCCCAAACCTTTCCATAGCTGGCACCTGGACCATTTAGGTCCATTCGTGAAAAGTCACCGTAAAAATTATTACATTCTTGTAATGATAGATGCATCCACAAAGTATGTATGTAATTCTGAGACCTACTAAAAATACCTCCATTATATTTCTGCATTAACTGAAGCATCTATGCATTTTGGTGTTTAGGAACTGCGTTGACGTCAAATAACTTCGAGGAATATTGCACGAACAACTGCATTCGCCATGTTTTAAACGCCACAGCTACTTCACGTGCCAACGGGAAAGCGTTATAATCTACATTGACAAATAAGCTACTCCACAAGCACTTCTATTTGGATTTGCGTCTGAGCCGCTAGATAGCGAAAAATTAAACTTAGAGTTCTTAGAGACCGCGGAAGTCGAACTTGCGAATTTACAACAGATTCATGCATTATTAAAAATCAACCCATGCAAAAATTAAGGTTTGATTAACGACATGGTACCCCGGATAGTTATAACATCGAAGATCTGGTAGTGGTTTATAGAAAGCCTGTATCATCGAGAGAGACCAAAAAGCTGCAACGTCGATTTAGAGGACCTTTTAAAGTAACTGCCGTTTTACATAAGGCGACCGGTATCGAGTTGAGAGTGTAAACGTAAGTGACGGAAGATGACAATTTAAGAGTGTTTGCAGCGGATAGAATAAAGTTAGTTCAGTGTCCTTTTGAGCTCGATGATGGCAACGAAGCAACGAAGGATCAGAAGAATATTGAGGATAATCTAATATTCAGGGCCCCTATTTCTGAATTCGTGTAAGCATGATTCGTGACAAAATTTCCCCTAATTTCACAATACGAATTCGAGCAGTTTTTCTTCGTTCATGAACGGATTTTGGTTCGATGACGTAATAGTTAACGACACCAAAAATAAACAATCAAAAAATGCAAGATGTACACAAGAAATTTATATTTCTAATTTTTAAAAGAAATACAAATTTTTTAAAACTAAAAGCCAAATTTTTTTAATTGAAATTATTTTTTATTTAGCAAAATTTCACATATTTTATGTATTCACCAATTTGTTGACTAATTACCGGGTCCCTCAACGCTGCAATGGCAATAAACTAAATAATTAAAACTAAAATTTTACGAAATATGGAGCTATGGATTTTTCTAGGTACAGATTTGTATTTGCTTTTATTAAATAAAATTATTTTATTTTGATATAAAATAATATTTATCCAATATGGCGCGGATTCGTTTTTATTCACGTAGCCAATTAAAACCTAAATTGATGCCAAAATTTTGACATATTTGCGTTCATTTTCAGATTTACACTGTCATTTTAAGGATGTTTCACGTATCAACAAAATTTCCCTTTGCCTACACTACAAAAATTAAAATAGGTCATACGTTCGTATTCAGAAATACCAATTAATTTTCGTATCGAATAGCATTTTCGTTTCGTATTATATTCAGAAATAGGGCCCCAGGATTGGCCGAATGTAATACTAAGAATATTTCAACGTACTTTTAAGATTTTTAATAGATAGCATCTGTTTCGGCATATTTTTACTGTATAGTTTTAAATACTTTCGAGATAGGGAAATCTGCTTGTTATAAAGAGTATTGTATAAGTTTAAGTAGAGTGTGCTTTAGGGATTTCATCGAAGAAGAATAAAATGCACAAGTTAATTTTGGTACAAAATAAAATCGAGTTTTAATCATTGAGCCCTTTTTACACTCTTTTCGTTAAATTTTAATACCTTCTAACATACTTACATGTGACCTATATCATCCATTTCGTTATAACAAAAGTAAGTTTGTTGATTTTATTTAATTTATTTCAATTAATAAATTCTAGTACAAATTAAATTACGATGAAGCCTGGAAAGTTCCAAAAGCAATCACCTACGTCGAACCAAAACAACTCAGTACTAAGCCGTCATCGCTTCATTGTCACTTGCAAAATGAAAGACATTTACAAGAATTAAAAGCTGTGATTCCGAAAGAATGTCATTCTTTCTATTAGAAATTTAACTAGATGTACCATGTACATTTTAATATGACGAAACCTTAGAAGAATAAGGTTCTATTACTTCTATTCGATGCAGAGAAATATTGTTGAAATGTTATTAGCTATCTTTGTTATGAGACTATAAGACATTTTGTTAATAAATTTTACAGTCTATAATTATAAAATTTCTATTGAATTGTCATTTTTAAGTTTATTTTATTATTGTTTTTATGCTAAGCTAATTAATTTTGTTTATCTGTACAGTAACCTATCATTTCCTTATTAACTGATAAATATCTTCTATCAAAGACAATTATCAGTTAATAAGGAAATGATTAAAACTATGTTGTATCTAGCCAAAAGCAAACAAACTTAAAATTTCGTGAAAACCATTTTTTCCATTTTATGGAATATTTCAAAAGTTATTTGGATGATTGGAGGTACTTGTCCATAATGATATAAGAAACAAAAACAACACTACAACAACAATAAGCTTATGTCCTTGATAGCTTTACAACAGCAATTGCATTGGCTAATTCCGCATTTGATTTAACAAATTTTTTTTTAATAAACCTTATTCGAATTATTTATAATGATACTTCGAATAGTTGAATATTTTTAAAATCGAATTAAACGTAACTTAGCTGTTACGTTGAGAAACAATTAAATCGAAAATATGTAACTCAAATTAAATTTTTCTCAAGAAAATACTACAAATGTTTTATTTTTCCACATCTGCAACATCCTCACTCACATGACACCCTAGGCTAACATTACGTTTGCACAAGCATACTGGAGAGTGTAGGTGGCAAAATTGCACGGGTTTTAGATATATGTACAACTGTGCAGGTGGTCAGGCGTAAAGTTGCATCCGCAAATGCTCGTGTTGCCTTCATGTGGTGACCGCTGGTAATTAGATTACTACTCTATTGGTGTCTAGACTGGGGGCCCAGTTTGAAAACTAGTTAATAATTAACTCCTGATTTAGTAGGACATATTTTTCTCCGCTGCTCATAGGATCATTTCTCTCATAGGATATTTTTCTCCGCTACTCTTATGAGTAGCGGAGAAAAATATGTCCATCTGTGCAAAGACCCTCAGTACACAGATAAGGATCTGTGTCTATAGCTTTTTTGTTTTAGTGCCTTGCATTGCCCGGCAATGATTCTTATATATTCTTAAAATATAATAATTTTACTTTTTAAGAATGTATAAATTGATTCCAACTAATTCCTACAGAACGATAAATAATTTTGCCCCGCTAGATTAGTCAAATACCCCCTATATGCGTCGGTGAAATTTTTACAATTTATTTGAACTTTATTACTATATAGCAAACGAACGTCCAATTTATTTCAATAATAGTAATGCCTCAATTCAAAACCAACAAAAACGTTTATACAAGCCAAACAGTACAAACACTTAAGTATAAAAAAGTACGTTAAGGCGTAGTATTAGTGGTGCATATAAATAAATCAGAAAGTATATATACACAAAACAGATAAGTATAGGTGATAAATTCATAATAAATATAGTGTACATTTTTTTAATAGGATCTGTGTAAGGAGCGAACGAGACGGCTTGTATAAACATTTTTGTTGGTTTTGTATATACACAAAACTAACCCAAATGTCTATAATTCTACGAAAAAATCTGTCAAATGCCGATATATAAATACCAATACATAAATAAATATAGCGTACATTTTTTGATAGGATCTGTGTAAGGAGCGAACGAGACGGCTTGTATAAACACTTTTGTTGGTTTTGCTCAATTCCACTATGAATCAAAGTTTGTCAGTAAAAATAACTTGAGATAAAAATATAAAATCGGTGGTTGTGTGAACGAGACACACAACGGAGTCAGTCAAGTTTTTACTTACAAAAAATGTGTATCTGTGTTAGTGCACTGAGTTCGAAATTAAAAAAAAGTATCAAATCGAGAACATTTTATAGCAGTCCAACTAATACATGTACATAAATATTGTGTACCGATGAAAAATATTTCTCGCACACGCTGATAATTTTAATTGTTTGGTATTTTTATGGGAAAGATTTTTTTTTTAATTTTGTATTTTATGACGGAAATAATTTGAATAAAATAATTCTGATATGAGTATTAATAATAATTAAATTTTTAGATTATTTTGAAACGTGAAAATAATCGAATTAACACTAATACTTCATTTTTCTAATAATTCTTGGTTATTCTAGGTTATGTTTTTGTTTGCTGTCAAAACACTAAGGCAATTTTAAAGTTTGTAATTTTGATGGTAAAGTCTAATGTGTGATCGAAAATATTCGAAAAAATAATTCTGATATGAGTATTAATATTAATTAATTTTTTAGATTATTTTGAATCGTAAAAATACTCGAATTAAAACTAACTCATAATTTTTTTTAATTATTCTTGGTTATGTTTTTGTTTGCTGTCAAGATGTATCCATAAAATTTGCTATAAAAAAAAAATACCAAAATACTTTATCTTTGTCTCTCTGATGGATTATTATTTTTTGTCTTCTTCCAACTTCAAGTCAGCTCAGTCAATTTTTCACAGTGGAATTGGGGCTTAATTCAATTATCGTCACAAACGAACGTGCTCATGATGTTTCATTCTACTTTTTATTTCTCTCTACTCATTGAGAAAATCAGTAGGCTGACCGATTTAAACCCTTTGCAAATTATTTTATCGTTCTGCATCCTTATTGCACAATAATGCAGATGAAAAATATAGAAAAATGACGGCTCACGATAGCAGCTTGTTGGACAGAGCGAATCGAATTATACTATGGTATAAACGTAGTTAATATATAAACTTGTGCCTAGCGGCGGGACACAATACTATATATAATTGTGAGCTGTCACAGAGAGAACACACGCTGTATATCGCGCTGTCCATTATATTATATAAAATAAAGATATTGAATTCGAAATGATACTAATCATCTTAGTAGATTTTTACTTGTTTACCATAACATCGAGAGTGGTAACAATTGGCGACGAGGATAACGGCTGTAATTATAAAATATTACAATAGGGAAAGAAAAAAAAAATTATCATCGAAAAGGCCGAGATGGAAAAATTGGTTAATGCGTTAACTGAATTAGTAAAAAAAACTTGGTACACCTTTAAATGTACCAAGTTGAGAACATCGAATGGAAAGCCTTGCCAACAGCATGCAAGTTTTCCGTTACGATCCTGACGAGGGACACACATTCGAGGCGTGGTATCGACGATACGAGGAAATATTCCAGGAAGACGCCAAATCCCTCAACGATGCAGAAAGAATTCGTTTGATTTTGCGCAAGTTGGACGCAAATGCTCATGACAAATTTAAAGATGTGAATCTTCCGAAAACTCCAAAGGATTTTTCATTCGCTGAGGTTGTGAAGAAACTGAAAGACGCTTTTGGACGACAGGAATCGTTGTTTAATACTCGGTACAAGTGTCTTCAAACCACAAAGAATGAGAACACAGATTATGTCACGTACGCAGCACAGATAAACCGAAAACGAAAGAGCTAAACGATAACCAGTTTAAATGTTTAATGTTCGTGCGCGGGTTAAAATCCTCACAAGACGCCGAAATTCGAACCCGCCTTCTCGCAAAATTGGACGGGGAGGATGCAAGCGAACAATCACTAGAGAAACTAATCGCCGAAACTCAACGTATTTTAAGTCTCAAGCGCGACACAGCGATCATTGGTGGAAGTTCAAAAGCTCAACCAGTCACCAACGCCATGAAGCAGACGCAACCAGGTTTTTCAACTCTGTCGGAACAACTTAAAGACAAACCGAGAAAGATGGACATGGTTCAAAATCAATCAGCTGGGCCATCCAGACCATGTTGGCTCTGCGGTGGTGTACACTTCGTTCGAAACTGCCAATTTGCGACACACAAGTGCAACCAATGTCATAATGTAGGTCATAAGGAAGGGTATTGCCAACTAAATAAACCACGAGTTTCGACATCCAACAAGCGGAGAAATCAGCCACGAGCACAGGTTCTACGTGTCAACGAGATCAACACCGACAAAAATCATGGCGACATAACATCCCGACGCAAATACATCAACGTCGAGATTAACGGAACCAGCATGAAACTACAGATTGACACGGCGTCCGATCTGACCATAATCTCAGAGCAAATATGGCAAACTCTGGGGTCACCTGGATCCACATACAGCCCAACTGGAATAAAATCTGCTTCAAAGGACAGCGTCCTCATTATCGCAGAATTCGACTGTGAATTGGGGATTAAAGACATCGGGCAAGTATATTCTGGTAAATGTTTAGTCACAAATATTACAGAGCGTGATGTTTTAGGAATAGACTGGATCGAACGTTTAGGCATTTGGGACCGTCCGATAAACGAAATATGTATTGCTATTCATGCGATACAATCAGAATATGACATATTCATTAGGGAAGTGAAAAATGAATTTCAAACCGTATTTAGCGATACACCAGGGAAGTGTTTAAAGACTAAAGCGACCATCCACATAAAGCAGAAGAAATGTTCGCGCAGCTTGCTGGCAGTAAAGTATTCAGCAAAATCGATTTGTCGGATGCTTATTTGCAAATCGAGGTTGACGACAAATCAAAGCGATTCCTGACAATCAACACACACAAGGGACTTTTTACTTTCAATCGTCTGCCATTCGGAGTAAAATCCGCCCCCGGCATTTTCCAGCAAAAAATAGACGCTATGCTAGCCAGCCTTGACGGAACTATCGCGTATTTCGACGATATTCTCGTTCACTCCAACGATGAGGAGACTCACAAAGCAATCCTCAAACGACTCCTTAAACAATTAGAAGAGTACGGATTCCGAGTGAAGTTAACGAAATGTAATTTTTTTCGCAACGAAGTAAATTATTTGGGAATGATCGTAAATAGCCAAGGCATCACCACAGATACATCAAAAATTACTGCAATAATTTCAATGCCAGCATCTGAAAACGTTCCACAGCTGCGATCATTTTTAGGCGCAATAAACTTCTACGGAAAGTTTGTCCAGCAAATGCATGAGTTACGAGCTCCATTAGACCGACTTTTGAAAGCAAACGTGAAATGGGAATGGTCACTCCAACGCCAATTTGACAAATTCAAACAAATCCTCACCTCCGAATTACTTCTCACACATTACGATCAAACACTTCCTGTCAAAATCTACGCTGATGCTAGCAACACGGGAGTCGGCGCGTCGATTGCACACGTCTATTCAGACGGAATGGAGAAGATGATTGCGCATGCGTCGCGAACGCTAACAAAAACTGAGAAAAATTACAGTCAAGTGGAAAAAGAAGGTCTTGCACTTATCTACGCAGTCAAGAAATTCCATCGGTACATCTACGGAAGAAAGTTTACATTAGTAACGGACCACAAGCCTCTTCTCACCATTTTTGGATCGAAAAACGGAATTCCCGTGTATACCGCAAACCGACTTCAACGGTGGGCATTGACGTTAACAACATACGATTTCGACATATCATACATGACGACAAATGATTTTGGAACAGCTGATATTCTATCACGACTCATCGCCTCAAACCGAGTTGACGATGAAGACTAAGTCATTGCCTATCTCCCCCTCGAAGAAGAAATAACCGATCAAATCGAGGAAATCATGGATGTATTACCCATTACACGAAAAATGATCGAAACTGAAACGAGGCGCGACCAGACTTTTAGAGTAATCGTTCAGTATTTGAAATCAGACTGGCCGAATTCAAAACCGAAAATTCCGGACGACGACGAACTGGCGCAGTTTTACAATACTGTGGATGCTCGACCAAAGCGACATCGACAACTACCTGCTCGATTAGCAGAATACGTCTGCGAATAAGGAGGGAGATGTTGGACAGAGCGAATCGAATTATACTATGGTATAAACGTAGTTAATATATAAACTTCTGCCTAGCGGCGGGACACAATACTATATATAACTGTGAGCTGTCACAGAGAGAACACACGATGTATATCGCGCTGTCCATTATATTATAAAAAATAAAGATATTGAATTCGAAATAATACTAATCATCTTAGTAGATTTTTACTTGTTTACCATAACATCGAGAGTGGTAACACAGCTATAGGGAGCGAATAAAAAAACAGCTGTAGAAATATATTAAGTGATTAAAATACAAATACAATGCATAGAAATTTAAAATTCTAAAAACAACCTTAAAATTCGCTTCTATCACATCCACTTTGGATAGCGCCCGCTTCGCGCCTCGCCTATCGCGCGCACTCTGGCCGTAGCTAACGTCCACGACTCAGACCTTGAAGACGAATGGAGGGAATTCAGCAAATTACCTAATGATTTAGCATCGTGATTATGTAAATTAAAAACCATCTAATTCCTGCAACGATACAGATTCATTAGAAAAGAATTTAAGTTTTACGAAAGATGGTAAAAATTAAACACCAAAATGATATTCCCATATATTTTATTGTTTTCCATAATGTCCAAATTCGGGTATTTGGTTGCCGGATCTCGGGATTTTAAAAACAGCCGGGAAACCAACCCCCTATGTAGAGCGAATATTATCTAAAAACCAGGACAATGCAAGACATTTTCTCGGTCGCCAGCAGAAGGTTGAAAAACCAGAACATATCCGGAGAAACCAGGGTCTGGTTTTTGTTTAAAATAAATGGTTTCTTTTGTAATTCGCATCAATAAACTCAAATTATATGTTCAAGAAAATATCTGGAAGTGTAAACGTAACTATGCTACCACTGATTATATTTCATAGTGATTTCACTATGAAACAAACTAACTAATTCAATATGATTCCTCACGCTAGGTATAAACTAAGCTCTACCAAGCTAGGGCCAGTCCAACCCTGGATCAAGCGAATTTCTTAACTTTGTGTTATACTGTGTGTTGTACTCAATTTTCTCTAAGCCCAGAAGCAATTTATTAAATGTTTTTATTAAGTGTTGTGGCAATTTCAATTCTCGAGTGATTTTAATGAATTTTTGTAACGAAAATTAAAACTGGTATTCGGTATTTTAATTCAGAGATTTTGAAAATGTAAAAAAACAACGTATCTAAACAAAACAAAAATTGTAGCTAGGTACTTACATATTATTATTATTCGACGTTTTATTCTACGAAATTTATTTACTTTTATTTAACTTTTGCATCCGCGAAACGGTTTCGCAGAAAAAATCATGAGTTATTTAGTTAGACAAAATCAACATCAATAAAAACCGTAATATTACACCTGGCAAGCTAATTTTTTACGACAAAAAATTGTAAAGAATACGCCCTCCCAAAGACGAGCATTTTTCAACTAAAATCGCCACAAAAAGTCTACCAATCTGGGCGTCAGAGACTTATGATTTCGATCTATCTATCGATCATTAAAATTTTACAATTTACCGTAAGTTAATTGGTTTCTTTAACAAATTTCTCAAAAAAAAAAATGTTTATTAAAAAAAATACGTTTTTATCTTTCTTATCACTTTCATCACAAAAATTGATGTATTTTCAATAAAATATAATAATTTTTTCCTTATTCGTTTTTCAGTTTTTTGCTTTCCTTATTATAAGAAAAAATAATAATTATTTAATGTATAATTAAAAAAAAACAAAATAAAATAATAAAAACTTAAAGATATTAATAATAATAATAATAATAATGTCTAAAATTATAAGCACTTCTTTTGATTTTTATCTTTTTTTTTTTTTTTAACTTAACATCTCATTTAAAATAGCCAAATATGGTTTTTTGTAGTATACATTATCTAGGTTTGACTGTTTCTAAAATTTACAATAAATATATTTTGTCGATTTGTTTCTTTTTTTATATAGAATCTACTGTAGTTTTTTTTTTTAGTTTAGTATTTCTTAAATTTTAGATTTCTTAAAGTAAAAAAATTGAAATATCTTTATAGAAATAATTTGGCATACATATAATTTCTCTGGCTCCATCAAATATATGGCACATACTTTAATGATCGTATACTTAAGTATTTTTCAAACTTATAAGAAACGAAAGAGAATGAATGAATAAAAAAAAAACAGAAAAATTTACCGAAAATGTCCTTTTTTCTAAGAATATGATGAAACCCCTTTATTACAGAATGATATTACGATACGAACAGATGTTTTCATTTTTTTTAGTCTTAAGAATAAAGCATTTATATGTATGTGTACGTTATATTTCTATATAGATATCCATGTAAGATTTATAAAGATGAATGGTTTTACTGTTTTTGTTGTTACTGCTGTTGATCGTAGTTAATCTGATCACCTTCGATGCCATAGACCTAAATTTAATTTCTCAACTTTTGGCATATTCATAATTAATTCTAATCCATTTGTTGTTAATCGAACGCATCCATAGAGATCGATAGCTTTTAGATTAACTAATTGTTCGGAGATTGATTTTAATCCGATGTCCGTGATCCTATGGCATTGTCCTATATTCAGTGTTTCCAATTCGTGCAGCGATTTCGATATTTGTATTAGTCCATCGTCGGTGATACTGCATGCAGACAGACTTAACGATTTTAAATGGTACAAGCCTTGGGACAAATGAGATAACGCTTGATCACCAATTTTATCACAGAAACTAACATCGAGAGAAGTGATTTGACTGCCGCCCTCAGTTAAATATGCAATGCCAATATCAGATATATTATCACATGCGCGTAAATTTAGTTCCTTTAATGTGATCATTTTGGCTAGATATTTGAGTCCGCTATCCGTAATTGAAACACAAAAGCTAAGGTTAATTACTTTCAGCGATGTTAGACCATCGGCAATGTGTTTTAAAGCTTCATCCGTTAATCTTTGGCAATCTTGTAATCCTAAATATTCTAATGCTGGATTTCCTTCAGCTGTTTCTTTACTTAAACCAGCTAAATGGCCAATACCTTGATCAGATAAATTCCAGCATGATCGCAAATTAAGCCGCTTTAATTTTTTTAGCCCCCATGCGATCAATAGTAGTCCTGTATTTGTTATATTACTGCATCCGCCTAATTCTAATATTTCTAAATTTTTTAAATATTGTGCAATACGTCCTAAGCTTGAGTCTGTAATCTGTTTGCACAGCGATAGATCAAGAATTTTTAAATTTGGTAGATCAATTGAAAATGCATGCGACAAATTTACATCGGTCACATTGTAGCAACCGCTTAAATTTAATGATTCTAGATTTGGTACGCCCAAGATAACATCCTTTAGTGATCGTCGCAACGATAAAATTTGTATTTTCTTAATGCCTCGTATCACCAGAGATTGAAAAAAACTTTGTGTTACTCGTCGCAGGTGTAATTTTGCCTCGACACCTTTCCACACTGATTTCGAGTAGGCGGCGTCTCGCCATGTTGAACATACTTGTGCTGCACGTCCTCGATCTTGAACAGATAATTTTGAAAATATCATTGTTAATATTTCGGGTAGTACATGACCAATGTGAGTGCCCTCGGGTGGCGGTGAATGAGTCGGTGTTTTCGGTCGATTTAGCGGTATAATTGTTTGCGTAATTCTAGATGGTAATGTTGTTGAACCAGTTGTTGTTTGACTGTGATATAGTATACTAGATAAATGCGGCTGATGCAAGTGATATGGCGCATAGCGATGATGCAAATGATGATGGTGCCGTGTTATCACACCACCCGGAATTTCTGTTAACATTAGTTGAGATTCATCCATGTTATAATCTCCTGCCTTCAGATTCTTTACCACTAACTTTACTTTTGTTTTTAGTTTCTAATCACACACACACAGACTTATTATTATTTATTTTATACACTCACACAATTCCTTCTTTCTATATATTCTTTTGTTTTTTTTGTTTTACTTAATTTTTTTGTAATTTCAACATTTTTGTTTTTTTTTTTTGAACTTTTTGTTTTGTGATTAGAAATAGTAAAACAATTTTTTTTTTTAAATCAACCACTAGTAAACATTTATAAACGTAGACAAAAAAAAATATTCACTATTTTGGTATTTTTGCAACCAAAAAAAATAATAATAACAAAAACAAGAAAACTATCACTTTTTATTTATTTATTATTTCCACGCGCGATTTTTCTTTTTTATAAACTTTAAAATAAAAAAAACTATAACTTTATATTCTATTTTTAATGAATTTACTTATTTTACTTTAAAATTTTTTTGCTAATCTAAATTTCCAGACTACCGCCTTCGACATTTGCCGAATGACTGATTTTAAGAAATTTTTATTTTTCTTATGAATTTAGATTTTGAGAGAGTGTTTGTAGAAAAATAAAAAATAAGAGAGTCGGTAATTTTTTTTTTTTTTTTGTGATATCACGAAAATAAACGAGTCGTGTGATAATGTTTTCTCTTTTTTACTTCAACTAAAATTATTTTTTATTCGTGTGTGTACTTAGTCTATTAACAGATAGATGGCTCAAGTTATATTTTGCTTGACATCTAATGGTAAACATTACAAGTATAAAATGGAAAATAAATTATACAGTACACGGTAAGTAATAAATAAAATTCAAAAGGTTTTATAACTTTACCTGTTGTGGATGTCTTATCCACTTATTAAAGAAATACAATTATATTAAGATTTAACATATATACTTTATTAGTATACCGTAATACACGAGGTTTTATTCCATCCCCCAGTTCCCTCCACTATCATTGATATATCACCATCTAATGGATAGATCATAGCATACTACATAAACATGGAAGTGCTAAGTCCAATAGACATATAACATCTTCCCCCTTTTTTTTTTTTTTTTTTTTTTTTTTAAAACACAACAAAAATTAAAATTAAAATTTGCTTTCAATACAAAAGGTATTCATTTAAATGACTTGGTAACTTTATGTTACGTTTAGGACGAACATAACTGCTGCTGCTTACTGATGGTTCAACCTGTTCTATGTCTGCTGCTGAATTGCAATCAATTGACGTGTCTTTTATGTTGTTGGATTGTGTATCACCATTTACCTTTGATTGTTCTTCTTTAATGAAAGGCTTTATGTTTACTATATTCCGTTTATAGGTGGAGCCACCAACATTCACTAGATAAGAACGATCTTTCAATTGTTTTTCGACAACGCCTAACGACCAATTATTATTTATCTGTGGATAAATTTGAACTGCTACAGATTGTCCTATGTTTAAATCCGGTAAGAACTTCGCTTTACGATCATAATAGTTACTTGCTTTCACGACGACGGCTTTCAATTTTTGTAGGAACACCTTCAACGACTTTAGGCATGTACTGATCATCACACAGTGGAATTCCGGATCTGATTTTACGTGAAAAAAATCTCTGCACAGGGCTGCTAGCTATTTTATTAGGAGAATTGCGCCAATGTAGTAAACAATACCATAGATCTTCCTTAGAATCTTCTGCTTTCTTTAATAATTTTTTTGCTATTTTTACTGATGATTCTGCCTTCCCGTTTCCTCTTTGATGATGTGGTGATGATGTTACATGTGTAAATCCCCAAACTTCAGAAAAATTTTTGAATTGAGCATTTATAAAATTGGTTCCATTGTCCGTACATACTCGTTGTGGAATACCATACCGGCTAAAATTTCGCTTGCAGATTTCAATTACCGAGCTTGGTGTTGAATCCTTTAACAGATCAAGCTCGAAAAAATCTGAATAATGATCAACTGTAACTAAATACGATTTACCATTATTTACTAACGCATCCATTGATACAAACTGGAATGGATACATTGGCACTTCGTGAGACTGCATAGGTGGATGTGATTGTGAATTTGAATATTTAATGCATATATCGTACATTTGCACCTTATCTTTGATATCTGATGACATATTCGGCCAGAAAATATTGTCTTTCGCTAAATTGACTGTGGTTTCTATACCATTGTGTGCTACATGAACTTTTTCCACCATCAATTTTCTAAGAATGTATGGAATTAAAATCTTTCCATTTCGAAAAATGAGTCCGTTTTGATATGATAGCTCATGTTTATATTTAAAATATATCTGAATGTCTTCTGGTACGTCTCTGATTCGGTTCGGCCACCCATTAGAAATCACTGAGATCAATTTTTGAAGTGAATGGTCTTTTAAGGTTTCTGTTTTTATATTCTGAATTCGTTCATCAGAAATTTTCAACGAATGAATTAGATTAATTTTTTTTAAATCGTGGAATATTTCCTTTTCTGCGGAATGAACATTGAATACATTGTAATGATTTATGAAACTGTCATGCTCCGATACGTCCAACGATGCCCTCGATAATGTGTCGGCTATAATGTTTGACTTACTGTCAATAAAACGTAATTCGATGTTGTATCGTTGTAATACCATCAGCATTAACTGCAAACGTTTAGGCGCTTTTAAAATTGGTTTCTTAAATATATTGATTAGTGGTTTATGGTTCGTCTTTATAATGGTTGTAACGTTGCCCACAATAAGTTGATCAAAACGCACACACGCAAACACAATTGCTAACAACTCTTTTTCTATCATCGCGTAATTCTTTTCTGCTGCAGACAAAGTACGAGACGCATACGCCACTATTTGATTATCCTGGAAAACTGCTACACCCAGTCCAGCACTGCTCGAATCACATTCAATTGTAAGTTGCTTACCAATCTCGAAATATTTTAATAATTTGTTATCGCTAACAAGCAATTTCAGCTTTTTAAATTCGCTCTCTTCATCATTTGACCATAACCATGTTGACTTGTCCAACGTTAACTTTCGAAGAAGAGCACTTTCTGTACTAAGATTAGGAATGAATCGGCCCAAATAATTCAGCATACCTAAAAATCGGAGTAAATCACCTTTATCTTTTGGTGATGGCATATTCTTAATAGCCGTGACTTTTGACTCGTCTGCTTTTAGACCTTTATTTGACAGAATGTGTCCAAAAAATTTTACTTCCGATCGACAAAGATTCAATTTACTCTTATTTAGTTTACAATTATTTTCGCGTAAACGTACTAATAATTTTTCCAAATTTGCATTGTGGTCCACGAATGCTTTTTCCACAGTTTCTCCTTTTCCATATATTAGTATGTCGTCTGCCAAAACTTCAACACCTGGCAAATCATGAACTACTGAGTACATTTTCATTTGAAAAAGCTCTGGTGCTGACGAAATTCCAAAAGGACAACGTAACCAACGGTAGCGGCCAAATGGAGTCCAAAATGTAGTTAGTTTGCTACTTTCTTCTGTCAACTTCATTTGCCAGAATCCCTTTCTGGTATCCATGGTACTAAAAACTTTCGCTTCACCAAGTTCCGGTAAAATTTCGTCTATTGTTGTTGTTTGACAATGTGGTCTCTTGATGGCGACATTCAAAGGAATTGGGTCAAGACAAATTCGGAAAGAATTATTCTTTTTCACTAGTAAAATATTACTCACCCATTTTGTATTGAATGGTTCTTGTGTAATAATGTTATCTTTTACCAATGAGTCCAACTCTTCCTTTAGTTTTGATCGCATCGCCATTGGAATTCTACGAGGAAATTGAATTACAGGTTTAATATTTTCGCATCAATTTCGATTTCCACTTCTCCCGGCAGGAGTCCATAACTATCAAATACATCATTATTTTTCTGAATGATTCGATTTGCCTCATTGATGGCATTGACATTTGAATGAATATGTTTCGAGTCATTATTGTTAACGCTTTTTACGAAATGTTCGGAATGCACTACATTTTTGCTGAATTTTATAAGTCCAAGAGCGGTACAAGCACTTTCGGATAATACTGCACAATGCTCATTATCAACTACTTGAAATATGATATTATATTTTTTGTTTTCATAATGACACGGAATTTTTACTTGACCCAAAACTTTAATATTATGTCCACCATAGTCTGTTAACGTCACCTTAGAGTCATTCAAACAAATATTCAATGTGTCTGGATCCTGCGATAGAAAACGTTTTTTTAAATTTATGTCACGAATACCAAATGCAATACGATCCCGCAACATGTCATCTGAGGTTACGTTCTCGTTATACTTGCATACGTCAATTATTTTCCGGAGACGTATCAAATACGCATTAAAAGTTTCATATTCATTTTGTGAACACGTATGAAACATGTATCGGTCATACAAGACGTTTCCCTTTGACACCAGACGATTACAAATAAGTTTATTAACATTTTCAGCAACCGAGCAAACGGCGCAGTGGTTAAAGCTGCGGCGGTTGGATCGGGAGGTACCGGGTTCGAATCCCTATAGGGGCGGGATGCAAAAGGGATTTTTCATCATCTGATTGCGATCGGTGATGAAGATGAACACATCTATGACCCCCTGTTGAGAGTGCAGAATCCATGGGCCGACCCACCTTTCATGTCAGCACTACGGGTTGGCATGAAGCAATGCAATGTGCAGGTGGTTTTCAAAGACGGATCTGTAGCCGCCCGTCCTCGATTTGACTACTCCAGGCGTAAGGTAGGACGGTAAAAAATAAATCAAGAAACAAACAAACATTTTCAGCAGTGTCTTTTTCCGCTTCAGTCAAAGAAAAATGTGAAAATTTCATTTTCGCATCATCACCAATTAACGATAAAAGTAAATTTATCTTTTTCTGTTCTTCAGTAGCAGGCCATTTGTCAATCCCTGATGCCACAACGTACTCGTTCCAATTCCTCTTGAAGAGTTCGAAATTTTCCTCAATATTACCATGTATATCCAATGGTCTCTGTTGTGTTATTACAACTTAACTAATATTAATTAGTTTAAATAAAAGTCTTCAAAACATGTAATTAATATTGTACATTTATTAAAGGAACTTTATAACATGAGGTGTAGTTGTCAACTCTCCATCCAAGAACTCACCCTCCATTCGAAAAGAAAAGAGACAACCACACTTAACTGTCTTACAATATGATACAACATAAAACGAACATTTCAGAAGTTGAAGATATACATCATTCCTCCACAACTAATTTAAGAACATTATTATTATTTGTTCATCGGTTTCCACGTGCCTCTGGAGAGAAACGTACTCGAGGTTTCCTCATTCGATTAGATCTTCTCGGCTGCGGAGTACAAAGTCTTTCTGGAGACGTCGGTGTTGATTCCCTATATAAGGTTTCTTCAGAAGGTTGAACGTACTCCGAGGTGTTTCCATTTGATTCATTCCCGACTGAAGGAATTTCATTGAAGCTGTCATTAGTTGAATATTCCTCGCTCGTGATGATGAATTCTGGTTGTGATTTGTTGTCAATCACTCTTTCATTTCGACGTGTTTCTGACTTATTTTGTACATGACGCTCACGAATTTCATTTTGATGTCTTCTGATTAGACTGCCTTCCTCAGTTTTAATTTCATACAAGACCTTTCCAAACTTTCGCTTGACTAAACCTTTAAGCCATTTTGATCCATAATGAGAGAAATTTTTAAACCAAACAGTTTGATTCTCTTGAAATTTATGGAACTGCTCACTTGAAAATTGATGATCCGGTTTTATAGAACTAGGAAGCATAAACGATAAAATGGTTTTTGGTTGCCTTCCGTGTAATAGTTCAGCAGGCGATTTATTTAAAATTGGAATTGGAGAACAGCGATAACTGCTTAAATACTGGAGTACTGATGTATCCAAATCTTGTTTTTCTTGCTCCAGTTTCTTCATAGTTGTTTTAAACGTCCGAACGTATCTCTCGGCTTCCCCGTTTGATGCTGGGTGAAATGGCGCAGTTCTGATATGGTAGATTCCTTGACTTTTACAAAAATCTTCAAATAATTGTGATGAGAACTGTGGACCGTTATCGGATACAATTGTATCTGGTAGTCCTTCCACGGCAAAAATTTTCTGTAATGCTTTAATGGTGGTTTCTGATGTAGTTACACTCATTTTTATAACAAATGGGTGCTTCGAATAAGAGTCGACCCATATTAACCAGTAATGTTGCATAAAAGGTCCAGCGTAATCAATATGAATGCGTTCCCACGGTTTCGTTGTATCTGGCCATCTGTTAAATTCTTTCGGATTACTAGGATTTACCTTTTGACACGAATCACAAGCTTGTATTTTGTTCTTAATATCACCTTCAATCGTCGTCCACCAACAATATCGTCGAGCTAACTGCTTTGTTCGAACTATGCCCCAGTGTCCAATATGAAGCATATCTAAAACTCGTTGTTGTAGTTGTTCCGGAATCACTACTCGTAAACTATCGGTTTCTATGACTATAATACCTTGACAAATATTTAATGAGTGTTGGCGATCAAAAAATGGTTTCAATACTTTTTCTTCTTCTTTTAAAAATGTCGGCCATCCTTGTTGAATATATGTGTAAACTTTTGAAAGTTCCTTTTGAAAGTAATTTATCATTTTTCGAAAATCTTTTGATTATCCCAACACTTATAGGAAACGATTCAAGTTCCTGTTCAAGGTTCTCGGATACTTGCATACAAGAATCTTCTGGTTTATCAAAAATTTCATCCGAGCCCATAGGCAAGCGTGACAAACAATCCGCATTGGTATGTTGCTTAGTACTTTTATATCGAATAGTATACTTATAAGCCATTAATGTAATTGCCCACCGTTGAAGTCGATGGGATGTCATGGTCGGTAACTGCTTATCAGGGCTAAATAGAGACACAAGAGGTTTGTGATCTGTAATCAATTCGAAAGACCGTCCATACAAATACTGATGGAACTTCCTAACTCCAAATATTATAGAAAGCGCTTCCTTCTGAATTTGAGGGTATACGCTGGTGCTTATTTAAAGTTTTTGACGCAAACGCTATCGGATGCTCAGACCCGTCTGGGTAGACATGTGAAATAACGGCACCAATGCCGTAGCTAGAAGCATCAGTTGCTAAAACTATTCGATAATCTTCCCTGAAATGAACCAACTTAGTTGCGTTCACCAATTTTGCTTTTAAGACTTGAAAAGCACTTTCCTGTTTTGATGACCAATAAAATTTAGAATTTCTAGCTCTTAACTCATTTAAAGGAGCGGCTAATTCCGAAAAATTTCCAATAAACTTATTATAATAGTTAATTTTGCCTATAAACGTTTAGAGTTCGGCAATATTCTTTGGTTGCGGTAGTTGCCTAATAGCTTCAACCCTCTTTTCGGATGGACTAATCCCTTCAGAGGAAATCAAATGCCCTAAATATTCTAAACTTGCCTGAAAAAACTTACACTTAGTTTTATTACATCTGAGACCTAAATCTTTAAATCGTGCGAACAAATCCCGAAGAGTTTTTAAATGCTCAACGTCATCTTTACCTGTAATAATAATATCATCCAAATAATTAGCACAATTAGGCAGACCTGTGATTACCTGTTCAATTATTTTCTGAAATAAATCGGGAGCACTAGCTACCCCAAAAGGTAAACGTTGATATTAGTACAACCCGTAGGGTGTATTTATAACCATTAGTTCTCTGGACTCTCTATCAAGCTCAATTTGTAGGTAAGCATCAGAGAGGTCAATTTTTGAAAATCTCTTGCCATTTTGCAACTTAAGAAATAACTCCTCGACTCGCGGAATAGGTATATGATTATGTATATTATTACTATGATTTTTTGTACACCCTGGACAAGACTTAAACTCCCTATTCTGATCATTGGGTTTAGTTAAATTTTGTAATTGTGAACGATTTACCTGATTTTGTTTTGATTTATCAGAAGTAGAACGCGATCGAAATTTGGAATTATGAAATTTTTCCATTTTATTAACTTCGCCCGTCAAACCTGTGTCGCTATTTACACCCTTAATCGTCTGCACCGACTTCTGAGTTGACTCATAAGTATTTGCAATTGACAAAACTTCATCCACTTTTTTGTAATGATGCCAAACGCACCGCATCATGCGGCGTATAAATTGCTGTCATATCGCGTATAATCTCATCCACATACGATTGTTTGCATGCACTATTTTTACAAATAAAATTACAATCTTTACCTAATCCTCGAAGATCAGCAATCCAGTCCGAATACAACTGTGCATTTTTCATTCTTGAATGGAAAAATTTAAATCGGGACGTCAAAATGTGTGTTTTCGATGTAAAATGGCTTGTTAACTTTAAAATCAAATCCGAATATGTTTCTTTTGTGATATCCTTCCCGTCGCATAATTTTTTTAATAAAGAATATGATTCGTTGTGAGTCCATGATAAAAAATATGCTCTCTTTGATCATCGCTGGTTACACGATAAGCCTCAAAATGCATATTAAGTTGCGAGACATAATTATCCCAATTTTGTTTTGCTGCATCAAATGGTGGAAAAGGTGGAACAATTTTAACATTTGAATCAACACTATTTGTGGATTTAGCAAATGTATCCATCCACTGTTTTTGCTGTTGTAACATATCCGCCATCCATTTTTGTTGCGCATTCATAATTGCTTCAATAACTTTAGTGTCAGCCATTTTGAATTTATTTTTAATTTATTTTTCCTTTACTTTGATAATATAATCAATGCACTGTTGATTAGTGTTTAAACTTTACGATTTTTATTCTCGTCGCCAAAACTGTTGTGTTATTACAACTTAACTAATATTAATTAGTTTAAATAAAAGTCTTCAAAACAAGTAATTAATATTGTACATTTATTAAAGGAACTTTATAACATGAGGTGTAGTTGTCAACTCTCCATCCAAGAACTCACCCTCCATTCGAAAAGAAAAGAGACAACCACACTTAATTGTCTTACAATATGATACAACATAAAACGAACATTTCAGAAGTTGAAGATATACATCAGTCTCGGGAATGGAACATTTTGAGAGGTTATAACATCAATTTCATTTTTTTTAGAAAAATCATCACGAAGCGATTTTAGCTCATCGTTGACTAATTTTATGTTTTTGTTGATGTTGTTGCATGTAGATGTGAAAAGTTTTATTGCCTCAGCTAACTCGCTCATTTTAGTTTCCTTTTATATATATCGCAACCGTTTTACTTTTTACTAATGTGATTTTCACTTAACCTCACTTATGTTAATTGTCTATCACGAGTGAAATAATATATTTTCGTTTCAATATATATATTTTTTTATTGAAATTATTTCATCCCACTTCTGACACCATGTTGTGGATGTCTTATCCACATATTAAAGAAATACAATTATATTAAGATTTAACATATATACTTTATTAGTATACCGTAATACTTGATACACGAGGTTTTATTCCATCCCCCAGTTCCCTCCACTATCATTGATATATCACCATCTAATGGATAGATCATAGACATACTACATAAACATGGAAGTGCTAAGTCCAATAGACATATAACATTACCAACAGATAAGTAAAATAGAAAAGTTACAACTGATTGATTTACTTTATTTTTAGCAAAACATCTGTGCCTGATGGTGTTTGGTTTGCTGAAAAATTGGAATGTAAGGTTAAGGTTATCAAATCAAGATTAGCGATTGACAAGGGTGCAGATACAGACGATACAATGTAAAAGAAACACGTACATATTTAGGGGTATTTTAGTTTATGCTGTTAAAATCCCCCCCTTTTGATTGCCTAATGCAGCACAAAATAATGTCACCCTAAGGCATTAGGCATGCAACCATGTAATAAAGTTTTTAATTATTTAAAAGTACTATTATCGATTCATCGGCGGATGGGAAGCGCGCCAGCTTTTGATTCTACCAAAACTCCATATGTGTACATGGTCCAATTCTGGTGAAAAAATGTACACCACGAAGTTAGCAAAATATTATAATTTTTAGTTAAAATTAATTTTTGTTTTGGTTTATTGGTAACCTTGGTCAACTTTTTTGTTCTAGTTGGAAATAATTCAACTCATACAGCTAACTTCGTGGTGTACATTTTTTCACCAGTAATGTAGCTTGAAGCTGCGTACATGCTATACATTTCTGGTGAAAAAATGTACACCACGTAGTTAGCTATATGAGTTGAATTATTTCCAACTAGAATAAAAAGTTCACCAGGGTAACCAATTTTAACAAAAAATTTTACTATTTTGCTAACTTCGTGGTGTACATTTTTTCACCAGAATTGGATCATGTACGCACCTTGACCGAAACTTGGTAGAGAAAATATATTTAGACAATTAAACAGTTTATTGAAAGTGAAAGATTATTAAACTGTTTAGTGTAATTTCTAAGAAACAGAGAAACTAAAAGAAATTTGAAATTATTTCCAGCGGCGGCTGCGGATTTAAATTTTCACGCATGCAATAAATCAAATTAATATTTTAACAATTGTGTACATAACTGCTTTCGCAAATTCTTCAAGCAATTTCTCAGCCTACTGCACTTCAATTCTCAGTAAGTTATATACAGTTATTGTTGGAGTGAGAACATTTTTTATATCCGTGTAAAAGAGATAGATATGTTATGTACATATATATATCTGCGTTGTGCTTTTATTATTGTCATGAAGTTTATGCTTAACCTAAAAAATATAATCTTTGATTTTGTAACGTGTACAGTCGTGTTTTATTCTAATTGTATTCTCTCCGAACTAATTATATCCCAACAGGTTTTGGGCCCAGAGAAACACGTTTTAATATATAATTAGTTAAGCAGATATTTTTTTAAACCATGGCAAACAATTATATTCCTTCAATAGAAAAATTGAAAGGCAGAGAAAATTATAACACGTGTCGCAGTCAAAACGTACTTGGAACATGAGGACCTATGGCAGTACGTCCTGAAAGTAGATGATACTAAAGTACAAAAAGATATTTTAGCAAAATCAAAAATTATTTTGCTTGTTGACCCGGTGAACTATGTTCATATTAATGAAGCAAAAAATGCAAAAGAAGTTTAGGATAAACTTAAACAAACTTCCGAAGATTCTGGATTAACACGCAAGGTTGGTCTTCTATGTGATTTAATTACAACAAAATTGGAAAAATGTGATACAATCGATCAATATGTTAACAAAATTATAATAACCGCTCATAAACTCACAAGTATTGGATTTGTGGTTTCCGATGAATGGATTGGCACATTTTTACTAGCAGGATTGTCGGACGAGTATAATAGACCGATGATAATGGGGCTTGAAAGCTCTGGTATCTCTATTACTGGTGATTCGATCAAAACCAAATTGCTGCAAGATGTGAAAGTTGAAAAAAAGAATTCTAATGACGCCGCTTTATATGGAAAATTCTGAAACCGAAACAATGCCTCAAAGGGTCCGAGATGTTACGGTTGTAATAATTTTGGACATATATCCAAAAACTGTCCCAACAAGAAGGATGATAAAACTCAACATGAGTCGAACCATCAGTATAATAAATCGTCATCTCGCCAAAACAAGAAAAATTTAACCTCACTTTTTGCTAGTCTAAAATCTGGATCAATAGTTGAAGCAGATGAATGGTACATTGATTCCGGTGCCTCATCACACATGACAGTACATGGTGAATGGTTGCAGAACATCAAAGTTCCTCCAAAAAGTGAAATTATTATAGCGAATAATGATCGAATTCATTTACATGTTCCAAATTTATCGACGAATTTACTTTCTGTGAGCCAGATGTGTTCTAATGGCATAAGAGTAGTGTTTGATGTAGACGGTTGTAACATTTATAATGAGGACAGTGTGTTGGTCGCGACTGCTAAACTAGAGGATAATATGTATGTTATAATTAGAGTGTTATAATAAGAGTATACTTTGAATATACTAATTTACAGTAAGGTATATTGGGTAATATACGGATTAAGGTACGCGGGGCGTAAAACGAAATGTCAGAGAGTCAGCATTTAGAAAGTGAAGAATGAACACACATTTAAGAGATATAATAAAGATTGTACAAGTTAATTTACATAACGTGTTTCATTTATTAGAAGAAGATTAAGAGTTACAAGTTACAGTTACAATAGTTGGCGACGAGAATGGGATCGGATGGTCCAGATAAATTAAGATACAAAAAGTGTTAAAAGTTTTTTACGACCAACCACATGGTGACGGATTTTTTTTTAATTGGCAAAATTATAAAGATTATTACATAATATCGAATATAAAATGCAGTCGGAGTTTAAAATCGATAAATTCGATAAAACTACGTATACGTGGGACCGGTGGATACAGCGTCTTGAAGGGGCGTTTACGGTGTTCGAGACCAAAGATGAGAAGAAATTACATTTGCTTTTGCATTTTATTGGTCAAGAAGCATATGATCTCGTTTGTGACAAACTGGCTCCTGTTTCACCATATACAAAAGAGTTCGATGAAATTTCAAAGTTATTGCGGGATTTTTATAATCCAGAACCATTGGAAATCATGGAGAATTTCAAATTTCAATTAAGAAAACAAAGAGATGGCGAAACGGTACAGGAATTCTTAGCAGCTTTACGGAAGCTGGCTTTACATTGTAATTTCAACGCATATGTGGATACAGCATTACGAAATCAGCTAGTGTTTGGCTTACGAAGTCAAGCAACACAGAATCGACTACTGGAATCGAATAACCTCACTTTACAAAAAGCAGTGGAGGTAGCGTGTGCATTGGAAATATCATCTAGAAATGCAGCGACATTGCATCGAGCAACAGGCGAATGCAATGCGGTAACACAGAAGGGACAAGGTACGAATAATTATAATAATAAATTTAGTAGTAATGTTCCAAAATCTATAAATTCAAATAATAATAAATTTAGTAGTAATGTTTCGAAGTATGTAAATTCATATAAATTTAATGATAATGGCAAAAATTTGCATTGTTTTCGATGTGGAGATGAATCACATCTAGCACCTAAGTGTAGATTTATTAAAGTAAGATGTAATACGTGTGGTATAATAGGGCATTTAGGAAAAATGTGTTTTAAAAATAAGAAGGTAATCAAACAAAAAAATGTAAATTTAATTGAGTCGACCACAGAGGAATTCGAGGAATTAGTGTTAGCAAATATTGAAGATTTGCAGAAACAACATTGCTCGAAATTGCTATTTTCAGTTGCGGTAAACGGTATAGCAACAAAATTTGAAATCGATACAGGGTGCCCAGTTTCAATTTGTAGTTTAGAGTATAAAAATAATTTTTTTAAAGATTGTGAGATTTTTGGTACTGATTTGAAATTAATCACTTATTGTAGTACAAGTTTAGATGTCATTGGGTACATTAGGGCTACAGTCTCACATGATGACTCCGAGTGGGTGCTTCCATTGTATATAGTAAATACGAATAGACATGCATTGCTGGGTCGCGAATGGTTGAAGGAACTTAAATTAGATTGGAATAGGATTTTTAACGTTAATAGTGTTAGTGAATTAGGCACAAAAGATAATAGACTAGCGGATATACTAAACAATTATAAGTTAGCGTCAGCTCCAGCTATCTGGCAGCGTCATATGGAAACCATTTTACAAGATATCGAAGGGGTATCGGTGTTCCTTGATGACATACGTGTAACCGGGCCGGATGATGATACACACTTGCAACGTTTAAGTACAGTTTTACAACGATTACAAGATCACAATATGAGAGTGAATATGGATAAGTGCGTGTTCTTTGCTGAAAACATACAATACTGTGGTTATTTAATAAATAAGTCGGGAATTCATAAGCTAAAAGCTAAGGTTGAAGCGATTAAAAATATGAAACGTCCAAATAATGTAGATGAAGTGCGAGCTTTTGTAGGGTTGATTAATTACTATGGTCGTTTTTTGAGAAGTCTTAGTACAACCTTATATCCAATCAATAATTTATTAAAGAAGGATGTCATGTTTAAGTGGGATACGAGTTGTGAAAAGGCATTTTTGAAAGTTAAAGAGGAAATGCAATCAGATGAGTGTTTGACACATTATAATCCAAAGTTACCTTTGGTGTTGGCCACGGATGCAAGCAGTTACGGTGTCGGAGCAGTGTTGAGTCACATTTTGCAAGACGGGTCGGAAAAACCAATTCAGTATGCGTCTCAAACTTTGTCAAGCACGCAACAGAAATATACACAGATCGATAAGGAGGCTTACGCCATAATATTTGGAATCAAGAGGTTTACACAGTATTTGTTCGGCAGACAATTCATTTTAATCGTAGATAATAAACCCCTAATTCAAATTTTAAGTCCACATAAGGAATTACCAACGTTTACGGCATTACGCATGCAACATTATGAGATATTTTTACGCAGTTTTACATTTGAAATTAAGTATCGCAATACGAAGGATCACGGGAATGCAGACGCGATGTCCAGATTACCGATTCCACAAATACGGAACGAGAGAGAAGAATCAGATGTGGTGGAAATTAATTTGATTGAAACCTTGCCAATACGGGTTGCAGAATTAAGTGAAGCTACCTTAAAGGATAAAGAAATTAGGAATTTAATATTAGGTTTGCGAACGGGAAGGGAAGTATGTTCGCAGGATCGGTTCAATATCAACCAAAATGAGTTTTCTTTACAAGAAAATTGTTTATTACGCGGGTCAAGGGCGTATATACCTGTTTCGCTTCGGGAAAAGGTAATAGTAGAACTGCATTCTTGCCATTTTGGTACTTCAAGGATGAAGCAGTTAGCGAGAAGCTATTGCTGGTGGGAAGGCATAGATCGAGAAATTGAAGAGATAGTAAAGAGCTGTGGCAAATGCCAATCATTACAGCCTAACCCGCCTAAGGAAACTTTCCATTGTTGGCAATCGCCAAGCAGCCCATTTGATAGGGTGCATGTTGATTTTGCTGGTCCATTTCACAATTTATATTTCTTCATTATGGTGGACGCATTCAGCAAATGGCCGGAGGTACACATTCTAAATAACATTACGACAAATAAAACCATCGAAATCTGCCGAAGAGTGTTCGCGACACATGGATTACCTTCAGTGTTGGTCAGTGATCATGGATCACAATTCACGTCGGGAGATTTTCAAAGGTTTTTGAAAACAAACGGAATCATACACAAGATGGGGGCTCCTTATCATCCAGCAACAAATGGTCAAGCGGAGCGGTATGTGCGCACGATAAAAGAAAAGTTAAAGAATTTGGATTGCTCAAGAGAGGATATAGAACACCATTTGCAAAATATTTTATTAACATATCGAAAAATGGTGCACCCAACGACAGGCAAATCACCGGCAATGATGATGTTCAATCGGGACATAAGATCCAGGTTGGATTTAATGATTCCTTCCAAAAATATAAAAGAAAATAATAGGGTCACGTCAAATAGGGAGTTTAAAGAAGGGGACAGAGTTTCAGTTAGGGAATATCTAAGGTTACAAACTAAATGGAAGTTTGGGACAGTTGTGGAAAGGATCGGACAACTTCGATATTTAATAAGGTTAGATGATGGACGTATGTGGGAAAGACATGCGGATCAAATGAGAACCATTGGACAAAAACTAATTGAGAAAGATGAGTTAGTGAATTTACCTGAGTTTGAAGAGGACCCAGTTGTAGAGCAGGAAAATTCAGGGAAGGAATTCATAAATGAACCTAGGGAGATTGAAATGTGCAGTGGAAATGATGACCCTGGGGAGTCAGGTGAATGTGAGTCTAATAAGAATTGTTCGGAACAAACAGAAAGTGCTGCGGTTGAGGATGTGGTTTCGAGCAGTGTTGTTAGGAGGTCCGGTAGAGTTAGGAAAATACCACAAAAATTAGATTTATAAGAAAAAAAAAAAAAAAAAAAAAAAAAAAAAAAATGTAATAAGTAATTTAAACAATATGAATTAATATGTAATTTTGAATTAATGTGTAATTTTGAAGAATATTTTGTTAACGTACTATACTGATCTGTACAATTAATTGTTATTTTGATTAATTTTTTTTAAGAGAGGGTAGAGGTGTTATAATTAGAGTGTTATAATAAGAGTATACTTTGAATATACTAATTTACAGTAAGGTATATTGGGTAATATACGGATTAAGGTACGCGGGGCGTAAAACGAAATGTCAGAGAGTCAGCATTTAGAAAGTGAAGAATGAACACACATTTAAGAGATATAATAAAGATTGTACAAGTTAATTTACATAACGTGTTTCATTTATTAGAAGAAGATTAAGAGTTACAAGTTACAGTTACAATAATGTATAAACTAAATCGTGCTCCGGATCAACTTTAAAAAAAAAATAAGTGTATGACAGCTAATAATGTTTATAATGAATGGATGTTATGGCATCGCCGTTTAGGCCATATGAATTTTGATTACATGAGATAATTGCAGAACATTTCCCTTCCATTCTGTGATAAACAACTATCTGTTTATACTAAAAAGCCATGTGTAGTATGTTTAAAGGGTAAACAAGATAAACAACCTTTTAAAAATACTGGAACTCGTGCAACAAAATTGCTATAAATTGTACACTCCGATGTTTGTGGCCCGATGGAGATACATTCTCTAAGTGGTCCCAGATACTTTGTAACAATGATCGATGATTATACCAGAAAAACTTTTGCTTACTTTTTAAAATCAAAGAATGAAGTAAAAGAATCATTTTTGTATTTTAAGAATGCCGTTGAAAACGAAACAGGACAACGAATACAAATTCTACGAACTGATGGTGGCACTGAATATCAACCACTTGATAAATTACTGCGTGAATCTGGTATTCAACATCAAATAACCGTGCCAAATACTCCTGAACAAAATGGCGTAGCTGAACGACAAAACAGATCTATTGTGGAAAGAGCTCGTTGTTTGTTGTTTGATGCAAAGTTACAGAAACAGTTTTGGGCTGAAGCGGTTTCAACAGCTGTGTTTATCATGAATAGATCACCAATCAAGGCATTATCCGATAAATTAGTTCCTGAAGAAGTTTGGTCTAATAAAAAACCAGATATGAAATTTCTAAGAATTTTTGGTTGCCTAGCTATGGCTCATGTACCCAGTCAAAAACGTAAGAAATGGGATGCCAAATCAACAGAATGTATTTTTGTTGGTTATCCTTCTGGAACAAAAGGATACCGGTTATATGTGCCTGAAACACAAAAAATAATTCTTAGCCGAAATGTTGTTTTTATTGAGACTGATAATGACATTTTAACTCTCAATGGGTGTAACGATGAAGCTGATCTCGATGCTAAAAAAGAATTAGAAATGGAATTCTTTATAAGATCTGAAGAAAATACGGTGCAAGTGGGAGTTAATGAACTTAAAGATGACAATTCTCAGATTTGTTTGAATGAGAATCTGAGTCAGATTATCAATGAAGATGATTGTTGTGAACCGTGAAAGTGATTTCTATGGTTTTTCAGATGAAGAAGAACAGAATATAAATGTCCAAGCTGTCGGAAAGAATTCAAAACAACGATATTTATCAAGAAAAACTGAGTTACCAAAGAAATTTGATAATTTTGTTAAGAAGGCAAATACAAGTGAATTATCTGATTCTTTGACTGTACAAGAAGCATTAAGTCGATCAGACGAAAAATTCTGGAGAGAAGCCATGAAAAGTGAATATGACTCTCTAATCGAAAATGAAACATGGACATTAGTGAATCTACCTTCAGATCGAAAAGCAATTGATTGCAAGTGGGTTTTTAAAACCAAAATTGACGCTTCTGGTAAACTACGTTACAAAGCACGGCTTATAATCAAAGGATGTGCTTAAACAAAGGGGATAGATTACAGTGAAACATGTTCACCAGTGGTTCGATACACATCCATACGTTATCTAATGGCATTGGCTTCTAAATTCGATCTTGACATTGATCACATGGATGCAGTCACTGCATTTTTAGAAGGAGATTTAAATGAAGATATTTACATGTTACAACCCGTTGGCTATGGTAATGGCACAAAAGTTTGTAAATTAAAAAAGGCTCTTTACGGATTGAAGCAAGCCAGCAGAGTATGGAATATTAAATTGGACAAAGTTTTAACCAATATTGGGTTCAAACGATCAAAAGTAGATCCATGTATTTATTATAATATAGAAAAATCAAAAATGATATTTTTAGCAGTTAATGTGGATGATTTGCTGCTATTTAGTAATTGTGCCGAAATTAAAGATAAAGTTAAAATGGAACTTAATAATCATTTCAAGATGAAAGATTTCGGTGAAGCTAAATCCTGTTTAGGAATAAATATCACACGTGATCGTAAAAAGCAGAAAATTTGGATAGATCAAGAAAAATACATGATGATTACCTGATATTGCGTATGCAGTTAGTATAGTGAGCCGTTTTAACAATAATCCTGGTAGACAACATTGGAATGCCGTTAAGAGAATTCTGCGGTATTTGAAGGGAACGTCCAGCATGAAACTTGAATTCTCAAAATATGGAAATTCAGATCTCATGGGATATTGTGATGCTGATTGGGCTGGTGACATTGATGAAAGGCGGTCAGTTACTGGTTACGTATTCATGATGCAAGGTGGCCCGCTTTCATGGAATAGTAAAAAAAACAACTGTAGCCCTATCCACAACCGAAGCCTATTACATGGCCCTCTCTGCTGCAACACAAGAAGCTATGTGGCTTAAAAATTTTGAAAATGAATTTCAATTTGGTAAACCGAAATCGGTGAAGATTCTATGTATGTGACAATAAGAGTGCCCTCGATCTTGCTGCAACTAATGGTTATCATGTACGGACTAAGCATATAGACATTAGACATCAATACGTACGAAAATGTGTTGAAGATCAGATAATAAAGATTGCATCAATCTCAACGGACCAGATGGTTGCAGATATATTAACCAAAGGATTAAGTAAGGACAAACATACATCCTGCTGTAGTGGACTTGGTTTACTGAATTGAATATATGTTCTAGTGGGAGTGTTGGAGTGAGAACATTTGTTATATCCGTGTAAAAGAGATAGATATGTTATGTATATATATATCTGCGCTGTGCTTTTATTATTGTCATGAAGTTTATGCTTAACCTAAAAAATATAATCTTTGATTTTGTAATGTGTACAGTCGTGTTTTATTCTAATTGTATTCTCTCGGAACTAATTACGAGTATATCCCAACAGTTATCGTAATCCATTTACGTTTCTTTTTCTCCTGCTGCCTCTAATACGACGTATGTACACAAACTAGATGATCGCGAATTCGAGATTATATAGTTAATTTTTACAGCCTGTCACAACACGATTTTAAAGGTTGTAGGACTACCGGTAACTCGATAAACATGAAATACAAAAAAGGGACTAGGAGACTAAGAGATTATTGCAAAATTTGTGTTTGTCAATGGTATTAGGGGGTGTTGGTTATGTTTCTGTCGTATTTTGAGCTAAGAGTGTCGAGAACTCATGATTAACAAGTGCCAATTGCGAGAAAACGCGATTATGTAAGCATTACAAGAATTCGAATAATCTTACATAATTGCGTTTCGTCACATTTTCAAAAAAATTAGAAATTCATTATGCTTACAAAATCGGCCACCAGGCGTCCCGATTTTAGAATTTGGTGGTTTTATATATTTTTTAAAAATAAAATTTAATTTTGTACGTTAGAAATGTCTGTAAATCTTTCTAACGTAAATCTTTTGGAAAATGGAGAATTTATTATTTTCTAGTTATTCAAATCTCCGCTATTACAAGAAAAGAGAAAAGACGCTTCAGTTGAGTGAGTAACCAATTGCGCATTTTAGCCCAAGATTTAATCAATTTTGCCAGATTATTTGCGATTTTCGATTGGTGAAATTTTCGAAATCTGGGATTTTTGTATTAATCTAGATTTTATTCAAAATTAGCAACTTTCAGTTATTTTTAGGATATTATATTTTGCTTTTGAATCGCTTAATATTGAGATTTTTAAAGATTATTCTTCAATTTTATGTTTAATCGAGATTTTTGCAATATTCGAAATTTTTTTGAGAAATCGAGATTATTATTCGACCTTTTCGATTCATATTTGATTTTCTTTTTGAGTTTCTCGATATTACTCTAAATTTGTAAAGTGCTGTTGCTGTAGGTGCGATATGCTACAGAATTATAGTGGTACATCGATATTTTAAGCGATTTCTGAGGTTTTAAACTTATTTCAGATTTGCTTGATGATTAGCATTATGTTAAGAAATTGTTTTGGCTTGAAGTTGAATTAAACATAGCCCTGAGTTACATGATCTTACAGAGAAAAGATTCTCGAAATTCGAGATTTTAAGGCTTTTGGAATAATCTAGATTTCCAGAATTGAAAAATGGCAACGAAGTTCTGATAAGAAGTTATTGAAATTTGTTGTGAACAGTCGCATTTTTAATATTACTCGAAATTTACAAAGGGTTGAGATACCCGTAACAACCATGTTGATTTGTTCTTCGACTATCCTTGATCGACCTTAGATTTTCCAAAAAAACAAACTCAACCAAAACAGTAAAGTTGTTGTTGGAACAACAATTTAAACAAATTTAAAAAATTTTGATTTTTGATCATTTGATCATTTTAAACTTCGGTGACTAGTTTAAATATTGATATTGAACATTAAACCAAAGTCACAATCATAAAAGAGATCTTCTTTACTCTAAATATTGCTAAACCATGGTTTTGGTCAAATAAATGCAAGTAACGAACGAAAAATGTACAACGAACAGCCGCCTCTGGTTATTTCTATATTGATAGTTTGCATTAATGTTTACATTGTTCAATAATAAATTGTAACAATAAACTGTACAAATTCGAAAATTTTTATTTGAAGATACCCATCTGCCCATTAAAAGTGCAAGATAAAATCCCCAACCTCTATGGACACTTCAGTTGGACCCAACTGTTAAAAAGGGAGAGCCGCCTTGGGAATTCGTCGCCGTTTTACACCGATAACATGGATTGAAAGTCCGATTCGGTGTTAGATGCTCATTACCTAGATAAAAAACTGGTAGATCTAATAGCCACGGAAATTATAGTAAAGCAACATGTTTAAAGAACTATTTTAACGATGTTTCATCGCAGTGGGCGATGTTATATTCGTTCGACGCATATCGACGCTTTCGGTAAGAAGCAAATTTGTCTGTTCTGAATCCGTTCCCTAAATCATCAATTTCTTAAGAATGTTTTTTTTGAAGAATGAACCACTACTTCAAGAGGATATGTTACAAACTTTGTGAAAATGCTAGTCCGAAGGTGTTGATCAGTCTCCAGCACTGGAAACAAGCGTCACTTGAGGTCAGAGCAGGGCAAAGGGCGGAGCCAATTAATACGAACAGATTAGGATGAACGAAGTTTGATACTTACTCGACAGAGACCTCTCCTCCTTAAGTACACAGTCATTCTCACATATAACACTGTCAATGCGACAAAAGTTGGCATCAACAAGTGAAAAAGTTTTTCACAATAGAAAGTTTTGGAGTGAAATCAACAATTATATCCATCGAGTCTGGAGATGACTGGGGAACCAGAGAGAAGATTTTATCAAGGATATCTCTAAATAATAGTGGATATAAATAATTATTTAGAAAAGGGTAAAGTTTGAAAATTTTGAAGAGAACGATCTTTCAGAATGGTAGATCAGATTGGTATAGGACGTTGCAGCTTCCCTGAGCCCATGCTTTTAAAATGACCAGACTTGTCACTACTACACTAGTTATCACTACTGGTAGAAATATTATAAGGATCCTGAGAACGAAAGGTGGCGATTTCCGGTGACAGAGAAATGCCAAAATTCACAAAGGTCTCTCAGGCGAGGTAAAACTTTGTATTAACAATTTGGCGTTTCCGTGACGAAGGTGGGGACATTTTACCACCGAATATATTTCAAGAAGTGAAAATACGCAATGCAATTTTCTGAAAACTATCCTAGAGCAACGTAAGCTATTATTGAGAATCACTACATAGACGATTGACTGGACAGTTTCGATACAGTTAAGGAAGCAGTCACCATTATTCAGGACACGGACGCCATACGTGCTCGTGGATGGTTCGAGGTCCATAATTGGCATTCAAATGTATATGTAGATGAAGTGTCATAAGCAACATGTGCACAGATCAGTAACCATCAAAGAAGCTTTCCTTAAATACAAATTATGAGTCAGGGACAGCAAAAGTATTAGGGTTGCGATAGAACGTGAAGGCGGATATGCTACTTCTCGATGAACTATTCTAGAATTAAGGCAGAAGATTGAATTGTAGCCATATAAGCCATTCAGGCTCACTGTATTTTTTCTGCTCTTGCAATGCAAGAGATTAGGCGATCCTCAGTGGATTTGGACGAATGCATTACAGAAAAATAGTATGCTAAATGGCTCAAATGAGTTGATACTAGCCGATCATCGAAGTATGAAAAATTTCAAGATTCTACCTGCTCAATTTACGATCGAGACCCATGCCAATGGATTTGTACATGATCATAGACGCCAGCGAAAATGCGTTTTCCGCCGCGGCTTACTTTCTTCTGATAACAGATGATGGTAAAAAAACATTACTTGTAATCGCCATAACTCAAGTTGCAACACAACAACCGATTATCGATTCCTTGTCTATACTGGCAAGCAGTGGTAATCGGAGATAATTTCGACAATTTGTAGCCTATAGTATTCCGCATCAAACCTACCCACTAAACAGTACATTGGTTACCCACTAAATAGAACATGGCTGATGAAAGAACAAAATGGAAGAGCGTTCTAATTTCATTAGCAAGTATATGATTCTCCGGCCAATATTGTACCGCTGGCCGAATATCAGTGGCCATCTGAAAAAATTCAAAGAAATACCACAGATAAAGGGCTGCAAAGACAAATCTTACTCATCGAAAAAATGTGGCCACAAACATTAACATTGCGACATCTGATCCGCGTGGAATTTCAAAGTATCTCTAACGGAGCGCCGTAAGCGTTCGGACTCTGAATCTTTAATCAACCAAAACCAGGCATGATTAGGAAAAAGGTAGAATTGTCAGCAGAAGAAGATGCAGAAGCGGAAAACGAAATCATACGAATTGAACTTTCACAAAGTGTATCCAGAAAATATATTCATGAAGAGTAGTTGATTACAAGATTTGATCCCCGAAATATGCTTCTTTATGGATTTCCGAGGTGCCGATAAAGAACTCAGACGGTATTTCGAAAGAGCATGACCTGACGGCGTTCAAGGATAGTTTACAGTAATAATATCATGGGTCTTACCAACGGCGTCCCCTCGCTGTTTGGCAAGAGTTCTCTTTGTTTGTAACATTGATTTTATTTCGTAACTGGAAATTACTGATTGGGATCTTTCTCTCTCGAGCTCGTACGTTTACTTGTCGTTTAAAGGAATTTCGGTCTACTAGAGACATTGAATTGCAATTATCGTCGCTTCTAATGGCATTTTCGACTCTTCAAACTTATGTGAGGAAATTAGGAAATAGCCTGTCGGCTGTCTGTTCCCAGCGGGGAAAATGCTGTTTACCGCCTCCTGGTGTCCCACAGCTATCACAGTATCACCCTTAAAAATGGGTTTAAATTGTAAAAAACTCGTCTTTTACCCGTTTTAATATTTTATGATTATCAAAAACTAAATGGATAATTTTTAAATTGATAATTGTTGCTGATACCATGACGAATCAAATAAGACTAATGAAGTGAAGTCACATCTAGAGAAGTGAGTTTCTGTGATGAGGTTGTGGCAGCTCAATAAAAACTATTCATTAATGTATGTTTATTTCCTTTCACTATTAAACAAATGTATACAGGAATACTTTACAGCCAGAATTCATGTCCATTTTGCACTCATTGCATCACTCAAAGATTACACCGTGGGAAAATTGCAATCAATGGGATGAGATAAATACATCGAAAATTGTTCGGTCAGTCCCAAACGACGGTACAATAAGGTATACCTACTTGGAGTTTTGCTGTGTGACCAGAACCCACCCATTGCATGGGTTCATTGGCATTCCAACATAAAATTCTAAGATCATTGGGCATTATCTGGTTAGTGTTGGCTCAGCAAATGTATTGAGTTTGCTTAATACCGCTTGAAGTGTTTGCTTTATACCATCATTATGGGCAGTTTTTCGTTAATTGAGAGTGTGTCATTTTACTCATTTCTCCGAGGAGCTTGTTCATCTTGACTGTTTCCTGATTAAATTTAGATTTTTAGGTTTGTATCTTCTTTAGTTTGCTGGGTGATTTTTTCCAACCATTTTGAGCTGTTAACAAAGCGCTGGATACTCCTGACGTAGACGTCCATCCAACAGAGGTCCGTCAGGTCCTTGAAGAGGGGTGCCCCTAGAAACTTTAGTCTGTTTCGTGCCAGACGAGGGCAGATGCAAAGAAGATGAAGTACTGTCTCTTCCTCCTCTTCGTCCTCGCAACTACGACAGTAGTCATGTGAGAAGACACCAAGTCTACTTGCTTGCCTCACACAACCACACTGATCTCACTTCGCTGAAGTGAGATCAGCTGTTTGGATCTCGCCAAGTCCAACTTTGGCCAGACATGCCAAGTTATTACGCATGAGGTGATATTTGACCATCTGTCATTTGTCAGCTTGCTAGCTTCTTCCTGAAGCAGCAAGGCTGGTACCCATAAAATATGGATGTTGAACTGATCTGCCATCTCGTTATGAGAGACAGTTCTGGACTAGTTTCGACGTGAGGAGGTGTGATTGAAGCACTTTAATGGCAGCCTGACTATCCGTATATATGCGAATATCACAAACCGATATTACATTATACCTCAATCAGTCTACGACTTCCTTTATGGCAGTTACTTCAGCTTGAAAAATGCTACAGTAGTCGGGGAGACGGAAGGAGAGATTTAACAGGAGTTCCTCGCAGAACACTCCAGCCCCGACTGTTTTAGGATAAGCCGGATTGGAAACCAATCACCAGAAATGCACAATACTTATCCGAGATCAGCTTTCCCAAGCCGATCCTCCATCCAGCATAACCTTAATGCTAACATAAATTTCATCACAGTCAACACTATGCGATATCTTGATACTCATTTATCGACAGATCTGGGTAAACCATTTACTATTCGTACCAGGTGTCATTACGCATTAGTTGTAACTTAAATGACGCAGAATTTCATAAAATAGTTTAACGTTCCTTTTTCAACCACACTTGTTATGTATAACACCCCTATTGTACCTACGATTATGTATGGATTGAAGACCTCGGCACTTACCTATGGCAATCGCCGCCGCTTGAGCCAATAAGAACTTCTCCTTCTTAGGAAATTGTTTGAGTTCAGTTCCAATAAACCTTCCACAAAGAAGGTCAAGGAGATACTAAGTAGGCGGTAAATCCATCACCAAAAAAATCAAGGTACAACTGATAAACTATTGGGGACATGTTCATCGTGGTGGACCTAATCATCTTCTAAGTGCAGCCGCCAGTTACATAGCAGGACCTAAGAATTGTATATTTGTACTTCACTACAGCAGGATCTTGAGCATTACAATAAATCTTCCGCTGAGTGGCAGGACTTGTTACAACTGTGTGGTGAGCTGCTACAGAGCTATATCTACTCAGTGGATCAGATTCCAGTGATCTACTTGAAGACGATGACGCAGAAACAACCTACATCGTTAGTCCAGATTAAAGCGATGGATCAGTTAAATAATCAACAAATCATCAACTTAATTTCTTTTGGTCTTGTTAATGTTTTAATTATTACAATTAATAAATTGATTCACTATTTAATCTGAGCCAAGACTTTGACTAATGATTTCCTGATTTCCCTTGGTGATACCAAACAATAGTTTGAATGATTACCTAGTTCGAAGATATCTCTTTTATTCATTCCCCTCTTGGTTACTAAATTTTAAAGTTAAATGAATAAAGTGAGATAACCTAAGTCCTTCATCGTATATGCATATTATATGGATAACCATGATTATATGTATATATATATATACGAAAACTCAAAAACCACATACAAATAATTTATGTCCAGTTTATAAAGATGATTAGTTTGTTGGGTTAGGTGAACTACTCACTGTGTCCTGTACCAAAGCCACACAATACTCGATAAGATATCCTTCATTTCATAACCTAACAGCTAAGATTACCCGTAACATATTCGGGCTGCCGCAACTCATGATTGATGGTATCAAAAGTCATCCCGATGCCGCTGTGTCTTCGACTTAGTGCAGGACAACAAACCACATACCTAAATTATCAAATGTTTCATTATTCTGGAATCATTGGAATTTGACATGCAGTTCGGGAAATGGTGAGGGGTAGGCTAGTGCCGGTGAGTAATTTAATAAAGACCGCATTAGAGAGCGTTATAAACATAAAGTTCTAATTGGGCCTTCATCTTTAGCTTTCCACATGTTACTGTCTCACCTATATTTACTTACAACACAGATGTGAGACAGCGAAATTCCCTCTATTCCCTGACCTAGTTATGCAACTACAATACACAATCATAGACCTTGGATACAAACGTAACTCTTGAAGAAATTTCGCACTTGCTTTGAACCGCCGGACAGCCGTTTCGTCGCCATAACCAATGGTTCTGCTAAAACAATCGAAACCAACACAAATGTCTATAGTAATTCTAAATGTTGAGCGGCACCTTTCTGAGTTTCGCATGTTTCACAACACTTTCAAGTGATGTGGATGTGAGTACAAATGGAATGATTTGTTGTGATGAAGGAAGTTTTGGTGGCTCTGGGATGGCAACTCCCTATCGAGCACACTTATGCGAAGCCCTCTAGCGGCTCGGTGATGGCAACTCCCTATCGAGCACAATTAGGCGAAGCCCGCTTTCGCTATTCTTTAGTGTCTTTTTTTGATTAATAACACATATATTTTTTATTGCTTTTTATAGTAATACAAGTACTTTAGCTTTTAAACTTTTATTTTTATTTTGTTTACTAAAACAGAGAGGAGATACAATTGCACCAAGAAACTCAAGTCGTAAGTAATATTATTGTTTTTTTTCCTGACTTCTCTTTTTTTTTTGAAAAAACAAAAAAACCCTTTTTTGTTGCTTGCTACGTTTTTTTAGGAATCTAAAAATGGTGCGAATATTTTGTACTTAATTATTCTTAAAGGTGCATTTTTATAATTTGACAAATGTACTTTCGATCGACGCCACAAAGTTATCAGTCAGTGTACCGTCAATATGTTGGGTGGTAGTATGATATTGGAAAGTATGTTTGTAAGTAGTAGTTAACTTACTCTTATATATTTATTTAGATATTCCTAATTATGGATTGGATGCATCGGAATTCCAAAATGAAGAAACCAGGCGCTGTTTTTTTATTTAACTCTGTTCATTATTTATTAATTTAAGTGTAGAGTATTTAAAGAGGGTTCTTCCTTAGTTTACTAATAAATAACTTAATTGTCAGAATATAACATATTTCAAGAATTAATCATTTTTGTAAGGATTAAATTCATTCAGAATAAAGAGATTGAATCAGAAGAACAAGAAGTGAATAAACTTGTAGTTTGGAAATTGTGTTGTCCTGTGCTAACTACTTTACTATATTATTACTAACAACGGGTCGAGTCTCTAATACTAACATTCCTTTCCTATCCCTCGGTTTTGTTGTGTCTAAAAAGGGTGTACGGTGGATCCGGGAATCTTGCTTAGGCTTGGCCGTCAATATAAATACATATATATATTTACATAAGTAATCTAACTATCGTTTTCCATGATAATAATTAATATCATTGACATTTTTGATTCAACTTTTTTTTAGATACAAAAAATTTTATTAAATTGCATAAATTTGACAAATAAAACAGTGCCAAGCCAAACGAAGTCTAAACTGTTCCAGGCTAGTATTTTGGTGATTTTCATAAAACCAGCTGTAATTATTCTAACCGTACAAAATTCAAAAATTTATTTGTTTATATTAAACAGTGGCTTTAATTACCGGCTCTGCACAGTTTCGTTTACTCTATAAATCCCGATTGATCCTGATCCTTTGAAAATTGATGAAATGTCTGTCCAGTTCAATTTTTTTCCGCTTATTTAATCTGAACCAAATATTTTTTTTATAAATAAAGTTTAATTTGTGCATGCTTTTTACCGCGGAATATTCAAGATAGATATCAAATATTAATTGATTAAACGTAAATTTTAATTTAATATTATTTTGTTTTATTTAATTTATACAAAACACTTACTGGTTCTCCATTCTAAATTTTAAAAAACGAATTCAATTACAAATATTGCACATTCCACTTGTCCGTTTATATTGATTTTTTTCGTTTGACATTTAAATGCCTTATCACAAACAAAACTAGTGCCACATATTTAGTTGCATAAATGAATAAAGCATATTGACAGACATTAATTACGAATTTGGAATAAAAATGCCAACTGATTCATATTTGTTCAATCCAATAAATAACTCATTTTATTTATATTTGTTTTTTATTCATTTTTGGAATAAAAATAATTAACTTATACATATAAGTAAGTCTAATAAAAATTAAAATTGTATTTTAGTTTTATCAATCATTGTTAATATTATAAAAATATATTTGTTTATCTGTAATTCTTTGCCAAAACTATACATATACTCGTAACTTAAAAAAATAGTAAATCAAATAAAAATGGCTTATAAAAACAATAACCTGACGTGCTGTGCCATTTCTATTCATAAAAGCAGTTTTTATATTTTTTATATTTTTTTTTTTTACAAAATAACAATAAATAAATTAATTAATACACATTATATAAAAAATAAAATGATATGAAAAACTTAATAATTTAATTTTGCTGTTTCATTTTACTTGATCCACCATTACTTCGTTTAGGTTGTGAACAATTCATTTGTCGTGAATTCATTACTGAACTCTGCAAAATACAAAAAAAAAATATTTATTTAAAAAAAAAAGGTGATGCGGGTTCAACTGTATGTCTTATCAAAATTTGAGAAAAATGGGAGGAGATACAAATTTTACTCTTAAATTTATATTATAAAAATTTCAACTAGCTGATAACAAAGAAAGAAATACAGATACAGATAGAAATACAGATAGATTTGCCTGAATGAAGAAAACAGATTTGAGTTTGTTCTGAATGTTCCGATATAAGAAATAAAAAGAAACGACAGCATGAAATGATTATAAAAATATTTTATTTTGCTTCTTTGAGTTTGGTTATGTTTGAATTACATTATGTATCATAATCGATGACGAAAAAAGTATTTTCATTTTTCATATAATAATTGGTTTTTTATGCCTTACCTGATTCGACCAGTCACCTGTTGGTACGCTAGCCCTATAAAATTTGGTACTAGTTTTATTGAAAATTGGCAATAATTCATTTGCTTCGTCGGACAATGCTTTCAAATAAATCACAGTGTCTGTTCCATAACCCTCGCACGACATTAATACAATATCGCCATGGAAATAACGTGCGTATAGACGCGAAATTGGCAATCCATAGCCATAACCTGCAAGTGGAACTGTATGAAGATCTGATTTAGATGGTTTAGGTGCAGTGCTGTACATGTATTTAAACAATTGATCGGCTTCTGATCTTGGAATACCACCACCACGATCCGATATTTTTACACAAATGTCCTCCTCACCACGTACAATTGTAATTTCAATTGGTGGTATATTGTCTTCTTGTCCGTGATGTTCCATTACAGCCCGCATCGAGTTCTTAAATAATTCGAAAAGGATGTGATATAAATGCGATGGGACATAAATAATTCGAATTGGTTCATCCTTATTTAAATAATTATGCTGTTTTATTTCTAATTCAGGACTAGCCAAATAATATTGATCACAGAGAAAGCGGGCATTTTCATAAGCATCATTAACAATATTACATGGATCACACACTGGATCAATGCATCCAATATGACGACTACCTTTCCGTTTTTCCTCCCCAAATAGTATTGCTATAATATTTAGAAGAAAAAAAAAACAACAAATTGTTAATTTAATCAATCAATAACTCGATTGAGCTGTTACATATTTAAATGTGTATACTTACTGTGTTGATTAATTAACATTCTTATGCTTATTCTAGACATATATAATCGATCCAAAAAGTATTGTATTGAAATTTCCATTGACGGATCAATACCTCCAGCACGTGAATCTTTTAGTTCAAGTATACCTTGTGCCATTGTTTGAACAACATCTGAATGCCGATCACGTATTTTATTTAGCGTTTCAACGAATCTAACAAGTAAACAAATTAAATCAAATTAATTATAGAAAAATATTAGAAATTCGGCACACCACCAAAAAATACACATACTTAGCTAAATTTGATTGTGATGGATCAGTTTTTTCAAATTCTATTACCTCCTCAAAACTTCTTACATACCAATTGCTTACTAGGCTGACTGATGGGGTGCGTAACAAATTATCTGGCAACAAGGCAATTTCCTTCATTATATTTGCTAATCGTACTGGAAGTTCTTTACGCAAAAATACATAGGATTTTTGTTCACACGCGTTCAAACCTAAAAAAAAATAGAAGAAAATACAAAATTAATATGGATTGTGAAGGTTTTCTTTATTAGTCAATAGTTTAATAAAAAATTAACCAAATAAATGTGATACAATCCCTCAATTAATGGTGATTATCAACTTTTGTTATACAAAAATAGAATAAATAAGGTTGTTGGTTGTTCAATCAGTTTTATTTTGAGATAATTGTAAAAAACGAAACGTAAATTCATTAATTATAACGGATTTGGCCGGATTGTAGTACTTGGTTTGTGATTAAGAAGCCGGTTATGGCTATTATTTTTATCTATCACTAATTTTCCCGATTTTAAAAGTTTTGAAAAGTAATTTTATGCCGTCGTGGGTGACTAGGGGCGACATGTTGCAACATCACTTTCGATTCAATTTTCGTATAGCTAGGGTGGGATGTTGTAACATCACTTTCGAATCGAATTTGATAATTATGCTTTTTTTACCGCTACATTAGCTTACTCGAATAAAACAACATTCAATGGATATTTTTAAGAATTCAGCACCTGCGTAGATATTGCAATCATTATTGTAATCGGTACAAGAAATCGCGATCGATATTGCATCAATGCAGGTAATATGAAAGTCTGCAGAAACTGCTTTACGGCTGCATTCGCAAATTTGATTTTTGGCGTTATATTGCGAGTACTTTTCTGCAGAAATGAACGCAATGCTGTAAAATCTGCGCAGCTTTTCGCTTTTTGATTATGCTTTTTCTATTGCGATTTCTTTTTTTTTTGCGTACTTCTCTTTCTTTCACATTGATAAAGAATCACTAAACGATAATTTGGGTGATAAAGAATTATGAATATTGTTTTATTCCAGCAAGCTGAGATAGTAGGAAAAACATCATAATTGAAAAACGAAATAGAGTAGAATATTATTCTTGAAACAAGAGACATAAACTCTATCAAATTAGATTGAAAGTGATGTTACAACATCCCACCCCAAGGGGTAGATTTTGATCAAGTGACAAACGATATTTTTTTGTGACTTGGTAGGTACTAAAATGTTAACCGCTATAAAATGATAATATAATTGTCAGTATTAAAAATAGATTCTGAATAAAGTGACTTTCTCAAAATGTCACAAAAAATAGTGTGACAAATTGAAGTAGATTGTCATTGATTTTAATTTCGGTGACTTTTGTTCTGTGCCTTGTTTAAATAAAAATATATGTCAGTAAAAATTAATTTGCAAATAATTTCGTACAATACGGATTCTTAATTGCTTTAAACTACTATAAACGCCATAGCTTATTTCATTAGAATCGCAAGTTTTCAGTGACAATATTTGGTACTAATACAAAAATGTCACGAAAAATTTTCATTCCCCAGATTTGCTTCAAGAATAAAATTTTACTCTATTTCGCTTTTGCTAACGTCTCAGTCTGTTGTATACTTTCCTTTTCTTCACATCGATAAAATATCGCAAACAAAAAATTGGATGATAAATAATGAATGACGAATAAAAGTAAAATAGAATATTGTTTTGTTCCAAGTATAATTGAAACAGCAAAGGAGTATAATTTTATTTTTGATACAGGGCCCATTCTCGAATTTATCCAAAAAAAAATTCACCGGTGACATTTCTAGTAAAATACGTCAAATCAGTCGAAAATTTAAATTTATCACCAAATGCAAGCGTAAAATTTTCAATTAGTACTAAAAAATGGTGGTATCCATAAATTGGAAGTGGACTTTATAACTGTAAATTATGCTCTGTTAGTTTACAGTGTCAAATTTTTTGACGTAAAGCTACATATCTTCATTTTAAAAACCTATGAAAGGGCAGACTAGTCACTTTCTATGTTCTCTATCTAGTAAAGTTTTTTACATGAATGCTTTTTTTATATTTGCGTCTGCATAAGAACCTTAAAGCCTTATTTACATTCAAAGAATTTCGCAGATGCAGATGTTAAATCAACATTTCTTTACACACAAAAACTAAATTTAAACAAAAATGTTAAAAACATTATAAATGTTTGGTTTTCTTGTATGTGTAAGTTTACAGAAAAAGAAAAGATCAACGTCTACTAAAAAAGGAGAATACAATTTTTGCGTTCAATGTTGAAAGGTCGAATGAATGTCTATTGTCTAAAGCCCGATTGGGTCGAAAAGCCGAAAGTGTTGAAAGGCCGAACGAGTCGTATGGCCGAATGTCGAAAAGCGAAATGAGTCGAATGGCCGAACGTGTGGAAAGGCCGATTCCGAAAGGTCGAAGTTCTGTTAAATTAATCCTTCACTTAATTGATTGCAATCAATATTTAAAACCTTTAAATTTGTTTCTTAATATAAAATGATTTAAATAAATTAAAAATACGTGCTAATAAACCCTGTGTATGTAGCATATTAATGTGATCAAATTTTGGTGGAAAAAATTTTTATTTAATTTTTCTCTTTTTACTATAATTAATCAATTTTTAATTATATGACAAAAAAAAACGTAATAAGATTTTGATATTTAAGGCGATTTACAATTAAACAATTTTATACAAAAATTTTGCTAAAAATATAAATTTTGAAAATTTTAATCCGTAAAAAGATGAAAAATTAAAATCAATTTCGACATAAACGCCCTTTCGGCATTCGGCCTTTCGACACAATCGGCCTTTCGACTTATTCGGCCTTCCGACACATTCGGCCTTTCGAAATTTGGCTTTTCGATATTCAGCCTTTGGACCCTAACGGCCTTTCAACATTCGGCATTTATAGCTTTTCCATGTTATGTTTCATCTTTTTTGCAGATGCAGAATATCTGTAAAGGGTTACCCACGAAATCCATTACGTCACGAACCATTTTGATAAAATCCATTTAAGATATAATCTACTTTTCACTTTTTTTGGGAAACTCACAGAACAAGTTGTCCTGTAAATTCTGGTGAAGAGTAATTTTAAATCCAATTACATTGCCCAACGCGTTCTAAGCGCCAGCAAAAATATTTTTTTTTTATAATTGTTATACTAAAATGAAAGATGGATTTCAACATTTAACAAAAGTTGATTTTTATTAAAAAAGACGGATTTTAAGAAAATGTGTTTTGTAAAGATGGAAAACCGATCCCTATCCCTCTGTAAATCGGCTTTTGCTGTGTTTCTTATTTCTGATCTAATCAATCTGATTGATCTGAGTACTAAAAAGTTGTGTTTTTACATAGCTTTTTAGTACTCAGATCGATCAGATCAATTAGATCGGAAATAAGAAACACAGCATTTAACGAAATCATTAGCACAGCTGGCTTAGTTGACAACAGTGCCATCTATTAAATATCTATTATGAACAAATGGAAACTCTCCTAAGCGAACATATCACTTGAACAATCAAATTCCATTTTTTTATTGAACGAAATGTTTTTTTTTTTAACGAAATTATGTCAACAAATTTTTTGTAAACAATTTTGTTTACATTTCACACTTTAAGTATTGCCAACTTTATCTAAAGAGTCCCAAACAAATTCAAACAATTTGCCCAACAAAGAGTGTTGTGCATAGTGTTTGAATAAATTCAAACATTTTTGAAATTATCTGTGCTACAACTGCTGTTGTGTAAGTATTTGACAGTACGTTTATGTCGATGCTTGTTTGTCTATGTCGTCGATGTTCTCCCTTCGTGGTGCATTGTGCATTAATAACTTGGAAATTAAATGCATGGAACTATTGCCTTGTGAAAGTAATGCGCAAATAAACGTGGTACAACAAAAATTTGTACAAATTGGTTGATCATGTGTGTCTTAAAGCGGCGCAATATTAACTAGCTTTATAGAAAACATGCATTTTTACAAAAAAAAAAAAAAATAAGATAACTCTTTTAGAATAAAAAAATTATTTTCAAAATTTTACATGATCTATCATAAATAATTTCGTCCACCAAATCCCACGATTGTTTTCGGGATTGACACCAATTGCATGTCTTCATAAATTGACCAAAAAAGTATGTCACATACCATATATGTGACGAACGGGCTCTGATAATAAATCGATGTGTCACACATATGTGGCGGCCGGGAGCGAACAAGTTAAAATTGTTTGTTTATTTTTTTAGAAATGTACAATAAAAAAAAACCACTGAAGTTTCGATGCTGTTATTCCATCATTTTCAAGGAGTTTTGTTGAAAATGGTGGAATAAACCTATCGAAAGATCGGAGGTGTTTCTATTATAAGGCCTAGGTAGCACACAGTTGTCGTAACATGTAATTCTCAATAGTCTCCAAATAAAGCAAGATAAATAGAAGATGGATAAAATTGAATACAGTATGCGATTGAAAAAAAAGCAAGAAGCTTATAAGTTGATCATGCTAATGTAATGAAATATTATAATTTACTTCACACTAACCAAAGGTAAGAATGAGTGAAAAATGTATAGAGATAAAATAGGGACATCTATATTCTATTACGAAAACCCCTAACAATCTCCCTAACAAAAACCTCGTTTGAACGAACAACTTGTTTAGTTCCGTTCCGCTAGTAAGGTTTCGCTGTATGTATTTGCAATTTACAAAAATTGTGTACAGTAAAATTTAATTTCTGAAATTGACATAAGACAGGTGGATGAATATTGAATTATGAAAAATTGTGTCACTTAAGCGAATAAAATCGTTACACCCACAACAGCTTGTTGACGGTGCATGTTATGGAACTGAAATAACCATTAGCCTTGAAACATTATTGACGTGTTTCAATGGTATTTATATATATATAAATAGCAATAGAATATCTGTAAAATTTGAACTGTTATGTTAATTATAAGAAACTAAAACGGAAGTAGCACTGTTATCTAATATGTGAAAATAAAAAATAAATCCAATGGCAATTGCGTTCAATAAAATATTTTCATCTTTTGGAAATAGAATTTTAAAATATGTGTCTAAACATATTAAGTGTTTTACTATTATTACGTTCATGACAATGATTAAATTTGCAATGCAATAGTTAACAAATTTAATTACTGAATAGTTATGGGTGATATCAAAGTTCGTTATTGTAGCTAATCGTTTCAAGTCAAATGCATGATTTGTTTTTAATTTTCTACGTGTTTAGCTTTTGTTGTTTATGAACGCACAACCACATAAATATTTTTTTTACGACACAATTGTTTACAAAAAAATGTATATGTATATGTGTAAAGTAATCTTTTCTAGATTAAAGATGAGGCTTACACAATTTTGTATATTTATATGCATACTATATAACTCATTTTAAATAAACAAATCTGTAATAAATAATTCTGAAGTGCTTATTCAAAATTGTTAAGACGGCTGCAATTATCAAAATCGTAAATAAAGAAGATTACAGCTAATAGAATCATAATCAAATGAACATTAAGTTGGTTAATCAGATTAAGAACATTAAGATTGATTTTTTGTTTTTAGATAATATTCTCTGTAATTATTCATTATTTTAACGTTTAATCTAAGCCCCATTCAAAATTATTAATTTTACGCTCAATTCTAGCAAACCCAGAATTAAAATCCTAAATACATATACCAAAATTTAAATCTTAAACTCGTTTCTTTAGATTCAGGGGAATATTTGTGAATTAGTTTCGAACGTATTCGACTCGAGAAGAAACGAACGAATCTGATTTAATTCAAATAAGAATCCCATATCTCGAAGACACAACTACATATCGAATTCACAAATAACTCCCTTATTTCGTTCTTAAGATTAAGTAAAATTTAAATACCAGGTTTATCGGTTAATTATGCGGATTTTTTCATTGGATAAAGTTACATTTGTTTTTGATGTACATATATGAGAATCGTGGTACGTCATTTTGTTTCATTGATAGCAAGCTTGGAAACTTCAGATATTTTTGCGGTGAAAATGTCGAATATCGTGTCAAAAAAGAGCATTTGTGGGAAGTTTTAATTCATTATTTAATTTTGAAGAAAAAAGCTACTGAAATTATCGTATTCTTCGGAAAGCTTATGCTGAACATCTTCACCTGAAGATACATGTAAAGGCTGGCTTAAACAATTCAAAACTTGAAAACGTTGCTCAGCAAACAATTTCCAATCGTTTAAAAGTCATCAGTGAAATGTTGCTTCAACGTTACGAAAGAAAGTCTTTTCTCCATAGAATTGTGACTGGCGATGAAAAGTAAATTTATTTTGAGAATCCCAAGTTCAAGTCAACCACCAACATCGACTGCAAGGCCAAATCGCTTCGGAAGGAAGCAATGCTCGCTTTTGGTGGGATCAGGAAGATGTGATGTATTAAGAGCTTCTCAAACCAGGGGAAACCGACACTTTATGTATACCTATTCCTACCGTGACAGATCAAATGATCGGTTGTGCCAAGTAAATTAGTCCACAGATTTTTCGTAGAAGCCAAAAAATAAGTCGTAAAGTTTAAAAGTCGTAAAGTTTAAAAAAGACGGAAATTTTAAAGACGGTCATTTTCACCAGTCGTGGTAGGTTTAGTGTTAATACTATTTGTTACCGGCAACAAATAATGAATTTGAACCACGCTTTGGTCCTAAAATGACCAGAATAGATCACAAGACATGGCAAATTAGGCCTACTTCATGATAATGCACTCCCACTCACAGGTTTTGCTCCAGCAGATTACCACTTATTTCGAAGCCAAGGCATACCTAGTATTCATAAATATTTCTCCATTTTTTTAAATTTAACTACATTTAAAATATAAATGAACGCAGACAAAAAATTTCGTAGTATTTAGAACCAATACTACCCTTGTTAAAAATTAGACAGAACCTTCTCAAAGGGACACCTAAAGCATTGAATAGACAGTGTTGACATATTGTAACATCCATCAGTTTCGATCCATTCTCGATACAGCTTATGTCTCTTGTTTAAAGAATAAACGTGCACTCTCATTTCGCTTTTTCAATTTTGTTTTTCTAATGCGATCTCAGTGTTGTACACGCTTCCTTTTTTTCACATCGATAAAATGATGAATAAAAGTAGAAATAGAAATTCTAGTAATTGTATCTACAGATTCTCAAATAAACAATAAAATTCTCATTTAAAAATTATTTTGACTGATATTATATTTCAACTTATAAGGATCAATCAATTTCGTCACACGCTCCACGCAAGGCATTTATCGGAATTTGGTCTTAAATTCGCCGGTTATCATTATTTTATTAATTGGGCTAAACTGCTAACTTTGTCATTCTTGTTCAAAAAGGCGATAAAATCAGTCTAATGTTGAAGTTCGTAGTAATTATATTCTTGCCACACGTACAAGATTAGTAATGAGAATTTCCTCTACAACTTCGATTTTATATAGTACGGGTGTTAGTATTGTCTTATTTATCGATAAAAAAAAGTACTAATAGCTAATATCCGTTTTGTTGAATAAATCGAAAAAAACAGACTTTATATGCAACACTGAAACTACTTGTTTGTAAGTGTATCCACAACGATGAGAGTGACAGACCTAGAAATTTGATCAAAAATTGTACTTACTTATCAACTCGAATGAGAGTAATAAATAGAAGAAACTTTTTAAGAATTGGTTTACTTTTGTTTTAAAACCAATTGAAACCTGAACAAAAAACTACCAATTAGTTTTCTTTTCTTTTCTATATTAGGTTAGGTTAGGTCGGAGTGGCTGCTTAGTCACACTTAGGCCGGTGACGGTCCATTGTTATACCACAGCATATATCCCCTTTACCTGAACTTACCCAAATGTTTGTACTTTTTGAGTGTCAATGTTGGACATAAGCAAAGGAAGTGGACCAACGTACTGCCTCCTGATCGTTCTTAATTTACGTCTACATAGGAATATTGATATTCTAGTGCGCCCCAAGTCAATTTTGGCCAAACTTGTCTTGCTACACTACAGGTGAGGGTGTTAGTCTACCTTTCCTCTGCTGCGCAAATCTGATCTTTTAAAATAGTTTCGAAAACTTTACTTAGACCAGGGAAAATACTTATGGGGCGAAAAGCGCTAATGCAACAGCTTCGATACATTTGGGTATCGGGATAATTTTGGCAGTTTTCCATTGCAAGGAAAAGTTGACTTAATTAGAATATTATTAAACATATGAATCAAATAAGGCATCAAGGTCGGCAGAATTAGATTTCATTCACAACAAAGCTCGAGTAACTGTAAAAGCGTATACATTATGAAAATAAAATCTAAATATTATTATCAAATTTAGTAGGACCTATATTGAGTGTACCACCAATGAAGATGAGATAAAATTACAAAAAAACATTCGCATCAATTTTACATAATTAATATTTTCGTGTTTGTTTAAACCTAGTTGTTTGACCTTATCCTAAAAATACATGGATTTTTCAGATGGAGTTATAATATTTTTATTGAAAAATTCTGATTTGGCATTACGAATTAGCTTAGTTACAATGTTTATAAGTCTTTTAAATTTACGGCGGTCACTGTAATCTTTTGAACGCTTCCAAAAAAGCAATGCATTATCGTGTAATAGCAGTAACGATTTCTTTGTTAAACCAACAAGCTTATCGTAACCGGGTTTTGATAGTCTTGAAATTAACAGTTTTACAATTAAAATATTCCACAATTTCGTCAATTTCTGATAAACTAAATAATTTAGCCCAATCTTAGCGTGAACATTCTTCCAAAAATCTAGCATTGTTTATTGCCTTAAAATTATGGTAATTGATATTAACAGGAGTTCTGCCGAATGAACTATCGTAACAACAAAAAATCATATCGTGATCATCCAATAGAAATTTGATTAAGAATGTGTTAGTTATCATCATATCTAGAAGGGAACTATTACCGTGGCTAGGAAAATGAGTGGCTTCAGTAGTGTTTGCAAAATCAATGATAAATTCTCAACTATTAAAATGAATTTGTGAGTTTCAGAAGATCGGTTCAAATAGTTACTGTTAAAATCCCTACAATAATTATATCGTTATATTTTACAGATAAATCACTCAAAATGTTTTTAAACTCATCGGTAAATGCACATTTAGATGGTTTATAAAATAATCCAATCAAAATGTTAAAGGCGTTTGGATACAGCTCAATGAATAAGACTTGTAAATTGTCGCTGGAATACGAAAAAACTAAAGACGATCTTATATAGGTTCTTACGTACATGCGAATCCCTCCCTCGCTCCGGTACTTGCGATCATTTCGGTAAATATTAAATCCATTTAAGTTGATACTGGCATCAGAAATATGATCGTGAATATGCGTTTCAGCAAAGCACAAAAACATCGAGTTTGACATCATGTATTAAACTATTGACTTGATCTAATTTAAGAAGCAAACTTCTGATATTTAAAAAAACTAACATTTAAACCGTGAAATCTATTTAAAGGTGCTTTAAGAACGACATTTAAGTTGGTAAGTTGTTTATTGAATTAATTTAATTTTTATTATAATAAAACTGAAATAAAAATTAATTTTAAACTCTTTTATTTTAAGATTAATTTTAATAATATACTGAGGGTCCGAATTTCAAAAACATTCACTGTATTACAACTGGACACCGATTTTGGTCGCAAAATGGGAATTGATTTGAGGATTACCGGAAGGCAGTAGCATTGGTAAATTGAATTGGAGTTGAATGTGCGTTTTTATTAGTTTTTCATTTAACATGATGTAAATAACAGTGATAAAATGACACGAATAAGAGGGATAACATGATACAAATAAGAGAAATAAGCTCAGAAGAGAACGACCGAGAGAATATATTAAAATATTGACTATACTTTATTATGTTCTTATATACTCCCACACAAAACTTAGAAAGAAACAATATCCAAAACAAAAATAAAAATAAAAATTTAAAATATTATAAATGTGGCCGACGAAGAATGTATAAATTAAAAACCATTTATTTATATTGGTTTTTTTGTTTTTAGTGGCGATCACGAGAATTTTTTTTGTTTACGTATATTTTGTTTTGATTTTTTATTAACGAAACCAAATGAGAAAAATGATTCTAGGCGAGGATAAGCATCCGTGTACATATAGTATATAAAATTTTCAATATTCAATCCTCATTTTGCGACCAAAACCGATATCCAATTTACTGGAGTTCTTTTGTGAGTAATCGTCATTTTGCAGGTAATTAATTGGTCGAGAATCGATATTTTTCGAAATTATCAAACACCAGGTACTCAAAAACCCAAACAACAATTACATTATTGTTCGATGATAAAAATATGTTGAGATCTTCAGACTAGAGTCTATTCGGTTTAAAATAAGATTACAGTTATAAAAAAAGTTCATTAATCTTTGGCGTAAACAAAAAACAGATGTATCATTATAAAAAGTTAATTATTTAGTTTTTTTAGTTTTATAAATGACAAAATTATTTATTTTCAGGATTACAAAAAGTAATATATGTAATATTATCAACAATATTAATTATAAACTTAAATTAAATAAACAATGAGTTACTCATGGAAAACATTGACCTACATTGATAATTCCACAATTATTGTACATATACTATTAAAGATACAATTTACTAAGTTTGTATTTGGATCCAATGTGAATGAACTTTTGATTTTATACGTACTCGTATATACTACTTAGGTACTTTACTAACTATGTATATAGTTCAAGTAAACCTTTCAATAAATTATACGTTAATTATAGACAACCATGAATGTATTCATGCTAACTAAATTGCGTTTGTAGATGAAAGTGTGTAGGTAGGGCATAGCGTAGATTTTATTTTTAAATAAATAAAGTGAAATTTGTTGTAAACAATAATAATATTACGTTGTTCATAAAGCCTTCGCGTATTTTTCCATACCTACTTTGACGAAGAGTATGGCTCATTTCCAAGTATTCTACTTATATAAGTATTTCATATTTGATCGAGTCATTAACTTTACTAATTATATTTGTGAAAGGAGTTTCAAAAATCAGTAATAATACAACCCTTAAAGAGTGCTTTCGGTCGATAATGTTACATGAATTTAACAAACGTGCTAACACGTGATTTGTTTCCAGAATATATGAGAATTGTTTCAATCTGAAAAAACCAAATGACGCTCTGGTAGACCATCGACAATTTAAAAAGAATGGCAAAGGAAAATTCACAACAAGCGACAAAAGATTTAGTAGCAAATCTTGGAATTGACTGCACAACAGCCTTGAATCATTTAAAATTTCTTAATATGGTTTGTAATCTGGATATGATACCACACAAATTAAGTGAAACGAATTTGTTAGACCTATATAGGGTTTGTTCCTCATTACAAAGTTGTCATGAATGGGAACAATTTTTAGACATAATTGTAACGGGTGATGAAAAATGTTGTTTTTAATTTGGTATTGCCTAAGGACGTCGAAACAACTCAGCAGTATTGCCACATTAATAAACAAATCAACTGAGTTTTTGTGAATTTTTTTGTTATCTTAGCAATCGTGAATTATATTTTTAGAAAACATGCCATTTGTTACTTTGAAAAATTAAAATTATTGTTTATGTTTATTATTTACATTTCACGACAAAATTTATTTGTTTTTAGTTAATTAATTATTTAGTTATTTAATTATAAATAGTATAGTATTAAATTACTGAAAGTGTTTAAAAATTTAAAATATTTCATCTTTCGAAACAGTGAAAATGGTGAAAAAAAATTCCTATGCCCGAAACAAATTTTTAGTATAAATTTTGGATATAAAGTAAATTTGTAATATTTGGTATTTAAATAAATTATCATATATTTAAATAATTAAGAAGTTTAAGAGAAGTATGTCTATTTTTTCGGCTTTTTATAGACAAAAATATATTAATGAAAATGGCATTCACAAGATTTTCGATTGGTTAATCAGAAACAAAATCAAGAGGCCTATTATCCATAATATATCTACTCAAAAATTGAAATATCAACCCCCGGACTTTACCACAAAAGTTATACAAAGTGTAATAATCCTGAATAAAAAATGAGAACTTTCCTTGAGCTCGTATTGTGTTGTTAGTTTGGTTTCGCACTGAAAAAGTTGGTCTACTCATCAGGTAGCTACGACCAAACTACAAAAATACAATTCCTACTTAACACAGATAGTGTCAAGTACGAACGTACTGACCTAGCGAATTATATTCACTAAATCAAAAAACTCAAGGAAAACAGTTTTGTTCAGGGATATTATACTTTGTATAACACTTAGGGTAAAGTACGGAGGGATATGTGATGAATAATTGCCCTCTTAATTTTCTTTCTAATTAACCAATCGAAAATCTTGTGAATGCCATTTTCACTAATATGTTTGTGTCTATAAAAAGCCGAAAAAAATCATTTGGTAAACAAACATACTTCTCTTAAACTTCTTAATATTGTGTGAGCATTAAACACACCACACACAAATGAGGGTTTTCCTTGAGCTTTTTGTTTTAGTGAATATAATTCGCTAGGTCAGTACGTTCGTACTTGACACTATTTGTGTTAAGTAGGAATTGTATTTTTGTAGCTTGGTCATAGCTACCTGATGAGTAGACCAACTTTTTCAGTACGAAACCAAACTACAAACACAATGAGCTCAAGGAAAGTTCTCATTTTTGTTCAGGGTTATTACACTTCGTGTAACTCTTGGGATAAAGTACGGATGGATTGATATTTCTACTTTTTTTGGGTATATTATGAATAGTTGGCCTCTTGATTTTGTTTCTGACTAACCAATCGAAAATCTTGTGATTAGTTGTGAATGCCATTTTCACTAATATATTTGTGTCTATAAAAAGCCGAAAAAAATCATTTAAATAAATAATTATTTTACTTAAAAATAAGTGTAAATTGTAGAATGTCTTGTCGTGAACTAAAACTTCATCGACAGAAAAATGGCGTTTTAACGACAAACGTCGTTTGATATCGACATTCATAATACCAAATTTTTGCCGTTGAAAAGATATCGACACGACCACGACAACCATAATTGGGGTCATTGATCAATTTAAAAAGAAACGTTTTTGACTGTCTCCAAGGCTGATTTGCAACAAACCTAAGTGATATTATGTTGTTGGTAGGGTTGTAAAGGTATTGTTTACTTTGAAGTTCTTAAAGCTGCTTATAAGTATTGTGACCAACTCTACAAATTAAAGGAAGCCTTACACGAAAGGGGCCAAATTTAATAAATAGAAAAGGAGAAATTTTCCACCAAGATAATGCAGACCACACGTAGCTTTGAAAACCTTGAAAAAATTGCAAGAGTTCAGTTGGGAAATTTTAGCGCATAAAATTTAAAACATAATGAACTTAAAACGGGTGTTAATGACTTGTTTCAATCAAAGCTTGATGTCTTACAAGCGTGATATACACCCCTATTCACCTGACAATCGTCGTTTGAAGTGGCCAACATGTCGTATTCTCTTATATTATCACTTCGATCGACTAAGAGAATACCAATTTAAAGTTGAAGTCGCACGACAATTGTTACGTCGAATGAAGTAACACGAGACACGACCAAGGGAATAAGGGGTTTAAGCTTCCTGACAGATGAAAAAAAGGTTTAAACTGTAAATGGATACTAAATTATTGAATAAAAAAAGTTTTTTTAAGTAAAATATTTGATTTCTGGTTTGTATAAAAATACACAAAGACTTTTTCAACAACCTAATATTAGATTTGTAAACTGTAATGTCCTAAAATTTTCTGGTTAAAAGCGAATGCGAACTGTATGACTTGACGAACGAGTAAATTGTATATGTGCATTCTATACATTGTAATTAGTATAGTGGCATTGATTTTTTTTTTTTTTTTGAAAAATTTAAGTGAAGGACAAAATTACAATAATAGAACTGTACTCGAAAACAAAAACTTATAATTCAGAAATATCTAGATAATTATGTTCGTGTAATAATTCACATCTGCATCATCACAAGAGCATCATTAGTTTGTAATTAAATATACTATGTTTTTAATTTCGTATTATTTTCATTTAAGTTTGTTTACACTTGATGTACTCGTACTGCAAAATAAGTAAAAGTATGTGTTGTAAACAAATATTTTTTTGCCTATCTTAATTTGCACACACCAATACATACAAATATTTAATATGTATACATAATACAAAATACAAACGAGTATATAATAATATTAGTTTATTAATTTCTGAATTTTTAATTTATTATCATAACAACAAAATACAAATACAAAGTATTTAGTAAACTTTGAACGAAATTGTTGAAATTGTTGTTTTTGTTGACTTGATAAAAAATGAATAATTGAAATTTTCGCCCAAATTTTCGGATGTTTATTATTGCGATGTGTTAATTAATATCTATGGATGTTATTACAAATAGTACAGGTGTACTCGCATTGTATTCAAATGGGAAGTGACTTACTAGAAAGAAACTAAAAAATATTCATGAAAAAATGGTTACACTACATAGCTGAAAGCTGGGGGTCTAATTTGGGAATTCGATTCGAACGTGATCGAGTCTTCGATGTATTAGATTCCTATTTGAATTGAATCTGATTCATTCGTTGGTATGGTACTGATTTAAGGGAACCACGTTAAAACGAGCCAACAAAATTGACCATCTGTTCGACTGATTTAATCCAAATATTTAATGTAAACAAATAAAATATTATTCAATTACGCTACCAAAAATAATAAAGTTTACGGTTTTAAATGTCAAACGTTGATAGAATTATTCTAAAATAAAATTAATTTATTCATATGACACGCAAAGACATAGAAAGTAAGAAAATAATAAATTATACGATGTTGACGCAAAAAAAAACAATAATTTATGGTGTCAAACAATCGACACTGTATTAGCCTGTTCACACCATGACTGTATACATGCAGCGCTTGCATCGCAACACTTCCTCGTTTCATTTCTCTTTGCCTACGAACTTTGACAAATAAATCAAAGTTTGTATGCAAAGAGGTATGAAACGGGAAGTATTGTGAATCAAGCGGTACACGATTTATTAACGAAAAATTGATATAAACAAAGAAATTACCAGCTTACTTGCCCCGCGGGCTGTTTTAATTAAATTTTATTATGGCTGTATTAATTCTAGGCTGGAGTAAAGGGCTAACCAGCGAATCAGTAAGAATCCTTAAAGAATTTGACGAAATTATTTCCTTACAGAATATTTGACATATCGGCCACCGAATCCGTAAAAACTGACAAATACAGTATTAAAATTCTAATGTGAATAGCAAAATTTATTATTTTTAAGAAAAGTATGCTTTGAAAATTTTGATGTATTCTGACATATCCTTCAGTTTGCGCGTTAATTTTCGCTCTCTTAAGTGACGGCTGAACTGAACGAAAAGTCCTTAAAGATTCGCTGGTCAGTAACATTCACTTTCTGTATATCGCGTTCTTACTTAAAGTTGTTACTGACTCGCTGGTTCCCCCATAAGGTTTATCATGTTGGGCTGGTTCCTATATAAATATCAACTTTAAAAACTTCTCAGAAACGCGCAATCCATATTATCGGTTTTAGTTATGTACTTTATAATTTAATTTTAAGAGGTATATCAATATATGAATAAATAAATGATTGATAACAATAACAGTAATAATTACGACTACCGTTTATATATTTTCACGGATGTTGCTAAAATTTACGTTGATGACTTTTTTTGTGCTAGCGACTGTTTATGAAATATTTTGAAAATCGAAATTCGATATCCAAAATTTTGAGATATTGATAAATAACGAATGCTTAGTGATAATAATAATTATAGTCAATTGATTGGTTGTTTGCGCACAAAAAATTACGAATGATGTCGTATATCATGACATTTTCTATACGTCAAATAAGTAAACATAAAACCATTTTATTATAACCAATACAAACATAAAAATCGTCCAATTTTGTTTTAAACGTCACGTTGTTCTTTTTGGATCATAAAATTCAAGTACATTTGAAATGGCAAAAAACAAATCGACATAAACGAAATTTTAAATGTCAACCCAGAGAATATTGTAAATGTGCTCTGTTTAAATAGACATAAGGTTTAAAATAATAAGAGTCAGTTCCGTTGAAGCAGTTTGAACGTAAAATCGATGTGCGTAGAAAAATAATCCAAAGGACAGTGTTAGTTATTATTATTTTTTTTTAATTTACTTATTAAAAATAGTTTTTTTCCAGCTATTCATCAATCACACTCAATATCAAACCTAAATGAACATAAAGAATGGGAATAGCCCAAGAAGCATGACCTGTGTTCCAAAATTCCAATCAAAAGTGCTAGTGTGCTTACACACAATTTTTATGGCACTACGCATCCTAGCGGAAGATCACGGGGGGGAACTGCTATCCTGAGAAAAAAATTATTCCTGATTAGAGAAAAGTTCATAGAGTCGTATCTGAAATCGGGAACAACCTACAACAAAAAAGTACCGCATCGACCAATTTATACGAAATCCAAGCTTGGATACCATAAGGCAGTGTGCTAGGTACACTATTATATTTGATGTATACAGCAGACCTATGTAACTACCAACAACAAATTACGTAAAAGTTTCAACATTTGCGGAAGACACAGCAATCCCACCAATCAAGAAATCTACAAAATCATTAAACGAAATAGAAAAATGGCTAACTAAATGGAGAGTTAAGGTCAACGAGCGTAAATCGGCGCACGTTACATTCACACTCCGCAAACTTACCTTTCCGCCCGAGAGACTAAATAATATCTTTCTACCACAACAATACACAAAAGAAAAACATTCCTATATAAAATGATACTACTTAAACCTATCTGAACGTATGGTTGAATTGTGTGTGTATGAATTGTACGGTCCGCTTGTGCTTCTAACATAATAAAATTATAACGAACGCGTTCAAGAATACTTAGAACAATGGTAAATGTATGTATGTAACACAAACATCCATTGGGATCTACACAACGAAATAGTAGCAGGCACAATCAAGCAGTACAGCAAAAAGTACTAGTTGAAATTAGAACAACATCCCAACGCTTTAGCCAGGGAAATATTAAAAATTTAATTTTTTATTTTTTATTAAAATAAGATCCTTTAGGTCTAGATATGTTACTGATTTAAAGTAATTACTAAGTACAAGTAAATATTAAGAACTAACTTATAAGTCTTAATCAGAAGTTTGTACGATTACGACCAAATTTTTAATTACGTGAACTACATATATACTACAACGGATGGAATGAGCATGCATCCTATATCTATAGTTCCAGGCCTCTTATATTTGAACTTACAGGCGAGTTCCTATAATAAAAAAAGTCAAACCACGGACTCCGAAGCTTCTAAATGAAACCTCACTATTGATTCTTGTAAAATAAGTAAAGCAATCAAACTGGATATTCAGGTTTTTTTTTGGATGATTTATTGTCCAAATTACATAATTAAAGATGGCGGATCAAATATGGCCGCTTTGAAAAGCGCGAAATTGTCGTTATTCAAAATTTGGTTCAGAACGGTTCGTGAAATTGTATAGCGAACAAATAAACAAACAAACTTCTTTTTATTATATGGAAGAAGATTTACATGAAAAAGATAAAAAAATGTTGACATAAAAATTTTGCCTTTCGATATTTTCGGGGTTTCGTTCCATTAATTCTCGGATCCTCGACACATTAGGCCATTTAGACCATTAGCCATTTATTCGCTATATTTTCAATTAGTACATTCGCCATGACATATATACGTATGTTAAAGTAAACAAAATTATCGATTAGCTGTTATTTGTATTATGCTTTGTATCGTATGTTAAGTGTCACTTTTGATTTTGGTTGATTTTTATGGTATCTCAAATTTTTTTAATGTTTTAGTTTTAACTGATTAGTACGTGAGGTTACTTGAGATTCGCAATCTAATAGTAAAATTGTAAATTTTATTTCACAACTGAGTCTCGTGATAAAGCATAATCAAACTAGTAATCGGAAAAACAAATCATAAAACACCAATTACCACTGCTACTTAACAACATTATCTTTATTTAAAGCAAACACTAATAATAACAATATATAATAGACTATAGAGCAATAAAAATAAATTTCCATACATAGACTAATATATTACCTACAAATAAAAACGACATGCACTTATAAAATATTGCTACTTAGATCCGATAAAAATTAGAAATTTAAATCGACAACAAAAAATCGATTTTTGTTCATAATGCCCGATTTAGATGAAGAAAAATGTTTGCCTTGCAAAAAATGTTTGCCTTGCATAGAGCTGCACGCAATAAAAAAATATCCATAGTTAAAATGAGAAAGGACTATGTAAACCAAAATGGCGATGCTATAATTTTTTGGCGGCTTATACATAATTGGATGTTATATTTTTTGACATTTATCAGTAGTGTGACAAAAATAAAATTTATAACAATAAATAAAATTATTAGTGATAAAAATAAAACTTAATAAATAAAATTGGGAAAACTGCTTTTGATTTGATTTTTTCTGCTATAACATTTGACTTCTGGTCATCGTATAGGTTTTCATAATATACTTTTATTGTGTTTGTGTTTGTTTGTTACTATAATATATCAAAAAATATAGTCGGGTCGAGTATATTTTATAGTATCATATTTATTTTTAATGTTTTTATAGTAACAATTGGTAAAAAATAAAATGGTTGTTCTTGTCATTCAAACGAAAATTGTAATATACTAATCTCTTCTTTTTTTGCAAGGCAAACATTTTTCTTCATCTAAATCGGGCATAAAGCTACTTGAAAATTGGTGAAATGAAAATTTTTCTAATTTATTTTCAAATATTTTGATGGTTGAACCTAATAACTCGTATAAGCTTGGTAATTTTTTACTTCAGAAATGTATGTACTATTATGTATATAATAAAACGCAATTATTTTTGGTTTTGTCACTTTCTTAATGTGATATTTATTTTTTTATGAAATTGAAATTACGATCGTTTTGGATGTTACAGGTAGTTAGTGTTTGTTGGAAATTTTATAAAGGAGTAACATCCGAAACGATCGTAATTTCAATTTCAAATAAAAATAAATATCACATTAAGAAAGTGACAAAACCAAAAATAATTGTGTTTTATTATTTAAAATCTATGTAGTCAAAACTCCTTTTGAGAAAATTTGTAACAGACTTTAATCCTCATTAGTTTATTTTTTCTATTTCTTTTATAACAAAAGCAATCGAAACACAACATCAGATTAACGGTTCGGTTCACGTAAAAGCTTTTAACTATCTCGTTACATATAAATTTTTAAACGGTTTTCTTTGGCTAATGCTTTCTGTCAGAAAATATAATTTGCAATAATGGCAAACTACAAAGGCTTTTTTTTGTTATATTTTCGGAAATATCAAAATAATATTTTTCATAATTATGCAGACAGTAAAAGTTTGATGCACTTAAGTAAAAGGGTTCAAAAGTAAATGTTTCTATAGAATTTCGTATTTGTGTTGCTCATTATAGTTTTTGCTCAAATTAATGTTCTACGAGCCCAGGCAGTACCTTAATATTTAAAATCTGAACATTCAAGTAAGTACTAAAATGATGAAACGGAAAAAACTGAATAACTGAAGCTCACAATACACAAATAACTACTGTATAGTGTTATTAGTACAAGACAATAATTTTATAAATCAAAGAAAGCAACAAGGTCTAACATCTAAATTGCTTTATACAATTCTGGGTAGGTAGAGGGTGTTAAATAATTAACACAGCAGCATTAAATTGTTTGTATAAATGAACAAAATGGTTTCAGTAATTACTCACTATGTGATAATCAATCAGTTTATTAAAAAGTATTATTAAATTATTTGTTATCAAAATGTATACAAATACGCAAAAAATAAAATAATATTCTACCATAATTCTGACTAAAATTAGCATTAATTCGGGTATCTAAATCCACATTCAATAACATTCAAAAAAATCAGACAACTACTATTATAATTACACTTAATGCTGAGCGTTGATTGTTTTATGAACAAAACCAATACTAATTGTTACTTAAAAAAATTTGATTTATGTATATTAAATAAAATTGATAAGAATTTACAAAATGACACAGAATGGTTACTTATTCGATGATAATAAAGCCGGAGCTGGATTCATATATTTATTTTTAATACTAAACAATATTGGACGATTGCGTTATCAATTGAAAAATGCAGTGTTTTTAATATGCGATAACAATTTGAAGGTGACCTTAACAACATGCAAAACAAAATTAAAAAACAAAAATAATATTCGATATATCATACATACCCACTTACCAGGTGGGTGGTTCTTTCTGGAGAAGTTTAGTTTACGTGGTAACTAGGGTAAATTATTAATTCTTAACAAAAACTGACTACTTACTAGAAAGTCTATGCAGTAAAAAAATAAAATAAAATAAAATTACGTGCATCCACTGTTTACTTATGTACATTTTAATTCATTACAAGTATAACTTATAAAGAAATAAATTGTAAGATATGATTTTGAGAGAGTAATTATTACGAGATATCTATACACAATCACAAATGAACATTCTGCCCAGAAAAAACTGTAGCTATCAACATTTACCAATAAAGATTATATGTATTTTCTTATTTTAAACATTAAGTACGTATAAAATGACGCACCTTTTGCTTACCCCGGTTAGCCTTTAACTCTGCTATTATAATGATGAAATTTTCATTTTGAGATAATTCTTTTTGCTTTCGGTCGGTTAAAAGCAATAAAATCTTTTTATTTACTAGTTTTGTTTAACAAACAGACGCATTCCTTCGCAAACTGTGAACCGATTATACTCAACCAATTTCGCTCGTCACTTTAAGTACTTGGATTACTTATTTGACTTATTTTAATCAATAACGCAGTAATTCGCTTAATGGATCTATACATAATATAACGCAATGTTTTTGTATACCCAATCCACTTAAAGCAAGAAAATTGTTCCGTTCTGTTTTTCCGTTCTCTACCACGTTTTGAATTAGATATGTAGTGTTTATAGTACAGAATAAGCAGGTTTTTATTTGGAGAAACGTCGACTCATTTTAGTCTAAGATTTTCAGTGTTAAGTTGTCGTTCAGTAGCTGAAAATTTAAAATTGACATGTAAAATATAAGGTAAGAGCAAAAATTTCTTGGTCAACGCAATGTCACTTCTGGTTGTTTATTATTCCGTGACTATTTACAGAAAAAATTGCCGTTATAGTACTGAAAACTGAAAACTAAAAATTTAAAAGTGTATGTGTATATATTTATTTGAAGTGCAATTATCAAATTAACCTTTTTATATAGGCCGACTATAAAAAAAATTAAATTTCAAAACCAAAAGTTAAATACTGAAATTAATAGATAATAGTGCTAAAATCCAAAACCTTGCCGAGAAATATAAAGTTTATAAATCCAAAATTAGCAGATTAAGAAAAATAAATCTAAAATTGAAAACTTTCTACAAAATGTATAAATGAACCCAGCAAAAATTAAACGTATTTTCTCGAAAATTCAAATAAGTGATTACTTGTTACAACTAAAAGCCATCGAATTTCACCAGAAACTAAATTCTGAAAAATCATTCAATGCTTCACTAGAATGGGTTCAAAGATTTAAAAAGACACCATATTCGTCTTTTAAAAACTACTGGAGAAAAATTGTCGAGCAACACTTCTGCTGTACCTAATTTCATTTAACAACTCATGAATACGCTTAAAGACATGAATATGCACCCAGAACAAGTGTATAATTGCGATGAATGTGGAATATTATTTCCCATTATGAATAATAAAACCTTGGTATCTGACAAAGAAACCAAATAGTGCTCCTGGGCCTAGATTCTGATCAACTGACAAATGACAATTTTTTGTGAATTTGCACTAAAATTTTAACTGCTATAAAATGACAAATTTTAACTGCTATACAGTGTCGGATATTTTTATAAAATAACTATAATTATTTCATAACATTTTCGAATACAGTAGACATTTTTTATAAAAGTTTAATTTTGTTTCACATACTTTATAAAAATTAAACCATAACGTGGTTCACTGTTTAACTGTAAAAATACCTGTGACATACTTGTTTTATACTCCAATTTTGGTGGACAAATTTATAAGATAATGTGATTTTTTTTATGCAAAGTAAATTAAAGTGCCATTACTATGCTGCCGTGCTAAACATGTTTTACTGATCTGCAAAAATCGCATTTCGAGGAAATTGATGTTAAAGTTTTTCGAATATTTGGAGAATAACTTGCTTAAAAGCGGATTTAATTTACTTTCAAAGACTTCAAATTATGCATTAGATCATAAATAATATATTTCTCGAGAAAATAACAATAAATTACACATAATTAATTAATAATTTGTAGAATTAGTCTTTTACTTTAAATATGCTTTATAAATAATCGATTGGTACTAAACAAAAATAACTTAAGTGCAATTAAGTCATTTATATCACAAAAGAAAAACTAAAATCCTGTGTGAATAAGAAGAATATATACCTTATCTGCCATTTAAGGTATTTATGTTTAGTTTATCGTTACATTTATTTTCAAAATAAACTATAGAATACAATCTTAAATGATACCAAAGTCGTGTTTACTACAAAGAGAAGTTGAAATCGTTTATTATATATAAAAAATATATACCTTATCTAAAATTTATGATGTAAGACCTTAAACACCCTTAGTTTCTCGGATTTTATGAAATATGATTTGCAAATAGGATTTGGTAAAACTTTTGTAACAAAAGACTAGTTTAATTGCTATGTTATATTTATTTATAACAAAATAAAAAACAACTATTGAAATCATAAAATTATTTATAAGATCGTTTTTTAAATAGCTTAAAAATCTAGTATGTAGTTTAAATTAATTCATAACATTTCTTTTTTATAAAAATAAATTCAAAACATGTCAGTCAACTGAAAAATTACAAAAATTCAATCAAATTGAATTAAAAATTAATATTTTTTATCACAAGAATAAAATTCAAGACTTATAATAATTGACGATCCATTAAAACAATTCAATCTCTACCGATTGCCGGAGGATCCGAAATTGGTAAATTCATTAAGTGGTTCATTTGTAGTACAGAATAACATTATATTAAGATAAGTTAAAAAACCTTGTATATAAGTTATTATTGATTCAATTCACGTATAGAAAATTTCAAATAAGTCAATTTTGCTATTGAAAATGAAAATTCTTAAATTGCCATAAATGCAATTTCAATTATGAAAATAAGCAAAAGTAACTTAACTTACAAATTTGAAAGAAAAGGGCCTTATTTGTGCCATAGATAAGGCGTTCATGTTTAATATCAAATAGTTAAGTCGGTGTTACTTCAAATTTGCTATTTTTTTTCGATTAGAACGAAATTTATTTTGTTTAATAATGCATTTATTAAAGTAGATTTAATTATATTTATTTATGTAAAATATAAAGGATATTAATACCTTTTAATTGGCATCAATAACTCAATTTCGCCAAAAATGTAGATCAGTAAAACTTGTTTAGCACGGCAGTATGTGCCCGTAAATATGTCTACCACTGTTTATTGTAATTTTATAGAATTTAAAATTTTAATTGTCATTTGTCACTGTCGTTTTGTGCAAAAATTTAAAACAAGGGATAACGACAATGGGTTGTATCAATGCTACAGGAAATCATAAGTTACCTTTATCAATTATTGGTAAAGCGCAGCACCAACGTTGCTTCAAAAATGCAAGATTGCCGACAATACATTATCGGTCAGCTAAAAATGCATGGCAGACATCAGCATAATTCAAAGAATGTTCGATACAGTTTTTGTGCCAGAAGTTCGGAATCATTTAATTAAAAAAAATTTACCACCAACAGCAGTTTTATTATTGGATAATACTAGTTGCCATTCTAATTTGGAACTGCTTACAGCTTTGTTCTTTCCTGCTAATAACTATAGCCATACTGCAAACACTTGATTAGAATCTCATTAACAACTTAAAAATTTCAATGCCATTTGTTAGCTAATTCAGACAATAATGTTGCACTAAAACTAAAGCAACTCAATTTACTTCAAGTAATTTACATGGTCGTTGTCGCTTGGAATGAAATCCCGAAAACAAATATTGTTAATGGTTTCAAGCATTTATTTAATTCTAAATAAGAAATAGAATCTACCAATAGATTTATTTAATGAAAATGATAATCTACTTTTGGCTATAATTATACTTCCAATTATAAACTTCAAATCTCTTCTGTCTACAAAAGATAGCTGCCTACAACATCCTTATTTTAAGCAGAGATTAACAATTGGGAGGGAGACCGAGAAGAAAGCAGTAGAGCATTGAAAACTGAGAACGACATTTTATTGGAGAACGAGGATGATGAAAATGAAAACGTCAATCAAACTAATTCAATGAAACGGAACAGGATATTTTGTCCAGACTTAATACAGTTTTAAATTGGGCTGAAACTAATATAAGTATATCTGAGATTTTGGTTTTAAGAAAAATTCGTGAAAAATTTATATAGAAACAATTATGCAGACAGACTGACAGACAGACAGACACCATTTCGAAACCCACTTTTTTGGACTCAGGGGAGGGACAAAACAAATAAATCTCTAAAAATCTCAAGGTCCAAAATTTTCATGATTACTATACTTTATTTTACTAGAGTAAAAGAAAGTAAAATTGTAGTATAGAATGAAGAATATTTCTAAAAAAATTTTGGATTTGTTTTGGTGAAGGTCACAAGAATATATACACTCATTGAACTCTTTGATGTTGTTCCATGTGAAATTCTTAATATGTTACTTTTTTGTTCAGCCAGTACTTTATTTAGTTATGCTTTAAAATTTACGAATCTTTTGGTTCATTCGATTTTGAGCTTTTGCTCATTCACAATAAAGCATACCAAAATACGTAGTTAAATAATATGTAATAAGAAAACGGTTTGTTTACTATGATTATCAGGAAAGCACACCACACCACGCGTTCAAATTCGCCCGAATCTTCATCTGAATCTTTCGTAGGGCCGTTGGTCATTTATTGTTGTTTAAACCGAATTACAATATTTTATTAAAAATTTAACTAAAACCAAAACATTTAAAATGTTAGGCCAAATTCGCTAAACGCATATACTCGTATGTATATTCAATTGCGCAAGAAATCGATTCAGAAAAAATGCGATAAATGTATATTTACTATAATTATAGATGTCATCATTAGTATAAATTTCAATAATTTCCATTGTAAAATGTAATAACCATTATTAATTTAAAAACAACAATTAAAACTGCAATCATAACTACATACATACATATGTATTTCAATTTTTTTTTAAACCCTTTGAATGAATGACGTTTGTTTTAGTACAAACAGAATGCATTCGGAATATTCTAACGGGTGGTCCATCTAGTGTTTGCAATTTTAACTACCGGTTATTTTGAGTGTGGCACCACTTACGTCATTCTGTTATGACAGGAAATTAGTTTAATATTTGACATTTACGAAATGGGTCGCTTTAGGCTTGAACAAAATTGGGAAATATTGAAAACTTACTTTCAAAGTGGTGAGTCTTCTACCCAAACTGTAAGAAATTGCCGTGGAAAATTCAGTAGAAATGAAATGCCTACAAGGCAATTTGTGGATTTGACTCCGTTGGACTTTTTTTTGTGGGAAGCCGTTAAGGATAAGTGTTATGCTAACCATCCAGAGACTATTCAAGACTTGAAAGATCAAATCGAAGTTGCCATTGATGAGATAGGAGCTCGTACAATTGAAAATGTTCTGAAAAATTGGGTTGACAGAATGGGGTACTGTAAAGCCAGCCGTGCAAGTCACTTGAATGAAATTGTGTTTCATACTTAATGCCAATGTATAATCTTTCTAATAAAATAAAACGCTTTGAAAAATGTTTATTCGTCTTTGAATTTAGAGCCAAATAAATTGCAAACGTTGGATGGAGCACCCTTTAAATAAATAATAGAATGAATTAAAGAGCATTTTATGACTTTTGTAAAATATTCTATATTTTCGGAATGAATAAAAGAAAATAGGCTATGTTTTCGGGTTAATTATTTACATGCTCAGTTGTATTTGTAATTAGTTGAAATATAAATTTTCGGATTAAATTCTATAAAATTTCTTAATTGGTATTCATTTCTAACCAACTCTAATTATGGCACAAAATAATGACACTTCATACATTAATTTTTATTTCTCACTTTTTATTCTCCATTACGATTACGAAAGTAGCATTAAGTTCAAGAATAGGGTAAATGCCTCCTCCACTTTAAAGTTGTTGGTTTATTTATGCTGGAAGCAAATTGAATCTCTTTTCATAATCCAACAAAAAAAAAAAGAAGAGATGTACATTGTATGTAGTTTACTGTAGTAAAAAATTTATTCTAAGGAAAAAATACGCAACAAGTTAAAAAAATGAACTGGTTCGTTTTTTTTTTTTTTTGGTGGAACGACAAAGGTCGCAGGAACTAAACCCGAAAGGGGCGCCGTCGTTTTTAGTTCTAATTTAGTATTATGTATAAATCTAATTATAAATCTAATTTAGTATTATGTATATTATGTATTATAAATTAAAGAAGGCAGTTGTTTTTTGTCCAAAACTCATTTTACTTTTCAACATAGTCATCTTTTAGCTCGATACACTTAGTTCAAAGTTTTTCCAATTTTCCGATCCTTTCCAAAAAATAGGACTTCGGCAACGCTTTAAAATATGCGTTTGTTTCAGCAATCACCTCATCGTTTGAGTCAAATCTTTTCCACCATGCCATTATTTCTTATTCGGAAACAGGAATAATCGCTGGGGCCAAATCTGGTGAATATTGTGGATGCGGAAGCAATTCGTATCCTAACTCATGCACACGTGCATTGTTTTGATGTAAAAAGAACTTTTTGTTCGCCAAAATATTTTTACGTAAATCGTCGTGAAATCTGTCCAATAAGTCTGCATAATATTTTCTGTTTATCTTTCTACCCTCTCAGTAATTGTAAGCAAACACGGCACACAACGCGTGGATTGCTTTTTGATGTCAAAAAAATTTCACGAAAATGTGATGTACCTGCAATCTCACGCGCTTTAACTCTGCGATCATCCAATATCATGCCATGGATTTTATCGACCATTTCGAGTATGATAGAACTCAATTGGACGTTCAGTTTTACAACTACTAAAATTGTGCCGTAAACTATTTAACAAATAAAATTAAATTAAATTCATAAAAACGTTTCTATAATAATTATCGCGATTCCAATGTCACGTAAACGGTTAAACTATACTAATTATCAAATACTACGTTGTTTTTTTATTTATTGAAAAACTAGAACATTAAAAAAATTATCTAACAACGCACAGGTGTGTAATACACATAGATAACAAGTCAAAAATAAATTATTTATTAATTTGGCTTGAACCTATAGGCTTTTCTAAATTGGTACGCAGCCTCTCACAATATTGCCCCTTATAGACCCAAAATACAATATTTTATTTATTTGCTGAGCAAAATAATAGTGGTGTGGGAAATGTCAAAACTAACATATCGAACAAAGAGCCAGTCGAAGGCCAAACTAAAAAATAAAAAGCAAACTTGATTTTTGATTATCCACGCGCTAATGAACTTGACGTCGACCGTACATCCAGCGTGGGCAAAACATTTGAAACACAAAAATAATGCAATTTATCACAAAATTTAATTATTTCAATTTGTAAAATTTCACGAAACGGTTAATTTTCTATAAAAATTATAGAAAACTGACAACTGTTCCCTCATTTTATTAGGAAAAACAGGCGCAACAAATTAATTATTATTCTCTAATATTTGTTCGTCGTTGCAATTGAATCATTAAATTATTTAATGGGTCTTAAGTTCCAAAAATGTTCTATTCGATTAAGTTTGGACAAAGGTTTTCCAAAATGTTAATTCTGGTTGCAATAAATTAATTTAAACGATTCGAAAGGCATGTTTCGGTCTTTGACTTGCTGAAAACCCAATGTAAAGTAACATTCTCCACACATTATACGCTAGCATAAATGCGTAAGAATTGATCCATTTTATCATAAATTCTGTGAATCGGACCAACCGTTTCACCTGAAAAAACTTCCAATTTTAAAATACAAATTAAATTGAGCACACAAATGTTTAGTCACAAAATGTATATTACTCACAAAATAATTGTTTTTATTTAATAAACAAAACAAATTTCATAAGTTGTATTTGTTTTATCCAGCATGAACATGAAAACGATTACCAAAATTTAAAAATGGAGGTGTGGCCAACACACGACTTTCTTTTACGAACAGAGAATATTGAGAAATTTTTTTTATTTTTTTTTTATTTGTTTTTAATTTTTATTTTGTATTAAGTAGTTTTTTGTAAACATTATAATTTTTAAGATATTTGCAAAATAAATTTTCTGGACCAAGGGAGTGGGCACTTCCGGTTAGCCGATTTGCAGTAAAATTCACTGGGACCTCCCAATTTATCAAAAAAGTTTAAATCTGAAGTTTCAGTGCGATCGGTTAAGCCATCTGGGCTGTAGAGAGGACACAGACTGACAGACAGACACCATTTCGAAACCCACTTTTTCGGACTCAGGGGACCTCAAAACAGATAAATCTCTAAAAATCTCAAGTTCCAAAATTTTCATGATTACTATACTTTATTTTACTAGACTAAAAGAAAGTAAAAATAACAGAGAAGTAGACCTTTCAAGAGAAGTAGACCTTTCAACGAGGATAAGCCTTTAGTGAAAGAAAATATAGAGTGATCCATAATTATATGAACGACCAGGAGGTGGTGCCCATTTTCATATTTCTCAGTAGATTTCTCAATCCAGTTTGATTTTTGAGAAGTGCGGTCGCTTTTACAATTTGTTATGGAACGATTTTCGCCAAAAGAGCGACAGAAATGCTTAAATAGTTTTATCAAAAGGGAAGGAAATTTATGAGGCTTGAATACACTCACAACACTCACACACATACAACAAAACACCGAATCGTGACATTTTTTCTTGTTACCACCGAGAATCGAACCAAGCTTTCTAGCGTTTATAGTTGCACAAATAGCTATTCAGTAATCTTATTTAAATTTATTTAAATTGACTCGTTAAAAATTGATTATACACTTTTAGAGCGTTCATAATTTCATATTACAAAACCATAGTAAAGAAACTTAATTATACAAAACTGGCATTTAAAAAAACATTAAAATCCAAGCAAAGAAATGAATCACTAAGAATTTACTTATTGGTGCATCAAAACCCGTCAACCGCACTCAATTATAATGCTATGATTTAATTTGTACTCCATACTACACTTATTGTGCTTGATATTTTTGTATAGTTATATAAATCGTATGAACTGTATCTGGCACCTGTTTTTAATTATACTACAATATACTAAACCTCGACACTTTTATACGACACATTTAAAAATTAGATGTACATCACCTGTTTCTAAATAGAAATTCATAATTCTGATATCAGTCGAGCCGCTGGGTTGGAAAGTATTTTATTAACATTGGGTTTTTTAACTAAAGCATGTTTTTTTGTAATCAGCAAACTAAAATGTGCAAACTTGAATTGTCAGGATGTCATCAGTTAAATCGAATCCTTTTATTTAATAAAATAAGTTCCCTATCCTGGACAAAAACTAAATAAAAATTAGAAGCAATATTTAAAAATTGTCATTTTACTTTAAAGAATTTGATAACAATTTCCGACTATATTGTCGTAAAATTCCATTATTTATTGGTTTCACACAATAATAAAATAGTACTCATCAATTGTATGGTGCGGGGTGAAAACGAAATTCGATAGTAAAACAGTACTCGTATGTACTATTTATTATATTTTGCTAAATGTGTACTGTCGAAGGTGTAAAAAACCACTACAAACTTTATTAACGTAATAAAAAATATTATTGTAGTTTTTATTAACCATTAAGAAAAACAAACTAAACTATTAAAGTTTATCTCCACAAAATAAGTTTTAATGGTGGTGCAAATAAAACTATGTACAAATTTAAAAACAAAAAGTAAGAATGTATTTTGATAAACGCGTATGTAAAATATATAGGACACACATAACAAACAATTAAACTTTTTCGCCAACTAACAAAAGACCATTGTTTTTGTTATTTTTTAATATTACTTTAAGATGATACAAGCAATCCAGCAAAGCTCCTGAAAGTTAAAGTGTGTTGCTACCTTAAACCTAATCTAACAGGAAATCAACCCTAATACTAAACGTTAAACAGATAATGGCTAAACAGATAACAATTTTTCAAATTATTTATTGCTATTTGAACAATAAATAAAACAAAATACATATTATATAAAACCAACCAAAAAAGACTTCTTATATTTTTAGTTTTGGTTACTACCAGTTTTTTCCGTGTTGCAAGAACGAAACAATAATAGTTAAAGATAATTAATTTTTATCAAATCCAGTTAAAAAAATATCTGCCCAACACTGCATTTTTCTATTGAACTGGTTAGCTTGGAAACAATACAAAATTTCATACCAAAAAACACTTTTATAGATTAGTTTCTTTAACGAGTTCCAAGGTTCGTAAAACAAAGAGTTTTTAATATTTTGTCGCATACTTACAAGATAATTATTATTTAACACGACACAGATAAATCTAAAATTATTTCATTAAATTTCAAAGTGCCTGCAATAAAACAGTACTTGACTAAAATTGCATAATGCTGAACTATTTTCGGCACGTTTCATATCTTACATAGTTATATGAACAAAACAAAAAAGAATTATGTTGAAAGATTTTTAAAACAAAAAATAATATTTATTAACAAATTTTGAATCTCGGAATTTTAATCTATTTGCCTTTTATACTTTACCCTCTTTCTATTTCTCGCACATATCTTAATAATTGAAGTACGAGTAGAAAATAAAGAAAAAAAAATAAAATAAATAATTTATGGCTTATAGCTTGTTCAGACTCCAGATTAATAATCCAGATTTGCCTAATCAAGTTTACTTGTAATCTGGATTGTGACTTTACCGAAAACTTTTCAAAACCCTATTATTTATTAGAGAATTTCGCATAAAATAATTCAAAGAAAATCTATTTGAAATAAGTCTGCTTAATGTTAACTAAATGGCAAACTAAAGAATAATTGATATTATTAACGTCTCGAATAAAAAATTATTTCGCTCTAACAACGCAATATTTTAAGCGCTGTATGAATTAATCGATATTACAGACCAAATTCCATCAATTTTTTGACGATTACTTTAATCTATAATTGAAACGGGATTAACTAGTTAATCGTGTTTACTAATCCCTAGTCTGAATGTAGCATTAGACTTAGAGGCAATTTAACCAGCCCTTTCCTATTGAGACCTTTTGAAACAACCAAAATGGTTAGGTTAACTAACTGAGTTCATCTCTTCTCAAAGCATATATTTACTTACTTTTACGCATTATTGACGAGTAGGAATTGTTTTTATAAACCATTTAAAAATAAATCCAAATCCGATTGAATCAAGCAAAAAAAAAAAAAAAAATAGACCTACTATTATTACAAATATGAGTAACTTGTATTATTTTTGCATTAATTTGCAGTTACGAACTATATATTTTCAATTTTAGGATATAACTTAAAATTTTTAAATAATTTTGATGACTTTAAGGTACAAAATAAAGTTAACGATGAAAAACCTTTTCCAGTTTGGACCTTAGTCAAAAAACAATATGTAAAACATTTTTATTTGAAAATATGTTGTTTCATCTTTAACTTTCTTCAATAAAAAATTTTAGGACTCTCTCATGAATTTATCCCCATTGTTTTTGAAAAGCTTCCTTGCCAAAATATGGCCTAAAGATTTTTCTTTTCAAAATATGGCCAATCAGATTTAAGCACATTGTTTCGCTACGATTTTGCTGACAGACAGTTGACTCAAATGCATGTTTACGGCTTATTCTGCCAAGTTTTCTTAAAAAAATTACACATACAAAGATTCTGTTCTCCTTCTCACGAACCACTTTGCCGAATCAATTTCCTAAAAAAAAATTTGTTACCATCTCTTTCAGCTCGAATTTGGAACAGTCACCTAAAATTGCTGTACTAAACGCTCAGACAGTAAAACTTATTCGTTTTGTTCTATGAATTGTGGTAACACACCATATAAGTTCACTAAACGGATTTATAGGCTAGTGTAAAAATGAAACGTTAAATTAAAACCACCAAATAAATTGTATTCATTAAAGCAAAAAAACTTATCAAATTTAAAAGAAAAAGAAAAATATTAACAAATGGTTTTTCATATATTGTCGGTTTCGTACTACAACCATTTAATTTTCCGATTTTTTTTTATCATCTCTACGGATCTCCGAAACCAAAATCCCCCAATGTACTACTTGCTGTTCAACGAGGATGGAAATGGAACTGGAAGGATGTCCAACGAACCGAAAAACAATCATACCGCCACCGATGGTAACCATCTACGTGAATTTTTTTTTATCGGAAAAATCACATGTTAATGAATAATGAATGGTTCACTGCTATACAAAAATAGCAAATTATTTCTCAATTTCTTTGACCAGTATACGCTCATATTTGCATCCACAAATTTTAGACGGGCAGTTTTATGATTACCCCATAATATTGGTACTAAAAGTTTTACGTGTCAGGTGTATTTTATAGCCCGATGGATCATATTTCGCGAGGCATTTAAGTTAAAATGAACTTTCATTTATTTATGGTCTTCTGGTTCTATTAACAATATAGGTAGTCGGATTTATTATAAGCTCGAGTCGACGAATGTTGATGATTCGTCCAAATGAGGGATCATGTCGATAGAAAACGAATGACAGATTCAAACGAAAGCGGATGGCGAATGTTCGTGTAATGCGTTAAAAATAAAAAAATAACCTACATATATCATGGTATATTTACTATGTTATATTCACTCCTCTAGAGAAAGGTAAATGCATTTACCGAATTTAAAATATTTAAAAACTTGAAAAATGCGACAGATGGCGTATCTGTGTTTATGTCCACTAAAAAATTAACTTCGCTAGGGAATTTATTAAATATTTTTGTTTAATTTTACCACTACCAATTCTTTAATCTGATCTCTTGCTGTACGAAAGTCGCTTTTTCTGACCAAGAGTTAAAAGAGAATTGTTCTTTAAATTCTAGACTCGATCAACTTGAAAATTGATGAGCACAGTTTTAAAAGTTTGCCACATTATTTAAAGAAAACAAATTAAGTCCTATACATTTATGGTATAAGTTGATTAAAACAATATTGGACAGAGGAAAATAATGCGAGACTGTTACCTATCTATTTGTAAATAAAAACTGCATGAACTCTGTGAAATGATCATGTTGCAGATCATGATGCAAATCAACTTGAAAACTTGAAGCAGTAACTCAACACTAATAAACTATCAAGTAACTGCGAACAATTTTTAATGATTTTTAAAAATTAACCTGTCACATCCCGCGAGTGACATCAACAAATACCTAATCTCAAATAATTTTCAACAATAATGTCAAAAGTGTTGAATAACCTCGAAAGTGAGGTCTTTCAATTTCGCAATTTGCATTAATCCAAAATTATTTCGGGGATCTCGGAAAATCTTAAATATTTAAGAAAAATTGCATCTACATAAAGCAACATCATCCAAACTTATCTTAATTATATAGATATGTATGTAACACAATGTATATGAAATCTTCGAAATCTTAAAAACAAGATTCTAGATAAATCAATAGCTCAACTCCTAAGGAATATCGATAAACTCGAGTAACCTCGAAAAGCACGTATAATCTTAGATTTCCTGAATAATATCGATATTCAAAAATATTTCGGAAAATCAAGAAATAACTAAAAAAAAACGAAACCCCGGTTTTCGCAAAACCTTGAATAATCTCGAAAATAAGACAATGACGATAATTTCGAATAACTTCGAGAAATCTAGATAAATCCAAAAATCTTGAATTTCAACTGTAATAATATCGAAAAATTCGAATAACATCGAAAATCTCGAATAATATCGGTCTATAAAATTTCGAATAATAAACATAGGCTTTTAAACTTCAAAAAATCCCAGAAAATCTTGATATGTCAAAATAATTATAAATTTAAATTTAGAATTACATATATTTTCTAATTTTTCATTTGATCAAAATTGCTTGATCAAATGAAAAATTAGAAAATATATGTAATTCTAAATTTAAATTTAAATTCCCTTTTTAACCACTCTTTAAATTTCGAGACTTTTGCTTTCGATATTTTCGAAGACAATATTTGAAAATTCGATACTTCGAAAATCTAAGACAATTTTTTTGTTCCATATTTTGTCTAAATTGTTTGGCGACACTTCAAGATGACCCCGCAACTAAACGCTATTCAAACCTAGGTACCAATCTGGAATATTCCAATATCTCGATATTCCAATATCTCGAAACCTCGAATTTCACATAGCACAATATTAATAATTGTCAACGCTTATATAACTAAGCTCGAATAATATCAAAAATCTTAAATAATATCGAAAACTCGAATAACACTCAACGCCAAACACACCTCAAAGTAAGCTTATAAACCTCGAAACGGATACCTGTAAGTCGGTAATATGACGCAATTTAATGTCAAAATTCGAGAAACTCGAATAATCCCTATATTAAGGCAATTCCATTTAAAAAAAATTAAGTTTAGTTAAAAAGAAAAAACTGTAATACCACCCAAACCCGAAAATCGAAATCCATCGGTGTCGATTATGTAAGCTTTCCAAAGTGTTTCGAGATTTCTTTCGAAATTGCGATAAAACCTGATTATGTAAGCCATTTACTCCTTATGCTAACGTTTTCTCTAAATCACGGCTTTGTGAATTGTGAGTTCTCGAAACTGGGAAAGTTAAACTAGAAAACGATAGATGTATGTAAGTGTAAACGATTGGAGAGATAATTTACGTTTTTGTTAGGTTTTTGGTCGGGTTTGATTCTGGTTCATCAAAATTTCTTTTGATTAGTGGCTTTCTGGTTAAGGGCCATAGGGGAGCATATTATTAGTTTTAATAAAGGGAGAAGGGTCACAGGGGAGCATGTTATTAATTTAAATAAGCCCTGTTATGAAAGGGATTGCAAGTCATGCGATTTTTCGGATGCGACTCGCTTCGTATGGAATTATAAAAAGCGATTATTTCATATCCCATTTCCTAAAGGGAAACTGTTTGTGTTGTTTAATATTTTTAATAAAAAACATTTTAAACACAGAAAACAATTATTTGCTGCTACATCCACTGCGCAAATACGATATCCGACTGATATTGAGCAGTTGCATTTCTCAGTTGTAATTTCACAAAAATCCGCCTTGCATAACAGTTCATTCGATTAAAAGCGATTTTTGTAAAAATGTTTTATAATATCAAAATACGGTATCTTATGATAATGGTTTGATTTCCCTACCTTATTTGTCTTATGTGAATATGTAATTTATTTGTAACGGTTTGGACGCGTGAAAATTTGAGTCAGAAGCCGCCACTACTAATAAGTTTAAATTATAAGATTATGTAACACTTTTGCAATTAATTTTATATAAAAACATCATTCAATATTTCGCACGATTACAAGACTTAATATATAAATTATAAATAATTTTAATTCTTATCACAAAAATAATGTCTTATTATATATTTTATTGAACTAGAATCACCTTCAAATCACGAGAGATGCATACCGTTTTTTATTAATATAACTTGTCAGTCAATTGTGTGGTTATTCAATTAGACTATACCCGTATAATAAGTAAAACATAATTTTAGTTTTTTCTTATTATCATTCGTGTTCATAAATTACATATTATTGTTTGCAATGTCGCTTTTAGTAGTGTGATCATGCGATTACATACATTTGGTTTGGAAGTATTCAGGTCTTCCACTACGTTGGCAATGGAAATCTATTTACAATGTATCGTATGCCCGTCAGATTTAACTTTAACGTGTTAATTTTATTCAACATGTTGGCAATTGTTGGGGAAGTAGATTCTAAATGCGCGGCAATTAAGCAAACTATTCTTGTATGAATATTCCATTTTAAACGCTTAAAATAAATTAATCATTTGTTAATATTTTTTGTTGAAATCGCACAGTAAAGTCTAAAAATATATATGTACTTTGGTTTCAAATTTAAGATAAACATTTACTGTTGAAATTTTCTTTAATATCAAATAAAATTGAAAATTGGTTTCACCTTTTACAATGTCATTTAGAAAAAAAGGAAAATAATAAATACATATATTATACATTTATTTTGGAATGAGATGAAACAAGAATGTTTTTTTTTCTTTCTTTTTTTTTCAGAAAAGTGGGTACGAATTTAAACTTTTTAGGTCATCCACAACGTATCCCGAGAAACACGTGTGTACAAAATACGCATTTACTAAAATGAACGATGAAAATGATTTATATTGATGATTTTTTATATTAATACGATATAGTACGATATTTTATTGGGTTATCGTTGGCTAATAAAAGTAAAATAAACAAAAGGCAATAATTAACTAAAAACTAAATTTATATTTTGTGTACGTGTACGTGTTACTATCATTATTTTTTCGAATTCTTACTATACAAGACACTCCCCCGAATTTTCGATTGAGCAGCATATGACGACAAAAATTAAAAATAATCGTGACAGGTTTTATTAGATTGGCCGCGGCGCGATTGTGAACAAAAATCATATGATAAAAGTAAATTAACGGCATTCAACTGCATACCACTGGTTATTTATCTCTCAACCAACAACTGTTTGTTAATATTATTTTTAAAGATTTCTCGGCAAACATATGTACGTAGGTACATACATAAATATAAATACGAAAATATTTCTTAGAAAACACGACCAACTTTATAATTAAGAGCGCATTTTAGTTTGTTTGTTGTACATATTTAATTATCACAATTTTGTGGCAATTCTTTGACGCTCTGACTATTTTTGATATAGATTTTTAAAGTCATAATCGATTAAAAAATTGTTTTGAATTATTCGATCAAATAACATGTTTACCAACAAAATTACTAACAATTTTAAAAAAAAAAAAAATTTGCACCTAAAAATAACAAAATGATCTATTCATTGCATATAAGTAGGATTGATCCGGTTTTTACTGCATTCATTTGGCCAACACAATGAGCAATCTTTTTACTATTGCTTTGACAGACCGGGATCCGATAAGCTAATCGATATTCGAATATTGAATGATCACCAAAGTCATGTCATAAACAATATTTACTGGCCTTACACCGAAGACAGTATAATAGCAAAATAGTAGTTAGTAATACTATTTTGCTATTATAATATCTACGGTGTAAACTCGGTATTAGTTGCAAAAATTGAAAAGGGCTAAATCGATCTGTTTTGTTAATAATCATATGAGAAAATAAACAAAAAAGATCGATTTAGCACATCACACATCACTAAAAAGAACACACCAAATAAACAAAGTCATTTATTATTAATTAATTTATCTCGGTGCAAGAATATAAAACGAATTTTCGTTCGTTAGTTATCTCTGATTTATCTTTATATATTTGTCTTACATTGTTAAAATGTTTAACAAAATTGTATATTTACTTAAAATAATTAAGTAAAAGTGTTACAATAAATAAAGATTAAAAATTTCTATTTCATTGGTAATCGTAAATTCGTAATAATTAAATAACTGGTAATAACAATTTAGTTTCTAATACTACTGAGACACCAAAGGTTTCGTAACCCAAGCGCCCAATAATTAATTGGCCTTTGAATTTTAGAATGAAGTGAAAGTTTAGGACCAATAATTAAGGATATATCATTGGCCTAAGTTTTACCACTTTCTAATTTTAACAGTCAGACACAAAATTTAATTAAATGATCAAATTTTGACTTTTACTACTACAATTCATTAAACCGTCATGACATACTATAATTTCAATACTAATTGGTTGCACATAAATAATAATTTGTAATTTAATTGTTTTTTTTGTGACACAATAAAATAATTTAAAATATTCAAGTTTATTTCATTAGAAATAAAGAAAGTTTGATTGGAAATCAAATGTCGAAAAATAAAGGTTCTACTAAAATTCTTAAATTTATAATTTTTCGCTGTTTTTTTTAAATGCTTCCAATAACTTTATTCTTGAATGTTTCTACATAAGAAACTCACAAGAAGTAATCAAATCTTAAGCTAAAATTATTACATATTTTAAGTCTTAACCAATGTTAATACTTATTGTTAGTTCTCACAATTCAATTAGTTTAGATTATAACATAAACATTTAATAAATTTACAGGTTCACAGGTTCATCAGTGGGAGTGGATCTGTTCCTCTCAGTCGCCTAAATCGCGGCTGTTTCTGTATATCCGTGGCCATTTCGCTGATTTTTTTTATTGAAAAAGAGGGTGTGTCCGAAATGCGAATTTAAATGCACATTTTTTAAAATGCGCATCATTAAACAATTTACCTTTCAATTAATCATATTTATCGAGTTTTTAATTCAGAGTTGTCCAATTTGAATTAATTTAATGATTTTAATGAAATTTAATTTAATCCAAAAATGCGCATTTTCAAAAATGTGCATTTAAATTCGCAGTTCGGATGCACACATTGGGTGCGTCCGAATTGTAAAATGTGCATTTAGCGAAGACACATTTAAAAACCTACATGCGATGTAGTTTTTATGTGCATTTTTGATACATCTATTTGAAGTCAATTTATATTTTAACTTACCATATTTATCGATTTATTAATTTGGTGTTGACCAATTTAAATTAATTTAATGATTTTAATGTAATTTAATTTAATCAAAAAATGTGCATTTAAATTCGCATTTCGGACGCACCCAATGCGTTAAAAATGCACATAAAAACTACATCGCATGCAGTTTTTTGAAATGTATCTTCGCTAAATGCGCATTTTCCATTTCGGACGCACCCGAAACCAATACAAGACAGCAGTTTACTGCACAGCCGAAAAAATGAACAAACTACGTACAAGCAAACAAGGAAAAAGTATATGAAGGTTAAGGTAAGATTTCATGCTTAACTCAAAACCCCGGATTTAAAAAGATAACCAAATTTAAAAACAAAACAAAAGGGGAGTGGTTTTATCATTAGGGAATTATCGGCAGTGTACCAAGTCATAAACAACGCTTTATAGGTCACATTCCTAATAATTCTTTGATAAATTGTTCCACTGCACTAATTAATATATACAGAGGTGCACCGGTTAATAATGCGGATTTTGTGTTAAAAAAACAATGATTTTTAGAGAAACATCAAAAGTACTTTATTCAAAGTAATGTCCATGGCGAACTACATTTGTATATATTTTCTCCATCTTCCCAATAGAACTTTTTTAGTTAGGAAATAAGTGGTAATCTGCTGGAGCAAGATCTGGTGAATGTGGCGGTAAGACTTTCTTTCGTAATGTTGAAGCAACATTTCATTTGTCTTTCGCTCAGTTGATGTGACAACCATTTTACTTAAGATCTTTCCCATTGCATGTTAATGATAGGGAATTGTTTGCTGACCAACGTTTACAAACATCTTAATCCAATAATGCTTGTAGTTGTTAGTCTTCAAACTTTTCCGGTTGACCTGGACGTTCTTTGTCTTTCAAATGAAAATGACCACTTTTGAAACGGTTAAACCAGCGTTCAGAAGTATCTGGAGATGGAGCATGTGGAATAATACGATGTACAAGTTTAGAGAATATTAAAAAAAAAATTAAGAATTGCAGGAGGTTTAAGATTTAAAAGAATTCATTTTTTTTAAGGTTAAGGCCCTTTCCGAAAGTTATACTTATTTTATAGTTATACATATACTTATTTGTCGCGATCTTAAATAAATATGTAAAATCATCCGAATTGATTTCACATACTTATTTTATATTTTGAGTGCAACGCATTTCATTTTTAACTATTAAATAATTTTTAATTAAATTTTTTGTAAAACTTAATTACTGCATAATATCATAATGTATGTATATGCAATGAAATTAACAGAATTTGTGTTTTCATTTTAGATTTTTTTTTTGTAAGAACATACTTATTTTATTACCTCGCCAACATACTTATAAGTATGTTTAAATAAATAAGTACATATAACTTTCGGAAAGGGTTTAAAATTTTCTTTTATTTTATTTGTAATTTAAAAAATCAGAACTTAGAAAATAAAGGTTTTGGTTCCATTCCAATACAACCCGAATTATTTCCGTTGAAATTGATTGGTTTGATCATTTTTAAAGTAATTTGTTTATAAATAGTGAATTCATAGAGAAAAATTTGCTAGTTAAAAGCCCAATTACGCGCGAGTCACTTTGGATGATCATGGCGGATGATTCATCCAAAATGAACAAAAAGAACATGTTCAACTTCTTTCACAGTTCATTTTCAGCAATAATTCTTGTTATATGAAAACTCATATATAAATGAATTTTCATAAAATTAATTAATTAAAACAATTAACTTTCTTTTTGTGATATATTATTTATTTTTAAAAATTCAAGACCGGTTTCGGACATTCGTCCTTCTTCAGTTCTTCAGAAGAACTGAAGAAGGACGAATGTCCGAAACCGGTCTTGAATTTTTAAAAATAAATAATATATCACAAAAAGAAAGTTAATTGTTTTAATTAATTAATTTTATGAAAATTCATTTATATATGAGTTTTCATATAATAAAATTAGTGATATAAGCCAGTTTTAAAAAAATTTATAAAAAAAAAAAAAAAAAAAAAAAAAAAAAAATGTATTAAAAATGGAATTTTTCCGTCTTTATAATAATAATAATTCTTGATGAAAGATGCTTTTATATGGGTCATTTTAGATGATTCATCCGCGATGATCATCCAAAAGCCGTGTTTTCCATGAGAACTGCACTAGAACTCGATAAACTTTAAATTCCTTTTATTCTATGTAAAACGAAAAAAAATAAATTCATAAAGCGCGAATGTGTAGTATACTTGATATAATTACATATTTTGAGTTTAAAAATTTCCCCCTTCAGTTATTTCATCAATATTTTCTTATTTCTTGCTGACGTCATTACACGCAACTACACTCGATAAATTCATGGGTTTATCCAGTGTAACTAAAAAATAAGCTATAATTGTCATTATTTATTGCTGTAACAACTTAAAATATGTATTTATGTGAAATGCACTACACATTATCACTTTATGAATTTAATTTTTTTTCCTGTTTACATAGAATAAAAGGAATTTAAAATTTATCGAGTTCTAGTGCAGTTCTCATGGAAAACACGACTAAAATGATTCAAATAAACGCGCGTTAAGGCGCATTTACACGAATCACTTTCGATGCTCATCACAGATAAATCATCCAAAATGACCCATATAAAAGTATCTTTCATCAAGAATGATTGCCGAAAAAGAATAGTGAAATTTGAACATATTCTACTTTATGTTTTCTTTGGATGAATCATCCGCGATGATCATCAAAAGTGACTCGTATAAATGCGCATTTAGCCGTGACCATGCAGTCGATCTAATGAAATCAGACGACGAGATATGTTTATCTCTGTCAAGGTCGAGGTAAGATCATCGATAAATTCATGAGCGCCAACTTTTTATATTTTCGGCATCTCCTTTTTGCTCCCTCCAATTATTTTTAAATGTTTATTATTTTTATGTTTCTAATAAAAAAGACCAAATATAAAAAAAATAACAAAAACATGAAAGTGCAAAAAACGTTGTCACGGTAAAGTACCAAATTTGTCTCGATGAATTCGCTATAAAATCTTTGTTTTTGTTTGCTTTGTTGTTGATTTGGCTGACATTTTAAGTTTTTTTGAGTAAACGTTTCGCGAACGTGCACAATTCGCAATATTTTATTTGCATTATCCTATAAAATTTTACTTTAACAGTATCTGATACTGTTTTAAAAATTAGATGGCGATTCATGTGTCCGACACAAATTTCAAGCAACTATCAGATGATAAGTAACATAAATTCGAAATAATTTGGTTGGCTTATTGGAACAACCGTTTTCAATTTTTACACCCAGTAAAACGAATTGTTTTATTGACAAAGAAATCTGGCTAATCCAAGATCAATAAAAATAATTCATTTTCAGAATCCAAAGGAATTTCGTCGTGCAACATCACGATTTCGATTTCGGATTGCAACAAATTGAATGCCATATTGAACATTAAATTGACAGATCAATATGGTTTATTTTGATGTACCTTTAGGGGTTCAAACCAAGATCAATAATGTTCACAAAGCACAAACTCTGCCCTAATATGTAGCTGATTCAAAAGAAAGAATAAATTATATCTTTATTATGTATGTTTTATTTTTATGTTATTGATATGTAAACTTGTTCAATAAATTAATTGAACGTCAAAACAGTATAAAAAATGCGAAACCTGTAATCATATGCCAAATTCGATTTACCAGAAAACAGCAAAAAAAGTTGATTTAAATCAAAAAATAACATGGTATTGTTGTTGTTTTTTTGCCACTTTTTGGCAAATCGAATTTGGCAATAATAATGTTGTTTACATTTTTTGTTTTTGCTTTATAACTACTACAGAAAATATTTATATATCTATCTCTTTCTAGATGAAATTGGAATCGATTTATTTTCTACTTCTGCCTTACCTGAACATATGTATTTTTAATTTTTATTTATGTTTAAAATGAATAAATATTTAAAAAACAAAATATGTAGCTACATGTTGAAACCAACAAAATTTGGATGATGAAATCTTTGGCTATCACGAAAAATCAGAATGAAAAATGAGACGTTCAAACAAATCCCTGTTAAAACGCCAAACAGGAAGAATGAAGAGATCCGGTCCAATCAGATAAAATCACCATTCAAAATGGTTCATTATTTTTAAGAACAAACTAGATGTTTATTTGAACAAACTATATATAACGAATAGCTATTAAATAAACTTACCAAAGTCAATAAATTGTTTTATCGAAAGAGGTGACGGATTAAATTGTGAATAGAAATCCAACATTTTTTGTATGTTAGAAAATCTTGGTGGAAATAACCTCATTTTGGATAAATTTTTGTATCACTGTTTAAATGCAAAAATCACAGAAAATTTAATCAAAATCAAATCTAAATTTTGTAATATTAAAATTTAACAAAAAAAACTTTTCACTGATTTATTTAGATAAAAACTTCCATCACAGTAGATAAAATTATTTATTTTCGTATAATTTTCCATAAAACAGATTGATTTTTTTTTTTTAATTTAACATAATATTTTCGTTTGCAAATTCTTTTCTTTTTTTAAGATGTTAAAAATCTTTAATTTTAATTTGAATTCATCAAGAAACTGTCTCAAAATAAGTTTAATCAACTTCCAGCCATCGTACTAATATAATATTTACGAAAAATAAAAAAAATAAAAAAATTGTGCTTAGTATAAAAAAATGTAGTAATAGATTTGTTTTTATCACGTAGTTCGACGTTTGGTAATACTAACAGCTCGTTTACACTCAATTTTTCTCAAAATTTTTTGTCGATTCGCGTCAAATTTCGCACCGGATCCAAACTTAACAGCAAAGCGATTTCTTTCGTAACAACTGTCATAGTAATTGTTGGTTGATTATGCATAAAAATGTTTAAATATGAATAAAATTTACCATTTTCTCGAAATTTTAATTATTTTTTATTTATTTTATTTATTTAATAATTGTGTATTTGCACACACATCAAAATATTTAATTATTGCGAATTTTTCGATAATTTTGTATATGTAGTTGTACAGTTCCATGTATTCTATTAAATGTCAAAAAAGTGAGGTTAAAAAAATTCGTATGTATGTGGAAAGTTTCCAAACGCGAAAAAAAAATTTTCTCCAATTGCGAAATTTCAAACTTCGCGCGATAAAATATAAAATGAATTTTATATGAATAAAAATTATTATATTTCAAAAGACAAATGTATATGATTTGAAGATTATAATGGTATTTGATAGTTTTTCATACATTTAGTATCAAATCTATTCTAATTGCAGTATAATTTGAAAAGAAAAACCAAATCGTTTCGCGCGAAAAATAGATGTGGCAAAGCCTTAAGTACTTTTCTTACGAGCCGCTTAGCCTTTGAATATCAAAAATAAAAATTCTTTATATCATTTTTGAATTAAGTAAATTGGTTTCATTTGATTGATAATGTGTAATTTTATAGAAATAAATTCAATTTGTTGCAAAATAATTTATTTTAAAACATTAAAATATATTGCAATGTAGTTAGCTGTATTGACGATTGGAGCATCAGTACTAAATTTTTAAACTGAGGTAGCTGCTAATTTGACGTTCGAAATTGTTGTAAACAATTCCAATTTTGAACTGTAAACACAATTTTTACCTGCCAGATTGTTAATAATTGTAAATAATTCTAATTTTGGATTATAAAAACCAGTTTTAAGTGCCGGATTGCAAAATTTTCTTTCGTCGCATTTGTGAGAAGTGTCATTTTGTCAGTAGCCTCATTTTAACTTTTTTCCTCAAGAGGCGCTTTCTCTACTTTTAAGTACTTAAGTATTTCTTGATATTGTTCAGCTTATAAGTTGATCTGAATGTTATTTTAATTGATTCTGTATCTACTACTATTTTCTCCTTTTGATCGTATCTCTCCATTCTTTCTATTTCCATTGTATATTACACTATCCAAAACCAACCAAAATCTTTATACAAGCCGTACTATGGCGATACAAACGCAAAATAAAACCTACTATTTCTGTAAGTATTAGTGTCGTAACCCAGTATAATCTTTACATACTTCGATTTTAAATTGTATTTTTTATCAAAAATAGAAGAAAATCTCACGAACACTTATATAAATAGTAGGATTAGGATTTAGTAGTATGATTGTATCGTAGGTACAATACGGCTTCTATAAACATCTCCTAACTCCTTTATATCTATATCCATTAGTTTACCAAATATCCACTCCATAATACCCTTGACAGACTAGAGATTAGCTAAGCGCGACTAGTGATTTTTTCGAGATTAGATGTAGTGTGTCATGTTGAAGATTAGCTAATCCCGTTTTATTTGTAACTAATCGAGATTAGTGCACTAATCTTTGAAAATGTTGAAGTTTATCTCGTTGTATTGGGTTTAGTGATGGTACAAGTGGTGCTACAATGCGAAATAATTCTTTCAACATTGCTGAAAGTGTAAGCAGCGTGAGTTTACGATAGAAATATTGAGGTTAAGTTTAAATCTTAGAAATATTGAATTAAAAAATAAGTCCAGCTCATTTACTAGCTATAATTCAGGGAATCAATATCATAGTATTTTACTTCTCTGTCTAGGAAACTAATCCCTAGTTTGTCAACGCAAATAGATTTGTGGTGGATTAGCTAATCTTGTTTCACTAATGAATCGCGCTTAGCTAACTCCAATTTCTCTCAAGGGTATAAGAGTGGTTAAAGTTAAAGCTCTTAGGAAGGTACATGATGAATTCTTTTTCTTTGAGATACGTTGATTTTAATGCCTTATTTGCTTATGTAATATTTTTATACATCAAAATATATTTTTTTTTTTTTTCTAATGTTTGAATTACATTTTCATTCTTGCCAAGATTTATTCGATTTAGCATTTTTGCTAGACCAATAGTATTCGTATTAACCTTTTCTATTTAGAAATGGACTCCTTTAGTCCCTTGTTGAATACGTGTTATTAACTTATGTGGCTTTTGTTTCTTTATTAACTCTCTTCATAATATTGTTAACTCGTTGTCGTTATTTATTTCTGTATATTCTTCGGTATTATTTAATGTAATTATGAACTTTTGTTTATCTTTTCGCTTCAAGATACTCCATAGTTACTTCTGTTTTCATCGTTATTTTTTATCATTCACAAACGTAAACATCCAATTTATTATTATGTCTCGTTATGTTTATTACATTATTTGTATTAATTGTGGTATTCTTCTTTGATTTGAATTTAAACACATTTTTCTTATTCCTATTATTAACCAAAACTATATTTTCCTCTATTTCTTGTGTTGCATTATTGACTTCATCGGTAATTACAACGAATCCTTAAACCACATATTCTCTGATTTTCTTTTATTTTACACTATATTTATTAATTTATTTCATTTAAACTATATTTACTTATCAGCTTCACAAAGTATATATTATAAGTATTACTCTAGAATCCTTTTATATGCCATTTTTCAAACAGAAAAAAAACATCAACATAAGAAAAATTGTAATTGATGGTTCGCTTCTTGTGAACTGATGAAAGCGAACCGTTTACGTATATCAATTTCACTAATATTATCACATATTTTCTGTTGTAAAAAGATGCGATACGAAAGCAAACCCAAAACGAACTGATTTTATTATACAACATTTCGGTTCATTTTTTGCGTATCACTTTAATTTTATTGTTTACGGACTGGACTGCTTTTGTTTCGTTTTTTACGAACTCATTGTTTTTCTACCAGGATTAACGCATTTTAAGGTCATTTATTTAGTGAATTTAGGTAACAAATATGTAAGTATAATATTTAAGTAAAGATATACATATACATAGGTTAGGTTAGGTTTAGGTGGCGGTCCACTAGGACCAGGCATCGACACAAAAATGGTCCGTAGCCATACCACGAATAATTGTTTCCTCCAACTCATTGAAACCATTTTGAGCTGTTAACAAAGCGCTGGATTCTCCTGACGTCCATCCTACAGAGGTCCGTCAGGTCCTTGAAGAGGGGTGCCCCTAGAGACTTTAGTCTGTTTCGTACCAGACGAGGGCAGGTGCAAATAAGATGAAGTACTGTCTCTTCCTCCTCTTCGTCCTCGCAACTACGACAGTAGTCATGTGAGAAAACACCAAGTCTACTCCGTGCCTCCCTATGAGACAGTGCCCGTAATCACTCCAATAACCACACTGATCTGACTTCGCTGAAGTAAGATCAGCTGTTTGGATCTCGCCAAGTCCAACTTTGGCCAGACCTGCCGAGTTATTACGCATGAGGTGATACTTGACCAATCTGTCATTCGTCAGCTTGCTAGCTTCTTCCTGAATCAGCAGTTTGCATACCGCAAGAGGCATTTCAATATCCTTTCTGCTTTCTGAGAAGTGGTCCGTTGTACCACGTCGAGCCAATTCATCCGCGTTTATATTCCCTGTACTTATGAAATGTCCTGGCACCCATAAAATGTGGATGTTGAACTGATCTGCCATCTCGTTAAGAGATTAGAGACAGTTCTGGACTACTTTCGACGTGAGTAGGTGTGATTGAATCGCTTTAATGGCAGCCTGACTGTCCGTTTATATGCGAATATCATAAACCGATATTACATTATACCTCAACCAGTCTACGACTTCCTTTATAGCAGTTACTTCAGCTTGAAAAATGCTAGAGTAGTCGGGGAGACGGAAGGAGAGATTTAACAGAAGTTCCTAGCAGAACACTCCAGCCCCGACTTTCCCGTCCCGTTTTGAACCATCAGTAAAGAAATTTATACTTCCTTATTACATGTACATATATAAGTACAATTAAGAATTGATAATATTTAAAACAAATATAATTAATATATTTATATACATATGTATAATATATTTAGTTCAATCATTTATAGACATTCATATTTGAATATATTTCATTTTAATGAATTTTATTTATGAGTATTCAATAATATGCCCGACGTTTCCTTAGAGAAATACGTTCGCGCGTTTTTAATAGCAGTAATAACCGATGAAATGAACATGAACAACCGATTCAAATGAACATAATCAAAGGTAAAAATATATTTGTTAGATATGAATAATTAATTATAAATGTTGAAATTTAACCCAATTTAAATTACAGAATGTGTAAACAGAAAGTTTCCTAATTCCAGAACAAGTAATACAGCCCACATTACCAAAAAATATTTCCAGTACGCGAAAGATCAGGAAAGCAAAAGAACATCAAAACTGACTGCTGAAAAAAATTGACAGAAATAGTAATTAATTAGGTTTAAGATTAAGTCAGGTAGAAATTATAAATCCTCTTTGTTGTTAGTTTAGTTTAAGTTTTATTAATTTTTTATGTTTTACATTACAATTAAATTAAATACATTAATAAAAGGAATATTCCAGACAGAAACTACAGAATAGAAATTAAATAAGTTCGTAATACACGATCCATACACAGACATGAAAGTATCCCAGTTGTACTTTGCGTGAGCAAACGAGAAATTTTGTTTGAGATGGCATGTTAAAAACATGAAACAGAAGTATAAAGCAAAAAAACAAAGAAATCTTCGGTTTCTTTAATTTGTTTTTCATGTAGTAAATTACAATGTTCGCATTTTTTTCGTGCTTTTTTTACGAAATATGGTATAAAGTGATGATCACGGTGAGGTATAAGAGAGCATCACGGTGACTGATCATTGATCGCTCCTGGAGCGCTCAGTCGTACAACAGGGATTTCACACTGTATGCATAACTCGATACATAAAACGAACGTAGCCCACTAAACAAAGCGATTCGTTTACGATACGAAAATGATGTTTGTTGTTCATACAAAATATCGTTTACGAATCGTTTTTGCGATTCGAAATCGAGATGTTTACGAATCCAACATCCCATGATAATTAGAATTTTTTACGTAACGTAAATAGAAAGATTTTTACGATACGTTTACGACGCTTACTTTTCATATCGTAAACAGATCTGATTAAGCGATATATTTACGTATCGTATTTTTCGTGTTGGTTACAATAGTATTTATTTTGGATTAGCAAAAATAAAAAGCCAGTTTTATAATACGATTAATTTTTTTTTTATTTATTTGAAGTATAATACTAATAATGGACGTGTTCAATCGGGCAAAAATGATAAAAAATATCATGATATTTTATCCCACCCTAACTTCATTTCGTAATACTGTACGTCAAACCCGATTGAACAACCAAAATTGAAAAAAAATGATAAATTGATTTTAAATGTTACATTTTGTTTTAAATCGCTTTGTAAAATTCAATAAACTCATTTTGTTGTCAGGTTTTTAATTAAATGTTATATTTTTTAATTATTTCTTCTTTATAAATTATTTTGATATTGAAACTATTTGGTTTTTATCCAAATATTGGAGACACAAATAATTTTAGTTTGAGTTTCGTTGTGTTGTGTGTTCTCAGACAAAACTTCGAAACATAAATTATTATTTATGTTTAAATAAATAGGTGACTGTGTAAATACCATATAAATATCTCAAAAAAGCAAATTTAATTTAATTTAAGTACCGAAAATATCATGAAAATAAATTCGAAATTGACAGCTGGAACCAAGAAAAAAGTTGGTTTTTTTGAGTGATAAATGAGTGCGTTTAATGCCAAAAGTGATAAAAAATATCATGATATTTTTTATCATTTTTGCCCGATTGAACACAAGGAATTATTACATTATAAATAATATATAAAATTTACTTTTTTATATGACGGTTTAATTACATCGGGTTTCATAATAGTTCGCTTCTCAATTCAATCGGCAGTAGTAAAATTTCCTCACATCTTAAAAAATAAACAAATAGTATAAAAGGATTAAATTAATAAACAAAAATGGTTTAAACAAATTGTAAAAGAAATATATAATTACTTTGCGAAACTCACAACACAAAATATTTCCTAATGATTTTAGTTTCTTTTTACACAAATATCGCCGTCCGCTTTTGTTTTAGATTAATCTTGAATTGAAATGGCGAATAAGAGAATGCGCAATATACAATTTTTATTTTCGTTGTTTCTATGGACGTGTTCAATCGGGCAAAAATGATAAAAAATATCATGATATTTTATCCCACCCTAACTTCAGTTTGTAATACTGTACGTCAAACCCGATTGAACAACCAAAATTGAAAAAAAATGATAAATTGATTTTAAATGTTACATTTTGTTTTAAATCGCTTTGTAAAATTCAATAAACTCGTTTTGTCGTCAGGTTTTTAATTGAATGTTATATTTTTTAATTACTTCTTCTTTATAAATTATTTTGATATTGAAACTATTTGGTTTTTATCCAAATATTGGAGACACAAATAATTTTAGTTTGAGTTTTGATGTGTTTGTGTTCTCAGACAAAACTTCGAAATATAAATTATTATTTATGTTTAAATAAATAGGTGACTGTGTAAATACCATATGAATATCTTAAAAAAGCAAATTCAATTTATACCACGTTTACATTATATGTACCAAATAAGTATGTACTTTTTTGCTATTTAATTATTTTTCTGCTGCAGTTCACATTAGCTTTGCGATTTGTAGTGTGAACGCATACTATAAAAGTTTGTTGTTTTGACGGATAGGCTTCTGTATTTAGTTCAGTTTATTTGTTGTGAATTTCTTCTCAAACTCTATTAGATTTGTCGGCAAATTATTTGATAAACACCCGAAATTGCAGTTAGAAACAAAAAAACGTAATAAATTTTGGTTTTGACAACAAATATACGAATGACATTAACATATAGTTATTAGTTAGGGTTCACATTACAACGAAATATACTAATACTTTTTTGATACATACTTTACCGAAATATCAAAAAAGTATGTGATAAAATATTTAAATATTTAAATTTGAGTTCACATGACGATACTTTTTTGCTACATACTTTTATTCTACTAATGTAAACGTGGTATTAATTTAAGTACCGAAAATATCATAAAGAAAATAAATTCAAAATTGACAGCTGGAACCAAGAAAAAAGTTGGTTTTTTTGTGTGATAAATGAGTGCGTTTAATGCCAAAAGTGATAAAAAATATCATGATATTTTTTATCATTTTTGCCCGATTGAACACTAGGTATGGGAGTAGAAATACAAATAAGTGCGTGGTGTGATATACAAAAATATGTATCGTTCTCATATCGCAATAGTATCGTTTTTTCCGAATCGCTTTTTTTGTTTAGAGGGAGAGAATAAGCGTGTTCCATTGGCATTAGCAAACTACTCATATACTAAAGATACATGTTAAACTGAAAGTGGTCTGACTGAAAATGTCCGAGATTAATTCAACATGTAAACGGCGGCTTGATTGAAAGCAAAGATTATTAACAAGAAGATCTTCTTGTTAATAATCTTTGCTTTCAGTCAAGCCGCCCTGTACATGTTGAATTTATCTCGGACGTTTTCAGTCAGACCACTTTCGGTTTAACATGTATCTTTAGTAATAGTGAGCCAATTCACATTAGGTTGTAGTTACATGTTGTAACCACAACACCGTGCATCTACATTGTGTCGCAATTCCCACAACATATTGTAACTACACGTTGCAATATATTTATGTATGTGTAAAATAGCCATTTTGTATTTTATATGTGTTGTATTTTTGTATGTGCAAGAAAAACGTCGTGTATACTTTTATATTATCTTTTTGATAGGATTAGTGTGTCACAACTCGTTCAACGCTAAAATTTTTGTTGAAAAGTTGCGACAATCAAAAACCGGTTTCGTAGGTAAAGGGGAAAAGTACGAGGTAGTTACAACATGTAACTACAACCTAATGTGAATTGGCTCAGTCACAAGTACTTGTATCTACTCGCAACTACTCATGCTCAAGTGATCGTGTAGTTGTTAAAAGTAGTTACGCATATTGACGACTGGAGCATCAAAGATTCCACCTAGTGGCAAATTTTTAAACTGAGGTAGCTGCTAATTTAACGTTCGAAATTGTTGTAAACAATTCCAATTTTGAACTGTAAACACAATTTTTACCTACCAGATTGATAATAATTGTAAATAATTCCAATTTTGGATTATAAAAACAATTTTTAATTACCGGATTGCAAAAATTTCTTTCGTCGCATTTATGAGAAATGTCATTTTGATGGTTGCCTCATTTCAATTTTTTTCCTCGAGAGGCGCTTTCTCTACTTTTACAATCGTCAATTGACGATTGTAAAAGTAGAGAAAGCGCCTCTCGAGGAAAAAAGTTCAAATGAGGCAACTGCCAAAATGACATTTCTCATAAATGCGACGAAAAGAAATTTTGTAATCCGGTAGTTAAAAATTGTTTTTATAATCCAAAATATGAATTATTTACAATTATTAGCAATCGGGTAAGTAAAAATTGTGTTGACAGTTCAAAATTGGAATTCTTTACAACAATTTCGAACGTCAAATTAGCAGCTACCTCAGTTTAAAAATTTTCCACTAGGTGGAATCTGTGATGCTCCAATCGTCAATTGACGATTGGAGCATCACAGATTCCACCTAGTGGAAAATTTTTAAACTGAGGTAGCTGCTAATTTGACGTTCGAAATTGTTGTAAAGAATTCCAATTTTGAACTGTAAACACAATTTTTACTTATCAGATTGCTAATAATTGTAAATAATTCATATTTCGGATTATAAAAACAATTTTTAACTACCGGATTGCAAAATTTCCTTTCGTCGCATTTATGAGAAATGTCATTTTAGCAGTTGCCTCATTTGAACTTTTTTCCTCGAGAGGCGCTTTCTCTACTTTTACAATCGTCAATAATTAACGAAAAAGGGATTTTAGTTTAAAAAATTCTAATAGATGGCTCTATACCAATTTTGGTTGTGTGAAACGTCATTTTTTAACCCTAATTCAACCAAGGTGTGCCTTTTTGGCTCGTTTGATAAATGCATCGATTTCTAAAATAATGTTAATTTAGTTATAAACTGGCATGTATTTTATTTTGAAACATTTCCATAGAACGTATTTGACATCTAATCATTCTTTGAAAAAATTTTCGTAAATTATTTGATTAGAATTTAAATTTACTGACATAACAAAAATATTGTGACGGTGACACCTAGTGTGTAATAGAATAAGTAAAACTAATAGCTCAATGTTTACTGTACTAAATGGAATTTTCCATGATAAAAATTGTTACGTAATGTTTCTACGCTATTCCAACTGGAAAAGTCGTGAACTTTCGAGAAGCTTGGTTTGTGTATATAAAAAGGCGAACAAGATCGAATTGGATTATTCGTATTTGGAACGCGATAGTGTAAACTTGTAAGATTATTAGTAATATTTGGTAAGCGATAGTATAAAGATTAAAAGGAATTAAAAAGTGATTTAAAAAGTTTTATAGTGCGATAAATAAAGTAAAAGTGATTAGTAAAATATGAGAATAATTTATATAAAGTGATTTTGTGAATTTTGATTGATAAACTGTGTTGTAATAAATTTTGTGAAATAAATAAATTCGTTGGTGATAAATTGAATTGAGTTTGTATTATTCACAATCCAGTGATACGAACCTTGATTGACAAGGCAAAAACGTAACATTTGGTGACAGCGGTGGGATTGTGAATAAAAAGATAAAGAAAATGATTCTCAGCGAATTAAAAGTTCCAGAATTAAAAAGAGAACTAGAGAAACGGGGTTTGGCTACTGATGGTACTAAAGCAGCTTTACAAGCGCGACTACGTGAGGCCATGCAGAATGAAGGGCTGGACGCGGAACATTATGATTTCGGAGAGAAAGTAACGGATGCAGCAACCATAGAGCAGAAAGCAGAAGATAAACAACCGTTGGTCGAAAAGACACAAGAACATTCTGGAAGTTTCGATTTGTCGCAGTTAATAGCTGCTATGAACCAAATGACAGGACAGATGTGTCTCATGAAACAACAAAACGAACGACAAATGGTGAAAATTGAGCAGTCAAACCAAGAAATTAAGAATGAAATGGAACAACAAAATGTGAGGCAGTTGGAGACTATAAATCAGTCTAACCAAGAGATGAAACAACAAATAGAGAAAATTGAACAACCAATCCAGGAAATTGCAGATGGGCAAAAGAGAATGGACGAGAAATTTATCGAGTTATCCACTTCGCTACGTGAAGAAGTAGAAAAATTGCAAACGGAATTGCAAACTGAAATTCAACACGCTAAAACGGAATTTAAAATGGAGATTCAAGATGTGGAACATAAATTACAAGCTGAATTACAAGCGGAGGTTCAACGTCTCGGAAAAGAGCTAACTGATATCAAGGCAAGTGGAACAACAACACAAGTGGTACAAACCGTTCAATCAGTTAAGTTAAAACCACCAAACTTCGACGGTACAACATCTTTCGGCATTTTCAAATTTCAATTTGAAACGGCAGCCAATCAAAACCGTTGGAATGATGAACATCTTGTCGCAGCGTTAATAGTGGCCCTTAAAGGTGAAGCTGCGGAGGCCTTACAAACAATTCCGGAAAAAGATCGCAACAGTTATCTCGAAATTATGAAGGCGCTGGATAGGAAGTACGGCAGTGATCACAAGCGAGAAATTTATCGAATGGAATTGAAAAGCCGCTACCAAAAGGGAGGAGAATCACTTCAGGAATTTTCATCGGCAATCGAGCGGCTAGTACATCTAGCACATACCAGTACATCGGCTGATTATATGGAAAGACTAAAAATTGACGCATTCATTGACGGCATTCGAGATCCAGAGACACGCAGGGCGGTGATGTTGTCACCTAAAGCAACCTTTGTGGAAACCATCGCTTGTGCGTTAACAAATGAAACTGCACAAGCCATCACCAAACCGTCAATGAAAATACGCCGAGTAGAAATCGATACAAGCATAAACAACGAGCGGGCAACACCAAGATACCGAGATGGAAGCGGCAAAATCAGATGTTGGGCATGTGATAAGGTCGGTCATATCTCTCGCGACTGCTGGGAATTAAGAAGAAAAAGGGGAAGATCACCATCTCCTATGCAGCGACGACCAAGCGGGGAGCAGGCGTTGGCTAGGCAAGAAGGCCAAATGACGGCGGAGCCGTTAAACTGCAACGAGTCAGCTTAAAGGGGCAGAAGCTGACTCCCACAACCGATTGCCCCATAACCTCCATCCGCGTTTCGAAAGTAGCAAGAGGCGGTGACAGCTTAACAATCAAAGGCGACATTGATGGCACGGATTGCATCATCACTCTGGATACGGGAGCAAATCGCACGATTGTCCGTAAAGATCTGATCGATGGAGGTGTACAACCAGCTAATGGATTGAAGTTACAAACAGCAACTGGAGATAGTTCAATAATAAAAGGCAAAAAGATCGTGAAAATAAAAATCGGGAGAACTCTTTTCCAACACGAAGTGCTGATTGCAGATATTGTGGATGAAGTCATAATGGGGATGGACTTCATGAGGGCAAATGGCTTCGTGGTGGATGTTGGACGAGGAGTTTTAAGTTACGATAACATCGAGTTGCCACTTCAATCTAGCAGTGCCGGAGCAACTATCAGGCGAATTATTATTGATCATCGGGAGAAGCTGCCACCGAATTCGGAGACGATCCTATGGGGAAAATTGGAGGGAGGTTTTGGGTCACCCAGGTTGTGGGTTGTGGAAGCTAACGAAGAGGAGAACGGAGCCAAGGAAATTATAATCGGGAAAGCCCTAGTTAAACCAGACAACGACTATAGAGTACCAATTAGGACTCTAAATCTCTCGGATAAGACGAAAACCATCAAGAAAGGGACAGTCATCGGAAAATGTAACGAGGTTTCAACTATAGTAAATTGTGAACAGAGAAGTCCGGTTGAAAAAGCCGACATGCAAGGGCAGAAAGAAATGGTAGAACAACTTATGCAGAAATGGACCGAAGATCTTACCGAGGCACAGAAAAATTCTGCACATCAACTACTCAAACGGTACACGTCCATATTCTGCAGTACATCGGATAATAACGGAAGGACCTCAATGGTAAAGCACCGCATTGATACGGGAGCAGAGATGCCAATTCGTCAACCACCCAGGAGACTATCTTTGGCAAAACAACAAGAAGTCAATCGAATGGTAACAGATATGCAGGCAGCAGGAGTAATTGAACCATCTAATAGCCCATGGAGTTCACCGGTAGTATTGGTCGAGAAGAAGGACGGTAGCATGAGATTTTGCGTTGATTACCGAAAACTCAATGCTGTGACGAAAAAAGATAGCTACCCACTGCCAAGGATCGATGACACGTTAGACACATTATCGGGTGCTCAAATATTTTCGACATTAGATCTACAAAGCGGCTATTGGCAGGTGGAAGTCCATGAGGAAGATCGCGAGAAAACAGCGTTCAGTGTGGGTAACGGACTTTGGCAATTTAATGTTATGCCGTTCGGATTATGTAATGCCCCTGCGACTTTTGAACGATTAATGGAGCGCGTGTTAAAGGGATTACATTGGAAGACTTGCCTAATATATCTGGACGACATCATCGTTATGGGGAAGGATTTTGACGAGCATCTAAAGAACTTGGCGGAAGTTTTGGATCGGATACAGGCTGCCGGATTGAAGTTAAGTCCAAAGAAGTGTAAGCTGTTCAGAACTGAAGTCAAATATTTGGGTCATCTCGTAACGATTAATGGAATTCACACCGACGAAGAAAAGATCGCAGCGGTTAAGAACTGGCCAAGACCTAAAAATTTACACGAATTACGAAGCTTTCTCGGATTGTGCACCTATTATAGACGCTTCGTGCCAGGATTCGCCAACATCGCCAAGAGTTTACACGAGTTGACCAGGAAGAACAAGGCATTCGAATGGAAGAATGACCAGGAAGAAGCATTCGTGGAACTAAGGAGACGGTTGTGTGCCGCGCCAATCCTCGCGTACCCTATACCCAACGTGAAATTTATTTTGGACACCGATGCAAGTAATGACGGTATAGGAGGTGTGTTATCACAGAAAATTAATGGTCAAGAAAGAGTTATTGCGTACTTCTCCAAAACATTATCAAAACCGGAGCGTAATTACTGCGTGACACGGAAAGAATTGTTGGCTATAGTGGAGTGTGTCAAGCATTTCCATAAGTATCTTTATGGCCAAAAATTCCATTTACGGACAGATCACGGCGCTTTACGGTGGCTGTTACAATTTAAGAATCCAGAGGGACAAGTAGCACGCTGGATCGAACGTCTTCAAAGCTACGATTTCCAAATTGAACATCGGAAGGGAAGTGCACACAGAAATGCCGACGCATTATCAAGACGGCCGTGTCCAGTAGAATGTAAACATTGTGGCCATGTTGAAGCAAAGGAAGGCATCATCGACGTTAGGCTTACGCAAGTGCTGCCTGATGAGGAGTGGACCGACGAAATGATCAGGAAAGAGCAATTGGATGATACGGATTTATCAGTTATAATGGATTGGAAGGAAAAGGAACACCGGCTAACTTGGAGCGAGATCGCGGACAAAACTCCCATTGTCAAGGCTTATTGGGCTCAATGGGATAGCCTCTCTCCGTCTTGAGAATGGCTGTTTAAAACGATTGTGGGAAAGCACGGATGGCAAAGTGAAGCAATTGTTGCTGGTGATACCAAAGTGCCGGATTGTAGAAATTCTGAATGAGTATCATGGAGGAGCAAGTGGGGGCCACCTTGGAATTAATAAAACTCTAGCAAAGATACGTCAACGATTCTACTGGGCAGGATGTAGGCAGTCTGTGATAGAATGGTGCCAAAAATGTGACCAATGTGCGGCGGTGAAGGGACCCGCACGCAAAAGTCGTGGAACCATGAAGCAATATAACGTTGGAGCACCATTCGAAAGAATTGCAATGGATGTAGCGGGCCCATTTCCCACCACTGAGAGCGGCAACAAATATGTGCTAGTAATCATGGATTATTTCAGCAAATGGCCGGAGGTGTACCCCATTCCCAATCAGGAGACGACAACAATAGCTGATGCCGTGGTAAACAATTGGATTAGCAGATTTGGAGTGCCGATGGAGATTCATACCGATCAAGGACGGAATTTTGAATCGGTGGTGTTTCAAGAAATATGCCAGATGCTCGGTATAAATAAAACGAGAACAACGCCTTTGCATCCACAGTCTGACGGTATGGTGGAAAGATTCAATGGTACATTGGAGGAATATCTAGCAAAGGTCGTTGAGAAAAACCAACGCAACTGGGATCGACATATACCGATGTTTCTGATGGCCTATCGATCAGCTATACATGACACAACCGGAATGACACCAGCTAAAACGTTATTTGGAGATAATCTACGGTTACCTGGAGATCTAAAGTTTGGGGCTGTACCATCATCGGCTTTATGTGGACAAGATTACGTAGACCGAATGAAAGAGGAACTTAATGAGATTCATCAATTTGTTCGGGAGAAAATACGGATGTCAAGTGACCGGATGAAGGCTCGATATGACATACGAGCAAATAACCAGGGCTTCCAGGAAGGGCAATTAGTATGGCTTCACAACCCGCAACGGAAAAAGGGATTATCACCGAAGCTGCAACCAGCATGGGAAGGACCTTATACTGTCATCACAAGGATGAACGACGTGGTTTATCGGATACGGAAGGGACATCGAGGTAAACCAAAGGTGGTGCATTTGGAGAGGCTGGCCCTATACAGAGGAGGCGATTTGGGTCCTGTTCGGGACGAACAGGCTTAGGTGAGGGGTAGTGTGACGGTGACACCTAGTGTGTAATAGAATAAGTAAAACTAATAGCTCAATGTTTACTGTACTAAATGGAATTTTCCATGATAAAAATTGTTACGTAATGTTTCTACGCTATTCCAACTGGAAAAGTCGTGAACTTTCGAGAAGCTTGGTTTGTGTATATAAAAAGGCGAACAAGATCGAATTGGATTATTCGTATTTGGAACGCGATAGTGTAAACTTGTAAGATTATTAGTAATATTTGGTAAGCGATAGTATAAAGATTAAAAGGAATTAAAAAGTGATTTAAAAAGTTTTATAGTGCGATAAATAAAGTAAAAGTGATTAGTAAAATTTGAGAATAATTTATATAAAGTGATTTTGTGAATTTTGATTGATAAACTGTGTTGTAATAAATTTTGTGAAATAAATAAATTCGTTGGTGATAAATTGAATTGAGTTTGTATTATTCACAATCCAGTGATACGAACCTTGATTGACAAGGCAAAAACTTAACAATATGTTGGTTCGATTAGGGTTAAAAACAAAAACATTTTTGTTTATGTTTGTGATACGACGTGCAATTGTTAAATTGTAAAAATATTTTAATTATTTTGTTGTTTAATGTTTTATTACTTATTTTTATTAATAGATCAACGTATTTTTTATTAAAATCTAGCAGTTTTATTTAAATACAGGTTATGTTTTACTACTGTCACAAAAATTTGCGTTCCATTGAACATCTACTCACAAGTACTTGGCAGTAGCAAATTGTTTCCAATGGAACGCAGTGAATAAAAAAAAACTGTATTTAGCCGGTATTCCATTATGAAAAATTTACTGACTGCAGGAAAAAATGAAAGAAGACAAAAAAAAATGTTACATTAGAGTGACAAAGAAAAAACAATTTTTTTATTTTTTATTTTATAGCAAAGTTGTATGGATAAATTTTGACAGCAAACAAAAACATAACCAACAAATATGAACAAAATTATGCGTTATTCTTAATTCGTATATTTTCACCTCTCAAAATTATCTAAAAAATTAAATATTATTTTCACACATATCAGAATTATTTTTTTTTCATTTATTTTCCGTCACAGAATAAAAAATAAAAAATATCTTTACCATAAAAATGACGTACTATGAAAATTAATATTGTGTGCGAGAAATATGTTATCATCCGTACACAAAATTTATGTGGATGTGTTAGAGGGTTGCAATAAAAAGTACTCCATTTGATACTTTTTGTCAATAATTATGGCATCACACTAACACAGCCACAACTTTTTGTAATAAAAATGTTTACTGACGAAGTCGGGTGTCTCATTCACACAACCACCGATTTTATATTTTTATCTCAATATATTTTTGCTGATAAACATTTTTTCACAATGGAATACCGGCTTTTATCTCTTTACTACATATATATATATATATATATATATATATATATATATATATATATATATAATGGCACGGATTGGTTTTAGCTGTCTCACTTGACAGGCGACGATTGCAAATTTTGGAAAAGGAAGATTTAATTTGTTTTTAAATTAAAATAGGAATTTACTAATGTTTATTCAATTGTGTATTATGTTTGCAAATTTTGGAAAAGGAAGATTTAATGTTTTTTTAATTAAATAAACAGCGATTTTTAGTTATTAATATTTCCACACCAAGAAATAAATGGCGCCACTTTGACTGAGACAGTTAAAACCAATGCTAGCCTATATAATTCCCTTGGTAATTCCCTACGTATATTCCACATGCAACCAAATATCCAATTCTTGAATCAGTCGGAATTTTTTATTCACCACTCTGAAATTATGTCAAATTTCGTAGTGCGTTGAATTTATTTTTGATAATTGTGGACGTGTTCAATCGGGCAAAAATGATAAAAAATATGATGATATTTTATCCCACCCTAACTTCATTTCGTAATACTGTACGTCAAACCCGATTGAACAACCAAAATTGATAAAAAATGATAAATTGTTTTTAAATGTTACATTTTGTTTTAAATTGCTTTGTAAAATTCAATAAACTCATTTTGTCGTCAGGTTTTCAATTAAATGTATATATTTTTTAATTATTTTTTGTTTATAAATTATTTTGATATTGAAACTATTTGGTTTTTATCCAAATATTGGACGTGTTCAATCGGGCAAAAATGATAAAAAATATCATGATATTTTATCCCACCCTAACTTCATTTTGTAATATTGTACGTCAAACCCGATTGAACAACCAAAATTGATAAAAAATGATAAATTGATTTTAAATGTTACATTTGGTTTTAAATCGCTTTGTAAAATACTGTGACGGTGACACCTAGTGTGTAATAGAATAAGTAAAACTAATAGCTCAATGTTTTACTGTACTAAATGGAATTTTCCATGATAAAAATTGTTACGTAATGTTTCTACGCTATTCCAACTGGAAAAGTCGTGAACTTTCGAGAAGCTTGGTTTGTGTATATAAAAAGGCGAACAAGATCGAATTTGATTATTAGTATTTGGAACGCGATAGTGTAAAGTTGTAAGAATAAGTAATTTTTGGTAAGCGAAAGAGTAAAGATTAAAAAGGAATTAAAAAGTGAATTAAAAAGTGTTTTTGTGGAAATAAAAATTATAAGTGAACAGTAAAATTTGAGAATAATTTATATAAAGTGATTTTGTGAATTTGTATTAATAAACTGTGTTGTAATAATTCTTGTGTGGAATAAATAAATTCGTTGGTGATAAATTAAATTGAATTGGTTTTATTCACAATCCAGTGATACGAACCTTATTTGACAAGGCAAAAACGTAACATTTGGTGACAGCGGTGGGATTGTGAATAAAAAGATAAAGAAAATGATTCTCAACGAATTAAAAGTTCCAGAATTAAAAAGAGAACTAGAGAAACGGGGTTTGGCTACTGATGGTGCTAAAGCAGCTTTACAAGCGCGACTACGTGAGGCCATGCAGAACGAAGGGCTGAACGCTGACCATTATGATTTTGGCGTGGAAGTAACGGATGCGGCAACTGTAGAGAAAACAGAAGATAAACAACCGTTGGTCGAAAAGACACAAGAACATTCTGGAAGTTTCGATTTGTCGCAGTTAATAGCTGCTATGAACCAGATGACAGGACAGATGAGTCTAATGAAACAACAAAACGAACGACAGCTAGGAGAAATTAAAAATCAAATGGTGCAACAAATTGAGCAGTCAAATGAGCGACAGTTGGAGACTATAAACCTAAAAATGGAACAACAAACAGAGAAAATTGAACAACCAATCCAGGAAATTGCAGATGGGCAAAAGAGAATGGACGAGAAACTTCTCGAATTATCTACTAACATACACGGCGAAGTAGAGAAGCTACAAATGGAGATTCAAAAGGTTGACGAAAAATTAGAAACGAAGGTTCAACATGTTGAAGAGAAATTGCAAACGGAGATTCAACAAGTTGTGGAAAAATGTCAACGTCTCGAGAAAGATCTAATTGATGTCAAGGCAAGTGGAACAACGACGCAAGTGGTACAGACCGTTCAATCAGTTAAGTTAAAACCACCAAACTTCGACGGTACATCATCTTTCGGCATTTTCAAATTTCAATTTGAAACGGCAGCCAATCAAAACCGTTGGAATGATGAACATCTTGTCGCAGCGTTAATAGTGGCCCTTAAAGGTGAAGCAGCGGAGGCCTTACAAACAATTCCGGAAAAAGATCGCAACAGTTATCTCGAAATTATGAAGGCGCTGGATAGGAAGTACGGCAGTGACCACAAGCGTGAAATCTATCGAATGGAATTGAAAAGCCGCTACCAAAAGGGAGGAGAATCACTTCAGGAATTTTCATCGGCAATCGAGCGGCTAGTACATCTAGCACATACCAGTACATCGGCTGATTATATGGAAAGACTAAAAATTGACGCATTCATTGACGGCATTCGAGATCCAGAGACACGCAGGGCGGTGATGTTGTCACCTAAAGCGACCTTCGCGGAAACGGTTGCGTTTGCGTTAACGATCGAGGCCGTGCAGAACTTCACCAAAACGTCATTAGTTAGGCGCCAAATGAACTCAGACAAGAACGGCATCAGGGAGCGAATGGTACCGAAAGGCGGAAGAGGCAGGCTTAGGTGTTGGAAATGTGACAAGTTGGGTCACATCTCAATGGACTGTCGGAAAGTAATACATGGAGAGAGAAGATCGCCACCTTTTATACGAGCAAACACGGAACGGCCGGGACAGAGGTCTAGAGGCAGCGAGCGAAGATGTTGGGTGTGTAACAGGATTGGCCACATCTCGCGAGATTGTTTGGAAGCAGGAGGAAAGCGGCACGGATTACCATCTTCCGTGGAAAGAGCACTAAGAGGAGAGCAGGGATCGGATGAACGGATGGCAACAGTCGGTAAAGTGGAAAGGTTAGAAGTCAGTTTGAAGGAACCGAAGCTGGCTTCGCCGTCTGGTTGCCCCATAACATCCATCCCTGTTACGAGTGAAGCACGAGGCGGAAGCAGCGTCACAGTTGGGGGCGGTGTTGATGGAAGGAGGTGTATTATTACGCTGGATACCGGAGCAACCCACACAATTGTTCGGAAAGATTTGATCGCAGGAGCAGTGCAGCTGATTGATGGGTTAAAACTAAGAATGGCAAATGGGGAGAGTGCAATGATTAAAGGGAAAAAGATCGTGAGCATAAGGATCGGCGAAACCCTTTTCCCACACGAGGTTCTGGTCGCAGACATTGTGGACGAGGTTATTTTGGGAACGGACTTCATGAGGATGAATGGCTTTGTGTTGGATTTTGGACGGGGAATATTGAGTAGCGATAACATCAGGCTGAAACTTAAATTTAACGGTACGGATGCGACAGTAAGGCGAGTAACAATCAGTCATTACGAGGAGCTGCCATCGAAATCTGAAACAATTGTTAAGGAAACGAATGAACACCAGGTTAAGCAGACATTGGATAAGAAGGGCCGAGTTGTGCGAGGTAGAGTGCGAGTGTCGGGCGACTGGATGAGAACTCGATGTGCCATACGGGTAAATGGCCAGGGATTACACGAGGGGCAATTGGTGTGGCTTCACAACTCGCAACAAAAGAAGGGGGATTTATCGGCGAAAGTGCAGCCTTTATGGACGGCACCCTACAGGACAAGAAAAGGACAAGGAGGTAAACCAATGGCGGTACATTTAGAGAGGCTGGCCCTCTACCGAGGAGGTAATTTCGGTCCTGTTCGGGACGAACAGGCTTAGGTGAGGGGTAGTGTGACGGTGACACCTAGTGTGTAATAGAATAAGTAAAACTAATAGCTCAATGTTTTACTGTACTAAATGGAATTTTCCATGATAAAAATTGTTACGTAATGTTTCTACGCTATTCCAACTGGAAAAGTCGTGAACTTTCGAGAAGCTTGGTTTGTGTATATAAAAAGGCGAACAAGATCGAATTTGATTATTAGTATTTGGAACGCGATAGTGTAAAGTTGTAAGAATAAGTAATTTTTGGTAAGCGAAAGAGTAAAGATTAAAAAGGAATTAAAAAGTGAATTAAAAAGTGTTTTTGTGGAAATAAAAATTATAAGTGAACAGTAAAATTTGAGAATAATTTATATAAAGTGATTTTGTGAATTTGTATTAATAAACTGTGTTGTAATAATTCTTGTGTGGAATAAATAAATTCGTTGGTGATAAATTAAATTGAATTGGTTTTATTCACAATCCAGTGATACGAACCTTATTTGACAAGGCAAAAACGTAACAATACAATAAACTCATTTTGTCGTCAGGTTTTTAATTAAATGTTATATATTTTAATTATTTCTTTTTTATAAACTATTTTGATATTGAAACTATTTGGTTTTTATCCAAATATTGGAGACACAAATAATTTTAGTTTGAGTTTCGTTGTGTTTGTGTTCTCAGACGAAACTTCCAAATATAAATTATTATTTATGTTTAAATAAATAGGTGACTGTGTAAATATCATATAAATATCTTAAAAAAGCAAATCCAATTTAATTTAAGTACCGAAAATATCATAAAGAAAATAAATTCAAAATTGACAGCTGGAACCAAGAAAAAAGTTGGTTTTTGTGTGTGATAAATGAGTGCGTTTAATGCCAAAAGTGATAAAAAATATCATGATATTTTTTATCATTTTTGCCCGATTGAACACTAGGATTGAAGACACAAATAATTTTAGTTTGAGTTTTGATGTGATTGTGTTCTCAGACAAAACTTCGAAATATAAATTATTATTTATGTTTAAATAAATAGGTGACTGTGTTAATACCATATGAATATCTTAAAAAAGCAAATTCAATTTAATTTAAATACCGAAAATATCATAAAGAAAATAATTTAAAAATTGACAGCTGGAACCAAGAAAAAAGTTGGTTTATTTGTGAGATAAATGAGTGCGTTTAATGCCAAAAGTGATAAAAAATATCATAATATTTTTTATCATTTTTGCCCGATTGAACACTAGGTGTTTGTGTTTGGTTTGTCAGCTTGATATAAAATTTACAAAATTTTGTTTATTTTGACCATGGTTTGTTATTGACGATTGTAAAAGTACAGAAAGCGCCTCTCGAGGAACAAAGTTAAAATGAGGCAACTGGCAAAATGACATTTCTCATAAATGCGACGAAAGAAAATTTTGCAATCCGGTAGTTAAAAATTGTTTTTATAATCCAAAATTGGAATTATTTACAATTATTAGCAATCTGGTAAGTAAAAATTGTGTTTACAGTTCAAAATTGGAATTGTTTACAACAATTTCGAACGTCAAATTATTAGCTAGCTCAGTTTAAAAAATTTCCGCTAGGTGGAATCTGTAATGCTCCAATTGTCAATATTAGCTGTATTTTGTTGAGAAAAAATTAATTCGAATTATTTTGGAGTTATTTTTTTCTTAACAGAATTAAGCATGGTTTCCACGATGGCGAGGCGAAAAAATTAGTCAAATTAAAAAGACAAAGGAATAAAAAAAATAACATAAGAGTGAGTGAAACTGCAACAAGTCGTTACTCCGAATTTTTATTTATTTATTTTTGACGTTTCGATTATTAAAATTAAATTTTGTTAAAAATGGATACTGTTGAGGAACTGATGGCAATATATGCCGTTATGTTTTCAAGTAGCACTTGAGAGTGATTCTGGCGATGAAAAATGTGTTCCCCAAGTCAAAAAAAAAAATATATATATTTAATAATAAAATAAATATAAAATTTTCTTCAAATGACAATATGAATTCCGAAAATCAGCGACTAATCCGAAAAAAAGATGATGTATCTAATCTTTTTTTCGGATTAGACGTCCTATTTCGGAGTGCTGACTTAAAATTTGTAAAATTGGACGTCCCAATTTTTCTGTCAAAATGGTATTTTCTCTCTATCGTACTATTGGTGAATTTTTGCTTTCTCTTTTTAGTTTGACTAATATTTTCGCCTCGCCATCGTGGAAACCATGCTTAAGCCGCGAAATATTTTTTCGATTTAATTTTTATATTCTATGTTGGTAATTCTTATGTTTCTCATTCAAGCAGTTACGTATTTTACTTGTTCGGGCTCGAATTAAATAACTCAAATTTTTTGTTCGAATTATTTAATTCTTGTCACGTGCAATTGTTGTTGTAAATTTCTCAACAAAATACAGCTAATATTCGAAAATAATTATACTTCACTGTCCAAAACAGAAGGTAAGATGAAAAAAAAATTTGATCCACGCAATGTCTATTCTGGTTAATCTTTCTTCTGTGCAAAAACGTTCAAAAATTGTAATTCGTATATAAAACACATCCGGCACGGACATTTTCCTACATGGGGAATTTTTTCCACCTGCTTATACCCATTCGGAAATATTCCCTTAGTACTTAGTAATTTTTATGAATTTTGACAGATGTCCACATGTGGAAAATGGATGTGGAATTCGAGAATAGGCCCCTGGGGCCCTATTCTCGAATTTCACATCCATTTTCCAAAAATTAAAAACTTTTTACTTTTGACTTACAGGTTTGTATGAATTTCCAACATAACGATATTTTTGCTCGTTATGTTGGAAATTCATACAAACCTGTAATAAAAAGTTAAAAGTTTTTGCATTGTGAATGTCAAATTAAGTAAATAAATGTCAAATGGCGGCGTCTATGGCTATATGGTAGCAAAAAAACATAAACGAAGAGAAGCGAAGACAGGCGGGAAGCGCCGCTTATCTGTTTGGGGTATTACATTATTTTTAATAAAATAGACGGCGCAGACTTACGTGGAGTTCTATAGTACAAAAAAATTGCTGTAAATCATGAAAAAATGATTTACAGTAATTTTGTGCTTACTATGGGAAGATATTATTGATGTTTTTTGTGATGTAAATCAGTTTTGAGAAATTGAGATATTTTGATAAATTTACCCCCACCTTACCTCCAGCAAAATTATAAATGTCAATAATGATAATAATAACAACAAACGAGACTCCAGATTTGTAATTTGTTATTCATGAATAAAAATTATAAAATTGTTTATATTTTTTATGATTACGTAGCCACAAAAGTTTATAGTTTCCATTTTAAATATTATTTTTTAATAATATAAACAAAATTTCTCCCTAATCTCACATCTAAAAAAAACTTGCTTTGTTTCCATCACAAAATAAAGTTGCTTGTACGTTCTATAGGACACGTTTAAAATTGCTATATGTATTTAAAAAATTCTATAGAACTCGACATAACATTACATCCGATTGATAGTACATTACATACACAATACACATTACACATTGCGAAATGCAAATATTTAAAAAAAAATACGAAGTGATTTAACCTTACACCTATTTAGCGAAAAGGTTAGATATTTATCAAAAAAGAAAAATATATTAATTATAGTGATGCTTGTATTATAATTTTAGTAAACGTCTAAACGAAGATGAGGTCGAATTTAAAGTTTAGCTTGATCGCAGCAGCTAGCGATGATTTAGGAATCGGTTTCCAAGGAAATATACCGTGGCGTCTTAAGTAAGTTCATACAAATTATTTTGGATTGATATAAAAGTATTAAGCCGGTTTCTTTTCTAGAAAAGAATTACAATATTTTAATCGAATGACCACAAAAGTTAACGATCCATCCAAAAAAAATGTTATTATTATGGGAAGAAAAACTTATTTTGGCATACCGGAGTCAAAACGCCCCTTAGCAAACCGATTAAATGTTGTATTAACTCGAACATCTGATTTAACTATTTATCCAAGTGGGGTGGTTATATGTTCTAGCTTCGAAGACTCATTAAAGAAAATTCAGGAGCCTGAAATTTTTGAACAAATTGAAAATGTTTGGATTGTTGGAGGTTATGAAGTTTATAAGGCGGCAATGGAATCAGAATTGTGCCATCGCATTTATCTTACAGAGGTGAAGGCACGATTTGAATGTGATGCTTTCTTTCCAGAATTAGATAAAACTAAATTTAAACTCGTTAGTGATCCGGATGTGCCAAGCGAAATTCAGGAAGAAAATGGACTAAAGTATGAATATAAAATATATGAGAAAATTTAAAATAATTAAAAATGCATTTTTATACATTCCTAATAAATAAAAAAAATCCTGCAAAAACAAAAATTATGTATATTTTCGAACTACATATTTAAATTCTTCAAAGTTCAAGCTGTGGTTTTGTGGCGTTCACTTTACTTACCTGCACTGCATTGCGCGAGTCTATCTGTACGGCGACAAGCGCGAACCTTAGGTAGTTTGGTGAATTTTAGGAATGTAGGTTTTTTCGTCATAACGATTGCCGCGAAAATATAATGAAAATAAAAATTAATCGAGAACCACTTTTTCAACGACACACATCAGCCATATCAAGTCAACAAAATTATAATAAGTTGTAATTGCCCCCATTTGTCGTAAACATAAATAAATCCTATGGGAAAGCATTCGTTAAAAATCAAAAATAAATTATTTAATTAGAAGCTGGTTTTTGTTTTATTATCAACGATTGTGGTAACTTGTATTCTTGTGGGCAAAGAAGCCCCACAGTTTAAAAAATAGTATTGTATGGTACACTCGGTCAAGAACCAGAAGATTTTAACGAAAACAAAGCAATAATTTTGAAATTATACGATTTTTTTTTCGTTTTTCAGTGGGTAAAGCGCTTAACGTTAAATTCTTTTGGGAAAACGTAATCGGGTAAAAAAATCACCGTGTTGGAATATGTTTTCTTTACTATTATTGGCTTTCTTAAATTCGAATCATTTTTTAATAATTTTGTCATTAAATAACAATTTTGTCAAAAATTGGAAATGTTTATTTAAAAACTCGGAGGAATATTTTGTAACAGGCAATGCCTTTAAGCTCCAGACGATTGGTGATTTGCACAAGTCCATCACCCTCATTATGTTTGTCGAGTCAATCGACACGACTCTATTGCGTTTCGTTTTTATCATTTGCTCATTTGGTATCAACAAAGAACAATATGAAAAACGAAAAGATAACACAGTCGTTTGATTGTCGATCGACTCGACATTCATAATAGGAGTGAATAACCAATCGTCTGGAGTAACATTTAACGTATTTACATACGAAAATAGCATGACTGTTTTACTCAATATGTTGCCAACAGTTGGCAGATTTGAAAGCGACTATTACGAGGGCGGATTGAAAATGAAGCTACCTCGATATTCCAACTTTTTTATACCATCTGAATAATACGATTTCGGGAACCCCTCAAAATACGCGTTAGTTTCGATAATCACTTCTTCGTTTGAGATGAATCTTTGCCCTGCGAGCCATTTTTTCAAGTTTGGAAACAGGAAAAAGTCACTAGGAGCTAAATCTGGACTATAAGGTGGATGATCAACCAATTCGAAGTGTATTTCACGTAATTTTAGCATCGTATCTAATGCTGTATGAACCGGTGCATTGTCTTGAAGAAAGAGCACTTTTTTCTTTTTTAAATGTGGTCGTTTTTCCTTGATTGCATCAACCAATTGATCCAATAATGCACGATAATACTTTCCTGTGATTGTGGATCCTTTTTCAAGATAATCGATGAGCAATATTCCGTGTGCATCCCAAAATATAGTGGCCATAACCTTGCCAGCCGATTTCACTGCCTTTGCCTTCTTCGGAGCACTTCCACCAGCTTCAGGTGTGTAGGTTTCAGGTGTGTAGTGGTGGACCCACGTTTCATCAACAGTAATTAATCGACGCCAAAAATCAACAGGATTACGCTTTATCATGTCCAAACACCGCTGTGAAGTGGTCTGTCGAACTCGTTTTTGTTCGACACTGAGCAAACGCGGCACCCATTATGCCGATAGCTTTTTCATATGCAAATGTTCATGCAAAATGTTGAACACACGTTCATATGATATGTTTACCATTTCAACAATCTCACGCAACTTGACTCGGCCATCATTCATAATGATATCGAGGATTTTTTTGATATTTTCTTCAGTAACCACCTCTTTTGGCCTTCCTGTTGATGGTATTGTTGCAGTGCTTCTTCGGCCGCGTTTAAATTCAGCAATCCAATATTTTACCATGTAATCTGACGGAGCAGACTCACCGTAATGTTTATCGAGCTTTTCTTTTGTCTCTTTCGCCGTTTTTCCTTTCAAATAATAGTGTTTAATCACTGCACGAAATTCGTTTTTTTCCATTTTCAAGAAACACAAAAGTTGCTTACTTCAAACGACTACAACAAATAAACTAATCGATGAATTTGGGTGAAATTTTAACAGCTGACGTTTGACAGATCGCAATTTCTAAAAAACAAAATTGTTTTGTGTTTGTGCTGCCATCTAGCGCTAGGTAGCTTCATTTTCAATCCGCCCTCGTACATACGAAAATAGCATGACTGTTTTACTCAATACGTTGCCAACAGTTGGCAGATTTGAAAGCGACCATTATGGGGATATCCTAATCAAAAGCCTATTTTTCGATTTTAGATCAATTATTTACGATGATGGCGTTCTATCCACCTAATTTCACTGGTTTTTTGTGGTACTATTTTTAGTGAAATTTAAATTTTATTGCTTATTTAAAATTCAATATTGTCATTGATGATGAACACAAATATCTTCCTGAATCCAGTTTAATTTAGATCTTATTAAGACTTAAAAGAACATTCTAAACAAAGACTCATACAAAGTGCTTTACAGTTCAAACATAAAAATCTTTGTCCCTTTGCAGAGACCATTTCTGGCTACAAATTTTGCTTCAGTTTCAACTCTATTTTCCATACTCTTTGACGAATGTAATTCATAATTCAGTTAATTGAAAAACAAATGTGACCCCTACTAAATAAATAGGTATCGAAGATTAAAATAGCAAAGAAATACAACTTTTAATTTAAATATACATTCATGTTTATTAAATTTTGCATTAAAAGATGTTGTATTAATTAAAAATATATTTCTGTGGCCACAAGTCATAATGTCATAAGTCGAGTTATGCCCTTTTACATTTTCAAATCGAAATCTCCGTAATCTATTTCAAATCATCAATGTTTTGTAAGATTCAAAAATACCGTAATGGTTGTTTGCAGTTGCCGCAATATTACAAAAAATTGATATATGAAATCGATTACGGAGATTTCGAATTTGAAAACGTAAAAGGGCATAACCCAACTTATGACATTATGACTTGTGGCCGCAGATTTAGAAAAAAATTATAAAATGGCACGATTGAAACTTAAAATCTTATCTAACAAAAATTTCTCATTATCCGCTAAAATTACTTTTAAATCTAATTTGAAATCCTGCAAATTCGGGAAACTCCGACAGTCTGGCACATTTAACAGCGAGGTGAATATACGTTCCCATACTATTTTATGAAAATTTCTCGATAATTTCGTTACAATGTTGATTTTTCCTAATTTATTTTCTGTTTTCATGTAATTTCCAAATAATAAGACATGTAAGGTCCCGGCCAAACAGTACAAATCGGTTTGGTATGTCCATGGACGGCCGTCTTGCATTTCTGAACAAATAAACCCTTCTGTTTTTATTGCCGTTTTGAATTCTGTATTTGGCGGAAAGCGTTGCATATCAATTGAATTTCCATAATCAATAAGTTTCAGTATGGGTCTATTAAAATCAAGTGATAAAGATGTCATTAATAAGAAATTATCTGGTTTGATGTCACCATGAATTATATCTGCCGAATGAATAAGATCAACTATGGTAAATAATTCAATAGCTAAAACCATAACTATCAATTCATTCAGACGTTGTGATGTTGATGTGTAGATTTTATTACAGACGTCTAGTAATGTACCGTGTTGAGCATAATCGGATACAAAAATTGAGGAATTGTTACCGATCAGAGCATTATTAATTACCATAAATCTTGGTAACAATTCAATAAATATTCTCTCAGTTATGATTAGTGAAATATAATATTCCCAGCAGTTAGGTGGCCGTTCTTGTTTCAAAACAATCTTCCGACCAGATGACACATCTCTACCACTATAAATAAATCCGTACGCACCTTTAGAAATAAATTTTATCGAATTAAATAGTTTACCATTAATTTCAATTTTCTTTCTGCCTTTAAGGGATGGTACACTATTAATTAATTCACAATCATCCCGTTTTTCAAGATAATTGAAAAAATCTAAATGTTCTAGAAATGCGCTACATAAATCAACATTCCAAGGATCAATATTCTCGGTGCCAACACAATTATCGATTTGTTGTCGTGTTTGATTCAAATCTATTATTTTATGTTGGAATGAAAGTTCGTTTGCTAATTCTTCATCATCCAGATTATCTTCGTCATCTTTCGTGACTTTGGGTTCATAGACGCTAGTATAGCCTTCCGGAGAGATTTGCGATTCGCCTATTTTGGTAGAATACCTTCCGAGATCAGGATTTTCTTCATAACATTTTCTTGTTTGGTTGAACGAAACCATGTTAGATGGTTGGACAAACATTGTCATATTTTCTGTGAACTCAGGCATTACTGATTGATTGTCAGGCATTGCAATGGACTGACCCATTTTAGTCAAATTTACACTTGTCATTGTTACCGTTTTGTTATCGTCACATTTATTATTCAACAAAATATTTCTAAAACTCGGAATAGTTACAGAATCATTTAGAACTGTCGATGCTGCACTCATAAATGTTTCCTTTCGTGGTTTTGGTGACTTCTTGAAAAAATCAAATAATTCATCTTCAGAGTGATCATGGCTTTTATACTTGGGTGAAGTATGAGCTGATTTTAATGGTACTGAGTTAAATTGAATAGCAACTTTCTTATTTTTATCTGGTGTCTTTGAGAATAGTTCAACTAACTCGTCTGCTTCAGAGAAAAATTCCTTTGTAGTACGACTTTTAGAAAAAGTTACCGAATCGCTGGTTAGTTTCAAGCCAGACAGTCCCAGGGTCATGCAATTTGATGTATCCTTCACACTAGGATCTCTAGGACATGAAGTTTCATGTATAGTCGACAAATTCTGGTCGTTATTAATCGTTTTAAATTTGCCAGTGTTATTACTATTTAATAAATATTTGGTTGATTCATTATCCTCCACATACGATTTTGTAGTGGTTCCGCTAGTACCAACCGTATTAGTTTCTGATGTTTCCAATATCACCGATAGCTGTTTTGGAGAGGGATCGCTTTCTAGCGATGACAGAGTTTCAGAGGGCATTATTTTTTCTTGTAGTTTTAGTGTGTTTTCTCTTGATTCCAAAACTTTTGATTCGTGCCTCTTATTTTGGAGAGGAGTACTGGTCCCTTGCTGTTCAATAAACAAAACAAAATTTTGAGTGGAAAATGTTTCCTCTGTTGAAAATCCACCATCACTTTCTGTTACCTCAGCTCGTGTTTCTTGAGTTTGTTGAGTAATAGTAGTACATTTTTTAATAGTTCCAGTACATTGTGGTTCTTTGAGAAAAATTTGCTGGTCATCCTCAAATATTTTAAAATTTGCTCCCATTTTTGCTAATTCTTTGCTGTCTAAATTATCCGATAATTCTTCATTTGATATAGGTTTATCTGCCTTGAGAACAAGGTTTTCATTGGTAAATATTTCAAAGACTTGTTTTGTATCAACAGGTGTTTCGAAAATTGTTGCCTTTGCCGCTATTATAGGCTGAAAATGTTCTTCATTCTCACATTTTACCTTAAAGGCACTTATAAATTTGTTTTTTTCAGTGGTTAGTGGAGATGGCATTTCTACTTCAATGTTCATCCCTTTAGTGATCAAATTTGACTCAATTACCATGTTGACACTATTATCAGCTTCGTTAATAACCGTTTCATCCAACGACATATTCATAACAACTGTCCTGTTGTTTAGATATATAGCGTTATTAGCGTACCATTTTTTTGCCAAGAAATCTTCAATCGTTGAATCCTCAGAATAATCATAATTCTTCCAACCACACGTATGAATTTTTTGTGTATCTAGCAGTTTTGGCGGTGATTCAGTTAAAAATTCAGATTGTTTTTGATTCCTTTTTGGAAAAAATGGCGGAACCCTAGCTTTCGAGTTAAGTCCTCCGTTTGTCCAAAATTTATCATATTTTAGCACAAACTGATTTTGGACGTTCAATTTTTTAAAATATTTCCATGCACGAAGTTCTTCAAGGGAATATTCTCCTCCATTCCCGGGATATACCATAATTTTATCATACATTGGCAAAGAAAAGGCCCTTTCCTCACAAACAAAAATTGGAACACTAAAATCCGATTGCGGAAGATTGAAGCGTTTAAAATTTGAAGGGAGTTTAATTGCAAATTCCTTACCCAACTTATTGTTTGTTTTATTTTCAGGAGCTTCCTTTGTGGAAAACGTTAAAGTTTCATTAGTTGACTGTATTACATTTGAATTATTATTTTTAATTGACCAATGACCAGATTCTTTTCCGTTTTCTTTATAGAGTGCTTTATCAATTAGACTATAACTATTTGGTTGAGTAGATGAATATTGCACTGAATCATCTGATTTCTTCAAAGTTTCTTGGAAAACATTTACGACTCGCCTATCACAGTTTGTCGAAGTAAGAATACCGCATGATAATCCAGCTTTTGATGGTTTTACAATATTCCCCGTGCGAACACTTCCAAAGAGTTTATGTTTAAGAGCCCCTAGTGATGTTAAAGCCTGACGACTTTTTTCCATTGCTAAGAGAAATTTACGTTTGTCTTCTTCGTCACGGTTTAATAATCTCGCGGGGATGGATAAGCTAAACGTTTTCTGAGCTAGTTCTAACTCTTCTAATGGTTGGGCGCGTGCATCTATTCCCTTAATAAATATTTCATTTGCTTTATTGAAATTATTCATCAAATCGTAGTAGAATGCCCAACCAACATAAAAATCAGATACCATGGTACCAATTCCTCGATTATACAGTTGTTGATAGATTTCAATAGGATTTTCCTGAGTATCAATCTAAAAAAAGTAAATCTTTGATTTATAGTCTTTAATACATACATACATTGTTAGTTAATACTTACAAATTTATTACATATTTTGATAAATCTAATATCTTGGAAATATTTTGAATTATTTCCAAATTGAAGAAGACATTTGTTTAGAAGCTCATCTATCGAGCGAACTTCCTCATTATTCGGAACACATTGCTCAACCCAACAAATGTACTCAAACCAAGGTTGAAGGGGATCATCTCCACAGTAATTTTGGATTTTTTCTTCATATTCACTGAAAATTTTATAAAAAAAAAACACGAACAATTTATTAGTTTACTTAAGCTGAATTCTCTGGGGAGGGAAGGGGGGGGGCGAATTTAACCTTAAATTTCAAGCTACAAATACTTATTGAATTGGAATAAGTAGTAATTCGATTCCCTAAGGCCTATATTTTGTTGCACGACAGCAAGACGACACTCATTTATGAAACAATCTCTGTTTTCAGTTACTCCCAAAAAGAATTAATTGAACTAGAGCCGTAGTTAGATTAAACAATGTTATTGCTGAAAAGGCCTTAGTACCGTTGGAGCTTTGAACTGGCCAAAAGATGATTACTACCAACGAATTTAATCAGTGTTCAATTTGGCTTCAAGCCTTATCTGGGCGTTTACGTTTCTAGGTAAATCTGGGTGAAAGAAAGTGCGTAAACGCTTTGAAATTATGTGCGATTGCTAAGAACATCATTCGTTTTAAGACAAGGCGTATCCGTTCAGATCATTATATTTAAAAAAGCGGTCCTATTCTTTTCTTTGGGTAGCTGATTTTAGTGTGCATATAGAGCAAAAAACAAACGGAACTCGCCATAGTAGAAAATAATTTAGTTTAGTTTTTTAGTTCCAAAAAATTCAATACATATAAGTTTGTAGCCAATAGAGCAGTGGCTCGATTCATAACTGATTTTAAATACATAACAAACTAATTAACAAATAACGGATTTTTACGGTCTTTAGTTTTACGGAATTCCATTCCGCTAGGTTTGTTCGTACCAATTTACGCTATCATTTTGAATGAAAGAAAGAAATGGCTAGTTAAGAACAGAAGTGATACAAGTAATATTTTATTGTTAGAGAGATGAGGAAAACGTGTTTTCACGATTATTAAAATTGAGGCTAATTTATTTTTGTTACAATATGTTAAATTATGATAGGTACTAGAACTTTGTTAACAACAGTGTTCAACAGTACTTAGATTACTTTTGCGCCAAGAAGTGACATAGCTACTTCAGTCCTTAACTAGCCAAATAGCTACTAAAATTGAGGATGGAAGAGATTAAAACGAATGCAAGAACAAGACTGCTTTATACTTAGTACAAATTACACTGGAACTTAATTACGTATACGGGAAACGAATAGAAGCGAGTGGAAGTAAAAACAAACTGCAATATTTAGCAACATTTTATAGACTAATTTCATACCTTTTTAGAAGGTGCAATTCATTTTGATGTTCCCCGTTATTTGTTTCGTCATTTATTGCTGTTTTCATACGCCTTGTACTCATTTCAAATTAATTAAAACACTTAAAATAAATAGTTCCTATTAAACACAATAATTACAGCATTAATATTTGACATATACAAACTTTTCTGTTGATTTTTGAAATTTGAATAGGTATGAATTAGGTAAAAGTTTGAAATACATATGTACATCCACAAAAAACCCAATAAGCAATTTTATATTAAAAATACCCCAAACAGATAAGCGACGCTCGACGCGTGACTTCGCTTCTCTTCAGTTTTGGCGCATGCCAAAAGACTGGGTTTTTCGACACGCAGTCTACACTAAAGTAAAATGATAAATATCTATCTCTCTTGTGTTATATTCTAAAAAATTACCAAAAATAATACAACAACAAAACCATTTAGGACGTGTCCGAAGTTGGTGATAATTTTTTTTTGTAATAATTTTGACAGAAATGAAATAATTTTCTCTTTCATATTTTGTAATAAGTTTTAGTACTATTTTTTTAGAAATAAATTAACGTAATATAACTTATAGCATTGTCTAGTGTAAGGTCTTTCTCGGACAGCATTTTTCTTTGTAAATTTTTATCTTTCACTCCAAATATAAGTCGATCACGAATCATTCGTTCTTTGTATTGTGTTTCGCACGTCGCCGCACAGGTAAAGAGAACGACGCCTGATTTTTTATTTCGGTTACAAAATTTTCAATTGATTGAAATTCTTTTTGATTGAGGTTATGAAACTTAAAAGCCTACATAGTGAAATTTTCTTTTAGAGCAAAATGTTTTTCGAATTCGGCTAACACTGAACAAATTATCTCATCCTCTATTTCAAATGTGTTGACTGTTTCGAATCCCTCTTCACCCAGCAAAAATAGCTACACTCCAATTTTTCTTGTCGTCATCTTCTTTAGATCCGAATTTTTCTACATACCACATGAATTTTTTTTAAACATTGTAAAATTTTTTTCTGCATCACCATACGTGAGCCCAGCTGGCATTTTTTAGCAATTTTTCGATTTCTCTAAATATTTTTGTTATTTTATTCTTTTACGAATTACAATATATTATATTTTGTGATAACAATAAGAAACAAAATTTGTAAATTAACGATTTTTTTATTAATTCAATATTACATATGTTGTGTTTCAAGACACATTCTTAGTTAAATTCTTTCGGAAAAAAACAACCTGAGGGTAAACAATTTTACTCGAAGGGTAAAAATTTGACATTACAAATTCTTTCTGAGAAAATAAAGCACTTTATTTTTCACTCGAGAGCATTTTGCTTGAGGCGTTGCCCCATCCACAAACGGCAAACCTGCATTTGAAACCGTCAAATCCATTTTTTGACAAAAAGAGAAAACTTACAACATAATAATTATTAGAAAAATTTTTTGAATTGATGATAACTATTACATTCATGGGAATTTTTAATAAAATTAATACAATTTCATTCAAAAAAAAACTAATAATATATTTTGCCGGCCGTCAAAATAAAATCCGTCCATCAAAATTTTGAATGGTATAATTTGTGTCGGCTAAGGAACGCCTTTTTGCTGTTTTACGAACCTATCATTTCTCACCAGATTTTTTTGTTGGCTTTGATTTTGGTTTCAGCACAGATAAAAGATTAACCAGAATAGACTTTGCGTGGACCAAATTTGTTTTTCATCTTACCTTATTTTTTGGACATTGAAGTATAATTAATTTTGAATATTATAGTAGTTAATACAAATTATGCTGTCAAAACAAAATTTGTCAAATAATTTCACTAACTACACTGTCCAGGATTCTCAATTTTTATTATTTCAAATCAAAACCAGTAAATCACAGAATACATAACCCAACTTTCTCTTACCTTCGGCAAATCAAGATCAAAAAAATGAGTCCAAATTTTTCCATACAAAAACAGCGTTATGTCTCTTCTGGTTGTATTCTGTGGTTTCAGTGTCAAATAAATGGCGTTTTCCTTTATATGTTGTGCTGTTGCTGTAGTAACAATAATAATAACTTAAAATTAATACGGTAAGAACATTTGAAGATATTTGCATACAAAATTTTACTAAACTTTTGTTTATATAAATTGTTTGGGTGGTGACGTCATTTTGCAGTCCGACAATTCTTTTGAATGTGGCGATGTAAACCGATAATCCGACCGAATTGTCCGGTTTCTCATTTGTATGTGACATGCATTTTACTCTGGATTTTTTCATAAATTTGCTTTACTCTTTACAAATACATAGAAATGTGAAATGTCAAATTGAATTGGAAACAAAAATAAAACTCCATTTTGATATTTCATTTGTTGTTTCTAGAATATTAATGCGCTAAAATTAATTGGTTTCATCTTTTTGTTTGGTGATGTACCCTTTTGGTGTTGTAACTTTGGAACCCCAGTAGGTGTTTTTTTTTAAGTTACCGCCAATTATGTAACTTCGCCCCATGCTGTTAAACAGCTCTTCTTAATCTGCCCTTTTCAAGTTATAACGTAGTGAACAGTATATTGCTGATTCGGACATAACCTAGAAAAGTCACACAACTCAAAACATTGAGTTTTTTAAATAATTCGTCAAAAAGATGCGCAATGATCGATTTCATAACCTGACGTAGTACCGTTCACACTATTGGCAATTCCTGTTCATTTCATTCTGGAAATATACTGCCAAAATTCTCGAGGACTCAAATCTATATTAATGAATTTTAAATTGAATGTGCTGGCCAATAATTATGATATTGTTTGGTAATCTAAAACGGTGTTAAATGAATCGATCGGTGATGGAGAAGTGGTGGACGATCGATATTATATATTGTAGTTCGCAAAAACCGCGATATTGTTCTTACCAATTTATCTGACGGTGGCGAGTTACTGATAGCTATTAAAAAAATTATCTAAATGTGAAAACTATAAATTTTTCTGTGATTATATTGTATGCTAAATGTACCTGACAGCTAAAAGTTTTTGGTTCTTGGTGACTTTAATCTGCCTTGTATAACTTGGGTCGCGAATATCAATGAACTTGATCCCTCATCTTATGAGGGGTGTTTTGCTCATTATCTCAACAGAAACAGGTATATAGAATTCTAGATTTTATTTATTCCAATCTAAGTAGTTCCACAGTAGAAGTCACGCTTTGCACGGGTCCTCTTGCAAAGATAGACAGTTATCATCCCTCTATCACTATATCAACATACTAGGTTCTCAACAAAAGTTACCTTATATTAGTTGTTCGTATATTAACGTAAAACATTTAGACTATGTTCGAATTAGAGAACAACTGTCTGTTCATGATTGGGATGCGCAATTTGCCAATACAAATTGTGCTGTTCGTAGCGCTGTTAACGAATTGTACTCAACAATTAGCATTTATTTAGAACCAATGTCTTCATTGAACAATCCATGTTCTAAGTTTTCATTTTGGTATTCTTCAAAACTTCTGTACATAATCAATAAAAAAAAACACACAATCTACAACGGACACAATCTAAAACAAGGATCTACAAAAGTCACAATGACCATTAATTCTCTCAATCTATCGGAAATTGGTTGAAAAGAAAATTCGCATTTGTCATTATCACTATTTAAGAGCTGTGGAACAAAACCATAATCCCAAGCAGTTTTGGACTTTCACTAATTCGATTACTTCCAAATCAGGTTATCCTACTTCTATGCGACTTAGTAGTAAGAATTCTCACAATATTACTTTGAGTAAATCTATACACTCAGTTTTGCTTTTAATAGCGGCTTACTAAATGTAGCCAAAATTATTTGGATATCTAATGCCATTTCCTATTTTACAGTACTGTGGAAGCCGTACTAAATGTAATAATTTCGAATGGCGTAAAGAAGGGTTCGGGTTTTAATAACATATCGAATTATTTCGTCTTTCAGTTAAGAGAACAATTGGTTTCACCCCTAGCATATTCTTTTAATTTATCATTAAATTCTGGTATTTTCATTTCCCTTCTAGGTGGAAATCGCCGCTTTTGATACCAATTTTCAAAAAAAGTGATAAAAGTATCATTGAAAAAACTACAGGTACATTTCTCTTTTAACTGCATTTAGTAACATTTTTGAAAAACTTCTATTTAATTTATTATTTCAAGAAATAAAATCTAGTATTAGTATTTCACAACATGGATTTTACGACAAATGCTCACTTTTGACAACCTTTTTGGAATTCTCAAGTTAAACGTTCGATAGCGTAAGCAACGGCTTTCAAATTGAATGTATTTATACAGATTTTAAAACAGCTTTTGATACAGTATCTCACGATATTCTCATAAATGCCACAAACTTCAGGTTTTTAAAAGTAAAATTTAATGGACAAATTTCAAGATCATTTTTAGCTACTTCTCTGCACCTCTCTCTCTGCAGAAGGTTCTTGATAAACTGCAAAACTGGTGCTTGTAAATAAACTTAACTTAAATACTGAAAAATGTTTGACACTTACCTTTACTAAGAAAATTCGCCTGTTATCAGTCAATTATAATATTGAAAACAACAACTTACGGAGAGTTACTCAAATTGCTGACTTATACTGCTGACTTAACACTAAATTGACATTCGAAACACACATCGACTTAATTAAGGTAGACAGTTAAGAATACAATTAAAACTTGCATAAGCCCGAAAATGGCACCAGGACATGATCTCATTACTGAAAAAATTATAAGGGAATTGCCAGATAAATGCATAAAACTGATAACATTCATACTCAGAGCGATCATGCGAACCAGTTATGTTCCTCAAAAGAAGATATCTTTGGTCACAATAATATATAAGCCAGGGGAAAATGAAACGCAGATCTCATCGTATCGTCCAATAAGAATGCTGCCCACAATCTCAAAGCTATTTTAAAAAAGTGTTACTAACGAAATTGAAACCAATATTAGAAGAATGGCGCGTTATTCCAGACCATCAATTTGGGTTCCGAAACCAACATGGTACTACAGAGTACGTGAACGAAAAGACAACGAAAACAAATCAACTCACGTCACATTCACGCTGAACAAACCCACCTGCCCACAAGTGAAATTAAACGATAAAAATATTCCTCAACAAACGAAGGTAAAATACTTAGCTTTGCACCTGGATAGATGGCGTGGAAAAATCATATTGAAACAAAGCGCAACCAAATAAAAATTACTTTTTCCAAAATGTATTGGCTGATGGAAAGTAAATCTCAGTTGTCATTAGTCAATAAAGTTTTGCTGTACAAAGCGATAATCAAACCAAATATGGACATATGTTATTCAGCTATGGGAATCCACCAGCACGTCAAACAAAGAACTTCTGGTACATTTGAAATAGTAATATATATGACGACCTTGGGATTAAAACCATTAAAGAAATAATTAACGAATTCAGTTCGAAATATTACTCAAAACTAGAAGCACATCCCAACGAATTGGCCAGGGATTTACTAAAACAGAGAATACTTCAGAATGTTCTGAAGCCACCATCTTGTAACTATATTCTTTTTAAAGCGTCATATTTTCTCTCTAAAAATCAGTACGTGTAATTTCGCTGAAGTGTAAACAACATATTTTTTTATGCTCTAACCATGTCAACATGTGTGACAACATAACACAATTTGCCTGAAGCGCTGCTATTTTGAAGCACATGGGGAATATGCTCCATCAATAAAAACATGTGAGTACTGGTTCCGGCGTTTTAAAAGTGACAAGTTTGACACCAGTGACAAAGAATGCCAAGGAAGGCCATAAAGATTAAAGACGCTGAGTTGGAGGCGTTATTGGAGCAAGATTCATGCCAAACTCAAGAGGAGCTCGTTGAAACTTCGCGAGTGACTCAACAAGCGATTCAAAACTGTCTCAAGAATCTCAAGAACATGGGTATGGTGCAAAAACAAGAAAATTGGTTTCAGTATGAACTCAACCCAAGAGACGTCGAACGCGGTTTTTTCACGTGCGCGAAGATCTGCTCCAAAGACAAAATCGGAAGGGTTTTTTGTATATCGAATCGTGATGGGAGACGAAAATTGGATCCACTATGACAATCCAAAGTGCAGAAAATCGTGGGTAAGCTCGATCATGCATCAACTTCAACGGTCAAACCGAATATTCATGGCAAAAAGCTAATGCTGTGCATCTGGTGGGATCAGTTCGGAGTGATCTATTATGAGCGACTCCAGCCTCACGAAACCCTCACTGGGGAACTTTATCCACAACAACTGAGGCAATTATGCCGAGCATTGAAGCTCAAACGGCCACAATATGCCACATGTTGCAAAAGACGTCAAGGAAACTTTGAAGGCGCTGCAATGGGATGTCCTACCTCACCCGCCGTATTTACCAGACATTGCTCCTTCCGGCTACTACTTGTTTCGGTCGATGACTCTTGGATTCTTGGATCGCTTCAAAAGGCGAGGAATTTTGTCGACGCGAAATCCGTCTGCTGCCTGAAAGATGGAAAAACGTATCTAACGATGGACAATACTTTGAATAAAATACATTGTACCAATTTCTCTGATTAAAGCTTCAAACTTATAAAAAAAAACCTCAAAACTTATTTGTACCCAAATAGAATGACTAGATTAACCAAGTGAGTGGTGGAGTGTGCTGGTGAGTGAATGGTAGAGAGGTGTGAGCGAGGGAAAAGATGTACAAAAGAGACAGAAGATGTGAAAGACAAAATTTTTTAGAAAATTTTAGAATCTTTTAGAAAATTTCGGAATGTTGAAGAATTTTCTTGAATGTTCTAGAATTTCCGAGAATTTTCAAGAAAATTCCAGATGTTCCAAAATCTTTTAAAATTTTCCAGGATTTTGAAAGTTCTAATTAGTTCAGAATTTCAAGAATGTTTTGGAATGTTCCAAAATTTAGTAGAGTGTTTAAGAATGTTTCGGAATTTTTAGAATGTTCTTAAAGGATCCCAAATTTTTATTGAAAGTTTCAGAATATTCCAGGATTTTCTATAAAGTTCCAGGTGTACTGGAATGCTCCAGGATTTTTTAGAATGTTTCTAGAATGTTCCAGAATTTTCAAGAATATTCTCAAATTTCAGAATGCTTTAAAAGGTTCCAAAATTTTCCTGGAAGATTTTATGCTCTACAAATTTCAATTCTTGGAGGTGTATAAGTCGAAGTTCCGTCCACTGCAACAGTATTATTTTAGCAACAAACAAAGTGAAAATCCAAAGCGAATATTTCAAAGTGATTTCGAAAAAAAATATCTTTGGTTTAATTATTTTCAGTTGTGTTGTGTTTTTTCATAAAATGCCAAAACTTAAGGCAGTATTTACACAATCTCAAGCAAAATCGCAAAGAGTTAAGGCGGTGCGGAAAAATGAAGCAGTATATAAATTTTGGTCCCAAATTTCCTCACTGCCTCATGAGAATTTTGTATACGTACAAGGAGTATAAGATACATTTTGTTATTGTGTTCTGTCATTTTCGTTATTTGTATTAGAGTATCGTTTTGTGACGGTAAGTATCAAAAATAAGCCAATCGGTTGAAATCGGAAATTTTTTTTGATGCTTATGCTCACATGTGAGAATATTTCACTTGCTATGAAGCAGGAGAATTAACAATACTGTGTTGTTCGTTGTGAGTATTTTTTGAATATTCTACTTTTAGTAAAGTTCTATTATTGTATAATAAAAAAATGTATTTCTTTAGTTTTAACTTAACATGTTTGTTTATTAATTTTTTAGGTTTCGTGTTGCAAAAGCCGATTAATTTTTTATTAAAAACTAAATTAAATTAATCATATGTTGTGTAAGTACAGTTTACATTATGTAAAGGTTACTAAAAAATACTTACACTCAAATACATTCAAAATACAAAATGCAAATTGTACTTTCACAATATTTGATTGATTTAATTCATTTTAATATTAAAGTCATCAAAAAATTCTGTTGAAAATTTGATAAATTTAAACAAATCGAGAATAATCGCAATTTGTTTTTACAAGCTGTATTTGAAATTGATAATGATGTTTTGCGAAACCTTTTTTACCCTTTATATTTTTCTAATATAATATCCAAGATAAAAAAAGGTAGAAAAAATTATAAGTACATAACGTAAAACATTTGAATTTTTAAATGTAATTGCTCTTGTTTACCAACAAAATATAATATTTTGAACATACATATGTATGCACCTATTATTAAAAATCTTTTTTCTTATTCCTTTATTTTCTGTTTAACTTGCTAGCTACTACATACATGCATTTTATACATTTTCTCAATGCCATATAGAACGTAAACAAAATCATATAGGATTTTCAAATACATTCATTATTTTACATCGTTTTATTATCAATTTAAAAGAAAATTTTTGTTTATAAATATAAATAATTTGATATTAAATATTTCGAATTGCAGGTTGTACACAATTTTAATTGAAATTAATAAAATTTTAATACACAATTTTGCATTTTAGTCAATTGATTTTTTTTTTCAAACATCGTCATCTTCGTGTCCCTTTAAAAATTTCATTCGTATACTAAACCCTAATCTCAACAAAGAACACAAAATAACTATACGAAAAACTAAAAAGAGCATGAAGAGCATGAATAATAAAAGAGCATTCGAACACACACACAATAACTAATACCATTACGATCCGGAAATTTTCGCCTCACCGACTCATGAGACGACCAAAATTTATGTCCAGAAGAAGAAAGAGAAAGACCACTTACTATAATTCGAGAACAAATGTAACAAATAAAAGGAAGTCGAAGTTAATAACAACGTGAAGGTATTAAAGAAGAGGTATGAATTAGAGTACGCTTATATCTAAACGAATGAAACAGAGGGAGGATGAACAACCTTCGCGAAAAACGACGAGTCCAAGGAGGTGTAGGAATTACAATTTGTCTTGCGGCGTTTCATCATGATGCAAGTGTTGTAATATGAAAAGTGGACAAGATATGCGGATACTATTGCAGGCATGTGTTGTATGAGTGGCAAAGTCAGATTGCCAGCATTATAAGTGATTGAGAACTATTCACTTATATGACAGGAAAGACACCAGGATCAAAACACATTCTACAAAAGCCTTCGGATGAATATATCCATTTATGAGACGCAATATTGACTGATGGCAACGCCGACAACATGGGAGAAGTGGTCAGCTTGGTATCACCGGAAGCTCACGTCATATGCATAAACATGCACATTTATTTATTTGGGACGTGTCCGATTTCTGTGCGAAATAATTTTTTTGTGATAAATTTGACAATAGTGAAATAATTTTCTCTTCCATATTTGAAATAAGTTCATTTGCTGTCCGAATACTGAAATAATTTTGACATAATAAAATTGACTTTTGGAAATACAACAAACGATAAATTGTACATAGAGAGTTATTTAAAGGTGTATATATAAAATGATAGAAGCAGAATTTGATCCAAATATGGTATTATTTCTATTAAGTTCGGGTTACATGTGTTTAATGAGAAGAACATGGAACTTTACGCGACCTTTAATAATGAATCTCCTAAACTCCCAGATATGATTCATTTAAACTTACAGGTATGTATGTTAGGTATTGCTCTCTAGTATTTATAAATATTAACAAAATTCTTTCTTGCAGCGACCAATAATGTACTCAATTCCCTCAACAAACAGTATTGTTAATTCAATACCTAGTTATAATGATCCTGTGACGAGAATATATTTAAGGATATCGTCTAACACTTTCATCGCTATTAGCAAATTCTTGTCCAATAAAAACCATGGTTGGGGACCGGAAATGGAACTAATGATATTTTTGCTGTGGCTGATAAGTGGTGTTATAAAATTGTAGGTGCAGCAATGAACATATCAAGATCCACAGCTTGTGATATTGTTCACAAAATGCTGGACACTAGAAAATGCTGGAACTTATTATATTATTTAAATTAAATTAAATACTCGTAAAACTTATTTTGTTTACTTCACCGGCACAGAAACAAGAATTATTACGGACATGTCAAAATTATAACACACCGGTGCTGTAATAATTTGGTTGCGTACAGTTTAACATTAATTTATCACAAAAAAATTATTTCGCACAGAAATCGGACACGTCTTTGGAAAAGGATTTTGTTTTTAATATTTATGATTTCATATAAAAAAATAATCACCAATTATTAAAATTTTAAATTAATATAAAACAAAAACAAGAAATTTAGAAAATATTAAAATGTGTTCTTCAAAGTTGAAGCTGTCAGAAAAATTCATAAATAGGTTTTCAAATTTTTTTTTGAAATTGTTTCTGATAGATTAAAATCGAATTGATCCTCTGCGTTATTGAATGCAAGAATGTTCTGAAAAAATAAAATGTTATTTGAATGTTTTAGCGCCAAAAATCGGTTATTGCATACAGGATACAATGACATACGTCAGAAAATATGGTTCACCCGATTTCTTCATAACCTTACATGCAATTCTTCTTGGTCAGAAATCAAAGAAGACTTACACTACGGGCAGGCAACCATTGACCGACATGACATAATTACCCGAGTCTTTCGTTAAAAACAAATTAAATTTGTCGAAGCCATCATCAAAAATCGAATATTCGATGAATGGGAAAAGCTAGGACTGCCACATTCGCACAGCTTGATTTGCTTCAAGGAAAAATTCAACCGAATCAAGTAGACGATGTCATCGAATCTGAATTTCCAAGTAAGGAAGAATATCCCGAACTCTACACAATAATTGTGAAAAACATGGTTCGTCATACATGTGTCGCATTAAATAAAGATTCGCCGTGAATGAAGGATAACAAATGCACGAAACTTTATCCGAAACAATTTTTAAACGATACTGAAATTGGCGAAGGCAACTATCCAAAATACAGACGCCGATCACCAAAATATTCGGCTTAATGGCAAAGATTAAAAAGCGGGCCACGAAGAAATTGAAATTGATAATCAATAAACGTCGAAAATTGTAGTTCTGTAAAATCGATCAAATACGTCTGCAAGACGTAATAGCACAGTATCAAATGGGTCGTTACATTAACAGCAATGAAGTGATTTGACGAATTTTAAGTTTGCGATATTAACGATAAAGATCCAGCATTTCGGGGAAACGGCAGAAAGAGTTGTAATGAAACCACCAGCACCCACAACTTTAACTGTCTTCTTCGAGCTATGCCAAGATGATCCATTTGCCAGAACTCTACTCTACTCGTACGTGCCAAGCTATTACACATGGGATATGTCGATGAAAAATTCAATCGATGAAAATGTGGAACGCCAGTGAAAGACACGAACGACTGTTCAAGAACGAGGTGATAGGGCGAGCCTAGACGTTGCATTCAAGAAACGCTGAATGCTTCTACGTGCGTTTACTGCTTAACACGATTCATGGCCCGACGTGTTTCGAAGGTCTCAGAAGTATCGATGGCTATAATTGTGAAACATATCGAGAAGCATGTTGGCGATTAACTCTGTAAGATAAAAACAACCAATAGAAATTTACTATAAGAGAGGTAGTGGAAATGACAACAGCAGATTAAATACGAACTACGAAATTATCTGCGATTATATTAACGACATCTAATCCATCTAATCCATCAAATCCTAATTATCTATGGCCAAATATCGAAAAAGTATATTTATGACGACAAAACTATCGAAACGACGACGAAATTTACAGAAAAGCTCTGCTATTGCTGGAAAATAAATGTTTAGCAATAACCAACCAAACGCTAGTACAAGTGGGAGTCCAGCCACCATCACCCACCAACTATTAGGGGAAAAAAGTCACAATATAGACGGGTTACGATACTACATCCAACATACTAACCCTTACTAATTCAGAGTCAAAAACAGGTCTATGACATAATAATAGACTACGTCAAAAAATAACAAGGTGGTGTAATATTTCTGGATGCACCCGGTGGCACAGGAAAACATTTTTAATCATCCTAATTAAATAGCACTCTCCTTGGCATCATCGGAAATAGCGGCTACCCTAATGGATGGCGGACGAACAGCACACTCTGGAATAAAATTACTACTAAATATACCACTAATTAAAACAGTGCAAGGCCATCATATGGGTTGAATGTACAATGGCCCACAGAAAGTCCTTCGAAGCACTGAGTAGGACGCTTCAAGACTTAAGAGAAAACACGAGTTTAATGGGAGGTGGCTTGCTAATATTAGAAAAATCAAATTAACAACAAATATGAGAGCGCGAATCTTGGGAGGAAAATTTCACCGACATTTTTGGAAAATTACACCGACTCAGAATGACGACTTCAAATCCAGTACTTCCTGATCCAACTACCTCGACGCCGATACTTCTGAGCCCGCTCATATCACCAGTAGTTCCCGATGATCCTGAATCAGAAGATGAAATACCGTTGTTTGATTCTGAAGATGAATTTCATCGAAATGATTCCGAAGCTGTAAATTAATATTTTACTGAAATTTCTTGACCATCACCAACCAAAGAACCCAACCCATAAGACGAAGAAACTACCTTTGATACCAGCGTAAGCATTTTGAAGACTAGTGCGCAAGCTCTTGGAATTTCTCCACTTATACCAACAAGGAAGAGAAAGATCATGGATGGAAAGCCTCGAAGAAAGTTCAAACAGTTAAATATTTAACTAACTACAACATTGCAGATAAAAAATCATTATACAAGTCTGTTTAGTTACCAAAGCTTAAAACAGATTATTTCGCTTTCAGAATGTTCAGAATTTTTGCACACCACAAACGAAAAGTACAAGATCATAACTTTATCTCCAAAGGACATTACGATTAATCAAATACAACAACGGTAAGCCAATGAGCGTTTTAACTTGTAGTCGGGATGATAATTCCGACATTCTAACTTACCTTGCGGGTTTGGGTGTTCGCATTATATGGCAGTTAAAGCTTCTTGGTACAGGCAAAAATTTGAACCACTGAGTTATCCCCCAGCTAAGAAAGGAAAACAGCTTGATATTGAAACCGCAGCTAAATTACGTGAGTTTTACTTGGATCCTGACAACAGTCGTGTTTCTCCCAGTTTTAGAGAGGCGATTATGGTTAAAAACATTTTGACTGGATTTTTTACTCATGAAGCTAAACAGCGACTAATGCTTAATTTAGAAGATTTATATGCAGAATTCAAGAAGAAATATCCCCAGTTCAAATTGTCTATCTCAACGTTTGCTAAATTACGCCCCAAGTAATGCACATGGTCAGGAAAACACTGCTACAATAACAAATGTACTTGCATAATCCATGAAAATTTCAAGAACATTGCCCTAATCAAGAAGCCTGTACGGACAATTATTCCGAAAAGTCATAGAGGAAGTGGTCAAGGTATATGGGAATGACTGATTGCAAATAAACGGCTTATACTTAAGCAAGAAGTTTACAAAACAGCACATTTTATCGAAAGGTTTAAACAAAACAACTACAACAGCAGTATTTCAAAAGAGATTAAGGAATCAATTACCAAATAAAACAGCGGAACTATGAAAGTAGACTTCGCTCAAAATTATACCTTTCTAGTTCAAGACTCTCAAGGATTTCATTGGCCTAACATTCAGGCAACAGTTCATCCATTTGTACTTGAATATTATTCCGAAGTTGAATAAAAACTAATGCAACATACTTAGGTAGTAATTAGTGACGGTCTTAAATATAACCATACAACGTTTCATGTGTTCCGTGAGTTTGTAATGAGGAAACTGGTGCAGGCCTATCCTATAAACAAGAAGCTTTACTGCCAAATACAAAAATTACATGAACTGCATCAACCTACTTTACCATGCGGATAACTTTGATGTTGAAGCGGAATGACATTTCACAGCTGCACCACTTGGAAAATCGGAATGCGGGACTACAGGGGATAGCAAACAAAAGCTGGGGACTACATAACAACACCACTAGCAATGTTTCAATTCTGCGAGAAAAAACTTTCCCAGAATAACAGAACCTATCTATTTGTCACCTCCGAAGATATCGATGTAAGAGAACCAAGCTTAATGGAACATTATTCAAGTGCAAGAACAATTAAGGGAACTAGGAGTGTACATTGCTTTAGTCCAATGTATAAAACAACGCTTCAGATTAAAAAAGTTTTCTGCTTCCACTAATTTAAGAATAGAACCGCAAACTCTCAATGTTCAAATTGAAAACTATGTGTTATTATGCTTTGGAAAATCTAAGGAACTAGGAAGAACTATTGAGGTGCGGGAGAAGATGAGAGAATGGTAAAAGTACAGTTGATGTTTCATAAAGGAAAAGGAAGCAGGTTTGCGCACAAAATAAAGCTAACCAATTATTATTAATTGCAATGTGTCACTTTTAATTATAGTTTCGTTTGGATCGATCCTTCTTCTGAACAGTTAGTCCCTGTTTCTGACATTTTTCACGTATGTTTGCCTCCAGTATTCAAGGGTAGATCTTACAAATTAAGTTTTGAGTGATTGGATTACTTTTCGTAAATTTAAGCTTGAATTATGTAATATTAAACACTATACAATAAATTACATGAATCTCGATATGTTTGAACTTTCTCCTTGTTTTTTTGAAGTTTTTGCATTATTATTAACCTTTGATCATGTTATTGACTTTTGACATTTTAAATTTTATTTCTTTGTGTTAAATTACATATAAACCATACTAAAACACCTTACCTGCATTTTTTATGCAAAAATATGTGGTTGACCTTTGACCTCAATTTTGACCTTGTTCTAAGTCGTAGTTAAAAAAAGTAAAAAATTTTTGTCTGCTTTTTTAAGATATCAAAATTTGAAATTGAACATACTCGTATGTGTATACTTTGTCCACAGTCAATTTTTGAAAAAAAGTCGATTTTTTTTTCCAAAAATCCCTCCTTTCAAAAATTTTGAGAGTCTGGTAATCTTAGTTCTTTGTATATATGCAATCAAAAATACAAAGTTTATTTATTTATATTATTTATTTAATATTTAATATATTACCTACAGTGCTATACAATCGACAATAATAATTTAAATCAAAAAATGAAAAGTATGTACATAACAAAATAAAAACAATAAAATGCCTATAAGGTCTTAAAACGCTCACGTCTACACGAATCTCTAGTCAAAATAAAATCAAAAACATCGTATGAATAATTGAAAAGTCGAGACGTGGTCAAGGCTGGCTCCGAAAGTTGTTAGTTGGTTGAGCCAGAATCGATTAGTAAAAAACCATCACGACGACGCAGACAGCGTTCACGAGCATAAATATTGAGTCGTGCGAGTAATTCAGCACAATCAATACGATACAAAAAAATGTCGCGAACAAATAAAACACAAGCCACCACTCGACGCTGTTCTAAACGCTGTAATCCCAAAAGGTTGCAGCGCTCATGATAATGTGGAATAGCTCAATTATTCATTGATGGAGTACTGCGAAGTGCGTATAAAACAAATTGCTTCTGAACGCTTTCAATTCTATCAGAATGGCACTTATAAAAAGGAAACCAAACCTGCGAGGCGTACTCTAGCGGAGAACGGACAAAGGCAACGTACAACGACTTTAATGTAAGCGGGTCACAAAAGTCCCTGCAGTTACGCTTTATGAAACCCAACATCATATAAGCCTTTGCTATAACATAATCAATGTGCCTCACAAACGTCAGATCGGAAGAAAATACTACCCCAAGATCGGACATATACTCTACCCTTTCCACGACTCCATTAAACAGCGAATACCCATGAAATACCGGAGAGCGAATGCGATAGAAAGAAATAGTTTTACATTTAGCTATATTCAGCGAAAATTTGTTGTTAGCCGACCAGACACAAAATGTGTCTAAATCCCTTTGCAACCTAAGACAGTCAGATACACTACAAATTGGTGCAAATATTTTCAAATCGTCTGCAAACAGCAGGCAATGCGCGAACTCAAAGCACTGAACGCAACATCATTAATAAATAGTGAGAAAAAGAGGTCCAATATGACTTCCCTGTGGGACACCTGAGGTAACTCGAAATAAAACTGAGGACGAGTCATAGATCTTAACATACTGCCATCGATCCGAAAGATAAGATTGAAGCCACTTAGTTGGAATGAATTGACAGTTCAATTTCCCAAGCTTATTGATAAGTATCGAATGATCAATCTTATCAAAAGCCTTTGAGAAGTCCGTGTACACAACATCTAGTTGTTGCCTGATTGCAATACTGCTATGTAAGTGACCACAAAAAGAAATCAGGTTGGTCACTGTGGATCTTCCAGGATAAAAGCCATGTTGAGCAGGACAAATTAACGTTTTCAAATGAAAAAATAGAAATTTTTGTACCAATGCTTCGAATAGTTTCGGTATAGCAGAGAGTATAGCGATCCCACGGTAATTGCTGATTTCACACCTTTTGCCCGATTTGAAAATCGGGCGAATAAAGGAAATCTTCCAAGGCTCCGGGAATACCCCTGTACGGAGGCTTTCATTAAAAATAAACGCGAGAGGAACAGCAAAACCATCCGCACAGTTTTTCATAAGGATGGGTGGAATGCCGTCATGTCCTGAGCCCTTATTCACGTCAAGTCGCGCCAAACTATCGGAGATCTCATCTACAGAAAATCTCAACAGACTAAATTCCGAACAGTCACTAGAAAGAGAGCTGTGTGAATATCGTGAAGAAGAAAAATTGTAAGAGAATTCATATGTATTAGTATGATTCGCTAGTACCTAACGCACAGCACATTCTGTATATATAGAATGTAAATTGTGGTATAATCAGTCCAGTCGCTACGGCCTGATGAGAAGATTGATTTTTTCATAATCATAAGCTCATCAATTCAAAACTGGATTGAATTCTCTTACAATCTTCGGAACATATTAAAATCAAACATAAGGTGTTCGCCAGCACCTACCAAAGGTAACACAATTGAATCAACAAAATTAGTAATCTCCACATAATAATCCAAGTTTGAGCCACTAGGAATATATACAGCGACCACGATCACAGAGGAATGGGCGACCTTTACACGGACTGCCATAATATCTAGTTGAGAATGACAAGCGATCATCTCGTTTAAAATCGAACACTTGACAGCAATCAGCACTCCTCCACCTTTCATGCTGGTTAGGAAGTTATAACGGTCTTTCCTAAATGGACGACATAGTTGGATGGAAAATATTCCTCGGAATTAAAACTGGCTGTAAGCCAGGTCTCACCAATAGTTGTAATGTCGTAATCATTGTCAAGAACCCCAAGCCGAAAGGCTTTAGCTTTGCCCGAATGCTGGATGCATTGTGGTAATAAATCGACGTAAATGCCATCAGTTTAGGGTTCGAGTGACCCATGATAATATTGTTGCGGTTGTCACAATTGAATTCTTGTTGGATATTCGACGGATTAATACTGGTGCTAAAGTGGTTATTATGTAGGTAGTTATTACGATTATTATTATTATTGTTATTATGCTATTCTCCCATTAAAGGGTTCACTCTCAGCTTGTGCTGGGATTTTTACCTACTATGAACGGCTTCAGAGAAATAAGAGCATAGTTAGGCGTTGTTGGGTGGATTTGTTGTATTAATTGTTTGTGCGGTTTGATATTGTGTGTGTGTGTGTGTGATTGGTTGTGTATTCAGAAACTTGCGGACTAAACTACACGTGCTCAAAATGACCGCTTTCTGAAGTGTCATGTACGTGTTTTTATGTAGTTGAAGTGTATTAATGCTATTGTGCAGCGAATGGGGTATGACTCTTGTGGAGGAAAGTACAATGGGCACCGTAATGACACTGTCCATTCTCCACATCTGCCGCACCTCATTCGCCAATGTTGTGTATTTTGTGATTTTTTCGGTGTAACTGTGTTGTAAATTATGTGTGTTTGGTATTGTGATATCTACTATGTATGTGGTTTTGTTTCTTTTATCTATTAGTGTAATATCCGGTCTATTGTGTGGTATTGTGTGATCAGTGATGATGCTCCTATCATAATATAATTTATAATAATTATTTTCCAAAACTGTTTCGGGTATATATGTGTAATAAGGTAACGGTGGTCTGTTTGTATTTGTGAGGTTGTACTTAATTGCTAATTTTTGGTGTATTATGTTTGATACCTGATTGTGTCGGTGCAAATACTCCACCTGCGCAAGAGACTGGCAAGCACTAGTGATGTGTTGTATGGTTTCTGATGCACTGCCACAACGCCTACAGCGGTCTGATTGCGTATTTGTATCGTGTATAATGAATTTCTGATAATTCCGCGTGTTGATTATCTGATCCTGGATAGCCAGCATGAATCCTTCAGTCTCCGGAAAGAAATCTCCAATACTTAGCCATTTGTTCGACGCTTCATTGTCGACATGAATTTGGCTTAGGTCATGTTGATGCCTTCCGTGGAGCGACTTCTGAGACCATGCTAACATTTTATCCTGATCAGTAATACTACTGGGTTCATTTGAACTATCAGAATGGCATAAGTTTAATGGTGTGTATTTTGTGTCTGCTTTAACTATTGCGTTATGTAGTGGTGATGTGTTTTGTTTAGAGTAAAAATATTCCCGGAGCTTGTGTATGATTTTGTGATGCAGATTGGAAATGTCTATTAGGCCTCTTCCACCTATTTTCCTAGGTAGGGTCAGCCTTTCTATCGCAGATTGTGGGTGATGTTTTCTGTATTTTGTGAGTGTGGTACGTGTTAATCTTTCTAACGTTTAAAGATCAGTTTCTGTCCAGTGAATAATACCAAATGTATATGTCAGAATTGGGATTGCGTATATATTTATTGCTCTAAATGAATTCTTTGAGTTTAAGTATGTTTTGAGTATATGGTTTTTGTATTTTTGTATTATTTGTGTTTTGGTACTTGTGTGATTTATATAGCGAGATTGAAGGAAGCCAAGATATTTGTAAGTATCCCCCTCTTGCATTGATTGAATTATCGAACCATCCTCACGTTCGATACCTCCAAACTCCTGTCGCCCTCCGCTAATTAGCTGTGTCTTGCACTTGTCCAAACCAAACTGCATTTTGATGTCATTGGAAAATGTATGTGCTATTTGTGTTAGTGACTGGATATGTGTTTTTGTTGATGCGTACAGTTTAATATCATCCATATACATCAAGTGTGATATTGTATGTAAAAATTGTGTGTTGTGTTTAATTTTATATCCGTAATTGCTATTGTTTAGAATGTTTGAGAGTGGATTTAGAGAGAGGCAAAACCAGAGAGGGCTCAAAGAGTCTCCCTGAAATATACCTCTTCTAATTTGTATTTGTTTTGTTGTAATTTTGCAATTATTAAAAGATAGTTGTAGGGTCGTTCTCCAATGGCTCATGGCATGCTGCAGAAAAAGAATGATATCAGGACTAATTTTGTACAACTATGCAAAACCTTCACCAACCATGAGTGAGGAACAGAGTCAAAGGCTTTTTGGTAATTTATAAACGTTGTAAACAGATTACGCTTCTTAGTATGCGCTTGTTTAAGTATAACGTTCCCTCATTTTGTGAGAATATTTTGTTCTGTATTTTTCTGTCTCGACTTCGCCTGTACCGTGCAATACGACCGGACAAAGCCGAGAGTTTTTGTGTTAGTGTATCTATGTACTGAAAGATTGTGTTATTTAAAGGTTCGTGTGTTGAATGTATTTGCGCTTTCTGTGTAATATTTGTGACGAGCCTTACCAGTCTCCCTGAACGATTTCCTAACTTATATTGCTGGAGACGACCCAGATCCTGACGAATTCTCTCAATCTTACCCTGCAATCTGCGCTTCCAACCTGGCATCAAAGGTGACACGTTAGGATAATTGGGATTGTTAACTGTACCACCCATAAATTTAACTGCAGTCACAGCAGCACAGTATACAAAATTGTGAATCTCACCAAATGTTGCATCTGCACCAACATAAGCAGGTAAAATATTGGTGTTAATTATGTGAACTGTTTGTGCAAGTTTCCTTGATGTATGTATGTAATTTTGGTATTTGTGGTTTTAATGTTGGATTTAATCCAGTGTATTGTGTAAGCGTGTTTTGAAAAATGTGCGTAAGCTGTTGTGTTAATGTATCTGATTGTGTTGTTGTATTCCGAATTATGGTAGGAGCAACGTCATCTAATTGTGTGTGTAAATTTGTATTTGGTGCATGTTGTACCGACACCTCAGAAGCAATATCACTTTGGCCACTATTTATTTCTTCAGCAACCTCATCCCTAATCTGCTGAAGAACAAACTCGAATAGAAGGTCATTCCTAACAATTGCTCTGCGTCGATCCGCAAGATTCTGAATAGTGACAGTTATGTTTGGGTATTTGTGTGTAAAAATTTTGTGTAATGTATGTCTGTAAGATGTTGTGTCAGTTTCTAAATGTGTGATAGTGTAATATGTTCTCATGATAAATTTATTTATTTGTGGCGTCCATGTCATGCGAACACGTGGTAAATTTGCCAATGTGGTCGCTGGTAAAATAGTGTCCAGCGAAACATCATTAACAGGTTGGGGAATTATGGCTGTACTGTTTCGGGTCATCCCGACCGCGGCCCGCCTGTTCAACCGTCGATCACCATCGGCTCGTATGCTGTCACTTCCAGCGATGGCTCCAGAAGTGCCCTAACGTTCATCAGGTAGCGTCCTTATAGTACGGTTACGTAAATTTTTCTCAATTCGTGGGTTCGGTATTGTTTATAGTCTGTCTACCAAAGACTACTAACTATTTAATCCAGTTAGTTGGGCAAGGGGCCCGGTTATACCCCCGGGCTCTGGGTTATCACTAATTTGGGTTAAACTAAAATGTACATACCAATAAATGTTCCAAAACAACAATTTTCACAACCACAATATTAATTTTGTTAATCACGAATTTAAATAATTTAGAGCAATTTCGATTTTTTTTTTTTTTGAATTTTTCACGCAAGAAAATTTTTATTTCCGCTCGCCTGACACGAAAGTCAAAGCAGTATCTTCTTCTTTGTTATTATTATTATTATTACTATTATTAATATTGTTGTTATTATTATTATTATTATGCTGGTAATGATGCCGTAATACGACCCTTTCCTGAGCGGCGAAAGTCCAAATGCTTCCATCAAAAACTTTATCAAAACTATCAGAATCCAGGCCAATTTTAAAAGAGCTAAAGTTCAGACGGCTTTTATACACACTCCTTGCAACAAGTTCGTGGCATTCAATATTTCCAGTAGGAATTTGTAATTTGGAATAAATGTGTTTTTTTTTGGAAAGTTTGGAGACGATCAAAAAATGTAAGTTTCCTTAATTTCTACAATACGACCTAATAATAAATAATAATTATTGATCTAGTAAAGTGTGACGTAGAGAGACGTTTTCAAAGTAATTTAAAGGTGCAAATGAAGTTATTTTCTCAGTATAGTTTAATAGCTGAAGAAGATTTTAAGGTCCTCCCTTACAAATAAAATTTTCAACAAATAAAATACACATTTACACCGTTTAAAAATATGCCCAGGTACTAACTTGAAACGTTTTGATAGTAGGGAACGCAAGAAAGAGCCAAGATCTTTTGAAAATTCCCCCTTTTCATCTTATAAAGATACCGGAAAGCGATTAATGTAAATTTCATCCCACCAATGACCATTTAATGTAGGATTAACAAATATCAAGCTAATAAGCGATAACAAATCCATTTTTATGGATTTATAAACCACCAAAATACCCTTTTCCATTGTTTTTCTTAAATATTTTCTTAAAAATTTTCCACCAATTGAATTTTTAATTAATTTTCCTCCGATTGTGACCGTCGCTGATTCTATTTTATCTCCTCCACATGAATTTGTGTTTTTTTTTGTGGCAAGGGAACCTTTTTATTTATTTTTTGTTGTTGTTGGTAAATTGTTAACATTTGTTTTACAATAATATTCTTATCAGCATTTCGCAGGCATTGCAGGTACCTAAAAGTAGGGATATATTGTATAATTCGTTCATTACATATGGATGGGTGGGATTTATTCAGGTTTATGCGTACAAAAGGCTTGTTAAATTTAGTATTGTCTCATTTGAATTTTGTGCTTTAAAACAAGATGTGAAATATGGATTTTCTACTAACTACAATCCTGGATAAAAATTATTGTTATATTAAGGTAAACTGGTTGGAGGGTTATTCTCTAGAGATGTGTGTAAGGGCGTGTCTAAATTAAATTTTTTTCGTAATTTTTTGTAATAAAAAATCAATTTTCCCAAAAAAAAAAAAAAAAATATTTTAAGGGGTGAGATATAAAGCAAACAAAAATTATCCAAAAAATTCACACCGCACCTCAAGTGATTCTTCGCAAACATTTATGTATATAATCTGTTATCTCTTGAAGGTCACGTGTCACATAATCTAAAGTTAATACATCCTAAAATATCTATATCGCACACTATTATGATGACTTATGAATTTGAAATTAATTTTTATTGCCCCGATTTATGGTTGACTGGAGACATAATTAGAAGTGATTTGATATTAAACACGTGTGGTTAATACACCCCTTAATCGAAAAATTTGAGGACGAGTTGGAAGCTCGTGACTTTTGGTGTGAGAATTATATTAAAATATTTGTACATATTTTTTAACGCGTAAACAGGACAAAATTATTTACAACCCCTGATTTTTACGTTTATTTACATATATTTTCAACATCTAAATATCCATAATCATTTAATATATTTTCATATAGCACCTACCCTTGCCGTAATATTCTTCAAATGTTCAAATGGGAGTGTCTAATACAGAAACAGCGTATGTACAAACAAACAATTTTCTCCTTTTTGTACGACAATCAAAATACTTTTCCGATTTCAATTTTAGTCTGCAATAGATTTTTCTCTAGAACGCAACAAAGTAGTTCGCGTTTGTGTATATTTAGACACTGGCAAGTTATGTTTGCTGTTCTAGAATTTCTTAGTATTCATTGTGATTAAAATTTAGCTAAAATTAACTGTGTTATCACAAAGCTAAATACATACAAATATTACCCAGCTGTCTTTCAACCATTTCACAAAACAAGTAAAAATAACAAAACATTACGTAATCTTATCGTGGGTGGATGCTGTTTCCTGTTTTGTATTTTAAATAAACCAAAAACTAGAAACTGTATAATACGTGCATAGTTTTAATTGTTTGCCGTCGAAGAAATAATATGGATTGGATCGATCGAAATGATGATCTTCAACACCACCCGGTATCCGTAGTAGAATTGAGCGCAACAAATATTGAAACGAGCTCCTTGTCATCGACCACATCATCATTATCAACTGCTTCGTCATCGTTACATGAAATGGGTGGTCGTACAACTAATCCTGTTGTTGGGACAACAATAAGTTTAAGTGTAAATAATAATAATAATAATATTAGTAATAATAAAATGACTGGAAGTGATAACAATGTTAATAGTGATATTTCGGCCAATACGGTGATTATAACTGGAAATGGCCATCACAATCTTGATTCATTATCGGACGAGGAATTATCGGATTTTTCTCTAAATGACAGTGAAGATGAAGAATTTCGAGGTATGTGTATAAAATTGAAATTATCTGACCTAGCTAAAAACGCGTTTTTTTATTAACAAATATATACAGGAACTCCTCGTCCAACTTCGTCAAACTCCCGTTCAAATCCATCTCAATTCGATCAAATTGCAATCACATCTGAGACGACTACCAATAAAAATGGCCAACAAGTAGTTGTACGTAAAATATTTACAAATACCCGGGAACGATGGCGTCAACAAAATGTATCTGGTGCATTTGCAGAACTTCGAAAGCTGGTACCAACACATCCGCCGGATAAAAAACTATCGAAAAATGAAATATTACGAATGGCCATCCGTTATATTCATCTACTAACAAACGTATTGGAATGGCAAAAACAGCAGGAACTCAAATCGGAAAACTTGTACAATAACGGAAGCAATTTAATTGTATCAAACCATTGTACAAATTCTTTAATAAAACGTGAAAAACCCGGAAAAGAATTGAATGGAAATTGTTTGATTAGCTCAAAATTGACGTCAAAACATCAGGAATATGATCGTAATGGAAATAATCTGTTGATGATAGCACCACAACCGAGTGATCCTGGCGGTGCACGACATTCAAATAATATTCTTGTAAATTCACGTAAAATTAAGTCGGAAATACTCGATTTAATGGATTTGAAAAGTTTTAAAACTAAAGTGAATAATGAGAATAATAATTTATTTGGCAGTGGATTTACTGGAGCTGTCGCGAATAATTTGTTCGGACATAAATTAAATTGCAGTAATTCAAATAAATTGATAATACATAATTTTATTCAAACTATAAATAATAATAACAATACCAGTAATCATATTAATAATAATATTAATGGTGTGAAGATGTCCGGTGATATCAACAATCTTGTCCTTAAAGACGATAACAATAAGAGGTCAGCGAAAAATAAACGGAAAAATAATAAGAACGGTGATAGCAGTAATATTGACGATAAAAAAAAGAAAAATTAAAAAACAAAAATATTTTTTTGTAAATTATAATTAAATTAATTGTTAATGAAGTACAATATAAAGTTGGAAAATCTGCGATTTAATATAATATTCCGCGGTGTGCGATTTTGGAAATTCATGAAACTCTGGAAATTACTTTTGGATTTTGTAGCGTGTGAATTATTTGTGTCTGCAAATCAGTAATATCTACAGTACATAATTTATGATGTATATTATGATTTATAATTAAGGTTGTTGAATATTAAAATAATAAATCATATTTCTTTGAAATATGTAGGCATATCAATTCGAAATTGTATTTATTTATTTTTTATTTATTTATTTTATTTATTTATAGTATTTTATAAATAATTTTGTATTAAAAGGAAAAGCACACATGGAAACAAAGTAATCGAAAAAAAGGTGTGTACTTATGTACGCGCGTTAGAAGTTATACTTCTTTGGCGATAATTAAAAGACCATAGTGTGATTATAAATACGGTTCGTAAAGCTTAAATTCAATCAAATAATTTAAATTTCAAAAATTAATATTTATTTATACAGACTATAAAAATTTTATTTACAAATTTATTTATACATAGTTACGTCCACTATACCATAGCTTCTTCCAGTGTTGATTAAACTGGTATATCAGTTACGAGTGGCTTATGGTAACTAAAATACGATATAAAGAGTTTTGTTCTCACGGCGTCAAGGTATCGCGTAAATACAGCATCATGCTGGTGCCATGTCGTGTTGTTGAAATCTTAGGATCGTTACTGATAGTTAAATTTACATGTTTTTGAAGAAATTCAATAAGTGGACTAGCATAGCATCTTCTCGGGAAAAATTGACGTTGAAGTCTCCACTTTGAAACGGCTGATGCGTATGGCCGTACTAGCCGTTTAAAAAAATAAATAACATCGTCCATTTTTTGATTTGGAGTAATCTAAATTATTATTAAAACAATTTTTTTGCCGTCTTCCATTTTGCATTCCGCAACACAAAACTCACCAACTGTGATGACACTGCAGAACTTGTAAATTCAGACTGCCTCACAGTCATATCGATATTTGGAGTAATGATGTTGGTATTGTCGTTTGCATTTTGATGTATGGTAACGCCTCCAGCTCGAACGTTTCATCGCTTATACTGATGGAGGGATACTGATTCTCTTCATTAGGTAACCAAGATTCATTTAGAAGTAAATCATTCGGTTGTTGAATAATAGAATCAGTGAGATGAATGGAGTGAGCACGAAGACTTTGACAATTAAAACTATATACTATATATCAGATCTCTGCTGATAGTCTGTAAGCGATTAAGCGAAACTCTACGAAATTCATCTTGAAGATTATCTGTGGACACTCTTCGACCATGACAGAAAGTTTTTTCATTGTTTTTTGTTGTTGTAAAAAATAAACTTTGAAGACTAGTCACCCGCGTCAAAGCGTTTTTTATCATATTCATAAACGATATCAGGGTATGTGCTTCCCTGAGATTTATGAATCGTAGTTGCACAAGCACAAACTAAACGTAGACGAGATCGCTTATTATTTATCGTTTTATTGTTGTTAAGTGGAATAGTTGCTGATCTTCTTCCTATCGGTACAGCAGTGTTACTATAATTTGATTAGTTGCTACATGCCCAGCAACATTTTTCTTTATTTTTTGGCCAATCTATGGAGAGTCTGGAAAATCAAGCCATATAACGTTCACTTCTTCTTCATCATTACGTTCAATAAGAACTAATTTTCCAACAGCGCCATTTGCTAAGCCATTTGACACATCGCCATTTGTAATCATCAATCAGTAACATTTTATCAAATTTTTGCCGTACAAAAGCTGTTTGTTCCACCGAAGTATAACCAATAAATACGTCTTTGGCAATTGAAATAGTCTTGCACAGAACTTAAAATTTCGTTATTATATCTTGTGACAGTCTCATTTGTAATAAATAATTTGATCCCGTGTGGACGTTTTACTTTAGCCTCTTTAGTTGTTACGAACCGCGATTCCAATAAAATTAATTCACTATCTTCGAGTTGTTGACCGTTTTCAATTTTTGTCAGTATTGAAGAAAACTGTTGATTTGTTTGCCTCATAACTTGATCCAGTTCATAAAATTTAAATCAGCAGCACAAAATAGGCCCAACCATTCTCTGCTTCTGATGCTTATAAATTAGAGTAGCCCGAACTGGCGGAAACTGGCGTAGATCTCCAATCAAAATAATATCTATACAACCAAAGTAAGTATTAAAATCTCCTGTGATCTGCTTTAATCGTGAGTCAATCTGAGTAAGTCATTCAGCACCAATCATACTTATTTCATCAATTATTAATACTTTGACATATTTAAAAAGTGCTTGTTACCGATGTGCTAAGACATTTTTAAGACAGTATGTACAGTAGTTCCATCAATAACAACAGCAGCTTTGCCTTTTGAAGCACAGGTAATGTACGAGTTACAGCATCCATCATTATCAGTGTATCGGTTATAAATTTCCATGATAAGTTTTATCACAAAAGTTTTACCACATCCAGCTGAACCCGTTAAAAATATTTGAAATGGAGAACGGTTTGGAGTTAATAGAATTGAAATGACATGTAGCAAGAGTTCTTTTTGTTTATCGTTTGCCATTCTGAGACGACAACAGTCGAACACTTTGACATCGGCTCCCGAAGCCGCCTCTTGACTTATTATCTCGACACTGTTAAGCATATTTACATCTATTTTTCTCGTTATTTCAACGGCATCACACTCTGGATGTTCATCCATAATTTCTATAATCAATCATTTAAGATGACTAACACCTCGGTTAGTTTTATTAACGTACTCTGCGACATAATTAGCACATGAATATTCTTCAGTTGTGAATTGGATTTAAAAATATTAAATATAAACGGATTAAACGGATTATGCCATTTTTGGCATTTGGTTCTACTCTGGGATTAACAAAAATGGAGCAAAACCGAAGATCTTAAACACGAAAAAGTAATAAACAATTATCTGATACCTTTATAGTGAGCATGTTAACATGGACTTGAATCAATCTTTGCCATACAGCAATTATCGTCAATTTAAACGAGCGCATCAGGAGTTTAAAAAAAATTCTTGGATAATCCGTTTGAAGATCCTTGCTCAGCATGTGACAGGTTGTGGTTCCAGAACGATTTTAAAAAGCCATCTGATGAACATAAGGATATTCTAACAACAATTATACCTAATATACCAGTGGAAAATATTAAGCTTTGTAATAAATCTGTACACGCTTTAAACAAAAAAGAATATTCCTGATGTCAACATATAATGGCTTCAAATATTCAAATGTACCTGAATATCTACCATCTTTAGATCTAGTTTCTGAGAGTCTAATTCCGCCACGTATTCCTTTCATACAAATTAGAAGACTTATGCATGTGAATGATCAATACGGTATCTATGGTAAAATAATTAACGTCCCTGTTTCAATTAATAATATGGTTAAATCTCTTCCAAGGAATATTGATGGCGACTATTGTATAAATGTACATATTAAACGTAAGAAGTTCATAGATCCATCTACTTACATATGGCATTAAACGTATAGTTAAAAGTTGGCTACAATTTTTCATTTTGTCTTCATTGTATACCAGTTATGATATTAAAGTTGATGATTCATTCTTTAATGAAAATCAATCTCACGATGAACTTCAGCAATATTATGTCAGTATAAACATGTATATTTAACTATCAGTAATTGTAATAGAATGTAGAAATAATACAACACAACTAGTTTAACGTTAATAACGATGTTCTTTATTCAACTATAACTTGTGCATCTTGGTTGTATGATCGTAGATGCTCCACTGAACTGTCAATGACATTTATTACAGTAGCTCACTTTGCAAATGTCACATAAGAACTTAAGATTCGTTCACATTATTATTACATGCATTTTTCTTTTTAATTCTAATTTTAAATTATTAACAGTCATGATCTGGACCAGGCAAACCCCTATGACTGTTACAATTTTCACCAGCCATACCTATCCAGCGGTCTTGAACTACGACCATTGCGCGTTCTGACTTCTCCTTGATTATTTGGAGATTGAATGGCAGGTTGAGGAGCTACCTCACTATCACTATCCGAACTTGCTTTCTTGACTGTTTCTTGTGTCGGTGTTACAATTAGGATTTCTGGCAAATTAACTATTTGACTCGATTTAACATTATCTTCGAATAACAATTCACTAGCACTAAAATCTTCATTCTTTGTTTTAGGTATAAATCTACGGTTACGTCTAAAATAATTGTTAAATGCATCTTCAATAATGTATGAACGTTCATTAACTATTCCAATTATTTTTCCATAATGTCATTCTTTTCCATTTTTTTTAAATATCACCAAGTCACCCAAGTTCAATGATGGTAATGACCTCACGTTTCGATCATAGTAATATTTTTGCCGTTCTTTCTTATTTTGAATTCTTTTCTGAATATCTTCCTCTTTCATGTTGTTTCTGACAAGAAGTTGTTCCGATACTGGCAATCTTGTTTTGACCAACCTGCCAAAGAATAGCTCTGATGGTGTGAGACTCATACTTGCCACCGGAGTCGTGTTGTACTCCATGATTCTGTATTGTAATTGGTTTACTTCATTTGCTTCGTAGCAACGCTTCAAAATATTTTTCGCGATTGCTACACCCTTTTCGGCCAACCCATTGCTTTGCGGATATCTCGGGCTCGAGTATTTGAATTGGACGTTGAAATCTCTTGAAAACTTTTCGAATTCAGACGAGTTGAATGGAACATTATCACTTTTAATTATCGACGGATATCCAATTTTACTGAATATCGAACCAAATTTATCGATAATGTGTGAAGAGGTTGCTACCAAGTAGTTTGAATATGCGTCAAAAATTGACATGAAATCGCGACCAGCATATTCAAATAGATCAACTGACACGATGTGGTATGGATACTTTGGATTTATTTCTTGAAGCAATGGTTCCTTTTGATTGTTTCGTTTGAACTTTTCACAAATATTGCATGATGCAATCATTTCTTTGATTTTTGTGTTCATTTCCGGCCAAAAGTACAACATTCTGGCCCTGGCAAGTGTTTTCTCAATTCCCAAGTGTGGTTCGTGTAGCCATTTTGCCATTTTATTTTGCAATTTCGTTGGGATTACGAGTCGGTGGTTTCGGAATAACAACCCATTTTCGAAATGCAGTTCGGATTTTAGTTTGTGAAATACCCTGGCAAAATCATTTAGAGATCGATAGTCGGGCCAACCATTTCTTACGTAGTCACATACGCGCTTAAGATCCTCATCCGACGCTATTATCTGTCTATAATAATCATAATTATCCCTCGACACACATACGGATCGTGTGACGCTGTGAATGACTGTGTTCAATTCTGTGTCTTCTTCAATTGTGTCCAATTGTGCACGAGAGAGACAATCAGCCAACAACATATGTTTGTTGTTATAAACAATTTCCAATCCCGGATACTTCAAAACCCTCATAAACATGCGCTGCAATCTTCAAGTGGCTTATGATCACTTTCAACTATAACGTGTTTTTCGTTCCATTCAAACGGAGTTTCTTTCCCCGATAATAAACGCAGTTCCGCTGTCATCTTTGACAGATTTGGAATGAACTTTGCTAAGTAATTACAAAGACTTAATAAATGTGACACGTCGTGTTTGTCGGTTGGCTTTTTCATTTTCAAAATGGCATCAATATGTTTTTGGGCCGGTCTAATTTTTCCATCCGACAAAATAAAACCCATGAATTTGATCTCTGATTTGCAGTGTTGAATCTTGCCCGGGTTGAACTTGACATTGTTCGAGCGAGCACGCTCAAGAACGATTTTCAAGATTCTGTCATGTTCCTCTTCGTTACAGGCTACTATTGCAAAATCATCAAAATACACAAAAACACCCGGTATATCACCGAAAATCTGTACCATGCGTCTCTGAAAAATCTCTGGTGAAATATTTAAGCCAAACGCAAGTCTATTGAATTTATACCGACCAAAGGGTGCCATGAATGTTGTCAATTCTGAACTCGTTTCATCCAATTCCAATTGACAAAATCCATTTGAGCAGTCTAATACTGTGAATACTTTCTTATCAACCAATTCTGAGGTCAATTCATCCACAGTGGGTATCAAATAATGTTCACGCCTGTGGCACTTATTGAGAGGTTTGGGATCCAAGCAAACTCTCAAATCACCGCTTGATTTCTCAACCACTTGCAAATTATTCACCCAATCTGTTGGATGAGTCACTGGCGTTATGATTCCCGACTCTACCATGTCATCAAGTTTTTGCTTAAGCTTTTTAACGATTGTATCCGGAAATCGCTTTCTGTAATGCACGACTGGTTTAACATTTTCTTGTAGATGTATGGTGATTTTTCCGGGAATCTTTCCAAGACCAGAGAAAACATCGATATTTTCACCTACAAACTTTTCTCCCGCATTTGAGCACATAATCGAATCAATATTGATTGGCTCAATCAATCCAAAGTCTGTGCAGGTTTCAAGCCCAAGTATCGGTTCAAATGTGTCGTCTACAACAATGAATTCTGTTATTTGTTCAATATTTAATTTAGAATCCCATAATTTAATCTCGGCAATACCATAAACTTTAATTTTATTGTTACTATAGTCAAATACAGGGAAGTCATTTTGCTCATTAATTTAATTTTTAATTTTGTAATGATTCTCAACGGTATACAATTGACGTCTGCTCCAGTATCGACTTTGAACTTAACTAGTTTATTTCCTATTCGGTATGCCTTGGTCCATCTTTTTCTTTTTGATCCGATTGAATTTATTCTAAAAACAAAATTTTTGCCTCTAGGAATTGTTTCCAATTTCCGCTTTTCTTTCGTTGAATTACCTGATGATGATACATCGTCCCAATGGAGATTGTCAACACGTTGTTTCCCATTTGATTTCGGTTGCGATGCACTGGCGTTGGATTTGCCCTTATTCTTGCGATACATCTGGCGAAAATGTCCCTTTCTTCCGCATTTGCACGTGTTATCCTTCGCTGGGCACTTGCTTCTGTGCTCTCGGTTCCATTCGCCACCACAGTTGAAACAGATGTTTTTCTTGTTGTTTGTTTTAATCGCATTAATTGAGTCGGTGTCTGTGTTTTCCGACAATGCTACCGTTGAAATCGATTGTTTTGATGCCATAATCCCTTTGTTGACATTTGCTGTTTCGAATGTCTTGCAAATTTCAACCACGCGATCCAATTTTTCATCACGACCGTCGAGTAACTTTAACTGAAGCTTCTTGTCAAACACTCCAGTAATGATTCGATCACGCAACATTCGGTTTTCATATGACAATCCGCACGAACAATTAAATTCACAACGTTCAATTTGCGCACGGAGCTCGGTCAAAAATTCGCTGAATGGCTGACGTTCCTTTTGGTTGAGATTGTTGAATTTGAATGACTCCATAGTCACGTTTTTCTGTGGCAGACAATGATTATCAAATGCCTTCAACACATCAGCCAGGAATTTCTTATGTTGTGATTACTGTTCCAAGCAGTGACTGTTCGGATCCATCATTTGGAAACCAAGTATTGTAAATATTGGCGCCCTTTGTTCCAATTAACCACAGTAAAATTGCGATTTTCGTTGCCTCCGTCTGACCATTTTTATCGTTCGCGATCATGTACACCAAAAAATCACGTTTCCAATTCCGGCAGTCGGTCGCCAAGTCTGCGCAATCCAGCTCTCGCAATTGTTTTCGTGTGTCGGCCATTTCGCTTAATTTCCAATGATCATGACTTTAATTTTCCAAAATATGACCGAAAAAACGTGTTGTTTAGGCTTCAAATTAGTCCGATGATTACTTTTTGCTGCCCGATGATGATATTGATGATATTTCCCGATGAACATGTATTTGATTTCGTACCGATGACTCACAAGCACGTTGCAATCCAATGTTTCGATGACGAAATTCTCCCTTCGATTTTACTGTTCGTTGCTTTTTTGAATTTTGCTTTGAAAATTCTTTTTGAATTCACTTTTTTAATTATTTAATTAGCTTCTTTTACTTCTGACACCATGTAATAGAATGTAGAAATAATATAACACAACTAGTTTAACGTTAATAATGAAGTTCTTTATTCAACTATAACCTGTACATGTTGGTTGTATGATCTTGATGCTCCACTGAACTGTCAATGACATTTGTTACAGTAGCTCACTTTACAAATATCACATGAGAACTTAAGATTCGTTCACATTATTATTACAGTAATGACACAGAAGAAAGATTAACCAGAATAGACATTGCGTGGATCAAATTTTTTTTTCATCTTACCTTCTTTTTTGGACATTGAAGTATAATTATTTTCGAATATTATGAATTTTTTGAATATTTAATACAAATTATGCTGTCAAAACAAAACTTGTCATATAATTTCACTAACTATACTGTTAAGGATTCTCAATTTTTATTATTTCAAATAAAAACCAGTAAACCAAAGAATACATAACCCAACTTTCTCTTACCTTCGGCAAATCAAGGTCAAAAAAATGAGTCCAAATTTGTCCATACAAAAACAGCGTTATGACTGTTCTGGTTAATCTTTCTTCTGTGGTAATGATCCAAAGATTTCAACAACACGACATGACCACAGAAGAAAGATTAACCAGTATAGGAATTAGGCACGGCTTTTAGTGATTAAAAAAAATCTATATAGTTTCTTGTAATTTGCTAGAAAAACGTATGTCTAATAAACTACAAATTTTTTTAACGTCGGTTTTTTATTCGTATGCTTTATTTTTGACATTTTGACATTTAAGTATATAATATATATTGTTGTCAATACACAAAAAGAGTTTTGATTTTAATTTTTTTTTAAATAAAAATTGATATATTTGTGTTAAAATATAAAAAAAAATATAAAAAAATGAATATTGTGCCAGTTATTGCTGCTCACTACGAAAATACTCATCATTTGAGAATTTTGCGTAAACGCCTAAGGGATACTATGAACCCTTTTGATATTCCAGAAAAAAAAATATATTTATTATATTTTATTTGTAACGCCTTTGGCCGTCTCATGTTTTCCTAAAAGTATCGATTAAAACAAAATTTTATAAATAATTTAAAGGAATTGGGAAATAATTTATTTACCTTGAATAAATTAAAAATTTTCTTCGACTTAAGTGCTTTGCCCATTGAAAAACGAAAAGAAAAATCGGATTTAGTTTTTTCAATATAATTCCAAAATTATTGCTTTATTTTCACTAAAATCTTCTCGTTTTTGATCGAGTATACCATACAATACCATTTTCAATTTAAAAAATTCAAAAACATTTTTAATTGGCTGAGAAAATGAAAATTTAATTTTTTCGGTTCTAAACAATTTTTTTCGGACGAAAAAAAATAAATTTTCATTTTCTCAGCTAATTAAAATTTTTTTGAAATTTTTTAATTGTAAATAGTATCGTATGCTACACTCGGTCAAAAACGAGAAGTTTTTAGCGAAAACGAAGCAATAATTTTGGAATAATATCGAAAAAACTAAATCCGATTTTTCTTTTCGTTTTTCAATGGGTAAAGCACTTAAGTCAATAAGTGCATTTTTCTGCCGAATGCATAGTCGAGATCTTGACTAAAAGTTAAAATATAAAACACATTGATTATTTAAAAATAAAAAATTGAATAAATTATATATATTTACTATACAAAATTAGAATTCATATTTATTTGTATAAATAAATGTAAATAAAAAATAAATTACATACCATATTTAAATTTTGTTATTATATTATCTATGTAGCTATTAGCTTTATAATATTTTTATTATTATAAATTATTTAATTTTTCAGTTTTGAATAAATTTTTAAAACTATTAAAATCAACCACTAATTCGTATGTATATATGAAATTGGCCGCCTAAAATTGAATTTTCTCTATTGCTTTTAAAGTGCCGCTGGCGGCGCTGTATTCTTAAAAAGTTTAAAAGTGAAAAATTTTAATATTTTAAATGTCGTCAAAAGTCGTTATATCATATATAGGAGGATTTTTCAAATAGTTCGAATGATGGCCACCAGATAGTGTGTCTGGGATTTCATATTAAAAAAATTTAATTTATTTCCATATTTTTATTAAATGTATAATGATTTTTTTTATCGACTAGTATGGATGTACTGATAAAATAAATTTTGTATAGTGATTTTTTTTTTGGTATCATGTTAATCCTCCGTGTTTTGAGTTGGTATCATGTAACCGAATTGTAGCAGTTTTAATAATTATTTTGAGTTAGTGATTTTTTTTCTCACTAAAAGTCATGCTTAATTCCTATACAGAATAGACATTGCGTGGACCAAATTCTTTTTTCATCTTACCTTCTTTTTTGGACATTGAAGTATAATTATTTTTGAATATTATTGTAGTTAATACAAATTATGCTGTCAAAACAAAACTTGTCAAATAATTTCAGTAACTGTACTGTTAAGGATTCTCAATTTTTATTATTTCAAATCAAAACCAGCAAACCAAAGAATACATAACCCAACTTTCTCTTACCTTCGGCAAATCAAGATCAAAAAAATGAGTCCAAATTTTTCCAAACAAAAACAGCGTTATGTCTCTTCTGGTTGTATACTGTGACATGAAACCGTCAGAACAAAACTCTTCATATCGTATTTTAGTTACAATAAGCCACTCTTAACTGATGTACCAGTTCAATCAACACTGGAAGAAGCTATGGACGTTTTTTATGAATTAAATGTATTTGTGTATAAATAAATTTGTAAATAAAATTTGTATAGTCTGTATAAATAAATATTAATTTTTGAAATTTAAATTATTTGATTGAATTTAAGCTTTACGAACCGTATTTATAATCACACTATGGTCGTTTAACTATCGCAACGCGCATACATAAGTACACACACATACACGCTTTTTTAATCTAGTTTATTGTTCGCACAATATCGCACTATTATTATGCCGATCATTGTTTCTATTTTGCGTTTTTTTGGTTTTTGTTTTATTTTTTCGTGGTCAATGGCCAACTTGAAAAAATAATATATGCAGTAGCCTTTTTTTTTATTCTGTAAGTAGATTTAGCGAGCAACTTCATCCTGTTAAATTTTGTTCCATCGTAAAAATTCACTCTCATCATTTTTTGTTTTCATAACGCGCCTAATTATACGCGAGGTATAACTTCAATAATTAAGTAGCTTCCATTAGGCATAAAAATCTCTCAAATTTTTTCAAACAATTTCCACCTCATGCTTACACACTCTATTTTGAGCAGTAGCTCATTTACAATAAAATCTACAGCACGAGGTGAAATAATATTAATAAAAATAAATTAAAAAACTACGTATTGCCCATCAATCACGCCATTCCGAAAATTTTGACTTAAATAATTTTGCCGATCTTAACCTCTTAATTTCCAATGGAATTGAATTCCAAAAGGAAACTCCCCTAACATACTATAAAATGATTTGTTTAACGACCTACAACAATTTTTAGCCGGAATTATGTGGAAGTTAGAGGAATGAAACCTACACCAAACATTAATTTTCTATATAACAAGGCTCCATAGTTTTGAGAAGTTTAAAAATAGAAAGACAAACGCCAAATTCATAAAAAATAGATGAATTACATCCTAAAACAAGGCTAGAGTAGGCAGAAATATGATCAAACTTCCTAATACCAAAAATAAACCTAGTACAAGCTAGTGTTTTATGTTTATGAGCCAATTAATATTTTTTAATTAAAAAAATTTGATTTGGTTTAGGGCTCTTTTTAATTTCTTTTTTACTAATTAAAGCTTTAGCTTTAATAACTCCTGCTTTGCCTTCTTCAGATATGTCTATGGATCAATCTAATAATTCAAACATGACGCCTAGCACTGAAGTCAAAATTAATTTATATAACAAATTAGATATCGGCCCATTTGCCGTATTTGTTAGTAAAGAAAATTTAAATCTAGTTTTATTAGGTAAAGCAATCAAATTCAACAAGTTCAATAATATCAAAAATATCTCAATTGTTAGCAAAAATGTGGCCAAGATTATTTTTAATAAATTTGAAGACGCAAATAACTGTGTCAAATCAGAAGCCTTTAAAAAGTTTGACAATTATACAACCTAAATACCGAAAAATTTCACATCCTCAATCGGCATAGTTAGGAATATTCCTATTGTACTCTCTATTGAAGAAATTAAAGAAAATATTAAATCGAAATACAATATCTCAAATATAGAAAGGATGACAAAATGGAATAATACCACCGAAACAGTTGAACATCTCGAATCAGTTAAACTCACTTTCGATTCAGGAATTATTCCACACAATGTCACTTTATATGACAATATTTTATTAAAAGTTGAGTATTTTATACCAAATCCGTTATTCTGCAAAAAATGCCTGAATTACGGACACACAATTACTAGATATAGATCAAGAATTAATAGATGTCCAACATGTGCTAAAACTGTCGAGGCCGACCACGATTGTAACAAGAAAGAATCTTGTAAGTATTGTGGAACGGGCCACGCTACTAATTTTTTCCAGTGCAATGAAAGATATAGACAGAAACAAATTAGGGAGCATATGATAATAAACAAATCAAGTTTTAGAGAAGCTAAAAGCCACCTTTACGGTAGACAACAAAATATTCCCAAACAGAGAGATTTCAACAACGATATATGTATGTACTGATAATCAAGCCTGGCCCAATAACAACTTAATGAACTTTGACGCTAGAAAAATTAATGTCTTAAATGAATTAGTAAAAGAGTTAAGAAGTCAAATAAGCGAAAGAGATTCAATCTTTAATGACCTCAAATTACTTATAAATAATTCCGATGACTTTAATAAAAATCCGGCATATATGGACTCTCTCAAAATTAAATTAAATAAACTTATTAAAAAATAAACTTTTCTTTTTTACAGTTTCGTTTCCATTTTATTTATCAATTCATTATGCAGTCTTTAAAAATTTTACAAATTAATATTCGTAGTTTAAATAGTAACAAAGATTTACTATACCATTATATTCAATCCAATCATATCGATATCGTTATTCTATCCGAAACCTGGACAAGTCCAAATAGCAATTTAATTCTTAATAATTACAATCTTATTACTGATGACAGACTAGATGGTTTTAGCGGTGTAGGTTTTTTAATACATAAAAAACTTTCTTGGAGGATTATTAATTTAAATGTTCATTACATCCGTTTTCAAGCTTTCAAAATTAACATCAAATTTAAAAATATTGATTTTAATATCTTATCTTTTTATAATAATTCGGTTATTAGACCTCAGGAAATCATTAATGAATTTGAACATCTTATCACTCAAAATCTAGATAACTGTTTAATAGCGGGAGACATAAATATTCATAATGGTCTTTGGGATGGATCATTAACCCCTACTTACGACAGAATGGGCGATAAAATTGCAGATATAATCACTGCTAATAACGTCTTTTTATTGAATGACGGCTCTCACACAAGACAAGATCTTTTCAGAAATAATTCTTCAGCACTGGACATCACTTTGTGCTCAACCAGTTTAATTGGAAAACTCTAATGGAAAATTGATCCCATTAATTTAGGAAGTGACCATCTCCCAATACTTATTGACTTCAAACTAAATTATTATAAAAAAATACAAATCACAAACTGGTCAAAAGTATTGAGAGATTTTGATCTAAATAATATTGATGATAAATGCAATGTTGAAGAACATCTAGAAAAATAGTTTTCTAAAAACACTTCTATCATCACAAGTAAAAATACTTTCAAACCTAAACCTTGGTGGAATGACCTTATACAGAGACTATGGAACATTAAAAAACACAAACAACTAATTTATAATTTAAACAAAAATATTTTTACCGCTATTGAACTAAAAAAATCTGTACAAAAACTTAAATTAACAATCAGAAGAGAAAAGAAAAAATCTTGGAACATTTTTTTGATGAGCATAAATCATAAAACTAATAATTCCGATCTCTGGAACAATATCAATAAAATTAAAAATAAAAAACAATCCAACTACAGAATTTTAGAAGATCCTACACTAGCAAATAAATTTTTAAATTATAATTTTCCTGTCTCCTTTGAATCCGCTCCTATAACCTCAATCCTGTTAATCCCGCGGAATTTAAAATACTGAAATTCTTGACATTATTAAAAACTCCAATAATACTGCTCCAGGATATGATAAAATCTCATATAAAATCATTAAACAGTTAGTTTCCACTAATCCTGACCTAATCAATATTATTACAAACTATTTTAATAACATCTGGCAAAATCAGATTTACCCTACTAAATGGAAAACATCATACACAATTGCCATTTTGAAAAAGGGGAGAGATGATAGAAACATTATTAACTACCGTCCTATTTGCCTGTTACCTATTTTCTCAAAAATCTTAAATAAACTCATTTTAAAACGAATTAATGATCATCTAATCTCCCATAATATTCTTAATTATTACAATTTTGGTTTTAGAAAAAATAAAAGTATTACTGACTATTTTGTAGAAATGTTTAATTTCATCATCTCCCTCAAACAACAAAACAAAAAAATGGTTTTAGTTAACATTGATATTTCCAAAGCTTTTGATAATGTAGATAAAAATATTTTATTAAACACCTTTAAAAATCTCAATTTCCCTAAAAACATTACACATTGGATCTCTCAATTTCTTACAAACAGAATTATTTCTATTCAAAATTTCAATCAAGCTTCCATCCATTACGCCAATAAAGGTATTCCTCAGGGTAGCTGTTTGAGTCCTACCCTTTTTAATATCTATACTACTTCTTTACAAGACATCAATAACCAATATTTGCATTGTAATCTCAGCCTTTACAATTAATAACAGATTCTACTTTACTCTCATTAACGGATAAATTACAATCTCTAAAACTACAAATTAACACTGATAAATATCATTTTCTAAGATTATACACTAATAAAAATAATTCCAAATCCCTAAAATTTAAAATTAATAATATCTATATAAAAGAAAGATTAACTACTAAGATACTGGGTACAACTTTAACAAATAGACTTTCATTATCAAATTTAACAAACTTAAAAGCAAATATTTCCAATTCCATTAACTTACTTAAAACTCTCACCCATTTTAATGGAGGTGTAAATCCTGAAACAATGATCAATATTTTTAAAGCAATAGTTAAATCTAAACTTGAATACACATATATTTTCACAGACACTAAATATAGAAAAGATCTCAAAATCTGTCAATCTATTAAAAATGCTTGTCTGAGAGCTTGTTTAGGCTTCTTAAGAACTACTCCAATTCCGGCTATTTTATCCGAATCCCTAGAAACAACCTCAGATCTAGATTTTACTAAAAAATCACTAATTTATATTACAAAAAATCTATATAATAATTCCAAAATCGGTAACGACATTAAATGCAATAGATCTCTTCCTAAACTTAATGACTTATATTCTAACTATTCTTTTCTTTCCAAAATTAAACCTTTTCATATAAAACAAACTTCTCCCTCTAATTTTAGCATTATAACAAATATTGATGGAATCACAAACAAAAATCTTTTAAACCATTTTGAACAATATGCCTTATCTATGGCTGAAATTAATAAATATAATAACTTCCCAAAAATCTTCACAGATGGCTCTATAATTAACAATAAAGCAGGAATTGGAATTTTCGCCGAGGATAAAAATTGGAAATTCGCCATCCAGCTAAATAACCCCACTGATATTAAAAATATCGAAACCATTGCTATCAAAATTGGAATTACCATATCACTAATTATTAAAAACAATAATATTATCATATTACTGACTCTCAAAGCTCTTGTATTTCCTTAAAAACAGCTCTATCACATGATACAAATATAGACACTATGAAAATCAAATTATCGATTATGCAGGTCATAATCAAACAAAAAATTTTGTCATACATTGGTTCCCGGGTCACTGTGGCTTAAAGGGAAATACCATAGCAGATGGTTTTGCAAAAAAAGCAGTTTTTCCCCTACTCACTCTCTTGATAATGAACCTACTCTCACAGACCTATTTAATGATATCTCCAGATCTATAAGTAATAAGTGGAAGGAAATCTAAACATTAATGTGTAATTCATCCGGCCACTTTTATAAACAAATTTGCCCTTCTCCAAGATCATCTTTCGTATTTAAAGACTCTAATTTTACATCCTGTCAAACCAGGTTAATTTACAGATTAATCTCAGGTCACACAGTTAACAAAAAATTTAAATTCCTTTTGGGACTTGAATCTACATCTAATTGTGAGATTTGCAACACTGTTGAAGATAATGAACATATTATTAACGATTGTGTCATATATAGTATAACAATATAAGAAATAATTTCCCACTATTATACAGAAAGTCCTTATTAGAAATGGAAGAATATAAAATATTATGGGACTTTGTGGATGGAATTTTACAAACTATGAATTAAGACTTAATTTTTATTGACTCTCATCTTCACACAATGATTTTTCTTTTGGAATCATTTCATTTCATTATATTTTTATTTGCACTTGTATTTTATTTAAACATTAGATTACTAAGTCTTTTGAATACTATATAATTTAATCTAAATTTAATTAAAAAAAAAAAAAAAAAAAAAAAAAAATTATGAATTATGAATTAATATTTGATTTCAAATTTATATGTATCTTTTTATTTTCTTTCTAATACTCTTCATTTAATAACATTCATTTATTATAATTTAATTATTAAGTTTTTGTTTTAAATATTTATGCTTAATTTTAATTAATTAATTTATAAATCTAATTTTAACTATGCACACTTTATTCAACCCTCCAGAACCTCCCCTGAGTGGTCTCTGGAAATCTGGGCTGTTTCTCAACTCACTGTTCTTATGGATTGAAAGATCTGACCTAAGCAAAGTTAAAAACAAACAAACAACAACAACCTTGCTAATGAGCTTTCATGTAAAAAAGGTTGTATATTTGAATAAAAATAAAGTTGCATGAGGCAAAAAACAATTTAGATGAACAAATCATAAGAGTTGCCAAATAAGCGTAATCTTCAATGACATTTATTGAATTGGTTTGTATTTTTCAGATGTCGTGTAAGTGCACTAATGCTTTAATTTTGATCTTTATTTATGTCACTTATGTGTTGGTAAAATCTTTTTTCTAAAAATTGTTTCGTCTGTCGTGTGTAGGTAGCGTTGCAACTACATTGTACCTGATAAACAACGTTTGATTGTTTCTTTAAAGGTGTGTTATCTTTAATTTTAGAAAACAAGTTGTTGTTTAAACTTGTAGCTGCACGTCCTATAATTTTAAAGTTATAATTTTTGAAAAGATTTTTGATTTTTTCGTAAAGATTTTTAACTTAGGGAATGGCCAAATAATTAGTGGTTTCATTTGTTGATCGAGAATTAAAATTTGTATGGGCATTTTTTTGTTTCCAAATTATGTGGTTTACCAATTTTTCCGGATCCTGGTTGCGACATAATGTATCTTTTAGAATTTTTAAATTTTTATTGTGAAATTTAGTATCGGAAAGTTTTAGAATTTTTTGGGTCAGAATTTTAATGGTGTTAATTTTATAATTGTTGCGAAGCCAAGAATGAAAATTTAAATATCTACCAGACCAAGTATTTTTATGGTACCAATCACATGTTCTTACAAATTTCAATATCTGAAGACTCTATTAAAGGGTGATGCCGCCGAGTTATTGCGACATTTACCAATCACTGAGGAAAGTTATGTTGATGCTTGGGATAAGTTATTCAAACGTTTCGATCTTAAAAAAAATTTTATCAAAGACTACATTGAACTTTTTATGAATCAATCAAATGTACATTAGTCGTCGTCTAAAACCTTGAGGTCGTTGTGCGATGTCAGTGATCAAATATTAAGGTGCGTTCGATCATTGGGTAATGAGTGGGAACGTCGCGATCCTTGGTTATTATATATTTTGTTAAAAAAGTTGGATCCAGAAACACGCCAGTTGATAATGCAAAACCAACAATTTATGATCTGTTATAATTCTTGAATCGAAGATTTGATGCACTGGAATGTACCGCAATCAAACGTCAACCTTTAGTAAATAATTAACAATCGAGCACGAAGATTCATGCTGTTACAAATGAAAACATATCATTTAATTCTTATCATATTTTCAAAGGGTAATCATCCATTATATCGATGCTATAAGTTCAATGGTTTAAGACCACCAGCAAGGAGGCCATTCGTATTAAACAATAAACTGTGTGGAATTTGCTTTCATTCCGGTCACTATTCAAATGACTGTGAATCCGACCGAAAATGTTTGATATGCGCAGAAAAACACAGCACCCTACTACATATTAGTAACAATTCCAATAATAACCACACCTTAGTTTCTGTTAAATCAGCTTTCATCAATGAATACTACTACTGGTTCATGTACATCCAACAAAACAAATGAAGAACTCGAAGAATTATCAGAAACGAAGGACGCAAGTTATTATAATAAGACAGAACCAGCAGCAACTTATAAATCCAATTCTTCATAAGCATAAAAATAATATCATTCAAAGGGCTAGAGCTGTGCTAGATAGTGGTTCCTGTGTGGTTCGCTGGTCTGGATGAAAAAAACGAAGCTGAAGGGGTCAATAAAGCCATTCAGGACGACATGTACGAGCCAACACCCTCCCGGATGGAGGTCAATGAAGCCACTCAGGATGCCATGAACGAGCCAGCACTTCGCCGGATGGCCGAACCACTGCCGCATTGGTGATTTCGACATCAGTCAGCATCAGATAAAGCAAATATTTTATCTGGAATAGAGTATGGTGACGCCAGCGGCGGTGCCCGGCGGTATTAAAAGTAGGGTTCAGGGTTAAAAGAGTAAGTATAGATTATGATTGTTTATTTGGATATAGGACATAGATTTCATTGTTTTATTGGATAGCGAATTAATCGGAGTGAATAAATAAAGATCAGATTATTCGATAACCGTTGTCCAAGAATTAAAGTTTTAATTAGTACGGAATTCAACATTTAGTATGGGCTGCTTCAACCCAATGAAACCATTAAATGCGGAACTATATACCATCAATAATTGATGCGAACGATTACACAAAAAGGCATGATCAACTGATTTTCCAGCACGACAATGCTCGACTTCTTGTTGCGAACACCCGCCGAATTCTCGGCACTTTTAGTCTTATGAGGATACCAAAAATGTGGGTCGATTCATGAATAGCCTCTAAAGATGTGTCATTCGATATGGAATCCGCCTTTTACCAGAAATAAATATGGGAAAGTAGTGGCTAGCGATAGACAATATTTCGAATGGTCAATTTGTAAGTAACCACTTTTTCCCAATAAAGCTGTATTTTTACCAAAAAACTACCCTCTACATAGTAAAGAGACTATAGACATCTTGAAAATTAAACTAGGAATTGATAAAAAGCTTACTTTTCAGTTGTAAACAAATTTAAAAATATTTTTTCAGTTTTTTGAAAAGACAAAAATGCCTAAATGAAACGTCGATGAGACAGGCTCAACGTGACGTAATTAAAAATACATGATCTTGAAACCTAAATAGCAGTCGTTTCAACTTTTCTTATTTTATGCTTTTGCAAAAATATGAATTTAGTTCTTTATTTTGATAATTATTTATTTCTCCGCAGCTGCCAAGTACATAAGCAACAATAAAATATTTCGATAACGGCGAGTTGGTGAGGTTTCAACATTAGGTCTGTTAGAAGAGAGCGAAGAAATGTTGGTGCTCTAGTTCGTTCAGTTACAAATGAAGGTTTAGAAATTGTTTCTGTATTGGAAAAATTTCATCTGCAAACTGCAATCTTTGTTTTATTTTTTGTATATAAATATTTTAGGGGATTCCTACATTCAGTTCACCTTCACATTCAATAAAATTTAGCTTAAAGGTTGAATAAATGTTACTGTCTGTATCTAATTGTTTTAACAAAACGGATCGATTAAAAGAGTTATTATTTTGTTGTTATTTAACACTGCATGAATATTTATTAAAATTCGAACGCAAATTACAAAACCGAATAGTAGTGTTTGAACATTAGCTGAACAATGTTCAGAGTAAGTTTTATCAAATATAATTAGAAAGGAATTAAAATTAACAGTTGGATTAAATGATTTTGTGATTTCTTTGCGTTCTATAAAACTTTATGTATACAAATTATAACATAGAAATACAAATACATGTACTACGCAATTTTATACTTATATTTCATTAAATTATATCAAATTAATTCTTAACTTTTAAAATTACTTTTTTAACTGCAAATTTATAAATTATAACGACAATCGTATCCACATGGAATTCTAGAACTTAAGTGTGGTACGTGATAGATGTCACTGAATTAAGTTTTTTTTTTTTAAAATATAAAGATAATTTTTATCTAATTTCAACAAAACTTAATTCGTTATTTAAAAAGAACAATGGAAAGATAATAAACTAATCATTTATTTATCTTTTAATACAAATATTTATTAATATTCCAATATAACATATAAAGTAAAATTCTTAACAAATTTCTGTTTAGTTCTCATTCAACATTCAACTTCGCTGCTGTGAAGAGGTGGTTGGTTGTGTTGTGACAGTAAATAGACAAAAAAAAATTGGTACATATACTTCTTAATATTTTTTTCAATACGGAAGTGTTTAATTTAAAATAAAATGGCAAGTGTGGAGATTCCAAAAGATTTACAATCAATATTCGGGTAAGCTTTATTTTATAAATTATGTATAAAGAGTGATAAAGAGATTTTTTTTCTATTATTTATTTAATTGAGGTTATGTTTGTACTGGGTTTTGTTTTTGTTTTTATAAATTTACCATATCATCATTATTAAACACTGTAACCGGTAGGGCACTTTGCAATAAGGCAAATGGCAATTGCATTTGCATTGTGTAATAAATTTGCAAATAATCCACGTCATTACAAACCACATACATAATTTTTTTATCGGAAATTTCTTCAATAAATTCTTTGTTCATTGAGAAATGTAATCGTTTCAAATACAATTGGCCTATTTAATTTGTTGAGTGCAAATTTTAAATCACGTGGATTAAAATACGCCTACTGAAATGCAAAATCAAAGCTCAAAGTGTCATTAAACTTTATCAGTAGAGAAGTTGTTTTCCCCTTGTACGTTGTATTTGCTAATACATAGTAGCAACTCATTCAATTATAAATATGTGTAAATCAAGATAGGTCAGTTTTATCAATCATGCGATGTATATTTAGTATAATTGTGTTTGGTGTTGATAAGCATTCATGGAAGATAAAATACTCAAAATTTTCCGAACGATTATTAGAACCACCCACTGTTATTAAATAATATTTGAACGTAATTACTCATATTTTTGCTATAACACATTTCGTTTTTCTCACAATATTAAGCTACATTGATGCTAACCAACGCAAATTTATTGATGTACTTGGAGAAGCTATCGCTATTAAGTCGGTGTCAGCATGGGAAATGATCGATGAGATTAATCGCATGACCGAATGGACTGCAGCACGTTTGCGAGCACTTGGTGGTACAACCGAAATAGTCGATATACCAAACCGAAAAAACTCGAATGGAGAAGAAATTCCATCACCAAAAGCTTTATTTGGCAGTTTACCAGCCACTAATCCATCCAATAAGAAAACCGTTCTAATATATGGTCATTTAGACGTACAGCCGGCATTGAAAGAAGATGGTTGGGATACCGAACCGTTTGTAATGACTGAGATTGACGGTAAACTTTTTGGCCGCGGTGCAACCGACGATAAAGGGCCTGTTTTGGGTTGGCTTCATGCAATTGAGGCGTTCCAAAAACAGGGAGTAGAAATTCCGGTCAATTTAAAATTCGTATTCGAAGGATTAGAAGAAACTGGAAGTTTTGGATTGGCCGAATTATTGTATGCTCGAAAAACCGATTTCATCAAAGACATAGACTTTTCGTGCGTTTCAGATAATTATTGGTTGGGCAAGGAAAAACCTTGCTTGACTTATGGTCTACGCGGAATAACATATTATTTTCTAGAAATTGAGGGTGCTGCAAAAGATCTGCATAGTGGTGTGTTCGGTGGAACTGTACCAGAGGCTATGACCGATGTAATTTACATGATGAGTAAACTGGTCGATAGACATGGTAAAATTTTGGTGCCCGGCATAATGGAAGATGTAGCCGAGATTACAACAACTGAATTGGATCTGTATAAAAACATTAATTTCGATCCTGAAGGTTATCGTCAAGATATCGGCACCAAACGTTTACTTCATGAGGACAAGACTAATATTTTAATGCACCGTTGGCGTTATCCATCACTCTCATTGCACGGCATTGAAGGCGCATTTTATGAACAGGGTTCTAAAACTGTTATTCCACGAAAAGTTATTGGAAAATTCTCAATCCGTGTTGTTCCACATCAAGACCCGGAGAAGGTTATTCAGAAAGTAAAAGACTATGTGAATGATTTATGGCGTAAATACGGATCTCCGAATAAAATGAAAATTACGAACGGACACCCTGGTAGTTCGTGGACTGAGGATCCTAACCATCCAAACTTTGTAGCCGCACGGATAGCCACAAAATATGTTTACCAAGTTGAACCTGACATGACACGCGAAGGTGGTTCAATTCCGGTAGTGTTGGACATTCAAAAAGCGACCAACACTAATGTATGCTTACTGCCAATGGGGGCCTGTGACGATGGTGCACATTCTCAAAATGAAAAAGTTGATGTTCGAAATTACATCGAAGGAGTAAGTATTTATTTTATTTCAATTGATAAACATAGAAATAATAATACATTTTTTTGTTTCAGACAAAAGTATTTGCTGGTTATTTGTATGAATTGGGCCGAATCTAGCGATGTTGATCCTGATTTGGTATCCGAGTGTGTTTTTTTACAGTCTGTATTTTTTAAACGAAATTATGTAATAAATAATTAAAGTAAATTAATTGAATACAATTTTTTTTCACTTTTGTGATACTTAGATTGTGCAGTTAAACCTTTGTCGCTCAATTTGCATTGTGGTTATGCTAAAAACAGCAATAAGCGATAGTCAATCAATGTTCGAGTTGCAATGTCAAATAAATTAAAATATCTATAAGGAGCGTTGCTTTCAAAAACCGGCCATAAATGGCAAATTTCTAGAGATGGCAGTACTAAGTAGTTTTTTTTTATCATTTTGTTTGTATCGAAACAAAAGCAACCAACACGGATAACACTGACTAGACATAGGGTGCAATTATAAGAAGCATTACAAGATTTGAGTTACGAGAAATTGCGACAAAACGCGATTATGTGTAGACACTAGGAATTCTCATAATTGCGACTTGTTTTTTTATTCGTATAACTTTTTACGTAAGACAGACAACTCGTAACGATTAAAAAGATTTTTTAAAGAAAATATATTTCAAGTTCACGAAACTCGTAGTACAAGAGATATATAATCGCACCCTTGAATCGTACCAAAATTCAAAATTATTAAAGCTGACATCTCTAAAAATTTGCTGGTACTAATTGTTCACGTACCAAATAAAACTGCATTATCGAAAAAACTGCCTATATCTTTGACCGCTAGTTTACAATGGAAAAGTAAAGCGATGTCCTTTATAGTATTATAATTTATTTGTGCAAAGTTCCCATCGACTCCAAAATTTGAAATACCACCATTCCCAAAATATTTGAAATATGTAGATGTGTATTTAAAAATACATACATAAAGGGGTTATCTAGTTTTGATCATTTATTTAGTCTTATTTGAATGTTTTTAAACGCCTAAATGTAGGCATTAATTTTGAATTTTGAGAATAGCGAGTTCGATTGAAGTAATCCGTGTCTTGAATGAATTATCATTTCTGTAGGTGGTAAAAGTTATGTTTTTGTAAGATTTTCCGAACGAATGTTCCAAATATTCACGATCTATTACCGTAAATCGTGAACTTAAAATAGATTCTTCATTTATAATAATCAAACATTCAACTTTTCGCGGCCCTACGCTTCAAGAACAATTTCATCCAGTGGCGAATCGGCTTTTGAGTGGCTCCAGACGGAAGTAATGTTAAAACCATTTTCAAAATTCAGAAGGAAGCCTCTTTTAAAAGGTACAAAAATAAGAGAGGCAGCTTAACTATTGGAGGTACAGTTTCATTATCAAAAAATTAATCTGAAATTTTATTGACTCGTACTGTACAGGAACGATATCGTTGGCACTGATTCCTTGAACATATTTTGAAGTTCTTCCATAAATGCATTATAAAATCAATTTCATTCCTAAATAGTATCTTCTCGCCATTTTTGTTGACATTTGAACGAAATTCTAGTCATGGTCTCTCGTATTAATCCAGCGTTTTGCACTCGTTCAACTCAAAATATTGTTACGTTTTTGCCTTGTCAATGAAGGTTCGTATCACTGGATTGTGAATAATACTAACTCAATTCAATTTATCACCAACGAATTTATTTATTTCACAAAATTTATTACAACACAGTTTATCAATAAAAATTCACAAAATCACTTTATATAAATTATTCTTAAATTTTACTGATCACTTTTACTTTATTTATCGCACTATAACACTTTTTAAATCACTTTTTAATTCCTTTTAATCTTTATACTATCGCTTACCAAATATTACTGATCCAATTCGATTTCGTTCGCCTTTTTATATACACAAACCAAACTTCTAGAAAGCTCATGATTTTTCTAGTTAGAATAGTGTAGAACAATTTTATCATGGAAAATTCCATTTAGAACAGTTTAACATTGAGCTATTAATTTTAACTTATTCTATTACACACTAGGTGTCACCGTCACAATATGTTTATTTACTGTTATTTTTAGTTCTTTCTATGACGTAGTAATAGTTTAGGTGAATAAATTAAATTTTTTCGATAAACTATCAAAGCTTCAAGGTTACGCAATGATACCGCTCCACAATAAAGGTGTCGAAGTAGTTCGTGTTGGAATGAAAACTTAAATTTATATTCTGGCAACACTATTTGTTTTGTATTGTCAATTGTAAAATGAAAGTAGTTTTTTTGTTTAACCGACTTCCGGTTTGATCATTAATAAAACTAAACGTGTTTCATTCTTGGTGTATATAAAATCTTTTATTTTCTGCGCAACCCAACAGGTTATGGGCCCAGAAAAGACGTAATTATTTTGGAAAATTTATACATTGAGAGTTGAGAGAAATATTTTATTTAATTGTTGATAAGAAAAGGAAAATGTCTTTGAAGAACTTGGCATTGGTCGATCGTCTTAAAGGTCGGGAAAATTTCGATGAGTGGAAGTTTGCTGTCGAGAATTTGTTAGTGTTGGATGGTTTATGGAAGAGTGTAGAGGGTACTGAAACTGAGGTGAATAAAGTTGCTCAAGCGAAAGCAAAACTAGTTTTGTTGATTGATCCCAATTTGTATGTACACATCAAAGAGGCCAAAACTGCAAAAGATGTTTGGCAAAAGTTTGATATCAACGTTTGATGATTCCGGGCTAACAAGAAGAGTTGGACTTTTGAGGGAATTGACGACAACAAAGCTTGATCGTTGTTCATCGGTCGGTGAATATGTGAACAAAATTATTGGTACCGCTCATAAACTTAATTCGATTGGAATGAAGGTGGATGACGAATGGGTGGGTAGTTTATTGTTAAGTGGATTACCTGAAAAGTTTCAACCCATGATTATGGCAATTGAAAGTAGCGGAATAAAAATATCAGCTGATGCGATTAAAATGAAATTATGCAGGATATCGAGTCGTACAGTAATTCTAATTGTACAGTAGATACGTCAAACCAAGCAATGCCTGCGTTTAAAACAAAAAGGATACACAAGTCCAAAGGACCAAATTGTTATGAATGTGGGGAATTTGGCCATATAAAGAAATTTTGTCAAAAAAATATATCGAAAAAAGGTAACACATTCGCAGCAAAAGGTGACGAAAAAAGTAAATTTGTTTTACATGCAACATATGCCATTCAAAAAAATCTTAAGAAGAACCATTGGTATGTCGACTCAGGTGCAACATCGCATATGACGAAAGACTTTGATTTGTTTATTAATTATGTCGAGTTTAAAGAGGAAGATTCTGTAACTGTAGCAGATAATAGTAAATTAAACATACTTGGTAAAGGCGATGTTGTTCTTAAAGTTAGTGTGAATAATGAAGTTTTTGAAGTTTGTGTGCGCGATGTTTTGCATGTACCAAATTTATGTGCAAATTTGGTATCAGTTGGACAAATGATAGAAAATGGGAATCAAGTGCATTTTGTAAAAGACAAATGTTTTATTTATAATAGAAACAATCAGTTGTTTGTGGTAGCTTTTAAAATTGAAAAAATGTACAGTTTGTGTGTTCCTTCTTCAAGTAATAGTTGTTGTTTAACCTTGAGTAAAAATTTCTGGCATCGTAGACTAGGTCATACAAATTCCAAAAATTTAGAGAATCTCAAATCTCAGTCCACAGTGGAATTTGACAATAAAACAAGTAATTCGTGCATTTCGTGTTTGGAAGGTAAACAGTCAAGAAAGCATTTTAAGGCATCAACGAGCGTCACAACTGATATTTTGCAGTTGATTCATGCTGATGTGTGTGGACCTATGAAACACAATCATTGGGAGGTGCCATGTACTATGTATCATTTTTGGATGATTTTTCAAGAAAAATGTGTGTGTATCCAATCAAAGCAAAAAGCGGTGTCTTCGAGAAATTTTTAACATTTCAAAAAATGGTTGAAAATCAAACTGACAAGAAGATTAAGGTCTTTAGAACGAAAAGATGAAAAGATGTTTTCAAGATAGCGGTATAGTACATCAGACTACAGCACCTTATAGTCCACAACAGAATGGTAAATCGGAACGGATGAATAGAACCATAGTCGAAAAGGCTCGGTGTCTTCTTTTGGATGCTGGACTTGAGAAATGTTTTTGGGCTGAAGCTGTTAATACGGCAGCATACCTTATCAATCGTATACCATGTGGGATAGATCAAAAGACCCCTGAAGAAGTTTGGATAAATGTTAAACCAGATTTGTCACATTTGAGAGTGTTTGGATGTTTGGCAATGGTATTTGTGCCCAAACCTAAACGATTAAAGTGGGATGTTAAATCTATTAGATGTATCATGGTGGGCTATTGTGATAATAGTAAAGCGTATCGATTGTATAATCCTAAATCACAAGATATAATCATCAGTAGAGATGTCATATTCCTGGAAGATAAAAAATATTCAGAGGTAAATAAGTCAACAAAATTTACTAACGATATTAGTTCTTTCTCAGATGATCAAGATATAGTGGGAAATTTATTTGGAAATCCCGATCATAATGGGAACGGTTCAGATCAAATGCTGGTTGTTGATGAATTTGATCATGTGATGCCAGAGTTAACGAATGATATTAATGAACCTAATGTATCTACATCGGAAAATGTATCTGACGACGCAAGGTTTGAAACAACAGTTGTTGATTCTGATTCAGATTATATGCCTGAAAGTGAGATTGTTATTAATGAAGCAGATAGTTTACGTCGAACGACGAGAATCTCAAAACGTCCTGAATTCAATGATTTTGTTTCGTATTTGGCTATTAAAGATGATTATAATGATCCAGAAACGTATGATGAAGCTATGAGTAGAAATGATCATTCAAATTGGAAAGCTGCAATAGATGAAGAATTTACTTCATTAAAGGTCAATGATACATGGGAGATTGTGGCTTTTTCTAGTGGTAAAAAAACGTTGAATTCGATGTGGTTTTTTAAAACGAAGCGAGATGCAGATGGTAAAATCTCACGGTATAAAGCAAGACTTGTAGCTAAGGGCTGCAGTCAACGAAAAGGAGTTGATTTTGAAGATACTTACTCTCCTGTTATAAGATACAATTCTCTACGGTATTTGCTGTCATTGGCTGTAAAGTTTGACCTAGACATCGAACAATTGGATGCGGTAACGGCCTTTCTTTAGGGTGAACTATCTGAAGAGTTATTTATAGTCCCGCCTGAGGGAATGAACATATCACATAACAAAGTACTTCGGTTAAAAAAATCTATATATGGTTTGAAGCAATCTTCGAGGACATGGAATATGAAGTTGAGTGAGACTTTAAAGAAATTCGGTTTAAAGCAATCTGATTATGATCCATGTGTAGGTATATTACAATAATGAATCAAGTGGAAAATTTTTGATAATTGCAGTATATGGTATGTGGATGATATTTTAATTTTCTCCAATAAAAAAATGTATTTGGTGAATTGAAATGTTTTTTAAAAACACATTTCGATATGAAGGAGCTTGGAGAAGCGAAGTCGTTTTTAGGATTGAATCTAAATTATGATAAAGAAACTGGAACGTTAAGTTTAGATCAACAACGGTATATTTCCGCAATTTTGGATCGTTTTGGAATGGCGGAATGTAATCCTGTTAAAACCCCAATGGATATGAATATTAAACTTAGTAAAGAACAGTGTCCAAAATCAAAAGAAGAAACAAATGGAATGATGAATGTGCCGTATCAAGAATTAATTGGAAGTTTATTTTACGCAGCACAAATAAGTAGGCCTGATATATGTTATGCCGTAAATTTCTTAAGTCAATTCAATAACAATCCCGGTATGCAGCATTGGTTAGCTGCAAAAAGATTATGTATTGAGATATTTGAAAGGTACGATTAATGTAAAACTTACTTACAAAAAAAACGGAAATTCTGATATAATTGATTATTGTGATGCCGATTATGCAAATGATTTAGATGAACGAAAATCAGTAAGTGGTTACATTTTTGTTTCGCAAAATGGAGCAATTTCTTGGGCTTCAAGGAAACAAGCAACAGTTGCATTGTCGACAACAGAATCGGAATATGTATCAGTTGGGTTTGCAGTTCAAGAAGCAATACGGCTTAGGGGATTTCAAAGAGAGATAATGAATGAATCGCCAACTACATTGTTGTTATGTGATGATCAAAGTGTGATTCATTTTGCATCAAATGAGTGTTATCATCCCAAAACCAAGCATCTTGATGTTCGTCATCATTTTATTAGGAAAGTTATCCAAGACGGTTCTATAAAGCTAAAGCATGTAACAACAGATAATATGATTGCAGATATTATGACCAAGCCGCTTCCTTCTGTCAAATATTTTGATTTTTCAAAATTAATGGGTTTAATTGAAATTTAGTTCTAGTGGGGATGTTGGAATGAAAACTTAAATTTATATTCTGGCAACACTATTTGTTTTGTATTGTCAATTGTAAAATGAAAGTAGTTTTTTTGTTTATCCGACTTCCGGTTTGATCATTAATAAAACTAAACGTGTTTCATTCTTGGTGTATATAAAATCTTTTATTTTCTGCGCAACCCAAACAGTTCGTCCCCTTTCTACTTGTAGAACATTTTTTTGGCGCTAGAATTGTTGCAATTTAAAATTTAATTACATATTGATGCATATAGGCAACAGTCTGCATCGAAAGACAAACCGAAGCATTAATGTTGCTATACAGTACGAGTTAATAAAACTTATGATATGCTAATGAAACTGCTACCACCATTAGGTAAGCAGCCTTTTCATATTTTTGTACCTTTTAACAGAGGCTTTTTTGAATTTTGAATTTTTATTTTTATTTTAGAAAAGGTTTGATTCAGAAATATTTTTTTTTTTAGTTTAGGAAAAACTTTCAATCGAATTTTAAAAGATTGAATTTGAAATTTAAAATCTTGTATATACATTTTTTGCCTTCCAAAACATTAAATTTCAGCGCGCTGATTGCAAGAAACAGTCAGTATTTGTGAGGTTAAGTAAATTTGGCGTAAAGGCAAAAAGAAAATTACCTTGTAGATCATGTTTAGCACAAGTCTAGTACCATAACTTCATACATTTTCACATGAAACTTTTCTAGATCTCGCTAGTCTAGATTACCATCATGCCATAGAAACATAATTCACACTAAGTAGCGACAATTGCGGTATTAATAAATATTGCGGAACAATATACAACGAACTTATTGAATCGTCCAACATTCGGTCGATATTCAATATGTGCTGAAGTGAGAATGTATTTAACTATTTGGAATTTTGCGAATCAAGAGACATTCGGCCAAGTAGCTGACAGGTTCGGTAAAACCATTCCAACAGCTTAGGTACGAGGTGTAACGTAGGTTGAAATATTATTATAACAAGACACCCTCTAACATAAATATATTGTACTTGTATTGTATTAAGGTGGTAACACCAATTTGTATATTGTTAATAAATCAGTCTACGCTCAACGCTCTTGTCTATACGTCATTACATGGTGTCAGATGTAAACAAAATCGAAACAAGAAAAAGTTTATTAATTAAAATATCAATTTAAAGAAAAAAAAACTAAGTAGAAATAATATATAGTTAATAATTACAAAATATAATAAATAAATCATTATATAATATACGAGCGAAACTTATAGGAAATAAGTAAATAAATATAATAAAGTGAAGAAATAAAAACGTGTTCATAGAAACCATCTTTAAAATCAAATAAAAAAGGAGAAGCGTAATCTCAAAAATTTACCGGAAGAGTAAGCCATCCGAAAATAAAAACGTGAAATTGTATGAAACAATAAATTAAATAAACACCGAAAATTAAAATTTTCAATTTTGAAGACGGAATTCCAAGAAAAAAAAAAAAAAAACATGGAAAGCCTTCGACCACCTAAACAACTTTTGTTAAGCGACAACCCGGAAAATGATTGGAAGTTATGGGTCCAGCAATTTAAATTCTACGCAACAGCAACGGGGTTATCAAAAAAAGATAACAATATCCAGGCTGCCACTTTCATGACGTGCATAGGTCCAACGGCAATACCAATCTTCCAGACATTTAAATTAAATCAGGATAAAATGACTTTGGAGGAATTGATGACAATGTTCGAGGGATATTTCACACCCAAATCCAACGTTACGTATGAGCGGTATGTATTCAACAAAATGACTCAGAGTCTTAGTGAAGCATTTGATGATTTTTTAACGAGAAGTAAAACTCAGATAGCTAAATGTAAGTTCGAGCAATTAGAGGATGAGTTATTAAAAGATAAAATAGTTATAGGGGTTAATTCAGAAAATTTGAGGGAAAAATTACTAACCCATTCTGATTTAACACTAAATAAAGCGGTGACGTTGGGTAAACGCTATGAACTAGCTACAAAGCAAATGAAAATGTTTAAAACCGAAACCGAAGTAAATTTAATTGATAGAAGCATTGATAGGCCTGGATCCGGACGGAGGAATCACCATGTCCCGACCATTGAATATGATTGTAATCGGTGCAATCAAAGACACGCACCAAGAAGCTGTCCGGCATTTCGAAAAAATTGTGCAATTTGTAAAAAGAGGGGGCATTTTGCTGTAACGTGTGCAAACAAGAAAGTCAATAGAAATCAACATAATAAACAAGTCAATGAGATAGAACAGGGCAATTCGTCCGATCTCGATCAGGAAGGTTTTACTGAATCATTTCTAGTTGAATGTATTTTGGAAGTAAATAGTGTTGGCCAGGACCTGTGGTTTCAGGAGTTAGTAATAAATAGTAAGGTTATAAGGTTTAAATTAGACACAGGCGCCCAGTGTAATGTCATTAGTAGCAAACTGGCAGCTCACTTGGGCAGTGTGATTGAAAAATCGGACACTCTGTCATTAGTTTCGTTTAGGGGTCATAAATTAGATGTCTTGGGTCAAACTAAGTTGGATTGCTTTTGTGGCAATAATAAGTATACATTGAGTTTTAAAATTACTAATATGGACACGGTTCCAATCTTAGGAATAAAAGCCTGTGTTACATTGAATTTGGTAGCTCGTGTGGAAGTGAATACAGTGAGTCGCAAAATAATTTAATGTAATGCAAAATTTGAGATAATACCTCCCCGTAAGATCCCTTACGCTTTACGAGACCAAGTCAAAGCGGAACTTGACAACATGGTTAAATTGGGAGTCATCAAGCCAATCAAAGAACCTTCAATAGCGGTGTCACCTATTGTGATTGTACGCAAAAACCAGAAACTTCGCCTCTGTATGGATCCATCGCAAGTTAATAAAAACATTCTAAGGAGACATTACCCCCTTAAAACAATAGAGGAAATTTCTAGTAGGATTTGTGGGTCGAAATATTTCACAAAACTAGATTCGGTGAAAGGGTTTTGGCAAGTACCAGTATCAACCAGAACACAAAAGTATTTGGCGTTTGCAACGCCTTGGGGGCGTTATACTTGCCTGAGACTTCCTTTTGGGTTGGCTTCAGCTCCGGAATGTTCCATGGATGACATCTTGGTTCACGCTAGAACTTTAAATGAGCTAAGATTAGTCACATCCAAAGTTATATCTGCTCTGAAAACTAAAGGGATAAAGCTAAATAAAAGCAAATGTGAGTTCGAAAGCAGTAGTGTAACATTTCTTGGTCATATAGTTACAGCTGATGGGTTAAAACCAGACCCAGAAAAATTAAAATCGATAGAAAAACTAGAAAAACCCAATAATGTCAAACAAGTGCAAAGGTTGCTCGGTATGGTCACATATGTTTCGAAATTTATTTCCGGATTTTCGGAAATGACAGCACCCTTGAGAGAGTTATTACAAAAAAATTTTGCGTTTTATTGGGACTTGCCTCAAGAACAAGCCTTCATAGACATTAAGAAAGCGCTCGTGTCGCCACCAGTGTTAAAATTCTTCGATGTTAACAAAGATGTCAAATTATCAGTAGATGCAAGTAGCAAGGCGTTGGGAGCGGTGTTGTTGCAAGATGATCATCCAGTCGCTTATGCGTCACGATCGTTGACTAAATGTGAACAAGGATACCCTCAAATCGAAAAGGAGGCATTAGCAATCAAATTCTTTCTGAAAAAATTTCATGAATATGTTTACGGAAAAAAACTAATTGTCGAAACGGATCACAAACCGTTGGAAACGATCTTTAAAAAAACATTATACACTGCACCGGCCAGATTACAAAGAATCCTGTTTGATGTATTACCATATACTTTCAGATTAACATACAGGAAAGGCGTTGATATACCGATAGCAGACTGTTTAAGCAGAGATTGTTTTAATGAGGTCATTCAGGATAATAATAAGGAAGAGTTAGAATTGTGAATGGTGGTTCCAATGACACAGGATGCGAAAACCGCGCTCCTGGATGAAACGGAAAAAGATAAACACTTCAATATATTAAAGAAATACATTTTAGAAGGATTCCCTAGTGACACCACGAAAATGCCGGCAGAACTAAAACATTTTGTTAATTTCAGAGAAGAACTATCAATAGTTGATAATATTATTTTTAAGGGTGATAAAATAGTGATTCCCAGAGCAATGATACCGCGAATATTGAAATCCACTCATCTTGGGCATCTTGGTATCCAAACAACACTTAGTAGGACAAAACAATTATGCTACTGGAAGGGGTTATACCAGGGTGTGGCACATTATATTGAGACGTGCGGAGTATGCCAGCAAACGCAGAGGTCTAATATAAAGGAACCGATCATACTTAAAGAAGTACCCACCTTACCATTTCAAATAGTAGCATCCGATTTGTTCAACTTCGATGCAGAAACGTATGTAGTGATAGTCGACAGTTACTCGGGATTCATGGACTTCGAGAAACTTCAAGATTTGTCTTCACAAAGTGTAATTAAATTCTTAAAAAAGGTATTTTCGGTTCATGGCACGCCACAAATTTTTGAAAGTGATAACGGCCCACAATATGCCTCCCACGAATTCAAGGAATTCAGCAATCAGTGGAATTTTTTACATAGAACGTCTAGCCCACATTTTGCTAGAAGTAAATAGTCCTAGAAATGATAACTTGGAATCACCAAACCAACGTCTCATGAACCGATTGACTAGAACAAACATACCCACATGCAACAGGCTACTTGAACCTATAGAATAATAAAGCACGTAACCGAGAACTTACAAAATGCAAGAAACAAGCAAAAGATGTATGCAGATCGCGGTGCAAAAGAATCAAAACCGTTTACAACCAATCATAGAATTCGGATTCAGGTTGCACCTAGGGAATGGATAGGAGGAAAAGTAGTGAAAAATTTAGACCAACCGCGGTCAGTGTTAGTAAAAACAGATGATGACAGACTATTTCGTAGAAATTCACACCATCTGGGTGTAAACAGAGCACATATAGACGTCAAGCGCGAACCATGTATTCAGTTTCCGAGTAGTCACTTGGAGTCGGCTAATCAAGCACAGCCAGATTTAGCTCATAATGTTAATTCAGTCCCATCAAACGATATGTCGGGTCTACGATCACCACTCAGTTCAGTACCTCCGGCGTCTAACTTTATAACCACTAGATCGGGCAGAATAGTTAAGCCAGTTCAAAAACTGGATTTGTAATTGATCGCATTCAAAACATTGTAACTTGTAACGTATAATATAAATTAATCCCTAAAAAGGGAAGAAGCGTTATGTAATAGGTTTAAGATAGTACTTAAGAAATGAATTGCTAATCATATTAGAATTAAGCACTATGTAATTGTAATAGTTTTAAGATAAGGTAACGGATAAAGAAATGAAGTGATTATGATGTTGGAATATACATAGGCACTAATTTTGTGATGTAACGTAGGTTGAAATATTATTATAACAAGACACTCTCTAACATAAATATATTGTACTTGTATTGTATTAAGGTGGTAACACCAATTTGTATATTGTTAATAAATCAGTCTACGCTCAACGCTCTTGTCTATACGTCATTACAGAGGTGACTATGATAATGGTCAAATTATATTAAAAGGCCAAAACCAGAAGAGTATTCAAATATATCAGCTCAATATGACAAAATCTCGGGAATTAAAGATAAAGTTGGTATTTAAATGGATGTCATCTTTATAAAAAAAAGCCGTCACAAAACCCTATGGATTACTACAATAAGAAAAAACATTCGCGTATCATGTAGTGAACCCGGGTCGATGTATAATTGGATGATGTTAGGGAAGGAATCTGTTAGGATGCGATTATTTTTTATTGGGAGATTCGGCATATAAGAATAATAATTTGGCATATAAGACTACGAACCGCAGATAGGTTTCAAATAATCGAGAATTACAGTTGAAAATCCCTTTGGTTTATTAAACGAAAAATACCGTAGATTGTTCTATTCCGATATTTTTAGTGTAGAATTTATCATAAATTGTGTTGTGGCAGCATGCACTCTTCTTGAGATTTATCATCGCACTCAGTGTCGTTCATTTTGAATGTACCTCCAAAAACGTTACAAATTTAATTTTTTCTTAAGAATTTTTTTATTAAATAAATAAATGTAATGTTACTATTGTTATGTTACACTACATTCACATACACAACAACACCCAATCGCGACAAATTCTCTCCTTGCCACCGGGAGCCCCAAGTCACAAAACAATGCTCTACCCATGCTCTACCCACTGACCACGAACAAATATATAATTTTGAGATTACACAGTAAAAAGTAAGAAAACTGCTAAGCCGTGCAAAAAGCCATACTTCTTACGTCGTAAGTCAAAGACAATTAATACTAAAGATAAAAATTGAATCGAAAATGTTTTGTTTTGTCTTACATAAATTCTCAGCTTGCTAGACTTTCGAACTTCAATCCTTAGTTAAAACAGGATTGTTATTCAGCATGGCTGTGCAGATGAAAGTTGACTTTTGTAGCGTTCAGCGTTGCTAATTTCACTTTGGTATAAGCGCAAAAAACATTCTGAATTAAAATGCTTTGAAAAGAATTATTAGGTACCCGTATGCCTGCTGGGTAACTTTTTATTTTTGCACCTTTCAAAATATTATGTTCAACTAATTTTCTGTCGCCGAATGACGAGATACGTAAAATAAGGTGATTTTGAAACAGCTGCTCCTCATACCTTATGAATTTATGATTTATGCTCTGTGCCTCAGGCCGATGTTTTTGGCTAAATTTTCGACTTTTCTAAATATTGGTTAGTTCGTTCTGTGCCTGGTTTTTCTCTAAGTTGTGACTTAGTATACTGCATGAAATTTCGCTTAAGGGCTTTTTCTTTTGGTATGACTTTTTATGAAACCGACCAAACCGACCGTTTCAAATTATTGCATTTGAATACTGTTCGAGTCTCGGCAGAATAGTACAGGGTGCGTTTTATGTTCCAGCTCGATTTTGTTTGGCCTTAATTTTCATTTGTATGACTTTTGTCAGTTGGCATTTAACAGTCGTAGAGAGTGCTCGGTAACAATTTACTATGGAGCATCTAATGCCGCAACTACGTATTGAAATTATTAAAACATTTTAACAATTGTTCAATTGTGAATACGCGGGGAAAATTACGTGACTTTTTTGGTGTTAATCATGTGCCGGGCAAGTCAACCGCCACTCATCACCTCTCATCGACGCCGTGCACAAGAATTGGGAATGTCTACATGATCTCAAAAAAGATTTGTGTTTTTACCCGTATAAAATTCAATTGACATAACAGCTGCAAGAAAATGACCATGAACGGCAGCGAGATTGGAGAGGTCGAGTTTTACAGCTCGGTGGCCTGACTGAAAAAAGCAGCCAAGCAGCCTGAAAAATGCTGAAATAGTCGGGGAGACGAAATGAGAGGAGAAAACCACAACAAACCACATCATCCATTTGGTAACCATCCGTGAAGAAGTTCAAAACTTCAGGGTTCAACATCTCTTTACTCAGTCAGTCCTCTTTGGAGGGAATATCAGTACGAAACCTTTCCTCAAAAGGGATATCTCTGTTACACAAAATAGATGAGTGTCCTGTAGTATACTACAGGTCCACATCGAAATGGATTTGAGCCTTATGGCTGTGATCGCGGCCATTTGAGTGCCCAGAATATCTAGGTGTTTGAGATGAAAAAAAACCTCCAATACTGAGTGGGTGTACTCCTGAGTGCACCGCCAATACACAAGGTGGAAGTTCTCTGAATTTTCATCAGCAACTATTGGTTAGCCATACTGTTTGAGCTTGGTCACCAAACAACAATCCCATATAAAACTATGGGTCTTATCACTGAAGTATAGAGCCAGTATACAATATGGGGTTCAAAACCCCATTGTTTTCTAATAACAACTCCCAGGTATTTCCCTTTATTATTAAAGGTCTAGCTAATATTATTTAAAGTAAGAGGATCAATCTGAGGAAGTTTGTATTGCCTAGAGAAGAGGACCAAATCAGTTTTACGTGAAGACCAAGCGCGCTTTGCATGCGCTCTCTTAAGGTACAAGGATACTGACCAAAGATACCAACAGCAACGTCATCCGCATAAGCAATCACCCTAAAACTTTGCCCCTCCAGGTCCAGTAACAGGTCATTTATGGCCAAGTACCAAAGCAGGGGGGACAAGACTCAACCTTGTGGTGTATACACACACCTACAAATGTGCCAATGGAGGAGCCGCCCGCTTAGCCTTCACGATCCTGTATCTCAGCCTCTGATCTATCCAACCAACGAGCGATTCATCCATACCCAGACTCAACAAAGCCCGAGCTATTGCCACCGGTTTAAAGTTGCTAAAGGCACCGTCTCTATCCAGAAAGGTTACCAAGGAGTATTCGGCCACCTAGCCGGCTCAATAGAGCCTCTAACGTGAGCTTCTATTTTCTTTCAAGTATTTTAAATAGAAAAGAGCATAAGCTTATAGGCCTAAGCTCTTTGGGATGGCAATGAGAGCTTTTTCCCGCCTTAGGTATAAGTATTACTTTGACCTCAGTTCATTTCCTAGGAATGAGGCAAAGTTCCAGGCTGCAATGGCTCGCTGAACATCCGATGGAATAGTGGCATCAGGTCCAGCTGACTTATATGGCTTGAAGCTGTTAATTGCCCACACTAACTTCCTCCTGCTTATTAATCGACTTTCAACGCCTGAATCCGCAAAAGCCTTCGGCATTTCAGGCGGCAGTTCAAGCCCTCCGGAAAGTGGGTTATCAGTAGTAACTCCAAAGGTTCAGCACTAGTTGTAGCCCAAGAAACATCCAGTCGCTGGAGGTGACTCGGGATGATAGGACTTGAAGCCTGTACTTTATGAACCCCCGCAGCTTCTGAGGCCTCCTGTATTTAACCAACGTAGAGCCTCCAGGCACTTATTTTGACCCTTCTTATTTCATACTTGTATGTTCTGAGGACTTTATTGGCTTTTATAAAAAACCTTTTGCATTTTTGGCGACAGCTTTGGAGTTGTTTCGACCACCAAGTACCAAGTTATCTAGCTCTTGTGTAGATTGAGGGGGTTTAGGAACCGGTACTGGCAATGAATTATCTAGTCGATTATCTAGAATGGTTCTGAAGGTATCGCAGCCGGTTTCTGTAACCAGTTCATACTGAAGATAGCAGTTATCGGAAAAGGAATGGTGATCAGCCACTTTCCAATTCACCAAACTATCCTTAATAAAATCTGAGACAAGTATGATATCTACCACCTCTTGTCGGTTTCTAGTTATTAAAGTTGGCTGACACCCAACATTACATATTTGAAAGTTAGTACTATGAATAAAATTAAGGAGTAGCTCACCTCTCTCGTTTGTACCGTATTTCCCCATGTTGTGTGGCGTTCAGGGAGTTTATATCACTGCCTAAGGTTACTCCAACTTTCCGCTTTTGAGCATCCAATAAAATACCTCTAAGAATTGCAGGTAGCATGTCATCACCTTCACTTCTTAGATATGCTGAAATAAGCCAGAAATTTAAACTACCAATCTCAATGCCAGCCGCCACTACATCTGAGTTGCTGTAATTAAACAGTACAAACAAGTTTAGGATTAGTTTTAGCGAGAAAGCACGAACGAATCTTACCTTACTTCTTGACAAAGATCACTTTATACTTTGGTGCCCTGAGTAACATAACTCGGTCTCCAATGAGCCATGGCTCCTGGATCAGGATAACATCAACAAGGCTGTCTTGCAGTGTTGTAAATTGATCTGCAACAGCCTCAGCATCAATCTACACCGTCGCCTCCACCACCGTCGTGTCGGAATTCCCCGTCGAAAGGCGAGTCTGACACCAAGCCCTCCTGTCCAGTTTTGCTAGAACTTTTGTCCTTTCCCAAAGTATTAGAGGAACTATAGCTTTATGCGAGCTAATATCCTTCTTAATTATTGTTATTTGTAAACCAGACCTATAGGTCAACGCTTCCCTAGCAGTTGTTGTAATAGAAAAACCACCAATATTTTTGCTTATGCCCCTAATCATAACTTGGCTTTCAGGGCAGGGCTTAGAAGCCGATGTCTCTCTACCTTCAGGTTTTTAAGAGTCACGCCCTCTATATTTCTGTGTAGATCTTTCATAAGAATTCCACGAGTATCGGAGAAAAGAAAATGTCCGCCTGTGCAGAGATCCGCGATGTACAGATAAGACTACATAATCTGGAGGGCGCCAAGTATCCGGATACACCGTTAGAGACTGAGCTAGATTTTAGACTGGGCCCCGGCCAAGTTGGGTCTTAGCACGATAAGATTGACACCTTAACCCAGCTCAGTTGCTCAGCGCCGTGTTTTAGCCTAGCCCATCCAGTCAAAGACACAGATGAGCTAGTTGAGGTAACACGAACACCTGTTCACAACGATGTGAAATTTGGTACAAAGGTAATCTAGATATCTGGATTTGAGTAATGTTAAGTTGCCTGGCATCTAATTTATTCGAAATAATCGTTTGATTTTGAATTGCATTGAGATTTTTCAAGTTTATTTTAGGAATCTTAGTTAATTTGAGATTTTTGGCAATATTCTGGAACTCTAAGGTTATATAATTATTCGAGTCTATTCGGAGCTTTTGCTTGAAATTTACAAAACTTAGGTGTTGCATGTTGCTATATAGAATTAGTGTTTAGAAATTTTGATATTTTGTACGATTTTCGTGGATTTCGAGGAGTTCAATATTCGAAATTTTATGGACTTCGATATTGTTCGAGATTTTCACTATTGTTCGAGTTTAGCTTGGCAGTACAATTATCGTATACTATAGAAAAGGGAATTTCGAAATTTAAGATTTTGGGTTTTACCTGTAATATACCATCGCAAACTATCGAATTGAACATTTTTTTTAGGACGGCAAAAAATATTCGAAAATGCGTATAGCTTTGAAACTTTACCAGAACCCTTATATATGATTCTATGAAAGCTAAACAATTTGCCAATTGCCACTGTGACATGCCCAATGCTAGAGCTAAGTAGGTAGCGAATATGGGAAAATACTTTTTGCACATTCTATAGTTTGCGATGGTAGCGACGATATTTCCAGATTTAAATAGAGTTGAGTAGTTTGCGTGGTCTTGTCAGATTATTCGAGATTTTTGGTGATCTATTGATTTTTCAATATTATTCTAGGATTTTAAGTTTATCCGAGTTTTTCTGGAATATTCAAAATTTTTGGAGAATATCGAGATTATTCTAGAATTCTAATTTTATGCGAGCTTTTCGAGATTACTCGAGTTTCTCGATATTCGTTAAAATTTGCAAGGAGTTTAGTTTCATCTTGTTAGAGAATTAAGGTTTTCAAGGTTTGCACAGCGTTCGAGTACATGAAGAAACAGTTAAGATAAGTTTGGAGTATGCCGAGTTATATGTAAATGTTAGTTTTTCGTAAATATCTGAGATTTTTCGAGATCCTCGATATAATTTTGGATTAATCCATATTAAGGATTCGAGCGATATTTGGCTAGATTGGTTTCGAGATTATTCGATACTTTCGAGATTATTGAATGTTTTTTCGGTAATATTGAAAATTGTTCGAAGCTGCTTGATTGTTTACATCATCTCTCTTGGTACATTGGCGTTGTTTCAACTAAAGGAACAACAAACAGGTGTTTTCACAATTTGCATAATTTTCTATTTGATAAAAGCGACAATGAGGTACTAACTTTTGCACATTCTGAATGTGAAGACACTCTAAATGAATAATCAAAAACAAATTCCCTTCAAGGTGACGACGCTTTGGAGAAAACGTATGATTATTGAGGAATACGAAAGCGTTAGGAATAGGAAAGCCAGTCTTGTTAATCTGTCCATAATATCCAGTTCATTTATAGCAAGGAGCTTCATAAAACGTATATCTAAAGTTCTTCACAAAAGATTTGTTAGCTGACAATTTGGAGAATTTTTAATTCTGATGGACTATACATTTTTGTTCAAACACTTTCTTGATTTTCTGATTTATAATTGGTGAATTGAGTTTATGGTGCGTGATTTAATTTAAAATTAAAAACAATGTTATATAAATGTTACATTCAATTATAATAATTTGTTTTTATTAGTACAGTAGATATTTGAAATAATAAATACTAATTTATATACCTAAACAGTGTTTTAACATGCTGTTTAACAGATTATTAACTTTAATATGTAACGAAATGTTATTTTACTTACAGCACGTTAGAAAATGTTAAGTTAACGCACGGTTGAGTGTTGACATCTTAAACTGTATTTACGGTTAATTTTGTTTTAGATAAATAGGTTTCTTGCTTGTGCTATTAATCAATGGCTGGTTTGCCGCTGTTTCAATTGTAAATGGTTAAATTAAAACGCTTGCATCCTTAAATTTCTTCTAATTCATGTCTTCATTAATTACACAAATATTTAAAATGGTTCAACCCTTAATGGAAACACCTAATGGGTTTGTGATAATAAGTAATCAGGTAGCTTCGGCTCTTTTGTTGTTGAATCTAACAAGAAGCATGATCGTTCTTCGTAAAGAATTAAAGAACAAAGGAAAATTTAATTTAAAACACACCGCGACATTTTTTTGATTCGATAAATCATTAATCGTGTCCACACAGAAGAAAGATTCGAGTTGTCGCAATGTTAAACTTTTGTATAAGGAAAATTAGCTGGAAAGATATACTATCGCCACCAATATTTTTTGCATCAAGCTCAACATGTCAGTAATTGGACTGAACCCTCTAAACCATCCCCGAACCATGTTCCGTTGTCCTCCCGAAACACTACCTTGCAAAACTTTCTAATTAATTGCAGCATTTTACACATTGATTGATTTTCACTACAAGAAATTGATGCATATTAAAGAGCTTTATTAGCCACTTTTCGCCAGCACTACTGCTAAAAAAAATATTTTTCATGAGGTTCGGCCACAAATGCGATCAATTGGCATTTTCAAGTTTCAATTTGTGACGGCGGACAAACAAAACCATTGGAATAATGAAAATCGTGTCGTAGCGCTAATAGTGGCTCTCAAAGGTGAAGCAGCAGATGCTTTACAAACTATTCCGGAACATATTCCAGAACAAGAGGGCAATAATTATTTTTAAATTATGAAGGCGGATCGGAAGTACCGCAGTGGCCACAAGCGGGAAATCTATCGCATGGAACTAAAAAGCCACTACCAAAAGGGAGGAGAATCGCTACAGGAAATTTCATCAGCTATTAAGCGACTAGCACTTACAACTACGTCGGCCGGTTATACGGAAAGGCTTAAATTGACGCATTCATTGATGGCAACTTTTTCCGAAATCGTTGCTTTTGCGTTGATGAACGAGACTGCTTAGACCATCATCAGACCTTCATTATTTAGACGCCAAACGGATATAGTTACCAACGTGAACATCGGGCGGACGAGACCGAGATCCGGAAGCGGTAGGCTTAGGTGTTGGGAATGTGACCGGTTGGGTAACATCTCAAAGGATTATCGGAAAACATCATAATGACGGGGAAGATCGGCGCCTTTTATGCAACAAAAATCAGGCAGGGAACAGATGAACGTCGAACGGTTGGGACAAAAATCAGCGAGCTAAGATGTTAGGTATGTAACAAGATTGGCCACGTCTCACGACATTGCTGGGAAGCAAGAGAGAAACCGTAAGGATCGGCAACTTCTATGCAAAGAGTACCCAGAAGAGAGCAGGTATCGGATGAATGAATGGCAATAGCCGCTAAGGTGGAAAGATTACAAGTCAGTTTGAAAATCAGAACATGTCTTCATCGTCTAGTTGCCCCATAATATACATCCCTGTTACGCATAACAATCAAGGGAGATGTAAATGGACGGAAGCGTATCATTACGCTGGATATTGATTTCCGCCAGCCAAAGGTGAAAGATTTACGGAAAGGCGAGTGAAATGGAACCGCGTTTCACAATGGAATAAGGAGGTTGCAGTTTCGCAACCTACATGGACGGCATCCTACAGGACAAGGAAAGGCTTTCCCTAAACAGAGGAGGTGATTTGAGTTCTGTTGAGGAAGAACAGGCTTAGGTGAGGAGTTATGTTACAGTGACACCTAGGGTATAATAGAATAAGTTATTTAATAGCGAAAAGATTACTGTACTAAATTGGAATTTTCCATGATAAAACTGTTCCAACTGTTTCTAGACTATTCTTACTGGAAAAGTCATGAAAGAAATCGAATTGGATTATTAGTATTTGGAATAGTGTAAAGATTAAAAAGTGAATTAAAAAGTGATTTAAAAAGTGAATTAGTGCGATATAAAAATTATAAGTGATCAATAAATTGTGCGAAAATTATAATAAGTAATTTTGTGAGTTTTTAAATTAATAAATTGTGTTGTAATAATTTTTTTGTGCTCAATAAATAAATTCATTTGTGATTAATTGAAGTAACAAGGGAAAAACGTAACAATACTTCACACGTCATTTGTCACACATTCTGGAACATTCTAGAACATTCTCAAACCTTCTGGAAGATTTTATAACATTCTGGAACATTCTACAACATTTTAGAATATTTTGCAACATCCTTTATGGAACATTCTAGAACATTCTTGGAACATTTTGAACCCTTCTAGAACGATCTAGAGAATAAGAAGTCGCTTCGATGGTCCAGAACCAGAGATAAAAAATATACATTCCGTTGCAACTTCGTGAATGTATTTTCGTTTTTTTTCTCTTTAAAACTTTGCGTATTGTATTCTACTTTTTATAAAAACATCACAAATACTAAGGAATAATTTTTGAATTTCATTATACTGAATGTTCTTATTTGAGCTTCGTGTTTCAATTTTTTTTTAAATACAGTATTATGTTTTTTCTATTCTTGTATTTCGTTTTGCATTATAAATGTATTATGAACAAAGACCAAAATTTAAATACTTTACAGAATGAATTAACAATTTACATATTCAAAAATTTTTGTATTATGATTTTACTTATTCGCCACGTGATGAATTTGGGATTTTTCGATTCATGAATTTCAAAATCGTAAATACAGTATTTCAAAGAACGAATATTCAGTATAATAAACGTATGAAGAATGCAATGAAGCTAAAATAAAAGTACGAACTCCATCGTTATCTTAGTTATTTATATTTTATATTTTTATAATATTTAGGTGCGTAAGTACACCTTTTGGGGTAAGGTTGGTTAAATGGCCAAAAATATAATTAAATGACTCAGTTCATTTATCTTCGCTCCCAAAACCATCTAATGTACAATATTAATTTGTTTTTACTGCCAAAACTTTATATATGGCCGAGTATGATGAAACTGGTCTATTTCTCAACCGACTATGATGAAATTTGACACGTACGTTGGAAATGGTATTCTTTAATGATTTTTACATGAAGTGATGATGGCCAATTAGGACAGAACTTATCTATTTTTCAACGGATTTCAGTGAAATTTGACATATGCGATAGAAATGGGATTCTAAAATGATTTTTAGATGAAGTTCTGGAATATGGGAAAATATGATGGGACTTGCCTATTCCTTAACCGATTACGATGAAATTTGACATGTGCATTGAAAATTGTATTCTTAAATTATTTCTAGATGAAGTTCTGAAATATGGTCAGGTATGAACTTACATTTTTATCAAGCGGTTATGATGAAATTCAGTTTTTACGCTGGAAGTGGGATTCTATGATTATCTTTAGATGAAATTCTGGAATATGGCCAATTATGATGGAACTTATCTATTTCTTATATTTTAACGGAATTTAGTAGAATTTCACATTTGCGATGGAAATGGGATTCTGAAAAGATTTTTATATAAAGTTCTGGAATATGGCTAATTAGGGTGGAACTTGAATATTGATGAAATTCGAGATTTGCGATTGAAATGAGATTCTAAAGAGATATTTTTAATCCGAGGCTCTACACTATCGTTAGTAGTTCCAATTCTGCTGCGCGTGTGCTACAACACAATATGTTTTTAAACATTGCAAAATATACACTCGGACAGCCAATACTCAGAAAACATAACCGTAAGTTTACACGAAAGATTGGCGAAAAAAGTTCCTAACTTTACTTCAATGTTATAATGCTGATAATATCGATCGTTTAGCAATTGAAATAGTATGCTTAGGCTGCCTCAAAGAAACATTAACGGCTGCATCATTCACCGAAACCGCAATGGACAACATTATAAAAGTCATTTTGACCTATTTCTCAGAACCTCATCCAAAATAAATTTTTGGGGGACATTTCCTTGTGTTCGGAAACGTTCAACATAGGTTAAATGTAGCTCAATATAGGTTAAATGTAGCTAAGTTATATCTTAATTGACCATATTCCAGAATTTCATCTTAAAATCATTTAAGAATACCGTTTCCACAATATTCCAGAGCTTCATACAAAAATCATTTTAGAATTCCATTTCCATGGCGGATGTCAAATTTCACTAAAATCGGATAAGAAATATCCATGTTAAATCCTATTTGAACATATTTCAGAACTCCATCTAAAAATGATTTTTAACCCCATTTCCAAACAACATGTCGAATTTCACGATAATCGGTTTAAGAATAGGCAAGTTAAATCATATTTGTCCATATTCCAGAACTAAAAATCATTTTAGAATCCCATTTTCAAAGCATAGGTTCCTTGATCATAATCGGTTCAGGAATAGGAAAGTTCCATCATATTTGGCGATATTCCAGAACTTCATCTAAAAATCATTTTAGAATAACATTGCCAAATTCCACTGAAATCCGTTGAGAAATAAATAAAGTTCCATCATAATTGGCCATATTCCAGAATTTCATCTAAAGATAATCATAGAATCCCACTTCCAGCGTAAAAATCGAATTTCATCATAATCGGTTGATAAAAATGTAAGTTCATACCTGACCATATTTCAGAACTTCATCTAAAATCATTTTAGAATCCCATTTTCAACCCACATGTCGCATTTCATCATAATAGGTTCAGGAATAGGCAAGTCCCATCATATTTGGCCATATTCCAAAACTTCATCTAAAATCATTTTAGAATCCCATTTCCAACGCACATTTCGCAATGCATCATAATCGGTTACGGAATAGGCAAGTTCCATCATATTTTGCCATATTCCAGAACTTCATCTAAACATCATTTTAGAATCCCATTTCTATCGCATATGCCAAATTTCACTGAAATCCGTTGAGAAACAGATAAGTTCCGTCCTAATTGGCCATCATCACTTCATGTAAAAATCATTAAACAATACCATTTCCAACGCACGTGTCAAATTTCATCATAGTCGGTTGAGAAATAGACCAGTTTCATCATACTCGGCCATATATAAAGTTTTGGCAGTAAAAACAAATTAATATTGTACATTAGATGGTTTTGGGAGCGAAGATAAATGAACTGAGTCATTTAATTATATTTTTGGCCATTTAACCAACCTTACCCCAAAAGGTGTACTTACGCACCTAAATATTATAAAAATATAAAATATAAATAACTAAGATAACGATGGAGTTCGTACTTTTATTTTAGCTTCATTGCATTCTTCATACGTTTATTATACTGAATATTCGTTCTTTGAAATACTGTATTTACGATTTTGAAATTCATGAATCGAAAAATCCCAAATTCATCACGTGGCGAATAAGTAAAATCATAATACAAAAATTTTTGAATATGTAAATTGTTAATTCATTCTGTAAAGTATTTAAATTTTGGTCTTTGTTCATAATACATTTATAATGCAAAACGAAATACAAGAATAGAAAAAACGAAATACTGTATTTAAAAAAAATAAAAACACGAAGCTCAAATAAGAACATTCAGTATAATGAAATTCCAAATTCGTCACGTTGCGAATATGTATATTCATAATACAAAATTTTTTGTATTTTGTGTTTTTTCAATTTCGTTATACGAATATTCGTTCATTTTTGAATGTAAGGATTTTTAATACATTCTGTATAGTATATGTATTTGATCTCTGTCCAGAACCGTCTGAACCATTCTCTAACATTCCGGAACCGGGAGTCCTTTTAAAGGTCCAGAACCTTCTGGGATATTCTAGAATATTCTCGAACAACTTTTAACATTCTAGAACATTCTGGAACATTCTAGAGCATTCTTAAACATTCGCCAGCCTTTTGGGAGATTCTTTAACATTCTGGAAATTTCTAGAACATTCTCGAACCTGCTGGAAGATGCTATGACATTCTGGAACATTCTCAAAAATTCTGGAACGTTCTAGAACATTCTGTCTGGAACATTCCAGAAGATTCTGGGAACATTCTGGAATCTTCTAGAATATTCAGGAACATACTGCCCAGTCTTTGGCCACTTCGACACTCGATTCCCAAATGCTTCACCGACTTCCCATAAGAAGTCCATTGGTGCGATGCTCTTTTGTAACACCCATATCTCTGAACCCAACCCCTAAATTTCCAAACTGAAACCTTCTTCATGAATGAGGGATGGAAAGCTACCATATCATATAACCCCATGGGTCGGCGGCACACACGGATAAACCACGCTTACATTTATTATTTATGTATATTGACTTTAAATTTTAACTTTGTTTCATAATCTATGTATTAGTGATTATTATTTTATATGACATCATCATAAATGTTAATGAGCATGGATTTCTTTACTTGAATAAATAAATAAAGTACAATATTATTCCAAGGAGGTTTTTAGTAATGCGAAACGTTTTTTCATAAAATTTTGAAATCATTCTTTTGTTTGGTTTCGAACGAAAGCTCAGCGTGGTCTCAAATAGTTTATGTAAAGTATATAACCGCCCCGCAATCGATGCGAGGCAGCGGGATGCTTACCAGTAAGGGCGAAAAATTACCGATTTTATTAATTAAAGAACACTTCGTTTCAATAACGTGAATAATCGAACTGGACTGACCTAAATAACTGGTGTAAAAAGTTAAATGTTATCAGTATTGAGATTAAAAATATGTGACGCCAACGTGAGTGGGGCGTTCAGGCATATGGTACGAAGTAGCCCCTTTTGTACAATTGCAATTTATAACATTGTAACGATTGTCGTTGTGCAGTTATTTACGAGAAAGGAAGAAAAAAGTAGGGGACCCTCTCCACTATGGGCTAGAGCGTTTAAACGTTGAAAATTAACCGCTTGACAAACATAAAGATTGAAGAGAAGATATGATTTGAGTAGCTGTGCTGAAATTTTGACCGTAAAGTGTGTTTAAATTTATTGTTACGTTAATCCTCCTCTTGTCGAAGAATCTGTTGGGAATGAACTTATGTTCAAAATACAGTGACGGATTAAGGAAAATTCTGTTCGATATTTTGGATCAGACTAAACATTGCAAAGTAACCTAGTTTGCAGTATATGGTTGAAGATAACTTTTATTAGCATACAAACACGTTGATGCAGGTTTCAAAAGGCAAGAGAATTGTTTATTGTCAAAAATCTATATGCACCAAAAAAAAAACCTAAATCATAAAGAGACATCTATTTAGAAGTACGGTAACTATATAGGGATTTTCAATTTCAACACCTCCACTAAATCCTCATGGCTGTTTGTTTGACTCCATTTTCTTTACATAAAAACCAAATCTTTTCAGCAGGTACCGGTTTCGTAAGGTAATCTGCTAACATAAGATCGGTTTTGATGTATTCAAACTTGTGCTTCACACACTTTCTCTCTGATAAAATGACGATGCACTTCTATTTGCTTAATCTATTAACAGACGATTTCATCCTGAGTTGAATATCTCCCTTGTTGCCCGCCAGTCTATTGAATCAGCTGCCCATTCAGCATCACAATATCCTTGCAATACACTTCCACCATTACTGTGATAAGTTAACTTGTAAAACTCTTCAGTCCCCCTCAGGTATCTTAAGATGCGCTTTACCAATGTAGTATTCCAGGTGTTTGATTAAATCTCTTATTCGGGGAAATGCTTTGTCAATTTTTGATTCACATCAATTGGTGTTTTTGTAGGATTGGCTACACCGATATCTTTCATCTTGAATCCATCTTGAAGACATCGTTGGAAAAAATTGAAAGATCGTCAACGTATGCCGCAGCAACTATAATGCTCCTTTCGTTGACTTGATAATAAATGCATTGATTTACTTTAAAACTCCACTTATCTTCTAATTTAAGATGTGATTGCCCTGCTTGATCCCGTACAAAGATTTTTTTAAGCGACATACAACAATATAAATCTCGTCTTTTAGTGCGCCCTGCAAAAAATCCATTATCGCATCCATCTGGTCATTTAGTAAGTTATGCGTCACAGCGATGGAGATAAAAAAAAACGAATTGAGGCATAACGTACCAACGGAGAAAACGTCTCCTCCATTCCTTAACGTTGCGCATATTCCTTCTCAACCAAACGCGCCTTATTATGGTATATCTAAATTTTTTGGATAGAGTTGGTATTGAAGGAAGTTAATAGACCAAGATCTACAAATTTGCCGAACAATTTAATAAAAATTGTTCTTCTTATTCTGGATCAATCTAATGGGGATTCGATTGTCTCCGTGCCAGCTGTCTCTATTTCGAACCAATCTGATGGAGATTCAGCAAAAACTTTTCATCGATTGCAACTGAAGCTGCATTTTTGGATATTCAAGCATCTGTTTCAAATTTAAATCAACGTAGTGGTGAGCTTCGGACTGTACCTATTGTTCGGAGAAAGTACTTATATGTAAGCTGATTCTATCCAGATACTACCGTTGAATCTATTATTAATTACGTGCTTCTCACTGACGCCAAAAGGTTATCTTCCAACCAAGCTGGGAATTATGGATGATTGTTTCGACATATTGAGAGTTGCAGATTTTTGGCCATCGGGTGTCCTAGTGTGGGAGTTTAGAGATCACCGTTGCTCAAAAAACGGGAGAAGTGTGCGATTACAGGAAGGCCTCTAATCAACTGTAGTGCAAAAATAATTAATAGTTCAATTTAATTCTTGGCTTGATGTCAATGGTACCAATAATCTTACCAACAATTTATTTTTTATTTTTTTTATTGTAGTGGTATGCGGTCGAAATCAAAAGATTTTTATCTAGGTCTGTTGGAGGGATCCGTTCAACATGGCATATTTCAAAACGACATATGGTATACTACGGTATATTTCAAAACGGCATATGGTACACTACGGCATAAGATGCACTATGGCATATTTTAAAATGGCAAGTTTTTGTATGGCATACGGTACACTATGGTTTACGAAATATAAGGTACACGAACGCATATTTCATTATGGCACATGGTACAATATGGCACATTCTAAAACTTGGCTATTTCCTAGCCGATTATGATGAAATTCAGCATATATGTACGATGGAAATGGGATGCTAATACTGATTTTAAATGAAGTTCTAGAATATGGTCAATTTTGAAGGAACTTGGCTGTTTCCAACATGATGATAAAATTCGACAGTTGTTGAGTAGTTTAAATCATTGACGTCTACATTTTTTGCTGCCAAAATGGCTCTTTCTTCCAACCACACATGATTATGTATTGTGTGCGTACATCGGGAATATGCGGTCAATGAGAGCATTTTGCGAATCAACGATTGTGCAGAAATTAGTGGGAAATTTTATGCATCCAGTATTTTCATAAACAGCAACTTTTCCATCGCCGATAGTGGCGATGATTTCAAGGAAGCGTTGATCTCATCAGCGTACGTTGAACGTTGAATGACGGGAAGTGCTTGTCCTGAAATCATCTGAAAGGAGTAACAGAGTGCCGCCGAATAGTTTGTCGTTGTTTTTTACATCTTTCAGTGTTCTATTCAACGCCTCAAGAGACTGTTTGTGTGCCATAGTGCATTTATCCCAGATGATAATTTTGCATTGTTTCAGCACTGTGCCCTTGGACGATTGTTATTTTATGTTGCACACTGCGTCTGTGTTATTTTGAATATTCAGTGGCAACTTAAATGCTGAATGAGTTGTTCTGCCTCCATCCAATAAAGTTGCTGCAATGTCAGATGATGCAACGGCCAATGCGATGCCATTACTTGATCGTATTTCGGCGAGAATTAGCGAAATGAGAAATGTTTTGCCAGTTCCACCTGGTGCATCCAAAAAAAAAGAATTCACCTTGTTCCGCCGAAACTGCCAGCATAATGCGATTGTAAATGATTTTTTGTTCATGAGTCAGTAGTACATTTCTGTAGTATCGTACTGCAGTTCACGATTCATTTCGGTCTACATTAAATCAGATGCACTTCGATTTGGCGAACTCTTGCCGAAATGACTGAGTGGTAAATTGGCAATGAAAGCGCAAAGATCCTCGATAGCAATCAATGCTTCATTGTACATAGCGTCGCTGAATGTAATCGTTAGATCGTTGCACCGTGTACGAATTCGATGCAATATATCGTCAGTCATTGAATCTTTATGCTTATCCCACAACGTGTCTGCTCTTCCCAGGAAACATATAGCATATAGCAAGCATATCGTCCTAGTGATTGTCGTCTTCGAGCAAGCCGAGTGCAAGGCATGTATCTTTATATATTGGATACTGTTGTCCATTCACTTTGCATATATCTTGAAATAACAATGGGCCAGTGACATTAATCAACAACAGGCGCAGATCGAAGCACTCAATCTGCCTTGTAGTGACTGTATATACTCGGCCCAAAGTGTTTGATTTGAATAGGCCGAGGCACGCATCAATTGGTGTACCATTTTTTTGTTTGATTCCATGTGAAATAGCGTGGTACTTCAGAATAGAGTAGTGTTCGTGCAAAGGCACTGAAAGTATCCGCACGATTACACAATTCGGAAAATTCCGTGAGTGTAGTTTTTGGTGCATTTATGGCACGCTCAATTGCTGTCTCGTTGGTGAAAAATACGTGCTGGCCGTTTTCAAGATGGACGGCTTAATGAATAACTGCTGGGTCCCGTTCATGAATTTGGAAACCAAATATACGCCAGACAGCTTCATTGGATCTGATGTATCGGTCAATTTGGTAGCGCATTATTTCGTCGTTGTCATTCAATCGAGGAGCATTCACATCGATATTTTGAATTTGAAACACAGCCATATCACTGCCTTTATTCACATACTTGCAAATGTATATTATGCTCTTCACCGAACTGCAGTACTCAACGTTAATATCAGCATTGAGTGTTTTGCTCAGCAGAGGCGAATATGGTACCACCCAACGATTGTCAATGTCAATGTCTGCGTTATTGATATTTAGCGTAAATGGTTGTCCACCATTATCAGTATTTTTTCGACGATATATTGGATATCCGTCAACATTTGTGATCGTGTCGTTGGTGAAATCTTTAGGCAAACGCCATGCCCATCTGCCATGCAAGGCGATAAACGGTTCAGATCACCGCATGGGCCATTCATGTTTGTAGTAGCAATATCGAACAGTAGTTGATCAGCAGATGGATCTGGAATTTTCGCTGAAATTACAGTATCGATTTCCTCAGGGCGTATTTTGTGGACTAACCAAATCAAAATGAGGTAATCCTCGCTTTTGCCATTCAACCGAATACATCCAGCCACGTGTGGAACCGAATACGTGTAATTTTGTAATGAAGCTCATTAAAGACTTAAATTTTTGTTTGAACGCACGTACTGTAATGCCATGACGATGTATTGCATTTTGGCCTGGCAATAGCAAAGATGTAATCTCCTGCCACTTTGGATTACATATAAACGTGATAAAATAAACACGGTGAACGTACTCGCGCATGAAAGTCAAAGCATCCTGTATGTATTCTTGCATATGACGTGGACTGCCTACGATGATGGTAGAATGATAGAGTTACCAATTTCGGAGGTGTCGGCGTCGCTCATGATAGCGTCTCGCAAGTGAACGTTGATTGTGTCTTAGGAATCGCAGTCGTTCGCTCTCTACCTTTGCGTACATTTCGACCATAAATTGTTGGCACGGATTGTCCAGACCGTTTTAAAATTTCACAATGAGCTATACCCCCACAAAGAAAATCGTGCATGATATCGCATGTTACATTATCTACGACATTAAACGATTTAATAAATTTAAAAATACAATTTTCTTTTATACCTGTCTCGAAAACGTTAACCATATCTACTGCGGCATTGTAATTCTGGTCGTTTCTAAATTTCGATGAATCCTCGACTACTTGGGTTCGCAAAGTAGCTGTATCTATGTTGCAAATTCTACAACAATGATTGGCCGAAAAAAGATTTCACAAATCCCAAAATAGAATTCATACCTAAATAATCTCCCGTTATTGCTGCTAATATTAAATAAACATGAACGCTTCCTTTGCTCGTTTCAACTAATATACCATCTTCTTCTAGTTCTTTTAGAACATGTATCAGGGGCATAAAATTAGAATCATTTCCATGAATTATATCGCTAGATTTAGTAACACAACAGGTATTTATATTTTCTAACTTAGAAATTTTATAATCTTCTAATAACGGAAAGCTTACACTGAAAAAAAATCCTGCATCATTGTAGACAAAAACTGCATTAATAGTAAGAAAATTCGTTAAAACTGAGCCGATACGACTCTTCATTAATAGAATGAAAATCATTCGATTCATATAAGATACGAAAAACGTTATAATTTTAATGCAGCTAATACCATTTGTGGATGAATATGTTCTTATTATTAACGTAAGAAATAAAAGATAAGATGAAATTTTTATAATATTAATGAAATGGTAAATCACATTAACGAATAAATTCATATATTTAAGTAAGAAATTCGCAGTGGTTATGAATAATTCACAAATATGATGATTGTTTTCATAAATATATTGAAAATAATTCATAAAATGCAGGAACGGGTTCATAATTGATAATCAAAATTACATAATATTTATATTTAGTGATTCATAGTAAGAATGAAAATTTTTGTGTTGTTTGATGACCAAATTCGTAAAATCTGAACAGCACAGTTGTAAAGAAATAAAAAACTTAAAATTTCGTTTTGTAATTCCTTTAATTTTTTTGATTTATTATATTTGTTCTTAAAAATGCAGTCAATTTAATTTCATAAAAATAAACTTTAATTTTAAAATAAATATAAATAATAATTAAAAAATATAATAGGATTAATAAACGCCGTTACGTTCGAAATTGTTGATTTCTCCATTTTCCTTTTGAAATTCGATACAATCCCATGTAGGTACTTTTATTTGCTTATGTTTGTTACCTGATATGATCCAAATATAGGTACTCCAAAAGCGAGTTTAATTCATGATTTTCTCCAAGTATTGCTGAAATATCTTGATTTGCAGGATCGGCAAAATTTGGAATAGTAAACATTTTCTTACAGGCACACTATAATAAAGCAGAGGTATTACTAACACAATAATAAATCACATAAATTATAAATTTACACATTATTTATACAATGAATTTTAGGGTTTTTCACACAAAAGTGTTTTCGTTTTAATTTCACGGAATAATAATTAATTATCGATCACAAAAGCGATGATTTTATTTAAGTTCTTATTAAAACGAAAACACGGACATAAAATGCCATATTTACCTGATTTCCTGATACACACAAAAATTATTTTAATTTCTCACGATTTTTCAAACTATGTAAATGGTCCTTTCAAGCCGCACGATAATAGTTAATAATAAAGCGTATGCAATTTATTTACTTTCGTTGTCCCAATCATGATTCATAAATATTATGAACTGTTCATAAATATGTTTTTTTAAATAAAATCATGCAAGTTTCACTAATACGCAAACAACATGTGAATGTATTATACGTATAGTACAATAAATTGAACCATTTTTTAGTTTATGAACTGTGATTCGTACTATTAACGCACAAATTTTCATGAATTTTTCTAAATTTTTTTTTTTTTTTAGGTAAATATAGTAATTTTTACATTAATAGTACGAATTATGGTTAATGTGTACTAAAAACAAAACGAGACTGAATAAATTATAATATTGCATCGAATTACTTTAATTAAGAATTATTATTATAATAGAAACTAGCGCAATCTGTTGGAATAGGTTTTATTTGCTACTTAGTTTTCCAAAATAGTAGAAACATAAAGGAATAGGCGAAATTTTCAACGCCTAATAGAATAGAACGATTTTGCTTCTAAGTAAAGGGCTAACCAGCGAATCAGTAAGAATCCTTAAAGAATTTGACGAAATTATTTCCTTACAGAATATTTGACATATCGGCCACCGAATTCGTAGCAACTGACAAATACAGTATTAAAATTGTAATGTGATTAGGAAAATTTATTATTTTTAAGAAAAGAGTGCTGTGAAAATTTTGATGTATTCTGACATACCATATCCTTCAGTTTGCGCGTTAATTTTCGCTCTGTCAAGTGACGGCTGAACTGAACGAAACGTTCTTAAAGATTCGCTGGTCAGTAACATGCACTTTCTGTATATCGCGTTCTTACTTAAAGTTGTTACTGACTCGCTGATTCCCCCATAATACTTGGAATAGAATCTTTTTGTTACCAAATGTAGTTTTTAATTATTATTTGCGAAGGAATAAAATGATTTTAGCACAATAAAGTTAGTTTAGATTGTAGATTTTAACCCATTGAACAAAACCCAATAATTATCTTAATTTTTTCGAAAAAAGTGGTAGACACCGGTTTGCTTCTTAACGACTCATATAAGCTGCGTATTTTTATTCGCTCCGGATAGCTGCTATCGAGAGCCGTCATATAAAATGTGGCTCCCGATAGCGCTCCGTATAAATAGGTAGAGCCAAATATTTTTTATATCAAATTTTTGCTAAACAATTGAACTAAAAATGGTAGTCTGATGTTAAATAAATGTAGTTTACCAATAAATAGCGCATCAAATTTAAATTTAGGTTTAGAAAAATGACGGCTGATCGGATAAAAAATACAGGTATAGTCTACCTATTGTCTACATTAAAATGTACACTTCGAAGAAGCTTCAAAAAAATTTTCAAGTTAAAATATTTAATAGTTTATTTATTATAACGGTTTTTGTTCGTGAGGTGCATATGATCTCTGTGTGCCGAGTACGTCATTCTGCAGAAGTGTGCCGAATAAGGGTTAAAATCGATTGTATAAGCATATAGAGTGAATATATTTAAAAAAATTAGTATGTAGGTTGGTCGGCGAAATAAATCTCGCATCAGGGCACCATAGAACCTTACGTCAACACTGATTATTCTGGGCTTTATAACCTAAACACATACGTAAAATGATTTAATGCTCATTCACAGATAAAAATAAATATACAAAAATTAAATTCATCTTCAGGTCCGTCAGGTTCAATAAATTTATCATCACTTTTCAATTTCAAGGTGTCAATAATACGCTTAGCTTATTAGTTTATTTGATAGTGTTTACAAAATGTTGTCCATGTTTGATGTCAATAACCTTGATTCTTGTTTTTTGTATAATTTTTTATTTTTTTTATTTTTTATGTTTTCAATAAAATTTATGATCAACAAAATAGTTTGCGTAAATAAATCAATTTCGGATGTATGCGTAACTCATCATTTCCATATTACGATCTTTAAAACATAGTGTATATAAATGGTTTTACTTCCGCACTTCTCACTAAATCGTGAACTTGATTTAATTGTGGAGAGAATCTTTAATCTATTTACTACGTTATTATACTTACACTGTTAAAATTGCGAAAAATTAGCCAATGTAATGAGACATCTGTAAACCAATTGCTGAAACGTAATTTCTTTTTTGTTTAACTTTTACTTTCAATTATTTTATTTTTTTCAATGTCATGTTCATAGTAAATATTTAAAAAGCACATGGTTATTTGAAATAAGAAACAAAAGGAGAAATTCTCATATTTTAAAATAAAGTGAGATAATTAATAAAAATGATATTTAAAAATGATTTTGTTTTAAAGTTTATTTATATAATGTAGTTGTTGGTTTTTTGTTTTTATTTAATATGTATTTCGATTTTACGATACGTTTATATACAAAAATATATTATTTGAATTTTTTTTTTTTTTTAATGCTAAAACATAATTTAATGAACATAATTTACACAAAATGGTAATTATTGTTGTATGTATTGTATATAGTTGAGTAATAAGAGAAAAGAAAATATGTTTAATGTTTATATAGAAACTTAGATTATCCATAACAAGGTAAAATGTATGTATATAAATTGTGTATGGATGAATGAAAAACTAACAGAAAAAAAACGGTTATTTGTTACACATAATTAAAAAAGAAATGCAAAAAAGTAATTGGATTAAACATGTAGTTTTGTTTTTATATATGTGGCATTAGAGGAGGATAACATTGTAAAATAATAAATAAATACTATTTATAATTTTTTTTTTTTTTTCATATAGTTTCTTCAGAAAAAAGCACCTTCACTATGAAGGTTTCAAAGTATTTTTTCGAAGGTATATTATACCTTATATGATAATTAATTTTACCAACACCCAAATATGTATACATTATGTATGTATTTATATATAAAATTACAATAATTTATATAAAAAAATCTTCTAATTCGGCATGGTTTAGTACTTAGTACTAAAACAAGACTTACATATATACTTATTTATTTAGCCAATATATTGTACGTTTTAGACAACAAAAGTAATTTAATATTATAATATAATAAATAGCCGCTAAACTTAACGAGTCTTAATTTAAATATGTTTTCGTATTTGTTATAAATTATTTAAGTGTTTAATTTAAACAGGTGGGACTGTGTGTCCAATTTTACGTGCTCGTGCGCCAAAACCTTTACTCCCATCCGGGCCAATTGGTGTACGTACAACACTTTCTGGATTCATATACGATCCGCTTGGTCGTCGCACAGGATTTACAATACCGCTGCAATTCGATTCCATCGATAATTTACGATCATAACCAGAATCGGTTGATATTTTACGCTCAAAACCGCCGCATCCCGAATCATTCGATATTTTGCGATTATAATTGTATTGTTCGCCGCTAGATAATTTACGGATTAGCTCAAAACCGGACGAGCTAATTTTACGTGGACCCTCAAATGATATTTTACGTTCAAAATTGCCTGGAATTATAACTTGGCTCGAATCGTTCGATAGGCGACGATTTATATCGCTCCCAGTCGATATTTTGCGATGATCCATATTGCAGTAGGATAAACGGCGATAGTTGCTGCCTTCGTTGCTGCATTGTGAATAACGGCGTATGGCACCACAATGGCATATATATTCAGAACAATTTGATGAGCGACGTGACGATAAATCAGAACAGTTAGATGTTCGCCGTGAACTGTTGTCACTGCATGATGACGTGCGGCGTGACATTGCATCAGAGCAACTGGAATATCCTTCCGAGCAGTTTGAATATTTGCGTGATGATGCCTCTGAACAGTTACTGTTGCGACGGATATGATTGTGTTGTTCCATGTGGTTTTCGAATGAAATTTTTCGGCATTGATGGATCGGTTGATTGAAATATCCTGGATTTGATTTCTTCAAGATATTACGAATATTATTTTGGTCGATGATATTTCGATGAACATGTCCAACACCACCACCACCACCACCACCGCCGCGACTTCTTTCTGCATCATGTTCCGAATATTTATAATTCTCAATCATTTTGGTGACAGATTGTTTTTTGCCCGTCTTCTTTTTGGTCGCCACCATTTCGAATACTTGTATATCGGCGCTTAAACTTTGCGCCTCTCGTGCCGATTGTGATTCGACGAATTCAATAAGAGCACATTCTTTCTGCTGCAATTCTGGATATTTGTTGAAAAATTGTCGTACATCTGACGGTATTGTATGCCCCGGGCGTAATACCCGAACCAATTCGATTTCACCACATTTTGAGAAATAATCGGATGCTTTTTCAATAGTAAGCTTATCGAATGGTAAATCTGTGGCTACTATGGTTCGTGACGGCATCGTTTCATCGTAACTGGGTAGGGAATCGATTCGTCGTATTTTCGAACCGATTGAGTTCAACTCGATTTTATGACTTTTTTGCTTGATGGCATATCCAACAACGCGCCAATCTTTTGTTAATTGACGCACCCGTTTAAAACTTGAAACAAGCTTTAGACTAACAAATCCTTCTTTATTCCGTCGCACATGTTTAAGTAGAAATGCATCCTTTAGAATATTATCATTCGAAAAATAGAATTCAACTTGTTCGCATATTTTTTCGCACATATCATCATCCGGTATTTCAATTTCCTCCTCATTGATTAAACTCTCTTCGATTATTGTTTGATTTAAATTATTAGTGCCTCGCTCGAATTCATCACATCCCGAGTCTTTTCCATTCTCATGATCAGATGACGACGACAAATGATGATAGTCGGTTTTAAATTTGTGTGGTGAATTATTTTGAATGTCATACGATAATGAAAGGTCACTGTCGACCGAGCTCATTGAATCCTTTGTATCTGAATGTTTCATTGCAAATTTAAAATCATCTAAATCACCGATATATAAATTCTCTTGATGCTCGACCATTGTGTGATTGTCCATGATTAGCGGACTTAAAGCATCCAATTCCTCGTGCAATGGTATTTCACTCATATTATGATCGTCGTCATCATCAATGTCATTTGTATTATTACTATTACCGTTGTTGTTATGAAGTTGCTGATCATGTAAATTTTCTAATTTATTTGCATAATTTAAGATTGATGAACTTTCACTAAGCATAATTTTATTGTTGCTATCAACATTACTATCGTTATTATTATTAATATTATTATTATTAGTAGTAGTAGACATTTTTATGTACGTAAGTGTCCTTTAATTATTTATAAATTATTAAATAGTATATATCTTAAAAAATAAAATAGCACAGCCAATTATCACACTTCTTATTCTTATCAGTTTATTTATTAATATTCTTAAACATAAATTAAAAATGTTAACGTTAGGTATATGCTAACGTATTAAAACTTTCACAAAATTGAAATATAAAACATAAATCACTCAATCGGCAAATGTCTTTCTCTATAATAAACTTTTTTTTTTTTTTAACTGTAAAAAATACAATTTTCTTAGAGATTTTTTATTTATGTTTTTTTGTTATTTTTAATTTTTTTCTTTTTAATTTTGCCACGCAACTTGAAAACAATTCAACCAGAAAAATTCTTTACTTTCTTTTTTTTTTTTTTTGTTAACTCTGTTTTGTTTTGTGCAATAAAAGTTAATACAATAATTTCACTTTGAAAAGTTTCTCAAATCCAAAAATGAAAAAACCACATACAAAAACAATTTTTTTTTGAAAAACAACTGCCATTCGAATTTTTTTTTTTAAACTTTTGTTTAATTTTTTATTATTTAGTTGGATTTGGTAGGTTTGAACACCTAATTCCAGATGGAAGGCCTAGCTTCTTCCTTAATTCACGCTTTGTGTGTAATTAATATTCCGTTTTATAATATTAACTGTTATAAATAAAAAAAAAAAATTATTTTTTTTTTGTTTTAATTTATAAATAATTTTTTTTATTTATTTTCAACATCACTTCTTTCTCTCGCCAATTAAAAAAAAAAAAAAAAAAAAATGTATTTTTATATTTATTTCGTTAAATTAATTTTTTTTTTTTTTTATTAAGTTTTCACTTTAAGTAGGATATGGAGAGTTTGAAAAGAAAGACTGAAATAAATTCGTGAATTAATGCCGGTTATATAGTATTTTCTCCCACCACCCACCACTACTCTCTTAATTGAGAGCGTGTATAAAATATAAATATACACATGCGATGAAAAATTAAACACATCGCTCTCGTTGTGCTTTTTGAGTTGTGTTTCGTTTGTTTTTTTCCCTTCAGTTGTGTAGATAAATCGTTGTAAGTAATGTGTGTCTCAAGCTCAACTCTCAATACCAAATTGCATATTGCAGTACATACTTACGATTAAGATGAATAATAGTTTTTGCGTTTGGTTGTAGATATGTACATAAATGTTTGCTTTATCTTAAACGAAACGTTTAAATTAATTACATACACATGAGATTACTATTTTGTTTTACAGTTGTACTACTACAACATCAAACAGATGATATTTGATTTTTATAAGTTATTTTGATCACATGTGTGTGTATGTTATACGATGCTTATACATATGTGTTCGATATGTTTACGAACATGGGTATAATTTTATGAATGATCGCGTGAATTTGATGATATAATATTATTTTGATGGGTATTTAAATTACATTATTCTAGTTTATAACTTGATTAATAGTTTTTTTGTTGACAGTTTATCGTACGTAGTAGTATTATAATAAATTACTTTAATTGCTATTGTGTATACTTATTTGCGTGACCCTATTTTTATTATGGATAATTAATTTACAGATTTCTGTGAAAACTTGAAAACTGATAGCCAATTACGTTTAATAGTTACATTGGCCGTGAAATTTAAAAAGCGCAATTCAGATTTTCAATATCAACATTTAAAGTTTACGTTTACAATTAATTGCTTAAATGGGATTTGTTTTGCAGTCAAATTTGGAACAATTACAAAGATAATATAGGTAATAGTTTTAAAGAGGAGTGAGGAAGCGGTAGAAATTAAACATAATATGCACTCTATTTTTCAAACAGGAAATACAGCCACATACCAACTGTTAAAACCCTTTCAGCAAAACAGAAGAATAAAGGAAGGAGAACCTTTTTAAGCGTAGCCCTGGACAGAAAAAGGAAAATAAAGAAGAAAAATATAGTAAGGTTGTAGTGGGAAGATACCTAGGCGATCACGGACAACAAACCAGGAGTCAGCCTGTGAACTCAGAAAGGAGAACACAACAGGGTGAGATGCTGTTGGGGCTGGTTAAGGGCTCAAACAGAAGGTGCGAGATTAGCGGGAAATAATTATTAATTTATTTATTTGTCCACGACTAACGTATAATATACTCATTATACGTTTGTTTCTTCGATCATAATGATATCCTTTATTCACTGCTAGTTTATCTAGTAGTCCCTTCTTCCATTATTCACTACTACCAAATAAACATTTCATTTTTGAAATTTTATCTAGTTGTCTCTTGTCATTTTGATTATTATTAAACTGAGACGTCAAAATATCGACGGAAATTATTTTAGGTTTATTTGAAGGATTTGATAATAAAATACAATTTTTTTTCGGCCGTGGACAATAGTTATTTATGGTACTAGTGAGCAAAACGAGATATCCATGAGGGATAAGTTTGTACCACGAGGCGATAGCCGAGTGGGACATTATCCCGAGTGGATAATATCTCTTTGCTCTCGAGTGGCATACAACGTTTTATCCACTTTTTGTAGCATTGAATTTTGAAATAAATTTTATCATAGTGACCGTTCTTTAAATTGTCATGGTGTACTTTAATTTAACTACTTTTGGAATATAGTTTTTCATTCAATTTGGCTACGAATAATTTTCCAATGACTACTCAACATTTAGTTAGACAAAATAACAAATATAACTCACGTTACCGCTAGCAGCGTGCGTTATACAATAACAATGGGTTATTTTACATTTTCTTTATTTGAAATCAGCATAGTTATCGGGCTATTATATATCAAAAGTGGATAAAGTATCGTATTCTACTCGCATATAATGGCTGTGTTATATATTTTGGAAACCCCTAAATTATAAATATTTTGTATGCGAATTATTAATTGCAATTCCAAATTGTATCTACTCGAAACAAAAGCGATCTATTCCACTTTTCACGTTTCTGAAAAAACTGAGAAAAACTTTTAATTTTTAAATTACTTTGCAATTTGATTTTTTTATTAATTCATTGCCTTTATTAGATACCTCTAATCGGATTTTTAATTTAAAACTCTTAAAATATTAATTAATTTGGTTTGTATTTTAAAAATAATTTGGGAATAGATAGGGTTTGAATGTTACGCAATGGAATAGATTCATTTTGAAACTCGCTATAATGGAATAGGTACGTTTTGAAATTTTCGATTTGGAATAGACTCAGTTTGAAAAAAAAAAAGATTAAAGATTAGAAATATTTCAGTCTTTTATTTTGGTTTAAATTAAATTAATGATGAACATAAAGCCATTAGTTCAATAAAATAAAAATATTAAAATAATAAAAATAAAATAAATCTTCAAGTTTATAAAAATCACACACGTAGAGAATAATTTAATTATTCACAAAATCACATTATACTTAAAATATCAGTCCAATTAAATTGCAAATAAATTAAAAAACTAAAACTAAAAATTTAAACTCTAATTATATTTGATTCATCATGACTATGGCAGTTAATGACCTCATTATCTCCTTCCAAGTAAAGTTCATTATGATCTATTATCTCTTTATAAAATCGTAAATCATCCATTGCTTGCCATTCCGTTCCAAAATGTTTTTTTAGAAGTTGGTCAACATCATTAATTTTGGCTTCTTTTATTTTTACACCATTATTGAGTCTTATTACACTCATAGTCGCAATCGCAAGATTCTCCCCTCGTTTAACATTCGGTTTTGGGACTCCTATGCCCGATTTATAAAAAGGTTCGCCTCGTACTCCAACAATTGAGCCGTTTCTGTTTTTAGTTATAATAAACCGTTTGGATTCATTGAATTTGAAATGCCATTTTGATGTTGGTTTAAAAATTTTGCATATCTCAGTTTTGAAATCAAGTGCGGGACACTCATCACTTCCCAAGTTAATTAGGGTTCCATTTTCCTTATAAATGTCAAGGTAATCGTTGATGTAGATAATGGTTTCTTTTTTCCGGACGATCTTCTCAATTTGAGCAAAAACTCTATCTGGAGGAATATACGAATGACCTGGGACTGGAAAGACCAACTCAATCTTTAACACATTTGGTGGTGCTTTTTTGAGTAACCAATATTCGCACATTCCAACCATAATAGAATTTTTATTTTGTCCGCCGCATCCATCCGCCACTAAACGAACTATATGAATATTGTTTAAACCCGTATGGTTCCATCTGTGGTACACCGCAGACGCTATTTCGTTTGCTCCTTTAGCCTGACAATTCTCGGTCCAATAATATAAAAATACATTATTCAGCGTTAATGATGAATGCCCGTTACCAACCACCATTCCAAACAAATAAAGCTGACGACTATAGTATGCAGCTTGATCTGAGACTTTAGGCAAAACCATATTCTTTTGACAATCAAAAGAAATGGTCAGTAAACCGTCGACCTCGTCATTGAGCAGTGTAAAGAAAGCTTTGCTTCTGAGCTTATGAACCCGTGACATCGTAATCAGCTCCTGCTTTTTTTGGGCGTCGGTTTCAACTTTTAGTTGCTCCAAAAATCTAAGGCACGTCGAACATTTATCGGTCGCAGGCGTTTTAAAACCTAAATTAAAATTATTAATAAATATAAATCTAAAATAATTAGATTTTACGTAAATTTCTGGGTTTTCATTTTTAAATGCCTTCCACATTTTATTAATCGAGAGATCTCCGGATAAATATTGACGGTGCGCAATCTGGGCTCGACAGTAATGCATCTCAACAGTTTTATATTTTTTTATAAAATTAATAACAGCACAGTTTTTTATCCTCGTACTTCAAACTTTTCCTATCTCCTCCTCGTCGTTCTGATGGAATTTTTCCCGTATCAAAGTATATTTTGCATATAGTACGCACACGGGATTTTGTCACACCTAATATACCTAAATACGTATTTTGGCAAACTTTTATTAATTTTCTAGAACAGTTCTGAATATAGTAGTTGACCGAAAATGTTTTACGAGAACCTTGTTTTAGATTGCGGTTAGTTCTGTGAGGCTTGGCAATTTTCCAATGATTTAATATAAATGCGTTTTGAGCCAGCTTGGTCTTGTTCGAATAAAAGTTATTAGAGAACTCTATTGCATCGCAAGGTCTCAGTAGGTTGCATTTAAACTGACTATGTACACTGTGATTACATTTTTGCATTTCTGGTAAACATTTCCGTTTGTACCTGCAGATAAATTATTATATTTAATATTAAATTAACCTAAAAATATCCATTATGTATCTGAATTTTAGTCGCTTACTTCTCAATTTTTTCCAATGTTCTTTTTCGATTTGGAATGTTTATTTGTCTTTTACGAGGGTGGTCTGTAACTTGCGGCGATTCGATTGAATTCATTACTATATACGCACGACTCGTTTCTAATTGAAAACCAACAAAATACTGCGTTTTTATTGAATTTAATAAAACAGAGGACTTTTAAATACTTATTAGAAATTAAAAGATATTCTAGAAAACTAACCACTTTCTGTCGACAGATATGAGCAACTGATTTTTGTATGAACATTTTTTGACGTTTATCACAAGTTTCCCGCCAAATTTGGAATATATCGTTTTTGATTCTCATATTCGCAATTTATATTGGAATATAAGTTTTTTGGTTGTAAATTTCAATGTAATAGACTTGTTTTGTATCAGCAAATGTAATGGAATAGAACTATTTTGAACCGTAATGACGATTTCGTTCTCAATTTTCTCAGGAATAGAGTGAAAATATGAAATTTAGTTAAAGAAAGTAAATACAGTGTAACATATGGTAACACTATCAATCACTAACCTAAAATTTTTTAAAAGTGGAATAGATCGCTTTTGATTCTAATAGACACAATTATTGTAGATAGATGATATTGATGAGTAGATAAGAGAAGATTGTAACTTGTTTTTTGGCATGGACGGTCAGTGATACATACATGGATACGGGAACGTTAAAAACCGATAAAAGGTAAATGAGGTCCAGGCAGAAGAAGATCGTCAGTAATAGATTATATTAAAAATAAATAAGTAAACAATTAAATGTGTTGTGTAAATTATTTAATAAGAAAAAATACATAAAAGTGGCGACGAGGATGGGATAAAAAAAAAATAAAAATAAAATATTGCAAAACGGGAAATCATTCCTATAGTTAAAAATACAAAAACAAGCTAAAAGTGAAAAATAAAGCAGTGCAGTGCATAAAATGGTCGGAAAAATTGAGCAATATGTGGAAGGAACCAGCTGGTTGGCTTATGAAGATAGGCTTAATCAATTTTTTATCGCTAATAAAGTGGAAGACGATAAAAAAATGGCAACGTTCATTACGGTTATTGGTGCGGGCCTATACGAAACTCTTATGAAGCTAACAGTACCAAAATTACCTTCAGAAAAATCGTATGAGGAATGTATTTTACTGTTGAAAACATTTTTTTCAAAGAAAAGGAATATACGAACGGAACGCGCAAAATTTCATAGATCGAAACAAGAGGAAGGCGAAACGGTTTCAGAGTTTATTTTGAGGCTAAAATCTATGGTAGCTTCTTGCGATTTTGGAGGAGTGTTAGAAAGGAGAGATATCAAATATCGTGAATTAAAAGATATAATCATACAAGAAGCTTTGCTAGATCGTTTTGCCGTTGGTATTCGGAATACAAAAATTTTTCAAGCTTTATTAAATACAAAGGAAAACGAAGACAGTTTTGATGCCACAATTTGATGGCAACCACAAACAACAACTTTAACCAACAATTTCGTGGAAGATCTCCAAATCAATATCGATCATCGAGACATTATTACTCATATCATGGAAAAAATCGTAGTCCAAGTCCACGGTTCTACCAAAATAAAAGTATTAACAGCAAAAACAATCATAATTATCAAGCTACAATGAATCGATGCAAAACATGTGGAAGTTCTGGCAGACATAGGAATGAAAATTGTCCAGCGCGTAATTGGAAATGTTTTAGATGTAATCAAATTGGTCATACTTCAACCGTTTGTTGGAATAATTCGGATTCAAAACAACTGAAAATCATAAATAATATACCCTCGAAAAATAAACCAGTTTTAGTAAATTTCATTGTAGAAGGCAAAAACATATTTTTTGAAGTCGATACGGGTGAATCATCAACTGTATTATCTAAGGATGAGTACTTAAATAATTTTAGTAATTTGAAACTTGTAAATAATTCCGAAAATTTGTATAATGTTTCAGTTGACTGTATAGAGGTTGTGTGAACAATTACAGTCGGAGTTCAACGTTGTCATGAGGAGAAATTGCAGTATTAAAATATAACAGTAATAAATACGAAGAAAACTTATAATTCTCTTGTCGGACGCGATTGGCTGGATATTTTTTGGCCAAATTGGAGAAACACATTTTTTTCTGGAGTCGTTAATCTGGTAAGTGAGGATACGGGTATTGTTGGAGTGATTAAGGGATTGTTTCCTAAAATAATAGACCACAGTTTAGCTAGCCCAATTGAAGGTTATATGGCAGATATAGTGTTGATTGAAGATGCAATCCCGATTTTTCATGCGGCTTATTCAGTTGCGTACCGTCTCAAGGATAAAGTTGATGAGGAAATTAATCGTCTTGTCAAGCAAAATATTTTAATGCCAGTTCGCCATAGTAGATATGCAAGTCCGGTAGTGATAGTATCAAAAAAAGATGGTAAAATTCGACTATGCATAGATTGCAAGGTCACTATTAATCGGTTTGTTCTGACCGAGCACTATCCACTGCCTAAAATTGAGGATATTTCTACCTTTGTGAAGTTAGCACAAAATTCTATCCCCGAAAACACAATAATTTGCTTATGGCAATACATATAATAGTTTTTACTATAACGACATTTTTTGGATTAAGCTTAAATATTGAAAATAATAATAAATTAACAATAAAAAAATAATTAAAATCAAAAAATTTAGAAACAATAAATATTTTTAAAATTAAAATAAATAAAAATTAAATAATTACAAAATATGACGAAATATGTATTGATATTTAAAAATAAACAAAATATATTTTTTTTTTATAATATAGTATACATAATTCGCTCTCAGCCCCGAAATTGCTATCATGACAGTTTATTTATATTGCACAACATATATAAAATGTCATATATATGAAGGGTGTAAAATCAAATACGGCCATCTCCATTTTTTCCAAAAATAAGTTGGATACGTCATTTTGTTCGTTATTCAATCCTCTATCACATGGTATTATCACTTAGTTTTAAAAACGGCAAAATCCCGTTAAAATTTGTATTGAAAATGCAGCGTTAGATTCAAAATCGGCAATCTCCATATATAGCTCAATATCAAAAGCGACAATCTCCGTTTTAACAAATCAAAACAATTTATTTTCAACACGTGAAAACCCGTTATAATTTGCAATATGAGTTCTAGTATAATAAGTGATCGAAGTTTGATCGATAATTGAATTTTTAAAATGATTTATAAATTGAATTGAAATATAAAATAATTTAAATCGCAAATGATTTATTGTTTTTAATTTATTTTTGGTCCGGTTTTACATTTTCTCAGTAACAAAAACGACAATCTCCATTATTTATCAGTAACAAATACGACAATCTCCATTCGTGGTATCAAAACCGGAAATCTCTATTTTTAATCTTAATTTACAGCAATAATATTCAACTGAGAGCCTAATCGATGCAATATAATGCATATGTCCAAATTTAAACAATTATTGAACATTATAAATTTTCTATAATTATTCTTGAAATATCTAAACCTGTTTTCATCAAATATCTCAAAAGTATATAAAAATTGAGATTGCCGACTTTGATTTTACACCCCTCATATGACTGTTTAATAACTTTTATAGTTATGTTATTCTTAGTTTATAATATCAATATTCTGAGATATAGTCACATGAAGTCACAAATTATTCGCTGGCCGACTTAGCCGAAACCGACATATGATAGCAGATGGTTTAGTGAATTTATTGTAAAATATTTAGAATTTTTGTATGTCGGTGATCTGAGATATAGTCACATGAAGTCAGAAACTATTCGCTGGTCGACTTAGCCGAAACCGGCATATGATAGCAGATGGTTTAGTAAATTTATTGTAAAATATTTAGATTTTTTGTATGTCGGTGATCTGAGATATAGTCACATGAAGTCAGAAACTATTCGCTGGCCGACTTAGCCGAAACCGGCATATGATAGCAGATGGTTTAGTAAATTTATTGTAAAATATTTAGATTTTTTGTATGTCGGTGATCTGAGATATAGTCACATGAAGTCAGAAACTATTCGCTGGCCGACTTAGCCGAAAACGGCATATGATAGCAGATGGTTTAGTGAATTTATTGTAAAATGTTTAGATTTTTTGTATGTCGGTGATCTGAGATATAGTCACATGAAGTCAGAAACTATTCGCTGGCCGACTTAGCCGAAAACGGCATATGATAGCAGATGGTTTAGTGAATTTATTGTAAAATATTTAGATTTTTTGTATGTCGGTGATCTGAGATATAGTCACATGAAGTCAGAAACTATTCGCTGGCCAACTTAGCCGAAAACGGCATATGATAGCAGATGGTTTAGTGAATTTATTGTAAAATATTTAGAATTTTTGTATGTCGGTGATCTGAGATATAGTCACATGAAGTCAGAAACTATTCGCTGGCCGACTTAGCCGAAACCGGCATATGATAGCAGATGGTTTAGTGAATTTATTGTAAAATATTTAGATTTCTTGTATGTCGGTGATCTGAGATATAGTCACATGAAGTCAGAAACTATTCGCTGGCCAACTTAGCCGAAAACGGCATATGATAGCAGGTGGTTTAGTGAATTTATTGTAAAATATTTAGATTTTTTGTATGTCGGTGATCTGAGATATAGTCACATGAAGTCAGAAACTATTCGCTGGCCAACTTAGCCGAAAACGGCATATGATAGCAGATGGTTTAGTGAATTTATTGTAAAATATTTAGAATTTTTGTATGTCGGTGATCTGAGATATAGTCAAATGAAGTCAGAAACTATTCGCTGGCTGACTTAGCCGAAAACCGCATATGATAGCAGATGGTTTAGTGAATTTATTGTAAAATATTTAGAATTTTTGTATGTCGGTGATCTGAGATATAGTCACATGAAGTCAGAAACTATTCGCTGGCCGACTTAGCCGAAACCGGCATATGATAGCAGATGGTTTAGTGAATTTATTGTAAAATATTTAGATTTCTTGTATGTCGGTGATCTGAGATATAGTCACATGAAGTCAGAAACTATTCGCTGGCCAACTTAGCCGAAAACGGCATATGATAGCAGGTGGTTTAGTGAATTTATTGTAAAATATTTAGATTTTTTGTATGTCGGTGATCTGAGATATAGTCACATGAAGTCAGAAACTATTCGCTGGCCAACTTAGCCGAAAACGGCATATGATAGCAGATGGTTTAGTGAATTTATTGTAAAATATTTAGAATTTTTGTGTGTCGGTGATCTGAGATATAGTCAAATGAAGTCAGAAACTATTCGCTGGCCGACTTAGCCGAAAACCGCATATGATAGCAGATGGTTTAGTGAATTTATTGTAAAATATTTAGAATTTTTGTATGTCGTTGATCTGAGATATAGTCACGGTTAATTGTTTGTAGAATTTGAAAATGATGCATTTGAAGAAGCTTTGCCGTAGTTTAAGCTTGCTGTTTTGTATAGCAAAGCAAGTGTGGTAACACTTTTATTGACGGATTTCTTATTTTTATTGATATTTCTTTTAGGTCGTCGTATTCTTCCCAAAATTCTCCATTTTTACAATACGCTGTATAATGATTTTCCTTATAATTTATTATGGAATTAATTTCAAATTCATTATTTTCAATTTTTATTATTTTTGGAATATGATTTATCGGTAATGATTTTTGCTTATTATTATTGCGATATTCAGTGTTAATTATTGCAAAATGGCCTATTTGAACGTTAGTAGGGAACACAAAACAACCACAATATTTTTTTGGTGGAATTGAAGAGAAGCATTTTTGAATATTGGGAATATGATGTTGCTCTAGCAGAAATGTGTCTATTGACGATTGTAAAAGTAGAGAAAGCGCCTCTCGAGGAAAAAAGTTAAAATGAGGCAACAGCCAAAATGACATATCTCATAAATGCGACGAAAGAAATTTTTGCAATCCGGTAGTTAAAAATTGTTTTTATAATCCAAAATTGGAATTATTTACATTTATTATCAATCTGGTAGGTAAAAATTGTGTTTACAGTTCAAAATTTGAATTGTTTACAACAATTTCGAACGTCAAATTAGCAGCTACCTCAGTTTAAAAATTTTCCACTAGGTGGAATCTGTGATGCTCCAATCGTCAATAGTAATATAAGGTCTTTTTTCGATAGTCCTTTTGTTGCACTCTTCACACACAAACTCCGCTGTACATGTGGGATACTTTTTAAAAAAACAGTCTGTAATCCGTGTGATATTACATTCGCAGTTTTTGTTTAAGCCAAAATCGAAATTTAAATTCTTTTTTATAAAATAAAGAGCATCGTGCCTTAAATTTTCTGCGTGTTCGGCGTTTCCTTCATACAACGCAATTATTACTTTGGTAATAGCACATTCCTGATCATTAAACACATCATTTTTATTTTTTTTAAATTTACTAAGCATTGAATAGCCGCATCAAAAGCGCATGTATTTTTATAAAACGACGTATTCAAATTATTGCCATTGCGCAAAATCCAAGTTTTGGGTTCCGTTGTTTTGTATCGCCCTGGTTCTTCAGAAGAGCCTAATATTTGTATTTTACTTGACAGTTCAGTTTGCTCGTCTTCCGATTTTTGGTTGTATTGCTTGATATTTTTGAAATCGAAATAGTTATGCTTCTGATTTTTTTTAATATTATTTTTTTTTTGCCAACTTTCTGTTTGGTTCAGTGACTCTAGTATACTATGTTTGGTCCTTTTTCGGTTCATTGATAAATTTTTAAGCGATCGTTTTGGAATAGCTGAGTGGACTTTTTCAAAAATAAATTTATTTCGCTTATTAACCTCTTTGAAAAAACGAAGACATTTCGTGGGCAATTTTCCTAAATGAGATGCATCACGACAACGTCTTTTTATTATTGAAAAATAATTTTCAATATGGCTATTGCTCAGCCTTCCCTCATTGTAAATTAGTTGGGACCAAAGTGGTACATATGTCATATATTTTTTGATAATTTTTTTTGCAAATTCAGGGTTGTAAAAGTTATTTACTGCCTGATTTTTGGTACATATTTTATTAATGTTACAGTTTATGAATATTTTTAAAAAATCTTGATAAAACGGGCTCTGTTCGTATATAGTTTTAGCAAACAAATCGTTATCTTCATTTGCCTGTTCCTCATAAGTGCACTCATCTTCCGAATTTATGAATTCTACGCCAATTGCAGATTTCATTATTTCACTGAAAGCAGAGACAGTCTCAGGACTTGTATATTTAGATTTTAATAATAACATAAAATTTTTGAAAAGTAATTTCATATTATTATAGTCATTGCAAATAATGAATGACGCCAATATCTCTTTAACATATTTTGAGACCAAGGATGACTTCCTAAAATGTTGATTAACATCATTCACCATATTCTTGGTTAAATGAGCGCAACAAAGATGTATTTTGACGTATCTGCTTAAATTTATCTCATTATTATTTGAAACAAAATTGCTGCATATTTTTAAATAATCAACAATGGTTAAATTGTTATTAAAACATTCTAAAACAGCGTTAATTTCGGCAAAACTAAAATCGGTTACGACAGTATCAAAAATAGGCCATTTGTGGGTTTGATTTAGAACAAAGTTTTTAAAAGACCTGAGCCAATTTCCTATTGTTAGGCAACTATGGCCCGCACTTACAAAATCACTTATAGGAAATGGATCACTAGGGTCGCGTTCATTTTTTTTAACTGAAATAACAAGTGCGTAATATAAAACTATTGGTGTTTCCACATTTGGTGGTCGCACAAGACCACCAGTGGCATCCATATAAACAATCATTTTTTTTGAGTCATTACTGGTAATAATGGTTTTAATCACATCTAATTGCATTTTACTATAGCTAATTACGTAAAATGGCCATTTTGATAATTGTTGAATAAAGCGGTTAGAGTCATTTTTCGATTTCTGAATTTCAATGTAGACATCTTCTATATCGTCAGCGTGATTATCTTGATCCATTAGAGCTTCAGATTTAATTTTTCGCAAAACATCCACTGTGGTACATTTTACAATAGTGCTTGTTTTCCCTACAAAATCTTTATCTTCAATCGAAAATAGCTCCTCCGTCATTTTCTCTACGGATGTTTTCAATAATTTCTCTTTGATTTCTTTACGATAATACCGGCTTATTGCACGAGCTTTCACGTGCGGGTGAAATATTTCGTTTGATGAAAATATTACTTTAAAATTATTTGCAGCTAGATTTTTGTTGGTTAGCTTGAATTTTCGACATTCTTTATTAGTTTCTAAATCTCTATGACCACAATAGGGACGAATATTAATGTAGTTTTTATTTATCCGACTATCTTTAATATAAACTAAGCAACCAGTCATTTTTGTCAGTAGTTCAGAAAATACAGAAGTATATTTATATTTATCAAATTGACATGTTTTCGAATTATAAATTTCATTCCAAATATGGATAGGAATATCTAAAAGACTGCTCATTTCGATATAATTGTTGCTTATTTGTGGGTCACTTCTAGGTATAAATACAACAGATTGAATGTCTTCTGAAATACCTTCATTTTTATTATTTTCGGTTATGTGTTTTTCATAAGAAATAGCACCATTTACATTATATTCCTGTTCTTGATCATTTACAAAAACTTCCATTTCAGGATCGTTCGATGTATTAACGGCATCGCAATTAACACCATTAATACTCGTAAGATTCCTCCGATTTTCAAACCCTTCTAAAAGATTATAAACAAAAGATTTGTTTCGATACAGAAGGTTTTTAATCTTTAATCTCATGCTCTCACTGCGTTTCATCGAAATATTTTTGCAAATGAGCGACAATAAGGGCCCATTACCCGAAAGGACTATTTCATCATAGCTTTCAACATTTTCTAATATTGTTTTCATTATAATTTCCAAATTTTCTTTGGAAAATAGACAAGATTTAAAAGGCATTGTAATTGTAATTGATATAATAGTTAAATCACTGGAATCGTTTAATAAGGGTGTCAAATGGAATGCCGAGGTCAAAAAATTAAGCCAAAAATCACTGGAATCGTTTAATAAGGGTGTCAAATGGAATGCCGAGGTCAAAAAATTAAGCCAAAAATCACTGGAATCGTTTAATAAGGGTGTCAAATGGAATGCCGAGGTCAAAAAATTAAGCCAAAAATCACTAGAATCGTTTAATAAGGGTGTCAAATGGAATGCCGAGGTCAAAAAATTAAGCCAAAAATCACTGGAATCGTTTAATAAGGGTGTCAAATGGAATGCCGAGGTCAAAAAATTAACTCAAAAATCACTAGAATCGTTTAATAAGGGTGTCAAATGGAATGCCGAGGTCAAACAATTAAGCCAAAAATCACTGGAATCGTTTAATAATGGGTGTCAAATAGAATGCCGAGGTCAAAAAATTAATCCAAAATATCAATCAAAAATCACTAAAAACGTAAAAACACAACAAGTCGCAAAGAATTTCTTTAAATAATGAAAAAGATGTTTTCGTTCTATTGTTTGTACACGAAAAAAAAATAAAACAAAAATCTCTCATTTAACACTGTATTTGTGAGATGACGTCGTGCAACGCCACTACATAAAAAGCCATGACACAAAAATGTGTGGTAGTATGTGTTAAGGGGATAAAGATTTTTATTTTCCTATGAAACGTAAACAAAATACTATGGGATTTTCAAACACATTTTTTTATATCGTCTCTATTTTCAATTTAAATAAATATTTTTATTTACAAATATAAATAATTTGATATCAAATATATTGAAATGTAAATTGTGAACAATTTTGATTGAAATTAATAATCATTTATTAAGTAATTTTGCATTTTTATAAAAATATTTGTTTCGGCATGCTTCGTGTTCCTCTAATCTTAATAATTTATTAAGATTAGAGGAACACGAAGCATGCCGAAACAAATATTTTTATAAAAATGCAAAATTACTTAATAAATGATTTTTAATTTCAATCAAAATTGTTCACAATTTACATTTCAATATATTTGATATCAAATTATTTATATTTGTAAATAAAAATATTTATTTAAATTGAAAATAGGGACGATATAAAAAATGTGTTTGAAAATCCCATAGTATTTTGTTTACGTTTCATAGGAAAATAAAAATCTTTATTCCCCTCTTTATATTAGTGGTTTGACTTTTTAGACTGATGTCACGGCTATTTATGTAGTGGCATTGCGTCGTGTATAAAATACGGTTGTGATTTGCGAATACAGTATAGAAGGATAACAATACAGCATACTAACACAATAATTGAGAGAAAAAAATGTGTGTCCGCAAAACTAAACCAATAACCGGTGCCTGTAGTTAGAGCAAAACCAACACAAATGTACATATTAATAACACAAAAGTAATACATTTAGGTACTCGTATGTTGGTTTTGAGTAAAAAAACATTTGTATTGGTTTGGCTATATTGATACGGCAAAAATTTACGTTAAAATACTGTTATCACAATTGCTTAAATAAATACACATAAAGGTGGATTTATATTATCCGTTCCTTTCAGTTCCTACCCGTATCGTGTCAGACAAAAAAAACATTGTTACATGTAATTTCTATGGAAGTATTTATATTATCCGTTCCTTTCCGTTACTACTCGTACCGACACAGACACATATTGTTGAAAAGAATGTTTTGTCTGATATCTGAAGGCGAAAAAATACGAAAGAATAACGAAACAAACAAAAATTGTAAATTGCTACTAAAACATTTTTGTATTTTTGTACGTAAGCCAAAGATAAAATTATATATAATAATAATCATACGAAGAAAATGCATGAATTGAAAGGTACGGATAGTATAAATTGTTGATGTCTGACACGATACGAGTAGGAACTGAAAGAAACTGATAAATCCACATAAATTCACTAAACCATCTGCTATCATATGCCGGTTTCGGTTAAGTCGGCCAGCGAATAGTTTCTGACTTCATGTGACTATATCTCAGATCACCGACATACAAAAAATTTAAATATTTTACAATAAATTCACTAAAGCATCTGCTATCATATGCCGTTTTCGGCTAAGTCGGCCAGCGAATAGTTTCTGACTTCATGTGACTATATCTCAGATCACCGACATACAAAAAATCTAAATATTTTACAATAAATTCACTAAACCATCTGCTATCATATGCCGTTTTCGGCTAAGTCGGCCAGCGAATAGTTTCTGACTTCATGTGACTATATCTCAGATCACCGACATACAAAAATTCTAAATATTTTACAATAAATTCACTAAACCACCTGCTATCATATGCCGTTTTCGGCTAAGTTGGCCAGCGAATAGTTTCTGACTTCATGTGACTATATCTCAGATCACCAACATACAAAAAATCTAAATATTTTACAATAAATTCACTAAACCATCTGCTATCATATGCCGTTTTTGGCTAAGTCGGCCAGCGAATAGTTTTTGACTTCATGTGACTATATCTCAGATCACCGACATACAAAAATTCTAAATATTTTACAATAAATTCACTAAACCATCTGCTATCATATGCCGTTTTCGGCTAAGTCGGCCAGCGAATAGTTTCTGACTTCATGTGACTATATCTCAGATCACCGACATACAAAAATTCTAAATATTTTACAATAAATTCACTAAACCACCTGCTATCATATGCCGTTTTCGGCTAAGTTGGCCAGCGAATAGTTTCTGACTTCATGTGACTATATCTCAGATCACCAACATACAAAAAATCTAAATATTTTACAATAAATTCACTAAACCATCTGCTATCATATGCCGTTTTTGGCTAAGTCGGCCAGCGAATAGTTTCTGACTTCATGTGACTATATCTCAGATCACCGACATACAAAAATTCTAAATATTTTACAATAAATTCACTAAACCATCTGCTATCATATGCCGTTTTCGGCTAAGTCGGCCAGCAAATAGTTTCTGACTTCATGTGACTATATCTCAGATCACCGACATACAAAAATTCTAAATATTTTACAATAAATTCACTAAACCATCTGCTATCATATGCCGTTTTCGGCTAAGTCGGCCAGCGAATAGTTTCTGACTTCATGTGACTATATCTCAGATCACCGACATACAAAAATTCTAAATATTTTACAATAAATTCACTAAACCATCTGCTATCATATGCCGTTTTCGGCTAAGTTGGCCAGCGAATAGTTTCTGACTTCATGTGACTATATCTCAGATCACCGACATACAAAAAATCTAAATATTTTACAATAAATTCACTAAACCATCTGCTATCATATGCCGTTTTTGGCTAAGTCGGCCAGCGAATAGTTTCTGACTTCATGTGACTATATCTCAGATCACCGACACACAAAAATCGTTTCTGATTTCATGTGACTATATCTCAGAATATTGGTATTCTAAACTAAGAATAACATAACTATAAAAGTTATTAAACAGTCATATATATTACATTTTATATATGTTGTACAATATAAATAAACTGTCATGATAGCAATTTCGGGGCTGAGAGTGAATTATACTATATTATAAAAAAAAAATCAATATTGTTGGATAGAATTTTGGGCTGACATTAAAAACTTTCGCGATAGTAGGATTTTCGGGGCTGAGAGTAGAAAATGTCATGATAGTAATAATAGTGTTGCCATCGCATTTTTCGGGGATGAAAAGTGGGCTAACTTCACATACATGATATTTCTGCCAGTTTATCGGGGTGTAAAGTCTTTTGCGTAGTTGATCTCACTGGTGCTTATCAGCAATTGTTATTGAGTGAAAAGTCTCAAGAGTATATGACCATAAATACACATAAAGGTCTGTTTAAATATACCAGACTCCCTTTTGGGGTTTCATCAGCACCGTCAATTTTTCAAGGTGTAATCTATCAAATTTTAAATTATGTATATGAAAAATGTTAAATGTTATTTGGATGACATTTTAGTAGGTGGATCTTCAAGGGAAGATAATGTAAGAAAAATCTATTTGAAGTTTTGAAGAAGTTGAACGAACATAATGTTCGGATAAATATATCGAAATGTAAATTCCTTCAAAACTCAGTCAAATACCTTGGTCATATTATTTCGGGTGATGGAATAAGACCAGACGGAACAAAAGTCGACGCTATAGTTAATGCGCCTCCACCACAAAACATTCAACAACTTCAGTCATTTTTAGGCCTTTTCAATTATTATGGGCGTTTTTTACCCAACTTGTCTTCGAAATTACATATCTTGTATAATCTTCTACATCAAGATGTTCCATTTGTATGGTCAGAAAATTGTCAGGTTGTTTTTGAAAATTGTAAGCGATTAATATTAAACAATAACATTTTGGAACTTTTTGATCCGCTGAAAACAATAATTTTAACAACCGATGCTAGTCCATATGGAGTGGGTTGCGTATTGTCACATTTGGTAGACGGAGTTGAAAAACCAGTAATGTTCGCGTCAAGCACGCTCTCCTCAGCTGAAAGAAATTACTCACAGCTTCAAAGGGAGGCACTAGCAGTAATCTTCGGCGTTAAAAAATTTGAAAAATATTTGTTAGGAAAAACATTTCTGATTTGCACTGACCATCAAAGCCTGCAGGAAATATTTAACCCAAAAAAGTGTACTCCGTCCGTAGGCTTCAGCGATGGGCTGTCTACTTATCAATGTTTTCATATGAAATTAAATTTAGACCTGCAAAAAACGTTGCAAATGCAGATGCGTTATCGCGTTTACCGTTAGCAGAAAACACTGTTATAGATGATATTCGAATTTGTTATTTCAACCAAACTAAGGATTTTCCTTTGAGTTTTGATGACGTCAAAACGGAAACGAAGAATGATTTTAGTCTTGTCAGAAATTTATAATTATATGTTAAATGGGTGGCAAAATTTGATTCCTGATTATGCCAAAAATTATTTTTCAAAGCAGGCTAGCCTTAGTATTGAAGATGAATGTTTATTTTATGGAAGTCGTTTAGTAGTCCCAGAGTCTTTAAAGTCGCAATGTCTAAAATTATTGCACGAAAATCATGCCGGATAGTTAAAATGAAAATGGTCGCAAGATCATATATTTGGTGGAGCGGTATCGACAATGATATCGAAAGTTTCCAAAAGTCCTGTCTTATTTGTCAACAGTCTCAAAATATTCCTAGTGAAATTGTTAGCTCAAAATGGACAGAGAGTCAATTTCTCATGGAGCGTGTCCATCTAGATTTTTTCTATTTCGGAGGAAAATTTTTTCTACTTTTTGTCGATTCATATTCAAAATATGTCGATGTGGTGCAAATGAACCTTACAAATGCATCAAGTGTCATTGAAAAACTGTTGAATATTTTTGCAAGTCTAGGATTATGTTCCAAATTAGTCACGGATAACGGTCCTCCGTTTAATAGTTTCGAATTTAAAACGTTTTGTAACAGCCATAATATTAAGTTAATGCATTCTCCGCCATATCACCCACAGTCAAATGGACAAGCTGAACGGTGTGTTCAAACAGTTAAAACCGTACTATATAAGTTTTTAGAAGGTCCAGAAAAGAATTTGTCGATCCAATATAAAATAAGTAAATTTTTGTTTCATAATAGAAATACTCCAAATATGACAACAAAAAAGGCTCCGTCTGAAATTTTGTTTACCTATAAACCTAGAACACTTTTCGATCTTCTTAGAACTAATCAAAATGAAGAAATTATAGATACAGCAAAAAATTTAATAAATAGTGAAGAAAATGTCCCAAGAAAAAAAGTTAAGTTCAACTTAAATAAAGAAAAATCATTTAAATTTAAACCAGGCGATAAAGTGTTATATCGGAACCACTTCAAATCGCACTTAAATTGGTTACCGGCTAGAGTCGTAGAACATGTCAGTGTTTTCACGTATTTAATAAATGTTCAAAATCATATAAGATGTGTACATGAAAATCAAATTAAAATTAGCACATTAAGCGACGATGAACATCCTGGTATGAGAATTCCTCAAATTGAATCAGATGATTATAATTTGTCAAATGATTCGAGTGTGTTACCTAATAATGAAGGTTATAACAAAAAACGGTCGAGATCTGCTTCACAGTCTCCAATATTCGTAGTAAGAAGATCGAAAAGGGTTAAAAAGGAACCTCAAAGGTTAAGATATAATAGTTTTTAAAATTGTATTAAATTCTTATAGTTAATATGTACATATGTGTACAAACATAGCGTTTAAGTTAAATTTATTATAGTTCGGTATCGGTACAAGAGTATATTCATATAATGTAATTTTTTTTTTAGTTGTAGTAATTCATACGTACTTATAATCTGAAACTAATAATATACATACTATTTTTTGAGGCTGCTATATTATAACATTTATATTTGTTTAATAAGTACTTAACTTAAGAACTGTTATGGTTTTATATTTACATGAATAAAACACACAATTTAACTTCATAAAAATAAACTTAAAGAAACATGCTTTTTTATTATATTCTTCCTTGCTCTCACTCGTACAACTGAACTACAATCTCCATGTGGAAAATTCATTATCATTGATATGTTAAATCTAATATGGATCTAGATTAGAATATTTTCCATATAACATCTTCCCTTTTTTCATTAAAACTTAAAATTCACTTTACGTACATAAGTATTTAAACGAAATGATAATTTTTTTTTTTTTTTTTTTTTGAAAATAATTCTGTTTTATTATTTCTTTTTTAATTACAATCTAGTCTAAGACTAATAAGCAATTTTATTCTAACTTAAATTACTACATTTTACTGAAATTTAAGGGTTCATCCATCGATGTACTCCTTAGTTTTGATATTTATGATTTGATCGCGCTTTTGTCGTGCGCTAGATAAAGATTTATTTTAACTGATTTACACTAACTCAAAAGGCTTTACTCTTTTGAGCCTTCTAACTAAATCCGTATTATCCAGTAGCTGGTTGGCCTCTATGTTGACATGGTGAAGTAGCCGTTGTTCATGACTTCTAGCAAATTTCATAATTTCGGTTTTGATGAGTTCTATGCCCAGATCTTTGTGGATGTCGCTATTTCTGACAAACCATGGTGCGTTGACGATGCTTCTTAGCACTTTGTTTTGGAATCGTTGGATAATATCCATGTTGCTCTGCTTGGTACATCCCCACAGCTGTATACCATAAGTCCAAACAGGCTTCAATATTTGCTTATAAAGCAGAAGTTTATTAGGGATTGATAAATGAGAGTTTCTTCCCAGTAACCAATACATTTTTTTGTATTTTAATTCCAACTCGCCTCTTTTCTTTTTTACATGAGCTTTCCAGCGAAGTTTAGCGTCTAATGTCATACCAAGATATTTGGCAGTGTTTGCATGTGGTATTTCTTGATTATTTAAATATACTGGTTTATGAACTAATCTCTTGTTCGTAAAGTCAACATGTACAGATTTAGTTTCATTTAGTTTTATGCGCCATTTTTTTGTCCAATTGTGTACTTGCTCTATGGCGTTTTGTAATTGCTCTGCTGTATCTGAGTTGTTGTCACCTACTGCCATGATAGCTGTGTCATCGGCGAAAGTGGCTATCATGTTGTTTTGTGGGATTGGGACATCTCGGGTGTATAGTAAATACAGAAGTGGCCCAAGTACACTTCCTTGTGGAACTCCTGCTTTTATTCCCTTAAGCTCTGAATATTCATCTTCTTGCTTAAGCCTGAAATATCTTTCCGTTATATATGATTCCAGTATTATGCTATACTGTTTCGGTAGGATTAATTTGAGTTTGTAGATTAATCCTTCGTGCCAAACTTTATCAAAGGCCTGCGCTACATCAAGGAATACTGCTGAACAAACTTTTTTCTCTTCTAAAGTCTTCTCAATAATATTGGTTATTCTATGCACTTGATCGATAGTTGAGTGCTCACTGCGAAAACCAAATTGGTGATTCGGAATTAGATTATTTTTTCCAGTTATTAGTTTAAGCCTTTTTAATAGTAGCTTTTCAAAGAGTTTGGACATAATCGGCAACAACGATATAGGCCTATATGATGTTATTAGATGTGGCGGTTTTCCTGGTTTGGGAATCATGATGACCTCAGCCACTTTCCAAAGTTTGGGTACATATTTTAACCTAAATACGGCGTTTATGATATTAGTTAACTTTACCGTAGCTTTTCCCGGTAGCTGCTTTATTATTTCTCCGATAATCAGGTCAAACCCTGGTGCTTTCTTTAAGTTTAAATTGTTTTTAATTTCATTTGCTACTTCAGTAGTCGATGTAGGGGTGACATCTTCGAGAATTTGTGTTATGTTTTCATCCAATATTTCTCGTAATTGACATTCATGAGGTTGAAATATATTTTCAAGATGATTGGCAAAACCTTCAGCTTTTTCTTTGTTTTTCCTTGCCCATGTTCCATCCATTTTCCTGATAGGATGGATCGGCATTATTGGCCTTTTCAGAGTTTTAGTTGCTTTCCAAAGCGAATAATCCGTATTACTATCATTCGTTAACTTACTTAAGTAGAAATTAACTGACTCATTTTTTAATTTCTGAATTTCTCTTGTTAATTGTTGAGTAAGATCATTTAGTCTTTTTTTGTCCTGTGGAGCTCTAGTTTGGTGCCATTTTTTTCTGGATTTGCGTTTATCCCTAAGGAGATTTCTAATTTCTATTGGATAGTTATTTCCTTTTAGCCTTGATTTGATTTCTGGAGTACTTTCCCATGCTGATTGTTGAATATCTGTAATGAACTTTTCTACTTCTATGTCCAGTTGATCCATAGTTTTTAAAGGAACTTTCAAAAGTATTCTTTGTTCCAGGTGTACTTTGAAACTTTCCCAGTTCGTATATTTGTTGGTTAATACTGGATTATTCCCTTTTTGGATGATATACTCACTTAGAGTTAGGACTATTGGAGAATGATCTGAGCTCATATCTTGGCTTTCTTCAACTTTCATAAAATTATTAGAAATATTTTTGGTTATAAAAAAATCGATCAGGTCAGGTATTTTCCCTGGGTTAGTTGGCCAATATGTTGGTTTACCTGTTGAAATGGATTCACATCCATTTTCTTTGATGGCAATCAATAATTCTTTTCCTTTAGTGGTAGTTAATCTAGAACCCCAGTGAGTATTCTTCGCATTGAAGTCACCACCTATTATGAACCTTTTTCCCAGACGCTTAAAGAACTCTGAGTATTGTTTGCTTTTAATTGAATGTCTTGGTGGACAGTATAATCCTGCCACAACAATAGGAAAGTTTTCCGTTTTTATATAAACCACTGTGGCCTGAATTTCTTCTTTTCCGTACTTTGCTTCTTCAAAATGTTGGATATTTTTTTAAATGATGACTGCACTTCCTCCTCTGGCTGAATTATCTGGATGAATAGTGTGATATATGCAATAGCCTTTAAATGTTATGTAGGATTGCTTAGTAAAATGTGTTTCCGAAATAAGACACACATCTATATTCTCAATGTCGAGGACTGCTTGTAGTTCTTGCTGATGCCGGAGCAAACCATTAGCATTCCATGACATGATTTTCATTGTGTTGTTCATTTTTGTGTTGATTTGGTCCTAGCTCCCAATGCTCTATCTTCCAATTTTTGTAGCCTCTCATCAAATTTTGTTAATTTCATGAGAATATCTTGTAATGTTTGACTGATGTCTACATCTTTAGATTTTTGCTGGGGTTTATTGACTACGCCACTTGTTACTTCAGCATATGTAACACCTTCAGTTCTTAGTTGGCGGCCAAATGGTTGCCCATTGTCTTGTTTTGCATGCCTCTCATATCGATTTGACTGGCCATACATTTGAGTTTTATTCATCCTTTGGTTTTTCATTTTCTGAATTTCCTTTGCGACAATACATCCTCGATAGTTAGCAGGATGACCTTGTCCACAGTGTACACATTTAAGTTGAGCTTGTGGATTGTCGCATTTTCCAGTTAAGTGGTGTCCGGCACATTTAACACACCTTGGAAGTTTGCCACAATATCTTTGCGTATGTCCATATGCCTGACACTTTTGGCATTGCGGAATTAGTTTAGACTTTCTAAGTGGTTGAATTTCCACTTTGCAACCCAATAAACTAGTGATCTTATATATTTTAGTTATATTTTCGTCACAACTGAATGTTAGTACAAACATGTCTAGCTTCTTTTTATTTCTCCAGCTAACTTTGTTCATTACGCTGATTATTTTAAATTGTTTCGATGATAATTCTTCTTTAATTCGTTCTGGGCTACATGTATGATGTAAGTTCCTTGCCATAACTCTGATTGGCCTCTCTTGTTTATTTTCATACGTGTGAAAGATAAATGAGCCTTCGGTCAAAGTTTTCACTACGTTTCTATATGCATCGACGCTATTTACGTTGATGCTTATTTTATTTTGATTCATCAATTTAGTGATGAATGATTCTTCTGAAACACTCGCCTTAATTATATCATAGAAAACGTGATAATTTTTAACATCATCTACTATGATCGGTGGTGGGGGAGGTGTTTTTTTATCTGTTTTGATATTTGTCTCAACCTTTTGAGGCTGAGTGTTTTGATCCAGAGTTTGTGGTTTTTGTGGTGGTGACGGTGTATTATTTAACCTTCTCTTTTTACTTTTTCTAGACTTAGCACGAATCCATTCTGTTTCTTTAGCTAAGTCTTCCTCATCGGTTTGATATTCAACGTTTTTATTAACATTAGAATTGGTGTTTTGTTTCTGTATTATTGATGATTCGGTTGGACATCTAACATTGTTGGCGTTAAGTTCGGTATTCTGGTTCTGCTTCATTGATGGCTTAGCTTGAGTTTCGTTCTACTTTAATTGCATCATTTCTTTTTTTAGTTCGTCAATTTGTTGTTGTAAATTGAGAATAATAATGCTTTGCTGATTTTTCTCATCAGTTACTTTTTGCCATTGTTTGTATAACGTTAGCTCTTTTTCTGAAGTACCACTTTCAAGAATAGATGTTTCACCATAGTTATATGAGGTTGTTATACTTGCTTGTTGGGGTGCTGCTGTTGCGCCCTTATTATTTTGGAATCGTTCCATGTTAAAATTTTCAGATGAGAAATTAAAAGTTTTCTCAGGAGATCTAGCAACGTTTCCTCCCTTGTGGAACGGGCTGTTTACTATTTCCATATTTTTGTTTTTTTGTGTATGCAAGGATCGGCCCTCCCCAGAATCCTTAGGGCCAATCTCATCAGAGAGTGGATTGCCCAATATTTCTATTGGTTTACCACCTGGGGTATTTTTTCCTTCTGTTTTATTCATTGCATATTGTATATTTATAGTGTAATCCACTCGCCTCTAGTATTTAGCCGATTTTAAAATCGTTGCCCGGGTGTCACCACGAGGAGGTATACTAGACACATTTGGTGGCCTCTACATAGTTGCAGAGCTGGAATATAGTTCACGAAAGTCGTGGCTATAAACGGTCAACTCCTACCCTATTGAAGCGCACCCCCAACACCCACGAAATGATAATGAATTTACTTTTTAAAATTAAATTAAAGAAACTATTACTAGTAAAGCTGAGTCACTCAAGTGACTTGGTAATTTTATGTTTCGTTTAGGACGACCTATTAATTGTTGTGTGGAACTGTGAATATCCTGTTGAGCTGTGATTTTAGGAGCATGGTCGATTATTTTTGGTATATATTGTTCATTACACGATGGAACACCAGATCGCATTTTTCTTGAGAACAATCTCTGAACTGGACTAGAATTAATTTTGTTCAGGGAATTCCGCCAGCTTAACCAACAGTACCAAATATATTGATGAGATTCCTCCGCTTTCTTTATTAGACTCTTAGCAATATTTACTGCTGCCTCTGCCTTTCCATTACCTCTTGGGTGATCGTCCTTTCGAAGTCTTTGAATTGTCTGTTGACAAAATTAGTACCGTTGTCAGTACAGACCCGCTGAGGAATTCCATGACGACTAAAATTTCTTTTGCATTGTTCTATTACAGCACCCGCTGTTAAATCTCTTAAAACCTCAAGTTCAAAGAAATCTGAGTAGTGGTCCATAGTAATAAGCATGTTATATGCTTTTCCTTTTAATTTTGTCGCGAGCACATCCATTGATACATACTGGAATGGATATGTAGGAACTTCGTGCGATTACATAGGTGGATTAGATTGTGAACTCGAATATTTCACGCAGATATCACACATTTGAACTTTTTCGTTTATTTCCGTTGACATGTTCGGCCAGAAAATATTATCATCGCCAACTTGATCGACGTCTCTATGCCGTTATGTGCAACGTGAACTTTCCCAACCATAATTTTCCGTAGACTATAAGGAATTAATATTTTACAATTTCTAAATATTAATCCATCTTGCGTTGAAAGTTTATGTTTGTATTTATAATATATTCGTATATCGTCAGGGACTTCATGTATTCGATTTAGCCATCCATTACACAAATGAAAGGAATTCATTTTTGCAACGACTGATCTTTCATGGTTTCTGTTTTTATGTTATCAATTAATATTGGTATTGATTCGACTAAATTAATTTTCCGAAATCTTTTGAAAACCTTGTTTTCAGCTACTTTTACTTTAAAAACGTTTGACTGATTAATAAAATTAAAATCCTCTGGTACCTCTAATGATGCCCTAGATCGACAAATTTCAGTTCAATCTTGTAGCGCTGGAGTACCATAAGCATTAACTGCAATCGATTTGGTGCTTTTAACAGTGGTTTATTGAATATTGATATGAGCGGTTTATGATCGGTCTTTATCAGAGTTGTTACATTGCCAACAATGAGCTGATCGAATCGTACATATGCAAACACTATGGCCAACAACTCTTTCTCGATCATAGCATAATTTTGCAGCTGTTTTCCGACTTCAAAATATTTTAGAGATTTTGTATCGGCGACTAGCATTTTCAATTTTTGAAATTCATGTTCTTCCTCTTGCGTCCATTTCCATTCTGCCTTTTCGATTGTTAATTTTCGAAGAATGGAGCTTTCGGCGCTTAGATTTTTTATGTATCTTCCTAAATAGTTCAGCATTCCTAGAAATCTTAGCAAATCCGACTTATCTTTAGGCGATGGCATATTTTTTATTGCTGAAATTTTCGTTTCATCAGCTTTCAGACCTTTATTTGATAACACATGTCCGAACAATTTTATTTCTGAACAACAGAGGTTTAATTTCTTTTTGTTAATTTTGCAATTATTCTCACGCAAACGTATTAGTAACTTCTCCAATTTTACATTATGATCCATTATTGCTTCGACCATAGCATCACCTATTCCATAAATTAATATGTCATCAGCTAGTATTTCAATACTCTTTAAGTCATGTACAATTTCATACATTTTCATCTGGAACAGTTCCGGAGCCGATGATATACCAATAGGACATCGTAACCATCTCATTCGTCCAAACGGAGTCCAAAAGGTTGTTAACTTACTGCTCGCTTCTGACAATTTCAACTGCCAAAAACCCTTAGTTGTATCGACCGTGGAGAATACTTTTGCTTTTCCCAGCTCAGGCAAGATTTCATCATTTGTTGACATTTAGAGGTATGGGATCTAGACAGATCCAAAATGAGTTCGCTTTCTTAACAAGTAATATATTACTAACCCACTTTGTGTTAGTTTTTTCAGGTGCGATTATACCCTCTTTAATAAGTCCATCTAATTCGGCTTTTAACTGTGCTCGTAATGCCATGGGTATACGACGAGGAGATTGAATAACAGGCTTCACTGTTTCATCCACTTCTATTTCCACTTCTCCTGGTAAGTGTCCATAACCCTCGAATACGTCACTAGACGTTTTTATGATTTTATTGGTTTGATTTAAAAGACATACTTCGGATCCTTATCACTTAGACTTATACTGTCATCATTCGTTGTTTTATTCACAGCATGTTCATTCCGCTAAACACACTTATCATAACGAATAAGCCCGAGAATGACCACATGGAAAATTATTTAATATTTTCCATTATTGTGGAGGCACGGTACTTTCACCTGTCCCAAAACTTCTATAAGATGACCACCATAATCCGCCAAAGTCATTTTAGAGTCCGAATCAAGATCACACGTCACTTTTTGCCATTCTCCATTGAATTTTATAGTTAGATCTGCACGACTATTACCCTTATTCGATTCAATCACGGTAGATACAGTAAATGAACTCTCACTATCACTATTATTATTATTTGAAATTGTTATTTCTTTTACCGCTTTAATGTTATTTTTCTTTCCCATTTTATTATTTTTTTTCCTTTTACACACTACTTCGAATGATTATTCCCGTTACATGATTTGCATTTTTTTCCAAACGCGGGACATACATTTTTATCGAACACATGATACGTCGCACAAAATTTATACTTTTTCGGTTTGTTATTATCTTTGTGTTTATTAGTATTCATCACTTTATTAACTTTTGTAAATTTGTCGCCTATTATTGATTTAAATCTATCCTCCGTAATCTCGCTGACTTTAACCTCTTAATTATCTTATCCAGTGTTGAAGTATCGGGAGCTTGTGACAGAAATCTCTTTTTAAGACTCGTATCTCTAATGCCAAATGCTATACGGTCCCTCAACAAGTGATCAGCTGTGACGCCTTGATTGTATTTACACACGTCGGTGATTTTGCGCATACGAATCAAATATGTATCGAACGATTTGTTATCATTCTGACTACAGCACCCTTATTCTGTAAAAAATAAGATAATGTGTAAACGTGAAAACGGGTAAACTTTGTGATTTTTTACTAAAATTACATTAAATTGTTTTTCGATTCTCTTTTCGTTCACTGTTTATCACGTGTAAACATTATCTTATTTTTTATAGAATAAGGCTACAGGTGTGGACCAAATATCTATCGTATAAAACGTTCCTTTTTGACACTAGACGACTTCCAATCAGATTTAGAACATTTTCCGTTGTGTCTTTTTCCTCTTCGGTTAATGAAAAATGTGTATATTTAATTTTCGCTTCATCTCCAACGAGTGTCAACAGAAAATTGATTTTCTTTTTTTCTTCCGTGACGGGCCATTTATCAATGCCAGCTGCAGTCACATATTCGTGCTAATTTCTTTTGAATAATTCAAAATTTTTGTCGATATTGCCTTGAGTTTCCAGTGGCTTGGGAATGGTACATGCTACATTGATGTACTTTGATCGTAAACACGTTTGTTTTTTATCAAAATCCTCACGTAATGCTTTTGGACCTTGATTTCGGCTAATAAACGTTTCTAATTTGGTTCTCTCTAGTTCTCTTTTTACACGGTCTTTTTTTGCACGATTTTCTGTTTTTAAATAATCACAATTATAAAGGAAATAAAGAAAAGATAAAAGTAATTCCGTTATTTTGCACTGTTTTTAGATGGTAATAATTGAGTACATCTAAACCTGCTTTTACATGGTCCTTTTGCACGATTATTTTTTTACACGGTAGGAACCAGTCACCGGCAGTATTTGAAATGTGATAAACGGTTTTTATATTACCAATCTAAAATTAATAAGTGTCTGAAACCATAGTTTTGAAAAAAACTCTTAATAAAGTTCCATATTAGTTTTATTGTAACAAGTTTTTTTAACACGGCTAATAAACGTTTCTAATTTGGATTATTTAAAACGTGACAAACAGAATTTATATTACCAAAATAGAACTAATTGGTTTTGTAAAATACATCAAATCGAGTATGAAATGGTTCTTTAAAATTATTTTATAGCTACGGGATAAAATTGGATTCTATGCAACCGTCAAAACAAAAATCAAAATTAATTAATTGTTATAGTAAATAATAAATTGCCAAGAGTAGAAAACATTGAAGTTAATAGATAAAAACAGGACTCTGTTACTAACATTTCAATTATTTATAATAATTTATTTTCTATTTTATTATATATTTTCGTGTGTGTAAAACTAAATGATATTTACATTATTTGTATTATAATTAATATTTAAATTATCCAAATAAGTATTTAGAAAAAATCGTATAATTTTCTTAGGAACATTAAGAAAATCCAAACACAAATTTGAGATTATGTAGCAATTAGATCACATTTCCAATGACATGTCGACAGTAATAACTTTTTCAGTCCGTCGTCGAGGTCGTAAATAACATTCGCTTTTCATTCATGACATCCACTCCAAGATATGAGGGCGATAGCTGATTTTTTGATGGGTTTCCATTTACATCGCACCTATATAGCTTGTCAGTCGCAACATGTTATTTTATCGCCTTGTAGTTGCTGTGACAATCCAAGATATACAGACGGTAGCAGATACCGATTTCTTCATGTGCCTCCGTTTGCCTAGTATCTAAATGGTGTATCAGTGGCGACATATTTTGATTTAACTGCGTGTGGTGGTTGATGTGTCGTAGCTGACCGGGTTGGTTGCAGCTCACAATTAAATCCACGGTTGGGCGAGGATTTTTTCGTGAGTCCGTTGTGGAAGCCAAAATTTCCTGTGCGCGAATCGGGAGGCGTTTGAGCCAAATTGTTTTAACGAATTCATCGTTTATGTCCGCCCCACCGCTGGCTTTTAACTTTCGTAGTAGTTGCGATGGTTTCATATCGCCTAACTCGATGCCCTGAAGGAAGCGATGAATCTGTATCTGCTTGGATTCGCATGACCTGTCTAGAATGGCCTTTTTTAAATCAGAATACGGGGTATTCGATTGAGGTCCGATGATAATGTCGCTTACATCATTGCTGATGCGATTGTTAATTGCACTAAGCAGATGATGGTATTTTGTAATCTCTCTGGTAACCCTATTTAACGCGAACTGCGACTCTATGATGTAAAACCATATGCGCGGGTCCTGTGTCATCAGGGGAACTAGTCTCAGGATTACTGCGGCTATCGGTCCTGACGATGGTTGCGTCGCACTTGTCGACGGTGGAGGTACGTGATCGGTAGCGTCTCCGGTTAGTGCTCGTCTAACTTCCTTCTAGTATTCTCGCTTCTAGACCGGTTGTTGAGCAAGTTTCAGCTGCTTCGTCTATCGAATCCGGATTATGTTCCTTTGTAACGCTGGATGAAGCCATCGCGATATCGGTGTTTTCCAGCCGGTGGCTTGCGGCTTCTTGTCACTTATACTAAACTTTAATAATTATTCGGATACACTTATCAAAATTTTGGCTAGCGGCGAATAGTATAGTAACTCATACAGCTTACTTCGTGGTGTACATTTTTTCACCAGAAATGTATAGCATTACGCAGCTTCAAAGTCGACCACGGACGAAAACAATTATAAATAAATAATAACAAAAATATGAATAACGTCTACCCCGATCAATAAACAACGCGGAAAAGAAATTAAGAAAATAATAATTTGGCAAACCGTAACGCCCTAGGGGCTAGCAAAAACACTTAGTTCAGGTGGTTTGGTGAGCTTGATTATTTTTTTTATTCTTTTGTTGGTTAATCATAGATAATGACACTCGATGGTGCGCATAACAGAAAACGAAAAATGGTAAAATTTATAATAATATATTCGCTTACCTGGTTCTTCTTACAGTAACAAAAAAAAATCTCGTTCGTTCTACGGGTTGCTTGATGCTGGACTGGTACGAACTGGCTGCTCAGCTTGATTCGTTTGTTGATGAATCACGAACTGAGGGTGTTGATTCACTGCATATTTTGTCGGTGTAATACGGTTAGATCGGTGGTTGGACGGACGGCAAGTAGACGATTCGCTTTCTTGGTCGATCTGGTTCGCTTGCCTTACCGCTGCTGCTTCCTATTATTTAACTGTGGGACTTGCCATATGGATGTCTCGGCTTGGTAAGGTTCACCCGTTGAATGAATTCTGCCGGCTGCTCTCTATTAGTATTTCGGAATTGCCGTATAGCTGTGTCGGCCCGTTTAATATAATCTGCCGGCGGCTATCTGATGGTGTCTCGGAATTGCAGTCTCTCTGGATCGGTCTGGAACAATATTACCCTCTTCTTATAGCGTGCCTGGGGCTTATTGCAATATTTCTGCGCGGTGCCATAACAAAACGAAAAATAATACCTACGGCGCCAGGCTCTTCGTTTAGCGTACCTGCGGCCTGTAATGGTATGCGGTGTGTCTTACTATCTGAGACAGTATCGGATTGTTTACCGGCCCTCAGATCACTTCGGGGTCACCAATTTGTGGTAGCTGACCGGGTTGGTTGCAGCTCACAATTATATCCACTGTTGGGCGAGGATTTTTGATTGAAACTAATGATCATTTAAAAAGTAATTTTGCATTTTACAAAGATATTTTTTTCTGACAACATTGTCGTACTTCGTGTTCCTTTAAAGTTTAAACGTTTCATTTTCATATTAAAACTAATCTAGTAATCTACGAAATGAACTTTTTAAAGAAACACGAAGCCTAACGATGCTTGATAAAAAAAACAATTTACTAAAATTCAAACTTGTGTATTAAAATTTTATTAATTTCAATTAAAATTGTGTACAAGCTGAAATTTCGATATATTTAATTTAAAATTATTTATATTTATAAATAAAAATTTTCATTTAAATTGAAAATAAAGGCAACACAAAATAATGAATTTTAAAATCCCATATGATTTTGTTTACGTTTCATAGGAAAATTAAAATCTTTATTCCCATATTTATATTAGTGATTTGTCTTTTTCGGACTGATTTAATGGTTATTTGTGTAGTGGCATTGCTTTATGTGTCAAAATATTCGTAAACGTAGTAACATACATAATTTTTTGTTTATTTCGAAAAATGTCTGTGAAGCCCAGCGATATATATACTCGTACATGGATAGGGTATCGCCCAAAAATCATATTGACTACGTCACAAAAAAATGGAGCAAATAGTCTTACTATTTTTTTATATAGCCCTCTTTATCAAAAGAAGTATTTCCGAATAAGTGCCGTACTTGAACAAATTTAATTTCAAAACTTTTCGAAACAGATTTTTTTTTAAATGAATGGAATAAATATTGGATAATGTTTAGTTATTTTAAAAATGATTAATTAATTATATCAAATTTTAATAGTTAAACATTGCGCTACCAGCTTTCGTACACTAATTTAAGAATTAATAACCATTTCTTCCTTTAAATTTCAAATACATCGCTGAAAAATAAACAACAACAACAAAATGCGAGTAAAGCCTGTATTCCATGAGAAGAATTGACTGACAGTCAAAAAAAAACGAAAAGAGAAAATAATCTGATGCCCCATATAAGAGACAAAGGTAACGTGTTTTATTTTATAAAAAAACAATTTTGCTGTAAAATAAAAAAAAAATAAAAAACGTTGTCCTTGTCTCTTATAACGGTGTCAGATTTTTTTTCTCTTTTCGTTTTTTTTGACTGTCAGTCAATTTTTCTCATGGAATACAGGCTTAAAGCCGGTATTCCATTACGAAAAATTTACTGACTGCTGGAAAAAATGAAAGAAGACAAAAAAAAAATGTTACATTAGAGTGACAAAGAAAAAAACAATTTTTTATTTTATAGCAAAATTGTATGGATAAATTTTGACAGCAAACAAAAACATAACCAACAAATATCAACAAAATTATGCGTTATTCTTAATTCTTATATTTTCACCTCTCAAAATTATCTAAAAAAATAAATATTATTTTCACCCATATCAGAATTATTTTTTTTCGTTTATTTTCTGTCACAGAATAAAAAATAAAAAATATCTTTACCATAAAAATGACGTACTATGAAAATTAATATTGTGTGCGAGAAATATGTTATCATCCAAAACCAACAAAAATGTTTATACAAGCCGTCTCGTTCGCTCCTTACACAGATCCTATCAAGAAAATGTACACTATATTTTTGGTTTTGTCATATAATATTTAAACAACAACAAAAACAGATTTATTCGGATTGTGTATATAAACAAATTTAGTGTACTTTTTTATATCCTTAGTGTTTGTACTGTTTGGCTTGTATAGACATTTTTGTTGGTTTTGTATCATCCGTACACAAAATTTATGTAGATGTGTTAGAGGAATGCAATAAAAAGTACTCCATTTGATACTTTTTGTCAATAATTATGGTATTACACTAACACAGCCACAACTAATTTGTAATAAAAATGTTTACTGACGAAGTCGGGTGTCTCATTCACACAACCACCGATTTTATATTTTTATCTCAATATATTTTTGCTGATAAACATTTTTTCACAATGGAATACCGGCTTTAAACCTCAAAAATCTAGCATAAACAAACATTCATGTGAATTCTCATTTTTTGTGTTTCAAGATGTGTTTTAAATATGTTACCATGGTTACCAATGATTTGCAAATGAAACGTATGTTTTTTGAAAATTTTAATATACATAATATGTTTCGGTCAAAGTAATAAATTGGTAATTCTAATTATTTACCGGTTATTATATAAATTTACCTTCACCAAAATACTGGTGAGTATATACTAACCGAGGTTTATACATAATTACCAATTTATCTGTTTAACCGTAACATATACATAGTTATGTTCGAGACAACATAATTCAATATGCAAGATATATTGCTAATACCGCTGAGCGCTGAGTAAAAATAAGAATTATAGCTCCAACTCCAAATTAAATTAAAAACAATTTAAAAAAAAAATATATTGTATTTAGTTCTAAATAACTTCTGCTGTAGTAATTTTTACGATCCAATAATACACACGCTCCAGTATGGAGCAGGTCATGGCTCTATTTCACAAAATAATAATTTAATTTTGAAGTATACATTTTATCGTTGGTTTATTTTCTTGTAGACAATTTTTGTTCATTACGTAGCCAAGTAGCATCATTAGTAATTACTGCCTGAAGCAAGATTTTCATTTATGAATTAATTTTCACAAAAAAATATGAAACCCAAACTTGCTTTAAACGGACGGATTTTGCTGGTTCTTAAGGAGAAGGATAAAGGTCGATTTATATTATCAGTTCCTTTCAGTTCCTACTCGTATCGTGTCAGACAAAAAAAACATTGTTACATATATTTTCTATAGGAGTATTTATATTATCCTTTCCTATCCGTTCCTACTCGTACCGACACAGACACATATTGTTGAAAAGAATGTTTTGTCTGAATATGAAGGCGAAAAAATACGAAAGAATAACGAAACAAACAAAAATTGTAAATTGCTACTAAAACTTTTTTGTATTTTTGTGTGTTATCTTTACTCTATACGTAACCAAAAGATACGAAGAAAATGCCTGAATTGAAAGGTACGGATAGTATAAATTGATGATGTCTGACACGATACGAGTAGGAACTGAAAGGAACTGATAATATAAACCCACCTTAAGACGAATCAAAAAGATTAAAACAACATTATTTGAAACTGAGACGTGATGAAGAAATTTTAATTTGATGTTCAGAAGCTTATCAAAATTGATTCATTGATCATCTGATGCTGCCTCCGTTTCTAAAAAAAATAAAAAAACGTCAGCGAGTATAATTAACGGCAGTCCAAATTCGGTTATTAAAATTACTCAAACATTGAAAAATAAAATTATACATTTAGGTATTATTTTAAATTAAATTTTTTTATTACAAATCTCAAGAGTATTGTTTATGAATGTAGTGAAAATTCTACCAATTTTAATATTTAATTAAGTAGAAAACCGTTAATTTGTGGTGACACTTCCACAAAATGTAAACCTCTTGAAAAATTTAAATTATAGTATTGAAGGTACTGTTCGGCATAATATGATAGGTGAAATAAATAGGTAAAGTTAGTTGTCTTCATAGTGCCACATTTGGTATTTGTACTGAAATTGGCTTTGTTTGTGTTACACCCAGAGATGGAATTTTGGTAACTTAGCCGTTTTTCAAAAAAATCCTTTCTGTAGTTCCAACCAATCAATCTATTTATATTTTAACCTACTTCTGCCTTAGCATAGTACCCACTTGCTTGAATTTAAGTGGACAGTGATATAGTAATGAATAAACCTTTAAAGTTTCAACAAACGATTCCTGATGTGAAATGATACGATTGATTTTATGTTGATTTCCAAGTCTTTTGAACCAACAATAACCATTTATGACCTAGCAAATTTACAACAGCGTCCAGCCAAAGAAATAAAGAACTTAGTTTAAATGATGGTAAGTAATATATTCACAAAATTTATCTTTAAAAAATTTAAATTTCTGTATCGATTTAACTTTTAATTAATACGATTTTAAGAATAAGTCACTTCTATAAACGAGTTAAATAAAAATTACAAAAATCTAAATTCTGCTTTTACCATGATTTTTTTGCAATACGCTAACCTTGCATTCACAGTATTGTTTTCGCTCTGCGTTTCGATCTTGTTTTGGACTTATCGTGATACAACAACAACAATTATTTATTAATTTTTTTTTTTTGAAAACTGAACGTTTGTTTATATGAATCTGTCAAAGTGTGTTTTGTGAAAATTTACAAAGTAGACCGCGATAACAATACTGGGGAGATGATTGACGGAAGTTGGCGAGCAAATTTGGATAGCTTACCGCAAATTGCAAGACAAGGTATTTCTAATTTAAATTATGTATATTTAAATATTAACCTATTATTTTTTTGAAATTAGGATTATATAATGCAACTGCCTCAACTATTGAAATTTTAGCTGAACATTTCATGACGGATGGATCAATTCCCTGGCAATGGTCGATGGTGGAGTTAGCAGCAGCAATTATATTCAGGACATACTAAATGCCCATAAAAGATAAGTTTATTGGTGAAACAGTATAATTCTTGTAATAATAGATGTAATTTTTTTCAGAGCCCCATTTCAAATTTTTATTTATTTTCGGGGGCTTCAGGCGTCACCAACAACATTATTTTATATTAATCCTAGTTTTAAATTTTTATTTAGATTAAGTATACCAAAATTTTGTTAGCCTTTGAAATTGTAATTCTCTCATGGTCAGAGTTTTCTACAGTTTTCCCTGGCCATAATCCAATGACACGAAGTATTTTATTTATTTTGATTTATTTATATGACGCGAAGTATTTTATTATAATCTTAAATTCAACTCTAGTAAACAAACTTCGATTGTCAATGGATTGTAGGAATCTGTGAGAGTAATCCAAAGTCAGCTGTAGCTGCCGAGATTGCAATAAACATTGTAAATTGCTTTTTTGCTGAGTTAATTTCTCTGTTTTTCTTTAATAAAGAATCAACCCAATGTGTTATCATGGTGCCAGCTATTTGGGGTATATTTTCCGAATAACTATTGGTGTAGATATAGTTGAATTTAAGGAAAATATTTTTTGGTTTTTGTTGTATTACGTTAATTTTTTTTTAAACTTTGTTTGTGAAAGAACTTATTGATATATAAAGACGCCTCGTAAAATTCGACATCGTCAAGGCCACGCATGAAACAAGCCACTTTGTCTCCGAAATGTTGTGCCCTGTCGTTTGGTCTGCGATCGCTTTGGTGGGTAGAACTAACTTTCACCGCTCCCACAAGCTTGTCGATATATCTAGTCACGCTGCCATTGCCTTCAGACACCGCAGAACTTGGTCTGCTGCTGGACAAACTCGAATTAGGCCTTTTTTTCTTTGAGGTGGAATGTATTCTAAAAGTAAAAAACACTAGATAATTATATTCGGACTTGCTGTACTTACCTGCACTTGTTCTCAGTGGGCTTGTTAGTTCCTTCTCTTCTATGTTGGTTATTTACCTACAAAACTAACATACATTATTAATTAAAAACACTTAATAAACTTAATCTAATTTTAATTACATTCTTTTAACCAATGCGTCATCCAATAGCCGCAATACATTAATGTGTTTGGGTATTGGTATAACAGTTTTTGTTACAGGAGCCCCGCTTGGTATTCTAACAAAAATTCCTTTAATAGTGGGTATATTGGTCCCTATGATATCTGAAAGCTTTCTTAAGCATATTTATAGAAAGGCTGAAGCAGTAATTAAATAGGGGAGGCCTCTCAAAAACTAAATTGAGTAGTACTTCGTCAAAGGCTTCCAATATTAGTTTTGATCGGCACTTAATTTCAAACTACGGACCGTCTTTTTTAATTTATGTTTAGGTTTCTTTACTATATTGTCGACGTTTTAACTACACTTGGCACTGGCATTCCAACTCACACTCTCAAATCTGTGTTTCATCATTTTCTTTTGAAGATGCCTCCAGAATTTCATATTCGAACGTATCGTTTAGATATTCTGTTTCATATTCTAAATCTAAATCATCCATATGATGTTTTCAATTTGTCAAATAAAAAAATAAAAAAATTGATTGACAGTCCTAATTTTTAAAATAAATATCGATGTGTCGATAAGTTTCAAATTTTATATTACGAAAACAACCAAAAATTACTATGGCTGACAAATTTTTTTGGATTCGATGTTTTCACTGCCATAGCCACTATATTTTGTTAGTGCCATGGGAACGATAAACCTGCATTCACAGTATTGTTTTCGCTCTGCGTTTCGATCTTGTTTTGGACTTATCGTTATACAACAACAACAATTATTTAATTTTTTATTTTTTTTAAACTGATCGTTTTTTGCGACGAATGACATTCAGATTTGTTGTTGTTGTTTTTATAGTAAATACTTGGAAAATCGTAATTTTAGTTGAAATTTACATTTAAATGGGCATATAAGAAAGCAATTGTAAAAAAAATCTATTGGAACTTAAATTTGGTCGTAATAAATCATTTCACAAACGATGAGCGATTGTGATACATGTTCGTCCCATGTTCGAGCGCCGATGTTGCTTCGTCCAGCAGTAGAATTTGTGGATTACGAATTAGCGCACGTGCAATAGCGATACGTTGTTTTTGGCCACCTGATATTTGGGAAGCTTTCTCGCCAACTCGGGTATCGTAACCAAGCGGAAGCGACGTAATGAAATTATGAATATGCATTTTTAGCCGCTTCAATAACTTCGGATTGTGAAACTTCGGCTTTACTGCTACACCATAAGCAATATTATCGGTAATTGTTCGATCGAATAAGGCTGGCTCTTGAGACGACACAATAGACAATTGTGATCGCAGTTGTCTAAACGATGGAGATGATACTTCTTTACTGTCGATTGAAATACATACTTCCATCGATCACATCGTAAAACCGTTCAATTAATTGAATACATGTAGTTTTGCCGCATCCAGATTGCCCGACTAATGCAACCGTTTGTCCTTTGAGCACATTTAAATTTAATTTATTCAACACTTTTACATCAGGACGTGATGGATACAAGAAATTAACGTCTTTATATGATATATTTCCTTCTGCTTTCCATTCATCTAAGCTTGAGTCGATTTTCTTGGGTTCCTTGATTTTAGGCTCGCGTTCTAAAAGCTGGAATATTTTAGCGGCCGATGTTAATCCCTTTTGGAAATTTGGAGCAAACGCTTGGCTATGTATTGGCTATTGAAACTGTACCCATAATCAAGGCTTGGGCTACTTTAAATACGTCAGCATAGTACACCGTTATTGGCGACCAAATATCCACCGTAGTACATAAAGGCCGCGAAGGCAAAAAACATAATTGATCGGGCTAACCCATAAACAAGCCAAGATGTTGCCATGTTTGGATACCTTTAGCGCGAGCGCCAGGATATCCATATATTTCATATGGAACATTTTTATTTTCCCAATAACACTACCATTCTGATGCTTGATACAACTTCTACATACAATATTTTTTTATGAAAATATTTGTTCTCAAAACCCAAACATTTTTCATATAAATAAATGTCTGATTAGCGGCGTCTATGTGGTTGCAAAAAATCATAAAGGCGCAGAGAAGCGAAGTCTGTTATCTGTTGAGGCATTAATCATTAATTTTGAAGTTGGCAATTTGTCAAAACAATAAAAAAAAATTATTGACAGTTTCTCATTTTTAAAATAAATATCGATGTGTCGATAAGTTTCAAATTTTATATTACGAAAACAACCAAAAATTACTATGGTTGACAAATTTTTTTGGATTCGATGTTGTTTTCACCGCCATAGCCACTATATTTTGTTAGTGCCACTAAATAATATTGGTAGAAAACTTGGATTTTTTTCCACGGGAACGATAAGTTTTTCATATGGTAAAGGAGCATTTCTTTGCTAATATCGTGAAGAAAAACAACAACAAAAACTAAAATCTGAAAACAAGATCGAAACGCAGAGCGAAAACAATACTGTGAATGCAGGCTAACCATATTCTCTGAAAAATATATTAACATACTTTTCTATTAATGTATCTTGCTTGCTTTTAATTTGCAACGTTTATTTTTTCCGTCTCTAGGTGACGGCTACTTTGCTTTATCGCCTCCTACATATAAATTTGAATTTAATATTCGAAAATTCGGATTTAAAGACAAGGACGAAGGTTTTTTCTTTCTCTGTCACACACTAAATACTTTTTAAGTTTCTCCATAAATTTTGTTCTATCCCGTATCCATTTTATATATTTCGCTGGTGAAGCCATAGCAAAAAAAAACAAATTTGTCGTATATGTATACTATACATATACGTATATAATTTTTGTTCAATAAAAAAACCAAACAAGATTTTCCTCGAATGTCCGTTATATGCACTTGATGCAAAAATTATCAAATGGCCGGTCCCTGGGGTCGGTCATATAAACAACAAATAGTATTTTCATCAAATGTTGTACGATTTTCCGCCGGCGAAATTTGATCAGCAAAAATCAAAAGTCCCTAAGTCAAATGATTTTTCTCGAATCTCCGTAGTATGGACTTCAAAAGCATTTCAGCAGCAATTCAGAGATTTTCACGGCATTTTCAATAGTAAGTTGATTTATTTCCCTTTTTCTTTGGGAAGATCCGAGAATATTATTAATAACTCAAGCTTACGTTGGTAAAACAACGTTTTTGCCTTTTCATATTGGGATTTAACCAATTTCGTAGAAGCTTTCAATTTTTGCTTGAGTTTAAGGTTACTAGGGTGTTTATGAAATAGGTTGGAAAATATATTGTTTTTGTGAATTAGAGCCAATAAGGGCCCATTTAGCCAAGGCTTCATTTTTTTAGACATGAATATATCGAATGCTTGGGAAGAAACCGTTTCACAAAAAACCTGATTCCATGATTCATTATTAAGTAAATCATCTAATTTAGTAGTATTTAGGTTAGATTTTTGATCATATATTTTCGGATGAGGTATCTGGTTTTTAGTATATAGCTTAACGTCATGTGATGATCAGTTATTTCAAAATTTAAAGACTTATCTCATTTTTAAGCGGATTACTCACTTACTTTCACTGCTGGTACTTATTCTAGTCGAGAGATTAATTAAAGAGTCTAATCCGTCATCATCAATAAAAATTCAGATAAGCGCGTGTTTATGTTTAAATTATTAATATTCATATCTCCAAGAACAACAAGTTTTTTTCCTCGAATTAACTTTAGATACTGATAGTATTCTTCTACGAAGGCGTCAATTGAACAACAATGCAGTCTATACATACGTACTACACATACCTAAGTATTTTCGGTAGAAAAGTTTACTCGAATAATATCCGCAGTTTGTAGGAGATGCACCGAAGACGAGCACATAGCAAAGAACTGTATGAAAGAGTATGCTTTGCACGCTTTGATTCTACTCGAAAATGAAAATTGTACAGTTAAATCTTAATCACTGTGAAGGAGGACCTTAAAAATAACCTCAAGCAATGTATGGATAGCAAGAAATACTCTTTTGAAAAGAAGCACAGCAGATAGGTACGCAATATGTAAACGGGGTTTTTATTTAAATATGAGTATCGATGAGTGTGATTTGCTAGCATCAACAAGAGACGGAGTACATTGTTGGAGGCCTTCTCCTAACTAGACCTCATCCTGGCTAAGATAAGGACGAACTAGGATCTACTTCTGAGAGTGAAATAATAACAGATTATGAAAGTACAGTGACTGCTCAAGCGCAAATACCGTGATTGTGACAGCAATTAGGTTTTTGTTTTTTAAATCGACAAGTAGACTACATTTAGTGAGAAAATCGGCACCAGTGATTGTTCGATTCACTACTGTTAGTATGAAAGCATACGTGAAATTGCGTTTGAGTCCAATGTTTACTGGGAGCAATTTGCTACCATAAGTATTATAATTCTTATTCTTTTTTTCTTATTCTTTTTTTTTTTTTTTTTTTTATTTTTTTTTTTTTTTTTATGTATGTATTTATGTATTTGATCACTAAACAATCAAGTATTGATTGCACTACCGTTGGCGGCCAGTAAGGCTAGTTCTGATTTCTTAGAATTGTAAGTCACGTATTGGCAAATGGTACGACGAAAACGTCCGGGCCCTTATCGAAAAAAAAAATCTGAAATGTCAGATTGTTCTATTATGTGGGAAAAGGCGACTGCTTTTTTGAATTATCTTATGGTTCGTCACCGAGACCGTAAGAATTATCGGCTTGGGATGGTCGTTTCGGTTTCCATCGCCTTATTGCCAATTTAGTAATTGCACGGTTTGGTGCATTTCTAAGATGGGGCAACACATTTTCTATGGAACAATAGCAAATGCCCGTCTTATTTTCGGTATTGTTGAACGTTTTAATACGTTTTAATTGGAACTAGAGTTGAGTCGTGACGTAGGGCATTGGCCTGGGGGATGGATGCGAGCTGCGTGGGTAAATTTCGGGAGTTATCAAACCACCATTTCATCGTTAAATTTTTCTCCGGCTAAACTTTTAATTTGCCGCAGTACCTCGGGTGGCCGCGTATCTCCGATTTCAGTCTTGTCTGGTAAGGTCTCGAGCCATTTATCTTCCGATGGTAAATTGCATTCTATCAACATAGGGTTTTGCAGGATATCCGCGACTGTTGCGAATGCCTCTTTTGGAAGAGCTAGGATTGTCTGGCTATAATTTAAGTAATCTTTAGTTATCTTATCGATCGGGAATTGAACCTCTGTCAAGGAAAGGAGACAAAGCACGTTGCAGAAATTTCTGTTGATGCCAATGTGTTGTTTTCCGTCAAGTAAATTGTAAGACTAAAAATTTGTTATATTAACGTACCAACTAATTAAATTACCGCTGGTTGATGATGTCCGTAATATTTATCTTCAAAATGATTGGACCAAGTTTGCCTTGGTGCACTTCTGTTATAGTATCGATTACCGCCGATTGGAATGTTCGGAGTTTCATCATTTCCAACATTGTGTGAAGAGCGATGTCAGTGAATTCTTTATGAAATATGAGGTCTGTCATTATTTTTTTAAATGCTTCAAATTTCTGTTTGTTTCTTCGTGGTCGTGCTTCATGATGTTCACTGTCGATTCTATTATGAATATTTCTTGCTGCAAAACCTTCTGGTAATGTTGTTGGTTCAGATTAAGAATTTCAATGCTTTCGTTATAGAAGTTTCCGGCACGTTGTTGGTATACGCTAAATAATTCATTGCCTATTGTGTTAATGAAGTCAAACGGTGATCGTTTTTGACAGTCTCTTTCATTTCTTCTTAACATGTTCAGTATTTTAAGTCGATGTAGCGGTTCCGCATCTGGTATGAAATTAATCCACAGTGTATCGTGTGTATATATGTAGTCTTGGAGTGCGTTCTATTTTGGCATAATTCATTAAGCTGCCGAGTGGATTCCTTCAGATAATTGAGTTCTGCACAATATGTTGTTAGATTAAAATATGTCATTAATTTCCATTTGCCATTGATTAAACTGCTTTGGCCGATTTTGTCAAAGTAGATGCCTGGATGAAACGAGAATCTAGATACGTTGTATTTGGATATTGTTCCTAATATACTGACTATTGATAGCGTGTAAAGCAAGCGATTTGATTTGGTGCTTGCTCTGGTTACTTGTCTCTGTGTAATACCACACTGACCTGTCGCTCATCGCTTGTGGCTCGTCTACTGGTAGAACAAATATTTTGATGATTGCTCTTTTATAGCGAGCATCTCCCGGGTGTGTTTCAGCAATTCTATCTCTTACCCGTTTTGTTGGAGGTAGATTGTCTTCAATACAACACAACGTCTTTTGCAAGCACAACATTGCCTACTTGTAGTTGTGGCCTTCATTCTAGTAATTTTGGGTGTTGTTGTAGTCTTCGCAAATATTCGTTACTCCATTTCTTTCAAAAATTTTGTTTGATTTTTTGTATTGCAGCGATCTTGACAAGCGATAAATGTTTGTATATCTGCTAGACTTTCTTCTGGTACTGCAGTTAGTGATGAGTCGAATAAAAAAATGGCCAGATGTTAGAACTTGAAGATCTGCTATATCATTGGACATTGGGCGTATTGGCATTGAATTTAGAATGACATTTATTTGAATTAGCAGTGCTGTTAACTCCTCATGTGTAAGAGTTGAATTTCCCTTGATCTTTTTTTGGGGGGTCTTAACTGATTTGATACCAGCTTTCCATAACCAACCAAAATAGGATGATGCAGGTGGTGGGAAATGCCAGGTTATTCCTTCTGTTGCCAATTGTTGAGTAACAATATCGTTGTAGTTAGCTGTTTGACTTTTTTGTGTCCTTTTAAGCTGATTATTTGCTCCAACAAAATTTATGCCGTATAGATGTGAATCTCTTAAGGCCCCCAATAAATGCTTCTGCGGAGAGATCTGTTGCTGCTTCTAGAAATGAATTTAATAATAAAACCTTGCTTTTTTTATCTATTGAATTATTTTTCATTATTGAGTTATTTCCGCTTTGTAACAATTTCGTTGTTTGTGCTTCACAATGCTCCTCTCAGCCTCATTTAAATCATATTTATTCCCCTTGATTTTTCTACACCTTTTTGTAAAATTTATTACAGTTCTAACAATCCTCTGTAATTTAGTGAAACTGGACATTATATTTATTAAATGAACTATCCTGTCATCATCCCTTGTGGTGGTAGTTAAGTTGATATTTTTTAGTTCTGCTGTTTATCGTTCTTCTGCGGTTTAAAGCTGTTTTGTATGTCTGACGAGTTGTCGTGCTTGTTTTTGAGCCAACGAGGTCCTGAAAACCAGGACCTATAATTGATCGGTTCATCAACCGTTATACCGCAGCTCGCGCAGTCATCTGGGTTGTTTCCTGATTTGATGTGGCGCCATTGATGTGACTCTGTTGTTTGAATCGGTCCGTGCGATAGTTTGTGCTTGCTGTATTTCCAGTGCTTGTTTTACTTCTTTAAGTAATTTAGCCAACAACAGAGTGCCAATTAAATCCAGCCTTGATAATGATACTTTTAATTTCATCGGTGCGACTCTCGTTTTGGATGATATGAGACTGAAATTAACTTCGCTCTCTTTATTCGTTACCTTTAGTTAAATGTAGGCGGCATAGGCTTGTTCTAAAGCATCGTTGACGCCGTGAAACTCAATCTGTTATTCAGTGTAATTTAACCATCTTGGAATTTTGATGTCATTGAGAAGTTTTAATTTGTCTTTAAAGTTAAGCCACTGTTGACCTGTGGCTTCAAGAACTGGTTCCATTTAATGGATTAGATAGCTTAGCAGTTGTGGAGAGAATGTTTTGCTTTGTCAGCTTGCCACTTAGAATTGGTACGTTTATATTAAACTCAAATTCATCCGCTTTAGGCTTCCAAAAATGTCCAACGGCTTTTATGCTTCGATAGATTTCAATCTTATGTGACTCTGTCACATAAACTCTATATGTGAGCTCTGTAAGCTTAGTTTATTAAAGCCTTCTTTTTGAAGTAGTTCAGTTAGTTAGTTTTGAATGGTTATGATTTCATCAACGTAGAAGCTTGTTTATACCACCTTGCATACCGCAGGAAAATTTTGTTTTTCGTTTTCAGCGAGCTGATGTAAAGTTTTTACTTCAGGGTAACTGGCAGCCGCTGTTTTTAGTTGGTATTCTTGAATTTTTCCGAAGGCGAGTTTCGTCACAAAATTCGTTGAAAGTCTCTATCTTCATCTCATTATGATATGCCACAGGTCTTGTTGATTTTTGAACCAACATATAGTACTTGATAGCTTGAGGACATCATGATGGGGCAAGTAGTAAGTTGGATAAATTATACATATATCCGGGACACTCACACTGTCGCATGAATTCTTTATATTGTGTGGCTATAGTTTCTCGTTCTTCACGAGTTGCTTTTCTAGTTGGAGAAATCTTGCTGTTGCTATCATTTTGGAATCTCCTAGGTTTGCCTGTTGTTGGAATGGAATTTTAAGCATAAATCTACAGTTTGATTCTCTTTTATTCTGAATTCTGAAAATCACTGAGTTCGCGCTCTTCTTCAACAGCGCAGTATGTTTTCTTGGTGGATGTAGTTCCTCTACTTCCTAAAATTCCTTAAGAATTTTCTCAATTTCCTCTGTTGTATTTTCCCTTGGTTATGATTGCGACGGTTTTGATTACTGGCTTATAGTTATCCATCCCAACGTGGTACGTTGAGCAATTGGTTATTGAGATTTAATTATATCGGAGCTGACATATGGAAGTTAAAATCGGTCAACTTAGCTACAGTTCGGGTTTCTCGGGTTTGGCATCCGGTTTCATGAAGAAACTTCATGAAATTTTCAAGAATTTGAATTTCTCTTGGATTCTCTAAACATTTCAATACGTAACAATTTGATCCCAAGAATCAGCGTTGATTGCAAGATGCTTGATTGCATGTAAACTCTCTAGTGGTGCGTATAAAGTTCTTATGTCTGATGCGGATTCATTGCTTATATGGCTTATTGGTTATGTTGTGACATCAAGGTGTGAATATATTTGGTTAAATTCATCCTGCGATTATCGTTCCTTTCTTTGATTATAATCCATACGGGTTTGTAGATTTTTCACACGGATTTTAGGTGATTTATCAGTCTGGCTGCTTCACCTCCAACGTGGGTCTTCAAGTAACTTATCTTGTGTGTGTTGTTCGGTGCTTTGTTATTGTGCACAAATTGTTCGAAAACATCATGCAATGCCATCCATTTCATGTGTTTCCACTAGAGCGGGGTATTTGTATTTCTGGCAGCTAAATTTCTGCTGGTCGATTGCTATCGACTTTGTACTGCTTGCGCTTTTCGTGATGACCTCTACTACTATTTCGTCATATGTTTTTTGTGTGTTGTCGTAGTACTCATCTGTGAAGTATTTGGTTGTTTATTCTTCATCTTCTGTCGCTTTTAGATCTGTAACCTAATTCATCATTCTCTCCATGTGAGTTAACGATAAGTTTAATGATGCCTCAGCTTCTCCATTTTGCGGCTTGTTTTTTGTGCATTTTATTTCTTTGTACAAGCTCCTCATTTTAATATCTTGTTGTTTCATAATATTCGGCTGAATTTAGTCTGCTTCTCAAACGATTCTGTTTTGAATGGGAAGGATGTCCCAATTTGGTTTTTTTCGTTAAAGTTTTTGTGGACGGTGGGCCGCTATTGAGACGTTTGCGCATTTCATCTAAGAAGCTGTTGCATACCATATGTGTGCACTACTTTCTTTCTATTTTGAAAATTTTGGTGAGTCGTCTCTAATACTGATGTGGTGCTCCGAATTTTGTTATCATTCGTTGTGCACTCGTTGTACAATACTTTTAATGCTGCTTTCTTGGGTTCTTTTTGTAGTTCGTGTGCAGCTGGAATAACTTTTCCGCTAACTCACCTTGTTGCAAAAATCGGTCCATTTCTTTTCTGTTGTATGGTAATTTCCAACAAATTATAAATTTTAGTTTGTAAGACTAAAAATTTGTTGGATTAACGAACCGTAGCAACTAGGAAGGGTTTAATTAGTCAGAGAAATTGAGTGATAAACGAACGTTTTGATGTTTAAGTTTACTCTGATTTATTTCTTTGGCCTTCACCAGAAGTGAGTGCAGTTGCAGTCTATCATTCTCGATACAGTAAGTATAGCAGAAGGCATCAGGTTTTGGATTTGCTCTTACAAAAATAATATTTGGTGATGTTAAACCTTGCGCTTCATGGACTGTCATAAGTGGTGGTATGAAACTTAATGGTTCAATGTTTGTTAAGAATGAATTTGGATCAAAAAACTGCATATCACATGGTGTAATGGTATAATGACATGGTGTGAATTAAGGTTTTCTGAGGAAAGATTGGTTTGCCGAATAGTCATTTGTACACCTAAATATTTTACAACAAAAACTTAAATATAAACAGGTAACGCAAGAAAATGTCTGCCCTAGACCTATCAAAAACATTTCAATTTATTAGTTGTTTTATCGAAAAGCACCAGTTACTCTAGATCTTGGCTGGAAATACATACGCTGAATAATTAAAAAAATTTATCATGCTATATATATATTGCAATTATATTGAAAAATGAAAACCTTCTAGAATATATAGTATTTAAAATTCTATGTTGAAGGCTATAAGTGAATACCACATCAAAAGATCAATTCCGCCCGAATTCAATCCAAAATAAGAAAAAAAAAGCGAAACATTATTTACTTCTCATGAGCATAATATTGTGTATGTACGTACTTTCTAGAAATTTTAAATAATTAAATATCACTGAAAAGATATATACTTGAAAACTCAAACCTTGAAAGGTGTTTACCTTTCTATAAAAAAAAAAACAGAAAATCAACTTTAAATTTATTTGGGTTATTAACCTGCAGTCAACTTTGCAAGCAGCGGCACAGTAACCAAACTTGCATAGTACAACAACGAACTGAGTAAGTAAGAATAATAATAATCCTTGAAGATGTTCTAGAATTTGAAAACTCTCATGGAAATTTCAAATCCTATTTGAATTTTTATTTTTATTTTTATTATTCAATTAATTTATTATTGTGAGCTATATAAACACACTTTATTTTATTTATGAACAATTATTATAGTCGCATTATTAATATTTTAAGTGAATGTAACGTTTTTTGTTTTACAATAGTAATAATGTATAGTATGTAGACACATTTGTATGTAGATCGTTAATACACAGCTCTCTATAGAATTTTATAAAATACTATATACTATGAATAGACGACGACAACGACTGTGTCGAGATATTTACATACGAGTACATTCAGTACACACATGTAATTTTTATTCACTTCGTTTATTATATCTCTCTAGTCTAAAACACAGTACTCGCAATTTTATTTATTATTTGTGGCCTTCCAATGAAAGTAAAAATTCGAAGACCATGACCGAATAGTTTGCAAAACGCGTTAGAAAGAATAAAATGATAAATAATTTTTTTTATTTTACTTAAGTTTTTTATTTTTTATATTTAATATAGTTATAGAAATATAAAATAATTCATTTAGTTTTTGTACAGTTTAACATGTTGGTGGTCAAGCATCATAATATGATTTTGAATTAATGTTTTTATCGGTGTGTTCAACAAATTCATGCACATTACTTCTTCCGACATTTCGTTTTTAAATTGTTTATTTTAAATTAATTATTTTTTGGGAGGCGGCAAAATTGTTAATAAACTTAATGGCTAATTTGGATGTTCCAATAAATTAAATGCGAAAATGCAAGAGTGAATGATTTTTATAGTAGTCGTATAGCGACTCATTTGGGAGACAGTGAAGAAAGTGGAACTATAAAAAGCAATAGGAATTTTAATTTTTTTTGCATTTCAATTAGTGATTTTCCCAAACTTAATACTCGCATTTGGCATTAGATGCGCCACAATCTACAAAAACATATTTTTTAAAAATGACAGACGCATCATATACAAGGGGTCCCGGTTGATACGGCGTATTTCATTACGAAATACAAAAAAGGCATATTTCAAAACGGCATATGGTACACTACGACATATGGTACACTATAGCATATTTCAGAACGACATATTTCAAAACGACGTATGGTACACTACGGCATAAGGTACACTGCGGCATATTTCAAAACGGCATACGTAACGGCATACGGTACATTAGGGTATAAGGTATACTAAACCTGTATTATCAGAATGTATCCATTTGAATTATAAGGAATACGGGCACGTAAAATGCAGAAGATCAATTCGCTTTCGACAATGCACCTGCCCAAGTGTACCTAAGAAAAACGTTTAACACTTGTTACATGTTGTTTTGTGAGGAGAGTGAGAAGAGATCGAAGTAAAATTCACAAGTTCTGTCGGTTTGTTTTCGCGAACCGTACAAACTAAATTGGTTTGCCTATATCGTTGGCGCCCAACGTTACTATAGATGAGTTTTATTATTTAAATTACAAAAAAAAAATTAATTTTTTGAAATTTTATTAAGAATGTTTATTATTTAATTTCTATTGTTTTTTGCGTTTACTAAATTATTATGGCTCCAAATTTCTCTATTTAAAATTTAAGTAGTTTTACACCCTTCATTCAAAATTGAATCAAAATCAGAATCAAACTTCATTCTTTTTTTATACATTTATAAGAATTCCGACAATTTTTGTTTATACTATATTTGCCTAATTAATTCATTACAACGAGAATGGAAAGGCCCAACATTAGAAATTCACGATTGCTTTTATTTCTAAAATAATACTTAGGTATAGTCTTATTCAGATCTTAAAACATTTTTTTTTTAATAGTTTTGCGCAGCCTTTATTTATTTACCATCAACGGGATAAAAATCCTTTTTTGATTACAATTTTATTTTTCAATTTTACAATTTAGTTTTTATTAATTTTTTAAAAGAACATTTAGAAATATTAAAATGAAACACATCAAAATTACAATTAAATTGTCGACAAATCGCCGGGACCGGAGCATTATACATATGCGTAATTAGATTTAAATGTCGGCAAATATATAAAATTCCTAATCCGAGTAGGTTTACAAGGCACATGAATATCAATCTTTGCAAGTAGTTTAGGGAAGTCAATCGAACTGTTAAGCAGATCAGCGATGAATGTTGAAGCAGCACATCTACGTCTTACAAGCAATGAATCCAAATCAGCAATTCTACAGCGGTCACCGTAGGATTTCAAATTCTTTTTATTCAGCCACATTGGAAGGTTTGGATCAAATGGCCAATTCAATTTATGAAGATAGTAAATAATAAATTGCTTCTGTATTCGCTCAATTCTATCGATATAAATATTGTAAGCAGGATCCCAAATAATCGACGCGTATTCCAAATTAGACCGAACAATGGAACAATACAAAGTTTTAATTGATTGTGGATTACGAAAATCTTTTGTGATACGACGAATAAAGCCAAGTAGAGAATTAGACTTAGCTACTATTAAATTAATATGGTCTCGGAAATTCAATTGATGGTCCAGGACAACACCCAAATCTTTAAATGTCATAACTCGTTCTAGCTAGTGATTACCAATAAGATATTGATGAAGAATAACTGCTTTTTTCCTGGAGAAGCTCATAATCTTGCACTTTTCCAAATTTAAGTTCAATTTATTCATAACTGACCATTTATACAGCAAATCAAGATCACTCTGCATTTCATTACATTGTTGCGGGCTACATACACTTCTTGATATTTTCAAGTCATCTGCATATAATTCACAGTCGTAGTACTGAAACAAAGAAGCAATTTCATTGATGAAGACATTAAATAATACAGGTCCTAGGTGGGAGCCCTGAGGCACTCCAAAATGAACTTCAATCATCTTAGATGTAAACCCGTTAATTTGAACTACCTGCTTTCGATCACGCAGATACGATTCAATCCAATCCAAAAACAATTTACTCACTCCAAATCTGTCCAGTTTGGCAAGAAGTAACTCAAACTGAGGTGAATCAAATGCTTTCCCAAAATCAGTGAAAACCACATCAAGCTGACATTTAGAGTCAAAGGCACTGAATACTTTAGATGTTAAACTTAAAAGATTTGTAGTGGTAGAACGATGCCTAACGAATCCATGTTGTTGAAGTGATAATAAAGGTTTAACATTAAAATACAAATAATCAGAAATAATAAGCTCAAATAATTTTGGAATTGATGATAATATAGATATGCCACGATAATTTTTATTGTTGCTCCGTTTTCCGGATTTAAAAATGGGAATTATAATTGACTTTTTCCATACCAATGGAAATACACCACTCTTCAGAGACGCATTAAATATCAGAGATAGTGGTAATGATAGCGAGCTGTTAAGATCTTTAAGTATTTTTGCAGGTATGTTATCAAAACCACATCCCGATTTCATCTTGGATATACCAAGGCTGACATCTTTTACTGAAATATAAGGTATTCCAATTAAATTTTGATGACGCGAACTACGAGGTCCTAATGAAATATCAATAGCATTATCATTGTATTTTTGATAGGCTGATTGGAAAAATTCAACAAATAAATCACATATGTCCTCAGCATTACAGGCAGTTACATCATTTAACGACATCATTTGTGGATAACCAGAACATTTTCTTTTGACATCAACAAAGGGCCAAAATAGTTTTGGGTTTGAAACTAAATTATTTTCCAGCCGTGAAATATAGTTCCTATAGGCTCGGCTTTGTTCCTTATCAAATGCCCGGCGTAGTTGTAGAAAAGTATATTAAGACAATCCAAGTTATCACCAAATTATTTGGCAAATGTGTGTGCCTTTTTCTTTTTGTTTCTTAAATTGACCAAATTGTTGTCAAACCATGGAGGATGGTTATTCTTACGTTCATAGCATTTAGGTACATGTTTGTCGAAAGCATCAAATAAAACCAAATAAAATGAGTCGACTAGAGCATTAACATCACACCCTTTAGAATTGAAAGTTACTTCCCAATCCACCAATTCAAAAAATCCTGCAGACCGGCAATATAAGCCTTATTAAAATTGTAATTTAACCTTGGTTGCGCATTGTTGATGAATTTACAAAACAGCTCTTGGCAGTCAAAGTTAATTTCCAATCCACTGTGGTGAAATCTATCCCGAACAAAAGGTTCCAACGACTTAGTAACCAATCCACAATTAGGATCATTCAATAAAATTAGATCCAGAATTCTACCATTCAAGTTAGCAACTTTACAAATTTGATGTAAATTTAAAAACAACATGGCATCAATAAAAATCTGTTCCACATCACTCGAAACATTGGATGGAAAAACAGAAGCAGTTTCGTCATCATCAATACACCAACATAAACCCGGAAGATTGAAGTCACCCAACACACATATGGTGTCATGTGCGTTACACTGTGATACAAAATAATAAATATTTGCACAGTGTAAGCTATAAACCTCAGCAGAGCTTAGAGGTGGGACGTATGCAGCATATAAATATAATGATTTCACTGTCCAAGATAATTTCACAGCAACATATTCCACAGTAATATTCTAACATACTACATCACAGTTTATAATTGAATTATGCACAGCTAAAAGAACTCCACCACCATCAGATTTATCACTTGTTAGGCTGGAACGGTCACATCTATACGTTACATAATTATTATCAAAAAATTCAGAACTTAAAACAGCAGGTTTCATCCATGTTTCAGATAAAACATATATCGGATAACATGACGACGATAGAAATAATGAAAACTGCGTTGATTTTGTACGCATACCACCAACATTTTGATAATAGATTGAGATTGAATTAGGCATTGAATTAAATGTCAATTTAGAGCACACACCACCCACATTTTGATAAAAAATAGTGCTAACGTCTTTAAATTCCAAATTCATTCTGTTCTGATTTCCGACGTGAATTTAAAAATTCTTTAATCAAGACTCCAGAAGGCCACGCCGATGAATCAAGCATTTGGTCAAATTTGCTTACAGAAATACCGATTTTAAATGATACATAATCGCGATCATCAACACGTCGAAAGCAATATAATATAGGTTTCTCGACTACAAATTCGTTTTTGATATACATCATGAGATCATCATCAGTAACGTCCTTACATAATCGAAAAATAAAAATCCACCGTAGCGGCTGAACGGTACGCAAAGTAGAGTTCAAATCACCACTACCAATAAAAAATTTTTTAGGTGAGTCCATATTATTGTCTAACGACACCTTCAGTGATGTAGTTACAAAAATTATAAAAACTTTGATGGGTCGCATTTATTTTACATAGTAATCCTAAATAAAATAATAAATAATGATTAAAATGTATTATATTTCAGTTTCAATACACAAAACATTCAAAATGATTATGATTTTATGTTGTTGCAATCATATTTCATGTGAAAATTAATAGGTGAAAAAAAAAAATTGCACGCCTATGAAAACAACGTGTTTGGAAAACTTTTGCCACGAACTAGGGAACCTATGTATTTTTTCTGCGCGTAAACTGTCAGAATTCTAGCGAGAATTGAATACTACTAGATTTCTGTTGTACTTCGACAATTGTTTTTTTTTTTTTTTTAATTAACCACAAAACTAAAAAATATTAGTTAATAAAACATCTGTTACACTACATTAATTTGGTAAAAAAAAACAACCAAAATTAAAATTAAAATCTGGATTTCCCCACATATCGTAAAAACATAACCCTTAAAAAGAAGGCCATAAAAACAATAATTTTTTTTTTTTTGTTTTATCAACTGGGCAGCAAACAGGTAAAACCCAATAATATGCTGCCACATTATCCAGCCATGATTTTTTCATCACCCGCCGGGGGTCGAACCCAGGACCTTCGGAGCTTAAAGCAAGCATGTTAACGATGTGCCACGGCATTCATTACGAAAAATCATTACAAAAATAAGTTACCTTGTTAATTATTGATGTTAAATGGAAAATTTGTTTCATCTATTTGTAAATAATTTTATTTAAAAAAAATAACCTCTAAACGTTACGACAGAACGAAAACCTAATAAAGGACTAATTCACGTATTTTAAATTTTAAAATTAGATTTAATTAAAATTAGTGAAAGAAAATTCTGTTAAGCGAAAGAAAATTCTGATAACTGAAGAAAAATTCCAAAAGATGAAGGAAAATTTAAGTACTAATTGAAGAAAAATTCTGTTAGGTAAAGGTTTAAAGGAAAATCCGTTAAGTAAAGGAAAATTCTATTAAGAGATTAAGTGCAAGTTCCAGATTAATTTATCTTATTCCAGAACTTTATCTACAAATCATTTTAAGATCCCATTTCCATCGCATTTGTCGAATTTCATAATAATCAGTTAGGAAATAGCCAAGTTTCATCCTAATTGACCACATTCTGAAATTCTATCACAGAGAATTAAGAAGAAAATTCTCTGTGGTTTTATCTGTTTAATAAAAAATCCTTGAACAAATGCGCTATTATTCAATTATGTTGCTTCTTTAAAAATTTAAAGGGCCAATATACATATTTTTACTTTTAAAATTATATTTAAATAAATATTAAAAATTATAGATATTAATAAGCACTTACCGATTATATCTTTATTACCAATATTTTTATTTCCGTTGGGAGAATAAATTTAATTGCATTAAGTGAAGGAAAATTATATTAAGCGAAATAAAATTCCAATAGGTAAAGGACAATTTAGTAAGTATATAGGGTTACTTTATAAGTTGATGATTAAAACCATTTTAGAATCCCATTTCCATAGCACTTGTTGAGATTTATCATAATCGGTTAAGAAATAGCCGATTTTCATCTTTACTCATTTTAGAATCCTATTTCCATCACATTTGTCGAATTTCATCATAACCAGTTATGAAATAGCCAAGTTGAATAAAAATTGCCATACTGCCGTTCCGAATTTCATCATAATCGGCCAATAAATAGACAAATTCTATCAACGTTGGCCATATTCCAGAACTGCTACTAAAACTCATTTTAGAATCCCATTTCCATTACACTTATCCAATTTCATCATAATCGTTTAAAAAATACCCAAGTTTCATCATGATTGGCCATATTACAGAACTTCGTCTAAAATCCGGTTTAGTATTCCATTCCGCCTAAGAAATAGCCAAGTTATAGAAAATCCCATATTGTACCATATGCCATATGGAAATATTCCGTCTTGTACCTTACGCCATAGTGTACCATATGCCGTTTTGAAATATGTCATAGTGTTCCTTATGACATAGTGTCGTTTTAAAATATGCCATTTTCAAATATGCCATAGTGTCCCTTATGTTATATTTTCGTATTCAATTTTGAAATATTCCGTTTTGTAATATGCCATGTTGAACGGATCCGATATACGAGATATGACATTTAAAAAAAAAATAAAAATTTAGTCCAAACATTTTTTTTTGCGATTTCCCAATACCAAAACCGAACCAAACGGATGTAAAATGTGGCTACTCCGCTTATCGAAGACCAACATTTTCGATGAAAAACGTAACGCAATACTTGTTGATCTGTTTCATTCAGTTAGATGATTTATTACGTTTGTACATATTGAACTCAGTTTGAAATAAAAAAATACAGAAAACTTCGAAACATAACCTCACCATTTAAACCAATTATAGTAAACATAAGTTTTTATATGAAATTTTTCACATATAAATTTTACTGCCATAAAGTGAGTTTGCAAGTGAGCAAAGATAAAACCAAAAATTGAATTTGGTAAATAGCTTCGTTGCTGCTCCTAACTCAAATGCTAGTTCCGAATTTTAAATCTCGTTTCTTGAGAAATTTTATTTTAATAATTTCGAGAATTCTTGTTTCTCGAGAAATAGTGTTTTTATCTCGGCAATTACAATATTTTAAAAACACAAATTTTATTTGAATTGCAATAAAATATTTTTGAAGAAAGAAAAAATTGAAATACGATCTTTATGGAGGATGTCCGGCACTGAAGATGTGATATTGAAGGAGTGACAGAGGACACCGTTTTGTGGCATCATCATATAATTCGTGAGTGATCGTTCGAACGTTTACCGTTAAACCGGCATCGTTAATGCTGTTTAACCGGTAATTTACCGTCAGAACTTATTCATTTGACATAGGCGAGCATTACATTATCACATTTATATAATTATATTTTTTGCATTATTATTATTATTATTATTATTGGGGGGGGGGGGCATGCGGGCGATCAGCCACTTCGCACTGCGACCTAAAAGATCTATTTGTTTTTTTACATAGAAAATACTGTTAGATTTAGCTTCTTGAAGCTAAATATAACAGTATTTTCTTTGTAAAAAATATACTTATATTTATATCGCTCACTTGCGAGACGAACGACATAATCCAAAAATGACTATTTTACAGTAGAGCCATTTTAATGTTCAAATATAACTTTACACTCGTTTGCCACTAGATGTTACTACACAATCAAAAAAATATTACTGACGTTTTTCAAAAGGACGTTTATAAAAACTTCTCAAAAGCCTCGCATCACGTATTAATAATAATAACTTTTATACCACGAAAATATTTTTGCTTATGTTTACCAAAAATTATGGGAGTATATTCCTATAATCTCTGTGTTTACAAAATCCACACATAAAAATGTCATACAATTTTTGACAGCAAATATTTAGTGACACCTAATGGAATTATGTGAAAGTTGCTTATGCTCTCGGAGTTTTCCGAAAGATGGTAGCTCTTGCGGTTTAAGAAAATTTGACATTTAAACATGATCTATTGTTACACGACTCATCCCAAACATATCAGTCCGTAGTAAGATTTAACAGATTGTAAATAGTGAAATTTAACACGTTCAGTTTGGAATGGTAATAAAAAAGAGATACACCTCCCTTTGTAAATCATAAATGGCCATTATAGTGTCGGATCTCATTTTATCTGTGTTTTTTCGGCTCGAGATAGTTCTTTTTTCATTAGGTGCTGCCAAATGCCGTGCATAGATCGCGTAAGTCTTTCTTGAAGTCGATGTCCAACATATTTTTAAAAAAAGTTTGGAAACTATTTTCTTTCTCGTATCACCCTCAAGCACATAACAATACCTTGGTTCCATAACCTTAATGCCGCCGTTTTTCTATCTTACCAAGACCCCAGTAACCATTAAAAATTTCGATCCATTCTTCTTCAGTCATTTTTGAGGCACATTTTGACTTACACTTATCTCCACAGGGCGGTTTGTCTTTCCTTTAAATTTTTTTTATTCATTTTTTTTACTCATTTTTTGGCCAAATTTTTCTTCCAGTTTTCCTCATTTTTCGTGCGTTTTCTACCTTTCTTTAGTGGTGATGGCGGCTTTATTGCAATATTTTCATTTTTCAAATCATTCTGAACTTCATGAATCATTGATTCGACATTTGAATGATCACTAGCAGGATTATAATTAGCATCAAATAAATCATTACAATCTCGAAAATAATAATCTAATTTCATACAAAGATTGTCTATTATATGCTATAAAATAATTGCTTAAAACATTTACGTTACCTTTACTCGAAGATACCAACTCTGATGAATCACTAGAAGAACTAAATGAACTAGTTTCACCGTTCATTGAAGATAAATCTGCTGGATACAAACATTTAGTAATTATTGTGATTTTGTAACTAATGGGCAACAAACATAATTATTTGAGTCATTACTTGTATTTTCTGGGTATTCTTCCGGTTCTCTTTCAACTCTCATCGGAGCCAAATCGGATAATTCAAAAGTTACATTTTCTGGCAATTGCTCTAGTTTATTTTACGCACCTTTGTGAGATGCCTCTCTGGCTAATTTCACCATCAATTTTCCCCGGAAACTCATGTTTGTGAAATGTTGCTGACAAATCGTCACCTTAGGATTATTCTTGTCTATGTCCATTTTGTCTATATTCGAGAAAACCACATTTGAAGTTCAACCATAGAAGAATTACTATAGAAGCATATTTTGTATGGATGAAATTTACCAACATAATTTATATTCGTATTTCTTTGAGTTGTTTTTTGTTTTTAAGTGGGACTGAAAGGTCTATATAGAAATTTGATATCATATTGCCTCTTTCTATTCTTCTTTGGCAACAAAAAATAAAAGTAGATCTCATTTTAATAGTGTGTTGGTTGTGTACACACAACACACTTATAATTTGTTTGGTTTTTTACGAACCTTTTACATCGAGTCGAACAATTTTTTGTTTCTCATAAGAACCAATGTAAAATTGATAGTTTTGATTTTCAATTTTATTAATGAAAATTCATTTAAATGAAACAAACTTTTCCTTAATTTGCATCTTTAATATGTTAAGTTTGTATAAGTTTGAAAATCGTTAAAAAATTACTTCTACATTTTCAATTAAAATGAAAAAAGAAACACTTTCCATTTTCTACCACCACAAACAAACCATTAAATATTTGTTTCGAAAAATAAAAACAATAGATCATCCTTGCCTTTCTAATTTAACATAAACAAAAGAGACAAAGTAGCGTTAAAAAAAATAAAACTCCGTACCTAAATGGAAAAAAAAATTAAAAAATTGAATTATCTTTCTGCCAACAATTGAAAACAATCTGAAGCAAGGTAAAAATAAAAATTAAACCACTTGTGCAGAACAAAAAAATTAAACAGTAGGGACACCCTTATCTTTACTATAGAAAACAACAACAAAAATACACATTCTGATTCGCACCATGCCCGTTATACAACAAACCCTTTATCTGCTTTAATTTGGGTATAAACGTTGTGATAATTCCAAATTAATGTAAAAGTCATTCTAGGGTTAAATTTATCTGTTATGATGAGTTGTTTATTATTTTCGTGTATGTATGTATATAATAAATTTTTGTAGTTTTGTATGGGTTATTGACCAAATTTAAGGAAATTTTAATAACTTTTTCAGATTAATTGAACAATTACAATTTAATTATGAGACTATGTCTAATAATATATTTATTAATCTACATATCGGTGTATAGATTTTCCGGAACAAGTAGGTTTTTAATTCAGGAAATGTAAATTTAAAAAGTTTTCTTCTCTCATTTTGGAATAATTGAACATTACAAAATTTACTCTACCAGTTTATATTCTCATTTATACAACCAGCTGATATCTTTTTAGCAACAATTGCATACAAATGCTTGGGATGAAGAGAATTTTCTAAGGTTATGGCACTCACCGACAAAATTGTTACATACCTCTTAGTATAAACACCTAAATTACAGGTATACGAAGACTTTTTTCAGTGAGTTTGCTATTGTTACACAATACAAATTTTTAGGCAGTTTGGTTTATTTTTTAAATTTCCCGTTAGTTGTCGAAAAATAATTTACTGGCGTCTATTATACCTCATTTACCAGTTAGATGCGTGCAAAATAAAGTGGTGTTAACAAATAAATAAACTATTTATAAATTTTATTTATTTGGATAAATTTTAATAATTGGACTAATAATAATTCAGATACTTGAAGTGTTATCAGTATGGCTAGTATTCCAATGGAAACCAATGAATTAATAAGTGACGAACCTAGCACATGTAAGTAATTCAGCAAATCATTCTTCTAAATTCATAATAAAACTTTTTGTTTGTTGATCTATTTATTTAGCAAGAGGTGCCATTAGTGTTCGACCCCGAATTACTTGCATTGTTCCTAGTTGTAAGGCTAAATCTGCAACGTGTGATTTAAAATTCTATCGCCTTCCTTGTGATGTAGTTAGGAGAAATAAATGGTTAACATCAATTGGAATACAATCGGAAAATTTAAAAAATAAAATTAATTTTGTTTGTGAAAAACACTTTCTACGAGAGCATATCGGGTTTTCTCGACTGACAATGAACGCTGTTCCCCGTTTACATTTAACTATTTCATCTGAAGTAGCAACGATTGATACTTTTGAACAATTTGAAAGACCTACGCAAGTTCAAAAATGTGTGTCTGTAGAAACACAAACTGAAATTGACGACGACACCGAATTCCTAAAATTAATAAATTTAGTGAATTGTTCTCATTGTTCAGGTAATAATGTATTAATAGACGATTGTTCAAGTTGTAGCAAAAAGTCAAAACAGCTAAACTGCTATAAAACAAAACTGCGGAATTTACAAAAAAAAATAAATCTTTTGAAAATGGCACATAACAAATTGAAACGAAATTTTCAAAATTTAAAAACAAAATATAATAAATGCAAAATGGCTACCATCGAAGACACAATTGACGAATTAGATGTGAATATAAACACTAAAAATGTCAGTAAGCTATTATTAAAACAAAGCTTCTTTTACAACAAAGAGGACAAGATATTTGCACAATGTTTGTATTACAAATCGGCATCAACATACAAATATTTAAAAGATACCATCAAATTGAAATTACCATCAGTGTCATCAATTTATAAGTGGTCACCGATCAAATTTATTCCACCTGGAATTAACGAAATCCTAATGGAACAGCATAATTCTTTTTTTATTAATTTACCGTCTACTTCTAAGATTTGTGTATTGAGCTTTGACGAAATTACCATAAAACAAGAATTAACATATAATATTTTATTGGATAGAATTGAGGGGTTCTACGATGATGGACACGGCAGAAAAAATCAATTGGCTACTTCTGCTTTGTTTTTTATGGTGCGGTCAATCATTGGAGAGTGGAAATACGTTCTAAATTACGTTTTAATTAACAAGACGTTCTCGGCAAGCAAATTATGTGATTTGATTAAAGAGAATTTAAAAGTTTGTCAAGAAAAACTAAATTTAAATGTGTTGATGTTAACATGCGATCAAGGCGCTATTAATCTACAAGCTTACAAGCAACTGGGTATTACACCAACAGAGCCTTATTTTTATTTCAATGGAAAACCAGTTTTTGTTCAATATGACCCACCTCATTTAATTAAATCGGTCCGAAACGCATTAATTAATAATACAATTTCGCATTCTTCAAACGGAATAGCTGATATAAATGTTCTCCACAAAATTTATGAGTTTGATGCTGCTCAAAAATGCAAATGTTGCCAAAAATTACAAAGAAGCATTTGTACCCAAACAGCTTCGAAAAAATGAATGTGGCATTTGCAGCTCAATTACTAAGCAACACAGTGTGCTGCGCAATAAAGACAGCTGTTCAAACTTGCCCTGAAATTTTGGGGTCTTATATGGACTCAGCATTACCAACAGCTCATTTTATAGAGCGGTTTAATAATATATTTGATTGTTTAAACTGCAGGAATTTCTCGTCAAAATCCCCGTTTGAGAAACCTTTGAAAGTAGATAATAACGTTTACAAATATTTGAATGACAGCTTAGGCTTTTTGGAAAATTTAAAAATAATTTCGAAAAATGAAAATTATTTTAAATTTATTAAAGGGTTTCAAACAACAATTAAAGCTCAATTATTGATGATAGAATATTTGAACAAAAATTGTAACATTGAATATGTTCTTACTGGTAGAACCAACCAAGATTGTCTCGAAATTTTTTTTTCAAAGCTACGGGCTAAAGGAGGATTTAACTACACACCTAATAGCCATGAAATAGGAGTACATTTCGCTAATATTTTTGTTACAAAATTAATTTTTAGTAGTGCTTATTCCAATTGTTTAGCCGACGACGGAAGTATGGTTGAGTTGGAATGGGGAACGTTTCAAGAAGACTATAAAGCAAGTCTATTTAACATCGATGTAGACATTGAACCTAGTATAGAGGAGTACGACGTCGCAATTAAGAATGAAAACAGCATTCTTAAAGAAAATGCAATATCCTACTATGCTGGCTATTGTGCATTAAAAAAAAATAAACTGTAATGAATGCAGAGCGAAATTAATAAAGCCTAACGAAGAAATTATAACGCCGTCCGATATATTAATTACAGAAAAAAAATTTAATAAATCTACCAACTTTGGAGCTCTTAAAGCACCGACAGCTGAATATGCCAAAGTTGCGAATGTTTTATTAACAATTTTTGAACAATTGTTTAACAAAGAATGTCACTTGTCGCATTTATGTTCCAGAATAACAGAAAAATGCCTAGAAATAGTAGAACGAGATTTCCCCGGATTTCTGCCTCTTGAAAATGAACCATGCTACGAACATTTAAAAGTATTAATAAATTTTTTTATTATTGTTTTAACCAGAAAAAACTCGAAATGGTCTGTTTTGAAAGGGGAGTTTCAAAATTTCAAGAACAGAAATAAAGGAGAACTAACGCAAGCATCGAAAAAATTAAAAATTTTGACTGGTTAATAAAATAAAATATATTTTCGTTTGATTTTTATATTTTCTTTTTTTTTTGTTCTAAAAAAAAAATTTAATATTCCTTGAACTAAACTCTGATAAAAAAACTAGTGCGACAAGCACGTGCAGCAAAAGTGTAACTTCGAAAGGTAGTTTAGGGTCCCGAAATTAGAAAAAATCTTTTTAGATTCTCATTAGCCAAGTTCGATCCTAATTGGAAATGTTCGAGAACTTTTTGCAATAATTATTTTAGAATTCTATTTTCAACGTACACGTCAAATTTCGTCGAAATAATCGGTTAAGAAATAGCCAAATTCCTTTCTAATTGACCATATGTTCCAGAACTTTATTTACAAATCATTTTAGGATTCCATTTCTATCGTACAAGTCGAATTTTATCATAACCTGTTAAGAAATAGCCAAGTTCCATCCTCATGGGCCTTTTGTTCCAAAACTTTTTTATTATTAAATTAAGTATGTACCAATTTCGGTTATTAATTAAATACTGCAACGTTACATTTTACTTTTATGAATTTATTTTCATCTTTTCAAACATTTCAAATGTAAAGTTGTTGCAATTTAAATTGTTGTTGTTTGCTATGTAACTATTTTGTGTTTTTCTTTCCTATTCCATAACATTTTATCCGTTTGGAAAACAGCCATAGTCTCATAATTAAATTGTAATTTTTCAATTAATCTGAAAAAGTTATTAAAATTTCCTTAAATTTGGTCAATAACCCATACAAAACTACAAAAATTTATTATATACATACATACACGAAAATAATAAACAACTCATCATAACAGATAAATTTAACCCTAGAATGACTTTTACATTAATTTGGAATTATCACAACGTTTATACCAAAATTAAAGCAGATAAAGGGTTTGTTGTATAACGGGCATGGTGCGAATCAGAATGTGTATTTTTGTTGTTGTTTTCTATAGTAAAGATAAGGGTGTCCCTACTGTTTAATTTTTTTGTTCTGCACAAGTGGTTTAATTTTTATTTTTACCTTGCTTCAGATTGTTTTCAATTGGTGGCAGAAAGATAATTCAATTTTTTAATTTTTTTTTTCCATTTAGGTACGGAGTTTTATTTTTTTTAACGCTACTTTGTCTCTTTTGTTTATGTTAAATTAGAAAGGCAAGGATGATCTATTGTTTTTATTTTTCGAAACAAATATTTAATGGTTTGTTTGTGGTGGTAGAAAATGGAAAGTGTTTCTTTTTTCATTTTAATTGAAAATGTAGAAGTAATTTTTTTACGATTTTCAAACTTATACAAACTTAACATATTAAAGATGCAAATTAAGGAAAAGTTTGTTTCATTTAAATGAATTTTCATTAATAAAATTGATAATCAAAACTATCAATTTTACATTGGTTCTTATGAGAAACAAAAAATTGTTCGACTCGATGTAAAAGGTTCGTAAAAAACCAAACAAATTATAAGTGTGTTGTGTCATTGTGTGTACACAACCAACACACTATTAAAATGAGATCTACTTTTATTTTTTGTTGCCAAAGAAGAATAGAAAGAGGCAATATGATATCAAATTTCTATATAGACCTTTCAGTCCCACTTAAAAACAAAAAACAACTCAAAGAAATACGAATATAAATTATGTTGGTAAATTTCATCCATACAAAATATGCTTCTATAGTAATTCTTCTATGGTTCAACCAAAGAATTAAAGGCGTTTCTGAGTGATTTATCTATTTATTTTGAGTTTCCATGTAGACAATGTTACTCCAGAGCTTAATCGCAATGTTTCGCACTTCAAACTTAAGTAGTATTTTAATTATTTATGATTTAAATTTATCACTTTTGTCTATGTCCAATTTTGGTACGCCTTTTTTTGAACGCCGTCTATGTCAACAATAATTTATCTATATCCACGTAATTCGAAAAAAAAAAAAAAAAATTTAGTATTTTGACCATCAACCAATGTTAAAGTAGAAACAATATAATATAAAACAAAATTATAAACTTCGTTAATTAAAACATAAAAACATAATAAAATCCATTAATTAAATAAAATTCATTAGATTGAAATAATATATCGAAATTGGGATGCAATACTTTTCATGTGATCGTAGGAGTGGGATCAAACAATATTAGCAATCTACTAACTAAAAAGTCGTTAAATTTTATGTACTCGTATTATATATTATGTACTCGTCTCTCTTTTGACCACGTAAAAATAAACTTTCCGCTATATTTACCCGAGACGAATGTAGAATGATATAGCACGGATATAGACAAAATCATACCAAAAAGAATCAAACCACAATTTTGACACAGGTTTTCTATGGTGATAATTAAAAAAAATCTGCGAAACGGTTGCAGATAGCCAAATTTCGATGGGAAATTTGAATTCTTCGTGATCGTCTTACCCTAGCTCCATATATAACTCAATTTGACCAGAAATTGTACATAGACAAGAATAATCCTAAGACGACGAAATGGAAAATTTAACCTACAGCAAGTCCCCGCTATACGGATATGATGCGTATTACACCAACTGGCCGTAAAGTGAAAATCCGTAAACCGAACCCGCTTTTTCAATAGATTAAATGTAAATAGTTTAATTAATAGATTATATGTAAATTAATTTCCGTTTAATTTCTCATGTCACATTTTCATTTTAAATTATTAAAATATTGCGTCAATTTTGATCGTTCGACGGAACTTTTATATAAATTTAAATCCACACGTTCATCAAGGCTAGGAGCTGCAACTGCTGGCCTTGAAAAATATCTCATTAATGGTGTCTGTTTTTCCGGCTTATTTGTCTTGAATTGTTTGTTGTTGGAGTTTTTGGTTACTGGTGGGTTTCCACAATCTTCCTCGTTTTCTTTAATTTGGGCTTCATTACCTAGCACAGAAAAATAAAACGCCAACGAAGTTTGTTGGGTTTACTTTTTTCGTTATATGTATATCTCCCTGTAGGAAAGAACGGCATTCTGAATCTGTATTTTTACTTTGAGACTTCTTCTAATGGATCGTTTTCAACAAAAATATTTATGGCTTCTTCAATTAACGAGAATGCTTTGGTCATGTTTTTGGGTTGTCAAAATCCGTGAATTTTCGTAATGAACTTTTGCGTTTTCCTGATCAGCACATCCTTGAAGCGACATCAACAATTCTTCATTAGAAAGATGTTCGTTGCTGCATTGTAGGAGCTCAGTTACTTCTTCAGTATCTACTTCATCCATCCCCGCTTCATGTGCAATAGCGACGATTTCGTTTTGTATTTCCACATTGTTTATTAACAGGTGAGAGCTCGCTGATAACGGATCGTGAACACACTCCGACCATAATCTAATCCATACACCATTCATCACAGTTTCATTCACTTCATCCCATGATTTAATTATGTTGTCAATTGCATTCATTATGTTAAATTTTTTTCCAAAATTCCTTAATTGTTCCTTGATTTGGACCGTCAATAGACTCAATCAGAGTTTGAAAGACTCGACGCAGGTAATAAGCCTTAAAATTAGCAATAACACCCTGGTCCAAAGGTTGCAGTAAAGGCGTAGTGTTTGGTGGTAGGAAGATAACTTTAATGTGATCAGGTACCTTGGTCAATTTATGACTTGGTGCATTGCCAACGATAAGTAAGGCTTTATTTGCAATGTTTTGCTCACCGTTAAATTGTGTCACTGATTTGGAAAACACATTATTCAGCCACTCCTCAAAAAGATTTATTGTCATTCTTCCTCGTTTATTTGAGCGCCAGATTACATCAAGTGTTGATTTGTTGATGCCTTTGAATGCCCGTGGGTTCTCTGTATGATAAATTAATAGTGCTTTAACTTCACTCGATCACTAGCGGCATTCCCCTCCAATAAAATCGAAATGCGATCTTTAGCCGCTTTAAACCCTGAAGCCGTTTTTTATTCTTTCGAAATGAATGTCCTAAATAGAAAAATAAATAGAATATCGCTTGTGCCAAAATACTGTGATTGTTTATTAAAAAAACGAAATCGGCTGACAATTTTACAGTAAAATGTTAGCGAAAAGGTGAGTGTGTTGAGTGTATGTACCGATATTTCGGTATCGGCTGATTTAAATAATAAGTTTAATAATTAATAAAAGTGTTACAAGCAGGCGCCTGGCCGTTCGACAATGGTACCAATTACATTTGCGATACCTCAGGAATTGGAAAAATCCATTGGAATGTTTGAGAAATTTTATCATATAAATTTTAGTGGTCGAAAACTTACGTGGCTACACCATTTTTGTCATGGTGAACTCAAAGTCTCATACCTCAAAAAACCTTATATCATTACGATGCAAACTTTTCAAATGGCTATCCTATTGTTGTTTGAGACATGTGATGTGATCACGTAAGCTTTTACAAGAAACGCTACAGTCAAATAATGAAACGTTACAAAAGCATATTCAAAGTTAAATTGAATCAAAATTGTTGCTGTGTGGGGGACCGAGGTTGGTTTTTTTGTTTTACTAGGTCTTGTACCTTGAATACAATATAATATCGTAACGCTTTTTTTTACAGAAATTAGAAGATTCAACCGAAATTATTGACTATTCAAATAAAAGGACTAAGTTTAAAATTACTGCAGCTCTCCGACGTGAAACACCTCAGGAAGTTGAACATGCGATGCACGCAGTAAATGAAGATAGAAAAATGTATTTACTCAGGTGGAGTTAAAATTTATATATTATAATAAATGTAATATTGTAATTGTAATAAAAATAAAAAGTATTCTGAAAAAAAATTTAAAAAAAAATATATTTTTAATTAAAGCTAGATTTAAATTCAAAAGTGAAATTATGGCGCCAAAATTTATATTATAAGCCCCGCCCACTTTTTTGTCATCATTTTCCGAGTTTTTTGGCCAACTTTCATAGGAAATCTTATAACAAGTCGGACATTATTCCTGACAAAAGTCGGTGATGAAATCCGCAAAATGTCAGGAAAATGCAAAAATTTTCGGAAGTAAAAATACTTGGGCAGTACATGACATATTTAAAAAAAAAATGAAAAGTACAATGATTATTTAGAAAAAAGTATTTTAATAACGTTATTTAAAAAAAAAAACAAATTAAGTTGTAATCGTTGCAGATGTTTTACCTAAAAAAATGTTAACATAAAATTATACAAAATGAAAAACATATAATTTCTTTATTTTTGCAACAATAATGTCACAAGGCAAAATATGTGAAATACATAAAATACAAACATTTTGGTAGAGTAACGTCACAATGCAAAATAACATTTAAAAAATTATTTGATTTTTCCATCAAAAAAGTCGTAACCTCTAAAATGAGTGATTTTTAGTTGAAAAATTAAACCGAATGTTTTTACTTACGTCGTAATGTATCGACTTAATTGAAAATGTGTCATTTTTATTGCGGCAAAATATTCTTTATACACCAATCACTATCACTCAATCGCAACTGATATAATAGGTTACTGGAAAAAAAGAAATAACCGATCGCAACAAAACAAAATCGACATTACTTCCTCAAGCTGATACTTTTGTAAAACCAGTTACACCGTTTTTACAGTAAACAGATTGAAGGATTCTCTTTCGATTAGTGCATTTAACTCAGAAATCGATTTTTTTGAGTTATGTCATTCTTCTCGGAAGTGAACAATATAATTAATTATATACATCAATGTGATAATGTAATACCAAAAACTATAGTAGATTTCATAGAGACGTATCATTTCGAATAAACAAAAATTCAAATTAGTTGGGTATAGAAATTATATTTCGGACAATACAGTGAGCCCCTACGCAATATACTTAAAACTCAAGAATGATATACATATTAGCTGTGTTTTTTTATTCGCTCCCGATAGCTGCTATCGAGAGCCGTCATTTTTCTATACCTAACTTTAAATTTGGCATGCTATTTATTGGTAAACTAAATTTATTGAACATCACACTATCATTTTTAATTCAATTGTTTAGCGAAAACTTGATATAAAAAATATTTGGCTCTACCTATTTATACGGAGCGCTATACATATGTTTCTATTTTTTCGCATTGTAAAAAAATTTTATTCACAATCTGTTGGTAACATATAGCGTTTCCAACCTCTTAAACAAGGTTAGTAATGAGACGTAATCGGTCGACGGTCAGTAATGAAAGTATTACTAACCCGTGGGGGCAAACAAGTGCAAATTTGGTGTGAATTTTGTTAACTAATTTAATCAACGTCAATTGTGCAGCGCCTGCTACGTGTTAATATTTTGCCAAATTAAACGAAAATATTACAGAGATAGGTTTTTATTTATTTATGTTATAATGTTGCTTCTTTTATTAAAGGCCTCTGATCATGAATAAAATGGTATACAAACCTCGGCGAAAAATACCTTTCCCGAAGCTAAGCCTCTCAGTAAACTAATGTTCTCCCTACACGAATGGAATACTTTCCACCTCGGTAAGTAGTCTACTATTATTTCACTCGTAGCTGGTTCATCTACCGCTTCGTCAGTGATGTCGTTTCGAAAATTTTAAAAGTAGCGCACATTGCAATTTCCAGCGGGAGTATTTCTAGTCAGAAAGGAGTACATGTACGAAATAAAACCGTTTCATATATTTTTTAGCGTTTTATACAATAATTCAAAAGAATTATTTATAATTTCAAATTGTTAAGAATAAATTTTGAGATGAAAACAAAATTCGAGAATATATTTTGACAGATAATTCAAAGAAATACAAAATATTTTTTCTAAAACACGTTCATATTATTCCTAATTAGGTATTCTTTTTAAATTTTATTTGTATTTACAGCTGATTTCAAAAAAAATCATCTAAATTAGCTTCAAGTTATCTCCTATCATTCATAAATAGATGGATAAGCTTTTTGGTCGAAAGTTAGCCTGAAGTTATTCAGGATCTATTTCCCAAAACGTCTAGTATAAAACTGTTCTAAAAGTTGTTACATAAGACCTTGGTGTACCTTATACACAATATTTTTTCTGATTTACTGGCATAAAATAAAGCATTACGTATTAATTTAAGAACAAGTCTTATTTAATTGACATCCAAGAACAAATCCAAAACAGTTAGGTCTAAACGTGAAATCGAGGGGTATCCTTCCAATATAACCTTCAACAATATCAGCACCTTAAACGGCAAAGCACCTTAAACGGCATTTTTTCAATCTGTCTATCGACCATCCGCCATTACTTATTACATCGATAAAACAAGCAATAGCAACATATCAAGCACTCCTCCAGTCATATCTGATGAAGACATTCTATCAGGTTTGAGGGGTTTTGGAGATGGATGCGGGCCGTGTATGGTAAATCCGTTGTGCAAACTGTTCAATCATTCCTTAACCACTGCTGTATTTCTTGAAAAATGGAAAATCTCTAAAATAACTCCAATCCTTAAATCAGGCAAAAGGGATGACGTCACATGTTACAGAAGAACAACTTCATCATCAATTCCTAAATTATTTGAACTAGTTGCTTGCAATGCTTTTAAATCAACACTAATACGTCATATATCTGTCAATCAGCATGATTTTATGCGTGGTAGCAATCACATGATACTACTTGGCGCGTTCCACACATAGCGTGTGTTGAGATGGGTTTCGAACTGGTCCGTATGGCCTGCCAGCCCCAATCCGTTAGAGATAAGATATTTCCTTGCCACGCCTACACTTGATGGTAATGTTGGTATACAGCTGGTTTAGTTGGTGAAAGAGATGTCAAATCAACTTCTAAAGATAAAATCTGGCTTCCTCCAGCGGCATTTCTTTTTTGATGTTATATGGATCAAATACAAAATGCACTCCACTGGCTGCAATTTGTTCTTTCGTAGCACTCCTGTCACAGAATACCTCAAATAATGTAAAAAAAAACTAAGTAAAAATGAACATTATAACAATAGCTGTAAATTTGTTCTCAATTTTTTTTGGACTGCAGAAAGTTTAAATACCTTCAATTTTTCTCTTTTGTAGAGGGATGAGGTAGTATCGCAGCCAGCAAAAGTGTGCAAAACCAGTAACAAGTTACTTACAATAGCAAGCCGTTTTCTCTGCACTATTATGTCGTGTACAACACTTTTGGATCTAGGGCAAAGATGCCAAAGCTTCTCAATTTCTGCGGTGAGCACAAATAAGTAAGTAAAACCAAACTATTAAAATCTTCTGTTGTGACTTCTACTGACTCTCCCTGCTTTGCAAATTCTACAGCAAACTTCGGGATTGAAAAATCTGCATCAGCTTCAGGATGGTGAGTTGCAATATTTATGTCAGCTGAATACCTTTTCAAGCTACTTATCATGTTTGTCTTGTTATTGTGCCTGTATGGTATCACACGTCATATGCTTTTCTATTTATATATTTAAGCAAATTCTAGAGGTCAGAAAGAAATACATCCCAACGATCTACTAGAATTTAGATTGGAAATAGCGAACTACTTATGTAATGTAATGGAATATCGCAGAAAATGCGGACGCCATTCACAAGGAGAAAATAATTTGCAATATACTGAGCCTAGTAGTAGGCGTAGGTTTGAGGTCCCTTCAGCACAAGATATCCGATATCCCATTTGCCATATGTGGATGACAAAAAGGAAGCTACACGCTGCGAACTAGTTGGTTGTAAAGGATGAACTCATTTTTATTGTAAAAAATGCAACATACATACACCTGTGTTTAATTTATAATCAAAACTACTTCGCCATGTCTAACAAAAACTGAGAAACTGAAACTACATATATGAAGTTATTTTTTAATATTGAATATTTTTTTTATAATATCTTAAATTAATTGACATTTCAGTGTCTTTTACAACCTTTCTTCAGATTTGTGTTGTACATTATAATGTACTATGTATAAATGGTGATGGGGCGCAATTCAATTGATTCACTATACCACGTGGACCCGTGGCTCACTAATTGCAATTGTGTTGAATTTCCTACGAAATAACAGTGAACTGTATGTGTTTAAATTCCTCTCCGGTTTACCACACAAAAAAAACACAATCAAATTTATAATTTCCAAAATTTTATGTATATTTTATTATAATAATTCGCTACTTTCTTCGTGTGATAATGGTGAATGCTGTAAATTATACAGCTTGCTCAAAGCCATTTTACAATCGTAATGACAAAGCAAAAAGAAATGAAACAAGTACAAGTATTTTTATTGCAGCTGCCAACAAATAATTTTCTGTCAAGAGATGTCGTCACCAACGCTTACCGATTTGTGACTAACAGAGAAATACACAATGATCTAAAAATACAATTGATAGACGACGTCATCCGCGAATGTGCCATTAAACATGAGAAGAGGCTTCTTAACCACACCAACGTTGAGGCCGTACAACTACTGGACAGTACAAACGAAATAAGGCGGCTCAAACGAATCAAACCACATGAGCTAACCGTATGAATATTATATCTTAAGGGAACTGGATACTGGTCCAGCAGACCCACACAAGTTTATGCTTATCCCATAAGTACTAATGTCAACCTTACTAATGAAATAATAATGTTTAAGATTGTAGTAGCCATATCAATAAAGATGTTTTTAAAAAAAAAAAAAAAAAAAAAAAAGAGATGTCGTGTCGATGATCCTAATCTTCGCCGCGTATCACTTGTAACACTTGGTTTATAAGCAATGTAGTAGATTTGTCCCGAATTGACATTTATAAACGTCACGATGAAATATTGTAAACAAATACAGATGAGTGAGACATTAATTTTAAGCGTTGTGCATTATTCATTATACTTTGATTCTGCCATCCTGCCGGCCTTGGATCAGTCGATTCAACAGGTAGCTTACAAACTTTCTGAACAGGTCGCTTTATAACACCTCCCCTTGTTATGATCGGAACCACTCGGACTAATCCATCGTCACCAGGATGTACCAATTCTATTCTACCGAGTGACCAATGTATTTGTGGTAAATGCTCATCTCGAATAAGAACAATATCACCAATCTGTATATTTTCTTTCCCAGTTGGCCATTTCGTACGTTTCTGAAGTGATGTTAAATATTCGGTTGACCAACGAGTCCAAAAATGTTGTGACAACTGTGTAACTAGCTGCCAACGATTCAATCGATTTTCTTCCACATCGGTAAGATCTACCTCAGGCAGCTGTGTTAATGGCTGGAATATGATAAAATGTGCTGGTGTGAGTTCTTCGATAATTGGCCGTGAATTCAATATTGCTTCGACGTCAGATAACAGAGTGATCAATTTTTCAATGAGCGTCCAAATTCGTTGGCCAATAATTCTCCTCAGATGATATTTCATTGCCTTGACTGCAGCTTCCCAAATACCACGGCATGTGGTGCTCTAGGCGGATTAAAATCCCTTGTTACGAATTTTCTCAGCAAAAATTCCGAAATTAGTTTGCAATTGACCTTTATAAATTTAAATAGCTCCGACAGTTTTCTAGCGGCTCCAACAAAGTTCGTACCATTATCCGGATAAATGTCAGAACAAATTCCTCGCTTGTTCATGAATCTCTTGAGGACGCCCAGAAATGCATCGGTTGTTAATTCACTTACGACTTCAAGATGAACCGCCTTCGTGCTCATACAGACAAATACACATACGTACGAACCAAAAGGGACCAGCATAATCGATTCCCACCTTCAAAAATGCTCGAACCAATTCCAATCGCGCTGATGGAAGATCGCCCTTTAGTTGTTCTTGACAGACAGCCTTGTTTCTAGCGCAGATAAAACATTTACGAACAACTTGTTGGGTCAGTCGATTAACTCCCATGATCCAATATGCTTGTCTGGAATGGAAAATTAAACTGGTTAAACCGATGTGGTGATGCTCAATATGAAGATGATGTAAACTTAAATTAGGGATGTCACAATCAGGAATGACGATGGGATGTTTGGCGGAGTAAGGAATTGTTGCATTTTTATTCGTCCTCCTACTCGGGTTATTCCATCTTGGTCCACAAACCAATTTAGCAGTTTCAGCGTATTCTTTTTTGAGATACACTTGTTGTTGGTCAATTCCTTTAGCTCTACTTCAAGATGTTCTTGTTGGAATTCTTTGATGACCCAAGTTTTTGCAGGTTCTAATTCCTTTAGATTAATGGTTCCAACTCGTCATACGATACAATTTTTAGAAGGCTTATCCAACGTAATTGCCTTGTGATGAGATTTTTGATAAATGTAGGTTCAGTCAAAACCTTCATTGTCATTACATCTTCTTGCACCCTACGTCGAACAGGCCAATTGCATTCGTCTTCTGCCAACCTTCCACCACAAATCAAGCGAAATCAATGTTTTAGGATATATAATTCGAGATGCACAATCCGCAGAATTTTGTGATGAAGGAACGTGTCTCCAGTTATTTCGATTTAGTGTTGAGAGGATCTGCGAAGTCCTATTTGCAACAAAGGTATCCCATCGTCGTGGAATTGAAGAAAGCCAATCAAGCACAATCACGATTTTCTTTATTTCTAAATCCAGAGCATCTCGAACAGTCTTGAGAAGCTCAGTCAGGAGTACAGCTGCACATAATTTCAATCTTGGAATCGATTCTTGTTTTAACAGAGCAACTCTGCTTTTCGAGGATACCAGCGTCGTGACATATTTTCCGCTTTCTGACATCGATCTGCTATAAACTGCCGCTGCATATGCGTCTTTTGAAGCATCGGCAAACCCATGGAGTTGGATTGAACAATTACTCTTCGTTACAATTACAATCGTCAAGAATATCGCTCGGCAAAGGATCATCCCAGTCTAATTTTTCAAACCACAATCGTTGAAACAGAATTTTGATACGTACTGAAGCTGGAGTGATCCACCCTAATGGATCAAAAATTCGTGCAGATTCGGAGAGTATTTGGGGTTTCGTAGGTGTTGCTTCATCATCCGGTCTTACGTTAAAGACAAATCTGTCATCTGTTGGATTCCAGTGGAGACCCAATAATTTCACTGGTCCTGAATTCTCAAAGATCTCTTTTAGCGTTACCTCCCGTTCTTCGGCTAGAATGGATTCTAAAAATTCCGGATGATTGGATGATTTTCGTAAGTAAAATCCAGCTAATGTGCAAGGCTTGCACCAAATTATCCGTCCCCGTCATCAGATCATCGACATATACATCGTTTTCTAGGGTGCCGAAGATGTACCGTAGGTAATGGTTTTGAGTTGGTATCGTTTTAACGGCAGATTTGTGTTTTCCCTCCACAGGATCATTTGGTACCTTTGATGTTCAGGAGCTATCAATATCTGTCGATACATTTTCTCTTTCGGAATCTTACGAGGATTTGATAAAGACTCTGTTGAACGACAGCTCAAACGAGCAGTTTATCGTTCAAAGGGTTTCCACTTGTGGTTTTGCATCAAAAACAACCCTCAGTTTTTTTGTGGTACTCGCTTCCTTTAATACGCCATGATGAGGAAGATAATAGGATTCACCGCTAATTTTACTTTCTGAAACTTCCTCCATATGACCCAATGACAGGTATTTCTACAAAAAGTTCAATTTACAAGAAATAAGAGGAAAACCAACTGGGATACCTTTAGAACAATTCTGGGTAATTCACTACCAGTTTCGGTGCCAAAACCTCCAAAAACTGCGCAAGAGCTCGATGGCTTAGTGGACGAGCTGTCCGGCGCTTTTAATGAAGCGAAACTGGGTTCTAGTCTTCTTAGCAGACCTAGGGGTAAATCTCGGCCACCCTGGTGGTCCAAGGAGATTCAACAAACGCAAAAGACTCTTCAAAAGAGCAAGAAAAACAAGAGTCACCGTGCACTGGGACTCCTATAAGGAAGTCCTCAAAATTTACAAATGTCAATTGCGAAGTGCCAAGAACAGATGGTGGAGACTATAATGTGGCAAAATTCAAGAGTCTTCAGAGATTTCAACGGCCGGATGGGATATGGACCACTAATAGTGCAATTAGTGTTTCGAATCTGTACCTACCACATCAGTAGGTAAAAGAGCTAGTAGCCTTGTAGGGGAAATTATTAGCAGAAAAAAGATCCTGTGGGCGATAAATAGTTTTAAACCATATGTCGCCTGGACTCAATGGTATTATCCCTGCTGATATTCAACAAACTACGGATCTAACCATTTCCTGGGGGTCAATTCTCGTTCTATGAAAAAACCTAATGAAAAAAAAGTTTTCATTTTGATTCCATCAAGTCTTTTTCATTTATAACATTTCACACAACGACAATAAGCGATTCTCGATGTCCAAATGAAAAAGAATCGTGAGAAAAACGCTGAATAAGTTATTTCCATAGTAAGCTACACTGTAAACACATATTTTTTCGAGTTTCATGTATATTTCCGCTAGCTGATACAACAATTGGTTTAAATATTAGCTAAATAAATGATAAAGTAGATTTAGTTAATCAGTTTTTGTCATTGGCTGTCAAAATATAAAGTAAATTATAAAATTGACCAAATTATTTTTAAAACTTAACTAAATTAATTATTTGGAGGCTTTTCTTAAATAAACGGAATAGTTTTTAATAGATTTACTTATTAGTAAAGTTTAAAGTGAATCATATTATAGTTTCAATGCACATTTAATGGTAAAAATAAAAATTTAGTTTTTATAGAATTTTATTTCCATATTTATGATGTTCTCACCGCCAAATTGGTCGGTGAGAAAGTTTTATTCATATGAAAAGATTTTGACGTCATTTTTTTCCTTCTCAAGGAACATGAATCGGAAATGTGTATTTCTCACTGAAAATACTTTTCATTTTACTTTTCACGGAACGAGAATTGACCCCCTGGTTAGAGGTAATTTTCGGAGGCAGCCTACAACTATGTCACATCGCTAGCAAATGAACGAAAGTGAAGATTGTATTTATACCTAAGGCGGAAAAACGCTCACACTGCAATCCCAAAGTCCTTAGACCGATTAGCTTTGTCTTCCTTCCTTTTTAAAACACTATGGAAAGACAAATAGAAGCTCATATTAGAGGCACGATTGTGTCGGGAAAGCTGTCTAAACCTCAACATACCTATTGCAAGGAGAGATCTGTAGAGACTGACTGGTGACGCTTCATTCTCTTACATATTTCATTGAGAATTCTTTCGAGTATAGAGACTTCGCAATGGGAACCTTTTTGGATATTGAGGGGGCCTTTAACCATGTGCTTCTATGGGCTATAACTCGGGCACATTCAAATCTGGGAGTGGATGAAGCACTCAAGGACTGGATAGATCAAATACTACCGTAAGAGGCAGGATCATAAGATTTGCCGCCAGAAGATTTGCTAGCAGAGGTACGCTGCAGGATGGCGTACTGTCCCCCTACTTTGGAACTTGGTCATAAATGACCTGTTGCTAATACTGGAGGACAGTGACTTCAAGGTGATTGCCTACGCGGTTGTTGTTGCTATTGATGTCCGTGGCAAATATCCCGGCATCCTTAGCTTATGGAAAATGCCCTGACATCTTGAACGTGAACCAACACAAAACGGAATTGGTTCTCTTCTCTAGGAAATATAAACTTCCTCATATGGATCATCCCATTTTAAATGTGTTCAGCTTGACTTTTACAGTTGAAGCGAAGTTTCTGGGTCTCGTTTTAGATAACGAATTAAATTGGAAACATAATTTTCTGGAAAGAGTAAAGAAAGCTACGGTAGCGCTATACCCTTGCCAAAATGCCATTGGGAAAGGAAGGATGCTGGAGCCCCGCATCATACATTGGCTTTATACTGCAGCAGTAAGACTCCCACTTTTATATGCTGGGGTAACAGTCTGGTGGCCTGCTCTTGACAAAACTGTCAATCAAAAGCTGTTGATGAAAGTTAAGGAAACAATGTGGGCTCACTTCTATATTGTGTAACAAACAAATTCCCAAGACGACCGACTGTACTGTCCCGTCACTACGTTTCGATACGAAGTTCCGGACCAGGATTCCATTCAGAGAGGACTGGATGATGGATGCAGTTTTGGAACCAGGAGTTATAAACTTCTTCACTGATAGATCAACACGGGATGGTAAAGTAGGTGCTGGGGTGTTCTGCGAGGAACTTATGTAAAACCTCTCCTTCTGTCTCCCCGACTACTCTAGCTTTTTTCTAGCTGAAGTAACTGCTGAAGTAAAGGAGTCGCGGATTGGTTGAGGTTTAATGTTATATCGACTTGTGATATTCGCATATATAGGGATAGTCAGGCTGCCATTAAAGTGCTTTAATCACACCTCCTCACGTCGAAAGTATCTCTTTATGAAATGACAGATCAGTCTAACATTCATATCGTATGGGTGCCAGGACATTTCGTTAGTAGACAGAATATTAAAGCCGATGAACTAGCTTGACGTGGTACAACGGACCACATTTGAAAAAGCAGAAAGAATATTGAAATGCCTCTTGCGTCGTGCAACTCCGTAATAACTCGGCAGGTGTAGCCAAAGTTGGACTTGGCGAGATCCAAACAGCTGATCTCACTTCAGCGGAGTCAGATCAGTGTGGTTGTTGGAGTGATTACGGGGCACTGTCTCATGGGCAGGCATGCGAGTAGACTTGGTTTCTTCTTACATGAATAATGTCGTAGTTGCGAGGACAAAGAGTAGGAAGAGACAGTTCTTTATCTTCCTTGCACCTGCCCTCGTCTGGCACGAAACACACTAAAATTTCTAGGGGCACCCCTCTTCAATGACCCGACGGACCTTAGCAGGATGGATGTTAGGAGTAGCCAGAGTTTCGATTGCAGCTCAAAATGGTTTCAATGAATTGGAGAATAAATAAGTAAATCGTGGAATGGCTACAGACCTTTTTGTGTCTATGCCTGGTCCTATGGGATCGCCACCTTAACCTAACCTAACCTATAGGCATTCACCGCCATTTTTGCATTTCTCAAGAATGTTCAGTAAATTATTTTACCATGCTCTACGGGAAGTAAGCACGGAACGCTGTAAGCAAACGTAGCTAACGCGAAAATCTGACATTGCAAGTGCCGAAATATATATTTCGAAAAGTAAGTCGTTTTAAGTCAAAACTCAAAACAATGCCTGCCTTCGAAATTGTTAACATACACGACTTATACGTCTGTCTGAAATAATACATAAAATTGAATTACATTACATGTGCGCGTTATTGAAGTTTAAGATAAATTAATCATTCTTGCATTGGTAGGTAGTCAATAGAGTAACATACAAATTTTTGTGGTAGGTATAATTATTTGAGTGGTGTAAATATTTAAACATGTAAGTACGGTTAATCGGTTTATTGCGAAAAAAAATAAACAAAACAAAAAATTTTATATTGATAGAAACGTAAATTAAACACTTTAAAAGTCCTTGGCCGATTCACTGTAATTAAAAAATTAAATCATTCAAATCGTTACAGACAAGTTCATTCATTCAAATTATCTGCGGTGGTAAAATGATGTGACACTGAAATACGATGGTATTTTCCCTAAATAACATTTCTCAAGGAGCATCTTGTGCTCAAGGATTCCCGGAATTAACCAAAAAAAATATCACGCGAGTTTAAATTACTTGTTTATGAAATACGCTAACTCTACTCGTCGTATAATATGTGATTGAAATCTTGTTTGGATTAGCAAAATCGATAAAAATTGTTTTCTTTCTTGTTTCTATTCAACCTCTTCTTGTTTCATAAAATGATCTTTTATTGTCTTGGAACTGTTATTTTGTTTAATTTTTTTGTTGGTTTTAAGTTTTTAGTGGAATTTCCTATATTATACCAACTCATCAACTTCTCGATAAATCGCGTATATTTTTATGTATACGAATTTTGATGGTTGACTTTCGAAACTGTTACAGCAATTTAGCATACATAATTGCAATTTATACATAAAGAAAAAATCGATCTGTAGTCAATGACTATTGATCGTCTATTATTCTAGAAAACTTGATCGTGTTAAGAAAAAAAAAAAAAAAAATGTTCTTACCTCGTGACGTTTTTGTAAAAAAATAATTCTAAACTTTTACATTTATTTATGTTTATGTACTCGTACATTCAGTAATGTTAAGTAAACACATTCTTACTTAACTTGATAATGATCAAGGGCACTGCGTGATTCAAATTAACAACATTTACCCACATATGATATAATGGATATTGATGAAAATATTCTAATTTGTGCGTAGTTCAATTTTGAATTTTCTTACAAATTTTACGAATTTAATATCCAACGAAAATTATGATATTTAAAATGGCATTGAAGATTACTTTATTAATTAAGCTGTGATAATTATTATTAACTTCGATTTTAAACGAAAGTCATGGTCATTTTAAGAGATTATATTTCGTTTCGTACATATAGTTTTGTAAGAGGAAATAGAAATTACACACGAACGTCTTTAATATTTTTTTTTTTAATGATTTTTAAACATGGTGGTAATCGATCCAATCACGTGACTCGTTTCAAACGAATAAAACTTTACATATTCCAATAAACAGTCTTCTTATTTTAATTTGTATTGCAAAATGTACAAAAATGTACAAAAGTCGGTGAAAGATTTTCTTTTACTCTGTAAAGCATTTAGCATTTATACCATTAACCTCTCTGATAATATTCTCTATTAGCGGCTAAAAAATACCACAATCCAACTTTTTAACTTGTTAAGTCTACCTAATGCGCTGTTCAAGTGAAATGAAATTTTCACTGGTCTTCAATCAAAAATACTAAGATAAATCTGATGTGAAAAGTTAGTTTCAGCGGCAAAGCGGGACAAAATATGGTCGACCATTTCTATAAGAAGCTGGCTTTGTGTAACAAGGCAACGTTCAAGTTTGACGAGTTGGTGAAATGAATTGTTATGGGGTTAGACTACAATAGGTTCCGTGACTATCTAGGTCCATTGTCACAATATAGTACGCCAGCGTGAGCTGTGTCGTGTAAAAGGTCATGTATCTAGTAATTGCCCCAACAAGAAAAAGAATACGTGTTTTGTGTGTCATAAAGAAGTGCATATGGCAAGGCAATGGCCAAGTAAAAGTGGTTCAATACACCACTTGAACCACTTTTACTTGGGCATTGCCTTGTCATAAGTCCTTTATGACACCCATTATGCCACCAGTGATTTGCGGAAAAATTACAGTGGGCAACATGAGGTTTAGCATGCAGATACAGTCAAGTGCGGAAATAGTCATGCAAAATATTTCAAACGCGGACGACTAAATGGTTCTGAGATTATGTGCTACATCGATATGGGAAGATGGGAAGCAGTGCAACGTTGATTAAAGATAGTCGGGCCAATGAATTGAAAATTCATTGGAACAAGACAACAGGTGGCGATAGATGTCGTGGAAATAGATGTCGTCGAAGCAGAGGTAAACATTTTAGTTGTTCCAGATTCTGCGCAAACAGTGCCGCTACTAGTGGGACATCAATACACCGAACAGAAACATGTACGAATTATCAGCGATAGCTGTGGATTGATTATCCAGACAGAAGTATGTCATGCCGAGCATAATCCGCCTTCAAAAGTGTCCTTGGTGACTAACCAAGACACTATGTAATATACCGGATAATTACATTGGCTATATGAATGTACATGGTGATGCGAGCAATCAGGAAGTATGTGTAGAAGGAAGCATACTGAAATTGGCGAAATGATTCCGAGATGCTTAATTAAGTTGGATGGAGATGGAAACGAAAGAATTTGTTGTTCACAATAAATAATGGAAACACAAATTAATTAAATGTTTTAATCCACATTTACAATTTATATTTTTATTGAAATATATGTTTATAAAATACAATTTTATTTTTATTTTACTACGTTAATCTTTTATTTTTCACCACACTGCGTTTCGTAAGAAAAATACCATCTAATTTTTTTGACGCGTGTTTCTTTCTATCCCATTTCTTTTTTTTTTTTTTTGTTGGTACCCAACGTGAAGCTGGGTTCATGTAAAAAAAATATTTTTTTTTTTTTCAATTTTTTTTTTGTGTTGGTACACGAGAAGTATCGCATGCCGATTTTCGTTGTTCTATGGAAAACGAGATGGAGTCACAGAGAATATCACTCAAGTTTATTTTAGAAAAACAATGTTAACGAGATGGGGCAAATATCACAAAATATAATTTAGTGTTCGATTATATTTTGTGTACATGTCATCTCGTTAGATGTCAAATGAAAATACGTTACGCAAAGAGATATCTTATGCGTAAACCAAATGTGTATGTGGTGGTGAATGCATTGCAATTTATATAATCAAATAATTAATTTATATGATTTCAATGCGTAAGCCGCTACAGGACTCCCCCGCAAGTGAGTCCCCCTACCTAAGGAAGTTCAGTGTTAGGCTGAAAACGAACAGATTTATGTTGACGATAACTGATTTTATATCAGTGGAACATAGTATGCCGTAAGCCGGTTTGAGCCGGTCAATAGAAATGGTTTGATTTTTTCCATTAATTGACACGGTGAACTGTTTCCGAAGGCTTCGAATAACTTTAAATGGGCCTTCATAGGGAGTAGATAAGCCTGTGCGAACCTTATCTGTTCTTACGAAAACAAACTCACAGTTGGCAAGTGCCTTTGGAACAAAAATATCGTCTTGTTTGGCTTGCTGTGTTGAATTCGGGATAAGGTTTTGCATAGTCTCACGTAGTTGTTCGATAACTGTGTCGCTAGTTGGAAGTGGAGTAAGAGGATTTTCGACGAAGAACTCACCTGGTAGCTTGATGGTTTGTCCATAAACCATTTCGGCTGGTGAGCACTTCAGATCTTCTTTCACAGTTGCTCGGATTCCCAGAAGTACGATGGGTATTTCCGAAGACCAATTGATTGTGTTCCCTCTGGCCATTAACGCGGCTTTGAGTTGCCGGTGAAAACGTTCAACCATGTCATTGGCTTGAGGGTGATAAGCCGTTGTACGAGCCAAGGAGTTTTGTTAACTCGGTAAAAAGCTTTGACTCAAACTGCGTTCCTTGATCAGTAGTGATATTAAGGGGCACGCCGAATCGTGAAACGTAATTGTTGACAAAAGTCAAGGCAATGGTTGCAGCTGACATATTAGTCATGCAATAAGCTTCGGGCCAGCGAGTAAATCGATCGACACTAGTGAGTAAATAAGAATATCCATTAGAAGGAGGAAGTGGTCCTACTACATCTATATGGACATGTTCAAATCGAGCAGATGGTATTTGGAATTGTCCATGGGATGATTTAGTATGCCGTTGAACTTTGGTACGTTGGCAGGATAAACAGGACTGAGCCCAATGGCTTACGTCTTTGTTCATACTAGGCCAAAAATATCGAGCAGTAATCAAATTACGAGTAGCACGGACACCAGGATGCGAAATGTTATGTAAAGTGTCAAAGATAGTTCGACGCAGTGCTTGAACGATGAATGGGCGATTGTACCCAGTTGATGTTTCGCAGATAATGTCGAGGCCAGGCAATTGGAAAAGCGCCAGTTTCATTGATGAACCAGAGTGACATTCGGAACCTAAAAATAAATTCTGAAGTTCTAGGTCAGATTTTTGTGCAATCGCGATTTTGTTTAAGTCGAATTGTGTTTCGACTGTGGCCGTTTCATTGTCTGTTGTGCGAGAGAGTGTATCTGCAACAACATTGTCATGTCCGTGAACATGCTGAATGTCCATGGTAAATTGACTAATATAATCCAAATGGCGAGCTTGCCTTGGATTACGTTCAGTTTTAGACTGAATTGCTCTAGTTAGAGGTTTATGGTCGGTAAAAATGGTGAAGTCCCGACCTTCGACAAAATATCTGAAGTGTTTCACTGCCAGATATATTGCGAGTAATTCTCGATCGAATGCGGAATATTTTTTCTCAGCATCCGAAAGTTTCCTTGAGAAAAATCCCAAGGGCTCCCAAGATTCGTTATTGAACTGTTGCAGTACTGCCCCAACGGCAGTGTTAGATGTGTCAGTAGTTAAACTTAGTTTCGGATCGCTCAATGGATGTGCAAGCATTGTTAATTTCGCAACAAGCCTTAAGTGACGTGAATGCTTGTTGACATTCGTCAGTCTAAGAGAAATTCTTGGGTGTTTTGGGTTTACGTAGAAGTACGACCAAATGACTGTGAACTGGTGCGAGTATTTCAGCAAGCTTTGGTATAAATCGGTGATAGAAATTTACCATACCGATGAACCGCTGAATGTGCTTAATTGAGCTTGGAGCTGGGATTTCCCTAATGGCGTTAATTCGTTCTTCAGAGGGCAGAATACCATTAGGGATTATTTTGTGGCTAAGGAAATCAAGAGTTGATGCGCCAAAGACGCATTTGGAACTGTTGATGTGAACATCAAACTCAGTTAATCTTTGGAAGAGTTGTGTTTGTGCTGTTCCTCAGTTTGCGATGCCACAAGAATATCGTCAATGTAGACGAAAACAAAGTCTAAGTTTCGAACGACTTCGTTCATAACTTCGGCATTGCGTAGACCGAATGGCATTCGAGTGAATTCGAAGAGGCCAAAGGGTGTCGTTATAGCCGTTTTGTAAACGTCTTCAGGCAAAACGGGAATCAAATGATAAGCTCTGACCAGATCGAATTTCGAGAAAATTTTGCATCCATGTAAGTGCATGGAGAAATTTTGAATGTGAGGGATAGGATAACGATCAGGTGTAGTCACCGTGTTTAACCGTCGATAATCCCCACATGGTCTCCAATCGAAATCATTTTTCTTAACCATGTGTAATGGACATGATACGGGAGATGCAGATGGCCTGCAAATCCCCAATTCCACCATATGTTGAAATTCCGTAAATGCGGCTTTATGGCGGACTTGATCTAGTCTTCTTGGTCTTGATACAGGCAGATGTCCTGCTGTGACAATGTGATGGACCACATTGTGTCGGACTGGCAATTTATAATTCGGCTCTGCTGTCAGTTGAGGAAACTGTTTAAGTAAAGTGCCGTAGCCGTTGATGATTGAATAATGGATCGGGGTCGGTGTGTCGACGTGAACCATGTTGGCATTGATTGACAGCTTTGTCGCTGAATCTACCAGCCGTTTATTCTTCAGATCAACCAAAAGTCCAAATTTACACAAGAAATCGGCGCCAGGACGATTCACAGCAGCTAAAATGAAAGCATGCGTGAAGGTTCGTTTCAGTTCCAAATCCAACTGAAGCAACTTTGTGCCATAAGTATGGATGTTAGTGCCATTCGCGGCCGACAAAACTAGATTAAAATTGCGTTTGAGGATATTGAATTCACTTTTATAATTATAAACTGGAATAACCGAAAGGTCAGCGCCAATGTCGACTAAGTAGGTAATTCGGTTTATTCGGTCGAATGCGAATAACCGAGATGTGTGTGGATTATTTGTCATTGGGATCCCGCCCGTGTGTTGTTAGTTTGTTGAATCGCCGTTGTTGCCATCAATTTTATTAACTTGTGACGTCGATGGTAGTGACGTATTAAAATTGCATGGCGGTACACATTTTTTCGCTGCTAGACCGAACTTCGTGTGGTACCAGCATTTGCCGTGTCGGCACGAGTAATTGGCGGAGTTGCGGGATCTGGACCGTGAGCGAGACGATTCTCGTTGTCCTCTTGATCTATCGCGAAATAAACCATCTAATTTGGCTTCAAGACGCGCAAGTCGGTTTTCGAACGAGCCAGAATTTTGGCTAGTCGATGGGACCTGATCACCGCGCACTGTGGGACGAGATTGCCTTTGATTTATCTTTGATATACTTGGTTGTTGTTGTTGGCCGATGTTAATCACTTCGTACATACGATCAGCCGTTTTTGCCAGTGCGTCGATGGGTATTGAATCTGGTTGAGCAATTAAAGCGATTTTAATGATCTCTGGCATTCGCCTAATCCAGAGTGATTTTATCGTTTGATCATTAAAATTCTTTCCCGCCAGAGTACGGATGTGACGTAGCGCGTCAGAAGGCCGACGGCCACCAATATCTTGGCCCTTAATGAGAGCTTCCAGTTGCCTTTCGGATGACGGCGCTAATCGGTCCAACAAAGTTTTTTTTAATTGAGAGTAGTGTTCTGTGTGTGGGGGATTTGACAAGAAATTTGAGATGCTGTCCCAAGTCTCTGGTGCTAACGACGACAGAGTGTGTAAATATTTAACTTTCTCAGATTTTATGCCTTGAAGGTCAAACTAAATTTCAGCCAGCAAAAACCAATTGTTTGCCTTTCGCGGCCAAAATGGTTGTAATTTTACGGTACTGTTTGCGGCTGATTCCTCCAAGGGTGCTTGTTCCCCAGTCTCCATCTGTTGGGGTTGTGGTGTATTGACCTCCGATTTATTATCTTCGCCGTTGACCATATTAGCTATATGTGTTAAATTCTCTTAAATAATTTTTGTTCCCGACGAGTAATGAGATCAAGGCACCAAATATTTAATATAGGTATGAAATACGCTATAAATTTTCGACCGACTACCAAATATTTAATTTTCAATCAAGGTGAAATGAAAATAATGAATTATAAAGATAATTTCGAAGAACTATCTGAGAGAAAGATAAACAAAGGGATAGGTACCTTGCAAGAAAATAGCAAAAACAAAAACAAATATAGAGGAATGGATACCTTGTTTGAAAAAAATAAAGGTGACACGTATTGACCGACGAGATACCCCCGAATTACGGGACGAGGATGTCACCTTCGTATTGGGGGGGCTCGTTCAAATTTTGTAAAATAGATAAAAAAAAATGTAACCCAGAAAAAAAAATCCGAAAAAGTCAACACTGAATTATGCGGCAAACATCAAGATCGACTGGTGAATCTGCTCAATCAATATCGACATTTGATTGCAAATGGTGTGATTCAAATCGGAAAAACAAATAAAGCAGAGATAGATATTATATTGAAGGACGACGAACCAGTTTATTATAAGCCTTACAGAGTTAAAGGAAGCTGATATTATAGAAGGCAGCACATCACCATATGCGAGTCCTGTAATACTATAGCAAGACAATCAAGGACCACTTCTCTTTACCACTTATAGACGATCAGTTGGATCGATTACAAGGGAAAGTCTATTTTACCAGCCTTGATTTAGCAAGTGGATATTACCAGGTACCAGTAGCAGAAGGATCGAAGGCAAAGACGGCTTTTATAACTCCAGATGGCCATTACCAGTTTCGATGGATGCCTTTAGAGCTATGTAATGCCCCTGCGGTATTCCAACGATTAATAAAAAACGTACTGGGAAGGTTTCGGTATACGATGGTTTATTTAGACGACATCATAATTCCAGCCACTACAGTCGACGAAGGAATGAAAAACTTGGATACAATTATGCAACAGATTGAGGATGCAGGCCTAACTCTTAACTTGAGCAAATGTGTATTTTTTGCCAAAAAATAGAGTACTTGGGGTTCGAAATTTCGATAGACGGCATTGAACCAGGAAAAAGAAAATTGCGAAGTGTGGAAAGTTTTCCTGAATCGACAGGTGTAAGAACGGTACGCAATTTTATTGGGCTCTGCAGTTATTTTCGAAGGTTTATCGGGAATTTTGCAACTATAGCTAGGCCGTTAACCAACTTATTCAAGGAGGATCACCAGTTTGATTGGAGAGAAGACGAAAGAACAGCTTTCCTGGAAATAAAGAAAAGGTTAGTGACTAAACCTATTTTAGCCATATACAATCCAAATTTGAGTTGTGAGGTTCATACGGATGCCAGTGCTGTCGGATTGGGTGCCGTATTTTATCAAAAGCAAGAGGACGAAAGCTTGAGGCCGGTAATATACTTTAGTCGGAAAACATCTAGGGGAGAGCCCAAGTATTCAGCAATTGAATTAGAGGCTCTGGCGATAGTGACCGGCTTAGAAAAATTTCGGGTCTATCTATTGGGCAAACATTTCATAGTACGAACCGACTGTAACAGCCTAAAGTTGTTAGCGAACAAAAGCAAGGAGTGTCATCAAGAATCCCAAGATGGTTCGTACGAGTATTTGAGTTCGATTTCTACGTAGGGTACATGCCAGGAAAAGCTAATCAAGTAGCTGATGCACTTAGCCGAAATCCGATACACGAAGCTAGCGATGACGAGATTGATAGAAGTCAATGCTTTGGTATTAATATAAACACAGACTGGGTAGCAGCCATGCATCGCGCTGATCCTGAAATTTTGAAAATTCGGTAGAAATTACAACAAGGTGATCAAGAGGTTCACATCAAATATTCGATGTACAACACTCGCGTATACAAATATACCAAATATAGATGGTGACTAAAAGTTCCTGAGTGCTTGAAGTATGACGTCGTTAGAGACGCACATGAGTGTGTAGCTCATTATGGAGCAGACAAAACACTCGATAAATTGAAACAGGCGTATTATTTTCCAAAGATGAGGGATTTTGTAGAGCAGCACATCAACCGATGTATTAAATGTATATATTATAAATCGCCGAGTGGCAAAAACCCAGATATTTACACCCGTACGTACATAGTCGTTTTAGTTGATGGCTATACCAAGTACGTAGTCTTAGGAGTATAAAGAGATGTTACAGCCGAAGCAACGTTAGTGATTTTCAAACTCTTCATCACAAATTACGGCCGACCCAAAAAGGTAATCACAGACCAAGGTACGGCGTTCAACTTCAAATTATTCAAGGAGTTTTGTGAAACACATTTTATCCAACACATTATGGTGGCTAGTGGCTGTCCACGAGCGAATGGACAATCATATAGTGACTAAAAAATCGGCAATGATCAGTTCAGGTAATGAATGTGCTGATTGGGACACAAAATTGACAAAGAAAGTAAGAAAGTGACAAAGAAAACACCAGCGGAGCTCGTGTTCAAACATAACTTTAGAAGCTCAAACGATAGCCCGTTAACTAAAGAGGTTGAAGAAGTCAATATAGAAGTCGGAGTAGATAAAAAGCACGTTAATGTAGCAGATTTATTGGAGCATAACTGTGAGATTCAACAGCGCCAATTTAACAAACACAGGATCAAACCGAAGACTTTGCAACCTGGAGATATCGTGATGTTGCGAAATGATACCCTCCAGCTTATGGAGATTCTAAGAAGCTATTAAGCCTATAGGTAACGACCGCTATTTGATCGGAGACATAGAGAGCGAGCAGCAATCACAAAGGATATATAAAACTATCGTAGTCATCGATAGATTAAAATTTGTAAAATCTACAACAAGTTAAAGTTGAGATGAGCGAGGACGTCATCAGTTATCGGATGGCCGAATTGTTGTCATTTTTTTTTTAATATATTGTTGTTCTAATTTTTTTGTAATGGTGTGTCAAAATGGTATGCCACTGAATTTTGTATAATGTATAATGTTAAACTGTTATAATTTAAGTTATTGGTATTGTCGCCAGGGAAATTAAATATAAAATGTAAACTAGCACGGACTAAAGGACAGAGTACAAAAAGAGCAAGCAAATAGCAAACCTGTAAAAACCAAGTAAAGCGTGATAAATAAATAAATAATTAAAAAAAGGAAGAAGTCTCGAAGTGTTTTTGTATTAACGTGTTCTAAATTTATTAAGTTTGAGAGATACCAGGGAAAAGTGAAACTGCCCTCAAGTTTGACAGAAGAAATTAAGAGTTGAACACAGGAGTTTTATAAATATTTTAGTGCGTATAACTTCATGTTGTCTCTAACAATACAAAAAATTTCACTTCGATAGTTTATTATCTTCAAAACTCAGAAACTCAAATGAAATTGTCAAAATTTCACATTTAATGAAAATGACAGTCCAAGAGCGGCCATTTTGGCCAGCTCGCAAATTAATATTATTTCCATTTCAGAGTTCATCTGCAGGGACTTGGTTGCAGTGATGGTGGAGGTTCAGAGAGAAAGAGGCAAACAGGAGGCTATAATGGCCTCCGCCTACTTTCCTGGAGACTCAGAGATGATACCTCCACTTAAAGTTAGGTGGCTCATAGCTCATTGCAAGCATAATTGGCAGCACGGACTTCGATAATATGGTTGAGTACCTTTTTGAGTTTCTCATTACAAATAATGTAGATATTGTCAATAGGGGAAGGAAACCTACTTTTATAAATGCGATTAGGCAAGAGGTCCCTAGATTTGATGCTTGGTAGTCCGCATTTTAGCAATTTAGTTAAAAACTGGCATGTGTCTGAGGAGGCCTCCTTATCGGATCACTTGCACATAAGATTCGATTTGGCGGCCGAGACCATGCAGCGACAGGAGATTAGACTTCCAAAACTGACCGACTGGGATTCTTGTAGGGTCTCACTACAATCAGAAATGCCCTTGGCTTTGGGGAACATAAAGTCTCTAGAGGGTTTAGAATTCTATTCAAACCAGCTGCATAATTCTATCCGCTTGACTTACGGCTCGGTTAAGCGAAGAGAGTACTCTAAGATGGTTCCTTGAAGGAAGGTTATTCAACAAGGCTAAACACACCGGTAAATGGGGCGAGTATAGGATGGCCTTAACGGAATATAATCTTGAATTAAGAAGATCCAAAAGGGATACCTGTAGGAGCTCCTGTGAGCTCTCTGCTGCTCGCCTTCAGAAAGTAATTTACAGAGATCACTCAAATGGTTTAGGATTTCTCCAGAAGCAAAATGGGAGGTTCACTGAAAACCGGAAGGAAACATTGGAAGTACTATTAGATAATCACTTTCCGGATTAAATAGTGGTAGAAGCCCAAGTGGACCCGCATGAGCATATATACACCTCACAGTCGGATTTGGAGTCTCTCTGGGAAAATGTTCACACCCACCAAGGTGAGATGGGCTATTGGCTCTTTCAAACCTCTCAAATCCGCTGGAGGGGATGGTATATTTCCAGCTTTACTTCAAAAAGGTATTGGGGAAATAGTCCCCAGCTTGATCCAGATGTTTCGGGCAAGTTATGTTTTTAACTATATTTCGAAGCTATGGAGGAAAGTAAATGTGGTCTTTATACCAAAGGGAAGGGATCGTTGGTACACCCAGCCCAAGGTTTATCGGCCAATTAGCCTCACATCGTTTCTATTGAAGACGATGGAGAAAATCCTGGATCATCAAATAAGAAGTGAGATCCTTGTAAATAACCCACTGCATCGAGATCAGTTTGCCCTTTGTACATTGAGGAGGCTTTTGATAATACCAGGTGGTGAGTCAGTAACCGTCAGGGCCGTAAAGGGCTGTCCCCAAGGAGGGGTACTATCTCCTCTTTTGTGGTCATTGGTTATTGACAGACTACTGGGCCTTCTGAATAGCCATGGTATCGATGTCTAGGGCTATGCGGATGATGTGGCTATCATAATTAGAGGCAACTTTGATGAGGTCATCTCTGATCTCAAACAAAATGCACTCGATTTATCATGGCAGTGGTGTGACCAGGAAGGACTTAGTGTCAATCCAAACAAAACTGTCCTTGTTCCTTTTACGAGGAGGAAAAAGCTCTCGCTTATAGCTCCCTCGTTAAACGCTACTGTTGTTCCTTTTTCATAAGAGGTTAAATATTTAGAACGGGAAACATGAAAGTTCAAAATAGAGCCACCAAGGCTTTTTGGGCCTGTCAGTGACTCTATGGACGTATTTGGGAACTACAACCAAAAATGATTTATTATGGTCACCTACGCATCGGTAGTATGGTGGCCTAAAACTGAACAGAGAACAGTGCAAACTTTATTGAATAAGGTTCAGCATATAGCCGGCATCGGTGTTACGGGCTCAATGAAAACATGTTCAACCGCAGCAATGGCGGCACTCCTAGTACTAACTCCGTTGCATCTGCATATAAAAAAGGATGTTGCTATTATAGCCCTTAAGATGCACGCGGAGGGAAATATCAAACCATGCAATATGGTGGGTCATCTGGAAATTCTTAAGGAATTTCAAACAGACCCAACCATAGGAATACCTTTTGACTATATGCCAACTAAACTGGACTTCCACAAACCATTTTGTGTTAGGTTACTTAACCAGGATATGTGAAGAACAGGGGGACCATTCTTTGAGTGAGGGTCAATGGTATGGCTTACAGATGGATCAAAAACAGAAAAAGGGGTGGGGTACACGGGAGTATATTCCCTCCACTACCCTCTCGAAATCCTTGGGTAACAACGTCCCGTCTTTCAAGCAGAAGTTCATGCTATATAACTTTGCGCTAGAATAGGAATAGCAAAAGGCCTAAACGAGCCAATCGGCCTTAGAGGCTCTTAGGTCTTGAGAAGATTGGTATGGGATTGTCTGAAGATGGTTAAGCATCTGGCAAGCTCAAATAACGTAACACTTGTTTGGGTGCCAGCGCATACTGGAATCGTAGGAAATGAGGTAGTTGTTGGCCTCCATTCATTGGACCAGAGCCCTTCTACGGTGTCACTAAGAGGCACCTTAGGCGAGCGGTAAAACGCTGGGAGGATGTGCAAAGTCCTTCTACTGGCACAGAATTTCAGGTTTGCAACTGGCGAAAAAATGTATATCACCTTCGTAAGTCAGGGTTAAGGAATGTGTTCAACTTAGAAAACCTAAGTTGAGGCTGCTTACTGGTATTCTTACAGGTCACATCCCCTTAAGGTATCACCTTAAGAAAATGGGCCTAAGTACGACCGACGGATGCCACTTCTGCGACCTGGAAGCAGATCAGCGGAACATTCTGTGCCATTGCCCAGCCATTTTCCGCAAAAGACTGCAACATCTAGGAGGGACAATAAAGAGCCCAGATAGTATGTATTATATAAGTCACAGTGCGAGGTGGCTTGAACGCCCACATGGCCCTTCAGTAATAATAATAATAATCGTCCAGTATTTAGATTCCTTCATTTAGAATTGGATTCGAAAGAAATTTTTATTTTTCTCACTTCAATAATTTGCGGACATGTTTATTTAGCAAGTTTAACTTTCAGGCAATTCACGGATTTCCTTTCTGAAAAATCGTGGTCTTTTGAGGCGATCCATTCGTCAAGCCAATTTTTGATAGTTTCATAAGATGTGAATCGTACGTCTTGAAGGGCTGAACGCATCGACCGGAATAAATAGTAATCCGATGAAGCAATGTCTGGCGAATATGGCGGGCGGAATAAAACTTCCCCCTTCTAGGCTTTACCTAAGCTTTTTCCCATTTAGCATTCTCGTAGTAAATCCATTTTTCATCTCCAGTCACAAGTCGATGCAGAAAACCCTTTCTTTGTTCTCTTTAAAGAAGCATTTCAGAAGTGATTTTTCGACATTCCATCTGCCCTTCTGTTAATTCATGTGGTATCCAATTCCCAAATTTTTGAACATCCCCATTCCATGTAGACGTCTCCGTACAACGGATTGTAATGACAACGGATTGTGCGGAAGTAAACGACGACTTTCAGCAGCATTTTGCTTTATAGTAAAATAATACAACAAAACTTCCCGCAAATTACGAATTTTTGGCACAAAACTCTCCATTTCAAATCGAATAAAAAACTGTGTTGTTTATATTTTAAATGTCATATACTACGTTTTGAAGAAGAGACTTTTCTAAAACATGTATTACCAGATTCACACAATAAATATAAGAACAATTTCGCCATCTATTAAAAAAATGGAACTTACTTTTACATATACCCAATATTTTCAGTACTAGTTCCAAATCGAGTAAACAAGTCAAAAATTTAAATAATTGGTCATTTTATTTAAATTTTTTTCATGATTTGGTTTCAAGCTGCGTACATGCTATACATTTCTGGTGAAAAAATGTACACCACGAAGTTAGCTATATGAGTTGAATTATTTCCAACTAGAACAAAAAGTTCACCAGGGTAACCAATTTTAACTAAAAATTATACTATTTTGCTAACTTCGTGGTGTACATTTTTTCACCAGAATTGGAGCATGTATACGCACCTTCACGATCGCATGCAATTGAAGCGATAATTTTGCGCTTTGCAGAATAATAAACGAGTTTTGCTTTGACAGGTAAGATTTCGAAATAAAACTAGCTTTCCTCAAAACTACATACAGCAATTTCATTTAACTGAACAAAGAATACTAATGCGTAGATTTTGAAATCTGAAATATGTTGTAACATTACGGACTATGTATTACATGAGGCTTAGTTAATCTGTGGTGGACCTTATCTCGTCCAATCATTCAGCTGTAAATAATTAGGATAATAAATGTTATAAATATTTAATTGTTGTTATTGGTTTTATTATAATTAATTACCTTAGGTTATGTATATATGTATATATACTCTGTTTTCCCTTCGTGGTACCATTGATTTGTTAATATGTCAAAATACATTTAGGTATAATGGATGCGTTTAAGGAAGAAATATAATTGGTATAACTGGTATACATTCCGGTAGTAGTTTAAATATCGAAACGTAGAATCCTTAGCCGGGATGTATACCAGAAAAAAATATTGTAAATTTTGTTTGATTTTTTTAACACCAGTTCGAGCTGGAATATAGAGAAGAGAACTACTTATATAAGAAGTTCGTTAACAGATAAAATTAAATAAAACGTTATGTAAATTAAACGATTAAAACTGGTGATTTTATTTGGTAAAAATTTTGTGTTTAATAATCAAGTGAACATCTGTAACGGATAAATATAAATCATCCGTTACAGTTTAAATAATTAATTAATAGCCATAAGCAGTTGCACCCGGCCGGTAAGGGAGGACCTGTCCCAAACATACTCCCAAAAATCCATCCATCTGCAATCATCTGATCTGTGCTATTGGATGTCAATTGAATCCCTCTTTCTTCAATCTGCTGACGTGTAAAGTGATGTCAAATATCGATGCGTTGATGCTAAACTTATCGCACTCGTATTGTCGTAACAAAGTAGCATCTAGAGTTACCTTACCCCCCAGACAGTTTCGACGCTGTAGCGCAGTCACGCAATAGCGCAAACGTTAAATTACAGAAAATATATGCTCACACACTAAAAAATCACAATACTCTATTCCAATACCTTCAGGTTATATTTCCGATGATCTTATTACAGATATTTTTGGTTCATCATTTACTACAAATGAATCGTAAAATCGAATGTTATCGTATATCAAAACGTGCAATTTTGTGTCCGAAAAATGAGCATGTTCGATTAATAAATGATAATGTTCTTCAAAAATTTATTTCAAATGAAATATGTTACTGTGCAATCGATTCAGTTATGGCCGATGGCGGCTTTGATGATGAAAACATGCAAGTTAATTTTCCAGTGGAATATTTTAACTCAATAAATCCATCAGGATTACCGCCATATTGCCTTAAATTTAAAAAGGGTTGTATAATAATTTGCTGCGAAATCTTGCAATAAAAAATGGATTATGCAATGGAACACGGCTAGTGATTCTTGATTTAGGCACCAACTGCTTAAAAGTACACTCAAAAAAAAATCCGGTGATTTTAACAAAAAAAACTGTTCGTTTTCAGCCAACGCCTCAATTCGTTAATAAAACATTTTTTGATTCGTTAATTTTACAACCATTTACAATTACCGAGAATTTTCTGATATTTTGTAAAATGTCTCCTCGTGCTTTGTAAAAAATCGTACAAAACATATCGTTTAGCATTCAAAGGCCATTGTAGTATTTACAAAGCAATAATGTAAATTAATTTTTGTTTTTACGAAAGTATTTGTATCATTTACAAATTTGGTTGTTCAGTTGATAAAACTTTGCCGTGCAGTTATCAAAGCGAATTGTAAAATTTACGAAATAAGTTAATGAAATTACAAAAATATTTGTACTCTTTACAAATTTTTGGGGAGTTTATACGAAGATTAGCGTAATAATTACAGATCACGGTCGTTGATTTAACAAGGAAACCGTCAAATTTACGAAGCTGGTTTGTGATATTAACAAAAGTAGTTGTATTATTTACATTTATTTCTTGAGGTTTTAACGAAGGTTAGCGAGGATTTTACAAAATGCGTTCGTTGAAGTAACAAAAAGGATTGTTTAATTTACCAAACTGTTCTGTGAATTTAACAAATTTTCCTAGGATATTACCGAAGGTTATTGTAGAATTTACCAAACATGTTCGTTGAATTAAAATAGCGGGATTATAAAGTTTACGATTCTAGTTGTGAAATAAACAAAACTCAATGTTTTATCTACAAAGTATGTTTGCTTTTGTTTACTAATCATGATCGTGAAATTAACAAATATAATTTGTAAAGTTATATATATATATATATATATATATATATATATATATACATATATAATATATATATATATATATATTAATATATATATATTTATATATATATATATATATATATATATATATATATATATATATATATATATATATATATATATATATATATATATATATATATATATATATAAGAGATAGACATATTAAATACACTAAAATAAAAAAATAAAAATATTTAAAACAAATTTATTTTTATTCCAATTTCTTATTATTTATTTATAAAAAAAATTGTAACCTTTTCTTTCATTTAGTGTTGTTACACGTATTATATAAAAATGATACAAAAATTCATAATTATATCTTTTACTTATTAAAGTTTTTTTAATTTAAATAAATAATAAATATTGACTTATTCTTTAATATTTTTTTTATAACAATGAATCCTCCAATGTTTCGATGGCAAATCTCATTAGATTCAAGTGATGGGTTTTCCATCGAAACATTGAAGAATTTGTTCTACAAAAAAAAAAAATTCAAAAATATTAAGCTATGTCATTTTTTTTATAATTTATTAAAATAAATCATATAACTGTTGTGAAATTAATTAATATTAACTAATATATTTATAACATATTAATAAAAATATTAACATAATAAAAAGGAAATATTGTAATTGCATATACAAAAATTTATAATAAATAAAATAAATCATAAGGAAATATAATAAAATCGAAACTTATATTAAAATTTCAAGAAAATATTGATTTACAATAAATTGTTTGTACTTTTTTAATCACATATTTTTTAAATATAGTTTTCAAAACTATTGTAGTTAATAAATATCAAACGTTTTTAAAATAGTTGACACTATTTTTATTTATTATTATTTTTTATAAAAATTATATATTTTTGTTTAAAATCATGTTATTTAAATCGTTTAATAAAGTAATTACGCTTGGCACATCTTGATCGTATTTCGTTTTAATTTCATAAAAATAATGTTGTATGAATAGCCATACATTACAGCATGGTTTGGGGTACTCCAGTTGAAAAACTTGGTACATTTTAAATACTTTATCTAGGCTTTCTAAGAAACTTCCACAAACGTATTTGTGGTCATCTAAAACTATAATAAATTCTTGTATATCCGTTTCTTTCCCAATGCCAAACAATAAGGGTTGTAATTGTATGTTTTGTTCTAAGCAAATATCATTTATTCTTTTTATAGTTTTAGGCAGCTCGTGCACAGACTCTATTATGTTGATAAACCATGCCTGGCTATCTTTGATAGAAGACTTGAAATAACTCACGCCCTTCGATTTTAATTTATTTTTGACGGATGGTGGTACTACACAGGACATTAGCTGAAGGATGTTTATGTTAAATGTATCTGAAATTGAATTAAATTTTTTGTTTTGTATTATAATAATATTTTTGATATTGGTCAGATCTTATGTAAACCTTATATTGGGACTAATTTTGGGCCTACAATTTTGTGTTATGTTACTATATTTATTTATTTTTTAATACAAATTTATACAGTGAGCTTGGAAAACAAAATAACATAACATCGATTTTACATTTCTAAAATTAACCCCAAAACCATTTTTTCATATTTTGCAGTTATTTCTAGAAAACATCTAAGCAAATTCCAGTGAAGTCATAAATTTTACTAGAGTTTTTTAAATACTACTTTAAAACTGATATACAAATTACAGCGGAATAGAAGCAAAAAGTTATTACTAAGAATAGAATCCGTTGTGTCTTAGTTAAACATTAATGAAACTGTATAGCTACAAGTAGAACAAACAATAAGAATTACCTGAATTTATATTCGGCTTTTTTCTCATTAATTCTGAAAGTATTCTTAAATGTTCTTGTTGCTTTAGGCTTTTTCGAATTACGCTACCTATCTTATTTATGAAAATATCCCAATTCGAATATATTGATTTATTCCCTGGGTATACACAGTTAAAATCGATATCAACCTGTAAAAATAGATGTTAAAACATAAAAACATTCAGAAATTTGATAGATATTACTAAATCTAACATAATTGGATTGCTAAGTATAGGCCAATCATTAAATATATTAAAAATTGTTCTATCGTTATTAGCTAGCAATTCTTTCATCCTTGACACGGAGGTTGTTTTCCATTTTTCAATTACTAACTCCCTAGGACTTCGCAGATTTTTGAGTTCTGATTTTATTTTTAAGTAGTCTTCGTTAGGCAAAATTTCTGTTTGTTCATTGGATGCTTCTTTATTTGAAGTTTCTTCGCGCTTTTTGAAAAATTTATTATACTTTCGGAAAACATAATCAAATCTGTTGTATAGTTGGCCGGTTGGAGATCTTTTTGATTCACGATTTGTAAAGTACGATTTCTAAAAATATTGTTGAAAAATAAAAAATAAATAAATAATCAGATTCAATAAATAAAATGTCATATAAAAAGTTATTCGTGGCTAGTTCAACTCGACTTTATAACTGAAAAAACTGACTATTTAAATTTAATTTTTAAAGTAGAAAAAAAGAAATAAAAAAAAAATTCTTGTTATTTTCTGTTTCAGCTACAACAACTACATTATTTTATAAAGTTTTATAATTTAAGAATATATATTATTTTAAAAATAAATGGTTTTTAGTAATTTACTTACTAAACATTCAGTTGGGAAACATAATACAATTTCTTCTGCTATTGCTTTTATTTGCTTTGTTGAAGGTTTCGCTTTTTTCTCCTTTAAGTAAAAGTCTACTATAATATGGCATATCATATCTCGCTGGCTCCTGCCTAATAAATTAGCTTTTCCATCATAACATTTCATAATCTGGATACCGCAATCATTTCTACTAAGGATGGAGGTGACTGACTATAAAGGTAAATAGAAAATATTCTTTTAAAATAACAAAACTTGTTTTAAATATATATAAACGTAGGGCTTACTGTATGAGATAATTGATTATTTTGCAGACAACATATAGATGATGTGGAAGGCGATGATGGCGTGAAACATGTACCTGATGAACAAGTTGTTTTGGTAATTTCAGCATCCGTTAACTGTTGTCGCTTTTGCCAGATAATAAGATGATGTTCAAACATAATCCTTTTCCCAAATTCTGATGGTGCAAAAATTTGGCACATATGCTTGTCTTGCAAATACTTCAAATATTGTATATCAATGCCAATTTCTAAAATAATACTTTTTGGTTTTATATATATATATGTATGTAAGTATGTATGTATGTATGTATGTATGTATGTATGTGTATATATATATATATATATATATATATATATATATATATATATATACATAAGTTAAGTACAAGATAGAGCCATGTCATCAAGTTATGCCACTGCAATCTATGGGAAATCGAATTCGCATATATTAAAGGTTTAAGTTACGTTCAATATTAATTAAGCCAAATCATCAAATATACAAATGTTCGTCTACTAACATGATACACTTGCATATTTTTTATAGCATAAATATGGTCACATCATCAAATATGTAAATGCAAGTGTATTAAGCACTTGCATATTCGAACTATAAAATTGGTATGAATCCATTTTTATTTTCAGTTGCCGTGGCTTATATCACTTATATATTATTATGATAATAAAATACTTATTTGTTTTATTTGTTTTTAATATCACAATAAGAAAGTCTTTTTAAATTGTTATTTGTTAGTTTTGTGAAAAAGTTTTATATATAAATAAAATAAATAACAATTATATATTGTAATAAAATATTAAAAATAAGTATTTCACTATCATAATAACTTGCATATATTTATTATATAAAGAACAGTAAAAATGTAGAATGTTAGATATAAGTTGGTTATCAAATAAAGCGGAGGTAGTCCTAAAAAATATTTGTTTTTAGTTTAAGCCACGAGTATAAACTTAACTTATATGTAATACATGTGTATATATATATATATATATATATATATATATATATATATATATATATATATATAATATTACATATAAGTTTAGTTTATACTCGTGGCTTAAACTAAAAACAAATATTTTTTAGGACTACCTCTGCTTTCTTTAATAACCAACTTATATCTAACTTTCTACATTTTTACTGTTCTTTATATAATAAAAATATGCAAGTTATTATTGTATATATATATATATATATATATATATATATATATATATATATATATATATATATATATATATATATATGTATATGTATATATATATATATATATATATATATATATATATATATATATATATATATATATATATATATATATATATATATATATATATATATAATATATAAATATTATTTATGTATATATATGTATATAATATATATATATATATATATATATATATATATATATATATATATATATATATATATATATATATATATATATATATATATATATATATATATATATATATATATATATATTTATGTATACATTGATATAATAACAATAATATAGTTACTCGTAAGACGATTGTTTAAGTCATCATCTGCATTCCAAGATTTCAATAAAATTTTTAATTCATTTTCTTCAGTTTGTTCTTCTGTGCTCATATTTATGCAAGGTTGGTCTTCTCCTGTGTTAATATGTGAAGTATGTTCCTCTGCGTTCGTTTTGTTTACCATTTCCGCCTCTTTCGGAAGGATATTAATTAATGTTGCCATATCCAATGAAACGACATCGCCTAGTTCTAAATTGGGTTGATCCTCCAGATTGCACTCGTTAAATTCCGAAAAGTTGATTACTACAGTATTTTCGGTTTTTTTCTCCATGGCATAATACAAATATAACGTTGATTTTAATCAATTCGTTCTATAGATTTCAGTTTTAAAAATTGTATGTTTGTAATAATTAAAAAATAATATCGAAAATAAAAATAACAAAACGCCTGCTCATTTAAAATAAAAACAGTTAGTTATGTACGGCTTGTTAATACAATGTTTTAAAAAATTTAAAAGAAATTTTTATTGCGAATAACATTACCTTGTGTAGTTTGGTAGCTATGTAACGGTGGACTGTTGAAATATGTTAATGGATAAATAAAATAATTTGGACATTCCGATAAAATTTTAAACGATACATAATGCTTTACATATAAAGAACTATATCTCGTCACTATTAAGTAAGGTTCTATTTCTTTTTCAGGGATAAATATGCCTTTAACTTTGTAGATCTCAATATTTCTATAAATGGTCTTGGAAACAAAATAATTTAATTTATAATTAGTACCCTTAAAAATGACAGATGTAAGAAATTTCGCGTTATTCATATTAAATTCAAACTTTTCGAAAATATGTAATGGAAAACTGTTCACAATCATTTTTTTCTCATCAACTTGTAATAAAAGATCGATTGGAGAAACTATTAAGCTAGCAAATTTTAATTGGCTTTTAATTGCAATACTCAGAGTAATGTTTTTCCGAGTAGAAATATTTTTAGCGTATGCTTTTAATTCAGAATGTTTACCTTCAAATCTAAAGCAATATATATTTTTGAGGGGGCCGGCGTTTTTTATTAACCTTGGATAGTGAATTAAAAAATGGTACTTTGGCTTAAGCGTATCTTGAAACAACTTTATATAGTCCTCATTGTGTTTACTAATCCTTTTTCCTAAATCAAACAAATGGTTATCATTAAATTGTGTTGATACCAAAATATCGATCAACTCAACAAAATCACAGAAAAACAACCATACTTCATCATTAACTGGAACTAGATCACCTACAATAAGTGGTAAAAAGTTTGTGAAAGCCCACATTTCTCTAGCTGAAAAAGTAAACCGTTTGTTCTTAATGTGAATATCTTTTATATCTTTTGATAAATTTCCTATTTCTATATCCCCATATGGAAAGGTACTCTTTAGTTTATTAAGGAAATCTAAAGTAAAGTATTTTTTTGTATATATAAGATGAAATAATATATGGGACAAATTATAATGGCATACGCCTTCAAATATGTCATGCATAATATCGGCTGCAAAATTGTTTGTAACATGAAATGAAGGAATGCTATTAAAAATGGACTCGCTGTGAATTCCAGTTTCCTTAACTTCATTTCTTGCTACATCTACAGCATAATTTTCTAAAGTGCGGATAATATGAGAATCTTCTTCTGTTTGAGTTGCTGCGATTGCTTTATTGACTTTGCAAAATCGACAGTAATAATGGCTTGAAAACGATTTCGTAAAACCTAGCAAATTATTCAAGCCCAAGTTATCACCCAATATTAGACATAATATAAAGTGAACTTTAACTACACCGTTTCTTGATTGTATCGCAATTCCATTAATTTCTAATGATTTTATTTCTTCTACAAGTGTGAACAATGAAATATCATTACCGTAATCTTTAATGAACTTTGTCCTTATTAAAGCGGCGATTTGAATGTCTTTTAGTTTTGATATGGAAGAAAAAATGGGAAAAGTATAATAAATGCCAGTGATACTATGTGTGCCTGAATGCGAGCCTAGGGGATTGTTTACCTCAAAATCATCAGCATATAAATAGAAAGGCATTAAAATTTTATCTGGATATAAACTACGTTTTTGTTTCCAAACATTACCCTGAATAAAATGAGACAAACTGTTCTGAGTATTTTCCAATGTAGCAATAGTTTTAATAGCATGGTCTAACAGATCGTCCTTTTCAAATATTTTTTTAAACTGAAATTGCAGAGGAAACATTACACCTTTACAATTGCTTTCATTTAAAATTGGTATGCCTTTTTGATATACTTCTGTTATTTGGTTATTAATAGAAAATTGAACTAAATTATGAAGCAAGTTGTTATCTTTTAAATATTTCAAAAATTTATATTCACTATTAATATTTTCAAAAATATTCAAAACATTATATATATTATTTATGTTGTTTAACTGAGTTTGAACAAGTTCATGATTCAGATTCGGTATATTTTCTACAAAATTATTTAAATGTGATCTAATAGGTTGAATTATAAAATCACTTGTCATTTGTTGGATATCGATGACATCCTTTCTAGTGAAATTGTTTTTATTATGAAGTGAAAGAAGAAAGTTAATGCATGGATTTAAAGGCTGTGAAATTAGATCATAGTTATGTGTAGGTAAAATGTTATTAGATATTGAACTATTGTTAATTGTATTATCACAAACGCTTAAACTACTAATATTTGAATCGTAAATTGGGGACGGGTTAAGCGAAACCAAATGTTCGTTATTTATTTCATTAAATTCGTAAATATGGTCAATAACCCTATTTACATTTAAGTTACTTGTTAAATTTTTACTAGAGTCTTCAACACTTGAAGTATTTGGATTGGAGTGTGGAAAATTAATAATGTTATTCGCAATATTTAGATTTTCTTCTATAATTACAGAATGTTTATTAGAATGACGAAATAAGTGTCTCTTAAATGTACTAATATTTTGGAATGTTTGAGAACACTTATTTTGATTACATACGAAGTTGCTATTTGTTTTATATCTGTGTATAAATTTCAAATGAGCAATTAACAAATTCACTGATAATAGAGCAGCATTACAAACAAAACAACCATACATCCTGAAATACTTGATATAGGTGCAACTATATAATTTAATTAATATTACTCCTGATCCTCAAATAAATCTTCTGCAATAGAGAGAGTATCTACATATAATACTCGCCAAATCCTAAAATTAAGTTATGAACAGACATAATATGCTAGTTTATTTAATCAAATATATACCTACTCATCGCAATAAGTATAGGTACGTAAATCGGACAAATCGGACATTTCTAGTAGATTTATTAAACATTAATATAACTATGAATTAAACAGTACATTCATATAAGAATTCAGATAATTCAAGTACACTGACACTCATTGCGGTGAGTAAGTTTGAAAATTAAAAATATTTTAAACGAAACGTTTATATATATATATATATATATATATATATATATATATATAATATATTATAAAGTAAATATGTAGTAAACTAGTAACTATTTCTATATTAATTTCGTAGTTTTTGCAAGAAAATATTCATTCGTAATTTGTTCAACACCCATAAGACGCATTATTACTACGTTTTCAAAAATGTATGTATACATATTATAAGTGTGGCTATAAAATGTAGTAGTCCCTAAAACCAATTATCCGTTACACATAAATATTACATTACGTGTAACAGTGGTTTGGTAGCGGTTTAACTACTTACTTATATATATATATATATATATATATATATATATATATATATATATATATATATGTATATATATATATATATATATATATATATATATATAATAAATTTAATTTTGTAATTGCTATAAAATTATTAACACTCGTCGACATATTTTAATTTGTCTTTTTCAATTTATTATAGAATAATCACTAATTTAAAATACTTTATATATGTATATATATATATATATATATATATATATATATATATATATATATATATATATATATATATATATATATATATATATATATATATATATATTCAAGATGTATATATATACATATATATATATATATATATATATATATATATATATATATATATATATATATATATATATATATATATATATACACTTTTAATAATTAAAAATAACACAATTATGTATATTGTTATATAATACTAACCTTTTATGCTTTTAAATAAACCTTATTATTAATTATTTTCACTGTTATCCTTATTATATTAAAATAAACTGCACTGCTTGTTAGCTCAAACCACAATGAACAATTTCGTTTAAACGTGTACGATCTACAATGAATGGGACTAATTTTACGATACAATTTCGTAAAATTAAGGAAGACTATTCTTTTAATAACGAAAATATTCGTAAAAATAACAAACAAATATGTTTAACATTAACGTTACTTTACAGTTATACTAGTAAATCAAATAGTTGTACAATTATTTTTGAAAAGTAAACAAGTCATTTCTGGTCTTGTTACAATTAAATTTGTAAAAATGAGAACCATTACAACCTTACGGAATGATTTCTAAACATATCTAGCTGCAATGCCTTGCCTTAATTTGTAAATAATTAGACTTGGAAGAAATATTTGTATGGCACTTTGTAATTAGGTGTAGTCAGTGAAGGCTTTTCTAAAGCAAGATTTTTTTGAAGAACTCATGTTGGATAGGTGCGCAAGTCAAATGTTTTAATTTTCGTCATTTTAAGCAAAGCTTTGTATGTTTTAGCCTTAAGCGATAAGTGTGAAATGGATCAAACTATTTTATTCATACATCATTAAAATATTAACTAAAGCTAGTATATTAATAATTCTGTTTAAACAAAATAATATTTTATAATGTGCTAAGCAATTGGTATGCATAGACGTTCGTTTTACATGTAGGAAATGGTACATGGATGTCCTCATTCAAGACTTACGTTATTATTCTCTATCATTATTAGCATAAGTTTTATCAAAGATGTATTTTGTAAAAATGATGACTATTTATGCAGAATTTGTTTGGTATATTAAAGTTTAAAAAATTTGATTCAGTTTTAGAAAAAAGCTAATTTTTAGATTTTTATAAACTTACAATAGAGGGATTACTGGGATTAATTCAATCGAATTTGTAAAATTGTCCACAATTATTTTTTACAATTGATAAACATGTTGTTTTCAAAAATGATAAATTACATAAAATATTACTTAAATTTCATTGTAAGTTTGGCTTTGCACAGAAATTGAGAATACGAAAAGAAATTTGTTCGATTTACGAATTATTCGCTAATTATACAATCCACACTCTACAAAGCAGGTTCTAATTTAACGAAAATGTTGTTAAATTTACAAATTTTGTTTCACGATGCAAAGTTCATAAAAATAACAGAATTATTTGTAAAATGAAAAAGTGCATGAGTTGCTCCGTTATTTTTACACAGAAACTTGTAAAATTATGTTACATTTTCCCGCGCAAACATTACTAATTTTTTCTGTAAATCTGGATTTGCATTGAAATCGGAATTACGAATCGAAATTTGTTATATTTACGAATGCTTCGTTAAATCTACAATGAAAACCTTACTAAGCAGGTGTTAATTTAACAAAAACTTCGTTATATTTACAAATTTTGTTTTACGATGCAAAATTTGTAAAGAAAACAGAATTATTTTTTTGAGTGTAGAAATAATTACCGGATCACATTCAGGGACAATACATTTTATTCCTAGAATTACATTAGACACAGCTAATGATCCATCTTTGCCTTTCAACTTCGTTCGACATCAGTTTCCAGTTCGTCTCTCTTATGCAATCACAATAAATAAATCGCAAAGCCAAACGTTCGAAAGAGTTGGATTGTATCTTCCAGAACCATGTTTTACACATGGTCAACTTTATACCGCATTTTCTAGAACTGTTACATCAGATTCTTTAAAAATTCAAGTTTTCGAAACACCACGTCAGGGAATAGAAAATGATGTTACAGTAACACACAACATAGTTTATAAAGAAATATACGATTGAAAAAATATTTTGTGCAAATGCACAGGGGTCCCCTAGTTTATTTTATTTTAGACGTGAAAATCTCAATAACGATAAAATTCCAACCAGCCATAATAATATAGTAATGTCTATCTAGTTCCAGAAGTCCCGCTGATGAAGAACAAAAGGAATTGTAAGTTTCTATAAATTAATTCTTAGGTGGTAATTAGCAATACTTCAAGTGAGTAAATTACATTTATCAATTTTATTTATTTTTATTTAGAACAAATACCCCAGAAAATGTTAGTGGTGGCAATGTTATTATTTCGAATAATGAAATCGAAATGCTAGATATAGTCTGCTTGATACTGAACAAGAGTCTGAAATAGATGACTCTGATGATGATCCAACGTATGAAGTACAAAGGGATGATAATTTAAGGAATTGTCCCTTATAGGCACCGGGATGTGATGAGGAACAATGCTCTAGTTCATCCGATAGGATGACAACAGAAGATAATTCATATAAAAAGCATACACGTTTATTAAAAGTATTTTTTTTTTTTTTAATATTTTATTTATGATAACAATAAAATTTTTTACAAAGTAACTAGTCATTTTTGACTAACAACGTTTGACTCTGACAATATAATAATAAAGCACTCATATGTCTTCTTTCCATAAAGTATTGTTTTGGTTGATGTTGCATTATGCGGACTATTCAGGTAACTCAAAAGGTTTTAGTCTTTTGAGTCTTCTTATTATACCCTCTTGATGAAGTATTCTTGCAGCTTCGATGTTACGGTGTTGATGGAGCCTCTCTTGGTGTTTTTGTGCACATTTCTTTATTTCACTTGCGACTGTGTCTATTCCGAGATCTCTGTGAAGGTCACTATTACGAGTGTACCATAAGGGGCATTTACAATTCCTCTGAGAACTTTATTTTGAAATCGTTGAACTATCTGTTGATTACTGATTTTGGTGCATCCCCATAGTTGAATACCATATGTCCAGACCGGCTTGAGTACTTGTTTATAAAGCACAAGTTTATTATGAATGGATAACTGAGAGTTTCTTCCAATTAACCAGTAAATTTTTCTATATTTTAACTGAAGCTCTTCTGCTTTCTTTTTCACGTGTACTTTCCACTTTAACTTTGCATCAAGGTTCATACCAAGGTATGTATTTTGCTTGATTGGCATGTAGTACAGTGCTATTATTGAGAGTCACAGGTAGTGGTTCTATTGATCTATTAGTGAAGTTAATGTGAGTAGACTTCGACTCATTCACTTTAATTCTCCACTTAGCTAGCCAATCTTGTATATTATTTACGGCTATTTGTAGTTTAAATATGACTTCACCGATTGTGTCACCAACAGCTAGAATTACAGTGTCATCTGCAAACGTGGCGATAGTTGTATTGCTCGTCTGCGGTATGTCGCTAGTAAACAGTACGAAAAGGAAAGGCCCTAAGACACTCCCCTGCGGGACTCCTACCTTAGCTTCTTTAATACTGGAGTAAACTCCTTCCTGTTTAACTCTAAAATATCTTCTTTTCAGGTATGATTTTAGCAGTTCGCAATAATCAAATGGCAGAGTTTTCTCCAATTTAATATTAAACCATCTAGCCAGACTTTGTCAAATGCCTGCGCTATGTCAAGAAATATGGCCGAACAAATCTTTTTTTCCTCTAAGGATTTTTCTATTATATCTGTTATTCTATGGACTTGGTCGATTGTGGCGTGTTCCTCTCTAAATCCAAACTGATGGGGCGGAACAGCTCCTGATTTTACAACTTCTGGTTTAATTCACTTTAGTAACAATCTCTCAAATAGTTTTGACATAGTTGGAAGAAGTGATATTGGTCTGTATGAGGCCAGTTCACTTGGTGGCTTACCTGGCTTAGGTATCATTATCACTTCCGCAAATTTCCAAGGTAGAGGGACATAACGGAGTCTGAAGGAAGCTAGCTTTATTAGGTAGTTGTTTTAGAATCTCTCCAGTTATCAGGTCATATCCTGGTGATTTTTTAAGTACTATATGGTTCTTTATTTCTTGTTTAATTTCTTTAGCATTAGTTAATGGAATTTCCTGTCTCAGGATAGTTGTTTGGTTTTCGAACAGTATATCCTGTTGGTTAAGTGTTGTTAAATTTGGTTGAAAGGTACGCTCGAGATGATCCGCGAATTTTTCTGCTTTTTATTCTTTGCTTTTAGCCAGGTGACCATTATTTGTTCTTATTGATGGTATATGCATAACTGGCCTTTTCAAATATTTGGTTGCTTTCCACAATGAATAATCACTGCCTTTATCATAGATGAGAGATTGTAGGTATGAATTTATTGATTTATTTTTGAATTCCCGTATTTCTCTACGTATTCGTTGTGTTAAATTATTTATCCTATTTTTGACGAGTGGGTCTCGTGTACGTTGCCATTCCCTTCGGGTACATCTCTTCTCTATAACTAGTGATTTAATTTCCATTGGATAGCATTTGCCAGCTATTTTTTTGTTTGTTGTATTAGTACTTTTCCACGCCGCTAGCTGTATGTCTTTCGCGAGCTTCTCTACCTCCTGTTCTAGCGCTTCTTCTGATGAAAGTTGTGTGTTTAAAATGATGCTATTGTTTAGTTCATTCCTGAACTTTTTCCAATCAGTATATTTATTTGTTAACAGTGACTGTTTATCATTAGTAATTATTGTATCACTTATTATCATTAAAAGAGAGGAGTGGTCAGATGTAGAGTCCAATCCTTCCTGCACTTGTATATAATGAACCGGGATTTTTCTTGTTATAAAGAAATCAATTCATTGCTACAATATAAAGAAGTCAATTGTAGTTGTATTTAATTATTGCTTGATGAAGCTCTTAGAAATGAAGCTCTTCTGTCAGTATGTTTAGCGTTGAAGTCATCCCCGATTACGAATTTTTCACCGAGCTGCCAGAAGAACTGACTATAAGCATTCTCTTTGATGTTATATCTAGGTGGGCAATATATTGCGGATACCACTAACTCTTGGTTGCGGGTATTAATGCTAACGCTAATTGCTTGTATTTCATCAATTTCAAGTTTTTGTTGCAGATGGTATTTAATATCTTTTTTTATAATCACGGCACTGCCTCCTCGTGCATTATTATTAGGATGAACTGCTGAGTGAACTTCGTAGCCGCGGATTTTTATATAACTTTGAGTAGTAAGGTGTGTTTCAGATAATAAATATTTATCTATTTTTTCTAAATCAAGAAATAGTTGTATTTCATTTTGTCGTTGCAATATACCATTGCAGTTCCATGCAAGAATTTTTAAATTATTTGCCATGTTTTTCGAGTAGGGTGAGCCTTTGTAGGATTGATATAAGGGCTTTTCCTTGCTTTTCTTCGTGTGAACTAAGTCTGTCAAGGATATCTTTTAGTATTTTATTAGTTTGGTTATTATTTGAATCATTAACTAAAAGAGGACTCTGTTATCTTCTCGAACTTCCAATAGATAGTACATCAGAAAATGTTACATTTGGATTAGTTCTTGATAGCTGGTTAAATGTTTGGTGTGGCCTTACATTTGTAGATATTCTTGTTGAGGCTGAGTTAATTTCTGGCCTGGAACTTATTGAAGTTTCCCTTGTTTTGTTGCGAATTTTTTGCAGCTCTTTTATAACAATGCAACCTCTGTAGTTGGCTGGGTGTGCCTCTCCACAATTGACACATTTTGGTGGGGTGTCTTTTGGTTTCGTACATTCAGCCGTACGGTGTTTTCCTACACATTTCACGCATCTGGGCTCCTTATTAGAAAAGTTTTGCGTGTGTCCGTAGACTTGCCACTTTTTCCACTGGGGGATCAGTTTAGATTTTTTATCTGCTTCTATTTGCACTTTCATATGGAGTATTTCGCTGATTGCATAAATATTTTTAATGTCTTCTGTTCTTTCAAAATACAACATATATAATGGAAGAGGTGTTTTGTCACCTCTTTTTAGCAGCTGTGAAACTTCTTTAATTTTGTATTTTTTTTCCAACAGATACTCTTTTATCTCTTCTGGTTTGCATGAAGCGTGTTGCTTCTTAGCAATGACTTTGGTTTGCCTTGTCTGCTTATCTTCGTAGGAATACCATGTTGTCTTTTCTTCATTAAGAGCTCCTGTTAACTTTCTATAGCTATCACCGTCTGTGATATTTATTTTGATATCACGACTATTTAACACTGTAACCTAACCGCTTGTCCATGATGTTTCTAATACTCTGATAATTATTGCAATTAGATATTATTACTGGAGGTGGCCGTGGCACTTTTTTCTCCACTTGTATATTCTTACTTCCGGTTGGGAGTTCATTATTTCATCGTTTCTGTTCCGGCGGAACCTGAGCTTTATCCTCCTGTTGCACGTGCCTACTTCCGGTTGGAAGCTGCTCAACTGATTGTTTCGCATCGGGTGAAATCTGTGGTGATTTACTCATCTTACGTTTCTTATTTTTTTTGTTACGGTTCAGAATCCAACCCGTTTCTCTATTGAGTTCTGCCTCGTCTGTTTCATACATAAGCTCTATATGATTATTGGTATCGTTTATCTTAGTGGTTTCTTTCTCAGACGTTACTGCATTTAGAGCATCTTTTAACTCCTTGTTTTCTCGCTGTAAGTTTTTGAGATCTTTGTTTAGATTTAACGTTAACTTTTCTATTACTCGTAAATCTTATTGCGCAATTAGCCGTTATCCCTTTCTAAGGTGTTCGCTATTGGTGGTGGTGATCTACCCACCCTGGATTGTTGTTTAAATGGATTGGGTTGCCCAGAAGAGCTGTTAAACAATGATTGGCTCGCCCCAGAATCCTTTGAGCCAGCCTCATTAGAGGGTGAATTTGCCAGCTGATTAGCTGGGTTAGCACCTGGGGTACAATTTCCTGAATTAGTTGTATTTATTGTTTATTTTACTGGTCATAAAGCATCTACCACTCTGACCAGCACGAGCTGGTAGTGGGTCTGGTTTGAGAACATCATTTACTAAATTCTCGATAGTCGGTTATACCGCCGTGACTCGGTCGCCAGAGCCTCATTAGTTATCTAGCAGGGTGCACCACGTGCAGGTGAGGATGACATTTGGGCTATTTGTACACCAATTACTTAAGCCCCCTTTCTCACCTCTATTAAAAGTATGCTCCTGCAGAATAAAATGCTGCGAAAAGGTGCATTTGTTCAATAGGCAGATCATATTAAACAATTTTAAATCTTATGATTTTGCTCAACTGAGGATACTTTTGGACAAATACATTATCGAAACTAAAGTTAAAGGCGAGCAAATCAAACCATTAATCAGATGAGGAACCGTACATTGATTTATACATTTCCGAATATCGATCCAATCGAAGATAATGTTATTGTTTGCAAAGAAATGTTTCTTACAACTTTGAGAACCAGAACGACGGATTAATAACAAGTCATTTAAAATAAAAACAAACCAGAAAAGATAATTAAACATGACAGAAATCGATGCAAGAATTATAGCGCACATCGAATCGTTCAGTCCAGTGGCGTAACATTATAAACTGATGCATGCGCGCAATAGACGTTATTTGCCACGGGATGTAAATGTGAGATTTTTGCATAAAGATTTCTGTTCGGTTACTTCCGAGTAAATTGTACAACCGTACCATCTGAAGACAAATGCCCTCTTTGTTCTACTTATGAACAACATTGTATTGAAAATAATATTGTGCCGGCTTCTTCATTAACTATCATCGAAAATGCGATAGGTATGCCATCAGCATCAAGTGCAATTATTGACGAAGGTATGCGAGAAATCAAGTCAGTGATCCGTGATGAATTTGAACCTTCCACCACCGTTCTGTCGAACTCCAGAACCGCAATACAAAGCACTGATAATCAATATACCAAAACTGATTCCTTCCTAGTCCATAATGACTGCATGTCAACGATAGTATGTATATTGTATAACAAGTGGAGAAAACGAGTCATTGTAATACGAAAGTGAAATTTTCAGCCTGAGCAATAGCGAGGGCTGCAATCACTTGAGTATTGCAATTACACGTTTTCACACGAGTTATACACGCTATTTTTTCTACGATACAATAGTTCTGTAATATTTATAATGTATAAATAATTAGCAACATAAAAAATAACAAACTTGTACGGATCAATAAAACATAAAATAAACGATCACAATATCATTAAAACAAATTGTTTTCATCAAAATCGTGTTGTAATGGGGCATGCATATAGTAAAAATACTTGTCGCTATTTTTGTGGCAGCACGTTCGTTTCCAGGATAGAATCAAAATGTCATTTGTGTTTTCCATCAAAATCTATAGTAAATATAAATAACATGAAACAATTTTTATATTTTAAAATATTTCTAAGTAGTGTCAATAAAAAGAATAGTTTTAAATAAGTGAAATGTTATATGGTTAACTGTTTTAAACAAAAAAACCATTCGGGTTTTTAATTAAATTCTATTTAATATAGTGAAATACCTTTAACCTCAAAAAGTTTTGTTTCCTCCGTTTCTATCGCACTACTTATAAATATTTAAAAATGGTTTCATGTTGGGTTTTTGGTTGCATATTTATTGCTTGCTTAGTATTAAGTTTTATACATGTAGTTTAGTGTTGTTCATCATTTAAAATAGTTTCAGAATATTTGAGTACATATAGCAGTGAAAATAGCAAATGTTGTTGAATTAAAAAAAAAATTAAATCTCTTAGGAGCGAAAACCACAGGAAATAAAAAAGATTTATTAAACAGGTGATTTTTATTCTGGTATTACCTAATCATAAATCAAATTATAAACAAATACTTTCTAGATTAAACTTATGGCAAGGTCTTGACCTAAGTAGGCTAAGTAGGAGCCGATGTCCAATAAAAGTTGTCCCTGCAGCCTGTCAGCAGCCATTCCCAGTTGATAAGGAGCCGTATCAAGACCTCTCACTGTTAAACTACAAAGAAGTGGAATGGTTGACTCCGACAGGTATTCAATTAGATTTTAAGGAACGGGGGGCAGTTAAAGGTGACCAGCAAGGCATTACTTATCTTGTAATCATTTTCATCAAAATGAGCACTACAAACTAGGAACCATTTTGAGGGATATTTTCCTAGCCGTAATTTTATAATCCACTTTTGTTTTAAAATATGTTGGTACGGAAACCGATGAAATTTTATGCCACAATTTTTTGAAAATTTGTTGTTGCATTTCGGCACACAACAGGTTGTAACCATTTTTGTAGCCTTCTTTTCAAATAAAATTAAACGAAAGAACAACAATTTTTTTAATAAACAGGAAAGTAACAAATATTTGGTATATTTTTCTCCTGTGCTATTGTTAATTTAACGTTTAATATAATAAAAAGGAATAAATTTATTAGATCCACCTAAATTTAACCATATATTTCAGTGTAAAATCGGATCGTCAAATTTAAAGCTATCCTTTAAAATGACATGCTGCCACCTGGTGTCTTATAAAAGTAATAATGTCGTTTTCCATGCCCCATTGAGAAATCGTTGTGTGATGAAAATTGCAACACGATTTGTGCAATGCATCCTTTTCTTATATAATTTAAATTCAAAAATCATCGTCGACAGCATAGATTACTGCACTCTCGTAGAAAAAATAAGTTATATAGATGCCAGACAGGCAACATATTTAATGCTGACATACAAAAGATTTTTATTGTGCCAAAAATGACAATTAAAAATAATTATTTGTGATGAACGAAATATTTGCTCCTTTAAACAAAGGGAAAAATATGTGTACTTTGGCATGAAGGAATTCGGGTCGTAATCGTAAATCCGCTGATATCGCTTCGGCTTATTATCAAATTATAAGACGAGCTAAACCTAAAGTAGATAATTTTATTTTTTGGGCAGATAATTGCCTACACAAAATAAAAACTGGACATTTTATTCGTCATTAGCGACTATTGTAAATCAAGATGGGGACCAAAGTGTAGAACAATTAAATATTTAGAACCTGGTCATTCGTTCATGGAAGCAGACGCAGTACATGGTCGAATTGGTGCTCAGTGGAAGAAACGAGCGGAAATATTAGATATGGTCGACGTTATTGACGTTGTGCAGAAAGCTGACCACAACAATGATGTGATTTATTAACAAGCAGAAGATTTCCGACAATTTAGTAATGGTTATTAAAAATGATTATATAATACTCTTATTGAATTTAGTTTGGGAATCAATACAGCCAAATTAAATAAAATGAAACAAGAACTTTTGCCACATATGCCGGCTCGAAAAAAACTTTTCTGGGAGGAGATGACAACCAACGATTGTGCTAAAGACTTGAGCACATTTTCAGCAGAATAAACATTAATAAGATTACGAATTTTAATGGAATTTTTGTATTACATACATCTTTTTCTTTTATTACTGTCTTTTTAATAAATCGTTTTTTGCATGCGTTCGTCTTATTTAATAAGCAAATATTTAAATAAACGCAGCTCTTTTTTCCCCCTAAGAAAGACTTAATAGTTTTAAATTTTTCATACCAACAACAAATGGCTGAACAAAAAAACATAAAAATGCAATTACAGTCAACCAAATAAGTCTGCGTACGCCGCTTGAGTACTTGGAAAAAAAAAATAAAAATTATACTTAAATAAAAGAATATAAACAAATATAAATTCATAATTTCATTACATTTAATAGAAAAAGGGCTTTATTTTTAAATGACAAAATTCATTGCAAAAAAACTCAGCGTACGTTTGTTCGATGCTTTAATATTTTGTTAAACTATCACAATATTCAATATTTTGTCGGGTTTCCTTTTGCACGAATTACGGCTTCGAGTCTTTTCTTCATTGATCCTACTAGCCTTGATGTCAACTGTGGCGATATTTTGACCCATTCTTCTAAAATTTTGGATTTGAGAGCCGCTTTGGAACTTATGTTGTCTTTGCGAACTTGCCGTTTGAGTAATTCCCACAAATGCTCAATTGGGTTGAGTTTTGGCGATTGAGGTGGGGTATGTAAACGTTTTCGGACGATATATAAAAGATATTCTCTTACAACGTATGCTTAGGATCGTTGTCTTGTTGGAAAACGTATTCCGATTCTAGTCCCAATTTCGTCGCACTATTTACTAAATTATTTTTTAGAATATATAAGTACATCATCCGGTCCATTTTAGAGTCTATAAATTGTATATTCCCAACGCCAGCTGCGGACATACACCCCCATATCATCACGTTACCTCCACCGTGTTTTACTGTGGAGCATACATTTTTTAATTTCATCGCCGTATTCCTTTGCCGCCATACTTTCATGTTTCCATCTGCACCGAAAATAATAAATTTTGATTCATCACTAAATATGACCTTATTCCAAAACTCTAGAGGCTGGTTTAAATATTTTTTAGCGAATTTTAAACGCTTCTTTCGATTCACTTCCGAGATTAATCGCTTTCTTCTTGGAACACGAGCTCTGAACCCATATTTTCGGTATACATTTCGAACGGTTTGCGATGTAATTCTTTTCTGATAGGTTGTAGCAACCATTAAGGCAATTTTTGAAGCACTTTATTAATTATTTCCAGCAAATCACGCTGCTCGCTCAGCTTACTTGATCGTCCAGATCGAGGCTTCGGCAAGAGCGATCCTGTTTCATTATAGTTTTGAATAACTCTTTGAATAGTGGACTTCGATCTTTTAGTTATTTCGGCAATTTTTCCAAAAGATTTGTTTTCGTTCCTTAATTTAACTATTAATTCGCGCAACTCCATAGTTAGTTCACAGTTCCGGCGTGACATTTTTGTTTTTATTTTAAAAAATTTATTGATGTTGACGCTGCAATCCACCTAAAAATCCGAAATCTTGTTTTGGATTGCTAAATCAAAAATTTTATTCGTTTTTGAATTAATTTTGTCATTTAACATGAGTGGATCATTCCGACATTTGTATATTTCATATTCCTCAATTCTGTCCATTTTGCGCTTATGAAGTCTATGAAGAATGTGTAAATTTGTTTCAAAATCCGTGTATGTATGTTTCTCGGTTAATAAATGTTGTGCAAAATTTGAATTACATTGTTTGGTTTTATGGGTAGTGTTGGCTTCATGTATATTTTGGCTGAATCGTTGTTTGAATATACGGCCCTGTTTGGCCAATATAATATTTTGGGCAATCATTACATTTTAATTTGTATATGCCGCTGTCAATTTCGTTTTGTTGTATCGCTCTCAATTTGTGTTGTATTTTATTTTCTGTCTTGTACGCGACATTGTAGCCATAATTTTTTAAAATTTGATGTAATATGCTGCTAGCTAGTGTGTTCATTATAATCTATTGTGATGTATCTTTTATTTTCTTGTTCATCAACATGTAAAGTGGTTAAATTTTGTTGTTGCATCTTGGTTACTATTTTGGTGTTTAATCGGTGAATAATGTTTGGATTGTATCCGTTCATAGCAGCAATGTTAATGATAGTTTTTAATTCTTCAAAATAATCGGTGTTGTGCATGGGAATGCTGTTGAGTCTATGTATCATGTGGCTGTATGCTGATATTTTGTGTTGGAATGGATGATAAGAACTGTTGTGTATTGTGTGGTTTGTTTGTATTGCTTTCCTGAATATTTTAAAAATGTGATGTCCCTCAATATTTTGTATTGTTAGATCCAAAAAAGTGATGGTTTTATTTGTTTCGGTTTCCAATGTGAATTTTATGTTGGGGTGTACCATATATTATTTATGTAAATGTGTAAATTGTCTATTTGCCTTTGTGTGCCTTTGAATAATATTATGATGTCATCAACGTATCGATGCCAATATATCAGGTTGTTTTTGTATTTGTTGCGGTTGTTGTGTATACAGGGTGTCCCACTGGTACGAGTTCAAACGAGTAGGGCGTGTAGCTGGATCAATATCATGAAAAAAAGTCCACTACGCATATGCCCGGAAATGAACCGTTACCCACTTCAATTGCATTTCAAAATTTTTAGGATGGCACACTACCTTGAATGATGTTAAATGCCAATAACTCTTCTAAAAATTAAGATAACTTAATTGTTTTTCTATAATTTTAAAGGCACAGAGTGCTTCTTTCTTCTCTGGAAGTAGGAATACCATGCATCGTGAGTTGTGCGAGAAATAATAAAAAAATTCATTAAACTCATTTTTTCTCGAAAAACTCACTTAATAATTTTTGTTGTTTATTTCAAATTTAAATTTAATAGACTATTTATTATAAAATTGTTACATTGTTTTTTATCTAATCTTGTATAGTTTTTGAGATATGAACGTTTCGGTGTAGTACTTGTTGAAAAAAAATTATTATAAAAACCAGTTGTTAGAACTTAGAAGTAAAAAATGTATTATGGAAAACCAAAGCAATCGTTTTAAACAAAAACAACAATTTAGTATGCACGTCCATATGTTGCATTTGTTAAATCTGTTTAATCGTTAGTAAACGTATAGCTAAAATCGTTGTTAATCTTTTGAAAATAATTTTTTGCACGTTTGTAATCAGAAATAATAAAATGCCACGCTACATATTCGAAGAACTCGCCGACATCTATTTTATTAATGGTTTATGTAACGGAAATGGACGAGCTGCAGAACGTGAATACGCAAACCGTTATCCAGGTAGGCCGGTGCCAGATTATAGAATATTTGAAACAGTTCACAGACGATTACGAGATCGAGGAACATTGGTCCGGTATGAATACGAAAATGTTAGACGAGTTCAATACGAAGTCAATACCGATGAACAAGTTTAGTACAAAGAGATCCCACCATTAGCACGAGACGTCTTTCGATACAACTTGGTATTAGCAAAAACAAAGTCTGGAGGGTACTTCGAAGAAACCATCTACACCCATTCCATTACACTTTAGTGCAAGAATTATTACCAGTCGATTTACCAAACAGAACAAATTTCTGCCGTTTATTTTTAAACAACGAGGAACATAATCCTTCATATTTGCCATCCATTATATGGACAGACGAATCGAAATTTACGAGGGATGGAATAACAAATTTTCACAATCTTCATGAGTGACAACCAGAAAACCCACACGTTAAGCGAGAATCATCATTTCAAAGACGTTTTAGTGTTAATGTATGGTGTGGTATAGTTGGAAATAATTGTATCGGGCCAATTTTACTACCTGAAAGATTGAACTCACAAAACTATCTTGAATTTTTGAATGAAACAGCTCCCACTGTGCTAGACTTAATTTCACTCATTATGAGAAATAAATTCTTATTGAAGACAAGTTCGAAAGTGATTTGATATAAATTATCCAGGGCGATGGATTGGTCGCAGCAGACCTATAGCTTGGCCAGCTAGATCTCCAGATTTAACACCATTAGACTTTTATGTATGATAATATTTGAAAGGAGAAGTCTACAAAACCAACATTCAGACCAGGGAGCAGTTGGTTGATCGAATTAATAATGCCGACAACAAAATAAAAGAAAATTTAGGAAATTTCAACATGGGTGCTGCCATTAATAGACGACTGCAACTATGCTTGTTACAAAATGGAAATCATTTTGAAAATTGTTTGTGAAGTTGAAAACTTAGAAATTCATACAATAAATTATTAAGTACTACATTGAAATGTTAATATCTCAAAAACTATACAAGATTAGATAAAAAACAATGAAACAATTGTGTATTAAATAGTCTATTAAATTTAAATTTAAAATAAAAAACAAAAATTATTAAGTGAGTTTTTCGAGAAAAAATGAGTTTAAAGAATTTTTTTATTATTTCTCGCACAATTTTTTTAATTCCACCAATGTTTTCTTTATGGAAAATACGATCCATGGTATTCCTACTTCCAGAGAAGAAAGAAGTACTATGTGCCTTTAAAATTATAGAAAAACAATTAAGTTATCTTAATTTTTAGAAGAGTTATTGGCATTTACATCATTCAAGGTAGTGTGCCATCCTAAAAATTTTGAAATGCAATTGAAGTGGGTAACGGTTCATTTCCGGGCATATGCGTAGTGGACTTTTTTTCATGATATTGATCCAGCAACACGCCCTACTCGTTTGGACTCGTACCAGTGGGACACCCTGTATAAGTTTCCTCATATAAAATGTAATGATTGCCCAAAATATTATATTGGCCAACCGAGAAACATACATACACGGATTTTGAAACAAATTTACACATTCTTCATAGACTTCATAAGGGCAACGAAATGAACAGAATTGAGGAATATGAAATATACAAACGGCGGAATGGTCCACTCATGTTAAACGACAAAATTAATTCAAAAACGAATAAAATTTTTGATTTAGCAATCCAAAACAAGATGTCATTTACATAAAAAGCGAAAAAATAAACCAACCAAAATTTTTTTCATTATTAGAACAAGAACTGAAGAAGGACGAATGTCCGAAACCGGTCTTGATTTTTTAAAATTAAATAATAATATATCACAAAAAGAAAGTTAATTGTTTCTAAGACTGTGCCCGAAACCTATGATAAATATTTTTTAGTACATATTTTTGGCATTTATTTGAAAAAACCGCATACACCCAGATTATCACAGTCTTTTTCTATGATAATTTTTGACACAAACAGAATAATTGTTCGGTCGACATTTAACATGGTCGCCTTAGCATTTTATATCATTCAATGATGATGTTATCGTTAGCAGCAACATGATAATTTCCTATTTTAAACTGCAGCAGCTTGCCGACAATTATTGTTTTCTAGTGAGATGATTTGTCCGTGGATGTCAATAATTTATATGGCATATTGATCTAGTGAGTAAATGTGAGTTACCACTATCGTCTGACAGATTGATTTAAAACGTTGAATTGTATGTACCACATCATTAACGATTTATTTTAATCCATAACAGATTTGCCCCCAATATTTTTTAATTTGTGTTGCATTTCTGATTTGACACCATCCGTGACTTTCCCATTTCCTTTATAAAAACCTAACCGTATCGTAATATATTTTCCAAAATTTTAGCGAAAATTATTGCACATCTTCCTGTTATACCATGGCCCTAACAAAAACAGTCCTACGCTATAATATATAATATTAAACGAAAGCCAATTCGATGCGTATAAAAGTATTGCTTGCCATTAAAATCAAACAACATCATGACAGAAGGGGAAATAGTTCAAAAAATTATTACACGATTCGGGCAGCGTAGTAAAAATTTGTGAATGTAGGGGAATATTTTTCAAATACTCGTACATGTCAAAAATTTGTACTAAAAAATATTTATCAAAGGTTTCGATCACAGTCTAAGTAATTAATTTTATGAAAATTCATTTATTTATGTGTTTACATATAATAAAATAAGTGATTTAAGCCACAGTTTAAAAATTTATTAAAAATGGAATTTTTCCGTCTTTATAATAATTTATATTTGTTAATATTCTTTTATTTAAGTATAAATTTTATTTTTGTTAGTAAATTTTTTTATTTGAAATAGATTTAGATAGATATTTTTTTTGATTTTTCAAGTACTCAAGCGGCGTACGCAGACTTATTTGGTTGACTGTATTTCAAAACTATGAAAATGTGCGTAGGGTAAACAACCCAGTCTTGAGCCGTCGACCAGTTATGAGCCCGCTTGTTACATATTACTCAACAGCTAACATTCAATTTAAAAATTTAAAAATATTTCTATACATGGGAATTCCCTATTTATTTGTGTTTCTGCTGTTTCTCTTTTTTGCGTTTAATATTCAGTTAGAATTGTGATTTCAAGTTGAGTAGACCGATCTCGTGTGAGTTATATAAAAGTGAGTTACACTAAAAAAAAATTACAAGGAAACAATACATTAACATTTGCAGGTACGATCATTTATTTTATTTTTTTTATTCAAATTACTATATATAGTAATAATTATTGTTTTATGTATTATAATCTCAATTATTATTGCAAAAATATTTAATATTTATCGTAAATTATGAGAGGCTCATTACTGGGTACACCAAACCTAAAATATTAAATTATGAGCCGGGGGGGCTCAGTATTAGATCGTTAAAAAATCGATTGTTCCATTTATGAGCCTTTGTCTCTTTTACTGTAAATTAAATTTAATTTTATTTACCTAAATTTACAATAGTTTAATTTATTTTACTAGGTATAAATCGTTTAATTTATTTTAGTACCTAAATATTAGTTCTGTAAACCCTAATTCGCTTATAATGCCTGCGAAAAGAAAATATAATGTACAGGATATAGAAAAAGCCATTGAACAAATTAAAAATGGAACTTCCATTCACGCGGCTGCCAGAATATTTAATATTCCCCGACCAACGCTTCAACATAGACTACATAATCGTGCCAAAAAGAGTACAATGGGGCCTGCACCAGTATTAACAGCGACAGAGGAAACTGATATTGTACATTGGATCTTTGAAAATTATGAACGGGGATTTCCAAGAAGGAAGCATGAAATACGTGCGGTGGTCAAGGAATTTTTAGATTCAAATCCAAGAAAAAATATGTTTGTTGACAATATGCCAGGAGATGGTATAACGGATTTTTAAGGCACCCAGAGGTATCGATAAGGACACCAGAGGCAGTAACCAATTCCAGTGCGTGTGTTTCTGAACATAATATAAAAGGCTGGTTCAAACAAATTCAGGATTACTTTTCATCAAAGGATCTGAATGATGATGTTCTTAAAGATCCAACTAGAATATTTAACGGTGACGAGTCTGGGTTCTTACTATGTCCGAAAGGAGGAGCCGTTTTGGCACCCAAGGGAGCAAGCAATGTATACGAAACCGATAAAGGTCGAGCCAAGGAAAGTGTTACCGTTATGTTCACTTTCTCTGCTGATGGCATTGTTATCCCTCCGATGATAGTGTTTCATTACAAAAGAATACCAAAAGATATAATAGATTCAATTCCGGAGGGAACAGCATATACAAAAACAGATTCGGGATGGATGACATCGGAAACATTTGTGTATTACATACAGTATGTTTTATATTCTACGCTAATATCGAAAAATATTACGTTTCCAGTAGTTCTCTACGTCGATGGTCATAAGACGCACCTAAGTCTAAGCTATGCACTTTCCAAATTGTGCGCACAACTTAAAATAATTTTAATATGTTTGTATCCAAACGCAACAAGAATCCTTCAACGTGCTGACATATCAATATTTAGGCCATTGAAATTAGGTTGGACCAAGAAAGTCCAAATATGGAGAAGTACCAACCTCGATGAACAGTTCTCAAAAAAACATTTTGCACCAATGTTAAAAAAAGTAATTGGTAAATATGTCAAACGTGATACAATAGTTAATGGGTTTCGCACTTGTGGGCTTTATCCTTTCAATGAAAATGCGATTGATTATTCTAAGTGTCTCGCAAATTCAAAACGAACTTCGAAGGATATTGAACCAGAAGGAAGCAATTTATTCGCAGAAACCACAAGCACCATTAGTTTAACGGAATTTATTGAAATTGTTGGATGGACCTACCAAACTTAAAGAGCTAGACGAAATTGAGCAGAGTAATAGCACTAAGTCGGAAGATTTCCTGTTATTACAAAAAATATATGGAAGTTTAAAAGTAAATTTGACGGGAAACATTGTAAGATATGGGTACTTGGATATTCATAGATACCTTATTTTTAGGTATGATTTAGGTATGTTATTATAATTTTGATTTAGGATACTCCAACAAACGATATGAACGTGAGGGTTACACCGGATAGTGGGGCACAAAATTTGGTAAGAAAGTTATTCTCTAATGTTAGTACCTGGCAGCGTCGCTAATCACTTAACTTAAAATTTAGGGTAATCTTAACGGACCTCACTGTCTTTTGTCTGAATTCGAAGTGGGACAAGAAGTCTTAATTTTTGAAACTGAGGAAGTTGATAGTTTTATGCCGAATGTAAGTGCGGCTAGAGATCTTCATTACGAAATTAATTTCAAAATGCAATGCTTTATTTTATTTAGATGTGCCAAGCTGACACGCAAATATTTAACCAGGGCGATATTCCGATTGTTTCTTTAGAAAATGAACTGAATGAAAATCATTCGATTCAAAGCTTTTTAAAAGTAATAAAGACCCCGGCTCGAAAAGGAGTAAAAAACACTGAAAGGACAAGCTTTATAATAACATCAACTCCATACCAGAACGCAATTAAAACTAAAATTGACGAGAAAGCAAAAATCGAACAACAGAAGTTAGATAAACAAAAGGAAAGGTTGGAGAAAAAAAATTTAAAAGAAAGAACCAAAGAAAATCAACTTAAAAAAAAGTTAGCTTGCCAAAGAAGCGGCCACTCACCAACCGAAATCCAAAAATTGTTAGCGACAAAGCAAAAGCAAAAAAACTCGGATTAATCCCAAACTACAAAAATGTAATTTTAATAAACATACTTACATGCATATCTATCCGTTAACAATAAGCACCCAATATAAATTAAAAGCCATTGTTTATTTTTCTTAGATATTATCATCGAAAAGGAAATTGAAATTTCACCCAAGACGTACAGCTCAAAAATATTACAAGAAACTCATGTGCGCAATCTTATCACAGATTTTAATGACTCCGATGAAGATGCAGAAAATCCAATTTATAAAAAAATTGTAACAGGACTTTGCTTTGCATGTGCCACAAATATTTCGGTAACTGAGCATGGAATTGCTTGCTTTATCTGTTATAATGCATACCATATTAAGTGTGCTTCAAAAGTATGCAATGATTTTAATTATTTTAAATGTGCAAACAATAACTTTTGTAACTTATAAATTCAGCCTACTGTCTTCCCCCGTATAAAAGGACCGATCCCTTTAATCAAATAGAAGGACCACTAGTCCCTTTATTCGAATAAAAGGACCGGTCCCTTTATTGAAACGATTTAATCAATCTTTAAAAAATTGTAATACCAAAAGAAAATACAATTTACATTTTAATAATAATTTAATCATTTACCCATTTTTTTAACGATTTTCTCTTTATTTTGTTGTGCTGCCTTACTTGTTACTTCCCAAAACTATTCTTTGACACAACCCTACCATATTTGAATTTATCAATTCTATCATGTTTGACCCTAAATAATAAATGACATTTCGATCTCATAACCAAGCTAAAGAAGTCGACGGGTCGTGTGGTGTTATACACAAATTATTTCAAGCTTAAAACTGTAATAAAAAGGTAAGTGTGTTCCACAAATGTATTGAAATATATTATAATTCATGTGCGTAAATTAGTTATATTTATTGCTAATGCGCCTTATGATTGTTGTTCATTGCTTCATTGCATAAACTGTATCCAAAAAATCGCAATGTAGAAAATAAGTCAAACCACGAGGTTTCTAATTAACTATATTTGAATTAATTCGTACAAAGACACTTTTAATTATAATATGTGAATTTACTTTTAGAATGGAAAACAAGCAACGCAAATCTTACACAATCAAGCAAAAATTGGAAATTATTAATAAATATGAACCGAACGTCAGAGGCAAAGGTTTTGACTGTCTTTCGAAAGAAGCATCAGTGCCGGTCACAAATCTGAAGCGGTGGTTCAAACAAAAAGAAGAATTTAAAAAAATTTTGAACAATAGAGAAATGTGCATAAATAAAACGAGAAGATTGCCAGGTGGTGGACGGTCTGAAGAGTTTGCTGAGTTGGAAAAAAAATTATACTAGTGGATTTTGGATCGAAATAATAAGGGATTACGTGTGAAGGACAAATATATTTGTTTGAAAGCGGAGGCCATTGCTAATGAAATTCTTGAAGGCGAATCTGATAAATTTAATCATAAATTCGTGTCATCGCCTGTATGGTGTTACAGATTTAAAAGTCGACATCATCTTGTGTCTCGTCGGCAAACTTCGAATAAGGTTTTACCTGAAGACGTTGTGAATCAAGTGATTAAATTTCATCAACAAGTGTTTGATATAATTAATGAAAAAAAAATTCTGCCATCAAACGTAATAAATTTTGATCAAGTACCGCGTTATTTCGAGTCGGAGCATAAATCTACTATAACAACCAAGGGCCAACGGAACATACTCTTACGAAAATCATCATCTTCACACAAAAGATTCACTGTCACGTTCGCCATCACTATGGAAGGAAAATTGTATGCACCGCATTTACTATTTTCTAATTTAAAAAATAAACCGAACGTACATCAGGGATGCTTAGTAAATGTGAACAAAACAGAAATGTGGAATATTAATATTTTAGAAGAGTTTATTAACGAAGTCGTGGTAAAACGAACGGAAACTTCTTTTTATCGTAAACCAATCCTATTGTTTATTGACAGCTATGGTGCACATATTTCGTTGGATAAATCCAAACGCTTCGAAAAATATAATATATTTATAATATTAATTCCACCTAACTTAACGGGCATTCTGCAACCTTTGGATGTGGCACATAACAGAAGCTTCCAAGCATTTTATTCTACAAATTACGATCAGTACATTGCCAAAGCACTGGAAGACACTAATCTGCAAACAAAAAATGGTAACCCGAAGATTCCATCGTACCTTTGGGTGTCCGAAACGGTTCTTGAGTGGGTCAAAAAACGAACTCCAGCAGATGTCACAAAATCATTTAAAATTTGTGGTATTGGACCTAAAGAAAACTTTACTGTAGACGACCTTCATGAACCACTCAAACACATTTTATCACCCAAATTTGAATCGAATGAGTGGGTCGAATTGTACGGTAACATCTTGAGTAGTACTTGTTTTTTTGACGAGGATCCAGCGGAATGGTATTGGCCTTCAGAATGTGAAACGAGCTTTTTCAAATGCATAAAGTACGTTATATGTGGCAGTTCTTATGATTTTAAAACTTGGTTATCGTCGTATATTTCGAAATTATTACCAATTATATCGTCTGACGATGAATTAAGCGGTCTATTTGATGAATTTGATAAAGAAAAAATTGAAAATGGTAAAATTACACAAACGGGAATTGAAATAAAAGCTATTTCAATATTAGAAAAATGGAATATTCATATAACTGAACTGGATTCGGAATGTGTAAAGATTGGGATTATAAAATATGATGTTGAATCCGCCATAAAAAACATAACGCTTGCCAATAGCGAAGGTTATTTTGGCCTTAAAAAATAATAAGGCACCTGTGAAAATATAATTTTTATTTTTTTTTGTTAATTTTAAGACTGAAATATTTAAAGTATATGTGATATGCTGTGATTTTAATTTAATAAATGATTTTATACATTAAAATTTTTTTATTTTTTTATTATGATTTATTTAAAGGACCGGTCCCTTTATTTCGAGGCCCTTCTATTCGAAATAATTTGACATGTTTTTAGAATGGCCAAATTTCAAAAAAGTTGAATAGAAGGACCGGTCCTTTTATACTGGGGAAGACAGTAGATCGATTTTTTATCCAAGAAGGATTAAGTATCAGTTCCTAATGAAATCAATGTTTTTGTATAATTTATTTTATTTTATTTTATGTAAGGTATACCTATGTTTTATTTTTAGTTAAGTTTTTTTAAAAGAAATATACCTATACCCTAATAGGTACATAGGTACCTACACCAGCAATATTTTAGTTTAATTGTATTAAATTCTAAGGGGCGCATCAGTGGGTCAAATGCAGCTCAATACTGGAAAAGTTAGGGCTCACCACTGAAAAACTGCTATTTTCTTGCTAAATCAACTTTTATGAAATTACGTTAAAATTCAACAAAAAGTTAATTACTATTTTTTATTTACAATTTGCTTTAAACAAATTTCGAAAATATTGTAAAACTATAGTTTAGGGTTCAATCAAAGTAGAAATTCTTCTTAAGAGGGCTCAGGACTGGGTAGTTTACTCTACTATGTTTTGTTAAATCACGGGAGAATACATACTAGTATGTTCTATGTCAAACTACCCAAAAACTTAAACAACTTAACTGATATATATTGAATCAGAAAATTCCAAATTTGCATGAAATGTGAATTTAAGTGGTTTACTGTGACATACTCGTATAAGCCGTTAATTATTTTTTTATACTGAACATAAAAGTTGTAAAAAAAAAAAAGCGTTTGACACTTAAAATCTTTTTTTATTGAAGATCAGTAATTCATATCCCTGTTAATAACATGAATTTGAACACTATTTCGCTATTATAGAAATTGATTTTGTTATACGATCTCAGGTATACTCTTAGGTAGTAATCAATAGAATGATTATCTGTTTCATTTATCATTCGTATGTGTCAAGGCGATCACCTATAACCGAAAAAACATTAATCGTTTATATTTGTTAACTTACCCGTACTTCAAGTACATAATTATACTTAGTTCGTCGAAGACTGACCTCTATCTTCTGTAAGTCATAAAATTTACCAAAAAAAAAAAAACTACAATAACTTTTCTCACAAATCACCATCACGTTCAAAATAAAATATCTTGAATATTAAATCTCTATCGTGTGCAAAACATGACATATTACAAAAAAAAAAAAAGCAATTAAAGCAACCTTAAAGTTAATGTCAATACAGAAAAAGATCATTTGTTCAATGAAACGTTCCATAGACAATATTTAAATTTTGTATGCCAAACAAACAACCTGCAATTATTTTCTCAACATCGATCGCAAGCAAGCGTTGTAAAATACAAAAATACCACAACACCACGTGGCCTAATCATTTATTTGTTTTACAATTTACATGTTTCCGTTTTAAATGGGTAAAACCATACGAATATTCATAAACATAATTCAATCGGTGTATGATATATAAATAAAGCTATAAAATTTCTTATTTAAAACATTATTCCAATTAATCTTTTGCTCCAAATTGAATGTCAAATTACTTTTATAATTATAGCGATTATAAATAGTGTAAAGTGATTCCATTTAGTATATGTAAGTTTATAATTGAAAATAAGATTGATCAGATCTTAGAAAAAACAAAAAAAATTTAATTACATGTTTCATTTGTTGTTATTTATATATATATATGTATGTGTATTTTGTGGCGCTCAATGCAAACCATGTATCTATCTGTTTGTGTACATATGAGCATTATATAGGAAATGACTTCCAATTCGCAACCTCGGCAAAAATTCTAACCCAGTCATGCATAACCTTAGTTGATTGTCCTCGCGTCTACTTATAGAAATAGCGTTATCTGGTATATACATACATGTTGTAATATGTATGTACAAAAGTATATAGCGCGCGAATCACGTGAGTGGGAGATAAAAATAAATACGAAATTAATTATTTTGCTTTTTTTTTTTTTGTTTTGTGCAATTTGATATTGAAATTTCTAAAGAGTTGATTTTTTTTATCGGAATTGTATTTTTATGTAAGTGAAGGTCTATCGGAAGTAATAATTAATTGTATTTTTATATTTATAATTTGTAATTGTGTGCTTGTGAAATGAAAATAGAAAATTTTGTTAAACATGTTAGTACAATAGTAGTAGTGTACTCATAATCGCAGTCGTCGCGATATTTATAATTTTTATTTAGATTTTGTTTATTTGTGAGACACTTATTAGTCATACATAAAATACTTCACCTTGGACATATTCGTATATGCGGAGATCGTCTTCGTTTTTTTTTTTAGCTTTATAGTTTTACGTTAACCAATAACAAATAAATTGGTAGTTCATGGAAAGTAAGAGTAAATGTAAGATTTTGCTAAATTATCAAATTTGTTATTTTGTAAATTAAAATGTTTGTTGGCTCTTTAGTCGGCCGTACATGTTGTTTTCGAAAGTAGCACAGGTTACCATTATGACTGACGCATGACGGACCACAGTTTACTTTTCTCTTCATTATTATTTAGAAAATATTTCATGTTTCCCTTTTCTTAGGTTCCATAAGGTGTTTAAAACATACGGAAGATTTAATGAGTGGCGATGATCTTCGATGTTGAAAGTTTTAATGTTGGTATACAAAAAGTTGGTGAACTGAGTATCCAAAAATTAGCAGGTACTTTCTGTCATTTCTTGGAATACCGAGTTCAACATGTACTTTTACTGACTGGCTTATAGCAGGTATTATTCGATAGTTTCATTTTTCGTAGCTTTTTTTTTTATTTTTTATTTTTTTGCTTAGAAATAATATTTACATCTCCGACGAGTATTAGAATACGTAGTTAACTTTGCTTCGGAATATAAATGTAGATAAGTTTGAATTTAAATTTGACTATTTGAGTTTGATAATGTTGTTAGCTAGAGATATTTAAGCATACCTTAATTCTAACTTAATACTGTTCCTTAAACTAATTATTTTAAAATGAACTAAAATTGTATACAAATTGGCTTATTAATATTGAAGGCGTTGAATAAGCATGTTTTCCACAAATTGTAATTAATTCGGTCTAAAAAGATTAAAGTATTGAAGTCCTGTCAAAAATGAACAAAAATTTGGTTGGTCCAAAACCACTTTTCTCGACGTTTTGAAAGTCCCTGAGTCTAAAAAAGCAACAAAAAAAAAAATGTCAGTCTATCTGTCTGGACGTCTGGATGTCTGGAAGTCTGGATGTCTGGATGTCTGTTCTATGAAAAGGTTTTGGAACCTATACGTCAAGAAGGTCAGATACCTGCCATACGAATTAACCAGAAACACCTGGTTATATGTAGAAATATTTACCAATTTTTTATATATGCTGGTTTGAACAATGAGTTGGGCATTGAGTTTGGGTTGAGTTGAAGGTTAAGTTACAGGTCAATTTGCGGGTTAAGTTGAGATTGAGTTGGAGATAAATTTGGAGTTGGATTAAGACATAGTGGATTGAGGAAATGAAGGATTGAGTTGAAAGAGAGTTTGCGGTTGGGTTGAGGGTTCAGTTAGGGGCCGTTTGCGGGTTGAAAGCAACTTAAGTTGGGGTTGGATTATTGTTTATCGAGCAGTTGAGCAATCTATATATATATACATATATATATATATATATATATATATATATATATATATATATATATATATATATATATATATATATATATATATATATATATATATATATATATATATATATATATATATATATATATATATATATATATATATATATATATATATATATATATATATATATATATATATATATATATATATATATATATATATATATATATATATATATATATATATATATATATATATATATATATATATATATATATATATATATACTCCCGTGGCGTACTGCAGCTATCGGGGGGGTCACAGGTGGTGGATAGTGGACGACCTATCGATATGTAGGTTAGCGGTGAATTAAATAAGCCGCCCCCAACCGCAGTCCAGCTGGTGGGAGAGTCTCAGGGAACTGGGGAGTGGTTAACCTCAGTTCATTCAATTCTGAGTGCCTATGCTGCCCAGCATGGAAAGGCGAACAGATGGCGCCAGAAAACCATCGATCAATAACCACGGCGGACTGGGCGTCGCGTCCTCTCTGCACCTCCGGAGTCTCCGCGGGTGATGAGTGGGGGTACCCTATAAACGGGTGATCCGGGGAATGGAATGGATTCCATTGGATTGGGCTCTCCATGTGAATAGGTGAAAGGGGGAGAGAATGTGGGCGGAGGGAAGGGGGTGCTGGGATGCCGCGGTGCTAGCGAGCCGAATGGGCTGGATTAAGGTGTTAAGCGACCCGTGCTGATGATCAACTAGGCTGGGGGCCCATTTAACAAAGCCCAGTCGCTAACGGAGCCCTCTGGATACCTGGCGACCTCCAGTTGTATTTAGCCTTACCTGCGTATACGGATCTCTGCGCAGGCGGACCTTTATTTCTCCGATACTCGTGGGAATCAGATGGAAAGATCGAACAACGAAAAAACAAAGGGCACCGGCTCTCCTCAAAAGCCGGTATCAGCGAAGGGAGGTACGTCGAACCAGACGGGTGGGGCCTCTAAGGTTGCAAAGGTGGTTGGCTCTAGGGCAAAAGTCCCGGGAGTTAGCGGTACCAACGCAACACAAGGGAGTGGGACGAGAGACATTCCTCCGGCGAAAAGGCGATACAGGAATCGCCGCTCGGCATTCCGAATTCTCGAGAAGAGGGCTGCGACCCCCGAGGGGCAGCTTACGGAAGAGCAAAGAACATCAGTAGCTTGGGCAAGGAGCACTGTGGGGTGCGGAGGCTCGGAAAGGGACTATGTGTCGAAAAGACAGCGGTCCCAGGACGAGGTGGAAGTAGTCAACAGCAAGCGGGCCAAGTTGGTGACTGAAAAGAAGCCGAGCTCCAACTCAGGGACAAAGCTGTTCAGCGAGGTCCTGAGGGAGCATGTGTTGATGCTAGCCGTCATTGACGAAAGTCAAGAAGATGGGAGCATCACGGCAGAAAAATGGAGGTTGGTGTATAATGCACTCAACCTCGTCCTTTTAAAGGTCCTGGGTGAAAATCCGGGACCACCCCCATCCTGCAGAGATGCGTAATGGTATCAAGGGCGTGTGAAGATGACTGCATGCTTGGACTCTAGATCTATGGATCTATATAAAAAAGCTATAGCCAAAGTAGGGGAGGTGTGGCCAGGCGCAAAGCTTGCGGCAGTTATTCGGGAGGAAATTCCCAGCAGACCGAGGGCACGTGTCTGGCTGCCATCCGAACCGGCTAGCCCTGACGAAGCTTTGAAAATCTTTCAGGCCAGTAACCCGAGTCTTCCGACAGGAAATTGGAAGATCGTCAAGCAGGAGGAGGCGAAGGGGGGCTCGAAATTATCAATTATGGTAATAAATAAGGAGTCCCTTGCTCTCCTTCACAAAACGAAGGGAGTAATTGACTTCGGTTTCGGGTCAATTACTCTCAACGTTTATAAAAAGAATGGGGCGGAAGCGCGTACGGGAGGCCAACCGGAGGATGGTGGCAATCCGCCCAGGCCTCAAGGGGGTACCAGCAGCATGGGGGGAGAAGCTGGGGTATGGGGGAGAGTGAAGCGGGCAACCTCGGTAGGGCAAGGATTCCCTTGAAGGTTAAGGAGGGGCACATACGAGAAGGAGCTGGTGTACCATGGAGGAGGATGTCGGCAGCCCGGCCAGACGGGGGGGCACTGACAAGTCCTCTACAGAGGGTATGAGGGGTGGCGAGACGGGCGGATCCGGCGCATCCTAAAATACCGAGAAATAATATTCCTGCGGTAGCAGGAATATACCATAGAGATAGGTAGAGGTTAAATGGTTATGATTAAGATAACACAAATTAACCTTCACCATTCTAAGGCTGCTTCGGCAGCTCTACTCCTCAGGCTGACTATTTCGGGTGAGGATGTGACACTAATCCAAGAACCTTGGATTAACAACAACAGGATCTGTGGCCTCAGAACCAAGGGGTATACAATTATATCCTCTAGTAAGTCTGGGAAGATCAGATCTTGTATTCTTGGGAAAAATAATATTAATCTTTTCCTTCTCTCTCAATACAGCAATGGTGACACTACTGCAGTTAGCCTGGAAGTAGGCACTTGTAGATTCTGGCTAGTTTCAGCCTACATGGACCGGGAGAAAGAGGTTCCTCCGGATAACCTGGAGGAGCTGATCCGTAAAGCGGAACAATCAAAGGTAGGTGTGGTACTGGGAGTTGATGCTAATGCGCATCACACTATCTGGGGAAGCACGGACATTAATGAAAGGGGTGAGTCGCTTTTTGATTATTTGATGAGTACTAACCTTTCAGTGTGTAATATTGGGCGGGAACCCATATTTATTACTAGAAACAGGCAGGAGGTTCTACACGTGACCCTTGCCTCAAATAATATTCTTCATATGGTTAAAAATTGGAGGGTGGATAAGGAACACTCCTTTTCTGATCATCGATATTTAACCTATAGCCTCGATATTCACCCTACTACCCGGGAAGCCTTTAGGAACCCTAGAAGGACCAACTGGAGCAAATATGGGGAATTATTGGAGGAAATGTTACCGACGAGGGCTATGGAGCCCTCGACGACCGTTGGGGAGCTGGAGGACATGGTGGCTAGCGTTACTAGCGCATGTAACCGATCGTTTCGCGCTGCCTGCCCACTGGCTAAGCCTAGGGGTAGGCAAAAACCGGTATGGTGGTCCAGGGAACTGGGAACCTATCGTAAGGCTTGTAGGACAGCCATTAATAGAACCAAAAATACAAGGGAAGCTCAGGATTGGGACTCCTATAAGGAGAAACTCGGAATTTATAAAAAAGAATTAAGAAAGGCACAAAGGAGGTCTTGGAGAATCTTCTATTTGATAATATGGAAGAGGTATCCGAAACCTCCCGCCTTAGGAAGATTCTTTCCAAAAGTACATCTAGTCCCAGTTTTTTGATAAAACCGGACGGATCTTGGACAGCTTCTAGTGGAGAATCTCTGGAGCTTCTCTTCGAGACACACTTCCCAGGGAGCTTTGAAGACCTGTTGGTGCGTAGCAATCATCAGGAATCACCGTCAGTAACCACAGAGGATATCGTAACCAGGAAACGGATCCTATGGGCACTGAGGGGTTTTAAACCATTTAAATCGGCTGGTCCGGATCAAATTATACCAGCGGAACTTCAAAACAACTCAGTAATTATTCTTCCCTACCTGGAAGCTATATTCAAAGGGTGTTTGAAGCTGGGCTATATTCCTAGGTACTGGACGGAGGTCAATGTGGTGTTCATACCGAAAGCGGGAAAAAGCTCACATGTCTATCCTAAGGACCTAAGACCAATAACTCTATCATCCTTTCTTTTGAAAACCTTGGAAAGGCTGCTGGATGTATACATCAGAGATAAAATAGGTGCCAGGAAGTGGGCACCGTCTCAGCATGCGTACACAAAGGGTAGATCTGTGGATCTGCACGCCTTGGTGTCTACGATTGAGAAATCGATTAATTCGAAGGAATTCTCTTTGGTGGCTTTCCTGGATATAGAAGGCTCCTTTAATAATGTGAAAGCGGAGGCAATCAAGGAGGGATTGTCATTTTTGGAGGTGGACGTTCCTCTGAATCAATTATATGCTGGGAAGCAGGATTGTTAGCTCGAAGTTGGGGGACTCCACCATCAAGAGGCGAGTAACTAGGGGAACTCCGCAGGGGGGTTCTGTCCCCTCTTCTCTGGAACATAGTGGTAAACGGGTTACTACTTGAATTGGAGAGAGAGGGTATTGAAGTTATCGCGTACGCAGATGACGTAGCTTTAGCTGTTACCGGGAAATTCCTGGGCAAGATTGTAGACGTAATGCAGAATGCGCTTACCATCGTTACGAAATGAGCTGGCAAATGTGGACTTGGTATTAACCCGTCCAAGACAGAGCTGGTACTCTTTACTAAGAAATACAAAATCCCGGTAGTTGTCCCTCCTACCTTAAATGGCACGAGACTTGCTTTTACAGATAGAGCTAGATATCTGGGCATTATCTTGGACAGTAAGCTTAGTTGGAAGCCCAACATGTTGGAGAGAATAAACAAAGCTACTATTGCTTTGTACTCCTGTAGGAACGCCATTGGTCATAGATGGGGTCTGAAGCCGGAGCTGGTACACTGGCTCTACACCGCTGTAATGATACCTGTACTCATGTACGGGGTGGGTGTTTGGTGGCCAGCTCTGGACAAGGTAACTTACAAAAGTAAGATTGAGAGAGTGCAAAGAACGGCCTGTATGCTTGTTAGCGGGGCATTGAGGTCGACACCGACAAGTGCCTTAGAGGTTATGTTGCACCTTCTTCCGGTCGACATTTTTGGCAAACAGATGGCGGCAAATACGGCTGTACGACTTGCAGTCGTCTCTCAGTGGAGATGTCTTAGTATAGGACACTCGACTATTGTCAGATCGTTGAAGGATGAGCTGGGGAATCTTGACTTCATTAAACCTACTCTACGCTTCGAGAAGCGATTTCGGACCTCCTTCCCTTCAAGGGAATCCTGGAGGGATAGACCATTATCGGAAACCGAAGCGTTGCAATTCTTCACAGATGGCTCCAAGCTAGACGGCAAAGTAGGAGCTGGAGTATTCTGTGACAAATTAAATGTAAATATTTCTATTCGCCCCCCTTCGTCATGACGTGGTTGAAGCATAATGTGTTATCCTCAGACGATATCACAATCTATGTGGACAATCAAGCGGCGATCCGGTCGTTAGAATCGGTGTCTTTGGCGTCACGGGTGGCGTTGAGTTGTCACTCATCTCTAAATGAGATGGGGGATCATTTCAATATCCAGGTAGTCTGTGTCCCAGGTCACTCGGTCGTCATGGGGAACTGCAGGGCAGATGAACTTGCTAGGCATGGTACGACTCTCCAGCTGCAACCGGAAAGGGCAAGTCTGGGGAGGCCTATCACAGCGCTGAGACAAGCACTTGGGAAGCAGGCGCTATCCTCAGCGGGGGAAAGGTGGTCTAACACCCTCATCTGTAGAGTTGCAAGACAAGTTTGGCCAAAGCTGGACTTGGGGCGCACTAGATCATTAATATCCTTACGCAGACGTGAATTAAGAACGGTCGTAGGAATTCTCACGGGACACTGCCTTTTTGGAGAACATGCAAGAAGGCTGGGTCTGGAGGCTAATGACTTCTGCAAAAGCTGCTTGGACGAAGAGGAGGAAGAGACGTTGGTCCACTTCCTTTGCTCGTGTCCAGCATTGGCTCTCAGAAGGCACAAACACTTAGGTAAGTTCAGGATGGACTGCCTCTCGGATCTCGAAAACATTAAAGTGCGGGACGTCTTACGCTACATAAGTAGCTCGAAATGGTTCCAATAGGGGTAAAAGGGGATACATTCCGTGGTAGCACAATGGACCGTCACTGGTCTAAGTGTGCGTAAGCAGCCACTCCAACCTAACCTAACCTATATATATATAAAAGTGAGTGTTGGTATAAATAACAGCAAGTGTGCATGATATTTAAAACAATCAACATACCTTGACTGATTTGAACCAAACTTTACAAATATTTTGTTTAAGACCAGATCACTGTTAATACATATGTCAAACCTCAATTACATGAATGGCGAATTAGGATGGAATTTATCTATTTTTTAATGGATTTTAGTGAAATTGGTCATCCACGATGGAAATAGGATTCTAAAATAGTTTTTGGATGAAGTTCTGGAATATGGCCAGGTATGATGGAACTTGCCTATTTCTCAACCAATTATGATAAAATTCGACATGTACATTGGAAATGGGATTCTAAAATGATTTTTGGATGAAATTCTGGAATATGGCCAAGTATGATTATTATTATTACTATTGAAGGGCCATATGGGCGTTCAGCCACCTCGCACTGCGACTTAAAAGATCTTTTGTGCTTCAACCCTGCTTAATTATCGGCCCAGTTAATATTCAGGCTCTTAATGAACCTGATAATGCTGCCGGCCGATATGTGATACATACTATCTGGGCTTATTGCTCTCCCTCCTAGATGTATACTGCAGCATGTAATTCCGCTAGAAAGACCGTAGCATTGGTATCCAAGGACTTCGAGAGGACTTCCACTCCCGTTTATTCCTACCCCTGCCCCGTCTTCCGTTTGATTTTACTCTTACGAGTTGCTTGGAATGGAAAGTCGTCTATAGGTCACCCAGCTTTGCTACAAGAAGGCTAAATAAAACTGGAGGGTGCCTGGCATCCAGAGTCCGCATACTTGACCGGACTGATTAACCTATCAGCCATTTATCCACCGGCATGTGCTGCTCTACCTTAGATTAGGGTTTTTGCCAAGGTTTTCTCCTTTAACGCCGTACTTTAGCCTGTGCCAAATGGTCTCAGTTACCAGTAGTTGCCACGAGGAGGCAGCACGTACACTTGCAAATTGTGACCAGGACTTCTTACACAATTGCACCCATAACGCAGCTGCCCAAAACAGGACCAGAACAGCTCACGTGATGCTCACCTTACTGGAAGGTGTTGGAACGCGCGTTTTTACCCCCCAGCAGCTAAACAGTGAATTGTGCTTGCCGTTAATTGTGTGATGTGAATTGCTCGACGTAAATTGTGAAAAATGAATTGTGCGCCGTCAATCAACCGTCACCCGAACATTATTTTTGAACAAAATGGAGTCACTGGTGTCGCGTTTTTAGGAGTTGTTAGGATCTCGAACGTTCCAGGGGCAGAAAGAGGTGAGGGGAAAGTTTAGGAGATAATTGGAGGTGGAGGTAATTTTCCGTTGGACATTTTCTCTCATATCATGCAAGCTGGAACTTTGTACAGAGGACGTGGTCCAGGCGATATGGTCATCATTAAATTTTAAGCTGTTGTAATGCGATCCGGTCTATAATACATTAATTTCGGTGTCATAATTCCCAGCGATTGGGGTGAAGAAGACTTTGCTTTGTGGGTTAATGCAATAAACATTAACCTTTAGTTTTTTTTAAAATTAGTTGCGGCTGACAAACATTCGGCGACGCCCCAGAAGCCGTTCTTTGAAAAGTCGGATAGATACCTAAAAATAAGCTGATATTAGAAAAATAAGAATAACAAAAAATATACAATTATTTAAGCAATCAATAAGAAATTTGGGATCGTAATTGTTGATCACTTTTACTTAGCTAAAGACCGACAGTGCATGACAGACACTTTACTTTCAAAAAACGGATACATTACGTAATACAGTTTATAGAATATCAGTGAACTACATGGGTTTAGGAATATGATGTGTACATTTACACCCCCCCCCTTTGTGGGGGAATAATCAGTAGATTAACGGAAATGAAATTAATAATCTCAGACCGGAGATCACTGTCTGAGTAGTAAGGGGCCTGAGAATCTTGCAGTTGAAGCTGATGAATTATTCCATTAAATAGGCAGTTGCCGTCGCTTGAAATAGTGTATACCCCCATATTCTTCACTTAGTGGATTTGTAAATTTGAATTAACTGAAATGGATTTTACTGTACTAACAAACTTCTTGGAATTTTAACTTATTTTCACTTAGTAAGCTAATAACTTAGCTACAAATTTTCAATGCTTTTAATTAAGAAAATTACTGCATACGTAAATGGTCAAAGTATTTTAGGTTATGAAAACGAATACTGACACGAGGAAATAAATGGAATTAGTAAGGTATCTATCGGTGGTGGTTTGAGGTACAGTGAAAAATCCCAAATACAGAAACTCTTGGGACCTGACAAGAATTTCGTTCTGGGAAGTTTTCCGGTTTTTGAGGTTTTAAATAAAAATAGAAAAAAGAAAACAATGATAAAGGTAAATAGGAAAAATAAAATAAAAAGAGTTATAAAAAAATGAGGGTAAATAGTTTAAATTTTTGCCCGATAATGCAAATAGTATCTATGGTTATGAATTCATTTATTTCTGACATTTGTACATCCTACATAAATAAAATAAAATTTAAAAATAATTATATGATAAGTTTGAATATATATTTTTTATTTTTTTTTTTTGTGGTGGGGTAGGTGAGAATGCATTTACGCACGGAGTGTCGGACTCCCGTTGCCGGACTACCGACTAAAAACACCTCGCCTTCTTCCGATCTAGTCTTGAACTGTTTGCCACATTACTTCGGACTAGATTTTATATTTTGCAGCTCTGCTAGAGCACTCCCATCAACTAGACACTTCTATCTAGGTCGAATTTTTTAGATTTTAAGATTTTCTCCGCAAAAACCTTCATCCTCCTCCACGGTTCTTCCCCGCGAAGCAAATATTCAGCTGGTCTCTGGGGACTACAAGCCTGTTGCCTCCTGCACCCCTTTTCTTTGCTCGGCCCAGTTTCCACATTGGAAGATGGTATGCTCCGCATCGTCCACTACACCTGGGCAGTAGATACACACCTGGGGATCTGCCTTCCCCATTGTGTGTAGGTATTTCCTAAAATAGCCATGCCCACTCAGGAATTGACTTATGTAGTAGTCGACCTCGCCGTGCTGGCGTTCGGCCCACTCACTTACTCTTGGGATAAGCCTTGCAGTCCATCTTCCCGTGGTTTCGCGCTCCCATTTTGCCTGCCAGCGCTCCATAGTTCGAGCTCTTTCCTCCAAACTCACTAGTTTACTTCCCACTTCAGCCTTTCGCAGGTAGACCGCTTTCCGCTCCTTGGCCAAAAGGTCGATGGGGATGCAGCCCCCTATCACAAGTATGGCTGTTTCGGATACTGTCCGGTATGCCCATGCTACTCGTAGAGCTCCCCGCTTCTGTACCTGAGCTAGTCGCTTCCGATATACCTCCCTACTCAAGGAGTCGGCCCAAATCTCCGCGCCATACAGTAGAACTGACTGGGCCGCTGACATTAGAAGGCGCCGTTTGCTTGCCCTTGGGCCGCTGGTGTTAGCCATGACCCTGCTTAGGGCTGATACTCCTCTTGCCGCCTTATCCGCTGTCTGCTTGATCTGCTCGAAAAAACTCAACTTTGCGTCAATAATGATTCCCAGATATTTAACTGTCGGGGCTGTCTCTATGACTTGCTCACAGACGCACATTGGGAAAGCAATTTGTATCCGTTTTTTTGTCAGCACAGCGATCTCCGTTTTGCTATAAGCCAGTGATAGTCCATGAGCTTTCATCCAGCGATTTACACTGCGCATTACCTGGTTTAATTTCCACTGTCCCTGCTTGGAATCACGAGCAGCGACTAGTACTGCAATGTCGTCCGTATATCCTACTAAGCATGTTTCGTCCGGCATTTCCTCGCAGGAGGCTGTCATAGTATGCGTTCCAGAGGTCGGGTTCTAGAATTGATCCCTGTGCAACTCCTGCTGTAATCGTCAAACTCGTTTGACCGTCCTCGGTTTCATAAAGAAGTATACGGTCCATTAGGTAATCATTTAGGATTCTCAGCAGGTACATCGGGATATGGAAGCTATGGTCTAGCGCGTCAAGCATATCGCTCCATCTTGCTGAGTTGAAGGCATTTTTTACGACGAGCGTCACTAATAGCACAATGCGCCTTGTAAAATGGTTGTGGTTTTCAGCTCTACGTACTGCCTTCGTTACCTCTCTAATAGCATCTTTAGTTGATAATCCTGCCCTGAAGCCATATTGTAATGGTAAAGCTAACCAGCGGCTCGGATCGCGTCAATCAGTCTTGCTCTTATTAGTTTCTCCATTACTTGCCCCGTTGTGTCGAGCATACATAATGGTCGATATGATGAGGGCAGCTCTGGATCCCCTTTGCCTTTACTAATAAGGGCTAACTTCGCTCTTTTCCACCGCGTGCTGAACACTCCTTCACGAACGCACGAGTTGTACATACGTAGCAGCAAGTTTGGGTCTTCCCGCCATACTATCTTTAGGATCTCGCTTGGTATTTCATCTGGTCCAGGGGCCTTTTTTTCTTCATTGACAGAACAGCTGTTTTCAGTTCTTGCTCCGAGAAAAGCGGTGCCTCTATGTTCTGAGGAAAAACAATTTCATCCCGTTGCTGCTGGTTAGGGAAGAGGGTACGGACAATCCTCTCCATAGTAACACAATCCATTACTTGGGTAGGCTTCTGCGCTCCAAGCTTCCGTGTGACTATTTTATAGCCTAGTCTCCATGGATCCCTATCGATATCGTCAACAAGGTTTCTCCAACAGCTGATCTTGCTCTTATTAATAGCGTATCGTAGTTGCTTCCTTGTACACCTATGCGCTGCAGAAACTTGATAGTCTTCGGCTTGGGCCTTTCGCCGTAGTGCAAAGCATTTCCTTCTTAATTCCGCTATATCCGACGTCCACCAGTACTTGGATGGCTTACCGTGTCTGGGTTTCGTCTGCGGCATAGCGACCTTGCAGGCTGTATCTATAAGACACATAGTGGCCGAAACCTGTTTCTCCGTTGTGACTCTACCACTCCCTTTCGCTGTGTCTTCAATGCCTTGTCCCCCATTTTTTAGTTCTGCTACGAACCGCTCACTATTCAGCCTTTTTAGATTCTACTGCCTGGTTTATTTTGCGAAATTAATCGGGGTTCATCACCGACTGCAGAAGTAATGTATTGATGATCACTTCCCGAATAATCTTCCATAACTCTCCTTCCGCTTGTCAGTGGAATTAGGGCTTCCGAGGCGAGCGTGATATCAGTAATGGTCTCGGTATATCCTGCCCGTCGAAATGTGCTAGTGTGGCCTTCATTTAAAACTAAAAGCCCCATACTAGCGGCCATCTCCAAAGTAAGCCTGCCTTTGGTGTCTGGGTGAGGCATTCCCCACTGAAGTGCTCTAGCGTTAGTCTCCAGCTACCACCACACTTCCAGCCCTATTCATACTCTCATCCTCCAGCGCGTCGAGTTTCGATTGGAATATTGCAATCGCCTCATTTGGGGTGAAATAGCAACTAAAATATGTTGCCTCTTTGCATTTCACCCACACGTATCTAACACCTGCCCCATGGTTCTGGACGTGGATCTTTCCGTTAGGAATCCAGACTGCAGCGGTTCCCAACAAGTCAGAATACCATAATGGCGACTCTCTATTACAATACTGCTCACTTAGGAGAAGCAGCTCCGCTCCTTTTTCAGCTGCCAACTGCGGTAGAAGGTAGTCAGCAATTCTGCTACGATGCATGTTACCCTGTATTATCCGTAGCATCATAGGCGTTTTTTGGCTGCCTGGAGTGCTTTCCAGTATACCTTGCACTTCCCGGATCCTGGAATATGGGCCACTTCTACCTGGCCATGTCCCTTCTCCGTGCACAGCACGCAGTGCTCCTCGGCAGTGCACACCTTTACTACATGGTCGGTACTAAAACACTTATAGCAAAGCTTACTTCTGTCCGGTCCCTGACATTCTCTAGCTATATGGCCGTAGCCAAAACACCTAAAACAGCGCACCGCAATGACTCTTTTACGAACTCTGCAGTCAGTTCAACCTACTTTAATGACGCCGTGGTTAAGGAGCTTAATAGTCGCTTTACTATTCAGGGCTACGGCCGCTACTTGTTGTTTCCTGGGGCTCGGAAACAGACGAACCTCTATGTCTTCCGACTCAGGTATTTTTGCTCTAAGGCATTTTTCCACATCTGCCTTACTACTGCACCAGTCAATATTTAGGATCTCTAGAGTTAGCCTGTCTCCAAGACTCACCACTTTAGCTTTATCCCCCAAAATGTTGCTAAGGGCCTCCGGAAAACCATCTTTGTTTTTAGTTCGGGATCCTAGTTCTAGGAGTACCTCTCCGGTTCTGGTTTGTCGGATAGTTTTAACTTATGTTTGAGACTCGTCAGGGTTGAACTTTGCTCGGATCTCCTTTACGACATCTGCATAGGATTGTCCTGTTGCCGGCTTTAATAGGAGAGCCTCAGGCCTGGTACCACCTCGACTTTTCCTCGGTTTCGACTCCATGGGGGTAATAGTTGCTTCCCGGTTGTCGGTTTGCTGGCCTTCCCGCTTCTTTTCTCCCTTCTTCCGATGGCGCTTTTGCCTTCTGGACTCGACTGGCTGCCATCCCTCCTTCGGTGCCTCTTCTCTGACCCTCGTTTGAATATATTAGTCTAGTCTCATTAAATTATTTAATTATAGAATAAGAGAATTTGATCAAATGTGTCGTCAAAGCTAATAATCATAGTGCACATTTCCAGAGGTGGATTCTGAAATCTGAAGCGGCCAAGGGAAACAGGTCCTAATATTAATATTAAGGTTTTGTAGTATTCAAAGATTAATTCTTAAAAGGCTTATGGAAATTAAATTAAACTTAAATTTAAACTTATTGGGTGGAAAGTATTATTAGTGATTTAAAAATCAATCAATCAATCAAAAACGACCGGAGGAAGTATGGTGGTGGGAAACATATAAGGGGTATTATTATTATTATTATTATTGGAGGGCCATGCGAGCGATCAGCCACCTCGCACTGCGACCTAAAAGTTCTATTGTGCTGGACCCTGCTTAATTATCCGTCCAGTCAATATTCAGGTTCTTAATGAACGCTAGAAAGACGGTAGCATTGGAGCCCAAGGACTTCGAGAGGGTTGTCCCACTCCCGTATATTCCTACTCCTGCCCGTATTCCGTTTCATTTTACTCTTACGAGTTGCTGGGAATTGCAAATCGCATGTAGGTCACCCAGCTTTGCTACAGGAAGGCTAAATAAAACTGGAGGGTGCCTGGTATTCAGAGTCCGCATATTTAGACTGATTAACCTATCAGCCATTCATCCATCGGCATATGCTGTTCCACCTTATATTAGGGTTTTTTGTCGAGGTTTTCTCCTATAGCGCCGTACTTTAGCCTGTGCCAAATGGCCAAAAATGTGCCAAGTGACCTTAGTTACCAGTGGTTGCCACGAGGAGGCAGTACGTACACTTGCGAATTGTGAACAGGTTACCCGTTACACAATTGTACCCATCACGCAGCTGCCTAATGGCAAGACCAGAACAGCTCACGTGATGCGCACCCTACTGGAAGGTTACGGAGCTGGTAGATTAACCTATAATTAATATTTACTTTAGGATACCAAGTATTGAAAGCAGTTGTAGCAAAAATGTAGTAAAGTAATTTTTAGAAAAAATGTAACTGCTAACGATTGACCGTCAATGTGTTTGTAACCGGGTCGATCTCAATCCTATACTAATAATCCTATCCAATTCTTCCAAGTAAATGTAAAAACGGGTGTACGGTGAGCCTGACGTCAACCGGGAGATCCTGCTTAATACTTGGTCGTACACTCATATCAATCAATCAAAAAAATTGCAAGAAACATAAAAATCCCTTTTTTTCGTGGAAACAAGCCTAGTTTCCGTGTGAAAACTGAATCTTTTTTCATATTATCATTTTTATATTGTAACTCATGTTAAAAATGATTAACAAAAGAGGATCTTTCAGTTCTTTTAAAGCATAGCCTAGCTGCTTTCCGCAGTACAGTATATTTTTTGTATCCACCTCTATATTTTCATTTAATATTGTTTCTCTTGTTATTTGCTAGAATATGATCAGCTAATTCTACACTAATGTAAATAATACTTTAATGTCTACACACCTCTGACACTTTTTTCAGTTACTGAATACAAAATTGAATAACTATCTTCGTAAGGAACGGATTAAAAAAGAAACTGCGACATCATTTTTAAAAATAAACCGTCAATAATTAAAATGAACTTGAAATAGCCGCTATATACTTACATAAATTCATAATCGTATAATATTATTCATCAACCCAATATTGCATTCACAAAAAGCTATAGCAAAAATTCGGAACTAATCAAGGTAAACATCCGATTTAAATTTCACTTTCACATTTTAAAATTTACAATCATTATTAAAATAAATGAATATCGAGCATACTTACTTCAATCAATCATAGTATACACAGAAATGTATAACAACAAATTATAAATCATTTTTCAATTGTTTTGCTCAAAATTAAATTTTTGGTTTTGTTTTTTTTTGTAGTCAACAAAAACTATACTAAGATGCTAAACGTCTTTATAATACTCATATGTACATACACATTTGTATGCGTAATACTAATTCTATTTTTTTTTTTTTTTTTTTTTTTGTAATTTAGCCAATTTTAAAATAATGTTGTATTATAAATTTATATATAAAAAAAAAAAATTCATGTCAATTAAATAACATTGATTACTATTACTATTTTTTGTTTTTATATTTTAGCATTCATTTGTAATTTTTCAAGAACGCAAAAAATACTTTATTTTTGTATTTATATTAATTATGAAGGGTGTAGGCTATTTTTAACTGTATATAAATTAGTACACATATGCGATCTGTAATTAAATTACGCATAATAAGAATTTACATTTAAAATTGTAATTTGAAAGCGTTCGGAAATGAGCACGTGTTTTAATTTTGAACTTTACCGGTGGTACCCTGTGCACTTTAGTGACTACATAGAAATCTAGATGATCTTTAAAATAAAAAAAAATTACAGAAATATCTGATCTTTTTTTTGTTTATATTTCTCGTACACACAAAATAGGTCAAGTTCAAATTATTTTTGTTGCCGATTTTTTTGTAGTTTACAAATTAATGTACTTGCGTTTTTAACGTTATTATTATTAATGTATAGAGTTGTCGGACATGGTTATTGATATGTCAAAGTTGGTTGTTAAATAGTTCCGATTTTTTTTTTTTTTTTTTGATAAGTGCGGCTGCCTCTTTACAAAATCCAGCATTTTTATTTGTTCGAACGATTATACAACAAAATCTTGATAATTAAATATTAATAAATTCTATATACATATGTACCTCGTATATATCGGCACGACGTTTATTTATTTAATTTTGCTATAAAATTACTCACCTTGTTCATTAATAAAAATAAACTTAAAAAAAAAAAACATTGGGAGATACTTTGTGTTTGTCTGCTCCGTTTTGTAAACTTAATCAATGTCATTGATTTGCTTACATTGAAGAAATAAAAAATTCTCCTTCTATACAATTGATAATAATGTAATATGAAAAGTATTACTTATGCCATTCTATGTAACAGTCAGTTATGTTAATCAATGCGAACATAAATGTTATCTAATTAAAATATTATGTATGTATGTACATACTATATATTCACAAGGTGAGAATAAAAACGAAAATTTGCGCTGCCGGCTATCATTCGCAAGGTATAAACAGTCCCACAATATTAATTTTAAACCTTCAACTCTTTTAAAATTATTATTATTATTTAATAGTTTCTTATATTGAATATTAAACTTAACCTTCTACCATAACAATTCTTTACCCATATAGTATACTGTACGAACATACCAAATTAAGAAATAAAAAGAAAATTATTCACAAGTATCCTTTTAAACTCTATATAAGAGCATGTTCATCCAAGGGTATTTGTTGTCTGCGCGAATTTGCAAACAACAAAAAATTATTGATTTATTATAATTTTTCTGAACTCTGTGATGTCTTAACCGCCATATTTTATATAACATACATTTTATTATTTCACTCAGAAAAAAAAAAACTTGAACCTGAAAATGGTATAAAATTAAAATGTTTAATTAAAGTTGAGCGCAAAATGAAGAACAAAAAAAAAAACGAAAGTATTTTTTTTATGTAAAAAGTTAAATAATTAAAACTGGTCAACGTATTATTAAAATGAAACCTTGCTTGATTTAAATTTCTGCGATATATACAAAAATAGAGTAAAGTTGATATCTTCTGTTAATCTGAAATTCAAAAAAAAAAAAAAAAAGTGTCTCACTTTCTATAAAGACTGGATAAAAACGTGAATACTATATATACTGAACTTGTACAGGTAAGAATAGGCGCATGACAATAATTTTTTTTTTTTATTATTTAAAATAAATTTTATTTATTTATTTTATGTAATTACAATCTAGTCTCCTGGACTAATGAACAATTTGTTTCTGACTTAATTTACTAACTTAAATTAATCTATGGCTTCTTCCCATTGGCGTTCCATAGTGTTTGGTAAATTGAAGTAAACCACATCTTTGTAGTGAATTTTAGATCAGCACAATGCTGCTTAAACTGACAATCACACCAGCTCAAAAGGTTTGGTTCTTTTAAGTCTGCGTACTAAATTCGTGATGCGTAGGCGGAGCCTTTCTTCATGTCTCCGTGCTTTTTCCTGGATTTCGTTTAAGATGTGGTTCATTATAAGGTCCCTATAAAGGTCATTGTTCCTGACATACCAAGGTGCATCAACGATGTTCCTTAATACCATATTCTGAAATATTTGGATGATATTTACGTTGCTCTGTTTGGTACAACCCCAAAGCTGAATACCATAAGTCCAAATCGGTTTCAATATTTGCTTATAAAGTAGAAGCTTGTTGTATGTTGATAAAGAAGAGTTCCTTCCCATCAGCCAATACATTTTTCTGTATTTAAGTCTTAATTCTTCACTTTTCTTCTTGACGTGTGCTTTCCATCGTAGTTTAGCATCCAGGGTCATGCCGAAATACTTAGCTGTGTTCGCATGCGGTATTATTTCCCGATTTATGGTAATCGGAATATGTTCGAATCGTCTGTTTGTAAAGTTGATGTGAACTGATTTAGCTTCATTTAGTTTTATTCTCCATCTTTTTGTCTATTTATATATGTATTTGAGTTATAGCTGATTGTACCTTCTGTGTTAATTCTTCGTTGCTTTTTCCAACAGCTAGGATCGCCGTATCATCTGCAAAAGTTGCCACTATGTTGTTTTCTAATGTAGGAAGATCATAAGTGTATAGTAGGTATAAAACCGGCCCTAATATACTACCCTGCGGAACTCCTGCATTGATTCCTTTCAATTCAGAAAATGTATCATCTAACTTAATCCTGAAGAACCTATCTTTCAAGTAAGATTCCAGTATCTTAGCAAATTGCATTGGTAGAAGTTCCTAAACTTGTGGTTAAGTCCTTCATGTCACACTCTATCAAACGCTTGTGCAACGTCTAGAAATACTGTTGAACAGACTTTTTTCTCCTCTAATGCTTTCTCATTTATACTGGTTATTCTGTGTAATTGATCAATTGTAGAGTGTTGGTTGCGAAAACCGAACTGATGATTTGGGATCAAGTTTTTACTCTCGATTATCGGATTTAATCTTTTTACCAGAAGCTTCTCAAAGAGTTTGGACATGACTGGCAATAGCGAAATTGGCCTATAAGACGATGTTATGTGTGGTGGTTTCCCAGGTTTTGGGATCCTGCAATTTTCCATAAGCTTGGTACATATTTGATTCTAAATGCTGCATTTATAAGATTGGTGAGTTTCACCAAAGCTTTCCTTGGCAGTTCTTTTAAGATTTCTGCAGTAATAAGATCGTACCCAGGAGCTTTTTTCGTATTCATATTAGCTTTTATCTCACGCATGACTTCTTTTGGTGTTGTGGGTAGGATTTCTTTAGAAAAGAGAGAGAGAGAGAGAGAGAGTTCCCTAATATCCATGGGGTTGTTGTTTCCCTTGATTTTCGTTTTAATTTCAGTAGTATTTTCCCAAGCTGATTGCTGTATATCGTTTACAAATTTGTTAACTTCTTTGTCTAATTGTTCTTCAGTCTTTAATGGAACCATTAAGTTAATTTTTTCTTCTAGCGATAGTCTAAAGCATGCCCAATTAGTGTGCTTATTTACTAGGAATGGGTTTCTTTCTTTCTGAATAACTTTTTCGCTTAACGTTAGAAGTATTGGTGAATGATCAGAGTTTAAGACATGGCTTTCATCTACTTGTACATAACATACAGATATGTTCTTTATTATGAAGAAATCAATCAGATCTGGTACTTTGTTTGGATCAGTTGGCCAGTAGGTTGGTTTTCCAGTTGAGAGGGCTTCACAACTGCATTTTCTGATAGCGTTTAGAAGTTCTTTACCCTTAGTCGCTGTTAATCTGGATCCTCAGTGGACATTTTTTGCATTAAAGTCTCCTCCAAGTACAAATCTTTTTCCTAATTTACTGAGAAACTCGAGATAATCTTTTTCTTTCATTGAGTGCTTCGGTGGGCAGTAAATACTAGCAATACAAATAGAACTACTTTTGGATTTGACAATAACAGCAGTTGCTTGTATTTCTTCCGTTTCATGTTTTAACTCCTCATAGTGATGAATACTATTTCTAATTATAACAGCACTACCTCCTTTAGCAGTGTTTCCAGGGTGAATAGTGTGATATATTTGATAGTTTTTAAATTTAATGATTGATTGTCTAATGAAGTGTGTTTCCGTGATGAGACATACATCGATTTTTTCTGTGTCCAGGACCACTTGCAGTTCTTGTTGATGTTGCATCAGTGCAGTGATGTTGCATTGGCATTCCAACATAACATTCTAAGATCATTGGCCATTTTTCTGTTTAGGGATGGCTCCCTTAGTGCTGTACTCTAGTTTCTGTAATCGCTCATCAAATGTATTTAGTCTGCTTAAAATTAATTTAAGTGTTTGACTTAAATCGTCATTTTGAGCAGTTTTTACTTCAGCATAAGTCATTTTACCAAATTGGGCTTGAGTAGTTCTCGACACTCTACGATTTACTTCGGGTCGGTTCATCTTAACCGCTTGCTTCCTGAATAAACTTGGATTTTTAGCAATCATGTTCTTATTTTTGATGTTTTGCAGTTCAGTAGCAATACTGCATCCTCTGTAGTTAGCCGGATGGTTTTCTACACAGAGAACGCATTTAGGTTGAACATTTTGGGCTTTTACACAATCTTTGGTATGATTTTTTTATTTACCTAAACATTTGATACACTTGGGTTCCCTATTGCAATATTTTTGTATATGTCTATAGGCTTGACATTGTTTACATTGAGGTATAAACTTTGCTCTTGTTAGAGGCTGAATAACCACTTTGCACTCCAAGATGTACTTAATTTGATAAATTTTTTCGATATCTTCATCAGTATCGAAGGCCAACATAAACATGTTGAGAGGTACTTTGCCTCTCCGTTTTAGCTTAATCGATGCTTCAGTTGCCTTAAATCCTTTTGCTTTCAGGTCATCAATTATTTTGTCTGGTTTACACGTAGAGTGTAAGTTTTTAGCTATGACCCTAATTGGTCTGGTTTGTTTATCTTCAAACGTGTGCCAAGCACGTTTTTCTTCATTTAACATTTTTGTCATTTTTGTGTATGTTTCAGCATCTTCTAAGTTTATTTTGATGGTGTTTCCGTTCATCACCTTTGCATTAAACTTATCAGTAGCAGTTATTGTTTTTATTTTCTCATAGAGTACATCGTAGTCTTTGACTTCTATTACTTTTGGTGGTGGTGGAGGTATTTATTTTTATGGTTGTTTCTGGGTAATATTTGGAACATCATCCTTTAATTGAGGTGGGGAGGGCGTATTATTCCGTCTCCTTTTTTTTCTCCCACCTTTAACTCTAATCCACTCAGTTTCTCAAGCTAGTTCTTCTTCATCCGTATGATACTCATGTGGAGTTGTATTCTGGTTAGGTGTAGAACAATGTCCTCCTTTGGCTTAAGAGCTTTAACTTCGTTTTCAAGCGTCTTCATACGCTCCTGCATCCATGCAATTGTAACATTCAGTTGCTTGTTTGTATTGTTGGGTTCAACAATGTATTATTAGCTTTACACAATTCATTGTGAAGTTTTTCTTCGTTTGTAGAACGAGTGTTGTGGCTGCTGGCCCCAATGGAGGGACGGGACTACCGCCTCTCATCGGAGAATACGCCACTTTGTTACTCCTCTGGAAGGGATGTTAATTATCCTTTTCTGTTTCACTCAATTGAGCTTGTTTAATCACCAACATGACTTAGGATTAGTTTAAATAATTGTAGTATAGCAATAACTGGTCTCCCCCGGAATCCATGAGACCGACCTCCGAAGAGGGTGGATTTACCTGAGCAACACGTGTACCACCTGGGGTATTAGTTTCCATATTTGTTCTGCTCATTGCTCATTTATAGTGTTACCACGTGGAGGTATACTACACATATTTGGTGGTTTCTACATAGTTGCAGCGTTGGAATATAGACCACGAGATACATAACTATAGACGGTCAACCCCTACCCTATTGAGACGCACCCAACACCCATGACAATAATGATTTCAAAATAGAATTTGGTCTTTCTTATGAAATTGCTGCTCTATATATATTTTGGTATTCATTTGCTCTGATTTTACATAAAAAGCAGCAATTATGTCATGCTTGGCAAATTAAAATAAAAAAAAAAGACTTCTTGGCTAATTCTGTTGATAAAATTACGTAACTAAAAAAATTATATGTGTTTCGCCCGGATGTCAATAGATGGCGGTAATATATTGTGGAATAAAGACAAAGTACCGCTAGCTGTCAGGCGTGTTCGTTCTAACTGAAGAGTCTAACCCTTCACTTCAGATAACTGAGTTACTCTTCTCTTAATTAAGCTACTGATGAGAACAAACTGTTCGATTGACACTCTTCAATTCAGATAAATGTCAAAAACAAAATTGGCGCCTAGCGTGGGTTATCCAAAAGTGTGTTAACTCTTTCACCACTGGTGCACATTATAATGTACATAACATTTGAATCGTTTTTCTCGTAAGGCGCCTGTAAGTTATACTATTTCTATAAGCACTTTATTTTTGTCTCTTCCATTATATTCATCTATTTCACATAATGTAGCTTAAATATGAGCTATTTTATTAAATAATCCATTTTTTGTTTAGTTCGTGAAGGTTTTTTGTCGATGACAGTAGTGCAAGTGCACTAAGAAAAAAACACGTATTTTAACGGTAAGTACCACTTATATAATTAAAATTATATATAAATAGTTCAAGTAAGGATCAGTTATTATAAATATATTAATATATTAATGTAAATTTAAATATTAAACAGAAAAAAATATGGAATAAAAGTATGTACATTTGCATATACTAATTTTATATAGTCATTTGTACATTCGAATGTACATTATGAATTTTGTTCACTATAATGTACAAATCTCCTGAAACGTGTGGAGTTGTATAATATTTTAATTTTAATTTTGTTGTTGAATAAATTTCAGTTAATTTTATCGCTGTTATTTTATGTGCATAAAACTCAAGCGTGACGTATTGTTCCTAGCAGGATTTTATTGTTGGTAAGCGTGTACACTAAAATTAGAATATAATAAATAAAATATTGAAGTAGAAACAGTTGATTTTATTTAAATAATTAATTTTTGTCGCTTAGACCGCCATCTATGTTTGAGTATAATATAGTTACATGTGGTAGCACGTTTTGAATTGTCATTTTTATAATAAAGTGTGAGTACTGAAATAAAACGCCATTCGAAATATAACGGTGAATGGAAAAGAAGTAAAATATAATAAGCATTTTTTAATATTTTTTTTTAATTAACGGGTAATACTACAAATCAGAAGTGGGATATTGAGTAGATAAAGTATATAAAGTGTATAAAGTATTTAAAGTATTTACCAAATACTTAGTAGTGAATAAATGGTAGAGTAGATAAACAAATATATCGAATATTGTTTTGTGTGTGGAAAATGTTTAGAAATATAGAGATGATAAATAATACAGAGTGGCGCACCGATGTCGCCCCACTCGCCCCACAAGAAATTCCGCCATTCGATACCAGTTTTATCACAACGGAATTGAATACGCCGGTTAGTAGACCACGGAAACTTAGTTTTGATCATAATGGGAGCACCGTAGTTGCACCAGCGAAAGTAGATGAAAACTTACAAAGAAATGGCTGCCTACAACCAAATCGCATACCGACTATGGTCAACGGTAATTTTTCACCGTTACCTCAATACCAACCGAATTTGGGAGTACCGTTCCAGCACGTGACACCACCGAATAATTGTGAGGTTAGGTATCCGCAATCGCCGAAACCAAACACTAATTGGGGTACAAATTATGCGAATTTGGGGGTACCGAATAATTTTGAGGTTAGGTATCCGCAACCACCGAAACCAAACACTAATTGGGGTACAAATCATGCGTTTCAAAGCAATGTAAACCCATTTAAAATGGTTAATAACGATACACTTTTACATCGGGAAATAGAAAATTTGGTCGAACAAAATCAGATGTTGTATCATCGAATCAACAATCAACGTTCTCGAATGTTCCATCCGAACGAAATAGAACAAATCTTACCCGAATTTGATCCGGATAATAAGAATGGCATCAATGCTTCCCAGTGGATTGAGAAATTAAATAACCTCAAACTCCAACACGATTGGACTGAATACGAAGCAACGTTTTATGGAACGACAAGGTTACGAGGGTCAGCACAAACCTACATTAATAATATAGCTATGATCAATCCAAATAATTTCGATGATTTTTGCCGCAGAATAAAAGAAAAATTTCACCATTTTCATAACGAAATGGATGTCTTCAGACGTATGAAAAGTCAAATTAAAAAACTAAATGAGACTTATTCTAAATTTGTTTACGATGTCATGGCCATAACACAACAAGCAAAGTTTTCGGAAGCTGCAATAATCGAGTGTATCATCGAAAATTTAAATTGCCCGAGAATTGCTGAGAAGATTGCTTTAACCCCATATAAAAATTTCGATGAACTTCTTTTTGTTCTACAATGGTTGGAAAATATTCCGGTGAATTTTCCCAAGAAACCTATACCGGTCAATGGTAAAAACGACAGCAATGCTCAACGATGTTTCAACTGTAATCAAGTAGGGCACCGAAGTCTTAACTGTCCGCAACCGCAGAAAAAATCACGTTGTTCTTTTCGTCTAAAAACCGGGCATACTGATGTAAATTGTTTCAAAAAGAATAATGCTCCAAAAAGTATCGGCGTGGTATACTCCGATGAGGTGAATATTGTAAAAACCATAAATGCTATATTGGACACCGGATCACCAGTACATATCAAAAAAACTTCTTGTGTCCCAGCAGATATCACTTTACAGAAACCTGACGAAAGATCATTTAAGGGATTAAATAGTTCTAAGTTACGTATTCTAGGAATTTTTAATTTGGATTGTTTTATCTTTAACGTACATTTTAATTTAAGGTTCTACGTCGTGCCGGATAATGCGATCTACTACGGCTGCATGTTGGGTCGGGAATTTATAAGGAGTAATAATCAGGTAGGTGGTTTTGTATTGTCTGGTGCGGGCTATGATAAGTTGGAATTTAAAATGTTGGATTTGCACGAAAACAATAACGTGAGTGATGAGGTAGACTTTAATGAGTTGAATTTCGAAAGTTTGTTAGCAGATGAATCTGATAATTGTTATGAGTTAGTGGATAGGGACCAAACTAGATGCGACAGTTTGAGTCAAGATGTTTTAGACGTTAAAGATAAGGTGAATGACGAATGTTCGAACGTGTTGACGCTTTTTAATGAAGTTCTATCAATTGAGTATGAATCGGAAACGAATAACACGAATTATGATATTGGACCGTTCTTCCGAGAGCCTAAGAGAGATTTCGAATTAAATTCAAAGTTTCTAAATATTATTTCGTTCTTCGGAAATAAATCAAAGAATCTCATACCAAATATAAAACACGAAATAAAAATATGTTTAACTTCAGATAAAACTTTTAACTGTTCACCGCGTAGAATGTCCATAAAGGAAAAACAGATTGTTGATGAAATAATATCGGAATTACTAGATAATCAAATTATTAGAAAAGTACTAGTGAATATGCAAGTAGAGTAGTTCTAGTTGATAAGAAAAATGGCAAGAAGCGATGGTGCGTAGATTTTAGGGAATTAAATAAAATTACAGTAAAGGACCGATTTCCTCTCCCACGGATTGACGATTGTTTGGATAGATTACAGGGTAAAAGTTGTTTTAGTTTAATTGACTTAAAAAATGGTTTTCACCATATACCAATTGTGCTGAATTCCGTCAAATACACCACATTTGTAACACCTGATGGACAATATGAGTATTTAAAGGTACCATTTGGTTTATGTAATGCGCCGGCCGTTTTCCAACGCTTTACTAACCAGGTTTTTAACCGACTTATTCAGAAAGGAGATGTAATTGTTTATGTGGACGATATCTTAATTGCGACACGTACGGTGGAAGAACATTTAGAAGCATTGAGCGAAGAATTCCAGTTGATGCAGGATAATTGTTTGGAAATCCAACCGTCTAAGTGTTTATTTTTTAAACCAACTTTGGAATTTCTTGGTTACGATATTTGCAAAGAAGGTGTACGACCATCAACATGACATACGGAAGCAATGACTGGATATCCTGTTCCGAAGAATATCCATGAGGTTCACCGTTTTGTGGGGCTTGCTAGTTTCTTTCGGAGGTTCATTTGTAATTTTTCCGTTATTACTAAACAGCTATATGACTTGCTTAAAAAGGATTCAATTTTCAAATTTCAAGAGCCGGAAATAGAAGCATTTCGAACATTGCAAATCAAGCTATCATCTGCTCCGTTGTTGAAAATCTATATTATCTCCTCACGAGAGGTTATTAGACACCTTAAAAATCACTTTCTAAGCTTTAGTACTCCGATTAGACTAGTAGCCGATCGAGGATCCTGTTTCCGATCCAAAGAATTCAAAACGTTTATAAGTTCTCGTGATATTAACCTTGTATTAACCGCAACGGATTCCGCTCAATCTAATGGACAAGTTGAGAGGCAAAATAGGACCGTCGTTCCAATGTTAGCAAAAATGTTAGATGTTGATTCGAATAGGGACTGGGACAAAAATAGTTAGTGACTGTGAGTTCGCTTTCAACAATTCACTGAATCGATCGATTCAGACAATACCGTCCATGGCACTGTTTGGTGTAAATCAGACTAAAGAAACGATAATATGTTACGATTTATCGAAATGTCGAATGAAGAACCACGAGATTTAGATAAGTTACGTAGTGAGATTGTTAAGAATACGCGAAAGTTACAGGAATACAATAAAGATTATTTTGATAGTCGTCGAAAACCTGCACATATTTATAAAACGGGTAATTTTGTCCTTGTGAAAAATAGGGTAACTGAGACTGGTATAAACCAGAAGCTTGCTTAAAGGGCCGTATGTAATAACGCGTGTTTTGCCGAACGAGTGATATGTCATTGAAGACATACCGGGACAAAAATTGACCAACATTCCTAATCATAGTGTGTGTGTGTACCGTTTAATATGAAGCCGCTTGCTTTGGCGACCGGGGCGATCGCATTGTCAGGTATGGCCGAATGAAGTAGAAACAGTTGATTTTATTTAAATAATTAATTTTTGTCGCTTAGACCGCCATCTATGTTTGAGTATAATATAGTTACATGTGGTAACATGTTTTGAATTGTCATTTTTATAATAAAGTTTGAGTACTGAAATAAAACGCCATTCGAAATATAACGCTGAATGGAAAAGAAGTAAAATATAACATGCATTTTTTAATTTTTTTTTTTAATTAACGGGTAATACTACAATATGTATAAATAAATAATAATTAAAACCCATATTTAAACAGGAAATGTCAGAAAAAATTATTGGCGAGAATAATTGCCTTGCGGTTTTAATGGAAAGTGATGCCTCAGATTCGGAAGACGAGGAAATCCAGCCATCAAATTTTTTCAATTTTGAAGATGACAATTATGAGACCCCAAAAATTAGAAAATCAAATCTAACCCGCATAGAGACTGAACAAAATAACGGCGCAAACATCGATGAAGATTTGATTGAAGCAGATGAAATTTATTGTGAAAATGTGGTTGAAGCGGATCATATTTAAAATGCCACTTTGTTAGCAGATTGCGAATGGGTATCAACTGAAATAGAAATTGAATTTAAGGACCATACTAGAGCAGATTTTAACATGCAGTTAACCAACAAAAACCAAGTACAATGGAGACGTCGGCCCGAATTTAATAAATCTGAAACACCGTATGAAAATAGCATAAGACAAAAGTCAGTTGAAGTAGGAACGCCTATGTTTTATTTCAAAAAATATTTCACTGAGGAATTGTTCCAATTAATGACTGATAATACAAATATGTATGCGTTACAAAGTGGCAATTCTTTTCGCCCTACCGACGCAAAAGAAATTCAAAATCTATTCGGGATTCATTTATTTATTGGCAGTACCAGATTTCCTAGGATCGAAATATATTGGAGTCACTTTCTTGGCATGAACCACGTGATAAAAGCAATGCCTCATGAGAGATTCTACCAGTTACGCAATAATTTACATTGAGTAAATAATTTAGAGATACCTCAAGACAATAAAGATGTATTTATTAAGGTAATTATTATATATTTGTTGTTGGAAAAAATATGCTAAACTTTTTAATAATTTATTATTTTTAGATTAGACCGATTATTAATTCTGTACGGAATCGATGTTTGCAGCTAGAGCTCGAGGAGAACTTAAGTATCGACGAGCAAATAATCCCCTTTAAAGGTCGGCTTAAAGCCAAACAATAAAAAAATAATAATCCACATAAATGGGGTATAAAATTGTTTGCTGTGTGCGGCAGTAGTGGTCAGCCATTTGATTTTTTTCTTTATCAAGGGTCATTTTCAGAGCTATCAGAGTACAATAGAAAAACATTCGGATTTGGTGCCGCTGTAGTACTCCATTTGGGTCAACGAATAAAAGTTCCAGGCCATAAAGTTTTTTTTGATAATTATTTCACATCATACACCTTACTAGAAATTCTTAAAAAGAAAAGTATCAACGCTGCAGGAACAGCAAGAACAAACCACTTTATGAAACCTCCTTTCCAGGAAGATAAAGAATTTACGAAACTAACTCGGGGATCTTTTGACGAGTTGAGCGACCGTGAGCAAAACGTTGTTATCGTGAAATGGTTTGACAATAAACCTATACACATTGCATCTAACTTTGTCGGAAAAGGTGAACTCTGTGTCTGCAAAAGATGGGATAACACCCTAAAACGTCATGTCGAGATTCCACAGCTGGAAGTTGTGAATTTGTACAAGAAAAGTATGTTCAGGGTTGATATTCTTGACCAAAGCTTGTCATACTACCGCACTTTTATAAAGTCAAAAAAATGGACTCTACGTGTAATAATGCACTTGCTTGATATGGCAATTTCATCAAGCTGGATGGAATAAAAAAGCGATATATTACGGAATGGTGAGCCCAAAAAAAATATAAAAGGTTTATTGAATTTCCGAATAGAAATCGCGTATTACCTGCTTAATGTTAGCCAGGTACATACCAGGAAACGGGGCCATCCTTTGAACGTTGAACCTCCTATTGTGCCTACATGTAGGCAAAGAACTGAGATACGTCCAACAGTTGACATTCAGTTCGATCGCATATCACACTTGCCAGAAGTTGATAGAAATAAATAAGCTACCCGCTGTAAGCTTCCTGGCTGCAAAGGCCGTACGCATTTCACTTGTGGTAAATGTAAAGTTCATTTATGTTTGTTAAACAACAGAAATTGCTTTAAGGCGTTCCACACAAGCACACAGCCTTTACGCAGTAGCAATTAATAATTGTGTAGGTTTTTTTTATAATTCATTTTTATAATTATTTTTTTAATTTTATGATTTTTATAAGTATAACAATGTGATACAAAATGAATTTGTGATAAAAACTGGATTAGTGATATAAATATATGAATTTTGTAACTAAAACTTAAATATTTGATTTATATGGAAAAGTTGATTTATCGAAATGTATTTCACCAAATATGTACATTTTGATGTACGGCCCAATTCTAGGCACCTGAGACACTTGAATGCCCAATTTCCTCAAAATCATCAACAACGGTCCCCATTTGACATATAAATAATGTATAATTTTTTCTTGGTATACTCGTTTTAATTCAGGAGTGAAAGAGTTAATTTAAAATAAAAACAAAAATTTCTATTTACAATAAAAATATAAATTTATAATTATTACATAAAACTTTTAAGTGTTTATATTAATTTCAATATGACGCATTTAAATGGAATAACTAAAAACGTAATGGTACAAAAGAAAATATTTAATAAATATTTAAATGCATATAAATCTTATACATATAAACTAATTCTGCGCACACTGGAGGAAGATCCCAAAAAGAAAAAGGTTCTTATAACCATTTATTATTTCCCGAATCAAGACACTTTTCGACAGGTTGCCAATTTATTTGTCAACTCAGAAAGTACAGCCCATGAGATAATAAATTATGTGACAGATTTAATTTATACCCATTCACCCAAATTCATCAAATGGCCGACCCGGGAGGAAACTATGGTTAACGATGTTTCAGGCTGTATTGATGGCTCCGATATTCCAATTCTCCCCATCAAGACCCAGCGAAGATTTATGGTTATTTTCTCCTATATGTCACAGGACTGGTTGGTACCGCACCTTTAAGGTAATGGAACCTTAACCACACACGAATGCCGATCCAATTATGTACATTCATCTTTAAGAATACGAGTTGAAAATGCATTTGGAATGCTCAAAGGAAGATTTCGTCGATTAAGAAAATTTCAAAATGTAAACAATAATTTTATTATAAAAGCTAATATATGTGTATGTGCCTGAATAGCCGAAAATAAGGTTTGGCATCATTTTCCTTTTTGGTAGCAAACAAATTATATAAAGAAAGCCAGTGAAGCTGTATTGAAGTTACGATCAGATAAGTGTATAATGATTTCATCGTCCACTGGTAGAGGATATAGCTTGATGCGATTGCCCGTTTAAATTTACCTTTACTGGTATTGACTGTAGCCACTCTAACCTTATTGTCTATCCCTGGATGTAATTGAACGATTCTACCAAGTATCCATTTACGGCGGTGTTGCAGTGACGTAACATATTCTCTGGTCCAGAGAACCCAAAAATGTTGCACGAGAGCCTCGACTGGTTCCCATCGTTTTAACAGGGATAACTTTTGGTTTGTTTGTAGTTTGGTTGTGGTAATGACATTAACGGTCGGCCAATCCAAAAATCACCCGGCGTTAGAGCACGGAAATCATCTGGATTAGATGACAGTGGAACTAACGGCCTTGAGTTGAGCACGGCTTCGATTTGCTTTAATGTGGTCAATAGCTCTTCATAAGTCAAATGTGCTTCACCCATGATACGCCTTATGTGAAATTTCGAGGATTTGACGGCAGCTTCATAAATACCACCGAAGTGTGGGGAGCCTGAAGGAGGAAAACGCCATGTCACCATGTTTTCGGAACACCATCCATGTAGTCGTTGCATATGATCATCGGACTGGAACAATTTATGAAGCTCATTCAATGTGGAGTTAGCTCCAACCAAATTTGTACCATTGTCGGAGTAAATGAATCGACAAAAACCTCTTGTCGACACAAACAGCTTCAAAGCACCCAAAAATGAAGCTGTAGTTAGGTCACCAACTAACTCAATGTGAACGACTTTTGCTGCGAAACAACGGAACTCTTCCTCTTGCCTTGAAGGGAATGTATAGTGGCCCACAAAAATCGATACCTGTCGTATCGAATGGTGAAGAGGGCTGAATTCGTGTTGCTGGTAGATTACCCAATTTCTGAGGTTGAACCTTTGGTCGTGCCTTGAAACACACTATGCACTTCTGAAATACCTCCCTGGCCAAACGCCTTCCATTGATTGGCAAAAATTGTTCACGTGTTGCTGCAAGAAGTGCCTGAGGGCCAGCATGGAGGTACCTGGAGTGAAAGAAAGACAAAACGGTTAAAGTGAAGCAATGATTCTTTGGGAGCAGAATAGGATGCTTCGTTGTATATGGAAGCGTTGATTGCTGCAACCGGCCACCCACTCGCAAAATTCCATCTTGATCCAAAAATACTGACAGCGATTTCAATGGATTTTTCAAAATCGGTCTTCCCTTTCGTAGTAGTTTAAGTTCATGACAAAATTGTTCATTTTGAACAATGCGGATGATTGTCAGTAATCCCGTCTCTATTTCGGATATACTTAACATTCCAAAATTGCGTAGATTGACGTCAGTGCCCTTCAGCTTAGTATTCGCTATAAACCGACAGACAAACGCCATAACTCTTTGTAGTCGACCATATGATTTGTGAAATTTTATTGATTTGATGAGGTCAACTTTTTCAATCAATGAAGATGCCATACAGATATTCCCCTTTCTTTCCGGGAAGTTAGTCAATGGTTCATTGACTATATTTTCAGGCCAATCATTGTTCGTCATTAATAGGAATGTTGACATTTCTGACTGAAGTAATTGTGTTGGATATAAACCACGCGATATGATATCTGCCGGATTATTTTTAGAATCAACGTGCCTCTATGAAGAAATCTCGGTCAGCTCTTGAATGACTGACACTCTATTGGCTATGAATGTCTTCCAGGTAGACGATGCAGCTCGGATCCAATGCAGCACTATTGTGGAATCTGACCAGTAGTAAATATTTGAAATGTTCGTATTTATTGACGTTCTAGTTTTCTTCATCAATTGAGCAAAGAGTTGAGCAGCACATAACTCCAACCGTGGTAGACTAATTTTACTGAGCGGGGCAACTCGAGATTTGGCACAAAGAAGAGCAGTGTATAATTTATTATTAGGTAAGCAGCATCTTGTATAAATTACAGCTCCGTACGCCTTCTCGCTCGCGTCCGCGAAACCATGAAGTTCAATATTTGATGGCGATTCGACCTTAAATAGATATCGTGAAATGTGAAATGATTTTAAATTTAATAAATCATTACGAAACTGCATCCAGTGGTTAATGTCTGATATCACTGATCGTTTTGTTATTGATAAATGTTCGGAAAGATTGACTTTTATATGGAACTCATCGCTGTATGGTTGCCAATAAACGCCCAACGTTTTTACGAAATCACCCTCATCCAATCGTAGTAAAGTTTCCTGATCTTGGATTGGCACATCTTGAATCACTTCTGTAGTATTGGAGTACCATTTTCGCAATTCCCTGCCCGCTGAATGCCGTAATTTGACTGTTTCCGATTTCACGCTGAGTAATTGTTGAATTGAATTAGCACCATAGTTAAAATATCATCCACGTAGATGTCATCTTTCACCACAGTTGAGCCGAATGGATATGAAGTTTGTGCAGTTATTGCTAACTCTTTAAGGCAACGAGTAGCAAGAAATGGTGCAGTTGTCGTACCATATGTGACGGTATTGAGCCGAAACATTTGAAGGTCATCGTTTGGAGTATCACGCCACAAAATTAACTGATAGTTTGTGTCAGCTGATATGTCTGCGCTACCGACGTATCGATGTGTTCTGAAACGGAGTAAAATTGTAAACAAATCGTTTTGAACGACAGGTCCCACCATTAAGATTTCATTCAACGATTTTCCAGATGTAGACCTTGCAGACCCATCGAACACCACCTGTAGCCTTGTGGTTGAACTATCAGGTTTCAAAATACAATGATGTGGAAAAATATAGTTATGAAGTGGTACTTTGTCTGAAGAAATTGACGACATACTATATGACCCAATTGTTGATACTCACTGATGAAGTCACAGTATTGTTGTCTCAAATTTGGATTACGTTCTAGTCGTTTCTCCAAATTAAAGAATCGACGTTGTGCCGTCGAAAATGAATTAACCAATACTGATGGGGACTCTTTAAATGGAAGACGTACAACCAATTTTCCATCATTATTTCTGGTTACATTTTGAACAAAATGTTCTTTACAAGCGTGTTCTTCTGAAGACATCGACTTAAGTTCATCATTCACTGTTTCAATTTTCCAAAATGCTTCGATTTTCTTCTCTAAGTCGAACGATGCAGACAAGCATGACAGCAAAGTTGTTGATTCTGATATATTCGCCATTTCGGGTGATTTAAACGAGCCTGATACCACCCAGCCAAAAACAGTGTTCTGAAGCACCGGAAGATCATCAGCTAGCCGAATTTGTCCATTTGTCAACAATTTCCAAAATACTTCAGCTCCCAACAATATGTCGATGTGTTGTGGTTCATTAAACTTGGCATCAGCCAACTTAATATCGGATGGCAAGTTCCATTTTTGAATGTCAACCGAAATTACTGGTTGAGGCTGTGAAATCTTCGGCAACACTTGGACATTGATTGTAGCACAATAGTCTGATATGGTTGACAAAATTGTGATTGTACTACAAATATCTGAAGTAACTGTAGCACCTCCAATTCCACAAACAGTAGCCTTAGATTTGTTGGATTTGAGCCCTAATCTTACAAATAATTCCGTGGTTATAAAGCTGATTCGTAACCCGGAATGTAGCAGTGCTCGTGCTAACACAGGATCTCCGTTTCTTACATAAAACCACAAAATGTAATTCAAATTTTGCACAACATTTATTAACCGAGAAACATACATATACGGATTTTGAAACAAATTTACACATTCTTCATAGACTTCATAAGGGCAACAAAATGGACAGAATTGAGGAATAAGAAATATACAAACGGCGGAATGATCCACTCATGTTAAACGACAAAATTAATTCAAAAACGAATAAAATTTTTGATTTAGCAATCCAAAACAAGATGTCATTTACATAAAAAGCGAAAAAATAAACCAACCAAAATTTTTTTTCATTATTAGAACAAGAACTGAAGAAGGACGAATATCCGAAACCGGTCTTAATTTTTTAAAAATAAATAATATATCACAAAAAGAAAGTTAATTGTTTTTAATTAATTAATTTTATGAAAATTCATTTATTTATGTGTTTTCATATAATAACTTTTAGCAGTTCCGTCAAGTTATGATATCGACATTAAGAAATTTAGAGGTCAAGGTTATGATGACGCTAGTACTATGAGTATGGGATATATTCAGGGGTCCAAACCAGAATTAAAAAAATAGCACAAAATGCAGTGTTTCTTCATTGTGCTGCACATAAATTAAATTTAGTTTTAAATGATACGATGATTGGAATTTAAGAAATGTCTAATTTCTTCGTTATAATTCAAGAACTATATCTATTTTTTGGTCAAAGCATCAACCGTTGGGATATCATATTACAGATTACTGGAGAGTCTGTTGTTACGTTAAAATAGTTAAATCCTACTCGATGGTCAGGTCAGTTATAATTATGCATTGTAATCAAATTAATATTTTCTGATATTGTGAAAGCAATAGTAAAAATTAATTTGGAAAACCACAAACACGAAGTGTTAAATCAAGCAAAAGTTATTAAAAATATAGCGATTTTAGTGCTACATAGTTACCGAAATACTTCCCAAAGTAAACCTAGCTTCAAAAATGTTTCAAACAATTAATTTAGATTTAATTAAAACCTATGGTATTTTGGAAAATATTTGTGTTGAACTAACCACGTACCGCCAACATTTTAATAATTTGTTGAATGAAGCAAGATCTATTTCTGAATCATTGGGGTAAGCCCAATTTTTAAAACTAAAAGAGTTAGGACCGTTAAAAGGCATTTCGACGAGCTCTCCGGCTATTCCGGTAACATCAGCAAGCGATGAAAGATCTTTCTCAAAACTAAAAATTATCAAATATTATTTAAATGATAAAACAATTTTATTTGTAAAGTTAAGCGATTTTAAACTTTTCTTTAAGGACAAATTAAAAAAACAATATTTTATTTAAAGATCGACGTTAATCCATTTTTTATATTCTGAAGCGTCGTATCATTACTTACAAAAAAAAATGAAACGACCCTATAAAAATGTTTGAGGTGGGGGGGGGGGCACAATTTGTAGTTACGCCACTGTGCTCAGCGAGACGACCTAGCTATACTGAAGAAGAGTCATTTTTATTTATCGATCCCAACAAATTATAAAAATTATAAAATTATAAATTTATATTTTTAGTTTTACCATTAATGTCATTAACTTATTGACTTTTTCAACCAAAAGTTCATTTAAATAATGAGCGTACAACAGCCTTCTATCTGCAGCAGTTTTTCAGGCTCATAAAATTGGCTTGAAATAATTCAATAAATACTTTTATATTTTCACAGGTTTTTCACATGAATCTATTGTAAGTTGAGCGTGAACTCGTTCATTGATTTTTAAAAGCTCAAATTTTATATCTGTTCCTATGGCAACTACCTACTAACTAACTGACTAAAATAAGCTCGTTTCATCAGCACTGCTACGTTTAATTGAAGCCCCGTATAAGCTCAAAATTGTACTCTTCTGTCCATTAAAAAACTATTGGAAAGACAATATCTGGGACACTCGATGTTGATCAGTTTCAAGAATTGCACCCCGTTCTGGAGCGGGGAAGATGATTGGTTATCGCTATTTCATTCACGCCGCCTTTAATTATAATTAAATAAGTAAATACTCAAGTTTTTAACTTGACACAATACAGTACGGACGAACCCCATTTAGCGCATACCTATAACTCAAAATCTACCATGAAAAGCCATTTTAAATTTTAAATAACAATCGGAAAGTAAAAATAAATTAATTTCATTGCAACGACTTTCTCATTGATAAAAACAATTATGTGACATTTCCCTTTACAATCCTTTTACCTTATTTTTTGTTTTTTTTTAATATGTTGAAGATTATCATAAAAATAAAAATAAAAAATGATCGCGCGCCTATCTATAGTCATTATCAAGTTTCACTACACCCAATATCAAGGTAATGGTTTTAAGGTTGTTTATAATCGAAAATTTGCATGACCGTAATTAGGTTCCGTGTTTATGATCAAAGGTGTGTTAGCAATTTTTTTATGATGTGACTGAGCAATACGCATAAAAATCCGCCTTGGATTTAAAACATCAAGCAAATAATTACATAACTACCCCTTTAAATCAAGCTAATTAATTTGATTATCTATATTGGTGCAAGAAACTAACCGTACTCACTTTTTTTTATTTTATGTATTATGTAATACCTACCTAGGTAAAGTTGACAATATATTTTCCATTTATGGTAATAATTTTCCACTTTCCGTTTAATCTATTCAAAAAAAGAAACAAAAAACTAAACAAACGAATAAATAAATTAATCATCAATTATTGTCTTTTGTTTCCCTATTTTTATTTTTTTTTTCTAACTTTACATAATTTTAGAAACTATATGATGGAAGCCCTATTAAAGCCTTATTATAGAGCTATACTATATATGTAGAATGTACATATGTATGTACTACTTTTATTTTTATTATTATGAAATAAATAAATACAGCTTAAAAAAATTAAAACAAACGAATGTATTCGAATTATAGACTCTAATCGATATATGCAATGAGATTGGCTGATGTAACTTTTTGGTATATGTCGCTTGTTTTGTTGAAATATCATTACGATAGGCAAAACTGGTGACTCCTCCTCCTTATTATTTTGAAAATATTCACATTTTGAGAAAGTTCTGTAAATCACTACTCTGGGCCTAGAAGTGACAAATGATATTTTTTTCGTAGCATTTCCGGTTTCCGGTTCGGTTCTGACAATTTTATCGTTTCGATTTTTTCTCCGGTTCAGTTAGAATAGATTTGTTCTGGTTATGTTCCGGTTCAAAACCAGTTCAGAAACTGGTTCTACATTGAATTCGTATAAAAACATTAAAATATTTGAAGAATGGCTTACTTGGACCTTCCAACCAAAATCAATTGTTACCTTTAATTTATTCAGTAATATCAATTAGTTTATGTAAACAAAATATAGCAAGGCATCTATGATTGCAGGTAAAACTCAACAACGAAATTTATGGCGCCGTATGTATCTTAAAATTCTTTGTTTAATTGCACCAATAATAAGTTTTCTAAGTTAGTATCAGTCAGATAGAGCAATACGCTTATCTGTCAATATTAATTTCGAAGCTGAAGAATTCCTCTCGACACTTGTTTAAGTTGAAGGTACGGCTAAAATAATTTTTGGTAATTCGGCTAGCTCGGGGGTTGTATGGATACTTTTCTCGGTCCAATATTGTAAAATGTTGTATCGTTGACAACATCTTGTTGTAATTCAGATTCTTTTTCCTTTTCCTGAAGGTATAATTCCAAATCTGATATGTTGTGCTCAGCCCCAGCATTCAACCTGTTATTAGAAGACGATTCCATTGTCTTCTTTTTATTTGTAAATTGCGATGAGAACCTAAAGTTCCGATAGTAACGCCTAATTTTAATCAAATGGTTTCGCGCAATGTCAAGCTGTTCATTGTATAATAAAACTGTATACCGAGGATCTAAGCATAAAGCAACTAAAACAAAACTCTCCATATAATAATTTTTTCTTTCGATTAGTAACGGCAATTTCAATTCCCTTAATTAAAGCTTCATTTTGATTCATTTTCGAAACTCGTAGTTTCATTTCGATCCAGATTCCGGAGAAATCACCTAACAGCAATTTTTCGTCTTCTAACTAAGACGACCACAAATGTCAAACAACCATTCATCCTTTGACAATTTGTAATTCTAATAAACGATTCAACATATCGAATATTGAATTCTATCGTGTAAGGCAATCTAAGTCGGCTTGCTTGAGTTTCATTGCTCTAATCAATACTAATATGTTGGGTATGCGTAGCTTTTTACAGACCCAATGCATTGAATAAAATTGTAAGTATGGCCCTGATCTATTTTAGCCTTTCTCAGTATTTTAATGTCTTTATCACCACCAAATTAATTTGTTTAAGCGTGATTTACACGTTCCAACAATGTTTCCCAACAAAAAATGAAGAGATTAGGATATCGCGAATTTCATTTGAAAGGCAAGAACAAACATATATACATATATGTAACTTTATTTCCATAAAAAAAAATGTTTCACTATAAAATATCGACCCGAGTATATTTTATGGAAACAAACAACATCAAACACAATCAAAATGTCAATTTGTGACATTTTTATAGCGCTTTACTTTTGTTTTTTAAAAAGTTTTTTAAAAATTAAAATTTTCGTTCGAATACTTTTCATTTTTAAAGGTGACTGCACGAGTATGGATATAAATCCGTACAATCTGAATCCGGTCATTCATCCAATGAAATTACCCAAATATTGTCATGTGACCGAAAATATATTCCCCTATTTCTCCTCTCGAGTTAAAATTATTTCAACATTAAGCAAAATATCCGCAGAAAACCAACATAACCATACCAAAAAATAAATATTATAAGCTATTTTTTCCCCTTTTTTGCTTATTTATGACGCTTCGATTTATGAAACAAATTTGATTTTTGGTTCGGTAATAATAAACGTTATTCAAAAATAAAAATTATTTGTTTTTAAATTACAAAATTTAACGAAAATAGTAAGTTGTGTTGATCTTACGATTCAATAAAAATTTATCTTGCACAAACAATTCAGAATAGGTAGTTTCAAGTATGTATTTTTGAATTTTTTATGTAAGGCGAATTTTATTTGAATTAATGTAAAATTGATTTTAGTTAGATTTAAATTACAATTAATTTGATTATTTTAGGAATGGCTGATTTAGATGACAGAATCATCGAGGAAGTCCGAAAGGAGGGTAGAGAAGTTTTATACCACTTGGAGAATTTAAATTATAAAAACACTGCTCTAAGAGCCGTCATTTGGGGTGAAATTGGAGAACAGCATGGAGTTTCATCAGAATTATGCAAGAAGCGGTGGAAAATTATACGCGCAAAGTACGTAAAGTTATTAAAGCCACCAAAAAGTGGAAGTGCGAGCATTTTCAAGCCAAGAGACGCGTCGCTGGTGAGGTCGTTCAACTTTTTAAAAAACCAAATAATAATAGAGTAAGTTACGTTTACACAGATATAATCTGTACTAGTTATTATTATAGTTTTAAGTAAATTATAAATCTAATTATAAATGTTATTTCAGACCAACCGAAAGCAGCTTCATACCGCCAAGCTCCGAGAAAGAGCCGACTATGCTCGAGGAGTGGCTCGACCAACCAACGCATGAGATAACTCTCTTGAGGAGGACACGACGGACATGACGGAAAAAGTTCAACCCGAAAAAACAAAAGAAGCCCCCGCCACGGAAGAACCAGCTAGGAAAAAAAAAGACAGTGAGCCCGTAATGAACCAAGTCTTAAAAAATATGCAAGAGCACAGAAATATGATCCATAGACTAAAAGAAAAAAAGCCGTGTTTATTGGTAAGTTTCGCTGAGAAGTTAAGCGGAGATTTTAGCAAGTGGCCTTTAACGGAACAGACGGGACTTATTCACGAATTTAGCAAAATCTATGAAAGTAGGGATACGTTTTTAAAAGAAAGAAACGTAATTTAGTTTAAAATTTTATTATTTTTTATGTTAATTAGTTTTATTTCGTTTTTATTTACATTATTGAATTTATTTTGAATTTTGAATTTCATATATATATATATATATATACATATATTTATTTATATCATATTGAATTAATAAAATAATTTAAAATCAAAATTTGTTTTTAATGTGTTGTTGTGTACTGCCAGGGGAGAACATCGGATTCATTTAAATATACTTTAAATTGGTCCCTAACCTGTACAGCTGTTCTACTATAGTTGTTTGATCCAACGCGTTGAATTTCTACCATGCCGGAGTTCTCTTCTTCACGCCACAATCCAGGTCGATGTGTTTCGCCAATATTTTTATCTACCAAGTCGATATTAACATATTCCCGAATTCGTTTTCCTCTTAACCAATTGTGTAAGACCACAGTTGCTTTGATTATAGCTAGCACTGTAGTTTTACTGGCCAAAATTGGTCTTCTATAAATGCGCCATCTACTCTCAAGGATTCCAAAGGCATTCTCGACTACTCTACGGGCTCGAGATAGCCTGTAGTTAAATGCACTTTTATCCGTTTGTAGACGTGACGTATTTCGACCTGGATATGGTCGCATTAAGTTGCGAAGCAGAGGGAACGCTTCGTCTCCAACAAAAACGTAGGGGTAAATTTTGTTGTCCGAAAGACTTTCTGGTGGTGGCAGATTTAGATCAACACCACCGTGTATAACAGCTTTACCAAAATTGCTGTTGCGAAATATCGTGCTATCTCCAATGTGTCCTGGTGCGCCAATCTCTACCAAGATAAACTTGTAATTTGCGTCGGATATGGCAAAAAGAACAATGCTATGGCTGTGTTTGTAATTGTAGTGGGTAGACCCAGAGTTTGAAAAGGCCTAGAAATAAAAACTAATTAATAAATAAACGAACATTTAGCCGTAAATAAAATAGTTACTTGAATAACCACGTGCTTCCCATCCATGGCTCCTAAGCAATGTGGGAAATTCCATTGCTCTTGAAACTCATTTGCAATATCTTTCCACATCGTAGAGCTGGGTGTCGGGAAAACAGTATTTTTTAAAATTTCCCACAATTTAGTACAAGTCTCTCTAATTATATGAGAGGTAGTACTTTGACCAATACGATATCCATATTTTCCTACGGAAACCATACTATCCCCACTGGAAAGGTAACTAAAATAACATTTTAAATACATAATATAAAAATCAATTATTATTTCTACAGAAAATAAATATTTTCATCAATATTTACCGAATGTTTAACGATAAACGTTGACCTGCACTGATTGATCTCTCTCCAACGTCAATCCTTTGAACTGAAGGTCCGACGATGGCAAGTAACTCATCGAATGCTGTAGCGCTCATTCGATGGAAGTTTTCAAAACTTTCGGTATCATTTAACCGAAGTTCCGCGACCAGATTATTATAATACCCTTGTCGTTGTCTATTGCGGTTGGCTGGGTTGACCCCAAATCGTCTAGTTGTTAGACGCCGATTTTCATTTGCTAAATACAGCGTAACAACGCTATTTAGCATTTCAAGATCTCTATTTAAGAAATCTATCGCGTCTTGTCTTGATAAAGACATTTCGTAGCGCTTTAAATTTAATGAAAAATAACCCGGAATCAAATAAAATACCGCGTCAAAGTAACAAAGAAATTTAATTTAGTTTACCACACGGTTTAGTTTAACAATTTTAGTTTAATTTAACACAAATAAAGAGAAAATACGAACGTTGGCAAAAATTTAATTGATTATTAAATGATACAAAGGGATTAAACTATTTATTTTAATCATAAACTTCGAAAACCACAAATAATAAATTTTGTGTATAAACAGCCAAGTACAAATTGAAATTTAAAAAAAACAAAAGTGAATTGACAAGTAAAATAGACGAATTTAGGGGTATTTATTGAGCAAAACGTAAAATAAGTTACTAACTTCGTTCGGATTCAGATTGTACGGATTTATATCCATACTCGTGCAGTCACCTTAACCAAGAAAAGTCGTAATTTTGATAAATAAAGTAGTATTACCGAGGCATTCGTCAAAAATTACATTGTCGATTTTATGCCGCCAAAAAATTATAGCATGCCCGACATTTTTGTTTTATACTTTTCTCTTTTTATTGCATGTTAATTTTTTCTATTGCGTGTAGCTCTCAACAAAAAAAGTTGGAAAAAATTTGTTGAAACGTGTAAATCACGCATCATGCGTGATTTACACGTACATGTAATTTTTTCCTACATTTTTTTGTATGAACGAAGAGCTACACGCAATATAAAAAATACGCATGAGATAAAAAGAGAAAGAATAGACAACAAAAATGGCCGTTTGCTATAATTTATTGGCGGCATTCAAATAATTTTTTCAATTTTTGCCAGATAAGTGTAACTATAACTTTGTGTATTTACATGTGCTAAATTTTGCCATTAATTAAATAAATATTAAAATGGATAATTTAGATAATAGCGATCTATTGAGAATAATTTCTAGTGACATTGAGTGTGATGAAGCAAAATTTTCGATGATGGAAATGAAAGTGTTTGGGGATACGACTATTGCTTTTTTATATACAATCCCCACAGCCAATGCGGGTATAAATTAACACTGATTATAGTCAGCAGTACTGTTAGTACTTAATATTTTAGCACAAAGGTTTATATTAAAATATCCAGTGATAAATGATGTAAACACAACAGTAAACTTTATTTACAATATTATCTCAACCGTGATAGTTTTTTACAAAAGATAATACTTTGATTTTTCGGCATTTTTTATAGACAAATATATTAATTGTTCATGGCAATCCCAATATTTTCGATTTGGTAAATCAGAAAAATATAGAGGCCAATCGCCCATAATATATCTACTGAAAAAAAGTAGAAATATCTTCCCCCCTCCCCGTAATTTTGGCTCAAAGCCCAGAGTTATACCAATGTACAACTCTGCAAAAATGAGAACCCTCCATGAGTTCTGTTAATAGTATAAAAAATGCCGAAAAATCAACTTATTACAGACAGACAAATTAAATTCTTAACAAATATACGTGTGGGCATAATACACACACAAATGAGGTTTCTCCATGGGTTTTTATATTTGATGTAGTTGAATAATAATTCGCTATGTCAGTACGTTCTGGCCAGATACTTAATGTATGTGGTTAGAGTGGAAATTTTTGTAGTTTGGTCGTAGCTGCCTGATGAGTAGACCATACTTTTCAGTACGAAACCAAACTACCAACTGACATATTCTTTTCATTTTTCAGATATTTGGCAACAGGCGAAACCCAGAAAAGCCTTTCGACTGTTTACAAATGATCTCCAGCCACCGTGCATTTCATAATAAAAGAAACGACGCACGCAATTATAAACGCACTCAAGGCAAAAGTTTTCAAAAAAGTAACCAAGGAAAACTTTTTAGAAGTGGCAAATGGTTTCGGTGATCGATGGAACTTTCCACACTGTATTGGCGATATAGATGGTAAACACATTTCAATACAGGTAACGTAGATATTTTCAATACGGTAATAATTATGTTAGCTAATTATTGTTTTGCAAACACAGGCTCCAGCGCACAGTGGATCAACTTTTTTTAATTATAAAAAGTTTTATTCCATCGTACTAATGGAAATATGAATGACTATAATTTCGTCATGTGTGATATACGAGTAGGAGCTGCCGGGAGGCAAAGCGATGGAGGTATTTTCCGAAACAGTAACTTCGGGAAACAATTTTATTCTAATTATTTACCGTAAGTATACATAATTCCCATATTACATTATAAACAAATACTTAACAATATTTTGGTTCCAGAAGACCAGATTCTTTAACTCAACCAAAGAGGTCAAAGAAATCCGAAATAGATTTGCCGAATATTTCAATAACGAAGGAGCTGTACCTTGGCAAATGGACCAAATTTAGTAATTTATTTAACAGAATAATCGGACTTAATTTTATTAATTTAAATATAAAAATTGAATTTCAATTTAGAAAATTTTCAAAGGAAGGGCTTTTGGTGATTCCAGCTTCTTTATTAAATATAATTTGTTTTTTTTTTTACACCATGCAAGACTTTAATAATTTCCAATTCCGCCTCGCTTCCATACTCTTCGTTGAGGAATTAATTCCAATGCCACAAATTCCCCAAAAGCATCTTGTGCTGTTCTTGGCAGTGGAGGTGGAACTGGTGATGGAGCTGATTATGAACTCGGCACTGGCTGTGGAGCGTGGCGGTTCGACAAGATTTGCAATGCCAGTTTTTTAATTTCCAAATGTTCTCTTGAGATTTCCCGATGTGTGGCCGCCGATGTGTTTTGTCCTAAAAATATAAGAATGTTTGTTATGATTGGAAAGTTTTTTGAACCACTTGCAGGATCTCATGAAGACGTAATAAAAACTGACCATGTGCATACAAAACATAAGTGATTAAATTACTATTTAATTAGTCAAAAATAATTTCAAATTTAATTAATTTACTGATTAATTAAATTTATTAAATTAAAATTATTTGTTTCAAAAGTATTATTTATATCAATTTTAAAGCAGTTAATGCGCCGTTTCATTAAAAATGTATAATGCACAAATAATTTTAATAATGACTGTATGTCTGTCTATTATTACGTCTATTATCACAACGTTTTCTCAAGAAAAGGTTCGCCTAATTGGATGATAATAGCAGTACTTACTTTTTCGAGGTGGTATGAGACTAGTCGCAAAACTGAAGTTCCGGAATAAAGAAAAAAATAGTGAGCCTCTACTTAAATTATTACATGGGCTGCGACCAAGAATTCAGCCGCCGCGCAGTTTATACGATATTTACTTACCACAGATCTAACTACTTATTAATTTGGAAATGTGGAAAACAACTTTATGAAAATAAAATAAAACACGATGTGGATAAAATATACTAATAACCTTTTTTTCGGAATGATATCAAAGGGCCGAATGTCGAAGGGCTGAATTTCAAAGGGCCGAATGTGTCGAAGCGCCGAATGTCGAAGGGCCGAATGTGTCGAAGGGCCGAATGTCGAAAGGCCGAATGTCGAAGGGCCGAATGGGTCGAAGGGCCGAATGGGTCGAAGGGCCGAATGGGTCGAAAGGCCGAATGGGTCGAAGGGCCGAATTTCTTTTTTGTTTTGTTTTTAGAAATATAATTTTTAAAATTTGTTGTTTTAAGGAATATTTGGTCATTTTTTTTGTCAAATATAAATTAATTAATTTCTTATGAATTTATGTATTTGATTATATTTAATCTTTGGATATTCTATCGACAAAAATATTGCATTAATTGAGGTTGTTTATATTTTGCGTTCCTTTTGGTATTATCAAGTGAAAAAATATTTGTACATAATAGATATTTCACCAAAACCAAGTCTTATTATATCAATATAAATGGAATATATATGTAGGTATACACATATTTATTACTTTTGTAGTATAACCATAGACAAATTACTTTAGAAGATAAGCAACTTTGGTATTAACATGTTACCTATAAATTAAAGTATTATAATTTTTCGAACAGTTTGGAGGAAGATTGAACGAAAGGAATATATGTTTTATCTCTTTACGTCATAAACTTTCTTTCTGATCAATGAACGTGAATGACGAAAAGAAATAAACATATTCTCTATACTCCTTTTATTAAGCAATTGGTTTTGATAGCTGTAGTTTTTATTTCCCTATATCAAAATAACATAGTCTCTCTCCCTTTACATTATGTTACAACCATATTCAAATATGGAACAGATATGTGTACTTCGATATTTTTATTGTTTAAAAAAAATGTAAACAGAAAATATTAAAACTCAACACACATTCATATATGTACATATTTCAAAACAAAATTTACAGAAACACCTAAACCTAAAAAACAATGAAAAATAAAGGAGTTACACTTACCTTTAAATTATTTGCTTTGCTATTGTGATTCACAAAATAAAAAAATCGCGATAAAAAGGACCGTTTTTTAATGGGTGTGAAGTTTATAGCATGTATTAGAAAATACACTGTTAATAAAATTCTAATAAGAATTTTGAGTGAAATATTAAAGTGTGAAGTTTATAACAAAAAAAAAATAATACAAAATAGGATTTAGAATTTTTCCGCCAGAATAATATATTTTCGAGAACGATTGGAAGTGAAAGTTTCAATAAAGTGACGTAAATCGAATGGTGTATGCCACTTCTCAACGTGGAGGGGTGGGGGAAGGGGGATCCTAGATTAATTTTTTTTTGTTACGTCGTATCGATCCTCCTCGTTTGAGTAATTTATTGTTCAAACCAATAATATGAATATCACAGGGATTGTCGCAAGATGCCATTAGTGGGGAATAATAGCCTGAAGTGTCGTGAATCGAATGATGTATACCACATTTCTCAACGGTGGGGAGCAATACGAAATTTTAATTTTTTTTGGTTACGTCATATCACTTTTGCTCGTTTGAGTAATATATTGTTCAAACCAATAATACGAATATCACAGGGATTGTCGCAAGATTCCATTAGTGGGGAATAATAGCCTGAAGTATCGTGAATCGAATGATGTATACCACATTTCTCAACGGTAGGGAGCAATACCAAATTTTAATTTTTTTTGGTTACGTCATATCGCTTTTGCTCGTTTGAGTAATTTATTGTTCAAACCAATAATAGGAATATCACAGGGATTATCGCAAGATGCCATTAGTGGGGAATAATAGCCTGAAGTGTCGTGAATCGAATGAGGTATACCACATTTCACAACGGTGGGTGGAAAATTTTGAAAATTAGGAAATCTACGAATTTCTAATGGAACAAGAATACTGTTCTATTTTATTCTTATAGCACGAATACCACACCTTTCTATCTACGCTCTGAAACGTTTTCATTCATGCAGGAGGGCCCGTTAATAGGGATCCTTGTTCATACAACCAATTATATGGAGCGCCCAAGCCAATGGTATCCATTTCACTCACGACGGAGAGCCCGTTTTTAGGGATCCTCTTACATTTGCAAGAGAACCGAAACGTCTGGTTTGCCATTAGTCAGTTGATTGACGGTTTTGTTGCTACTTCGGCTGGTATAATTATAAATCATAATTAGTGATTAATAATTAATAATTAATAACTTTTAATTAAGAATTTAAAATTAATAATTAATAATTTAAAATTAATAATTTATAATTAATAATTAATAACTAATAATTAATAACTAATGATTAACAATTAATAATTAACATAATAATTAATATTTAGTAATTAATAATTAATAATCTAATCTCTGAGATTGTTGCTATTTGGTATAATAGAGAACCATGTCCTTGTTCCATGCGAAATTACTTTGATGATTTAATTATATTTGGTAGTAGCCTTTAATTTTTCATGTAAATTAAAATCGAAGACATTTCAGCCTATTGTTCCACACTAATGGCATCTTGCGACAATCCCTGTGATATTTATACTATTGGCACAAATAAATACTTAACCAGATGAACAAGTTTCACGTAAACAAAATGTAGCTGAAATAAAATACACAAATTTTAAAGGGGAAATGTTTGTAACTCGAACGAAAGGCTATATAAGATCGTCCAAAAATTAATTATCTCTTTTCTTCCTACAGCATTTAGATTACGAAAAAAAAAATCAAAGGAATCTATAGAAACGAAAAGCAAAAAATAATTAAAAACATAAGCAATGTACAAGAGGCGAAAATAAAATAAAATCTATTTGTGCATTTTGCGTTAGTATTTGTAGTCTTTACGAATGAAAAAGGCGTACTTTATTGGCGAATTGTTGTTGTTTATTATAGATTGATGCGAATGTATGTATCACCGAAAGTATACATAATACGCTATTCCTTTTCTTCTTTCACAAGAATTTTTATAAACAAACAATAATTATTGAAATTTTTAGAACGGCCTGCGTAGCCATAGATGAAATGAAAACATACACAAATGCAATATAAGTAAAACCAGAACCATCTTGATATGAATAGAGCCGGCATGTAAAAAATGAACTTAAAATAAAGGACATAGAAACACTAAAAAATAATTTATTTTCATAGAGTTTGTATGAAAAAACGCGATTTCGATTGACGAAAAAATATGAATTAAAAATTAAACCTAGATAAATAATTTTTTCTGAAATGATTAATAAGCAACTCAATGACTAACTCATTTAAAGCACAGATTCTCAAGCTTCCCCATTTTCCAGATATAATCAAAAGAAAATAAGGGAATTAAATTAAAAAACGTTCTACAACAACAACAATATGTATTAAAAAGAGAATATTATATTTAATGACGTCATCACTTATTCACAACTAAAATCAATGGTAAAAAAAAGACAATACGTTGAACAGCCAAAATTAAAATAAATCAAAGAGAGTCAAAGAGAAAAAATTATAATAATATGCATTGAGCGAGAAGAAATCAAAAAAATCAAATCAACCCAGATTGTTATGCATCACAAATAAACGACATAACCAACAAATATTAACTGTAATATAAATGCCTTATTTATTTCTCAAGTATTAGAAATATTATTGAAAATAAGTCACAGCTGAAAATAAATACAACAAGATTAATAATTGGCATCGATTTTTATTCCCAAAAATTAATGACCCATTCAAACTATGTTTTTGTTTAGAATATTTGAATTGTCACAACATTTGAGAGCGGTGTATAAAATAAAATAGCTCTTACTTATTATTCCCATTCCTAGATGTCACTTAACACACAAATAAAAACAACAGGGATTCGGACTGAGTAAACGATTTGAAAGAAAACTTTTTACGTAAAATTACCATAATTTCTTTCATAGCAATGATTTAATTTTAGTAAATTTATAAAAAAAAATTTAATTAATTATTATTACAATTTAGTTATTACTATAGAGGGAAGCCACCAAAAATATGTTTAACCGAATCAAAAATCTGACCGATTTTTGAATCCAATCGGTTCGATCACCTATTTGATTTTTTTTATACGTTTTTAATAGTAGGCGACATCTATGGTTTAAACAAAAGTCGTTAATAAAGCATTGCCACATGATATGAATCTGTATTCGGGCAGATTTTTGTCATGTGGCAATACTTTTAGAAGGAGACTAAAAAGAGATGGCTATAATTGTTTATAAATTTTATGTTATGACGTATTTTACAACAACAACATTCCATAAAAGTCTAGCAATAGTTTATATTCCAACAGGATTTTCACTAAGAAATAAACATTTTCATGATTCGATTTTTCAATCAAATAAAATTACATGTTTTATGAACATTTTCGTATAAAAATAATGTAAAAGCTCATAATTCTTAAAGGCTAAAAATGTAAATGAAAACAATCGTTTTCCCATATAGTTTCATAGTAAAGAAAAAATTGTATGTACTTTATTTTAAGCTTAGTAAAAAATACAGTCAATGTGGAGGCTCTTATTTATAGAGTAGGCTCTGGTAAAACTTTGTGTGTTGTGAAAATACATTAGCGAATTTAATAGGGAGGCTTATCGAGTTCTCGGTTTACAAAATCTTGGTTCTACAAAATCTCGGTTTTTCAAAAGCTCGGTTTTCAAAATCTCGCTTTTTTAAATCTCGTTTTAAAAATTTCGATTTTAAAAATCTTGGTTTTCAAAATCATGCTTTTTCTAAATTCTGAAAAATGGGGATTTTTCATTTTAAAACGAAAATAACTAAAAATTATAAATTCTGGAAAATGGGGAATTTAATTTTAAAGTTTTCAAAAAACTAATATTTTCTACAAGCCAACATTTTGATAACAACAAGATTTTGAGAATCATAATTTCAATACGCTCCCAAAAATACCAGCAAATTTAATTAACTAAAAATATTAAAAACCATCCAATAACCGTTAATAGCAAAATATTTAGACATACAATAGAAAAAATTAAAACCAAAATTAAAAAAAAATAAAAAATTTCGTCAGAAAACCAAGATTTTTAAAATCGAAATTTTTAAAATGAGATTTAAAAAAGCGAGATTTTAAAAACCGAGCTTTTGAAAAACCGAGATTTCGATAAGCCTCCCTATTAAATTCGCTAATGTATTTTCACAACACACAAAGTTTTACTTATATTGCATTTGTGTATGTTTTCATTTCATCTATGGCTACGCAGGCCGTTCTAAAAATTTCAATAATTATTGTTTGTTTATAAAAATTCTTGTGAAAGAAGAAAAGGAATAGCGTATTATGTATACTTTCGGTGATACATACATTCGCATCAATCTATAATAAACAACAACAATTCGCCAATAAAGTACGCCTTTTTCATTCGTAAAGACTACAAATACTAACGCGAAATGCACAAATAGATTTTATTTTATTTTCGCCTCTTGTACATTGCTTATGTCTTAAATTATTTTTTGCTTTTCGTTTCTATAGATTCCTTCGATTTTTTTTTCGTAATCTAAATGCTGTAGGAAGAAAAGAGATAATTAATTTTTGGACGATCTTATATAGCCTTTCGTTCGAGTTACAAACATTTCCCCTTTAAAATTTGTGTATTTTATTTCAGCTACATTTTGTTACGTGAAAGTTGTTCATCTGGTTAAGTATTTATTTGTGCTATTGGCACAAATAAATACTTAACCAGATGAACAACTTTCACGTAAACAAAATGTAGCTGAAATAAAATACACAAATTTTAAAGGGGAAATGTTTGTAACTCGAACGAAAGGCTATATAAGATCGTCCAAAAATTAATTATCTCTTTTCTTCCTACAGCATTTAGATTACGAAAAAAAAAAAAATCGAAGAAATCTATAGAAACGAAAAGCAAAAAATAATTAAAAACATAAGCAATGTACAAGAGGCGAAAATAAAATAAAATCTATTTGTGCATTTTGCGTTAGTATTTGTAGTCTTTACGAATGAAAAAGGCGTACTTTGTTGGCGAATTGTTGTTGTTTATTATAGATTGATGCGAATGTATGTATCACCGAAAGTACATATTACGCTATTCCTTTTCTTCTTTCATAAGAATTTTTATAAACAAACAATAATTATTGAAATTTTTAGAACGGCCTGCGTAGCCATAGATGAAATGACGACATACACAAATGCAATATAAGTAAAACTTTGTGTGTTGTGAAAATACATTAGCGAATTTAATAGGGAGGCTTATCGAAATCTCGGTTTTTCAAAAGCTCAGTTTCCAAAATCTCGCTTTTTTAAATCTCATTTTAAAAATTTCGATTTTAAAAATCTTGGTTTTCTGACGAAAATTTTTTTTTTTTTAAATTTTGGTTTTAATTTTTTCTATTATTTTTAGTAAATTAAATTTGCTGGTATTTTTGGGAGCGTATTGAAATTATGATTCTCAAAATCTTGTTGTTATCAAAATGTTGGCTTGTAGAAAATCTTGGTTTTTTGAAAACTTTAAAATTAAATTTCCCATTTTCCAGAATTTATAATTTTCAGTTATTTTCGTTTTAAAATGAAAAATCCCCATTTTTCAGAATTTAGAAAAAGCATGATTTTGAAAACCAAGATTTTTTTCAACCAAGATTAAGTACCCAACTACCCATACACATATTTACACACTCACATACACATACACATAAACACAAAAATTCGCAACTTCTAACAAGAGAGATACATAAACGCAAACGATATAAATCCTGATCTCAAAAGCTTGATTTTGAAAAATAAAATTTTATTAGTTCGGGCGGATTAATAAAAATTTATTTTTCAAAACCGAGCTTTTCAGAACCGAGATTTTCAAAATCGAGATTTTGAAAACCGAAATATTGAAAACCGAGATCTTGAAAACCGAGACTTTGAAAGCCGAGATTTTTAAAACCGAGATTAAGTAGCCATCCCAATTAATACAACTCGTATGCTAGATAAACAAAATAATAAAAATGATAATTATTTTATTGGTCATAAGGAAATGATAACGAAATTGAACGAATTTAAATGAACAGGGGGCCCTATTCTCGAATTCCACATTTATTTTTCATATGCGGACATCTGTCAAAATTCATCAAAACGTTTGGAAATTGTAATTCGTATATTAAGACACATGGGAGCATGGACATTATCCTATATGGGGAATTTCTTCCACCTGCTTATACTCATTCGGAAATATTCCCTTAGTACCGAAAAATTCAATTTTTATGAATTTTGACAGATGTCCACATGTGGAAAATGGATGTGGAATTCGAGAATAGGGCCCCAGGTAGAGATTTACATCTCTTTTGTACATAAAGCAAAAATAGTAAAATATTCTAAATAACTTTAGAAGTAAAGAGTGTAAATAGGATAAAGCTATATCATAGGTCGCTGTATCATCTCATTCGAACATATGGATGTTAATTTATTTTACTATGTATTTCTGAAATAATGGGACCTATCTCTTTCTATTGGTTGCCACATTTCCATTTTAAAATGGAACAGATATAAGAATAGGCCTAGGCCTACTAAGATCCTTCTCGATGATGATAATTAATTTCGAGAGCAAAAAAAAACGCGTTAAAACTTACAAACACTATAACAAAACGATTTATAAATAAAAAAACCAACAAAATAGTACCTACATCAGCTGATTTTGTTTACAAAATATCATTGTGTTGAGAATGTTTTCATTAGGGTTTTTCAGATATTACACACAGGAACAGAATTACACATACTTCTATCCTTCGTGAAAATAAATAATTTTTGTAGTTTCAAGAAAAAAAAAAACTTAAAATTTGCTTCTTGTTGTATGAATCGTACAATAATTGAAACAATATTTTTTGTATTGTGGCCGTTGCAAAATTCGTTGGAATTAAAAAAAAATCGGGATATCTGCAAACAACAAAATGTTAGGAACTCGCATTTAAAGTTTGTGTAAATATTTTTTGAGATATTTTGTATTACTTAACGTATTGCATGTAATAAAGCTGTTAATTACATTGAATTTTAATACTAATTTTATGTAATCTTCACTAATCAAAACCGAACAACAACCTAAAATAAAGCTTTATTTCAACAAATACTAAGAGATCTGATTTGTTAGTCGAAATATTGTGTTTCCTAAACTTGATAAGTCCTGATATAAATTTATTCAAATTTATCTTTAAACAACTTAAGTTTCGATATCTGAACATATCGTGTTTTCGTTAAACAAAAAATTCTCGATAATTTGGTATGTTTAATTAAAATTAGCTAACCATTGCAGAAAACTGAAAAAGTAAAAAAAAACTAGTTTTTTTCCAAATTTATATAATTAGGGGTACAGAATGTCTGATGGGTACAGAATATCTGAAAATAAAGTGTTTTTGTTATTTAATTTTTTTTCTACTAGATTTAAGATAACTGGTTTTAATGAAAATTTTCTCGGGAAATATTGAAAATTATGTTAAATGGATTAGGTTATTGAATATAGCTTGAAATTCTGAAATGAATTGCATCAACAAATAAAAAAAATGATTATTTGTAAATATTCAGTTTTTGTTTAATTACACAGAATTTATCCATGCTAATGTTTGGTTTATGGAAAATAACTAGCAAGTTGTATGTATTTCTTGCCACTTTCCCAGTGTGTACACAAATTCGACATAAACTTTTTTATTTTGTTAAATTTTTCGATTTTGAATTTTGAGGAATTAAAACAAAATTTTAATTAATAAAATGTCACGTATACTTTTGTTTTGTTTTTCATAAAATGAATTTACAAAAGTTTGTTCTGATTATTCAAATGCCCATTTTATTTTTGATAATAATTATTCTTGCTTGCGTTTCTTATTATCCTTGCCTTAGTGACTTTAATTTTTTGATCCATGGGAAAATCATGAATGAAACGATTTTCTTATTTTTGTTGTTTCATTTACTTATGTGGGTTATTGTCCTACCTATAATGAATACATTTGCAAATAAGGAAAATAATTCTTTGAATTTCCAAATCACACTTGCCGTAATATTACGTAATTTCGTTCTAACTCTACTTCAATTTGTTTAGGTTTCCGATTTTGATGTTTAAAGAATTCATTTAAATAAGTTTCTCAGAATTGAGGATAATATTAGCATGCGGTTCTTATGTACATATATATTTTCTCATATTGTGCAACCGTGAGTATGCTCACGGAAATGTTTTGTATTTTCATTTTGATTACCATTCCACTGGAGTTTTGTTGCTGGTTATGTGATTGATCATGTGAGCAGTCAGTGGCCAAGTCTCTGAGTTCGATTCTGGACGCTGACTAAAGATTGTACAACATGCTTCAATGGACTTTCAAATCTATTGGGTTTGTGCGTGTAAAAGCGTTCCTTTGGCTAATCACCTACAATGTTTACCATTACATTACAAGAACAGTTCGAAAAATCTCAGTAGAGAGGCGGAAGGTTAAAAAGGTCGATATTGGCCAAGCCGTAATAGCTTACTGGTAACTTTACGAAAAAAAGAGTAAAACCAATATTTTTTTTAAATAATCCCGTTATATTTTTGCATTTTGTTTTTTCTTTCTTCAAATGAACCGGCCAAGTGTTACCAGCCAATTCCAAATCTGGAAAAAGGGTGTGTGTTTGGCTGTGTGTTTAGCTGCATGCAATGAGCATTCTACATCAATTTGTAAGCAGCGGTAATAGTGTTATGAAAAAAATTTGATACAACAAACATTTTCCTAAAATAAATTAACACTTTTCGCATAGAAAAAGGTATAATTATATTTATCTATAAATGTATATGTATATATATATATATATATATATATATATATATATATATATATATATATATATATATATATATATATATATATATATATATACATATATATATATATATATATATATATATATATATATATATATATATATATATATATATATATATATATATATATATATATATATATATATATATAAATATAGAAGTATATATATATATATATATATATATATATATATATATATATATATATATATATATATATATATATATATATATATATATATATATATATATATATATGTATATAGTGCTTTTCGCAACCAAAACTTCTTCAACGTCCTTCCGTTTTTTATGACATACTGAAACATAACGTAGTGTGCCTTAAGCCATAGCGTAGCACATGCAGCTTGCAGTTGTAGCCTAGCTGCAACACCTACTTTACGTATAGGCCACTTTGGTGTCAGCTTGCTAGGATTTTCTCAAGAAAATTGGGAAAATCATTTTCTCATAAGTTTTTTATATACTGGGTGAGATCATATCAAACATTGTTGTCCTAACCACCCGAAACTCCTATTTTTTCCAAAAAAAATTTCTCGGAAAGAACGAAATATTTTAATTAGTTTTTTTTATCTTGTAATCTTTGCCATCTTATTTAAACTTCGTTTAAAAAATTTCAACTTTGATTACCTAAAAATAAAATTCGTAATAACGAGACATTCTGATTTTTTACTAATACATGCACACAAAGTATGTTTTTTTTATTTTAAGGACAGATTTAGGACAAAATTCACATACGTTTAGTATCTCATTAAAAATTTATAATTAGTGAAGCCAAAATAGAATAATATCATACTCGACACATAGGTTTGTCATTTCATTTGCTAAGCCGTTGAAGGTGAAGCTCATATTTAACAGAATTAAATATATTATTTAGGTATTTCAGGTATGAAAATCGAAAGCTCATTACCCGAGGGTCGCCCGACAAATTTTTTTTGCATAAGAAATAAGAATAGACTATGCTTCTGAATTAGTTGTTACATTTTTGTTTTGATAAATATTAAATAATGATAATGAAAAAATGTAGAATCAGAAAATTTAGTAAAAATCTAAGGATGGAACTCGATTATTTCTAAACCGATTTCAAATCTTTCTTATTGATTTCATAATAATTATATGGAATAACTAAGTTCCTTCTAAATTGCTCATATTCCAGCACTTAAGTTTAAAATCATTTTAGAATTCCATTTCCATATGCTGAAGAAACTTTAAAATTTCTTCTTATAAATTTATAACATTTTTTCTTATTTAAAACTAGGGAATGTCACCAATGATTTCAGAAGAAAAATTTTTGGGGAAAAAAAATTACATGAAATCCTCCTATGTTTGTATGTATATATCGATAGAAATATATCGAATAAAATATATCAATAAATCGTTGTGGATCGAGGTCCGTCGTCCAGTACGGCAAGTCTCAGTAAGAAATATTTACAGTGAAAGGTACACTACGGCATGTTTCATTACGCCTTATTGCAATACTGCATGTGTTACGGTATGGCTTCAGGCACACTACGTTACGTTTCAGTACGGCTTATTTCAAAATAGCACATAGTACGCTCATTTCAAAACTGCATATTTCAATATGGCATAAAAAACGAAAGGACGTTGAAGAAGTTTTGGTTGCGAAAAGCACTAGATACATATATGTATATATATATATATATATATATATATATATATATATATAATATATATATATATATAAATAATATATTATATATATATATATATATATTATATACATATATATATATATATATATATATATATATATATATATATATATATATATATATATATATATATATATATAAATATATATATATATATATATATATTTATATCTATATCTATATATATATATATATATATATATATATATATATATATATATATATATATATATATATATATATATTTATATATATATATATATATATATATATATATATATATATATATATATATCAAATAGTGTTATGAAAAAAATTAGATACAACAAACATTTTCCTGAAAAAAATTAACACTTTTCGCATAGAAAAAGGTATAATTATATTATTATCCTCAATTACTACTGAGAAACTTATTTAAATGAATTCTTTAAATATCAAAATCGGAAACCTAAACAAATTGAAATAGAGTTAGAATGAAATTACGTAATATTACGGCAAGTGTGATTTGGAAATCCAAAGAATTATTTTCCTTATTTGCAAATGTATTTATTATAGGTAGGTCAATAATCCACACAAGTAAATGAAACAACAAAAAATAGGCATTTGAATAATCAGAACAAACTTTTGTGAATCAGAACAAACATTCCTCAAAATTCAAAATCGAAAAATTGAACAACACTATATTCAATAACCTAATCCATTTTACATAATTTTCAATATTCAATAACCTAATCCATTTTACATAATTTTCAATAAATCTAGAAAAAAAATTAAATGACAAAAACACTTTACGAGTATCTTTAGATATTCTGTACCCATCTATAAGTCAGAATTATATAAATTTGGAAAAAACTAGTTTTTTTTTACTTATTCAGTTTTGTGCAATAGTTAGCTAATTTTAATTAAACATACCAAATTATCGAGAATTTTTTGTTTAACGAAAAGACGATATGTTCAGAATCAAATACCGAAACTTAAGTTGTTTAAAGATAAATGTGAATAAATTTATATCAGGACTTATCAAGTTTAGGAAACACAATATTTCGACTAACAAATCAAATCTCTTAGTATTTGTTGAAATAAAGCTTTATTTTAGGTTGTTGTTCGGTTTTGATTAGTGAAGATTACGTAAAATTGGTATTAAAATTCAATGTAATTAACAGCTTTATTACATGCAATACGTTACGTAATACAAAATATCTCAAAAAATATTTACACAAACTTTAAATGCGAGTTCCTAACATTTTGTTTTTTGCAGATATCCTGTTTTTTTTTTTAATTCCAACGAATTTTGCAACGACCACAATACAAAAAATATTGTTTCAATTATTGTACGATTCATACAACAAGAAGCAAATTTTAAGTTTTTTTTTTCTTGAAACTACAATAATTATTTATTTTCAAGAAGATAGAAGTATGTGTAATTCTGTTCCTGTGTGTAATATCTGAAAAACCCTAATGAAAACATTCTCAACACAATGATATTTTGTAAACAAAATCAGCTGATGTAGGTACTTTATTGTATTTTTTTTTATAAATCGTTTTGTTATAGTGTTTGTAAGTTTTAACGCGTTTTTTTCTCTCGAAATTAATTATCATCATCGAAAAGGATCTTAGTAGGCCTAGACCTATTCTTATATCTGTTCCATTCTAAAATGGAAATGTGGCAACCAATAGAAAGAGACAGGTCCCATTATTTCAGAAATACATAGTAAAATAAATTAACATCCATATGTTCGAATGAGATATCCGAACTATGATATAGCTTTATACTATTTACACTCTTTACTTCTAAAGTTATTTAGAATATTTTACTATTTTTGCTTTATGTACAAAAGAGATGTAAATCTCTACCTGGGGCCCTGAATTCCACATCCATTTTCCACATGTGGACCTCTGTCAAAATTCATAAAAATTGAATTTTTTAGGTACTAAGGGAATATTTCCGAATGAGTATAAGCAGGTGGAAGAAATTCCCCGTGTAGGAAAATGTCCATGCCCCATGTGTTTTATATACGAATTACAACTTCCGAACGTTTTGATGAATTTTGACAGATGTCCGCATGTGGGAAAAAGGATGTGGAATTCAAGAATAGGGCCCCTTGTTCATTCAAATTCGTTCAATTTCGTTATCATTTCCTTATGACCAATAAAATAATTATCGTTTTTATTATTTTGTTTATCTAGCATACGAGTTGTATTAATTGGGTTGGCTACATAATCTCGGTTTTCAAAATCTCGGCTTTCAAAGTCTCGGTTTTCAAGATCTCCGTTTTCAATATTTCGGTTTTCAAAATCTCGATTTTGAAAATCTCGGTTCTGAAAAGCTCGGTTTTGAAAAATAAATTTTTATTAATTCGAGCAGCCCGAACTAATAAAATTTAATTTTTCAAAATCAAGCTTTTGAGATCAGGATTTATATCGTTTGCAATATCTCTCTTGTTAGAAGTTGCGAATTTGTGTGTTTATGTGTAAGTGTATGGGTGTATGGTATGTGGGTGTGTAAATATGTGTATATGTAGTTGGGTACTAAATCTTGGTTGAAAAAATCTTGGTTTTCAAAATCATGCTTTTTCTAAATTCTGAAAAATGTGGATTTTTCATTTTAAAACGAAAATAACTGAAAATTATAAATTCTGGAAAATGGGGAATTTAATTTTAAAGTTTTCAAAAAACCAAGATTTTCTACAAGCCAACATTTTGATAACAACAAGATTTTGAGAATCATAATTTCAATACGCTCCCAAAAACACCAGCAAATTTAATTAACTAAAAATATTAAAAACCATCCAATAACCGTTAATAGCAAAATATTTAGACATACAATAGAAAAAATTAAAACCAAAATTTAAAAAAATAATTTAAAAACCAAGATTTTTAAAATCGAAATTTTTAAAATGAGATTTAAAAAAGCGAGATTTTGAAAACCGAGCTTTTGAAAAAGCGAGATTTCGATAAGCCTCCCTATTAAATTCGCTAATGTATTTTCACAACACACAAAGTTTTACTTATATTGCATTTGTGTATGTTGTCATTTCATCTATGGCTACGCAGGCCGTTCTAAAAATTTCAATAATTATTGTTTGTTTATAAAAATTCTTGTGAAAGAAGAAAAGGAATAGCGTAATATGTACTTTCGGTGATACATACATTCGCATCAATCTATAATAAACAACAACAATTCGCCAACAAAGTACGCCTTTTTCATTCGTAAAGACTACAAATACTAACGCAAAATGCACAAATAGATTTTATTTTATTTTCGCCTCTTTTACATTGCTTATGTTTTTAATTATTTTTTGCTTTTCGTTTCTATAGATTCCTTCGATTTTTTTTTCGTAATCTAAATGCTGTAGGAAGAAAAGAGATAATTAATTTTTGGACGATCTTATATAGCCTTTCGTTCGAGTTACAAACATTTCCCCTTTAAAATTTGTGTATTTTATTTCAGCTACATTTTGTTTACGTGAAAGTTGTTCATCTGGTTAAGTATTTATTTGTGCTATTGGTTTGAACCATAAATTACTCAAACGAGCAAAAGCGATATGACGTAACCAAAAAAAATTAAAATTTGGTATTGTTCCCCACCGTTGAGAAATGTGGTATACATCATTAGATTCACGACACTTCAGGCTATTATTCCCCATTAATGGCATCTTGCGACAATCCCTGTGATATTCGTATCATTGGTTTGAACAATAAATTACTCAAACGAGCAAAAGCGATATGACGTAACCAAAAAATATTAAAATTTGGTACTCGTCCCCACCGTTGAGAAATGTGGTATACACCATTCGATTAACGACCTTTCAGCCTATTATTCCACACTAATGGAATCTTGCGACAATCCCTGTGATATTCGTATTATTGGTTTGAACAATAAATTACTCAAACGAGCAAAAGCGTTATGGCGTAACCAAACAAAATTAAAATTTGGTATCGCTCCCCACCGTTGAGAAATGTGGTATACACCATTCGATTCACGACACTTAGAGCTATTATTCTCCACTAATGGTATCGTGCGACAATCCCTACTCCCTATACTCCACACCTAAAGCTATTAATTATCATTAATTTAATCTTGCGGTAGTTGCTGCGTTGTTTATTTGTTAAGACAATACCAATTCCTTACAATAAATGTTGGCCTTATATTAGAAGAATATGCAAAATAAATCCTCCTTTTCTCTCGTGTTGTAGTAGAAGCTGTCCTATTTAATGTAAAATATTTTATTTTTAGAATTTAAAATAACTTGTATTTAACTCAATGTAATTTTTCACTCATATGTTTTTTTAAAAACATCACATATAATGTAATATTAGAAAGAAACACATCTCTTCCACTTGTATATGTCTATCTCATAAAACTGTGGTTTTTACAGTGTAAATCACTCACACTCACGAAAAAAAAACTCCAATTGGAATTGTATAGGTACACGTGTTATTTTTTTGTTATAAACTTCACACCCATGTTTTTTAACAAAAAAATGTTTAGGTGCATTTTTTATTCTTTAAAATCAAAACAAAAATCGAAACAGAAAATGTGTATGCATTGGTATATCCACTGCACATATACATACATTGTAGAACAAAATGCATATTTCGGTATCGGGAATAATAGAAAACAAAAATTTGTTTTTGAGCGATCATTTTTTCAATTTTTATTTTCAAGTTTTTCAATTTTCATATGATAATTATTTTTATCCACTTTTGATATATAATAGCCCGATAACTATGCTGATTTCAAATAAAGAAAATGTAAAATAACCCATTGTTATTGTATAACCCACGCTGCTAGGGGCAACGTGAGTTATATTTTGTATAACAAAATATTGAGTATTCATTGAAAAATTATTCGTAGTCAAATTGATTGAAAAACTATATTCGAAAAAGTAGTTAAATTAAAGTAGACCATGACAATTTAAAGAACGGTCACTATGATAAAATGTATTTCAAAATTCAATGCTCCAGTGTGAAAGCACAAAATGGAACTATTTCTTATTAATTTACGAAATTTATTTCAACAAAAGTGGATAAAACGTTGTATGCCACTCGTGAGCAAAGAGATATTATCCACTCGGGATAATGTCACACTCGGCTATCGCCTCGTGGGACAAACTTATCCCTCATGGATAATATCTCGTTTTGCTCACTAGTACCATAAATAACTATTATTTACATTTAGCAGTTTAATTACATTACAGTTGACATAATAATCCATTGATACCTGTAAATAAAATAATACCTATCCAAAAATAATTTGTGGCTGTAATTTGTGTATGCTTACATAATTTATTAACCCATTCCACGCGGGTCGCGCTTACGCTGTTGCATTTCGGCATTTTTAAAGGAATTATTTTTTTTTTTTCAAGAAAATAAATCGAAAATTATTTTTTCGATTTAATTTGTATCTTTTATGATGCTAATTCTCCTGTTTCTCTATCAAATATTTAAGTATTTTATTCGTTCAATCTTTAATTAAATAATTTGAATTATTATTTGAATTAAATAATTTCTCTGCCTAGTGCAATTGTTGTTGTAAATTTCTCAACAAAATACGCTAAATATTTGTTCTTCATTCGTGATATTCGAGATAAATGTTTGATGACAATGAATCGCCTGGGCTTTACATAAACAAGTTAGTGTAATGTAATTTATAATTTAATTTATTTAGTTTTAATGTTATAATTTAATTAATTTTAAATAATTATAATAAAACAAAAATTTAATCAAAATTAATATTTAATTACTCAAAATTTTTAATTTTCTTGAAGCTGCTGGTGTATTTTTACGTATCCCTTTAGAAACAACTAGCCATTTGCAATTTTTGCGAAGCAAAACCAATAAAAGAAAATAAACTAATTTATGAAAATGCTCATAGCAAAGGTTGTTTTGATGTGGCATAAATGACACAAATATTGAATTTAGTTTTTCGAAACTAAATTTTGCCATTTCTTCCAATATATTATTCACATGACTTTTTTTATTAAAAAAATTTTCAAATATTTGTACCAAAAATGTAGCTATTTCAAACCACTCATCCGTTGGCGCTTTTAGAGATCCGAAATTGGAGCTATCTTTCCTGAAATATTTTTCATGAATATACACCTCATTCGCATTAATTACTGTGCCAGGTTTTAATAATTTTGCGATACATTTGTCGCAATCAATTTTTTCGCGTACACAATAGCCAGCAAAATGCACATTGCATTGGAAGTTAATTGGGTGAATTCCGTTGTGGTGTTAGGCAGTAGAACAATCGCCTCTGATGAATCAATTTCTTGCGAATCCTGATGTTTGATGCTTTTTTTATATTCATCCTTGAATTGTTTCCAATTTAGCTTTAAATTAAATTCATCGTCAGGTAAACAGTTAGAATGTATGGAATGAAACAAAACTGTGTGTTGGCAAAATGTACCCCGATCTGGTAGCTCGACGGCATATAATTAAAGCCACCTTTGCCTCTTAATGCCGAAAAAAAATTCTCCAGAGCGTCCTGATTGGTTTTTCCGGTAAGTATAAATTCTACATTAAAGGTAGAATTTACATAATTTATCAGCGCTAATTGGGCACTTATCGTTAATTCAAGCCCTTTTATAAACTTAAAATAATTTTTGTTTTTTGATAAAATTTTCAATTTTTTTAAAAATACCAAGAAGCTGTGTTCTAAATAAACATTTGTACTGTTATTTATACTAAGCGGCTTCTCAAATGGATTTTTTGATGAAAAATTGCGACAGTTCAGACAATCGAAAATGTTGTTGAATCGTTCTATGATGTTTGCTAAAGAAATCGGAAAACCAAAAATCGACTCGAAAAATGCACAACACTTGACTACAGAAAAACATAATTACACTGACATCAACACAAACTCACAGGTATTACACAGAATACGAAAAGAACTGGAAATATACAAGGAACGATATAACCCATTTTTACTAAACGAGAAAATTGGCCGCAACAAAATTTACGACCTCATTGTAAATCCGTAATTAATATCATTTTGCACATACACACCTACACACACCAGATGGTCAACAAATTCTTCTCTGTTTTTATCATAAAACACACGCTTGATGGTATACACAAATGGGGTTATTTCGTTCCTTGTATATATCCAGTTCTTCTAATCTGTTCATTAGTAACCCTTTTCGTATTCTGTGTAATACCTGTGAATTTGTGTTGATGCCAGTGTAATTATGTTTTTCTGTAGTCAAGTGTTGTGCATATTTCGAGTCGATTTTTGGTTTTCCGATTTCTTTTATATTTCTTTCATTTTATATACCAAAAGAAGGGCGGTACCACCCCTTTAAGAAGAAAAACAAAATAAGGGGGAATGAACATTCAAAAGGCACGTAGGCACAAAAAATAGGGTATAAAAGCAGTTTTTTAGCATAATTTTAATTAATGTTTGTTAGAAATTTGATAAAGAAGTAACATCCGAAACGATCGTAATTTCATTTACAAATAAAATAAATATCACGTTAAAAAAAGGGAATAAACCGAAATTTTGTGTTTTATTATATAAAAATACTTACTTAGTTATCCAAGCATTGATCTCACATAAGGTTTTAAATTAATAAAAAGTAATAAATATAAATATATAATAAATAAGAACTCTAATAAAGTGATTTAGATTATAAAATGCCATCCAAAACAAAAATATATTCATGTATTGTACCATGTTGCGAACAGAAAGGTACTGTTATAGATATGAAATACATACTATAATTTATCAAGCGATCCTACAAGAAGATCTCTGTGGCTAAATTCAATATGTTTATCAAAACAAAATTTAAAAAACAAAGATAATTTTGTTTGTCAAAGACACTTCTTAAAAGAACACGTCGGTGTACATAAATTAACAAGAAACGCAGTACCTGTTTTAAATCTAACTAAAAGTTGTGAAATTAGTGAAGAGGAATGTAACGTGCAAATATCCAAATTTGGTGAACAAATGGATGATACTTCCATATGTACAACGAAAAATCAGGTATCGATTGACCAGGACCTTAACTTACAAAATTCTGAAGCTGCTGAGAAAATGGATATACATTCTTTAGCCGACGCTTCCATAATTTCAACCGATTGTACATCAAAACATGTTCAAACTGATCCAGCGGACGAAGAAGTGGAATTTTTAAATCTTATAAATACTGTAAACTGTTTTCATTGTGAAGTGGCGAATGAGGAAAAACAATTCTGCAATAAGTGTAAAAACATCGGAAAGACACTTTTTTGTATAAAAAAAAATATGAAGAAGCAAAAAAGAAAATCAATAAATTGACGTCAACATACCGTAAGTTGAAAAGGAATTTTAGTAATTTAAAATCAAAATGTGATAAAATTAAAAATATTACTATTGATGAAACAATCGACCAACTAATTTCTGTAAATGTCGCAAGTAAAAATGTCTGCAAACTTCTGTTGAAAGAAGACTACTATTATACAGATAGTGACAAAACGTTTGCACAATCATCAAAAAATCCATTTGAGAAGCCGATTAGTATAAATAACAGTACATATGTTTATTTAGAACACAGCTTGGTATTTTTAAAAAAATTGAAAATTTTATCAAAAAACAAAAATTATTTTAAGTTTATAAAAGGGCTTGAATTAACGATAAGTGCCCAATTAGCGCCGATAAATTATGTAAATTCTACCTTTAATGTAGAATTTATACTTACCGGAAAAACCAATCAGGACGCTCTGGAGAATTTTTTTTCGGCATTAAGAGGCAAAGGTGGCTTTAATTATATGCCGTCGAGCTACCAGATCGAGGTACATTTTGCCAACACACAGTTTTGCTTCATTCCATACATTCTAACTGTTTACCTGACGATGAATTTAATTTAAAGCTAAATTGGAAACAATTCAAGGATGAATATAAAAAAAGCATCAAACATCAGGATTCGCAAGAAATTGATTCATCAGAGGCGATTGTTCTACTGCCTAACACCACAACGGAATTCACCCAATTAACTTCCAATGCAATAGCGTATTTTGCTGGCTATTGTGTACGCGAAAAAATTGATTGCGACAAATGTATCGAAAAATTATTAAAACCTGACACAGTAATTAATGCGAATGATGTGTATATTCAAGAAAAAAATTTCAGGAAAGATAGCTCCAACTTCGGATCTCTAAAAGCGCCAACGGATGAGTGGTTTGAAATAGCTACATTTTTGGTACAAATATTTGAAAATTTTTTTAGTAAAAAAAGTCATGTGAATAATATATTGAAAGAAATGACAAAATTTAGTTTCGAAAAACTAAATTCAATATTTTTGTCATTTATGCCACATCAAAACAACCTTTGCTATGAGCATTTTCATAAATTAGTTTATTTTCTTTTATTGGTTTTGCTTCGCAAAAATTGCAAATGGCTAGTTGTTTCTAAAGGGATACGTAAAAATACAACAGCAGCTTCAAGAAAATTAAAAATTTTGAGTAATTAAATATTAATTTTGGATTAAATTTTTGTTTTATTATAATTATTTAAAATTAATTAAATTATAACATTAAAACTAAATAAATTAAATTATAAATTACATTACACTAACTTGTTTATGTAAAGCCCAGGCGATTCATTGTCATCAAACATTTATCTCGAATATCACGAATGAAGAACAAATATTTAGCGTATTTTGTTGAGAAATTTACAACAACAATTGCACTAGGCAGAGAAATTATTTAATTCAAATAATAATTCAAATTATTTAATTAAAGATTGAACGAATAAAATACTTAATTAAATATTTGATAGAGAAACAGGAGAATTAGCATCATAAAAGATACAAATTAAATCAAAAAAATAATTTTCGATTTATTTTCTTGAAAAAAAAAAATAATTCCTTTAAAAATGCCGAAATGCAACAGCGTAAGCGCGACCCGCGTGGAATGGGTATTCATCAACTAGCCGAAAGATGCGGCAAAGGACCATAGATAATACTAGTGAATATTTTGATTAATGCTAGGTCTCCATTTATACACCCAATATTATATTGATAGTTGGCATGGGTAATGCCATTACATCATGTAATGGCTTTTCCTACTTTTTTATTACTCGTAGTCGCAATCGAGAGGGAAAAATAAATCCTTATAAAAAGATTATCCCAAAGAAGAGTGAGAAATAATAGCAAACGGTAATTTAGAACTCTCAAATATTCACAATTTTTACAGGAAATTTATTTTTCGAAAAGTCATTTTTACTTAAGTTGTCTCTATAGCAGGGTCGAAAACGTCCTTCTCCAATTTTCTCAACTTGGCATTCAGAGAGAAACTACTGAGACACCTTGCCACCTAAACTTTCTCTAGGCCAACCCAGATGGCGCTAAGAGTCCCATGTGCCCGCGAAATTACAAAAAGTAATTTTGGCCAGGACGAAAACGACCCTGGTTCATGGATTGAGGGTTAATAGACTCAAGATTAAGAACACAACGATCTTATATAAAAAAAAAAACATCCACTTGAGTCCTCGTAATAACGACGCATGCTTTAGTACTTATCTTTCCAACAATTGTATTTAATAAACTCGTACAAGTTTGCAAATTTAACTTTCAACATTAATTGACCGGTAAACAAACCTATGAGTTTTTAGTTTTAACAGCTAATTTATATTATATGCAAAAAACGTTGTTAGACATTTGGAGGTTAATAGTATTTCATGGCTAAAAAAAAAAAATTCTATCTAAATCAAAATCTCAATTATAAACATTCATTTTATCATGGCGTAATTTTGGTGTTTGGGAAATTTTACTATTACTATCTATTATTAGATCAACCGCCTTTTTTTTTATTGATCAATCATCCAAATAACTGTTACAACCTTGACACAACTTTAAAATTTTAATGACAACCGTGTCACAAAATCATGAGGACGAATAAATTTATATTGCGGTTTGTTCCTCAGCTGTTTTCTGTACAAATTATTTGTAAAAGTTGTTATGCTCTTCCATATTTATATTATATTAATAGTTCGATTAAAATTTTATAAAAAAAAAAAAAAACATCAGCTATTTTTTGTATAAACAACATATTATTAGGTCACAATTAATATTTGTATTTGAGGGTCAACCGTATGTGCCACTACATATGTATGTATAGGAGGTATACATATCTACAAATATAACGATAACATTTGTATTGTATAATCATAATGTAAAAAACGGCGTAAAACCAGACAAGTGATGAAGTTGCTTTTTCTCTTAAAATATAGATTCATATACATATGTACGTACGTATGTACATAAATGAATAACTTTCAAGTCAAGTGTGTCTGGTTTTTATCTTAAGGCGATGATTAATAATAGTAATATTTACAGTATTGTTTGTATAAATGTGTAAGGGTGGAATTCAATCAAACTGGGTCATCTTGAGCTTAGAATAAGATCCACTTTCGCTGTTATGTTAATAAAAAATACATTTACTGTTTTTTTTTTAGACTCAGACGTCGTTTGTCACGCCTTTTCGAAACGCCTAATCCATTACTAATAGATTATGTGATCATATTATTCTGATCGTAGTTTTATGTGAAGTTATTTTGTTCATACTGATTATGTTTTGTCTTCTTCAAGCCTTGAATATTTTTATACTAAACTCATCCAACTCCATTATTGCCTACGTGATTTTGATAAACAATAATCATAATACAGACGAACTTGTTTGTTTGTATTTAGCGCCCTATAATAGGTCCAAATACTATTCGAACATTTATGTATTACTTATGGTAAGAATACGCAAATTAAATTAGTCCATGTATGTACGTAAACAAAAACAACAATACAATTATTTTAAAATGCGAAACCCCGACTTGGGGCTAATATAATTTAATACTAGTTATTGTTTTTTGTCATGTATATGACCTTAAACTATTTTTTCTAATTTAGATTAGATTTTAATTTGAGTAATAATTATTATTATTTTATTTTAGTTTTGCGTGATACATCGGAGACAAGTGACTTTGACATATATATTTTAAATTACAACTACACATAACCATATAGATACAATTCCAATTAAAAAAAATGAGACATTTTGCAATAAAGTACAATTTCTATTATTTTCATTTATTCAATTAAACATTACAGAAAGTTGTCTTTGGTTTTGAAACAAATGTATAAGCGTTAGCATGTTTCGCGCTTCTACGAATATTCTGTACTTCGGAGAAAGACAAAAATGAAAAAATTATAACACATTTTTCGTTCATTCCTAAATGTAAACTATGTGGTGGCTTTCCAATCAACCACTGCAAGTACTTATGGTTCATGCCTTTGCTAGATTTACTATAGATAATCTAGCAAAGACATGAACCATAAATGCTTATAAGTACTTGCGGTGGTCGATTGGAAAGCCACTAGTATCACAATCGAAAATTTGGGTGATATAGATGCGATGGTGCGTGGAAGTAGAAATAGAATGACGTTTTATGCGAACGAGCTGAGATCGTAATAGAAAAAGTGAATTCAAAAATCGAAATATTGTGCGATTTCATTCTTGAAAAAGAGACATGAAATCTATGAGATATCGAAAATAGTGATGCTAGAACATCCCACTATAGGAGTGCTATTCTGGAGCTATTACGAAAACATTCGTATTGCGAGTTAGTGTTAAAGTATTTTTACGTTTTCGCCTGATCAATCAAGGTTTATATCACTGAATTGTGAATAAAACAAAATCAATTCGATTTATCACCAACGAACCCGTGGCGTACTGCAGCTATCGGGGGGGTCACAGGTGGTGGATAGTGGACGACCTATCGATAGGTAGGTTAGCGGTGAATTAAATAAGCCGCCCCCAACCGCAGTCCAGCTGGGGGGAGAGTCTCAGGGAACTGGGGAGTGGTTAACCTGAGTTCATTAAATTCTGAGTGCCTATGATGCCCAGCATGGAAAGGCGAACAGATGGCGCCAGAAAACCATCGTCCAATAACCACGGCGGACTGGGAGTCACGTCCGCTCTGCACCTCCGGAGTCTCCGCGGGTGATGAGTGGGGGCCCCTATAAACGGGTGACCCGGTGAATGGAATGGATCCCATTGGATTGGGCTCTCCATGAGATTAGGTGAATGGGGGAGAGAATGGGCGGAGGGTAGGGGGTGCAGGGAGGCCGGGGTGCTAGCGAGCCGAATGGGCTGGATTAAGGCGTTAAGCGACCCGTGCTGATGGTCTACTAGGCTGGGGGCCCATTTAACAAAGCCCAGTCGCTAACGGAGCCCTCTGGATACCTGGCGACCTCCAGTTGTAATTAGCCTTACCTGCGTATACGGATCTCTGCGCAGGCGGACCTTTATTTCTCCGATACTCGTGGGAATCGAATGGATAGATCAAAAACCAAAACAAAGGGCACCGGCTCTCCTCAAAAGCCGGTATCAGCGGAGGGAGGTACCTCGAACCAGACGGGTGGGGCCTCTAAGGTTGCAAAGGTAGCTGACTCTAGGGCACAAGTCCCGGGAGTTAGCGGTACCAACGCAGCACAGGGGAGTGGGACGAGAGACATTCCTCCGGCGAAAAGGCGATACAGGAATCGCCGCTCGGCGCTCCGAATTCTCGAGAAGTGGGCTGCGACCCCCGAGGGGCAGCTTACGGAAGAGCAAAGAAGATCAGTAGCTTGGCCAAGGAGCACTGTGGGCTGCGGAAGCTCGGAAAGGGACCATATGTCGAAAAGACAGCGGTCCCAGGACGAGGTGGAAGTAGTCAACAGCAAGCGGGCCAAGTTGGTGACTGAAAAGAAGCCGAGCTCCAACTCAGGGACAAAGCTGTTCAGCGAGGTCCTGAGGGAGCATGTGTTGAGGCTAGCCGTCATTGACGAAAGTCAAGAAGATGGGAGCATCACGGCAGAAAAATGGAGGTTGGTGTATAATGCACTCAACCTCGTCTTTTTAAAGGTCCTGGGTGAAAATCCGGGACCACCCCCATCCTGCAGAGATGCGGGATGGTATCAAGGGCGTGTAAAGATGACTGCATGCTCGGACTCTAGATCTGTGGATCTGTACAAAAAGGCTATAGCCAAAGTAGGGGAGGTGTGGCCAGGCACAAAGCTTGCGGCAGTTAGCCGGGAGGAAATTCCCAGCAGGCCGCGGGCACGTGTATGGCTGCCATCCGAACCGGCTAGCCCGGACGGGGCTTTGAAAATCATTCAGGCCAGTAACCCGAATCTTCCGACAGGAAATTGGAAGATCGTCAAGCAGGAGGAGGCCAAGGGGGGCTCGAAATTATCAATCATGGTGATAAATAAGGAGTCCCTTGCCCTCCTTCACAAAACGAAGGGAGTAATTGACTTCGGTTTCGGGTCAATTACTCTCAACGTTTATAAGAAGGATGGGGCGGAAGCGCGTACGGGAGGCCAACCGGAGGACGGTGGCAACCCGCCCAGGCCTGAAGGGGGTACCAGCAGCATGGGGGAAGAAGCTGAGGGTAGGGGGGAGAGTGAATCCGATGACCTCGGTAGGGCAAGGACTCTCTCGAAGGATGAGGTGGTGCACATAAGCGAAGGAGCTGGTGTACCGATGGAGGAGGATGTCGACAGCCCGGCCAGACGGGGGGGCACTGACAAGTCCTCTATAGAGGGTACGAGGGGTGGCGAGACGGGCGTATCCGGCGCATCCCAAATTACCGGGAATTAATATTCCTGCGGTAGCAGGAATTTATCATAGAGGTAGGTAGAGGTGAAATGGTTATGATTAAGATAACTCAAATTAACCTTCACCATTCTAAGGCTGCTTCGGCAGCTCTACTCCTCAGGCTGACTAGTTCGGGTGAGGATGTGATACTAATCCAAGAACCTTGGATTAACAACAACAGGATCTGTGGCCTCAGAACCAAGGGGTATAAAATTATATCCTCTAGTAACTCTGGGAAGATCAGATCTTGTATTCTTGGGAAAAATAATATTAATCTTTTCCTTCTCTCTCAATACAGCAATGGTGACACTACTGCAGTTAGCCTGGAAGTAGGCACTTGTAGATTATGGCTAGTTTCAGCCTACATGGACCGGGAGAAGGAGGTTCCTCCGGATAACCTGGAGGAGCTGATCCGTAAAGCGGAACAATCAAAGGTAGGTGTGGTACTGGGAGTGGATGCTAATGCGCATCACACTATCTGGGGAAGCACAGACATTAATGAAAGAGGTGAGTCGCTTTTTGATTATTTGATGAGTACTAACCTTTCAGTGTGTAATATTGGGCAGGAACCCACATTTATTACTAGTAACAGGCAGGAGGTTCTAGACGTGACCCTTGCCTCAAATAATATTCTTCATATGGTTAAAAATTGGAGGGTGGATAAGGAACACTCCTTTTCTGATTATCGATATTTAACCTATAGCCTCGATATTCACCCTGCTATCCGGGAAGCCTTCAGGAACCCTAGAAGGACCAACTGGAGCAAATATGGGGAATTATTGGAGGAAATGTTACCGACGAGGGCTATGGAGCCCCCGACGACCGTTGGGGAGCTGGAGGACATGGTGGCTAGCGTTACTAGCGCATGCAACCGATCCTTTCGCGCTGCCTGCCCACTGGCTAAGCCTAGGGGTAGGCAAAAACCGGTATGGTGGTCCAGGGAACTGGGAACCTATCGTAAGGCTTGTAGGATAGCCTTTAATAGAGCCAAAAATACAAGGGAGGCTCAGGATTGGGACTCCTATAAGGAGAAACTCGGAACTTATAAGAAAGAATTAAGAAAGGCACAAAGGAGGTCTTGGAGAATCTTCTGTGATAATATGGAAGAGGTATCCGAAACCTCCCGCCTTAGGAAGATTCTTTCCAAAAGTACATCTAGTCCTAGTTTTTTGATAAAACCGGACGGATCTTGGATAGCTTCTAGTGGAGAATCTCTGGAGCTTCTCTTCGAGACACACTTCCCAGGGAGCTTTGAAGACCTGTTGGTGCGTAGTAATCATCAGGAATCACTGTCAGTAACCACAGAGGATATCGTAACCAGAAAACGGATCCTATGGGCACTGAGGGGTTTTAAACCATTTAAATCGGCTGGTCCGGATCAAATTATACCAGCGGAACTTCAAAACAACTCAGTAATTATTCTTCCTTACCTGGAAGCTATATTCAAAGGGTGTTTGAAGCTGGGCTATATTCCTAGGTACTGGACGGAGGTCAATGTGGTGTTCATACCGAAAGCGGGGAAAAGCTCACATGTCTATCCTAAGGACCTAAGACCAATAACTCTATCATCCTTTCTTTTGAAAACCTTGGAAAGGCTGCTGGATGTATACATCAGAGATAAAATAGGTGCCAGGAAGTGGGCATCGTCTCAGCATGCGTACACAAAGGGTAGATCTGTGGACACTGCTCTGCACGCCTTGGTGTCTACGATTGAGAAATCGATTAATTCGAAGGAATTCTGTTTGGTGGCCTTCCTGGATATAGAAGGCGCCTTTAATAATGTGAAAGCGGAGGCAATCAAGGAGGGATTGTCATTTTTGGAGGTGGACGTTCCTCTGATAGGGTTAATCAATTATATGCTGGGAAGCAGGATTGTTAGCTCGAAGTTGGGGGACTCCACCTTCAAGAGGCGAGTAACTAGGGGAACTCCGCAGGGGGGGGGGGGGGGGTTCTGTCCCCTCTTCTCTGGAACATAGTGGTAAACGGGTTACTACTTGAATTGGAGAGAGAGGGTATTGGAGTTATCGCGTACGCAGATGACGTAGCTTTAGCTGTTACCGGGAAATTCCTGGGCACGATTGTAGACGTAATGCAGAATGCGCATACCATCGTTACGAAATGGGCTGGCAAATGTGGACTTGGTATTAACCCGTCCAAGACAGAGCTGGTACTCTTTACTAAGAAATACAAAATCCCGGTAGTTGTCTCTCCTACCTTAAATGGCACGAGACTTGCTTTTACTGATAGAGCTAGATATCTGGGCATTATCTTGGACAGTAAGCTTAGTTGGAAGCCCAACATGTTGGAGAGAATAAACAAAGCTACTATTGCTTTGTACTCCTGTAGGAACGCCATTGGTCATAGATGGGGTCTGAAGCCGGAGCTGGTACACTGGCTCTACACCGCCGTAGTGAGACCTGTACTCATGTACGGGGTGGGTGTTTGGTGGCCAGCTCTGGATAAGGTAACTTACAAAAGTAAGATTGAGAGAGTGCAAAGAACGGCCTGTATGCTTGTTAGCGGGGCATTGAGGTCGACACCGACAAGTGCCTTAGAGGTTATGTTGCACCTTCTTCCGGTCGACATTTTTGGCAAACAGATGGCGGCAAATACGGCTGTACGACTTGCAGCCGTCTCTCAGTGGAGGTGTCTTAGTATAGGACACTCTACTATAGTCAGATCGTTGAAGGATGAGCTGGCGAATCTTGACTACATTAAACCTACTCTACGCTTCGAGAAGCGATTTCGGACCTCCTTCCCTTCAAGGGAATCCTGGAGGGATAGACCGTTATTGGAAACCGAAGCGTTGCAATTCTTCACAGATGGCTCCAAGCTAGGCGGCAAAGTAGGAGCTGGAGTATTCTGTGACAAATTAAATGTAAATATTTCCCTGATTACTGCAGCGTGTACCAAGCTGAAGTCGTAGCGATTGAGGAGGTCATGACGTGGTTGAAGCATAATGTGTTATCCTCAGACGATATCACAATCTATGTGGACAGTCAAGCGGCGATCCGGTCGTTAGAATCGGTGTCTTTGGCGTCACGGGTGGCGTTGAGTTGTCACTCATCTCTAAATGAGATGGGTGAGCATTTCAACATCCAGGTAGTCTGGGTCCCAGGTCACTCGGGCGTCATGGGGAACTGCAGGGCAGATGAACTTGCTAGGCATGGTACGACTCTCCAGCTGCAACCGGAAAGGGCAAGTCTGGGGAGGCCTATCACAGCGCTGAGACAAGCACTTGGGAAGCAGGCGCTATCCTCAGCGGGGGAAAGGTGGTCTAACGCCCTCACCTGTAGAGTTGCAAGACAAGTTTGGCCAAAGCTGGACTTGGGGCGCACTAGGGCATTAATATCCTTACGAAGACGTGAATTAAGAACGGTCGTAGGAATTCTCACGGGACACTGCCTTTTTGGAGAACATGCAAGAAGGCTGGGTCTGGAGGCTAATGACTTCTGCAAAAGCTGCTTGGACGAAGAGGAGGAAGAGACGTTGGTCCACTTCCTTTGCTCGTGTCCAGCATTGGCTCTCAGAAGGCACAAACATTTAGGTAAGTTCAGGATGGACTGCCTCTCGGATCTCGAAAACATTAAAGTGCGGGACGTCTTACGCTACATAAGTAGCTCGAAATGGTTCCAATAGGGGTAAAAGGGGATACATCCTGTGGTATCACAATGGACCGTCACCGGTCTAAGTGTGCGTAAGCAGCCACTCCAACCTAACCTAACCTAACCTAACCATCACCAACGAATTTATTTATTTCACACAATTTTGCTAAAACACTTTTTAAATCATTTTTTAATTCCTTTTTAATCTTCACACTATCGCTTACCAAACACTAATAATCCAATTCGACTTCGTTCGCCATACACAAACCAAACCTCTAGAAATTTCGTGACTTTTCCAGTAAGAACAGTCCAGGAACATTTAGAACAGTTCTATCATGGAAAACTTCATTTTAGTACAAAAAAACATTCAGCTATTAATTTAACTTATTCTACTACACCCCAGGTGCCACCGTAATACTACCCCTCACCTAAGCCTGTTCGTTGGTTATTTGCTCATATGTCAATGTCATATCGGGCTTTCATCCGGTCACTTGAAATTCGTATTTTCCTCCGTAGTCCTGTCCAGATAAAGCTGCTGATGGAACAGACCAAACTTCCTGGTAATCGTAAATTATCTCCAAATATGGTTTTAACTGGTGTCATTCCGGTTGTCTCATTCGATAGGCCATCAGAAACATCGGTATATGGAGATCCCAGTTGCGTTGGTTTTTCTCAACGACCTTTGCTAGATATTCCTCCAATGTTCCATTGAATCTTTCCAGTATACCATCAGACGGTGGATGAAAAGGCATTATTCTTGTTTTATTTATACCGAGCATCTGGCATATTTCTTTAAATACCACCGATTCAAAATTCCCCCTTTGATCGGTACCAAATCTACTAATCCAGTTATTGACCACGGCATACGCTATTGTTGTTGTTTCTTGATTGGGTATATGGTACACCTCCGGCCATTTGCTGAAATAATCCATTACCACTAGCACATTTATTGCCGCTCTCGGTGGTGGGAAATGGTCCCGCTACATCCATTACAATTCTTTCGAATGGTGCTCGGACGTTGTATTGTTTCATGGTTCCACGACTTTTATGTGCGGGTCCCTTTACCGCCGCACTTTGGTCACGTTTCTGGCACCACTCTATTATAGACTGTCTACATTCTGCCCCGTAGAATCGTTGACGTATCTTGGCCGGCACTTTGACATCACCAGCAACAATTGCTTCACTTTGCCATCCGTGCATTCCCACAATCGTTTTAAACACCCATTCTTAAGATGGAGGCTATACCATTGAGTCCAATAAGCCTTGACAACGGGAGTTTTGTCCGCGATCTCGCTCCAAGTCGGCCGGTATTCCTTTCCCTTCCATTTCATGATAACTGATAAATCCGTATCATCCAATTGCTCTTTCCTGATCATTTCGTCGGTAAGCCTAACGTCGATGATGCCTTCCTTTGCTCCAACGTGACCACAATGTTTACATTCTACTGGACATGTGTACATTCCGTGTGCACTTCCCTTCCTATGAAGGGAAGGATAGAGGAGCGAGGATAAACACCGAGCTGTCAGCACCAAGATACCGAGACGGAAGCGGCAAAATCAGATGTTAGGCATGTGATAAAATCGGTCACATCTCTTGGGACTGCTGGGAAATAAGAAGAAAACGGGGAAGATCACCATCTCCTATGCAGCGACGACCAACCGAGCACAGGCAGTAGCCAAACAAGAGGGCGAAATGATGACAGAGTCGTTAAACTTGAAAGAGTCAGCTTAAATGGACAGAAGCCCACTCCCACAACCGATTGCCCCATAATTACCATCCGCGTTTCGAAAGTAGCAAGAGGCGGTGGCAGCTTAACAATCAACGGCTACATTGATGGCATGGACTGCATCACCACCATGGATATGGGAGCAAATCGCACGTTTGTCCGTAAAGATCTAATCTATGGAGGTATTCAACCAGCTAATGGATTGAAATTACAAATGGCAACTGGAGATAGTTCAATAATAAAAGGCAAAATGATCGTGAAAATAATGATCGAAAGAACTCTTTTCCAACACGAAGTGCTAATTGCAGATATGGTGGATGAAGTCATTATGGGGATGGACTTCATGAGGGCAAATGGGTTCGTGGTGGACGTAGGACGAGTAGTTTTAACTTATGATAACATCGAGTTGCCACTTGATCATCGAGAGAAGCTACCACCGAACTCGGAAACGATCGCATGGGGAGGATTGGAAGGAGGTTCTGGGTCACCCAGGTTGTGGGTTGTGGAAGCTAACGAAGAGGATAACGACGCCTAGGAAATTATAATCGGACAGACAACGACCATAGAGTACCAATTAGGACTCTAAATCTCTCGGATAAGACGAAAATCATCAAGAAAGGAACAGTCATCGGCAAATGTAACGAGGTTTCGACTATAGTAAAGTGTGAACAGAAAACCCCGATTGGAAAAGCCGACATGCAAGGGCAGAAAGAAATGGTAGAACAACTTATGCAGAAATGGACTGAAGATCTTACAGTGACACAGAAAAATTCTGCACATCAACTACTCAAACGGTACATCGGATAATAACGGAAAGACTTCAATGGTAAAGCACCGAATTGATACGGGAGCGGAGATGCCGATTCGTAACAGATATGCAGGCAGCAGCAGTAATCTAACCATCTAACAACCCATGGAGCTCACTGGTAGTATTGGTTGAGAAGAAGGACGGTAGCATGATATTCTGCGTTGATTACCGAAAACTCAATGCTGTTACGAAAAAAGATAGCTACCCACTTCGATGACCAAGGATCGATGACACGTTAGACACGTTATCGGGTGCTCGAATATTTTCGACATTAGATCTACAAAGCGGCTATTGGCAGGTGGAAGTCCATGAGGAAGATCGCGAGAAAACGGTGTTCAGTATGGGTAATGGGCTTTGGCAGTTTAACGTTATGCCGTTCGGATTATGTAATGCCCCTCCGACTTTTAAACGATTAATAGAGCGCGTGTTAAAGGGATAACATTAGAAGACGTGCCTAATATATCTGGACGACCTCATCGCCATGGGCAAGAATTTCGACGAGCATCTAAGTGTGGTGTTTTGGAACGCATACAGTTGTGGTGTTTTGGAACGCACACAGTGGTGGTGTTTTGTGAACGCACCCATAACTAAAAAGGGATTAATTGAGATAGACACAATGAGAGTACACGTGAAGTGAAATGGATTAAATTGCAAGTCATGCTGTATAATTTATAAATAAATAAATAAATATAATGATAAGTGTTTTATTGTAATGAAACATAACAAATTGGCGACGAGAATAAAATTAAAAAAAATAATAATAATAAAAATAAATAAAAAGTGTATTATAAAAAGACGCGGTAGCCATTTTCTACACGTGTAAAGTTTAATAAGAATAAAAAGTCTATAAAATATGGCAGTCAATATATGAGTGGGAAAATTTAACCCAAATAATAGCCAGTGGATAATTTTCCACGAAAAATTGGAATTTTATTTTGATGCCAGTGAAATCAGTGATAAAACAAAGAGGCGCGACATATTAGTAAATTTGATAGAGGACGACGTATTTTTATTACTTCGTGGTTTATGTGTCCCTAAAACGCCTAAAGCCAAAACGTATGAATTATGTGCTCTTTTAAAAAAACATTACACGCCAGCAATCAACGTATTCAAAGAACGCAAACAATTTTTTACGGCGGTACAAAAGTCCGAGGAAAGTGGGACAGATTTTTACGCAAGGTTGATTGGTTTGGCTGGAAATTGTATGTTTGAAAATCATTTAGAGCATAATTTGATAAATCAATTTGTAATGGGGGTAAATGAAGGTGTACAAGAAAAATTGTGGGACAAAGATGAGAAACTGCCTTTAGATAATGATAACATAATTTTAAAAACATATTCAGGAGACATACTTGAAGTACTCGGTCCTTTTAGACTAAATATGGAGTATAGGGGAATAGTTAAGGTTATGAAATTAATTGTTGTAGAAAATGGGGGACCACCAATAGTAGGGAGAGATTTTCTAAAAAAATTTAACATTGGGTTATCAAACATCAATCAACTTGATAATAAAGCTAATTTGTTGGAACTTTTAGAAAATTATAAGGATTTATTCACAAAGGAGTTAGGCAAGTTTACATTAAATAAAATACATCTCGAATTTGAAAATCCGAAACCAATATTTTTTCGACCGCGACCTATTACGTTTGCTCTAAGAGATAAATTAGAACGAGAATTAGATAAATTAGTCATGGAGGGAATATTAACGAAAATCGAAACCTCGGCTTATGGAACACCATAAGTTCCAATTTTAAAATCCGATGGTCATATTAGAATATGCGGTGACTATAAGGTAACGATTAATAAGTTCGTTAAGGATTTTAATCATCCATTACCACGAGTAGATGAGATTATGACTAAACTGCAAGGGGGAAAGAGGTTCACGAAGCTTGATCTGTCATGTGCGTACAATCAGCTTGAGTTAGACGAGGAAATCAAGAAGTTTGTAGCTTGGAGTACGCATAAAGGGGTGTTTCAAGTGAATCGGTTGCCATATGGCATAAAACCCGCAAGTGGAATCTTTCAATTTACTATTGAGAAGCTTTTGCAGGGTATACCTGGGGTAGTAGCGTTTGTCGATGATATCGTTGTCACGGGGTCGGATGAGGTCAGTCACCTATCAAACCTAAGACAAGTTTTTCAACGTCTTCAAAAGGCAGGATTAAAGTTGAATAGGGACAAATGCCAATTCTTTAAACAAAGCATTAGTTATCTCTGATATGTAGTTAACGAACAAGGCTTATGTAAGACACGGGAAAAAATTGATGCGATTTTACAAGCCGAAAAGCCAACAAGTAGAACAGAGGCAAGATCTTTTTGTGGTCTTGTAAACTACTATGGTAAATTTGTAAAGAATTTAGCTGAAGTGTTGTACCCACTGTATAATTTAACAAAAGAGTCGGAAAATTTTATTGGAACAAAAGACTGTGGGGATGCTTTTCAGAGAATTAAAAATGAGATAGTATCAGATACCGTTTTGGTGCATTTTGACCAAAAATTACCAATAATCCTGACGTGCGATGCGTCCCAGAAAGGCATTGGTGCAGTTCTATCGCACAAGTTCAAGAATGGTGATGAAAGGCCAGTAGCGTATATATCACGTACCTTGAGCAATGCGGAGAAAAATTATAGCATGCCAGACAAAGAAGCCCTACAAATATTTTTTGCAATAAAAAAACTATACCAATATTTGATAGGGAATAAATTTATTTTAAGAACCGATCATAAACCAATTCTTACAATATTCGGGGAAAAGAAAGGACTGCCTCAAATAGCAGCAAGCCGCTTACAGAGGTGGGCGCATTATCTATCGGGTTCTAACTATCAGATCGAATAAGTAAGAAGTGGCGAAAATTGTGCAGATATGTTATCTAGGCTGCCAATGTCTGCAAAAGTAGAAGACAAAGAAGACGAGGATGTTGGAAAAGCCAGTTTTCTAAATTTTGTGGATAAGGGTCAGGATATAAAATTCGATTACAAAGTGATAAAAATGGAAACGCAAAGAGATCCTATTTTGTCAAAGGTAGTAGAAAGAGTAAAATTAGGGACGTTAAGTAATTGCAAAAGTGCTGATATTCTACCATATGTAAAAATCAAAGACGAATTGTCTGTTGAGCATGATACATTATTGCGTGGGTGTAGAATTGTTATTCCCAACAAACTAAGAAAAAGTATTTTGGAGGAACTACATGTCTCACATTTTGGAATAGTGAAAACTAAATCCATGGCGCGATCCTACATTTGGTGGCCAGGGGGCCTATTCTCGAATTCCACATCCATTTTCCACATGTGGACATCTGTCAAAGTTCACACAAAAACGTTCGAAAATTGTAATTCGTTTATAAAACACATGCGGCATGGACATTTTCCTATATGGGGAATTTTTTCCACATGCTTATACCCATTCGGAAATATTCCCTTAGTACCGAAAAAATTCAATTTTTATGAATTTTGACAGATGTCCACATGTGGAAAATGGATGTGGAATTCGAGAATAGGGCCCCAGGGATTGATTTGGAAATAGAAGCAACAGGAAAAAATTGCAGATCATGCATTAGTATGTTACCGAGTCCGCAAAAAGCACCATTAATTCCGGGGGAGACTACTGGAAGACCGTGGTCACGGATACATGCCGATTTTGCCGGTCCATTGTTCGATCACATGTTTCTAATAGTTGTAGACTCTTACACAAAATGGCCAGAAATTTTTAAAATCAAAAATCCGACAAGTGAGCAAGTCATAGTTATATTGAGGGAATTATTTACGAGATTTGGCTTACCAGACACTCTAGTTACCGATAATGGTAGCCAATTCTGTTCCCATGAAATGATCAAATTTTTAGAAAATAATCGAATTAGACTCAAATTAACACCTCCAGGACATCCAGCAACGAATGGGTTCGCTGAGAATATGATCAAGACAGTCAAACACACCCTAAAAGCAGTGTAAGATGAACATAGCAGGAAAAATAAAACTATGGACATTGACCTAGCGTTAGGTAGGTTTCTGTTTGATTATAGAACGACTAAACATTGCACTACTAACGAAACTCCAGCTAAATTAATGTTTAATCGGGAATTAAAACCCATATTTAATTTGTTAAAACCTCCAGATCAAAAGAATATTTGTGATAAGGCACATGAAAAACAAGTACAGAATTATAAGGGAAATAGAAAGGAACAATTTACATGTGGTGATAAAGTTGTGGTTAAAGATTATTCAGATCCTAACAAAACAAAATGGGTAGATGCCGTCATAAAAAAAGTAATTGGTCCGAGAACTTATATTTGTGAACTTTCTAATAAAAGAAAAATTAAACGTCATATAAATCAAATAAGGAAAGGGTGTGATGATATAAAGGTAGATGACAGTAACAAGGGGAGCAATGAAGTATCTAATAGACATGTGAAGAGAGTGAGTTTTGGAAATTGTCTTACACTACTAAAAATTCCCGAGAAAGAAAAATACCTAAATAATTCAAACTTAAATAATTGTGGTTCTGAACCAGGGTTACTGCAAGACAACATAAATGATGCTTCTAAGAATAATAACAATTATAACCGAGTTAACGTTGAACCGAGACCAAAAAGAACTTGTGGGATACCCTTACGGTATCAATGAAACATTGTAATTTCTTTATATAATTATATTTAAATTTTGTAAAATGTTAGTAACTAGATATTATTTTATATGGATCCTTTATTATGTGGATCTCCTTTGTATGTATCTAAAATAAAGTAAAGATAAAAGAAATTAAGTAGGGGGATATTGTGGTGTTTTGGAACACACACAGTTGTGGTGTTTTTGAACGCACACGGTGGTGGTGTTTTGTGAACGCACCCATAACTATAAAGGGATTAATTGAGATAGACACAATGAGAATGCACGTGAAGTGAAATGGATTAAATTGCAAGTCATGCTGTATAATTTATAAATAAATGATAAGTGTTTTATTGTAATGAAACATAACACTAAGGAACTTGGCAGAAGTTTTGGATCGAATACAGGCCGCCGGATTAAAATTAAGTCTAAAGAAGTGTAAGCTATTCAGAACTGAAGACAAATATTTGGGTCATCTGGTAACGACTAATGGAATTCACATCGACGAAGAAAAGATCGCAGTGAATTACGAAGCTTTCTGGGATTGTACACCTATAATATAGACGCTTCGTGCCAGGATTCGCCAATATCGCCAAGAGTTTACACGAGTTAGCCAGGAAGAACAAGGCATTCGAATGGAAGGATGACCATAAATTGAATTGATTTTGTTTTATTCACAATCCAGTGATAAGAACCTTGATTCACAAGGCAAAAACGTAACAATATATTTAGTTGTATGAGGTGGCATTACAATTTTCAATTTTTCGATAAATCAGAATTTTAAATTTTATTAATTTATCATTTGAAATTATTATACTTTATTCAATAATTTGTTATCACTATTTTATATTTGTTAAAATTATGAGTGTGAAGTTTATAACAAAAAAAAAAAATAATACAAAATAGGATTTAGAATTTTTCCGCCAGAATAATATATTTTCGAGAACGATTGGAAGTAAAAGTTTCAATAAAATGACGTAAATCAAATGGTGTATGCCAGTTCTCAACGGGGTGGGGAGGGGGCAAGGGGTCCTAGATTAATTTTTTTTTGTTACGTCGTATTGATCCTGCTCGTTTGAGTAATTTATTGTTCAAACCAATAATATGAATATCACAAGGATTGTCGAAAGATGCCGTTAGTGGGGACTAATTGGCATTAGGTGTCCTGAATCAAATGGTGTATACCACATTTCTCAACGGTGGAGAGGAATACCAAATTTTAATTTTTTTTGGTTGCGTATAAGTAATATAAGTATTCACGAAGAAACCTGGAGTAAAAAAAACTTTCAATATAGGTCCCCAAAACACATCGGTCGTTGAGTATTAAAGAGATACTTAAAAAAAGACTTGTTCGCAAAAAAGTTCAATAAACTTACATCGATCAAAGTAAAAAAAATAAAGTGTGAAAGTTGAAATCCCCAAAAAGTTCTAGATGGTTATCTGTCAAAACTCTTTAAGAATAAGCCTTTACATATATTATCGAATGGGTTTGTACATGATAGTATTGATATGAAACGAATCAGTGTATCTGAAACGTGCGGCTTTGATTCTCTGACGCAAATTTTTTATTCAGCTGGCGTAGATTTTGAATTTTACAAAAATGTATTTGACGTAAGTCAAAATGCATATTTTAATTTCATTGGAAAATTGATTAGTAATGGAATTAAAAGAGATACTTACATTGCGCGATCTTCTAATGACTAGTTTTTCAACATTAGTATTAGAAAATAGAACAAACACCGGATCTTCTCTTTCGATGATGTCAAACATTCTCAAAATAGTTAGACTACTGGTTTGGTCGAATACGCATGCTCCGAGTCATGTGGTTTGGTTTCCAAAGAAATTTACTATTTATTAATAGATCACTACGATTTTTCTGTTGATGACTTTAAAAAAATTGAAAGAAGAATACAATTGCCACATGCGTCTTGCAAAACCTGCAAAAAACGCATTCTAAATAAAAACATCAAAACACAAAATGGTATATTAATAGTCGATGTGGAACCACAAAATAATTTAACCAAATATGCGGTAAAACTCGAAAATTTTCAGTCTCAAATACACATTTTAGAAGAAACTGTTTATTTAAAAGGAATTGTAAACTATATGCATCCTTCTTTATCTGGTGGAATGGGACACTATACGGCCTATATCAAAAGGCCAAATGGTACATGGGAATGTAGATTTTTGTGTTAATCCTTCGATTTTAATTTACATGAAAAATTAAAGGCTACTACCAAATATAATTAAATCATCAAAGTAATTTCGCATGGAACAAGGACATAGTTCTCTATTATACCAAATAGCATGAATCTCAGGGATTAGATTATTAATTATTAATTACTAAATATTAATTATTATGTTAATTAGTAATTTTAATCATTAATTATTAATTATTAGTTATTAATTATTAATTATAATTATACCAGCCGAAGTGGCAACAAAACCGTTAATCAACTGACTAATGGCAAACCAGACGTTTCGGTTCCGGTTCTCTTGGAAATGAAAAAGGATCCCTATAAACGGGCTCTCCGTCGTGAGTGAAATGAATCCCATTGGCTTGGGAGCTCCATATCATTGGTTGTATGAACAAGGATCCCTATTAACGGGCCCTCCTGTATGAATGAAAACGTTTCAGAGCGTAGATAGAAAGGTGTGGTATTCGTGCTATATATGTAAGTATAAAATAGAACAATATTCTTGTTCCATTAGAAATTCGTAGATTTCTTAATTTTCAAAATTTTCCACCCACCGTTGTGAAATGTGGTATATACAATTTGATTCAGGACACCTAAGGCTATTATTCCCCACCAATGGCATCTTGAAACAATCCATGTGATATTCATGTTATTGGTTTGAACAATAAATTACTTAAACGAGCAGAAGCGATGTGACGTAACAAAACATTTAAAATTTGGCATTCCTCCCCACCATTAAGAAATATGTCATACACCATTCGATTCACAACACTTAAGGCTATTATTCTCCACTAGTGGCATCGTGCGACAATCCCTACTCCTTACACTCCACACCTAAAGCTTGTAATTATCATTAATCTAATCTTGCGGTAGTTGCTGCGTTGTTTATTTGTTAAAACAATACCCATTCCTTACAATAAAATTTGGCCTTATATTAGAAGAATGTACAAAATAAATCCTCCTTTTCTCTCGTGTTGTAGTAGGAGCTGTCCTATTTAATGTAAAATATTTCATTTTTAGAATTTAAAATAACATGTATTTAACTCAATGTAATTTTTCACTCATATGCTTTTTTTAAAAACATCACATATGACGTAATATTAGAAAGAAACACATCTCTTGCACTTGTGTAAATCATTCACACTCACGAAAAAAAAACTCCAATTGGAATTGTATACGTATACGTGTTATTTTTTGTTATAAACTTCACACCCATTTAAAATTCTAAATAAACCGAAGTGAAGTTCTTAGCAAATAACCGGACATTTAGTAGTGTGAGTTAACTAAATAGTACACATTTAGGGGTTTTTGTTTCGCCGAAGCAAAGATGTAAGTTTTCATTTCAACAGAAATCAAAAATCCCAAAGTCAAATGATTTTTCTCGAATGTTCGTATTATGCACTTAATATAAAAATTATCAAATGGCCGTTCTCTGGGGTCGGCCACATAAATAACAAACAATATTTTCAAAATTTTGCATCAAGTGCATTCTACGGACATTCGAAAAAAATCATTTGACTTTGGGACTTGATTTTGGTTGAATAAATTTCGAGGTCGGAAATTGTACAACATTTGATAAAAATATTGCTTCTGAAACTGTGAAAAAAAAAACAAAACAAACTGATATGGAATTTGCCCAAAAACATCTATAATTCCAAGCCAAACTATTATTCTTTATTGGCTGGTAATTGCTACTGAAGGTAGTATTGGTGACTAAATGATGACGGCAACGTCGCATATTACTTTACATTTATTTTCATACAAACACATATTTACTTTTTATTTGTACACTCTTGACAAAAATATTGTACCTTTTTGAATTCATTTTTGAATTTAATAAAAAAAATAATTAAGATAATTTAAATTTAAAAGGTGTCTTAATATTAAAAATCGAATTGTGTCTTAATATTTTAATATTTAACATGTAGTAAAGCATTAAAATATGTACGCTTATTCGTATTTTTTAACACAATGAAATGTGCCAATTTTTGGTCTAGAGTGTAATAAAAATAGGTTAGGTTAGGTTATACATCTTTTTCCTTATGTCAAAAAATATGTACGACAAACATATGACATCTTGTTTTTGTGGCCCTTGTTATATAAAAATATATTTTAATAGAGCGCTCAAGATTAAAGACGTTATTGTAATTGGTATTATTTTCCAACACAAAACATACACATAAATAGGATTTGTGTTTACACGATATTATTAAACGGCGTTGCCGTGATGTATATTGTTGTTGTTTCTTATGTATTTTTTGTTTTTTTTTCATATTTCATAGCACAAAACCAAAACAAATTAGATTAGTGTTGGTTAGTTTTTTTATTGAAGGCTTATATGTACACAACTAACACTATGGGCAGTCGTCACTTTGTACCTTTAAATTTCGTATAGTTCGTCTTGGAATTATAGATGTTTTTGAATTTGCCACACCAATACTTACAAGATCTAAGAGAAATGAGAATAATAACATAACAACGGATTCAACTGCTAAATCGTTAGGCTATAATATGGACTCGCCTAAAAAAATTTTTATTGGTAGTGGTGATTTGAACTCTACTTTGCGTACCGTTGAGCCGCTACGGGGGATTTTTATTACACGATTATGTAAGGACGTTACTGATGATGATCTCATGATGTATATCAAAAACAAATTTGTAGTCGAGAAACCTGTATTATATTGCTTATTTGCTTTCGACGTAATGATGATGGCGATTATGTATCATTTAAAATCGGTATTCCTGTAAGCAAATTTGACCAAATGCTTGATCCATCGGCGTGGCCTTCTGGAGTCTTGATTAAAGCATTTTTAAATTCACGTCGGAAATCAATGAACAATAATTGTTTAGTCCCACGCTCGGCTCTAACAGAATGAATTTGGAATTTAAAGACGTTAGCACTATTTTTTATCAAAATGTTGGTGGTATGTGCTCTAAATTGGCATTTAATTCAATGCCTAATTCAATCTCAATCAATTATCAAAATGTTGGTGGTATGCGTACAAAATCAACGCAGTTTTTATTATTTCTATCGTCGTCATGTTATCCGATATATGTTTTATCTGAAACATGGATGAAACCTGCTGTTTTAAGTTCTGAATTTTTTGATGACAATTAAGTAACGTATAGATGTGACCGTTCCAGCCTAACAAGTGATAAATCTGATGGTGGTGGAGTTCTTGTAGCTGTGCATAATTCAATTATAAACTGTGATGTAGTATGTCCGAATATTACTGTGGAATATATTGCTGTGAAATTATCTTGGACAGTGAAATCATTATATTTATATGCTGCATATGTCCCACCTCTAAGCTCTGCTGAGTTTTATAGCTTACACTGTGCAAATATTTATTATTTTGTATCACAGTGTAACGCATATGACACCATTTGTATATTGGGTGACTTCAATCTTCCGGGTTTATGTTGGTGTACTGATGATGATGAAACTGCTTCTGTTTTTCCATCCAATGTTTCGAGTGATGTGGAACAGATTTTTATTGATGCCATGTTGTCTTTAAATCTACATCAAATTTGTAAAGTTGCTAACTTGAATGGTAGAATTCTGGATCTAGTTTTATTGAATGATCGTAATTGTGGATTGGTTACTAAGTCGTTGGAACCTTTTGTTCCGGATAGATTTCACCACAGTGGATTGGAAATTAACTTTGACTGCCAAGAGCTGTTTTGTAAATTTATCAACAATGCACAACCAAGGTTAAATTACAATTTTAATAAGGCTGATATTGCCGGTCTGCAGGAGTTTTTTGAATTGGTGGTTTCAATTCTAAATGGAGTGATGTTAATACTCTAGTCGACTCATTTTATTTGGTTTTATTTGATGCTTTCGACAAACATATACCGAAATGCTATGAACGTAAGAATAACCATCCTCCATGGTTTGACAACAATTTGGTCAATTTAAGAAACAAGAAAAATAAGGCACACACATTTGCCAAAGAATTTGGTGATAACTTGGATTGTCTAAATACTTTTCTACAACTACGCCGGGCATTTGATAAGGAACAACGCCGAGCCTATAGGAACTATATTTCACGGCTGGAAAATAATTTAATTTCAAACCCAAAACTATTTTGGAATTTTGTTGATGTCAAAAGAAAATGTTCTGGTTATCCACAAATGATGTCGTTAAATGATGTAACTGCCTGTAATGCTGAGGACATATGTGAATTATTTGCTGAATTTTTCGAACCAGTCTATCAAAAATACAATGATAATGCTATTGATATTTCATTAGGACCTCGTAGTTCGCGTCATCAAAATTTAATTGGAATACCTTATATTTCAGTAAAAGATGTCAGCCTTGGTATATCCAAGATGAAATCGGGATGTGGTTTTGATAACATACCTGCAAAAATACTTAAAGATCTTAACAGCTCGCTATCATTACCACTATCTCTGATATTTAATGCGTCTCTGAAGAGTGGTGTATTTCCGTTGGTATGGAAAAAGTCAATTATAATTCCCATTCCACATCGTGGCATATCTATATTATCATCAATTCCAAAATTATTTGAGCTTATTATTTCTGATTATTTGTATTTTAATGTCAGTTAAACCTTTATTATCACTTCAACAACATGGATTCGTCAGACATCATTCTACCACTACAAATCTTTTAAGTTTAACATCTAAAGTATTCAGTGCCTTTGACTCTAAATGTCAGCTTGATGTGGTTTTCACTGATTTTGCGAAAGCATTTGACTCACCTCAGTTTGAGTTACTTCTTGCCAAACTGGACAGATTTGGAGTGAGTAAATTGTTTTTGGATTGGATTGGATCGTATCTGCGTGATCGGAAGCAGGTAGTTCAAATTAACGGGTTTACATCTAAGATGATTGAAGTTCATTCTGGAGTGCCTCAGGGCTCCCACCTAGGACCTGTATTATTTAATGTCTTCATCAATGAAATTGCTTCTTTGTTTCAGTACTGCGACTGTGAATTATATGCAGATGACTTGAAAATATCAAGAAGTGTATGTAACCCGCAACAATGTAATGAAATGCAGAGTGATCTAGATTTGCTGTATATATGGTCAGTTATGAATAAATTGAACTTAAATTTGGATAAGTGCAAGATTATGAGCTTCTCCAGGAAAAAAACAGTTATTCTTCATCAATATCTTATTGGTAATCACCAGCTAGAACGAGTTATGACATTTAAAGATTTTGGTGTTGTCCTGGACCATCAATTGAATTTCCGAGACCATATTAATTTAATAGTAGCTAAGTCTAATTCTCTACTTGGCTTTATTCGTCGTATCAATTAAAACTTTGTATTGTTCCATTGTTCGGTCTAATTTGGAATACGCGTCGATTATTTGGGATCCTGCTTACAATATTTATATCGATAGAATTGGACGAATACAGAAGCAATTTATTATTTACTATCTTCATAAATTGAATTGGCCATTTGATCCGAACCTTCCAATGTGGCTGAATAAAAAGAATTTGACATCCTACGGTGACCGCTGTAGAATTGCTGATTTGGATTCATTGCTTGTAAGACGTAGATGTGCTGCTTCAACATTCATCGCTGATCTGCTTAACAGTTCGATTGACTTCCCTAAACTACTTGCAAAGATTGATATTCATGTGCCCTGTAGACCTACTCGGATTAGGAATTTAATATATTTGCCGACATTTAAATCTAATTACGCACATAATGCTCCGGTCCCGGCGATTTGTCGACAATTTAATTGTAATTTTGATGTGTTTCATTTTAATATTTCTAAATGTTCTTTTAAAAAATTAATAAAAACTAAATTGTAAAATTGAAAAATAAAATTCTAATCAAAATAGGATTTTTATCCCGTTGATGATGAATAAATAAATAAATAAGTATACGGACAGTCAGGCTACCATACCTACTCACGTTGAATGTAGCCCAGAACTGTCTCTCATCTCTAGTAGAGGGAATATAAAAGCCGATGAGCTGTAACAAACTACTGCTTCAGGAAGAAGCTAGCAAGTTGACGAACAACAGATGGTCGAATAGTACCGCATGTGAAATAACTCGGCAGGTCTGGCCAAGGTTAGATTTGGCTCACTTTAGCGGTGTGAGATCAGTATGGTTGTTGGAGTGATTACATGATACTGTCTCATAGGCAGGTATCCGAGCAGACTTGAATTCTTCTCACATAACTACTGTCGCGGTTGTGAAGACAAAGAGAGGAAAGGACAGTACTTCACCTTCTTTGCACCTGTAATCGTCTGGCCCGAAACAGACTAAAGTTTCTAGGGGCACCCCTTTTAAACGACCTGATGGACGTCAGGAATAGAAAGGAATAGGAAAATAGTTTCAATGAGTAGGTGGATTAATAAGAAATTGTAGTGCGACTACGAACCAGCTTGTGTCTACGCCGGTCTTCCTGGACCACCACCTTAAGCAAACCTAACCCAATACTAGTTACGGCATCTCTAGAAAGTCTCTTAAAATTAATGCACACTCCCAATAGTTCGCACAAAAAGTATATCGCTCTGAAGTTAAAAAAAATTCATTACGAAAGTGATAGTTTTTTAAAGAACGTCACAGAAACTAGCATTCAAAATTTCAGTAGTTTTAGGATAGTTGTAAGTGGAGCGAGGATTTAAAAGTGTCAATTGGACAACTATCATTTTATCTAAGGTTCAGTTTGTTCGGGATTCACGAAAATAACAGAAAATAGCAGTATAACACGCCTTGGTTGCTTTTCATTTTCTATAAAGGGTAAAACCAACTTTAATTTATTTATTTCAGAGCCATATTTCCTACCATCAAGTTGTTAAATGCGCATTAATTAAGAAGAGGATTTTTCTCTCTATTTAGGATTATAATGAAAAGCGTGTCACTGATAGTGCTGCCGTTCTGAAAACTTTAAGCAGAGCACGTTTCAAATTTTATATTAAAATAAATCGCGACCCAGCAAATTACATTAAAATTATTTTTTAGTTTTTTTAGTTTTTAAGCCGAACTTAAATATTAAGAGACAACTCTTTTATTTATTGGCTTGGGGCTCTATTTTACTATTAAAGCGTTAAGTTCTGTATGCTGTTCGAATTAAATAGTATTTTAACGCGGCTCCACAACTCTTCTCGAAATCACAGATTTTTTTTAAATTATTGGTTTGAAGAGTACCGATTAGCAAAATGGTAAGTGAAATTTTCAGCAGTTTCTACCTAACGATACAAAAGGAAAATTTATCTGAGAAATTAAGGTAAACTCTTATAGTCTGGGACAGATTTTTTTAAAATTATTGTTTGAAGAGTTCCGATTAGCAAAATGGTAAGTGAAATTTTCAGAAGTTTCTACCTAACGATACAAAAGGAAAATTTATCTGAGAGCAATTTCACACTCCTTTTCATTTTCAAAAGCGTAACTAAGGGTTCCCAAGCTAAAGCTTTAATATTAAATTAGTAAAATAGAGAGCTCTAAACTAAAAACAAAGTGGTTTTTATAACATAAATTAAGGTAAACTTTTATAGTCTGGGAGACAGCTGGCTTTTTGCTTCCATCATTTTCTCGATTCTCGTTTGTTGGCAATCATCTTGGCAGATAAATCAATTCAGACATGTTAAATATGCAAACATTCGTCTTTTCACAAAGATAATTTTTGATAATTGGAATATATTTTAGTGCAATTTAAAGAAATGTCAATGCCAGACAAATCCACTGTATGTTCCTACCTAAATCCTACCCAGGCTCCAGAAACACTAGAAAATGTCACAAATTGCACCTAAAGCTTAGGTCATTCTTATTTTACTTTCAGATCTCATGGATTTTATTCAAATGTAGTGCGATATGGTTAAGCCAAATTTCTGTAGTGTAATACCAAAGCAACCTTGATTTTACAAAGCCATAGTATAAAAAACACAGCTTTCATAAAGGAATTAGAAACGAGGAAAAAACCAAACTTTTCATAGTAAAATACACAAAACATATGGGAAATCACTGTTTTTACTAAGACAAATTTCTAAATGAAAACGTTACAAATTCTTAATTATGATTTCTGAAATAATTTCATAAATATTTGAATTTCAACATATATGAATGTCGTTTAAGTAAATCGTTTTCATTTTCTTGTAATAATTGAATTATTTAAACCAAAATATAAAAAAATTTCATAACAACAGCATTCTGGTCATATTAAAATAAAAGCTTACTACAATTCATTTGATCATTAAGTCAATATACATTAAATAGATGGCAGTGATGGCCGTAAAAATTTGGTAAAATCATACCAAAAATTACCACCTGAGGAAATTTCAAGTAAAAAAATTGTAGCAAAAGCAAAACAAATTCACAAAATATTAAGTAAGATTGATAATTTTGTGATTAAATAATTTTTTTTCGTATTTTCCTGTAAATATTTCAGACATCTTACGTACACTAGTAGAACTAAAGATAAATTTAGCAAGTATTATTTTAATTCATCAGAGCCAACTTTGATTTATTTTTCAAAATGGAAATTCGAAAAATATATTTTAGGCATAGTTTAATTTTAATATTTCTGCAATTAATATTTATTCAATAACAATATAGTCTTCTTGAATGTTGTTGTTCAAGGTATGTAGAAAACATTTATATAAACGTTTTATAATATATTTACTTTTTTCATTGAAAATCTTGAAGGTAGAAAACGCCATTTTTACTATGGATTCCTATGGAAATCAATGAAAAGTTATACCACTCAAAAAGCTTCTAAAAAATACGTCATTATGATTATGGCTCTATACTCTAGAAGGCTCTGGTAATACGCCTATTGAATTCAATATTCTCAAATTATTTCTTTGGCTGTCATATACAGCAACATTTTTATACCCTCGAGGTTTTAACCTAAACTTTTAGCCAAACAAACGATTTGAGAATTTTGATTTTAAGGCGTTTTGCATGACTATAATCAAAGCTTTCTAGAGTATAGAGCCATAATCTTAATGACGTATTTTTTAGAAGCTTTTTTAGTAGTATAACTTTTCACTGATTTCCATAGGAATCCATAGTGAAAATGGTGTTTTTTAGCTTCAAGTTTTTCAATGAAAAAAGCAAAAATGTTATAAAATGTTTATATAAAAGTTTTCTACATATCTTTAAGAACAATATACAAAAAGGCCATATTGGTATTAAGTAAATATTAATTGCAGAAATATTAAAATTAAATTATTTCTAAAATATATTTTTACGAACTTTAATTTTGAAAAATACATCAAAGTTGGCTCTGCCAAATTAAAATAATACTTGCTAAATTTATCTGTAGTTCTACTAGTGTACGTAAGATGTCTAGAATGGTCACAGAAAAATACGAAAAAAAATTATTTAATCGCAAAATTATCACACGTTTCTATATTTTGTGAATTTGTTTTGCTTTTTCTACAATTTTTGAACTTGAAATTTCCCCAGGTGGTAATTTTTGGTACGATTTTTCCAAATTTTTACAGCCATCACTGCCATCTATGTAATGTATATTGACTTGATGACCAAACGAATCGTAGTAAGCTTTTATTTTAATTTGACCAGAATGCTGTTGTTATGAATTTTTTTTATATTTTGGTTTAAATAATTCAATTATTACAAGAAAATGAAAACGATTTACTTAAACGACATTCGTATATGTTGAAATTCAAATATTTATGAAAGTATTTCAGAAATCATAATTAAGAATTTGTAACGTTTTCATTTAAAAATTGGTCTTTGGAAAAAAAAGTGATTTCCCATATGTTTTGTGTATTTTGCTATGAAAAGTTTGGTTTTTTCCTCGTTTCTAAAGGGGTAACCAGCGAATCAGTAAGAATCATTACAGAATTTGACGAAAGTATTTCCTTACAGAATATTTGACATACCAGCCACCGAATCCGTAATAACTGACAAATACAGTATTAAAATTGTAATGTAAATAGCAAAATTATTATTTTTAAGAAGAGTGTGCCATGCAAATTTTGGTGTATTCTGACATTTCCTTCAGTTTGCGCGTTAATTTTCGCTCTCTTAAGTGACAGCCGAACTAAACGAACAGTTCTTAAAGATTCGCTGGTCAGTAACATGCACTTTCTGTATATCGCATTCTTACTTAAAGTTGTTACTGACTCGCTGGTTCACCCATTATTTCTTTATAAAAGCTGTGTTTTTTAGACTATGGCTTTGTATAATCAAGGTTGCTTTGCTTTAATTCGCCATATTACACTGCACAAATCCAGACTTCCATACAATTTTCTAATTTGGAAAGGTTAAGTAACGGCAGAAATTTTCTTAAAGAAATATTTTTATATTCAAGAAGTCCTAATCTACTAAGGAAGGATTTGAGAATATTGTAAATACAGACTTCCATGCATCGTTTTTGTCCGGCTAGGCTAAGTGATTGCATAATTTGTCTTGTAGCGTAATTTTATGTTGAGGAGGTTCTAATCTAAATATTTAGCCAAACCAGATAAACGGTTTTAGCTAAAATCACGACTTTTCTGCCATATTTCAGTTTATTTGGTGCCTCCTGCAGAGTTCCCTGATGTTTTTATAATGTTGATGTACCTAAGATATAAGTTTTACCAACAAATCTCCCGATTCTAAAAAAAAAAAAACTTTGTGTTTGAATTGACATTATCTGTTAAAATGACTGACACATTACTACAAGAAATCCATTTTAGGGTTTTTCGCCGAAAAATGACATAAACCATTATATTAGCTTTGAGAAAAAGACAGCTATTATAATTATTGCAAGTAATATTGTGTAGAAGTATTATTAGTATGGGGTCCCATTTGAAATTCGATGTTTTAAAACACGATTTGACAAAACGCGATATTTCAAAACGCAATATTTGAAAACGCGATACGGTACAAAATGAATGCGATATTTCAAAACGCGATACGGTACAAAACGCGATATGGTACAAAACGCGATAATTCAAAAGGTGATATTTCAAAACGCATATCGTCGACAAGAAAGAAACGCAGAATGTGTTAGTCCATTTTTTCCAAGTTTCCGTTTTTCATATTAAACGAAAGAGGAAGAAATTGCGAATCGATTGCGTTTTCTAAACTACCAAAAGAAATGTAATGTGTTAATTTAAAAAACTTTAAAGTAAATAAGGTTTTCCATATAGACCGTAAGGAGAACGAGATAGTTTTCATTATCCTGATAAAAATTGTTTTTGGACTTACACATTCTGTGTTTCTCGCCGAAGATATCCTAGTTCCATCGTACATGTTCAATTTCATCATAAAGGTGAAGGAAAATTTTATATGTGAAATGAACGAAGATTAATAATTTTAAAATATCGCGTTTTGTACCATATCGCGTTTCGAACGGATCCCTATTAATATAGCAGTAATTAGAATAGGGGTGTACAAAATGAAATAGCGGAGTACGGGAGTACGGATTAGGCGAAAGTAGTATAAATACTCCGACCGTACTCTCTTCGGCAGCACTGGTCACTGAACCATCTTCTTGCTTGAGATTGAGAAAAAATTAGAAGCTCGCAACAAGTGCTGGAAAGAAAGTTGGTGAACCATGCATTCTGATCAAATCCGAACTAATAGATATCCATCTCAATTTGATAGCTTTTAGGAAATAACATCTCAAATGGTGATTTGTCCCGTCATATTGACCGAAAACTATTTAGAATGACCTATGAACTAATAAAAGAAACTTTGAAGTCCGTGTTACAATTTCATTTCGCTTTTATCTGTTAAACCTATTTATTAAAAAATGCTGTCAATCGACAGATAACAGTATACCTATTTATATTGCTCGTTATCGACGGCCAATAATTTCGACAATTCAAATGCTTATCACTAAAAAGTGTACACCATTCAATTATATAATCCACTTATCTCACGACCGATTTACATATAACAACTAAGACTCCAATTCATTATCATCGTCTGCGTAACGTACACCAAGTTGCCTACGTATTTCATCCTCGATTCGATGGAATTCTAATGTTTTCTCATGCGAAACCGTCTCACATTCGAGTAGCCCAGCCCGAATACATTTTTTAACTTCCGGCTGTTGAAATCTTAATCCACAGCTATTTGGGTAGATAAACTCGTGCTTTGCGTTTGGAAATGGCCATGCTTTTATTTTGCCATCAACATCGGTTAAATGAGTGGGTGCCCAAATTGGTTGATGAATTTTTAATTTACCTTTTGTACCAACTACCAAACATTCATTGACACCTTTTTCGTAAAAGCTGGTTTCAATGTGTGCCTTACGATTGCCGCTGAATATAAGATCCGCTTGGAATGCCGTATCAACACCATCTTCATTAACATCGCCGGTTGCTTTAATATCGACTGGATATTCACCGAAAGCCAAGAGCGATGCTTGAATTATATAAATTCCAAAGTCTAGAACTGTCCCACCTCCAAGCTTATTGACACTGAAATATGGTATGATATCGGTTTATAACTTTTTCGCCTATACATTACTACTTTCTACGCAAACAACTTACAGCAATCTGGTATTTGTGAAAAGTGGAATTTTCATTTGGGCAAACACTTCTTTCACTTCACCAATGGCTCCCGACTCAATTTGTTTCTTAAAATATAAATAGGTCGGATTGAATCGTGACCATAGCGCCTCCATGAGGAACAAATTTTTCGATCGGGCAAAATCAATTAAACTTTTTGCCTGCCTCTCATTCATGCACATCGGTTTCTCGCACAGGACATGTTTCCCATGCTCCAGCATAAGTTTACTGACTTCATAGTGTTGTGGATTTAATGCAGCAACATATGCAATTTCTGCAACAATTATCGAACATTTTTATTAATTAAATTGAACTCATCTGCAACCAATAAATATACGTACCAACATTTGGATCCTCGGCTAGCTTTTGATATCCCTCATAATAATTGGGGATATCATGAAGATTGGCGAATTTTTTTGCACTCTCTAAATTTCGTGCGGCAACTGCTACCACAATATGTTCACCGATGGGCCAAGTAGTTAATGCATTGACAAAATCATGCGCAATATTTCCCGTTGAAATGATACCCCAACGAAGGGCCATTTTATTTTCAATCCTTTCGTTGTAATTCGATTGATCACTGATTCGAAACTAATGCGATTTCAATTTTAGGTATTATTACGTTTCGTCTTATCAATTCTGTCACTCAATGTGTAAACCAACACTTTTTTTTCAGTTAGTCGTTATCATAATTGAAATAATTACATCACTATGCAATTGAATCTGATAACGGGTATAGGTACGTAAAAATTCCAAACACAAAAATGCGAATGATAAGAGCATAGAAGTGTAATTGGTCGAATAATAAAATAATTGATTTGTCATACCTTAACATAACAACAACGATAAATTATTGTATTTTGTCCTAAATTTTATGTTTTATAGGATTATTTGTCTTCCTTCACCGCAACCCAGTCTAGTCAACTTTAGCATAAAATCACATTTGCATACAAAATAATACATAATCATGTACAGTGTCCTTCGTATTTGTAATATGCTTTTGTGTCTGTAATATGATACCTGCCGGTTGATTTAAAATGGTTTCAGCGGATTATTAGTCTTAAAATTAAAATTTTACTTTTCTCTTACGCAAAACGACATACAATTTAATGTATATGATGTATCGTACGAGTACATAACCGCCCAGTTGGAATTTTCAGTTCAATGATATAATTAAGCAGTACACACTCATTCCACAGTTACGTAAATTTATAAAATTTTGATCTTGAAATTTTAGTTTTGGTTGGGTTTTTTATTGTTGAGGTTTTGGGATTTGCATTTTTGGGGTCACGGCTTTGACTTAATTGACGTTTAATGCATGTGAATTGAATAATACTCGTTAGTTACCATCAATACCAGTTAATCGTCCATCTGGCTCTATTGGAGGGGCTACTATTTTCTTTTCTGCCCAACATGTTTTAATATGTTTCGGTCTGACTAAGACAAGGATTCTAAATTCATATTTGGGGTTTATCCTTTAAAGGAAAAATTCGAAAAGCCGAGATTCTTCTTCATTTCAATAGAATTAATTCGAATATGCCTTGAACATATCAGTAAGACAGAATAGTAGCATGGTTAGATTAGCATAACCACGGTGTCATCATAATAAAGGGTAGTCCATCTAACCTTTGCAATTTAATTTGGCTCTAAATTTAAAGACGAATGATTATTTTTCAAAGCGGTTTGTTTTATTAGAAAGAGTATACATTGCCATTAAGTATGTAACACAATTTCATTGAAATGACCTGTTTCGTTTGCTGTATGACAAATTGCGCCGTCCTATTGAAACCAAATGTTGTGTGTGTGTCCTCCTCTTGAATTCTGGGTAGCAAAAACTCGTTTATCATGGCTCGGTTGTAGAATATCTTGATGATATTTACTTGCCTTAGATCTAATAATTTAGATCTGCCAAAAATATGGAAAAGCTTTATGACACTAGAAAACATAATATAATATTGTGAAACTTATTTATGACTGTACTGTAAAGAACAAGAATGACAAGTTAAATGAGAGAAAAAAAGTCTAAATTGTATGTATGTACACATATGTGTAAACAGGGCCATATATACATTACAAATACCTTATAGGGACATAAATATATTACAAAGGCCTTGGTGTAAAATAAACTGTCAGAAGGATTTAATGTAAAATTAATGCATGTTAAACGTTTCGTTAAGTCTGAAGTCTCGTTCATATATTCAACATCGGTAACACCTCTCCATTCACTGTAAGGGTGGCTCCATGCTCATTTTCGAAAAAAATTGACCAATGATGCCGCCGGTCCAAAATCCACACCAAACAATCACTCGTTGTGGATGTATCGGCTTCTCCATGGTTACATGTGGGTTTTCTGAGCCCGAAATGCGACAATTTTGCTTGTTGACATAGCTTCCGAAGTGAAAATGAGCTTGTGCATGCACGTGCACATGCACGTTTTCATCGATTCTTAAATTGATCCACAAATTGCTTTTTCGGCATTTCATTTCTACTGAATTTTCCACGTAAATTTCTTACAGTTTGGGTAAAAGACTCACCACTTGGAAAGTAAGTTTTCAATATTTCCTAATTTTGTTCAAGCGTAAAGCGACCCATTTGTTAAATGTCAAACATTAAACTAATTTTCTGTCATAACACGAATTAGTTAAGTGTTGCAAACTCGAAATGATGGGAAGTTGAAATTTCAAACGCTAGATGGACCACCCTTTAATAAGAAAAATCATTTTTTTTAAAGAAATTTTTTAAATGAAAACACCGGCTGGAAAAATCATAAGTTCAAAATGTATAAGAAACCCGAACCTATAAAATTAAAAAAAAATTGTGGGCTGTGTCGTCAACATGGCCGCAGTGTCCAAAGCGCGACAACGTCACCCTTCAATTCGATGAAAGGAAACTCGAGTTTACAATTCAAACTTTATTTATGTGATTCATTTAGGTTTAAACACACATCTAATGAAGAACCGATCCAGAATGTGACGATGCTATGAGAAGTATGATATCAATCTCAGTGTTTCGGCTTATACATGTCGAGCAAACGTAAGATCTAAATAGGTCTCTCACAGCATCTTAGCTGCAAAGATATTCGATACACAGTCTATGGTAAGTTGAAGGTATCTTTGATAAATCGAATGAATTCAGGCTTGATAATCACATTGATGTTGAAATCACCACATAGCAGTATCGGTTATTGAACGGTGCAACGAACAGGGACGAACTGTTATGTGGATGTATGCCGATGTTTTGCGCAATAATGTCGGAATACACGTAAACCGAATCCACCACAAATTTGACGCTTAATTCATCTGTGTTAAACGATAGTACTGCCAGACAGATATCTCCGAATGACGGTACATGTATAGCTCTGTCGTCGAATATTACATTTAAATGTCTGCTGTTTCGCTACAAGCGCCTCATCTTATCCCTATAAATAGAGTAGGTACTCATTAATTTTGAAATACTTCGATGAGGGATGCTTGAACCTTACAGGAACGCTAGAACCCGTTTATATTCCAAATGGCTATTTTGAGGATAGCTTTTTTTATTTTTTTACGACTATCTGCATCAGTGTGTTCATATTCTGCGTCATTAGATCCTTGGTTCTCTTCAACATCGCCATGAAGCTTTGCATTATATTAGTTAACTTGCTTATAACTACTGACATGTTTCCTTCTTCATTTGCTTGCTTTTGCACTTTAGAAGCAGTACTTAGCGGTAGGGATTAGCTAAACTCGGTTAGTAATCTACCACTAATCAAATTCCATTGGCAGACTAAGGTTTAGTGGTAGGTGGTTTTGGCGTCTACTGGAGGGGGGGGGGGGGAGACCAAAGTTGAGCAGTGTAATCTGCCAGCTCCGTGACCTTTCGGTGGGGTGCAAATCACGCGAGCTGTTCTGGTCATGTTTTAGGCAGCTGGCGTGATGGGTACAATTGTGGAAGGGGTAACCTGGTCACAATTCGCAAGTGTACGTACTGCCTCCTCGTGGCAACGACTGGTAACTGAGGCCGATTGGTACATTTGACCATTCGGCACAGGCTAAAGTACGGCGTTAAAGGAGAAATCCTTGATAAAAAACCCTAATCTAAGGTGAAGCAGCATATGCCGATGGATGAATGGCTGATAGGTTAATCAGTCCTAAGTATGCGGACTCTGGATACCAGGCGCCATCCAGTTTTATTTAGCCTTCCTGTAGTAAAGCTGGGTGTCCCACAGGTGACTTTCATTTCACAGCAACTCGTGGGAATAAAATGTTTAATCAAAGTTTCGAAAATAAGGATGGTAACGCTCCTAAAGCGTCACATACCAGCGATAGTCCCGTAGTGGCTTTCGAGGACCTCGGCCCTCTTTCCGCTATGGGGCTCTCAATGAATGGTCCATCGGATGTGGAGGTCTGTTCGGTGCTTGAGAAATTAGTTCTCAACTCCGATATGGACACCTCAGGAGATGAAGACTTGGCCCCCGTAAGTGGGGGTATCTCCTCTGTGAAAGCAGGGGGGAGCATGGACGTCAGGGAGGACCCGAAAGGTATTGTCAACACCACTGACAAACCTTTCGCGGCTCCTTGCGTCAAAATGTGTGGAGCCGCGAAGAAGCGGTATAGGAGGCTTCATGATGAGGGCAAACCTCCCGGAAGCGAGACAAGGCTTCTGGCGATGCAGCCACAAAGGGAGACTTGTGCTCCCACAGAGGCCCCACCATCGAAGAGAATCCGCTCGGATGAAGGTACTCCACCGGCACAAAAAAAGGCCAGGGGAAAGAATCTGTCCCGGCGGTCTCGGGTTCTGCGGTCCGGTCTGGACTTACCTTCAGGCAGGCTGCGAAGTCGGAAATCGTTGGGATCTTGCCCTCTGGTTTTCCTGAGGTTGTCCTCACTGGAGAGCAACTTAAGGCTGTCCTGGAGCCAGCCATTGGCCGGACAAAAAAAGCATGCGGGTGGTGGCAGTGCTGAAAAGGAGGCTGAGCGGGGCCTTCAGAAGAGGCCTTCGGAAAAATGAAAGCATACATCGCCTGCCTGCAGATAAACCTGCATCATGCAAAGGCGTCTTCGGACGTCCTTTGTCGTAGGTTTATCTGCCAAAACAGTGGCATGGCTCTAATCCAGGAGATTAGAGGTATACCAAATCAAGTAGGTAAGTTAATTTGTCATAACGGAACTGAGAGTCCAAGAGCGGCTATTTTGGCCAGTTCGCAAATTAATTTTATTCCCATTTCAGAGTTCATCTCCAGGGACTTGGTTGCAGTAATGGTGGAGGTTCTGGGTGAAAGAGGCAAATAGGAGGCTATAATGGCCTCCGCCTACTTTCCTGAAGACTCAAAGTTAATACCTCCACTTGACGTTAGGCGGCTCATAGCTCATTGCAAACTCAATGGGCTGGCCTTCCTGATAGGATGCGATGCAAACGCGCACAACACGGTGTGGGGTAGCACGGACATCAATAACAGGAGTGAGTACCTTTTTGAATTTCTGATCTCAAATAATGTAGACATTGTCAATAGGGGAAGAAAACCTACTTTTATAAATGCAATTAGGCAAGAGGTCCTAGATTTGACACTTGCTAGTCCGCATTTCAGTGACTTTGCCAAAAACTGGCCTGTGTCTGAAGAGGCCTCATTATCGGATCACTTGCACATCAGATTCGATTTGGCGGCTGAGACCATGCAGCGGCAGGAAATCAGAATTCCAAAACTGACCGACTGGGACCCTTATAGAGTCTCACTCGAATCAGAAATGCCCTCGGTTGTGGGGAACATAGAGTCTCCAGAGGGTTTGGAGATCTGTTCAAACCAGCTGCAAAGTTCTATACACTTGGCTTACGAGAACAGCGTTCCGGTTAAGCGAAGAGAGTCCACAAAGAGGGTCCCTTGGTGGAACGGGACGCTAGGTAAACTGAGGAAAAAATCGCGAAGATTATTCAACAAGGCTAAACGCACCGGTGAATGGGGCGAATATAAGATGGCCTTGACGGAATGTAATCTCGAATTAAGAAGATCCAAAAGGGCTACCTGGAGGAGTTTCTGTGAGGGAATCAATGAATTGCCCTCTGCAGCTCGCCTCCAGAAAGTCCTTTCCAGGAATCATTCAAATGGTTTAGGACTTCTCCAGAAGCAAGATGGGAGGTTCACTGAAAACCGGAAGGAAACCTTAGAGGTACTGCTAGAGACCCACTTTCCGGATTCAGTAGTGGTAGGAGTGAGGTGGCCTATGCGCCTTACAGTAGGATCTGGAGTCTGTCTGGGAAAATTTTCACACCCAGCAAGGTGCGATGGGCTATTGGGTCTTTCAAACCATTCAAATCCGCTGGAGGAGATGGTATCTTTCCAGCTTTACTTCAAAAAGGTATTGAGGAAATACTCCCCAGCTTGATCCAGATGTTTCGGGCAAGTTATGCTTTTAACTATATTCCGAAACTGTGGAGGAAGGTACATGTGGTCTTTATACCAAAGGGGGGGGGGGTCGTCCAGACACCCAGGCCAGGGCATTTCGGCCAATTAGCCTCACATCGTTTCTATTAAAGACGATGGAAAAAATCCTGGACTATCAAATAAGAAGTGAGGTCCTTGGAAAAAATTCGCTCCATCGAGACCAGTTTGCGTATCAAACTGGTAAATCCACTGTGATGGCCCTTAGCGGTCTAGTCACGAGGATTGAAAAAGCAGTGACATATAAAGAAATTGCCCTTTGTGCCTTTGTGGACATCGAGGGGGCGTTTGATAATACCTCCTATGGATCTATAGAGAGGGCAGCAATGGAAAAAAGGGTTCCGCTTTCTACAATTAGGTGGATCCGTTCCATGTTGGAACATCGTGAGATTACAGCCAGACTAGGTGGCGAGTCAGTAACCATCAGGGCCGTAAAGGGTTGTTCCCAAGGAGGCGTATTATCTCCTCTTTTGTGGTCATTGGTTATTGACGAACTACTGGTCGTTCTGAGTAGCCATGGGTTTGATGTCCAGGGCTATTCGGATAATGTGGCTATCATAATCAGAGGCAAGTTTGATGAGGTCATTTCTGATCGCATTCAAAATGCACTCAATATAATATGGCAGTGGTGTTACCAGGAAGGACTCAGTGTCAATCCAAACAAAACTGTCATTGTTCCTTTTATGAGGAGGAAAAAGCTTGCGCTTACAGCTCCCTCGTTAAACGGTACTACTGTTCCATTTTCCAGCGAGGTTAAATATCTAGGGGTTATTCTCCAGCGAGGTTAATTATCTAGGGGTTGGAACCAACATTTGTTGAAAGTTTAAAATAGAGCCACCAAGGTTTTCTGGGCCTGTCAAAGACTCTATGGGCGTACTTGGGGACTACAACCAAAAATGATCTACTGGTCATTTCTTACAATCATTAGGCGTGTGGTTACCTACGCATCGGTTGTATGGTGGGCTAAAACAGAGCAGCGGTAAAACGCTGGGAGGATCTTCAAAAGTCCACCTACTGGCGCAGAATTCCAGGGTTAAGGAGTGTCTCGAACTTAGGAAACCTGGGGGTCTATTATGAAATTTTCGACATCGCAAATTTTCGACGTTGTCGACCAACTCGACAAGGTCGAAAATAGCTATTATGCATTATTCGACAATATCGAAAAAAAATAAATTAATATTAATTTATTAATTAGGCGGAAAATAAAAAAAAAATTAAATTAAAATATACGTTACGAACTGAATAACAGAAATTTTTTTATCTCACGATTTATTATTGAACATGCGTATGCATTCGTCACCTCAAAAGCAGTCGCATATTGTTCGACTTTATCGAAAACAAAGTTTCATAATAGGAAAATTTTCGATATGATCGCAAAAAAAACGCGTCGAATAATTTCATAATAGCTAATTTTCGACGTTGTCGAAAAAAAAGCGCGCGTCGAAAATTTTATAATAGCCCCCCTGAGTTGAGGCTACTTACTGGCTTCCTCACAGGTCATGTCCCTTTAAGGTATCACCTTAAGAAGATGGGCCTAAGTAAGACAGATGGATGCCGCTTCTGCGATCTGGAAGCGGAATCAGCGGAACATGTTCTGTGCCAATGCCCAGCCATTTTCCAGCAAAGACTTCAACATCTAGGAGGGAGAACAATGAGCCCGGGTAGTATGTATCTTGTACCGGCCAGTAGTATTATCAGATTCATTAAGAGCCTGATTATTAACTGGACGGATAATTAAGTAGGGTCCAGCACAATAGATCTTTTAGGTCGCAGTGCGAGGTGGCTTATCGCCCATATGGCCCTTCAATCAATAATAATAATAAGGTTTAGTAAGTGGCGCCACGAGTTTATGGTATCGGTATTAATACAAATATCATCACTGTTGTTTGAGCTGATTTTTTTGATTTTGTCCAATAATTAAATCAAAATAAAAACAACACAAAAATAAATTATAATTTAAATACTTTATTTAAATACTTTATTAATTAAAATGTTCAACCTATTTATTTATACAGTGACGGTGACACCTAGGGTGTAATAGAATAAGTTAAATTAATAGTTCAATGGTTTACTGTACTAAAATGGAATTTACCATGATAAAACTGTTCTAAATGTTTCTACACTATTCTTACTGGAAAAGTCATGAACTTTCCAGAAGTTTGGTTTGTGTATATAAAAAGACGAACGAAGTCGAATTGGATTATTAGTATTTGGTAAGCGATAGTGTGAAGATTAAAAAGGAATTAAAAAGTGATTTAAAAAGTGTTTGTGCAAAATAAAAAGTAAAAGTGATCAGTAAAATTGTACGAATAATTTATATAAAGTGATTTTGTGAATTATCGTTAGTAAATTGTGTTGTAATAATTCTTGTGTGAAATAAATAAATTCGTTGCTGATAAATTGAATTGATTTTTTTTTATTCACAATCCAGTGATACGAACCTTGATTGACAAGGCAAAAACGTAACAATACCTACCATAAACTTTTTGTAGTTTTAAAAATGTTGATAATAGTTCCATCTATATTAAAATAACGAAACTTGTAGTTACAATTTTATTGTTACGTTTTTGCCTTGTCAATCAAGGTTCGAAACACTGGATTGTGAATAAAAACAAAACAATTCAATTTATTACCAACGAATTTATTGATTTCACACAAAAATTATTACAACACAATTTATTTTAATATTTGCACAATTTTACTGATCACTTTTACTTTTTATTTCGCACTAAAACACTTTTTAATTCCTTTTTAATCTTCACACTATCGCTTACTAAATACTAATAATCCAATTCTATCTCGCTCGACTTTTTATATACACAAGCCAAACTTCTAGAAAGTTCATGACTTTTCCAGTAAGAATAGTGGATACATTTAGAACAGTTTTATCATGGAAAATTCCATTTTAGTACAGTAATTGAGCTATTAATTTAGCTTGTTCTATTACACCCTAGGTGTCACCGAGCACAGTCACCCGACAGTCGCACTTCTCTTCGCACAACCAGGCACTTTTTATCCAGTAACATTTTCAACTGATTATTGGTTTCCTTCACAATTGTTTCGGATGTCAATGGCAGCTCTGCGCGATGAATGACTAATACTCTCCTTACCGCAGCATCCATACCGTTGAATTTAAGTGGCAACGCGCTGTTCTCGCTACTCAATACCCCTAGTCCAAAATCCAACACGAAGCCATTTCTCCTCATGAAGTCCATCCCCAAAATGACTTCGCCCACAATGTCTGCGACCAGAATTTCGTGTGGGAAAAGAGTTTCGCCGATCCTTATCTTCACGATATTTTTCCCTTTTATCATTGCACTCTCTCCATTTGCCATTCTTAATTTCTATCCGTCAGCCAACTGCACAGCTCCTGCGATCAAATCTTGCTCCGCTATCCAGCGTAATGATACACTTCCTCCCATCAACACTGTCCTTGATTGTTAGGCTGCTTTCGCCTCGTACTACACTCGTAACAGGGATGAATGTCATAGGGCAACCAGACAGCGAAGCTAGCTTCGGTTCGTCCAAACTGATTTCTAACCTTTCCACTTTACCGACTGTTGCCATCCGTTCATCCGATACCTGCTCTCCTCTTGGTGCCCTTTCCACAGAAGTTGGTGATCCGTGCCGTTTTCATCTTGCTTCCCAACAATCTCGCGAGATGTGGCCATTCTAGTTACATACCCAACATTTCAATTAACTGCCTGTAGACCTTTGTCCTGACCGTTCGTCGCAGGAAAATTCCTGAAGCGATTCTCCTCCCTTTTGGTAGCGGCTTTTAAGTTCCATGCGATAGATTTCACGCTTGTAGTCATTGCCATACTACCGCTCCAGCGCCTTCATAATTTCAAGATAGCTGTTGCGATCCTTTTCTGAAATAGTTTGTAAAGCCTTCGCTGCTTCACCTTTAAGAGCCACTATTATCGCCGCGATACGATGTTCATCGTTCCAATGATTTTGATTGGCCGCCGTCTCAAATTGAAAATGCCGAAAAATGTTGTTCCGTCGAAGTTTGGTGGTTTTAACTTAACTGATTGAACGGTCTGTACCACTTGCGTCGTTGTTCCACTTGCCTTGACATCAGTTAATTCTTTCTCGAGACGTTGAAATTTCTCTGAATTGAACAAGTTCTCGATATTGCGTCTGGTATGTATTCGAATTTTTCTTTTTTGATGATCTAACACATTATCAAATAATAACAATGTTAGGAATTATTTTACACAATTTAATATTGAACCATAAATTTCGTTAACAAATTAATAACATAACCAAAAAAGTTAGTTTTACTAGTTTATAACAATATTTGGTTGATAATTAAAAAGACACGTTATTTTCTAGCAAAAAATTATGAATTCATTTTAAACACCTAAATAAATTGTTTGCTTTATATATATATGTATACTAAAAATATATACTTTATATATACTAAAAATATATACTTACATTTAAAGATTACAAATTATGTAGGTACCGGCGAACAACAACGACATAAAATACAAAGCGTTTAAAAATCGCTTGTCATCGAAAATTAACGCGTTCGTTTTTATAGTACCCAAGTTATTTGAGTTACTATGAGAATTGGGGGTTTAAAAATTGTTTCATCTTTTTTGCCTGATACATGCCGTATATTTTTCGCTAGTGGATTATATTCTTCTCTACGATCTTTCTGGTTGGGGTGGTGGTTGCAAAACATTACAAATTACAACATTCAAGAAACGCCATAACCATCTTGGACCAATTAGAATCTCCTGTCCTGGCGTTCGAGCATTTGTTGTGTAGAATTTTTCTGTACCTTGTTAGAATCCACAGCTACCCTCCTGTCTTCTCCGTACAATTGTTTCTGAGTTCAGTCGCAGGTTCTTCTAAAGATTTGCTGCGGATGGATGTTATAGAGCAATCGGTTATAGGAATCTGTTTACGCCACTGCAATCTATCCGCTTAACCGTCTATTTTCGTATTTCCCAGCAGTCTCGCGAGATGAGAATCTCCTGAGCTTATTAATTACCGCGGCACGTAACCTTCCATATAATCGAGGATAGCGACTCTTCAATTCCATCCGGTAGATTTCTCGCTTGTGTTCACTGCTACACCATTAATTGTTTGAAAAACTGAATTCTTGAAAGAAAATATTGAATTGTAAAATATTATAAAATAGAATTATTCTTTATCTTTAATTTTAAAACATCCTTAAATTTTAAATAAAACCACCATTATTTTACCACAATTTTTTTTTCATTTAGTTCTTATTTATTTTACTATAATTAATTCATTTTACTTTTTTAATAGTAATTTAAATTATTTTTTGATTTGTTTTGTTTTTTAAGTATATTTCAAATAAATGTTATATTTTGTTTCTTTTACATTTTTTAAATTAAATTATTATTTATATTGCTTCGATTTGCTCAAAAATTGTGTGTCTTTATTTTGATTTTTTTTTTTTCATTTATAGCATCGACGTATTTTATAATAATTATAGTTTGAATTTGTTTTATTGTTGGGAAATAACAGATATATTATAAAAATTAAAAATGTTGTTCAAGTTTATTTATGGTTCTTGTATTCAAAAATAAAATAAAGAAAAAAGTGAAATTACAATACATATTTGTAATTGTAATATATTATTATTAATTAATAATTATAACGATATACTGTACGTGATTTAAATATAATTTTTTATTTTATTTATTTATTTTTATTTTTTAAGGCAAACAAATTTAAATTAAAAATTTTACTTTTATTTTTTTATTATTATTACATATTTGAATTCAGCACTTTTGGTTGATTTCTTATTTACTTTAATTTTTATTTTTAAGAAAAATAGACAAAACAAAATTATATCGATGATGAAATAATAATAACAATATAGTATAAAAAAACAAAAATGGCACTTAGTATTTAATATAAAAATAATAAAAGTTTTTATGTTTATTTATATATCGGCCATGTTCTGTTTTTCTTTTTTTTAATTTATTTATTTTTTAATTTGTTTTAAGGCTCAAAAAATTAAAATCCAAAATGAAAATTTATTTTACATATAATTTATAATTATTTCAATTTTTTTTAATGGATTTATGTTATTTTAACATTAATTTGGCGAGGTGATGTTGGTCACTGTATTGAAGGGTAAAAAATTGAAATAATTTAATATTATATATATGATTCATTTTAATATATAATAATGTAAGTAGTAAAACTTGTAATTAAAAATAATCACAGCATTTATATAATTACTTTATTTTAATGTAATTTGTTTTTTTTTTTTTTTTTTTTTTTTTTTAAGAAACAAAATAATTATTTTATTATTCTGAGTATCTAGTATGTACGGATAAAACTAATGGTGAAGAAAAGGAACGCACGCGCTTAGGTCGGTGTGTGAAGATCACACAACTAAATCACAATCTGAACAAAATGACGACGGCCATATGTTTTTTTTTTTTACGTATATAGACACATATATGAATTATTGTTTAGAGAGAAATAAATTGAATTCGGGTTTTAATCAAGTTTTACTGAAAAATAATTTTTTGATTAGTAATTAATTAGTTTTTCTTTATATACAATTATTTTTATTAATTTTTATAATGTTTAAAGCTTTTAAAAATAAACATAAATGTATATTTATTTTTTTATTTTAAAGCTCATTTTTAAATCAATTCATTCTAATTTTAAATAATATAATATATAGGAAACAAGTAAGGCTCCGCACTGGAAATATGATCGATAGGATTGTACCTAAAAAGGCTTTGAAATATGAAAGCGCCATGCGCTAATGCTTTGTGGAGCCAAAATACTAAAATAAAATACACTATTATTAAAATTAATGTGAGCGTGTGATTTTAGTAGTTGCCAAAACAAAATTTACGGAAGTTGAATATTATTAATTAAAAAAAGATCACAAAAAAAAAAAAAATTAAACATGTATGTATTTAAATATAACAATAATTACCCCTGGGACATGTTTGAATTATTAGTTTTTTTTAGTAATTGGTGGATTTCAAATATTAAGTGAGCAACTTTATTTTTAAAGTTAATAAATATATTTTTAACTAAACAAAATTAGAAACGAGAAAAATTTGTATTTTAAGTAAATCAGTTCAATGATTATCTCGCAGAATCAATTAAATTTAATTAATCCATTTGATTATCTATTTGTTGTGGTTTTTTTTATTTTTATGTTATTTTTTTAAGCAAATACATATACATACATTATTTTAATACATATTATTATTTTATTTATATTTACGTTTTATTTTATAAAAATTTATTTTAGCTAATGTTTTTGATTATTTATTATAAACGAAAATAAAATTTAATAAAAAAAAAACAAAACAAAAATTTTTTTTTAATTTAATTGTTTTTTACCATTTTTGAGGTTTTTTTTTTTTTTTTTTTTAATTTTGAAACAAATTACTAATTATGGTATCTATTTTTTTTTTATATCACAGAGAAAAAAATATTTTTATATTTTATTTTTAGTTAAAAAGTAAAATTTCTGTTTTATTTTTTGCTTTTTTGTTGCTAAATTAAATAAAAAGACAATTGGATTCGTTGATTTTGGTGAGCGTATACAGGTTTATGGACCGACCATCTGGCCTTTCATATCCTCTCTACTAGTTTAACAAACTATATAAATAATAATAATAATAATATTAATTAACTATCAAATTAAATCATCACCGGGGAAGACTTAAACAAAAAATTAAAACCAATATGTTAAATTTAAAATTAATTAGCGGGAAAAGGAAAAAATTACCAGCAAAAATAATTTTATTTGATGCCATAAAAATTAAACTTTAATCTATTCGATTTATTTTTAATGTGCTTTTGTTTTGTTTATCCTCCTAGAAAAAAAAAAGGAAAAATTATAAAATTTCTAACAATAATTAAGACGACTGTGTTTTTCCTGCTTTTTAATGTAAACCAATTTGCATTATTTGAATAAAAATTAAATTAAATAAACATACTTATGATATGATATTTGTTTTGTTATTTATGTTTTAAATATTTGTTTTTTAAATATAGTAAATAGCAGGAAGGATGTGTTGTGTATTTTTTTTAATATTTATTTTCACTACAAATTTATGATATAATGTTTTGTTTTATAGCAAATATAAAGTTTTTATAGTATTTTTATTTTTATGGATTATATATGTATTATTCATTAATTTTAATATACACTTAATTTTCTGATGGTGAAGTTGGTGGTGCTGATGATAATATCGGTGGTGGTAAAATCGGCGAATCACTTTTTTCAGTTTCTAGTATTTTGGCTGCATCAATTCGATCAATGCTGTAAAAACAATTAGTGAATAACTTTGTATTAACAGTAAAATCAAAAAGTAATTCTTTATTTTCTTATCATAATTTGGTTGCGATATGATTTAATAATTAGAGCGATAAGAATAAATACAACCATGCCGTCTCTTGTTAGAGCGCTTAACTCAAGCTTCGATGGGAGACCACTTAAAATTTTCGAAAGATCTTATTTACTTCTCAAATTAAACAACATATGAAACTTTTTAACAAGGCATTGCAAGATTGCAACGCCGGGATCTCGATGTTGAACACTAAAATTGGTATATTTGACATATCGATTGAATTCAGTTTATCCGTCTGCGTATTTTGACACATTTTATGCACAGTTCATTTGGTCCAGACTATAGACAAGGTACACTTTGTAACTTAATTTTGATAAATTTGATGTTAATAAAATAAAATACGTAGCAGGAAAACTAAGCGAAAATTTGAGAAAAGCCACCGTTATTATTTAGATAAAATCGTAAAGATTTTTTTCTACGATGATGTAGAAACGTTTATTATCGACTATGATATTTGTTTAAAAATCGCGTGGAAAACGATGCTTCTCCGCATAATTTCATTAACGCGCGATTTCACCTTTACCTCCAGTTAGTTAAATTTAGAAGGCCATGATATGGGACAGGGAATATTTGGTGTGTCACCTGTTTAATTAAATACTTCATCTGCTTATTGTTGTTTTTCGATTCGACTCTGTACAAAACGCACTTTTTTAGAGTTCAGTAACTCGAGTTTGCAAATTTGTTAGGCCGAGTTGGGTTAACTACAAGCAACTCAAACCCGGAAAATAATTTAAGATGACCTATATTCTACTTATTCGTACTCCATATTCATTCAAGTACAGAGTTTTTCATTAAGGTCAATCCATTTTTTCTTTTTAATAAAAAAACTTGTGTTTAAGATATTGAGCTGATTTTTTTCATATGAAAGTAAAACAGATACCATTAATGGTGGAACACAACATCATTCAAATGTCTTCCACGGAAACGATAACACGAGTAAATGCGCTGAATCCATTTTTCCATAACTGTTTTGCATAAACCGGCAGATATTCCAGAAACTTCGCCTTGTATGTTGGCTGTAAGAGCTTCTAAAGTCTGTGGCTTATTGGAATAGATCATTGACTTGACATAGCCCGAAAGAAAAAAGTCTAGACGTAACGTTTAACTGCGCAAATTTAACTGCACAGTTTATCGCTCAAGTCTCAGATTTGTATAAGTCATCACCTACACAATACAAACTTATCATTGCATTTTTCAATTAATTTATCACAAGCCGCTTGCTTTAAATTTTAATCATGGTAATCGTTATTTTGAATCATCCATAGACATGGTTCACTTGCATAAATTCCAATAAATTCTTCTAAAATTTGTTTCTCCGCCATTTTTATTTTCTATTTTGTATTTATTTGTTGCGCCTCGAAACAAAAACTGAATAAAAATGTACCAATTTTCCCTACACGCAACGATATGCAAATGAACTTGCGCAAGCGAAAGCGAAAAAGCCATTTTTTTTTGTATTGCACACGCTCAAATATATTGCATCAATTAACTTGTGCAGTTAAACGTTATGTCTAGGGGCGGCCTAAAGCCGTTAAATCGCTTGAAAAAAAAAATCGATAAATCGATGTCCTGCTGAAACCACATCTCGGTCAAGTCCAATTCTTCCAATTTATCCACAAAAAAAACATTCAGCATGTCATGGTAGTTGCTTCCGTTAAAGAAAGAGAAATATGGACCAATAATGACGCCTCCAGAATAAAATCCACACCAAACCGTTAATTTTTGCGATTGTAATGACGTTTTCGTGAATGGCTTCGTGTTGCTCGCTTGACCAAATCCGATAATTTGGCTCATTAAGCTACATCGCTCAGAATGATTTTGAGATGATCATCAGGATCTTCGTGAAGTTTGTTTGGAGCCCAATCAGAGAAGTTATGTCGCAGTAGATGGTCGTGCGGCTTTGGATCTTAGGTTAAGGCGATCTTATTATAGGCATATAGGCTCAAGTCCAAGGTGACGTTTGCGAGATGACCAATTCCTGCGAACGGCGCATAGTTGATTTGGGTGCTCATTCACAATCTTGCGTACAGCAGCCATTTTCTCAGCTGTCCTTGCATTTCTTTGTCTTAGGCCTGTATTACATTATCATATTTACATGTCATAGAAAAGTAATAATATTTTTCTGTCATAAAAATACGATAAGGAAAATACTACGAATCATTTTGCTATATATATTACACTACAAGTATCAAGTAATATATTTCTTCATATTAAATCAAAAATTGATTGGACGTTTAATAACAAAAGCATAACTTAAAAAATGATGCGTTGAATTTTGCACAATTACGTACATAACGTACAAGAATTTTAATTTTACAACGTAATAATTAACTATAAATGGTAAGTAACAATTAAAATTCATTTACTTTTAATTTTTCGTTCGTAATACTCCAGTCAAATTTTTCCGGCATTTTGAGCGGTTGTCAAATACATAGCTTTATTCACGAAAATGAAGTTTACCGACACGAGCGGATATGCGAGTGTCACAAATCATCAGAGTGAAAAACAGCCATTATATGCTAATAGAACCGATAAAAAATAATGTATTTTATAACCAAACCCTTTAAATAATCCTAAAATAATTTCCGTCGACATTTTGACGTCTCAATTTAATTATAATGAAAATGGCAAGAGACTAACCCATAGCTAAATTTTCAAAAATGAATAATTTACTTGGTAGTAGTGAATAATGGAAGAATAGACTACTAAATAAACTAGCAGTTAATAATCGAGATCATTATAATTGAAGAAACAAATGTATTATGATTATATTATACGTTACTCTTAGCGTTACCTTAGCTAAATATCATTAGAAAAATACTTCATCAGAAAAATACTATTATATAATATATCTCCATTACACTATCATATAAATATGTTATGTTTATGACGAATAAATATGATAATGTAATAAATGCCTTATTGGTACGGCAACAAACATTATGAAGTGAATATGCTGATTCGAATTTTTCCACAAGACATTTGTTTCCACAATGGTTCATTTGCGAAAATAATAGCCAAGCGATTTGGCATGGATTCTACCAAATGTTGAGTTTCCGGACCAATTCTTCACATTCTTCCATAATTGCCTTTTTTTAGCTTAATTTTGTTCCTGAAGGTGTGGTTGACCCTTAGTCTTTGATCTAAAAGTTCCAAAACGTATTCGATTGGGTAGATTTGGCTTTATAATTTAGTTAGGGCTGTCGTTTAGAGCAGTTGAAGCTGAACTGAAGCTTTATGCTTTGGATCGTTATCTTGGTGAACGAAAACGTATTTTATATTCCCATGTTTCGAGCAAAACCTCTTTGTTCATATCAAACCAAATTTCCCTTTGGTTCTCCATCATTTCATTTTGACCTCCATGTTTTACGGTAGCAGTTAAATTTTTGGTCCTTTATGCTTCATTGCTCTTCCGCCAAACTTTTTCCTGCTTCTTGGCACACTGAAGCAAAGCCAATTTACTTGCATAAAAAACATCTTGTTTTCTAAAAATCAACCGTCATTTGTATTTCCTTACTCAGCTCAACCTTTTTATTCGAATAATTTCAAATATCGTCGGTTATCGCCTCGCAACACGTGAAAAGATTCAATTACTTTGCAGTAAACATTGATCATCAGTTATTTTATTTACGTTTAAAGCACTAATTCAAGAGTCGATAGCTTTGGATTTTTAGAAATTTCTCGTAAAATAAATTTTTCATCCGGCGAAATAATCTTTCACTGCCTTTCCTTGCTATGCAATGTTTCTAATCTTTTTTCTTGGTTTTTACAAATTTTTTGAATTATACTTTTGATCAGGTTAACTAGGCGTATTTTTCCGATTTCCGTGTTCTAAGCGGGGTTGGGCTTGATATCTCCAAAAACGAAATCCCCAAGCACATAATCCCCAAATCATAAGCCCCAAATTAAAAAAACCCAAATTCAAAAGCCCCAAGCACAAAATCCCCAAACACAAAATCCCCAAAATTTCCCCAAATTTTGTTAAATAAGCTTGGGTTAGATTAAAAATCGCCGCGATTTTTAATCTAACCCAAGCTTATTTAACAAAATTTGGGGAAATTTTGGGAGTTTTTAAAAACCTATGTATTAGCAAAATAATTTTAGTACTGATTTATATTTATTAAAAAGTTTAAAACCACAGGTATAATTAATGTATCATTTATTACACAGTGTAATGTTATATGCAATAGATTTCAAAAAATCCACTTTGCCCATATTTTCGCGGTTGTTGATCACGTTTCTTATCTTTTTATACCGGCCCAGAGTGGTATTCGTAGGAGTTATAGTTTCGCCAGATTGAATTTTTTGCAAATTAGTCTGGACAACAATCATTTCATGTGAGAGTTCTTTAATGATTTCAAATAAGCCACAATTTTTTTTCCCAACTACAACTTTAAGTCTACGATGCCAAGCTTCTATAGAATTTTGTGTGCGAGGAAAATTTTCTTCAATAGAATCTACGACGCACCAAAATTCCGGCTTATATTTAGGAACATTTTTTGGACTTCTCCCACAAATATAGTTTTGTTTAAACCATAAGCATATTTTTTGAAAATCTTTACATCCGCAGTTTGTGATTAACTCATTATAATAAATTAAAATATGTTCAGTAGGAACGAAAGCCAAGCTTTTAAGCATTCGGACTTGAATGTTAAACTGTTCACAATTGCCATATTTTTGGGCCAGACCTTCCTTCTGCACACGCCTCCAAATAATTTGCCCGAAATGGAACAAGCATCCTTTGTAATTTGCATCCGGAAAATATTGTTTGGCGGCAGTCCAAATAGTTTTCTCAAAATCACTGATAATCCTACTGGGATTGAGATTTATATTCCTTTCGAGCGCCAATTGGAAAAGTTGATAAAAAAATTCATTGTACGCCTCCATTGTTTTTTTGCTCATCAGGCAAAAAATCAATGGCACACATTGCCCGGCAATAAGGCCTTGAATAGTAAATAGTTGTCGGAAAATGGTTGGAACAACATAAAATGTTCCATCCATTACCCAGCACTTGCAACTACCCAATGTTTTTAATGAGGCCGAAGTCCCCAATATAATATTTTTATTGTCGTTGAAAGTAGTCTCTTTTAAGACAAAAAGGTCGCCTTCTAAATATTTTAACATTTCCGGAATAATTATGTCTGACAAACTTTCCGGCTCATTTATGGCCTCGTTGGATTTCCTTATTCGTGAAATTTTCAGCTTTTGGGCTCGTTTTGAAGGAATATACACGCGGCAATCTGGTTGGCAGTCAACAATGGATTTGCGGATGATTTGTGATGGTTTAAGCCCAGATGTACTTCCCATTTCCTTGAGACTGTTATTGCATTTTGATATAGGCAACAAATGCGCTATTGGGTCGTGGTTATGACATACCGGCGACTTTTTAATGTGATGTCGGTCATCAATTATTGTTGTAGTCACAACACTTTTGCACAACAGTTGCTTCCTTTGTGCACAAGACCAGCGATAATCATTTCTTTTATTTTTAGAATGCAAATGATATGCATATCCATCCACGAATAATTTTTCGTTCCCTTTATTCGATTTTTGAAGCACTAATTCCATACAAATTATTTATTTTACACAGCGACGATTTACAATCAATGTTAAATATGATTAAACAAAATCAAGAATAATCAAAACGCAAAAAAAATTAAAACAATCACAATTCTAAGATATAATGATCAGCGTAGGAAATAGGAATACTATGCAAGATAAAACAATTTTACATACTATTATTATTAACGGGTTGAGCTTAAAATCCCCCAAAAACAAAATAAAATCCATAAGGACCCATATGCAAATAATTTTTTGCTTGGGGATTTTGAACTTGGGGATTTAGTGTTTGGGAATTTTTAATTTGGGGATTTCTCAAAACCTTGGGGATTTTGTGCTTGGGTATTTTATTAATGGATATTTTATGCCTCTCCCAAAAACAACACGCAAATTGTTTTTTTTTGACGCTTAGAACACGGAAATCGGAAAAATACGCCTAGTTAACCTGATCAAAAGTATAATTCAAAAAATTTGTAAAAACCAAGAAAAAAGATGGGAGAGGCATAAAATATCCATTAATAAAATACCCAAGCACAAAATCCCCAAGGTTTTGAGAAATCCCCAAATTAAAAATTCCCAAACACTAAATCCCCAAGTTCAAAATCCCCAAGCAAAAAATTATTTGCATATGGGTCCTTATGGATTTTATTTTGTTTTTGGGGGATTTTAAGCTCAACCCGTTAATAATAATAGTATGTAAAATTGTTTTATCTTGCATAGTATTCCTATTTCCTACGCTGATCATTATATCTTAGAATTGTGATTGTTTTAATTTTTTTTGCGTTTTGATTATTCTTGATTTTGTTTAATCATATTTAACATTGATTGTAAATCGTCGCTGTGTAAAATAAATAATTTGTATGGAATTAGTGCTTCAAAAATCGAATAAAGGGAACGAAAAATTATTCGTGGATGGATATGCATATCATTTGCATTCTAAAAATAAAAGAAATGATTATCGCTGGTCTTGTGCACAAAGGAAGCAACTGTTGTGCAAAAGTGTTGTGACTACAACAATAATTGATGACCGACATCACATTAAAAAGTCGCCGGTATGTCATAACCACGACCCAATAGCGCATTTGTTGCCTATATCAAAATGCAATAACAGTCTCAAGGAAATGGGAAGTACATCTGGGCTTAAACCATCACAAATCATCCGCAAATCCATTGTTGACTGCCAACCAGATTGCCGCGTGTATATTCCTTCAAAACGAGCCCAAAAGCTGAAAATTTCACGAATAAGGAAATCCAACGAGGCCATAAATGAGCCGGAAAGTTTGTCAGACATAATTATTCCGGAAATGTTAAAATATTTAGAAGGCGACCTTTTTGTCTTAAAAGAGACTACTTTCAACGACAATAAAAATATTATATTGGGGACTTCGGCCTCATTAAAAACATTGGGTAGTTGCAAGTGCTGGGTAATGGATGGAACATTTTATGTTGTTCCAACCATTTTCCGACAACTATTTACTATTCAAGGCCTTATTGCCGGGCAATGTGTGCCATTGATTTTTTGCCTGATGAGCAAAAAAACAATGGAGGCGTACAATGAATTTGTTTATCAACTTTTCCAATTGGCGCTCGAAAGGAATATAAATCTCAATCCCAGTAGGATTATCAGTGATTTTGAGAAAACTATTTCGACTGCCGCCAAACAATATTTTCCGGATGCAAATTACAAAGGATGCTTGTTCCATTTCGGGCAAATTATTTGGAGGCGTGTGCAGAAGGAAGGTCTGGCCCAAAAATATGGCAATTGTGAACAGTTTATTCGTTTTTGGAGATTTCGTTTTTGGAGATATCAAGCCCAACCCGTGGTTTTTCCTACTTTTTAAAATTTTATTATCAGTGAACCGTTAGGAAAATTTATTTTTTTATTTTTTTCCATTAAATTTACAAAGCACAGTTGATCTAAATCATTTTTTTTTTTTATTAACCGGAAAAAGTATGAGTGAATTCTACCGTATTTAAAAATAAAAGTTCGATCATATACAAATGGATGTTCTTGACTGTACTTGTACTTATGTCGTATTCTTTTGACGCAAAAGCTGATCTAGGGCATTTTCTACTACGTAAAGAATTCAATTTCTTTATCTACATCAGATGCTTTTCGTCAAGGAAACGTAAAATGTTGCATAAAATAGGCAAACATGATATGAGAAATGGAAAAAGACAAAATTTTCGGGAATACTCGTTTACAAAATCTGTGATCAGTGATCATGATCAGCAAACGGTTCCACACCAAAATATAACAAAAATGTTCGCCTTTTTTGTCGGGATATCCCCGAATTCTCAACAAAAAAAAAACCGAACACAAATTTAATTGCCAGAAGACCCCATTACATGTTTATTAAAAACAACCAACTACAATTTGATAACAAAGGGATGCTACATAATTTCTTGTCATCCTTCCGCGGAAGACCAATGCAAAGTGGCTTTGAGGAGTTTTTTATTTTACTATGTGAAACAGAAATGTAAATATGTATTAATATAAATATCCATATTTTTGAAATATTTCTGTGGTCACAAGTGAAAACCGCTTAATTCGACTTAAGACAAAAATTATTTGCCATATTTTACGTTTGGTGATGCCTTGTGGCCAAAAGGTGTGGTTACAAGCCATAGTAGCTTTATGTAGTCGGGCATAAGTCAAAAATGAATTTAATATTCCACTTTTTCTATCTCTCTAGAAAAATTTTCAAATTTGACTTTAGCGATTTTGCCTTGTGACCACAGAATTATCACGTTTTCCTGTCATCCTTTCACAAAGACTTCAATGCTAAGTGGCACCTATTTTGGTATGTGAATAATTATTAAAAAACACAAATTATTGAAAAATGTTCTAATTTATAGGTAAGGTATACAACGAATTAAAATTACTTTTCAAAAATTTTTTATAACTAAAAAAATTGATGTTGGTGATAGTTTTACTGTCTAATCAAGGGTAAACATTTTTGGCCCACACAAAAATATGTTTAATTTGTCAAAAAAAATTATTGAAAATTTGTCGAAAAATAAAATTCTAGCTAATAATTCTTGGCAAAAAAAATGTGGATATTTTGTCATACTATTTTACTGACAAAAATGTTTGACGAAAATTTGATGAAATTTGGTAGATCCCTTGATTATTATTTCGTTGAACTAGAGGTATAGAAAACAATTATTTTATATACAGTGAGTCACAGTGAAAATGGTCCACTCTTAATAAAAAAAAATTGGTGAAAAATTCCTAAAATATCAAATAATGCAAGAAACAAAAATGGATATTTTTAAAAGTTCATTTTATTCTAGTTTTAATACAACAAAAAATTTATTAATTCAATATCAGTAACAACAAATAACACATTCATAAAAATAAAATAAAATATCCATATCACAATGAAATGGTCCATGTTATTTTATAGTTATAAAAATGTATAACAAAAACGTCCTAAGACTACCTCAGTATTTAGTTGGAAACCCTTTCTGCTTAATAACTAGTTTTAAGCGGTTCATTCCTCCAATAAGGCCCTTTTTAAATCATTTTTATTGGATATATTATGTTTCGTAATTTCACACTCCAATTTATGCCATAAATTTTTAATTATATTTAAATCAGGCGATTGTGGTGGTGTTTTGATTACTCTAGGACAATTATACAACAGCCATTCTCGTACAATTCCACCTGCGTGCTTGGGATCATTATCTTGATAGAAATGAAAAATGTCTATAATACCCAGTTTATCAGCACTTTGTTTTAAATTTTCTTTTAATATATTTAAATATTGGTATTTATCCATGTTTCCGTCAATAAAATGAAGTTTCCCAACTCCAGCCGCCGAATACGCACTCCAAACCATCACATGACCGCCACCATGCTTAACTGTGGGACGCAAACATTGTGGATTCATTTCTTGGTTTGGTTTTGGCCAAACGTTTACCCTGCCATCAGACCCAAAAAGGTTGAATTTGCTCTCATCCGTAAAGATGACATGTTGCCAGAACGAAAAATCTTTCATTCGCTAGTTATGGGGGAACTCCAACCTGACCTTCTTATTTTTCTCACTAACAAAGGGAGTCTTCCTGGCAATTCTACCATGTAAACCACTTTTGCGTAGGGCTCTTCGAACCGTTTCAGCATTGCACTTAATTTTTAGATGTTGCTCCGCCATATTTCGAAGTTTCGGTGCGCTCAGTCTTGGATTCTTCTTCGATTTGTTCACAATCCAACGTTCATCACGATCAGAAAACGGCTTTTTGGGACTTATTTTTGGCTTATTAATAATTCTTTTCTCTCTGATGTATCTGCCAATAATATTTTGAATTGTTGTTCAAGCTTTGCTAATAACTTTCGCGATTTCCCTCTGACTTTTTCCATTTTTATAATGTTCAATAATTCATTTTCGCAACTCAAATGACGTGTGAGGTCCCATTTTGCACAATTAAACTTAACAAAAAATTGTCGACAACTAATGCATTTGCATTGAAGTGCAGGAGAGCATAAAAAAACAAATAAGAGAACAAAACAAAATTTTGAAAAAGTACCGTTATCTGAGAAAGTTTTGTTAGATGGACTATTTTCATTGTGAGATTAAATTTAGTCTCTTTTCGTTCATTTCTTAATTGTAGTTGCTATTGCTATTAAATTCACAAAATTTTTTGTTTTTTTAAACAGAAATATAAGCTTTTATACAAATATATTTTGTTTTGTGTATTGTTTGATTTTTTTGAAATGTTTCATGAAATTTTTTTGTTATTAAGGGTGGACCATTTTCACTGTGACTAACTGTATGTATGTATCTCTAGTTAAACACAAATTTGGCTCGATATTCTTGAAAAATTTGCAAATGAGTTTTCAACAAACGCCCTCGTTATGTGAAGATTGTGACATTAGTACAATAAAAAATGGAAAAAACATTTTATTAAAACAAAAGTGAACCCTAGCCATTAGTGTTATTGTTTTGTTCCGATTTATATCCGCATACACTATATTTTGAGCGATAAAAGCTATCATACCCGCGCCGCCATCATGATATCATTTGTTAATGTAATCGCGTTTATATTATACCAATTCCAACACTATCAGCAAATTATCAGGAGACTATTTCACGATAATTACTTAATTTATTTTTTGCAAGGTAGGAAGTACATAGTATCAACATATTGCAAACAATATGAGGGTAATCCAACTTCATAAATATATTTATCAATACCGTAAAAAGAACACTTACAAACAAAAAAAAATCCTAATATCAAATACCACCAAATTCCGATAGTGGAGATTAGTCTTCGGCCTGCTGTGTCAGCTAATCACAAGCACAAGGAAATGGGCCTTAATCGTTTTTCTTTTAAGTCCTGCTCTCTCTCTCTCTCTCTCTCTCTCTCTCTCTCTCTCTCTCTCTCTCTCTCTCTCTCTCTCTCTCTCTCTCTCTCTCTCTCTCTCTCTCTCTTTCATCTGGATATTGAACTAGAGTTTTTGATTTTACGAGCTTTTATTTGACTTCACATGTTCGCTTAGGTCAAATTTTGAAACGTATAGTTGAGCACTTTCCGATAACTTATCCAAAAATTTTCACATATATTCAGAGTACCAATGCACACCAATGCAATTTCATGGATTTTTTTTTGACTTGATATTTTTGGCAACAACTGAATATGGGTTTACAGGTCCAACTCTTACACCCATATACGACAACAGGTCTGATCAACGCCCAGTACAAATTCAGATTATCGGCATTTGCAAGAAATTTGGACTTTAGCAGTGGACTTAGAGAATATAAGCGCATACTATTATAATGAGTGAGAAGAGATCCCCAAGAATTTGAATCTTGTCATTCCCTCAAATGTGTAGTTAGCACTGAGTCTGTCGCATCATGGTATCTAAAACCAGACGTTAGATATTGACCTTTGTGTTTGGTATTCGCTTCATTTCAGGCCAATTTGTTGGACTGTTAATTCCAAAGGGGGGAGGACCTTTTTCAGGGAGATAATAGCGCGAACCAGAATTACTTTTATTTTCTTTTTCTATTTAGTGTCGGGACCCAGTATAATCTTTACATACTTCAATTTTAAATTGTAGCCGTATTGTTTCTTTGACGCACGCATACTATTTCTATAAGTATTAGTGAGATTTTATTCCATTTTTGACACAAACTATAATTTAAAATCGAAGTATGTAAAGATTATACTGGGTTACGACACTAACACTTACAGAAAACGTAGGTTTTATTTTGTATTTGTATCGTAATAGTACGGCTCAAAACCAACAAAAATGTTTATACAAGCCGTCTCGTTCGCTCCTTACACAGATCCTATCAAAAAAATGTACGCTATATTTATTTATGTATTGGTATTATTTATATATCGGTTTCGTAGAATTATAGACATTTGTTTTAGTTTTGTGTATGTATGTGTTTATGGTACATTCGGTCGAGAACCAGAAGATTTTAACAAAAACAAACCATACGCGCTTTACTTATAACTCATTTGGTTAGCCATAATGCATTTCCATATAACAAAATGTCCATTTTAGTGAATGAAAATTCGTTGAAAATTTCTTTATTAAGAATTTAATTTGTCTGTCTGTAATCAATTGATTTTTTCGGCTTTTTTATAGAGAAATATATTAATTGTTCATCGCAATCCCAATATTTTCGATTTGGTAAATCGGAAAAATATTTATTGATATTTATTTTTCTGATTTACCAAAACGAAAATATTGGGATTGCCATGAACTATTAATATATTTGTCTATAAAAAAGCCGAAAAAATCAATTGGTTGAAAATTTCGTTAAGCTGTTCTTCGTTATATAAATATCACTACATGTATAAGTTTTGTTAGATAGGTTTTTAACTTGCCATAGACTAAAATTAACGAAAATTTGTTTTGCTAGTTTCGTAATTTCTATTTATTTAAAACTACCTTTTATTTTATATATAATTCAATAAAATAAATTCGATAACTTTATGGTTTACATCTTTTCATCAGAAATGTTTTCATGAACGCAACTTCATTACGTACGGATTTGTATTTGGGCAATGTCGAAAAATTTAAAAACAGTTCGTAAAATAAACCCTGCGATCTAATTCTCGGGTAAATAATTTACTACCTTAAAAAATAGGTAAATGCATTTACCATATTCAGCGGATTTACTCGAGAATTCGACCACAGGCAAAGTAGTAAATTTTACCCCAAACTAAATTTTGTTCTTTCTAGATCCTATAAATGTTCCTTTTTTAATTAAACCATCTCAACTTTAACTCGGAGTTCTCTGACCTGGTCGAGGCAACTAATTGTTTCGTAATTTAACTAATTATTTCGAAACAATGCTTCTTCTCTCTTACACAGAAGCAATATTCATTCATTCGAGCATTGGCCTTCAACAATTGCAGTTTATACAAGCAGATTAACCAAATTGTTGACACAATATTAAAATAAATCATTAGATATTTAAAATTGCCTGGTTACTGGTGGTATCTTTGAAGCAGATATTCTACGGTTTACCTTCATTCCTATTTAACTTAACTAAATAGATTTATATCTACCTTGAGCTTTCAGTAATTGAAGTAATATTTGGTCCATTTGAAACTAGCTCTCCATTGACAATTTCTGCCTCCTGATTATCATTGTCTACTGGCAAAACATTTTTAATTTCTATCGTTTCATTAGGGTTTCTATAATGCAAAATACAATGTCATCTTATGATTTAGACTGATTTTGTTTAGTCACTCACCTATGATTATCTGATTCAGTCTCAGAAATAACATTAATATTTGGTTGATTAATATTTGTAAGATTCTCATCAGACATCGGTTCAGTCTCCTGTTGCATTAATGTTGATGCTATTGCCGCCGCTGTTGTAGTAGTTGCGGCTACAGTAGCAGCTGCAGCTATATATTTCGAATGAACACTATCATTATTATTGTATGGTATAAATGTTGTGGCAAGGACAAGACGCCCATCAGCACCGGGTACTAAATTTTTAATTGCTTGCATTTTTAAATTTTTATCATCACAATTTATCTCGCTGCTACTAGGTTTAGTTTCACTAATAATATTATCACCAACAATTTCTGACGATAATTTATTATCGTTATCAATATTGTTATTATTATTTATATTGGTATTACTAGGATTATTATTATTATTACTTGATGACAGTATTATATTCGATGTTTGGATAGGATCAAAATCCGTAAAATGTGTATCAAAATCAGCAAAATTATTTGCATCAAAATTGGCCCAATTATCATCATTAAAATTTTGTGTATTTGTACCATTACTCGATTCAATTTCATTGGTCCACGTATTCCATGGATCGTCACCGCCAAGCGATATACCAATTTGATCGTAATCATCATTCCACACATTACCGCTTAAGTTACCCTTTAAAGAATTTGCCAACATTTTTAAATTTGCATTTTCACTTTCATCATCATCCCAGACATCGCGACTGTTTGTAAACGAGCTTAATGTCTTTTTACAGGTTTGCTCAAATAATTCTTGTTGCTGCTCCAAATCTTGTAGGGATAAATTTGCTAATCTGACAGTATCACTAGAAATAAAAATACAGTAAGAATAGGATTGGAATTAATTAAATTTAGATTTCACAATAATTTCACGTGCAGTGCATAAAAATTAACAATTAATTAATTATTTCATAATTTTGTTTGTGCTCATTTCTTATTTATACATACTCCAATAATACGTACTCCATATTTGGATCGAGATCATTGAAATCAGCCACTGGAAATGAATCACTTAAGTAATCTTTTGAAGGCGATGCATCAAATGTTGAATCATGTTTATTTGGATTACAATTTGCCTGTAATATAAATAATATGCATTAGATATTGCACTAAACGGACCGAATCAATCCCATTTCTTCGATACTCACTAAATATCTGCTTTGTACTTCTAAAGTTTTAACTAAATCACCATTTTCAGAATCAGTTAACTTGTTCCATAATTCAAGTTCTTCTTCATTTAAACTTAATTCAACTAAGGCACGAAGTTCTTCCGATATTAATATATTTGTTACCAAGTGATCAAGAATCTCAATTAAATGTCCCATGTATCCCAATCTACGTCCTCGCTCTTGGGATCTATAAAATTTCAAATTTTATTTTATTACGGTAAATAATACTCCAATTGACTTTGTAAAATGAAATATTAACAAATATAATCAAAAGATTCGTCAGCTTTTCTACTTTTAGTTCTTTAACATTCAGATGAGCCAAGAGTTTTATACAAATCTTTGACCCAACAAGAGTACTTCATTTGGCAATAAAATAAACGACGAAAATAAGAGAGCTTTCCCAAAATAAAGCCCTCAGTTAAGTAACGACTCATGATATACACCGGCCTTTCCGAATTTCAAACATAAAATGATATAAATACTATGTAAATAAACTGACAGTAATGCAGCCACAATAAAGTGTTAAAGTTGAGAATAAACTTTCTAGAATTTTTCCAATTAACTCTTTCGTTCGACGAGGCTGCACAACTATTACTCTTGAATACTTTAAACCACTTTCATAAAAAATGGAACAACATTTAATATAGGGAATATATTAGATGTTGGAAGAAGCACGAAGTGCTTTCACTCGAACGACTAAGCAATTTTAATAGTGACTTGTTAACTACATATTTGAGGAAGTCATTAGTTGAAAATTTCGACCTTCAACATATTAGCGCCTGCAAGCGTAGTTTTGTGACGTAAGTTTACAGCGAAAAGTCGATTATGGCACGATAGAAGTGTTGACTGGACCGGAATGAACTGTTTCTTTCGGTAGTTCGATTGGCGTAATTGCTTTGTCTTCGGAAAAATTAAATGTGAGGCAATTATAACATCTACAGACATTCTCACGGGAATGCAGCCCTTCATTCCTGCGAGCCTCTCTAAACCTCAAAGTACTTGATGCAATTTCGAGTGCAAAAATATAACCGTTCTAAGGAAGCATCTCTTCGAAATTATGTGAAAGACCCAAAGCCTGAAAACTTTGCAGCTCTCAGGGTGAAGAGTGAGATTAGAATAATACGAATTGGAGTGAATTGGTACGAATTGGTTGCGGCAATTTTATAGAAATGCTCATTGCTGGTGGCTGAAATTGAAGACCAACGTGAAGTTGTCCGACAAATAAAAATTGTTCACATCATAAGCAGACACTTGTTGAAGTATAAGAATTTTAATACGTTGTGATACAACTTGAAAGCAAGTCGCACATTGGATAATTTAATAGCGCTTTTGCAATTGGAAGAGGATCAATTGAAAAAGGCATTGGATGATGAGATGAAGTCCCTTAGAAAGATTGAAAGGCAAAAACGTCGATCGAAGATTTAATGGAAAATTCAAACTGCACTTTCTGCAAGGAAAAGGTCTATGGCGGCGTGAATTCTCAAGCGCAAACGAAACGGCAATTCATCAGACAAGACGAGATGGATTTACTGCCGCAATTTCTGATGCGGGTTCGGTAAAATACAACGATGTATGACTAGCAGGCTCAGGCGCATCGAACACCATGACTGAGACGAGAATGGCTCAGAGTCTTAAAGAGTATTGAAGGTGACCGCTATGTAACGATTGCAAACGATGATCGTTTGCAAATTTGAGGTTTTAGCACGATACAGTTAGAAGCATGGTGCAAAGACTAATGTAGCAAGAAAACTCCTTTCTCGTCTGCGTCGATGACTGCAAAAGGTCTTTCGATGACGATTCATAGAGATCAATGCGAAATATTTGATTGGGTTGGTGAAACGAAAGCATTTTGTTTCAAACGTGCAACAAATCAATTTCGAATGATTTTTATGTATATTTTATTCGGTCAGTTAAGAGAATTAAGGGTTCTCGTTTAACAAACTCCGAGATACTTAATTAATATATTCAAAACAGGTTCAGTTTGATGTGTCAGATGATGATTTTGGATTGATGACAATTTTCTCAAACATTGAAAAAATTATTGAATGTTTCTTAATTTGCTAGTTTTTTATACGATATACGATATCAATCGATAACTATCCCCGAACCCAACATTTTTTTATTTCCCGAAAAATTCATACCATAAAATTTGAGTAACACTAAAATTAAAACTACATATTAACTAACTAAGATCACTTACTGCATCTGTTCATTGTGAGTCCAACAATCCAATAATTTTGACACTATTTTACATTTTTCTATTATCTGAAATGCAAATTAAAAATAGAAAAACGAAAGTAGATTTAATAATAATTCTTAAAATAAATTCAGGCATACAAAACTTACATGTTTTTGTAAGGCAGATGGTGTCAATATTGTTTCATTTGGTATTTGATCGAATGCTTGAAACGCGTACGCAAGACATTTTTTGACTTGATTATGTAAAAAATTATTCCAACAATATTCTTTAAATAATTTGAGCAATGTATTAAAAAAATCTACTTCACATATAACATTTAATACATCTAAATTTTCTGTTTCAATTAATACTGTAAATAAACAACATACTTGTAATCTTGTATTACCAAATGGAGGTGTAATCCAAGTAATATTATCGGATTTATTTGATTTCTGTAAATAAAAGAAATATTTTGTTTTTTGCTAAATCAATCGAATTTTAACGAAACATACACCATAATGGGAATACAAACCTCTGGAGGATTTAACAATATTTCATGAAATTTCTTTATTGTTGGAATAATACAATTAATTAAATTGGTAACCACAATTTTATGATGTTGTTTCTCTGTATCGATTAAATATTGGAGGGCAGCATCCGATACAGGTTCATTTATAATTGGATTCTCAAATAGCGATAATATTATTTTAATGCCAGCTGTAATACTACTTTCCGATTGGTTATCATTTAATATTGTTTCTAATATTAGATTTGTTGTATTTTCACATTCTAATGTTTCTAATATGGGATAAGTTGCCTCTGTTGCCGTTTCTTGACTCTCATCCTGTCTTATTGTACGTCCAGTCTTTATGATTTCACTTAAAAATTGTGCAATATTATTGTGTTTCTCGGTTTCTTGCGAAATCGACAGAATTTTAATGAGATTTTCAATTAAATGTTTCTCATTTATGTATTCCAAAAAATTCTTTTTCATATCCGATTCATCAATTTGTGTCATTATATGATATAACAGATCCATTATAACTGGCATGCATATATGTTTTAATAACATGTCGAAAAAATCATCTCGTGCTTTTATAAATTCTAAAACCTGATGGCATACCGATTTGTAGCTGAATAAATTTTGTGATGATTTACGTGATAATAGAGTACTAAAGGTTTTACTAAAAAATGCTGTTAACAATGGGTTCAATGGTGGATCATGTTTTATAAATTCATATAATCTCATTAATGTTTTTTCATCTGATACCAGGCTATCGTACAAGGACGGAATATCACTGAAAATAAATATTTATTTTTGAATTAGATACATTAGTTGAGTTGCTCAGTTAAAATAAAAATACAAATTCGGTCATTACTAATTTAAGAATATCGTATTTCCTCGATTATAAGACGCCATTGCTTGTAGGACGCACCTTAATTTAAGTACCATAACTGAACATAGAACAATTTTGAATGAATAAATTTTTTTTTTACGAATGTTGCGAAAATTCAACAACAGATATATGGGTAAATACACTTAAAGGCAGGGCCCAGCGGAGGCAATATATATAGGGACAAACTATAATTAGAAATTTCACTTAAATCCACCACTGTAAACTTTTTTAAATTTACAGTTATTTTGTTTTAGTATTTTATATATCGGGTGTTTTCTTTTATTCAATTTGGATATGTCGAATATTCCGAAAGTGACACAAATCGTTCTTTTATTCATTCCATTCCTTTTTTAGTCCATTCTATTATTTATTTGTAATATTCAGAATCTATTCTTTTTGTATCCAAAGGTGGAATAAAAATAATATTTCATTTGACGTTTTGTAATTATGTTCGATGTTTCCAATTTAAATGATTAAATTGAATTAAATCGTACATATTATAGAAAATGAAATTATTAATTATGATACAATTAAAATAATCGTAAAATAATAAATTTTCGAAAATCTTTTTAAAAATAGTTTTACATAGAGCTTGGCGGATACGAAAAGTCCCAGGCTATATTTTTTAAGAAATATCAATTAAAATTAATATTACATTGTGTGTTTTAATGCACACAATATTTGCAACATCATTTAATTATAATAAAAGTATTTATTTAATATAAACTTAATTTGTTTCCTAATTTAAAATATAAAAAAAATTCATGCTATGGAAAATGTATTCCATTTATTCCAATCCGTTCTTTTATTACATTACGTACGGAATATTCCGAGGTCACGTGATCAATATTTTATTCCTTATGTTCTTTCTGTGGAATGCATAAAAGAAAATATCCATAATATGCGTAACAGAGAAAATCTAGTGCAGAATCTAGAAAAAGAGAAAAATCTAGTCGAACAACAAAAACCAAATAATCAAGTACTGGGACAGATACGTCGACGATATTCTAATACTATTTAACGGCACAATGAGACAGCTCAGCAATCTTCACAAAAACATAAACAACAAACATCCGAACATAAAATTTACTCTAGAATCAAAGACGAACAAAGCCATTAATTTTTTAGACTTGACAATAACAAATATTAACAACAAGCATACATTCAAAATATACAGAAAAGTCACACAAATGGATCACGCCATTGACAAATCATCTAACCACCCACACCAACATAGGATAGCAACGTTCAATTTTTTAATAAATAGACTAAACACCATCCCGATGAACAATCAGGACTATACGGACGAACTAAAAATCATTAAACACATAGCAATAAAAAACGGTTATAACACGGACTTAATTGACAAAATGAACAACAGATAAATTTGGAAGAAACAACAGAATATGATGACCACGTTAAACAAGCAAAATGAACAAACGACGAAGGTTTTTAAAAAACACGGATACACGATGGCATTTAAAACAAACAACAAATTAGGAAATCGACTCAAACAACGTAACATAGGGTCTATTTTTTTATTCGCACGGTGCAGTGCGGTTCGTTATGTTTCTTTGTCTGCTTTGATCGTTTTCTCTTGGAGAAACAAGGACAATGTTTACACTACCCTGCTCGGTGTGAATAAAAAAATAGGCCCATAAATACACCAATAGACACCGGAATCTATAAAAATACAAGTAATGATTGCCCCAAATTCTACATCGGACAAACTGGCAGAAGTTTTCAAGTTAAAACAGAACATATAAAAGAAATCGGAAAACCAAAAATCGACTCGAAATATGCACAACACTTTACTACAGAAAAATATAATTACACTGACATCAACACAAACTCACAGGTATTACACAGAATACGAAAAGGATTACTAATGAACAGATTAGAACAACTGGAAATATACAAGAAACGATATAACTCATTTTTACTAAACGAAAAAATTGGCCACAACAAAATGTACGACCTCATTTTAAATCCGTAATTAATACCCTGTTGCACATACACACCCACACACACCAGATGGTCAACAAATTCTTCTGTTTTTTATCGGGTATACACTATACGAAATAATGATAGGACCAAATTAAAAAACTAATATTTTAGTTGAATAATGGTACTAAAAAAAGAAATATTTATTTCACAAAATAACTAAATAGTAACAGTTTACTTAAACCAGTACCAACTTCTTGTGTGGTACTTTTACAAATAATTATTTAACTTTAAATATTCCATCCTAACGAAATAATAATAAGACCATAATCATTTTGATCCCAAAAAAAAAAATATTATTTAGCAATTAAATGTTTTGTTTGAATTTAATAGTCGGTATTGGCACCTTGGTTGATTATTACATGCTGTAAACGACGAGGCATAGAATTTATCAGTTTTCTGATCACTTCCTGATCAATTTTGGCCCATTCGGTCTTAACAGCTTCTTTTAGTTGCCGAACAGATTCGAACTGACGACCATTTTTGAAAACACGTTCCGATAATATTGCCCAAAGGTTCTCGATCGGGTTAAGATCTGGGCTACAGGCGGGTCAGTCCAATAATGGGATACCCGTAGGGTTAAAAAACTGCTTGGTTAATTTCAGCCGAATGAATAGGGGCATTATCTTGTTGAAATATCCAATCTGTACCACCCATTTCGTCTCCATAGGCAGTTAGTAAATCGTCCAACAATTCCACATACTTTGCGGCATTCATTTTTGTTGAGATAATGCATATAGGAGTTTTTCCATAGTAACCCATAGCCCCCCAAATCATCAACGATCCACCACCAAAATTACGAGACATTCGTTCTTGCTTTCTTGCAGGTGTGTCATGCCAATACTTCTGCGACCCATCAGGACCATCGAGATTGAACTTCTTCTCATCTGAAAAAACAACCTGGGTCCACTCCTCTTCCCAAAATTGGTGTTTCTCCGCAAAATCTAGCCTCGCACGTTTGTGGTGGATTTTCAATCGTGGTTTTGCAATTCTTTTTGTGTACTCTAAGTTACAATCAGCTTTTAGAATCTGCTGGACTCGTCTAACAGTCACGTTAAGATTGAGAGATCGTCGTATCTCAGCTGGGCTATTCGATTTGTGGACAGCCAATCTTTTTATCTCTCGAACTTTCTTGCAGAGATAACTGATTTTCTTCCTGTAGATTTCTTTTGGCCGTATTGTTCTCTCAATTTCAACAAATTTATTACCACCGTCTTACTTCTCCTAATTCGGGCTGCTATTTCCCTGGTTGTCATTCCAGATTCCCGATATGCCAAAATTGGTCCTTTCTCCTTATCCGTCAACTCCTTACCTCGGCCCATTTTAGTTTTTTTTACGAATATCGTTCAAATCACACTAAATTATTTTTTAAATTATTTAAAAGTCACAATTACAGCTAAAACAAAAGTATAATTGTACATTAATTAATTCCTTACATGATACAATAAAAGTCAACGACGTTGGTCCTATGATTATTTCGCACTGAAATTTTATTGAATTGCTACTAACGCCGAGCACAGACGGAATATAAAATGATGATTGTTACAGCTTTTAAAACTGTTTATGAGTGATGTAAAAACAAATGATATAACATTAATTATTTTGTTTTTATGAAATAAATGTGGTTACTTTGTTTGGTCCTATCATTATTTCGTAGTGTATATAAAAAAGAAGGGCGGTACCACCCCTTTAGGAAAAAATAAAAAATAAACACAAGGGGGAAAGAAGATTCACAAGGCACGTAGCCACAAAATAGGGTATAAAAGCAGTTTTTAGCATAATTTTAGTTTGTGTTTCATTTTCAAATAAAATAAATATCACGTTAAAGGAAGTGACAAAACCAAAATATTGTGTTTTATTATATAAAATCTATTCGAACGAAATCCTCCATGGTAACACCGATAATTTCCTCCGTTAACGGAGTGATCATTCCCAATACTATGGAAGACGATGAGCAAAGGAAAGCTATACCACGAAGTACCTGAACTTTGAGAAACCTCCTTTCTTAAAAATAGGGTGGAACGTGGGCACTTTCCACTCATGAGGCATTACTTCGCTTCGCCATATTAATCGGATAAGGTCGAAAAGACAGTTCCATAAAACTTCCTCTCCGAATAAAAAGAGGTGAACAATTTTCGTGAATTGCTCTGCGACAATTGTTGTCAAACAATCCACATTCACAACGACTTGTATTTTACGTTAATTAAGAACTCTCAATAACTGTTAATATTGAAATGTGAAGCCCAAACAACCTCACTTTCGCTTACAGTGCTCCTTGCCAAGCTCTGGCAAAGGCTCTGGGAATATCCAGCACAATTAGTTGAGATTATCCGTTTTTGGATCGACGCTTATGAAACCCATACGAACGGTTCGAATTTGTTATTTTCTAAATAATTATTAGTTTGAAATTAATTATTTCCTTAACCTTTGACAGAACTGATATAAAAGCTATAGGACGATAATTTTAACAATCTGATTTACCATAATTTCTTTTTTTTTGGAATGGAAAACACCGTACGGTTCGTTGTTAGGATTCTAAGACGCCATCGACTCTAAGGGTCTGCTCGAATACTGTGATAATAATTTCCCATTGTAGTTTTTGACTTAAAACACGCCATAAAACGCACTCATTCAAATTACCACACTCTTACACCACGGTAGAATTTGAAGGAAACCAAAGAATTAACGTTCTTTTGAATTTAAATATAAAATTGTTTAATTTAGATTTTATAAAATTTAATTTAAATGAATTAATATTATATACAAATATAATAAAAATCTAACCTAAATAAATGTATTTTATTTAGTGATCCGTCATAAAATCGAATTTATGTACTATTTCCGTAACTGTTGCTCTGACCTTTCGCATTAATGCTACGAATCTATGACTATAAGTAGCACCACCGGCTATCCAACAAATGTATTAGCTCAATGTCACGTTGCGAACCATGGGCTTATTTGGTAAAATTTTGGATATTTTTCCACAAGAAAAAATATAAATTTCAAACCTTTAGGGAATTTCTGATTTTATGGCATTTTTCTTATGATAAGATTGGCGCTATATCGTAAATTTGTATAACGATCAAGAATCTGGAAAGTTCTCAAACCAGAGAATAATAAAAGATTTTTAGAATTAATATGAAAACTATATAAGAATAATTATTTATGATTAAATTCGTCGCTTTTTATTAATCAAAATAAGATAAATGAAATTTGAATAAGCAATTCAACAATCGAAAACTGTTAATTTATTCAATTTGCATTTTCACAATAAACGGCAAACATAAGTAGTATTCGAGCAGCGAAAAAAGAGAAGGGAATGTTTTAACATTAAAATGTCAAGAACTACAACGGGAAAATAATTATCGCAGTATTCGAGCAGACCCTAAGACGAACCCGATTTTTCGAAAGGCTTAAATGATGAAAAAATTGCTTCTTAGAATCGAAGAAATACTTGGGGACTATTTGTGAATTCGATTCGAATGTATTCGAGTCTTCGAAGTATTGAAATCTTATTTGAATTGAATCAAATTCGTTCGTTTCTTATATAAATCAAATACGAATCTTATACTTCGTAGGGTCGAAAACGTTCGAATCGAATTCATAAACAGCCCCCTGCCCTTTTTATACAAAATAGGCCTTAATGAGACTTTCATTTCAAAATGTTTTGGCATCGCTAAATCGTATACAAAACATGTTCGGGGGGGCTATTAAGAATCCAATTCTTCGAACACTCGAATACGTTCGCATCACAAATAGCTCCCTGGCTTAAATAAGAAACGAATGAATCTGATTCAATTCAAATAAGAGTCTCACACTTTGAGCTGATATTTTCTAAAATGTAAAGTTCATGGGGCTATTTTCTGAATACGATACGAATTCGAAGGAATAAAATTCGTATTTTATCTAGGAAGTGTCTATTCGGACACAGAGTACGTGTAAGAGTACGTCGAGTTCGTGTAAGAGTACGTCGAGTACGTGTAAGAGTACGTCGAGTACGTCTAAGAGTACGTCGAGTACGTCTAAGAGTACGTCGAGTACATCTAAGAGTACGTCGAGTATGTCTAAGAGTACGGATAGTATATCATAAAAGTATACATATATAGCTGGATAGTTTTTATAGAAACTATAATTGAATTTTATATAAACTCGGGAGGGAAGGAGGGAGGGGGAGGGTTTATGTTTAAAAACACGTACAGTATTTCTAAGAGGAGGAAGTGTATTTCTAATTTGTCTAATACGTCTAAACGTACGTAAAGTAAATATGTATAATATTTCGTTTAATAGCTTTTACTATGAAATTCAAGCAATAAGTTTTAAAGGTACTTTTAGTATGGGGTGAGTAATTCCTTCAAAATCGAAACGTGAGGTTTGCCATCTCATGTCGGATAATAATATTAAGGAAGTTTCGTGGTTACGATGCACGAATTGACACCGTTTGAAAAAAAAAAATTAATGTGAGAACAAAAATTTTACACTGCTTAGGCTGTGGGACTAATTCTAGGATTAATTACTACGGTAAAAATCGACTTTAAATTCGTATGATTGACTATTGGCCCGTACTAAATACATTCTTGTTTTATCAATCAGATTCCTTTTTTCCAAAAGAAATTACAAATATTTTAACCCTATACTTGGAAACACACTTAATTTTTCAAAACGTTTTATTTTCATACTTTCTGAATAAAACATTTATATTTTAAAAGAAGTATTTATATTTTACGATGTACTATCCTACTCTTAGACATACTCGACGTACTCTTAGACATACTCGATGTACTCTTAGATGTACTCGACGTACTCTTAGACGTACTCAACGTTCCCTTACACGTGCTCGACGTACTCTTACACGTACTCCCTGCCCGGATAGCCACGTCCTTTTATCTAAATAATTCTTATTGATCTAAATAAGTAACGAGTGAACATTCAAATCAAATAAAAATCTTACTTTTACGTATTCGAATACACAAATAGTGCTTTTTTTGCTAGAGTTTTTTTTATGTTTTATAGTTTGGCTGAAATTTACATTTAAAAAGCTTTAAAAGACTGTCTCACTCATCTCTGAGGAAAATGTTCAATATATTGCAAAGAAAACATGAAACCATAAATACTTAATTCATGGGCCAATTCCAGACAACAAAGATGTACCGAAGTTTAAATTGAGAGTGCTTACGAGCAAGAAATTTTATGATTTCATAAAACCAGTTGAATGGGAAGGAAGCTACTACCTACCTAGGCTTGTTTAAACGTCCGAGTAATAAAGAAAGAGTTCTCAAACCACAAAATATTCAAGTTGTACTCAATTTAAATCACAAATTGCCGAACAAGTTTTACATGTTAATTATTCAGAATCGACGTAGACTGATAGTTCCAAAATCTATAAGTAAGAAAACAAGTCTCAAACTAACATTAATATTGGGAAAAGTAAGTGCATATGTCAATGGAAAGTGTAAACAAGTAAAAAGCTGATTATACAGACATACTCATTAATTAATGTTAACCCTGCGTCCAGTTTTCGTACTTCACTTAAAAAACCATACCTTGTAAGAATTTCACATGCAATATTCGCATATTTAAAGCGTAGTGACTCCGGTGAATCTTCTTTTGGTTCCGTTGTTATTAAATCAACAAGTTCATCTATTACATTTGGCCGAGTTATGCTACAAACAGACAATAATTAACTCCCCAATTACATAACCTTAAAACCGATTTTTTGATGACAACTTACTACAGTACAAGTTTTTTATTTTGTGATTTGCATTCCTGTAATATATCTTCATCGTCCAGCAGTTCCTTTAAATTGATTTCCTATTAAATAAATAAATTTCGTAGTAAAGTTAATTTTTAGATACCAAATTTTTTTAATCACAAACAAACACTAACCTCACTGCTAAGTAACTCTTCTATTTTTGGTGAATTTGTGTAAATCGATTCGCCCCAAATCATTTTTGGCTATTTATTATTCTCCGTAATTATTTCGTTTTTATTATTCTGATTTAATTTATTTGTTTATTCGGTTTAAAACTGTTTTGTTTAATTGTATTTAACACAGCACTAAATAAGAAAAGGTAAAAAATAAATTTTATTAAAAAATTTTATAAAAAAAAAATCATGTCTGTCGTCTTCTATGTGAACTCAGAACTGTGGATTGGATTGATCATCATCATGTTGATGATAATTTGTAATAAGTGACAAAAAACAATACCAATACGATTATCTCTGTCATACTCATGCACATACCAAACAATGATAGTTTGTCTTTGTTTAGATGACGTCACAAATCCTCATGTCATTTCAAAATGTATAAATTTTATTTATATTTTTCAATTATGATTTTCTCGTAAATATTTCTCGGAAAATAAATTACCTTTAAAGAATCACAGACACATCAGAAAAATTAATGTTGTAAAACAATTTTTAAAATTATAATTAATTTTTAATTACGATATTAATTCAACAAGACAAAAAAAAACACAACTGTCACTTGAAACAAAAAAAAAAAAAAACAAAAAATTCTTTTGTTGTAACTTGCTAGTTTTTTTTTATCAAATCTTTTTCATGAAACTCAAATTCATAATGTCCTTACAAATATTAAATTAAACAATTCACATCCACCGAACAGAAAGACAATTGTAACAAAAGTTAATTTTTATTAATTTTCTAATTAACAGCGCAACAATAACTTTGATTAATATAATAGAATGTTATTTTTTTTTTGAAAAAAATTCTTGTTCGCATAATGGCGTTATACTTGTAAAAAAAAAAAAACATCTACACTCACATGAAAATGTCGACACACATCGAAATGAAAGAGAGCGAATTCATAATTTTTATAATTTTGTTATTTTGCTCAATTTTAGCTGATTCGTGGAGTGAGACATCTTGGTTTGGGTGTTGTAACGTAGATAAAATGTGATTATAAAACACGTGTGGTTATTTTTTGTACTGGTTTTTTTAATAAATTAAAAAAGTTTACTTAATTAAATTTTATTTTAATTCGTTGGTATGTATTTTTTTCCTTCTTTTCTTTTTAATTTTAATTATAGTAATAATAATAATAATTTGAAATATTCAATAAATACAAGAATAAATTAAATTTAAACAAAATCATAAATTATTGTTGTTTTGGATGTGGCGCTGGCGCTGGTGGAGGTGCCTTAAAACATTGTAGTAAAAATGCTGTGTAGATAACAAATGCGATTGAAACAGCTAGTAATCCGTACATGAATAGATTTAATTCCGGTTGGCGGAAACGATTTTTTCGCAGCCATTCTAATACTTCTGTTTCCGATAGTATATCACCTCGATAAATGCTGGGGAAACGCTTCTTGAAATAGACTAAGGCTGGTAATTTGGTTACACCCCATTTACGAGCATAACGCGTGTCAGCCATTTTAACAAATGTTATATCTAAATTATCAGTTTCGCCGTCAATATTCTCTAGGGTTTCTAACGCGATTTTACTTTCTATATTGTTAGTTTCAACTGTAATAAAAAAATTAAAAATATGAAAAATAACAAACTTCACTTTCGTGTACTTATAATTTTATGACTTACAGAAAATAACGGCAAGGAATTCATTTTCGTCTAAAAGCTTGTCTAACATTTTCTTATTGACCTCCTCAATTTCATTTTTAATTTCAAATACATCTTGGGATGTGAGCCATGCTAATATTTTTTCATGTTGACGCAGATCTCCATCATAAAACAATGGAACTTGTTTTCTAAAGTATACCAACGAAGGAATATTAATTATATTATATTTTTGTGCTGATTCTGAACCAGTAATTTTAACAAAATCGATTCCAAATAAATCAGCTTCACCATCAATTTTTTCAAGTTCTTCTAGGATTTCCTCACACTCGAGACAATCTTCGTCATAAAAGAATACAACTAATAGTGGTGATTCTTCCATTAAACGTTCTAACATTCTTTGATTAACTTCTTCAATTTCATCGGCTAATTCGCGATTGTCATCATCGATCAACCATTCGAGTACAGATTGCTCATTCTGTAAATCGCCTTCGTAAAGTAATGGATTTCCATTTCTAAAGTAAACCATAGCGGGAAAAGTTTTAATCGAATATCGCTTAGCTAATTGCGGATCTTGAATTTTAACCATATGTATACCAAATACATCGCATTCATCGTCAATTGTTTCCAAACCCTCGAGAATTTGATCACAAATATTGCAATTGACTTTATCTATAAAAATTAATAAAACAAATTTATGTATAAGCAACATTGAAATCATAATTAATATAGTTATTTTCGTTTAATAAAAAAAAAAACAATTCCACAAACAAAACTCAACCAAAAAAAAACGTTAAAAACGCAACAGAGCATAGTTCCATGGAAAATTAGAAGCAAAAATATTGCACAATATTAAAGTCTGAAGCCAAAACAACCAATGTATCATAAAAAACATACACCTCATATTGATATATTGAGCAAAAACGTCATTTCGCTCAGACATACACATACGAAGTATAATTTTTCATGCCACCTAACTACCAAAATATTTTCATATTAATTATGTATTAAAAGGAAAAATAATTAAAAGGATGTTTTTTTTTTAAGGATGTGGTTACTAATTAAAAATACTAATTGATTTAGGAAAATTGTGTGTATAGTTCGAAAAAATTAAAAAAAATATGTCTAACAATTTTTGAAAAAAATTTAAATAAATCCAAAAAAAGCTAAAAAAAATTGTGATTTTTAATTTAATTAATTTTTATAATTGTTTACTTGTTTATTTCTTTTTTTTTTTTTTTTTTTTTTTTTTTAAATTAAAACCAATACCTTGAACCCTTGAATGTTTTTGTTCCAGGTGGTCCCCACCCTCGGAACGAGGTGGTCGGTAACGTGAACATAATTTCCGACAGTATGCTGGTGATTTTTTGTAGTTATCGGGCACTAAATTAAGGAACTATTCTGTATCGCGTTTGTATATTTCTGTTTTTGATTAGTATTTATTTGATTTAATATTTAATTATTTTGTGTATATAATGGTGGTGTAACGGATTAATAAACAGCAATGTATTTAAAGATGGCAGGATTCATATATAAGATACATTGTTAAGCAAATATTTGGTTTATTTTATATATGTATATGTAACGTAGGGCAATTATGATTGATTTATACTGGTTTCATAAAAATATATATCTCATACATCATGTTTTATATAATAATAAGCAACAATAAGCCAATTTTCCATCATACAAAGTAAATCAACCGGAAACGGTTCAATCAAAAATTTTGCTCTATATTTTTATGGTGATGAAATGGATATGAATGAACTATAAAATTTCGTATTGTTTTTTTGCTCTTCTAATTTACGTACAGTAAAATTAAGATGATGATGAAATTAAAATTATTGTAAAAAATAAAAATATATTTAACTAAAGCTAATAATAAGTGGCTAGTGTTACTTACAAAAATAGACGGCTAAATATTGGGTTTCCTCAACCATTGATTCGAGCATAGCACGTGTTATGGATTCAATTCGGTCTTCGGTTCTTTGTGTAATCAACCATTGTAGCACTTCTTCTTCTTCTTCAAGCCGGCCTAGAGTAATGTACATATGTTAAAAGTTGTTAAATATATACTTTCAATATATTTTTGCAAATATTATTTATACGGGTACCTTCAAACACATTTGGTACACCTTTTTCATAATAAACCAGTGCCGGATAATCAGTAACGCCATATTGTACAGCAATACTAAAATCTTGCGTTTTAACAAATGTAATACCATGACGATCACAATCATCATCAATATTTTCGAGTTCTTCTAAAATGGCTGAACATTGTTCACATTCATCTACGTTCGACGTATCTGCCGATGAAATAATTATACAAATTAAAATTTTTAGAAATGACGCGGTTAGGCTAAGTTAATATTGTAATAACTAATTTATATAAAAGTCGGTTAAAAACGTGGATATCACAAACTATAAAAAAACTAATCATAATCGAGAAGGAGTTAGTAATTTCTAAAAACTACTTTGAATTTGGTAAGTATAAAGTTGGATTGTAAGTGTATGTGTACAATAGTCTGTATGTGTATTACAAGCGATTTCAATGTGTATGTAGGAGGACTAAGCTTTATTTTAGAAATGAAAGTGTGTAATAAACACTAGATAAAAATTGTGTTTGGGGCAAGGTTCATTTCTAGATAGGGGAGAAAAAGGAACAACATTTCATCAATCTCAAGTTATAATTTCTAATTTTTTTTTATTTGTACCCTCTTCATGATGATCGTCTGAATGTGTTGCATTTAATAATTGTTCTCGTTCCTTTTTATGACGTATTTTTCTCATTGCTTTCGAGTTGCAATAATCACATAACGTTTTATTCCCTATTTAACCGTATATTTAAGATGCAGAGATTTACGAGACAAATATATCATAAATTACGAATTAATAACATTTATGAAGTAAGTTAATAAAAAAAAAATAATAATAATAATAAAATTTATACAATTTTGATTTCTCTATACATATGTATGTAACTATATATAGAAAAAAATATTAGTCACATATTTCTGATTTTGAGCGACGAACAAAAAAATGTAAAAAAAGAACTAATAAAATGTTGTCTTACAAAAATACACGGCTAACGATGTGGACTCCTCAATCAGATCAATTAATTTTTGGCCTTCTAAATCTTCAATAACATCACCACCCGGATCTTTTTGTGTCAACAGCCAATTTAAAATTTGATCCTCATCAAATAAATCACCTGAATATTATACAAAAGAAAAAATTGAGCATCTCCTCTTGATTAACTGACTGAAATAATGTATAAGCAAATCAAATGTAAAATATTATATAAACCAGCATAAATGACAGGCTCTTTGGATGACATTTTAAAAAACAAAATAGCTGGCAATGCGAATACACCATAATCTTTAGACATTTGTCGATCATCAATTTTTATGAAATCAATTCCTGAATGTTTACATTCATCATCGATGTGCTCAATTTCGGCCAACACTTTTGGGCACTGTTTACAGTCATCACTATCTGTGAAAAAGAATTATAAATTATATTCTCTATATAATTATATAGAGCATCCATATTCCATTACAAAAGAACACTGCTAGATAGTCGGAAGATTGTCGTATTTTATGAAACATTTTACGGTTTACTTTTTCAATTGAATCGTTCATTTCCATATTTTCGGGATTTGTTAGCCAATCCAATAGTTCTTCCTCGTCATCAATATCGCCATCATAGTTGATTGCTTTACCCTTACGGAAATACGTTATGCCAGGTGGATTGCGGAACCCGTATTTTTTCGCCATCAAACGGTCACTAGATTTTACCATTTTAATACCATATTCGACCGCTTCGTCATCGATCAATTCCATGTGGCGTAATATTCTTGGTGATTCAGGGTCATCTTTAGGATCTAAATGTATATTAAGACAATAAAATATCATTTGTCAGATTGATTATATATGGATGGTGGTAAAACTTACAAAATATAACCGCTAAAAATTCTTTTGTTTCGATATAATTGAATAGTGTGTCACGTTCAATTTCTTCAATTGTTTGATCATTTTTTTGATCAAGTATCCAATCAAGCACTTCAGTCTCATCTAGCAGGCTACCTTTTATTTTCGAAATACAAAATTACATATTATTATCAATTAGAAATGCAAATAAATTATTTAATAAAATAAATTAAAATATATACACATTATTTTGTTTACCAAACGATATTCTGCAGTGGCCATTTTGTCGTTATTATACAAATTTTTAATCTAAAATTTATGGAATGAGGAAAATATTTATGTTTAGGTTTAAACAAAGAGAGAAAATGATGAATTTTTGTGTAAAGGAAAATTAAAATTATTTTAATTAAGCGTTATTTAATAATTATTAAGATAAACCATTTATAAAGACATTATAAGGTTATCTTAGCACGATTATCTTTTAGAATGTTTAGTAGCATCACTCAAATAATATATAAAAGCACAAACTATCATTAAAACAGTCGAAGAAACAACAACTCACAGAAAGAGGAAGAGTTAACTATTTACGTTTTGAGCATAACTATTGTGAATAAATAAAATCAAAGCGAAACCACGGATACATTTTAAAATATGGAGTTGTATGGCCATCGACGACATTCTTTGCTGTACTGGGAATTGTTTCTTCAAAAAAAAAAAAAAAAAAAAAAATGATATTTTAAGCCTAACCCCTATTTATATTACGAAGCTAGAATTCGGAAATTCAAAAACAAAAGCAGTTTTTAAAATCTTGATTGAGAAGATTTGCTCTAGATTAAATTTTTGTGTTCTATTGAAGCAACAAAAGAAACACATTCTTTTTATAATTGTTCGAAACCTATGATAAATATTTTTTAGTACTAATTTTTGACACTTTTTACTTTTAACTTACGTCAAAAGGGTGATTTTTTAATTTGTTCAACCTACTAAAACCAGTTGCGTGTCTTTAACATAATCTCTCTTACTATAAAAAAATAATTTCAAGATTTTCACCGTATAAAAAACACTCACTTTTCTTTGAGTTTGTGGCCTAAAATAGAATACATTTACATAGAATGAGTTTTGAAAGCGTAGTTCTTTGTTTTATTAACAAAATACAATAAATGAATGAAATTCATTCATAATTTGGTTGTTTTATGCATTTCTGTTCCCTAGAATTCTCCATGTAAATCGTTGACGTTTGTAAATCTATCCCTAACAGTGTCTCATTTGCGGGAAAACCGTAGAACTAAAAGATCGTCCTAGTTCTATATGATAATTTTTGACGTATACAAAATAAATTCATTGTGAGATTGATTTGTAAAATGAGGATGATGAGGTATGCTTATAGTAAAAATATTTGTCGCTATTTTTGTGGCAGCACGTTATTTAGTTACGTTTGTACCATTGCCATGGCACGCGTATTATTTTGCAATAGAATTAGACTTTCAACCCTGTCTACTAAAAAAACTGGTACTGTATAGATCAGCATTACCGAATATATAAAGCTGGAATGCTTTGCTAAATACAGTCTGATTCATTTCCAAAGCCAATGATTCTAAACTCCAGTGGGCGTTATTTTCATTTTTTTTAAATTAACGTCGATGGGCGTAATTTCTTTTATGAAAAGGCAATTAAGTACACCGTCGAAAGGAAATAACGCCCAGGGTAGTTATGGCGCCTTTTCGCCTTTTCATTCTAACTTTAAAAATAAATCTCCCTTTTCCGGAATATTTTAAGATTTAGTCGCTCCAATACATTCGTCAATTCTGTTGTAACATAATGGATTAAGCCAGCTAAAAAAACAACGAACCATTGCGATATAACTATCAGTAGAAGCGATACGAACGATAAAATTCCCTTGATCTGCGTCATCAAGATTGACGAAGCATTTACCAATTTTACTTAAATACACAATCCACTAAATATATTTGTCGATTCTACTACAATACAACGACCTGATATTATTTTAAGGGTGTCAAATAGTAATTTACTATTAAGATTTTTTAAATCAATTCACAAATAATGTATCGATCAACATGTCGTTGAAATTGCAATCAATAAAAGGTCGGAAAATGTCAATAAAACGTCACAGAAAGAATTTATATTTAAAAGCTTACTAGATATATTTTGTTGCCAACAGCAAAGTGTTTTAGGTTAATTTAGAAATTTAAATTCCTTATTACACCGTAACTTATTCATTTTGTCTTAAAGATACCTAGGGAACCTCGTTGGAATTTGGAAGGTGTATTAACCATAGAAAAAAAAATTCTTCGAAAAGTAAGAATTGACTTTAAATTTTCCGGTTTTGTGAAAATCTATTTAGCAGTTTTCTCTTCTACTGCAACTCCTTTTATTCTAGATTCGAATGGACCCAAAACATAACACAAACTGCTTATTACTAAAATCTGTTTTTTTTACAAAATTTCGACCAAAACTATCAATATTTGTAAGAATGGGAGGCAAAATAAAAATGTATAACTGGAAGGACGGAAGAATGGACATGACATTTTTTTAATCGATATTTTGGAGTCCCTATAACCTAACTCATTGAGAAATGGAAATTTTAAGACTACTTTAACAAATACCGGGTGTTTCTTTTAAACTGAGACGATCAAATATCTCGAAAAATAGCCACTCTACGGAAAAAATGTCCATAATCAAAATTTAATCATACCGCGGGGGAAATACATTAGTGCAAAAAAATAGTGTAACTTTTAAACTAAGATAGGAAGCCATATTTTTTATTGCAGATACGGATTCTACGACTAAAAGTACGTATGATTTGAATGAAATGTTTTGTTCGGTTCATGATAGATGGCGTTGTAATCGACGAAATTCAATTTTTTCAATTTCTTCTTCTTAGAACACACGCATTCGATTCTGCAATACGTTTGAAATAAAAAACATCACGTTTTCATTGGAAATACTCGAAATTCGTCATCAAAACAATTTATTAATGTAAATGGCAGGTGAATAAAATAATTTTAGCTTAAAATAAGTGTTCAAAATGATGGCCTGCGACTTCAATGCACTTATTAATACGCATTTCCAATGATTGTACAGAACTGAGAAGTGTGTTTGGTTGAATTTCAGCACACGCATTTCTGATTCGCTCAATCATGTTCTCACGTGTTGTTGGTTCTTGTTTGTAAACTTTGTCTTTGAGATAGCCCCACAAAAAGAAATCTGGCGAAGTAAGATCTGGTGATCTGGCGGGCCAATTTATCGGACCAGCTCTACCGATCCAGCGACCATTGAAATCACGATCAAGTACCTCACGTGCTACCAACGAATAGTGTGCAGGACAACCATCATGTTGAAACCACATGTTCCGTCTCACTTCTAAGTTCAAATTTTCAAGTAATATTGGCAGTTCATTTTCCAAAAAGTTTCGGTACATTTGACCATTCAAGTTGCCTTGAATAATGTGGGGGCCGATGAGTTGGTTGCCAATTATTCCACACCACACGTTGACAGTCCAAGGGCGCTGATGTTCAACTTGGCGAAGCCAGTGTGGATTTTCAACACTCCAATAATGCATGTTGTGTCGATTAACCGTTCCATGGTTTGTAAAAGACGATTCGTCAGAGAACATTACGCAACGAAAAAAATTGGGGTTTTGTTGTATTTGTTCACGTGCCCATTGACAAAAAGTTACCCGATTTTGGAAATCAGTGCCATGAAGATCTTGGTGTAAAGACACATGATATGGATGATACTTGTGCCGTTTTAACATTCTCCAAACACTGGTGAGGGACAATCCGGAATCGCGAACTATTTCTCGTGTACTAACATGAGGATTATGAGTCACTGCAGCCAATACAGCAATTTCATTATTTTCTCCAGTGACTGTTGCTCTACGGGTCCTCTTTTTCGGTTGAACATTTCCATCGGTAATAAATTGTTTGATAGTACGGCCAAATGAAGCACGTGAACGAATCCTATCCGGAAAACGTTGAGCGTAAATAGCAACAGCATTTTCAAGATTTCTGCCAGCTTCTCCATAAACCAGAACCATTTCAATTTTCTCTGGCACAGTTAAACGGTCCATTCTAAAGTATTTTATCGTTTATTTTGCAATTACGAAAAACATGAAGATAAGAAATAACACAAACGTTAAATGTGATTTACAAAACTGAATAAATTGTTTTGATGACGAATTTCGAGTATTTCCAATGAAAACGTGATGTTTTTTATTTCAAACGTATTGCAGAATCGAATGCGTGTGTTCTAAGAAGAAGAAATTGAAAAAATTGAATTTCGTCGATTACAACGCCATCTATCATGAACCGAACAAAATATTTCATTCAAATCATACGTACTTTTAGTCGTAGAATCCGTATCTGCAATAAAAAATATGGCTTCCTATCTTAGTTTAAAAGTTACCCCCGCCCCACCTACAAAGCGGGGGGTGGGGGACTATTTTTTGCACTAATGTATTTCCCCCGCGGTATGATTAAATTTTGATTATGAACATTTTTTCCGTAGAGTGGCTATTTTTCGAGATATTTGATCGTCTCAGTTTAAAAGAAACACCCGGTATATAACGCCCGCGGACCCTAATTCCTAAACAAGGCAAATAGAGTACTCTACGGAAATTTGGTCGCCACTTAAAAGTTTTCGCAAAGATATCTGCAGATTATTTTCAAAAACAGAGGATATTCGATCATGATTTATGCAAGATTTTACCTTGAAATGTTGAAACAAATAACCATTTACCACCAATTATAAATTTGTAAAGACATTTACCACCGATTATAAGTTGAAAATATTCGAAAGTTCAGTTTAAGCTTTGTATCGTATGAAATAATTCGGAATAACAAAATTTATGAACAAATTCACCAATAGGTTCTTCTATTATTCATAATAACAAATTTATTGATGGAAAATTAGGAAAATTTGTCGCTAAATTCATTAGATTTTCAACCGCTATTCTATTATCGTTATGTAGATGACATTATAACACGGCTATCCCAATTGTCAAAGTTGATGATTTTCTTAAAGTTTTCAATTCAGTAGAATCAATCTAGAATAAATTTCACAATCGGAAAAGAATCTGACAGCAAAATTTTATTTTTCAATATTCTTTTGATAAATGAAACTAATGGAAAAGTATCTGTGCATTGGTATCACAAAGATACGTGGTGTGAAAGGTATTTAAATTTTCACTCTTGGCTCCCTTTTTCTTATAAAATTGACTTAATCAAAATCATTATAAAAATTTCGTTTTATTAAAAACACTTTGGCTAAAAACTGAAACCAGCATCTTTTGCATCCAACTTTTTTTTTCTAAATTTAAAAACCCAGTTCCTCTAAAGGAACTATGAAATGCTATCTATTAAACGTAGCTAGTGCTCTGACTGATCATTTAACAACTTTAGGTAATGTACAAATTTTAGAACAACAAAAAAATTTTAGGAAAAGATCGACTATCTATATTAGCTTGTTTCCATGTAAGGTTCAAACTAGCTTGAGTTGTATTTGGTGTTCATGGAAACGAGGTTGGAGTTAGGTTCTCATTAGGTCATTTTGAACTCAACGAAGCTAGTGGAATTGAGGAGAGTTGAAAACCAAAATGGCGAGACGAATATACATTAGGGATTTTCATTGTTACTACCATAAAAAAATGTTACTATAATTGAATACAACAAAAAAATATTAACAAAAACTGAAGAACGCAATACAAAAGCCATAAGGGTATGTATAATGTACCTTGCTGTAACACTTTCAACTCAACCTAACTCCCTTTCATGGAAACGATCGACGCCATTTTGAAATTTAACGAAAACCTAATTTCAATCCAACCTAACTCAACCTAGTTCATGGAAACATGATAAATAAGTCATACAGCGGGTGATATAACCTCAAATCATACAAAATGGAAACCGTACCGCAGTCATCGATGGAGGAATTCCGCCTAAGGCTGATGAATGATGGTTATTATACCAAGAAAGATTAGCAAATTTATTTTTGGTACCTGCAAAGAAAACCTATAACAAGGAATAATGTACGATACTTGAAAATTATTTTACACAACCCATAATCGTATGTAAAGAAAGTAAAATATTTTAGGAAGCTACAAAATCAGATGGCGAAACGGCTATGTAACTAATGGTAAACTTTAAGCGTTTGGTTTCTAACTTTAATTTTAAAAACAATTTGGAGAGCATTTTACTGGAAAAATTCGTTTGCTGACAAACCAGGCGAGAATTTGACAGACTAACAGAAGAGGATTCAGATGCATTAAAAATACAAGAAAAAATACGAGACGCAGTATCAACAGGTTCATGCGGTTAAAGGCAAAATGATCAACTTCGGCTCAGCAGCATCCGAACAACAGAAAGTTGTATAACCGTCATGAAATTTGAACAAAAACGGTAAAGGTAATACGAAGAAGAAGAAGTGAATAATGTAAGCACTAATAGTGAGTTTCAAAACAATTATACTGAAAACCTATTTAATATTCAAGATTCCATTGCATGATAAGATAGTGGTGCGGGAGTTTCAATAGTTCCATGTAATATTTTTAAAAGAGATTTTTAAATTAAATATATATTCGGGAAATGAAATCAATGTTCGAGGTTCATTTAATCTGTGGGGGTCGCGGAATACCCAACAATTAAAGAACAAATCCTGTTAATAATCACAATTATGAATATTAACGCGGCTACGGTTTAGTTCTTTTGCTTACTAGCAGATCGCAATGCACGTTGTGTATAAATGTGTTGTGAAAAAATCGTATCAAATGTTCCAATATTGGTAGTTGATAGTGAAAACGCTCCTTCAATAATGAGACGGGATTTTCTTTCGAAATTTAAAATGGTGTTCGCACAGATAGGTTATATTACCCAAAAAAATAGTACTTTGGAAAAATTGGTTAGCCGGTATAAAAATATTTTTTAGTGGAGAATTGGGAAGATTTAAATATAGTCAGATTCATTTAGAATTAGGAAGCAAGTTGAAATAGAGTTAGTTAGTTAGATAGATTGCAAAAGGTAGGTGCTATTACACCTGTTCCAAATAGCGATTGGGGGATACCGCTTGTACCAGTGCTAAATTCAGACGGAGGCATTCGATTGTGTGCCGATTACAAGATTTACCCTCAATAAATTGATTATTCATAATAAACATCCCTAGCCCAGGGTTGAAGAATTATTCAATCAATTGCAAGAAGAAGTTTACAAAGCTAGATCTTACAATCAGTTCGAATGAAAAGAAACATGGTTGGATGGAGTAATCATCGCGGGATATTTTCATTTGGGAATTGAAAAGTTTTTGTTGGGCTTATCGGATGTAGTGAATTTTTTAGACGACATTGTAATTACGGGTAGAACGAATGAGGAGCATCTAGCCAATTTAGAGGTAGTATTTAAATGACTAGATAGTCCCGGTTTAAAATTGGGGAAAGATAAATGTAATTTTTCCAAGATGAGATAAAATATCTCGGTTTAGCGAAATATGATGAACGAATGGAAGCAGTAGTACGATATACGACTCCGTCGGATTTTGTGGGCTCTATATTATTATTCTAAGTTTTTACTTAAGCTCGTACAGAAAATGGCTCCAATTTACAACCTATTGCGAGAAGATGATAGATTTGATTGGTGCGCAGAGTGTCAAAATTATTTTGACCAAATTAATCGTGCAGGATGTTACACTTTTGCATTTCAACAGGGATTTCCCTATAATATTAACTACTGATGCCTCGAGCTAAGGCATATCAGGTGTTATTTCATATCAATTGGCCAATGGTAATGAAAGGCGTTCACCTTGAAAACAGATCATAAACCATTGTTTTATCTTTTTGGTGAAGTATTCGGCTAAATGGCAGCCAGTCGAATTCAGCGCTGGGCTACACACCAGCGGTATAACGCTGGAAGGATGTTCAAAAGTCCTCCTACTGGAGCAGAATTCCAGGTTTACGACAGGCGAAAAAATGTATATCACCTTCGTCTGTCAGGGTTAACGAGTGTCTTGAACTTAGGAAAGCTGAGATGAGGTTGCTTACTGGCTTCCTCACAGGTCATGTCCCCTTAACACGTTCGCAACTCAAGCAATTTTTATGGTGTTCAGGAAAAAATCACGTATTAAAATATTTTTGTGAAAATCTCTCTAACGGCTAAGCTTCCAGTGAAACTACTCGACATAAATAAGTGATAGATACTTCTAGAAAATCATCCATATAGCAAATAATCGTAACAAGAACTACTGCAATGTTATCCTAAATAAATTTCATATAATTTGTGTCACAAATGTGTGACATGAGTTTCTGGTAAAACTAGCATGTCACATACATGTGACACTGAGTGGCGAACGTGTTAAGGTATCACCTTAAGCAGATGGGCCTAAGTACGACAGATGGATGCCGCTTCTGCGATCTGGAAGCGAAATCAGCGGAACAGCCATTTTCCAGCAAAGACTGCAACATCTAGGAGGGAGAACAATGAGCCCGGATAGTATGTATCTTGTACCGGCCAGTAGTATTATCAGATTCATTAAGAGTCTGAATATTGACTGGACGGATAATTAAGTAGGGTCCAGCACAATAGATCTTTTAGGTCGCGGTGCGAGGTGGCTTATCGCCCACATGGCCCTTCAATCAATAATAATAATAATAATGTATTAAAAAAAATTATTAGAAATTTTTTATATAACAAAGAAACAGAAGGTATTAACCAAGATCCCTTGGATAATAGTGATACTTCAGAGGAGGAATTCCGTGATTTTCAGATTAATTTAACGATTCTTTTCTCGTACAGTCTCGTCCAGTTAGATTCAAGAAAATTAAATTTATGAATTGCTATAATTTTTGAATGGGGGTGTGTTTCATTTATGGCGTGTATTAATATTTTAATGAGACATCACCGTAATCTAGGTAAAGTTTTTGACCTTGTGCTTTCTAATGTTAATTTTACGAAAATTCAGGTAAATCAAAGTAGTGTTGCATTAACCAAAAAATTAAAAGATTAAGAGAATTCAGATTAAATTCAAAATTATATTTACCACTCTCTCCTACATATAAGGCACAAAAGGAGATCCTATCCTATCTAGATTGGAGTTCCATTTCTAAGGTAGTCACAATTTCCAATTTGGTACTGACTCAACCAAACTCATTAAATTAATTTATGATAAAGCAAAATACTCGACAATCGTCGGTTTAATAATACTAACCACTATATGATTTTATCCAATTTTCATAAACAGGTTAAAAACGAAACTCATAAATGTTTTTCAGATTACGTTAAGTATATTTAAAGAAACATAAAAAAAAGCTCCAAAATTAGTTTTGGCCTATTTCCAATCACTTACTAGCAGATCGAGCTATCCATCTCGTACGAAACTTATTGATGTTGAAGCTACTGATTCCTGTCGTATCAGCAATTTGTTTAGCAATTTGTTGATTCGCATGATTATCTGCATGATGATACCTTTATTCATTCCATTAAAACTTGTAGATATGAATGGCTCTATGAATGGCGGTCTTAAAGTTTTTTTTTGTTTAATATTCAAAAAGGTGCTGGGCCTGATGTTTATCCAACTATTTTATTTCTCGTTTGGAGGTTCAGCTAATCGAGCATTTAACCTTTGCCGATTTTCAAAAAAATGATGCAACATTCAAAATTATAGGCCAATTTCAATAGTCAACAGTTTCAGTAAGATCTTTGAAAAATTAGTATACGGAATTATCTTCAATGAAGTTAAAAGCTCAATTAGTCCCTCGCCGCATGACTTTTTTCCTAAAAGTTCTATACTGCTCCAATTTTAATGGATTTTTCTAATTTCGTTTTTAATAGTGTTGATGTGGGTAGTCAAGTTGATTGTGTTTACACCGACTTCGAAAAAGCATTCGGTACGGTATCTCATAGCATTTTACTTAAAAAATGTTATAGTATTGGTCTTACCCCACTCACTCTTACCAGACAAATTCATACTTGAGGTTGGGATCACATCTAACGGAGCAAATACAACAAGTTAAATTTAATGGTTTGCTCTCAAAAACCATTTTATTTTCATTAATGATCTGCCTGATGATTCGAAAATCTTTCACGCGGATTCAAACTAACGAATCTTGTATCAAGCCTCAATCTGATCTTAAAAAGTTTTATGCGTGGTCGAATTTAAATAATTTGAAACTTAATAGAAATAAATGTGTTGTAGTGTTATATACGAGAAACTGGACGTGGACTTGTTCGGTCTGTTGTCCTATTATGGAATCAATAAAAATAAAATAAAATTGGACTTTTTGTTTCTACGGAAAAAATTTTATAGTTTGTTCTGCTTTCTTTTAAATTGAGCCCAAAACCTATAAAAATATTTAAATTATATTTAATTATTGGCTCAATAATTATCTAAATAAAAGAATTCCATATATGGTACAATCGAATTTATACCACTTTGCGGTAATACTATACTATGCTATACTAAAAAAAGAAAGGATTAGCTCAATTAATACTCTCAGAGTGAACTATTCGCTACAATCGACCAAATTAGCTTATGTATGTTGATAAAAATAAGATTCACATACTACGGTCGTCCCATATTTCGTATTATGTACATATATTTTGATCTGTGGTCATGTGCAAAATCCATTCTGGAAGTTTTTAAGTGGTTCAGCTTCCGAAATAGAAAATTAATGTTGAGATACAATTGATGCAATTGATTATATCTGCGAGATATATATAACTACTGAAAGTTATTTATTTTTAATAGAAAGCTGAATTGTACCAGATCATATTTCACCGATGGCCTGTCTTGTTACGTAACCTATCGGTTAGGAAGTGAATTTGTGAGTTTTACTTAAATATTTGTATATTGCTACCCCAGCAGCCACCATTGCTACCATCCCTCTCCAACTGGATGCAGCAATTAAAATTAGGACGACGATGTGACCGAAGGCTTAGGTACACTTGAATGTTATTAATGAGATGCCATTGTTAACACAAACGAACTCCAGTGGGTGACCCTTTGAGACTCGTTACTGGTGATAAAGCAATATACACAGTTGTAGACTTTGTTTTTATCGTAAGATAAAATTTTGTCATTAGTCCCACTCTGTGATGAATGAGTCATGGTGACACATACAGGTACGACTGGAAAGTGATTACGCGTAACAGTAATTTCTACGATGGTATAATAATCAACATTACTGAAGAATTATAATAAGAAACTGGGTAGGTTTAATTTGAAAAATCAAAATTTTGATAATCAAGTTTTCATAGTCTACAGAAATACCAAGTATGCGTTTCCAACGTTTCCATGACAACCGTAACAGCAATGTAGAAATCGCACGGTAATATAATACGTCTGTATAATATTGTCTGAACATGAAAAAAATATTTGTAAATATTTTACAAAGTTTTTTTTATCGTGCATAACATTTGCATAGCGTTGTTCTAATCGTACAATGACGAGTCATACTTTTCATTATAAAATATAAGTGACTTTAAGGATTTTAATCTAACTGCTAATTTTTAAGACTTGTAAGTAAAATTTTTATCGGTTTATTTTTGAACTTTAATTTGATATAATGAAATGTTCTAAGAAACTTGCTCGTTTGACAAAATTATAATATGAGCTGGCAAAACAAATGGAGGAATGGAAATTAATTGCACAATCAAGTAAACTTCTTGGTAAAGAAACATGAAAAAGCATTGTCGATGATCCTGAATACACACCAAAATAAAATTCATCAAAAACTCCACCACCATCTACATTAACTCAAACCCACGCTCTACACCAGTTTAAATGGCATCAACAACTCCAAAAAAGTTAGAAACCACCAAAAAAAAAACGGTTACGGAGAAAGAGGGAAGCTTCGTTAATATCTCCAAAGAGCACAAATTTACTAAATTGAATGATCGAAAATTAAAGCATTCAACCTTTTACAGATTAAATTTCCTACAACTAAAGCTGCAAAATTCATTCTAACTTTCATTTTTTATTTCGGCGTTTGCCCCAAAATCGTCTGGAGTTTTGGAGATATCTTCACGAAAATGAAGTGAATCTCATTTCAATTTTTTTGTTTTTGTCTTCGATAAGTTTGCCAACTTGTTTTGCATATCCGTTTTTTTTTTCTTAAATTTCCAGTAGCTTCTTTATATGAATAAACCAAGCAACTATGAGCAAGTCACTCTATTACACTAACGTATTATATGAAGGTTTGGCGGCGTAAACTAAAAATCTCAATGTCAACTTTATAATTTAACTGAACTTTGCTTGATATCTTTAAAAATAGATGTCGGACGAAAATAAATTTGAAAATTATTTTTTGAATGTAATGCTATAGTACAAAAAAATTTGATCTTGAAATAACCTTTGATATTTTTATCGGCCCACGGTTTCTGGTGACGAATGTTAACCGAAAAAAAAACACATTACCTCAAGTAAACTATTTTTCACAGAATGGGATCGGACGGGCCTTTTCCGTGAATTAAATCCAGGTTTCGTCAAAAAAAATAATACGTCAATGCGTAGATTTGTTTTTTTGTATTTCTTAAGCCATCTTTCACACTCAAATACGATAAATGGGGTGACCATTTTATACCTTCAGTTTGTTGGCATGTGTAACGTAGAGAGAGAACTTAGAGGATTGACAGTGGCAATTAGATAGACCATTGTCATGGTGGCTAAGAAATCTCACAAGAATCCGAACACTTTCTCAAATGAGTAGTTATATGAGATCAGACGTTGTTTCCTGGACTCGTTGACAGTTCCACAAACCTTCACCAAAAATTCTGAAGAAAAAAAGTTATATTGATAAGAATTACAGACACCATCATGCTTACGTATAATGATTCGTTAAGAACACAAAAATAAATAGAAAAATATATGCTATCGAGTGTAGTACTTCTTGAAAAAATTATGTCGAAAAAGTGTTACTCTGCCGAGTTATGGTCCAATAAAATCAAGATATGTAGCTTTACGTCGACAAATTTGCCACTGTAAACTTACAGAGCATAATTTACGTTTATAGAGTATAGTTACATTTTGTGAACAGCATTTTAGTACTAATCAGAAATTTTACGATTATAGAGCGAATTTACATTTTGTGAATGTTCTTCAGTTCGAAAAAGCAACAACAAAAATGTCCGTTCTGTCTGTCTGCCTGGATGTCTATAACTCGGTACCTACAGTATCTCAAGAACGGCTTGTACGATTTGGAATTTTTTTCACCAATCTGTTTCTATGGTCAAGGCAGAGAATTGACAAGTTTTGGAACCTGTACGTCAAAAGGATCGGGTACATGCCATACGAATTGTCCCAAAACCACGTGATTATTAACATTTGGTACTAAAACATGATTTTTGAGGCGAGGGTTGAATTGTGGTTCGGTTTGACGTTTGAGTTGGAATTGGGTTGCGGTTGGGGTTGGGTTAGGGCTGAGTGAGTATGTTGGCGCTTTATTTGGGGGTTGAATTGAGGTTTGAGTTGGAGTTAGCTTGGGTTGATATGAGTTAAGTTCGTGTGTGCATTGAATTTTACATAGACCATGTAGATTTGAGTGTTGAGTGGAGTGTTGAGCTTGGGATTAATTAAAAGGTTGTGTTGAAACGTGGAAATAGGGGTTTAGTTGGGGTTGAGTTAGGGTTGAGTTGAGATTGAGTCAGCGGTTCAGTTAAGGATTTATGAAATTTATTTTGGGGGTTGAGCAGAGGTTGAGTTAAAGGTTAGGTTAAGTTCATGTACACATACAGTTCCTGAACTCTCGAGTTTGGGTTTAGCTAACAGTTGGGTCGAAGGTTGAGTTGAAGTTGAGCTGAAATTAAGTTGTAGTTGAGTGAGGGGTTCGGTTAAGGGTGGAGGGTTCAGTTCTAGAATCAAATTGATTTCACGATTGGCTGGCCGTCTTGTTTGGAGTTGAGTAGAGGGTAGAGATTTGACTCGAGCCGGATTTCCATTGAAGTTGAGTTGGGGTTGATCTAGCTGGAATTGGGAATTATTTGGAGAGTATCTTGAAGAACAGACAACATATTTAATTGGGTTCAGAGTCGTGTTGAGAGCTACGATTTGGATTCAGTTAAGATTGAGTTAGGTTTAGTTGGGGTTGTGTGCAGGGTTCAGCTAGGAATTTAGTTAGGGAGTTTACTTAAGATGAGTGCACATATGGACGTAATTTTTCGTGAGGTGCAGCATTTTATATTTTTTCCAGATGTCGTCCTTTGCCAGAAAGAAACAAATTTACTAATTTGTCTATAGTTGAAAAAGAAATTCAAAGAACAGAAAGTGCACATTATTCATTAAATTTTCAAATCAGAAATTTGCCTTAAATAGTTTTACGTTTTTTTAAGTTCGGGTGCTCAAATAAAGCCAATGTAACCTAAATTTAAACCATATCAAAAGTTATTAATAATTTGTAACTTCCTGTTAAAAAAATTAAACAAAAGGACGAATATTGAAATTAATTCCATTTTATGAAGCAATTCATCGGCGAGGAGAAAATTGTGCAGCGATTTGTAAATATTACAAAATGGGGAAATTTTAGAAAGTAGATTATAATTTGTAAACGGTACAAACGCGACAATATACATAGTTCAGCCAGCCAAAATAGCATTATTAAATATTGCTATGATTTGCTATAATTTAGCTGTGTTATAATCACAGCAATAGTCTCGAAACGAATATCTAACGAACATAAATTTAAATTTATTTCGAACATCCAATACGCTTACCCAACCTGACCTCATTTTAGATATGTTGGTTAACAGAGATGGGAGTAGTATCGGTATAGAACAGTTAGATGGAGTGCGGGTGCAGATAAGGATAGTAAAAGACATCTATTTCCCTGGTTGGTATTCAGGCCGGTTTAGATTCAAAAAGCAAAAATAAAACGCTCGATATAATATTCTATGAACAGGTTACCCCGCATTCGTTTTATAAGATTAAAGCGATAATATGCTGAAATGTTTTGCTCAGACCCGTTGTAGCCCATTAAAACTCTTAAAACACTCCACTCAAACTTATTTTTTTTGTTGCTCTCCCAATTTACTGGCGGGTGATGTTTTCATATGCAAAAACCACAGAGAGAACATCTCGTAAAAAGTACAGTATTTCTCAACCCAAACTGTTGAATTTTTGAAATATTAAACCATACTTATCTGTAAATTTTCTCGGCCAAGTTAATTAGGCCGAAGTAATTAAGTAAGAAGTATTTAATACTACTTATAATAGTTTTTAAACTAAGATTTTATTTAATTTTCGCAATATTCAGTAAATTTCAAAGAATTTAGTAAGATTTGGGATGAACTTGACAACCCTAATTTCAAAATATCCAATAATTTAATAAATTTCGAAGGATAATGTTTTCGATTTATTATACCTTAATCGATATTGTGAAATTTTGAGACTGGTCTCCGGAGCCTCCAATAATTAAGGGTTGAAGCCGATTTACATTCAGCGAAATTTTGCATACGCATTTCATTACATTCAGATAAGCATATCGCACATGTTAATCGAAAAGTGACACAAGTCAAAAAACGTTTTTTTTTTTTCGTTATTCGCTCATGTAAATGAATTCTTTGCTCATTTATCAACACCGTGTATCAACTGAAAAATTACAAATTTCAAGAGTTATGAAACACAAAATGACAAAAATGTTGTTCTAAGATAAAATCATTTTCCGCTTTTCCTTAAAAAAAAAAAAAAAAAAAATTAAGAAAAAAGTCAAATTAGCATTCCAGAGGCCCTATTCTCGAATTCCACATCCATTTTCCACATGTGGACATCTGTCAAAATTCATAAAAATTGAATTTTTTCGGTACCTACTAAGGGAATATTTGGGACATTTGAACCTGGACATTTTGAATGAACTTCCAGACCTGAATATGTTCTTTAGTGTCCCGGACGTTATGCCGAAAGAACTCTGCTTTGGCAGGAATTTCGTGGTAACAATCCCCGATAGAACAGACTGGGATACTGGGTTACCGCAAATGGAACCTAACAGCCTAGTCTGGTACACTGATGGATCAAAAATGGATAGTGGAGTCGGCATTGGTGTCTTTGGACCCAACCACAAAATATCGAAATCACTGGGTACTTACCCCAGTGTTTTTCTAGCCGAAATTCACGCCATCGAAATCTGCGCCTCTATTATTATGACAAAAGGTCTTAAAGGCGCATCCATCCACATTTTGTCTGACAGCCAAGCAGCACTGAAAGCATTGGCTTCTAACTGCTTGGTTTCCAAGTCGGTTCAAAGTTGTTATAAACTGCTACAATCTCTCTCTTGTCAAAACAAAGTAAGGTTGTGGTGGGTGCCTGGTCACATGGGCATCACTGGAAATGAGATAGCCGACGAACTTGCACGGGCAGGCTCGTCGACTACACTCATTGGCCCTGAGCCTTTTTGTGGTATCCCGTGGGCTTCTGCAACCTACACAATCAGTAAATGGGAAAAAATACAGTGCTTGACTTATTGGAACTGTATTCTCGGCCTTAGACAAGCCAAATCTTTGATCAGACCATTTCACCACAAAAATTTGGCGATCAATTTCAGCAAAGGAAATATTAGGAAACTTGTGAGTTTTCTCTCAGGTCACTGTAACCTGAGATATCATTTGAACAAAATGAACCTGTCCACAGAGACGGAGTGCCGACTCTGTTTGGAAGAGACAGAAACCGCAGAACACATACTATGTGAGTGTGTTGCTCTGTGCACACGGAGGTGGATTCATTTTGAAGAGAGGTATCTGACCCCGGAGAAATGTAAATTGGCCTCTATAAATAGCATTCTCGCCTTTATTAGAGAGGTGGAGAAGCTCCTGGAGTAACAGTACCCAACAGCACAAAAGATCTTTTAGGTCGTAGTGCTAGCCGCTTTTGGGCAGGGACGAAAAAAAAAAAAAAAAAAAAAAAAAAAAAAAAAAAAAGGAATATTTCCCAATGGGTATAAGCAGGTGGAAAAAATTCCCCATAAAGGAAAATGTCCATGCCGCATGTGTTTTATATACGAATTACAATTTTCGAACGTTTTTGTGTGAACTTTGACAGATGTCCACATGTGGAAAATGGATGTGAAATTCGAGAATAGGCCCCCAGATACAAAGCCCAGCTACTACGGTATCGTATGGTAAAATCACATTCAATCTATATTTCTCTATTCCAAAAAAAAAAAAAAAAAATACGAAAATAGATACTTGATCATAGACTAAATTAATATTATAAAGAGGTCTTAATACGAATAAAAAATACTCCCAAAGTTGATATGCAGACACAAACATCTATATCACAAAACGAATACATTTTTTCCTCTTTTGTTTTTCAATTACTACATATCAGCACCAGCTACGATATGGATTGGAACCCTATAATTGGTTAATTTTTTTTATTCGTATTAAGACGTTTCGATAATATTATTTTAGTCTATGCTTGTATGTTACCAATTTATATAAAAATGAGATTGATTGATTAATTTTGCAACCAAATTTATAAAATCATAGTAACATTTTGAAAGAAAAAAATTATAAAACTTTACCACTCTTATGGCAAATCATCAAGTTTTTTGTAAATTGCTAAAAAAACATTTTCGCATGTTAAAAATTAGTAAAATATTAAATATTCAATATTATTGTGAAATGTTTATGTATTATTGTGATCAAACTCTTCTCTAATATATATTTTATATATTATGCGACATAATATGATTTATTTGCTATGCAAAAGGCCTAGTTTTGTTTTTGTCATAGTTTGCGTTCGTGTTATCTCGTTTAAGCTTCTTTTGTATAAGCAAAATTTTAATGAATGTAAAACGGCTATTAAAATTAATCGCTCAAAAATTGAATCGTCAAAAAATCAAAATTAGATGTACAACGTTTGATAAATGTACAAAATTTAATTTTTTATATAAAACAAAATTGAGCTACTCAAAATATGTAAATGATTTAGTATTTGTATTGGACTTCGATAAAAATGAGGAAAACAATTGATAAAAAGGGGTATAGGTTTCTTTGAGTATTTATTCTCATTTTAAGTTTAAATTTTATGTTTTTATGCAATCACGTAAACTGATTTAATTTAATTTGTTTAAATCGTTCATTGGTTTCATTCAAAGTTGTTTTATTCAATATTATAACAATCAAAACCCTATATTTGTGTTTTACATTTTTTTTTTTTTTTAATGTTTTTCACCAAAATGGCGTTTTATTTATATATAATAACTATATAATATAGATTTATTGTACAGTGATAACGATAATAATTATAAATATAAAATTTTGATTAAAAACTCAGAACATACATCATCGCATTTGACATGAAAAAGTTGTAAATTATATATTACAAATAAAACGTTATCATTGTACATACTTTTACCTTAAAATTTTTTTTACAATATTTGTTTAATTATTTAAATTATTTTTAAATTTAAATTTTACAACAAAGTTTATTTTTTTTTTTTATTTTTTAGTCTTTTTTAATTATTATTTTAAATTATAACAAACTATAATTAGTTAACAAAATAAAGAGTCTCTAAATTAACAATAAATAAATAAAATTAAATATTATATTATATGATTTATTCTTTTTTGTTTTTTATTAATGTGACATGATGAATTTTTATTTTTTATTTTTTATTATTTTATATTAATTATTTTGAGCGAGTATGTGTGTCTGTGTTTGTATTTGTATGGAAACGAGTGTTAATAAAACTTAAAAGTTACAAAAAATATTAGTGAATATTATTTCCTCCAAAACAAAAAATAAAAAAAACAAATTTTCTTTTTTTGACATTTTTTTTAATTAATTATTTGTTTTTGTTTTTTTTCAAAATTTAATGTTACATTTGTTGGCGCCCAACATGGGGCGCTTAAAATAAACTGTAAGAAAATGCATTTTATTTTGTATGATTTTTTTTTTTTTTTTTTGGTACTTTTTCCCAGGATGTATTTTATAATAATAGAAAACAAATCTAGATAAAAACAAAACGGTGTGTATTGATAATTTTTTTTGTTTTTGGTTTGTTTGTGTAAAAATAAAAACGGTGCAATTCTGGTTGCTTATTATGTAGTTATACTGAGGTGTATAATTATTATTATAGTTTTTTGGTTGAGGGTTACGTTTTGCAAAATTATTTAGAGAAGAAGAAATCACCATTACTGTTTGTTTGGAATTTGCGGAATTGGATTATATAGGCGTGATGATATATAATTTTGGTATATAAATATTAGTGTTTAATGATTTTGAATTTGTTTTTAAAATATATAAAACTGAATTTTTCTAGTCTACCATCAGTCTTTAAAAGTAAGTGTAAAAATATTAATATTTTTTCGTTTTTTTTTTAATATAAAATAATTTAGTTTTTTTTTTTTTTTTGCTCCCCTCAGAAATATTTTTTGTTTGACTAGGAAATTTATTACGCTGAACCAAGAGATATCATCAAACACGCTTTTCCTCTATAAATTTGATCTTTTGATATTGCTATAATTCCACACACGCGCGATTCTCACCACCACATGTACTGTCCAATTCCAAATATACCTTTTTGACCTTTAAGATCTTTTGAATTTTTATTTTTACTCAACGCTTTTTTACCATTACCATTGTTGTTATCTACGTTTTTTTTATTATTTCTATTATCATTATTAAAATCTAATTTGGAGTTTTTTTTTGTCGCTTGGGTTATTTTGTTATTTATTGGCTGTTGTTGTTGCTGTTGATCCTGTTTTTTAGGAGGAGCAGAATTAGAATTGGGTGCAAATTTAAAATTTCCATTATGTGACTTGTCTGTTGAATGACCTATTTTTTGTGCAGTCATTTTTGGTACCTTGGTTGATTTTTCCAATTTTGTTGGACAACATTGGAATGGCTTGTACTCCGGTACAAAATTTTGTCCTTTACGTGATGCCTGACCTTGATGTCCCAATCCAACATAGAAACATTCATCATCTGTGGTGTTCATTTTCAATTGTAGTTATTATGTATTGACGGGCGAGTTGTAATTTTTACAAAAAAAATAAAAAAAAAAACAAATTTTTGTTTTAATAAAACATTTTGTCAGTTTTATAAATATATAATAATGGTAAAATAAAATATAGATAAATATTAAACAAAATGACAAAGCAATAATAAATAAAACAGCAAAAAAATAAGAAACAACAAGTACAAAAATAAAATGGCGGAAGCTATTTTTTTTTCTCTTCTAATTTTGAAATCATACAGAACTTTTCTGGAGGTTAGTAAATAAATAAAATTAATTAATTAATAGAAAAATAATTAATTATATATATATATATATATGTATATAAAATCAATTAGCAGTTAAATTTCAAATGTTTTATACAATAAACAATAAATCACAAAATTATATATATTAACTGACAAAATGTTTTTTTATTTAATACTTTTACTGTATTTTGCAAATAGTGACGAGATGCTCCAACAGATTTTTGGGGGTTTTAAATAATAACTAAAGCTTATTAACTATTTAAATAAAATAATCAATAAAAAAAAGCTTGCGTGATGATAGAAAAATATCAAAATAATAAAACCCACATGCTTTCAATTTATAAAGCAGCCATTATTGTGTAATTAAAATTCAAAATGGCTGCCTTTTTATGTTTTTCTCATCACTTAGCCGATTTTTTACAAGATTTTTTATTTAATTTTAATTATACAATTAAAATACTAATGTGTTTTTTTTGTAAGTACTTTTGAACATGTATGTATGTGGTGTATGTAAATATGTACAACAAGGTAATTAACATAAATGATTACAATAATAAAGAAAATTTAAATGTGATTGCATAAAAAATATAAAAAAATTTCGATTTTTTTTTTTTAAATATTAAAACATTGTGTCAGCTAGAATACATAATGGAATATTATTAACTATTAAATTTATTAAATTTTTGTTTTAATTGAATAAAATTTGCGTAGTATATAAACTTTAACATTTGCCTTTACGCATGCATCATGAATAGAATGGTTTACAGGTGCGAACAAGAATTAGCTATATACAAGGACATACACAGTGGTGTCATTCAAATATTTCAGTATTTTGCTCAATATTCACACTGCAAACTGTTCTTTGTCTTCTTTATATTTCGCGAACCGGGTAGAGGAAGCAGGTATTTCTGGAAAAACCAAACAACTTTTTTATTTGCCTGCTCTGCTCGCTCCCAGGAAGAAAATACCTAATACGTTGACTGACTCCATAATTTTTTTTTTTTTTTTTGATAATTGGGCCTAATAAATACCGGTTTTCTTTTTAAAATGTTCAATTGATTTGACATCAACGAACCTATTTAAATTCTGGTGTACTTTGAATAACGCCACTTGAAAACAATACTTATATGAATGTGGAAACTGAGTGAAAAAATGCGACACTAATTAAATGGCTACATTACATTAAGATAATCGTATTTTTAATGTATTTTAAGAGTGCATTAAAGGCGGATTCATTATTGCCTTCGTTCATTCGTTCTGAAAAAAATTATCAAAATGAATGAAGGAACGAACGAAGCAATCATGTATTCACCTTTATCAAGTTGTAGTGCTTAATAACATTCTCAAATGTGTGGGTATATAGATGAAATCGACTTTCTAATTTCGATAATAAATTTCTAATTACAAATTATATATTAATTGTGGGAATAACAATTGCTTTATAGAAATTATTGAAGATTACCTCCAATTTCAACATCATGGTAAAACATCTTGTAATTTTTGGGATGAAAATTTTTATAAATCTGTTTATCGTCATTGTCTTCGTCACTGTCATCGTCCTCGTCGTCAATGTCATCGTCGTCATTGTCATCGTCGTCTTTGTCATCGTCATCATTATCATCATCGTCATCATCATCGTCATCATCATCATCATCATCATCATCATCATCATCATCATCATCATCGTCATCATCGTCATCGTCATCATCGTCACCATCATCGTCATCATTGTCATCACCATCGTCTTCACTATCATCTTCGTTATCATCAATATCAAAGTCATTTAATTTCTGATTTTTCAATCTCCTTTCTCTTGTTTTTTTCAGTTTATGTTTACTGGAAACTAACATTTCTCCATCGTCATCGTCAGTATCATCATCAGCGTCACTACTTTGTTGTTGCTTATTTTTACTACTTGTCAGTCTTTTCGATTTATTTTCTACCTTATTTTTAGTATGTTTAGAATTCAGTCTTTTAGAGTTATGTCTATCGTCATCATCATCTTCGTCATCTTGATCATCGTCACCGTCACCTTGAACATTTTTCCGTTTCACTTTACTTGAAAATCTACTTATTCTACCTTTACTGTCATCATCATCGTCATCATCATTATCCTCGTTATCATCATTGTCATCAGTTTTTCGGTTTCGAGTGTTTTTTTTATCCTTTGTCAGTTTTTTATGTCGGTCATGTTTTTTTATATCGTCATTATCATCAACATCATCATCATCATCACCATCATCATCATTATTATCCTCTAAAAAATTATGTCGAACATACATATATAAAAAAAAAATATTTATAAATTTGTTAATTATATGCCAAATAAAAATAAATTTTTTATAAACGATTTAACTTAAAATTTATCCACGAACAACATCCATGCAAAACATAATAATTATATTTATATATTATTATAATAGAGATTTAGAAAATACATATTTTAGAAGATTTTATAACTCAGTTTTTTTTTGCTATTTTTAAAGCTAATTTTCTTTTTTTTAAATCTATTGTTTAGAATTAATTTGTTTTTTAAAAATTTGTAAAAAAAAGAGAATTTTTATTATTAAATGTAACATTAGAATTATATTAGTGAAATAATTAAGAAAATGATAAGTAAAATGGAAAATTCTTACTCTTTTGATTGATAAGCCACTGCAGAACACGTTTTTCATTTTTAAGATTACCTACAGCAAATAAACTCATTATAAATTAAAGTATTCAAAAGAATGGGCAAAGGGTCCTTACCGTCATACATAATTGGAACACCAGTTTCATAATATACCAAAGCTGGGAATGAGAAAATTCCAATTTCATGTGCCAATTTAACATCATTTGATTTTACAAATTGAATGCCATGTTCGTCTGTATCATCATCAATTGTTTCCAATTCTTCTAAAATCTCGTGACATGAATCACATTTGTCATTATCTAAAAAAACAAAAATGTATTTACATGATAATTATAAACTATTAATGTCACATTATGTATATATAATTACAAAAGAATACGGCCAAATGATCAACATCATTAATTAAAACTTGAAGAGTTTTACGATCAACAGATTCGATTACATCCGGTTGTGATTCATGAAGTTCAAGAACCCATTCCAGAATTGCTTCTTCCTTCATTAGATCTCCATCGTAAATGGTACGAAATTTGTGACGATAAAATGCTAGTGCTGGTAACTCGGCCAAATCATATTCCTTATCGATACCCGAATCTGACGTTTTCACAAAATCAATATCCTTCTCTTCACATTCATCGTCAATATTTTCTAGTTCACCAATTATTTTCTGTGACTTTTTGTCACCCTCGCGATAGAAGAACACAACAACATGATCATTTTCGGCTAAGATTTTATCCAACATTTTAACATTAACTTCTTCTATTTTACCGGGAATTTCGAGTGTATTTTCATCGGTAAGCCATGCAAGTACCTCATCCTCATCGTCTAGATCTCCTTTGTATAAGAGTGGTTCACGATTACGGAAGAGTACGAGTTGTGGTAAATTTTTAAATTGATATTTTCGGGCAAGTAACAAATCTTCCGTTGTCACAAAAATAATGCCAGCCTCATCTAATTCATCGTCAATATTTTCTAGATCGTCTAAAATTTTGTCACATTTTTCACCCTCTTCGCATTTGCCCGAAAAGTAAACAGCAACATATTCATGTTCTTCAATGAGGCCAGTTAAAATTTCATCAGTAACTTCTTCAATGGTTGCAGTATTCTTTTGTAAAATCAACCATTCGAGAACTTCTTCCTCATTCAAGAGATCCCCTTCATAGATGGCTGGAATTTTATTCTCGAAATAGACGAGTGCCGGCAAATGATCCAAACCATATTCTTTAGCTTCAGCTGCGTTATCAATTCGTGCAATAACTATTCCCTCCCTTTCTAAATCATCATCAATATTTTCTAATTCATTCAAAACACGGATATCTTGTTTATCTTCTTTGTCATAGAAAACAATGGCTAAATGTTCAACTGAATCGACGAGTTTATCTTTCATCTCGTCGGTAATTTCAGGAATTTCTGAATGGCGTTTCTGATGGATCAACCATCCCAGTAATTCGTCCTCCTTCATTAAATCACCTTCGTAAACATGTGGTACACCTTTCTCAAAAAATACAATTGTTGGTAAATCATCAATACCCCATTCCTTTGCCTCATTGTCATCATCGATTTTGACAAAAGCAATATCATTTTGGTCACATTCATCATCAATGTTTTCTAATTCATGTAAGATCTTTTGAGATTTTTTTTGGTCTTTATCGTCTGAAAAATTGTGAAAAAAAATTAATATTTTTTGTTTAAGTAAAAAATGTGTTATGCGCCATGTACTTACAAAATAGTACAGCAACATGAGGCATTTTTTCAACAATTAAGTCAAGCATTTCATCGGTAATATCTTCGATTTCATCAGTTTTTGTTTGATGTTCCAACCATTTAAGCAATACATCTTCATTCTCTAAATTTCCCTCGTACACTGTTGGTATACCCTTTTCGAAGTATAACAATTTTGGCATCTTATCAATGCCATACTCGCGAGCTTCATCAGCATTGTCAATTTTAACGAACGCAATACCAAGGGCATCACATTCATCATCGATATTTTCTAATTCGGCTAGAATTTTTTGTGTTTTTTTATCGTTGTTGTCATCTGAGGTACACAAAAAAGGAAAAAATTATTATTTTATTGATCACCAAAATTGTATAGGTATATGTGTATCTTACAGAATAGAACAGCAATTGTACGCCCTTCTTTGATTAATTTATCTAACATTTCGTCGGTGACATCTTCAATTTCATCTTTTTCAAGTTGCCCTAGGAGCCAGTGTAAAATTTCTTCTTCATCTTCTAGAGTACCATCGTAAACAGTTGGAATTTGTCTTTCAAAATAGATAATTGCTGGAATCTAAAAGGATAAAACATAATTATGTTTAGTTTAATTCAGCTGTAACTTTATGGTTCTAACAATTTATTTTTAATACAATCAGCGCGAATGTAATAGACTTTTTTGACCTACTTGTAATGAGCAAAATGACTGTTTTCGCCATTGTAAATTATTGTTTTTTTAATTTGAAATACAAATAAAATTATCGGCTATACAATTGACAAAAGTCTGACAAAAACCAGTTTGCTGAAGTAAGGTATATATACTCTGAACTCAATTCCTAAATCAACACGGCCTGAACCGCTTACGTACTAGCGATGTGGTAAATCGATCTTTTTTGTTCTGTTTTGTTTATTTTCTCATATGATTTTTAACAAAAAAGGTCGATTTAGCGCATCACTATTGCATATATAAACTCAACCTAGTCCTAACCCAATCTCCAACTCGACCACAACTCAAACCTCAACTTAAACCCAAACTTAATGCCCAACTCAGTCCTCAAATCAACACGACCCAAAAAACTACACACGTACATGAACTCAACTCAAAACAACTCCAGCTAACTTCCAACACAACCCCAACTAAAACCCCAACTAACTCAACATCAAATCAAACACAACTCAATCAAAACCCGTTCCCAATTCTGCCATTAACTCAACCCCAAACTGACCGCGTAACTCAGATCCTAAATCAGCATGGTTTAAAATACTACATGCGTACATAAACTCAACTCAAATTAACTCCAATCCAACCTCAACCCAACCCGCACATCGACCCTCAACTCAACCCCAAACTAATGCCCAACGTAATCCTCAAACTACATCTTGGGTCAATTCGTATCCGGGCATCTTGACGTACAGCTTCCAACAGCTTTCCAATTCTCTTTTTGACAGCTTTCCTAATCAGGCAAACCGTTCTCGAGGTACAGATATGCAGCCAGATAGACGGACATTTCTTTGTTGATTTTTTAAACTTAGGGACCTTCAAAACGTCGAGAATAGTTGTTTTGGGCCGAACAAATGTTTGGTAATTTCTGGTAAGTTTTTAATTTCCTTTCGGTCCGAGTTATTTAAAAAATTCCTGTTAAACTCATCGAGTTTCATATTTTCTAGAGTAAGTAGTTGTCTCGCGTTGTTTAATTTTAAAAACAATTTTAACCAAAATATTCCCTGTTCGATAAAATTGTTAAGCAATTGTGCGTTTCTCCAGTGGGGGGTGGGAAGGCGATTTAAAATCTACCAAATTGATACTGGATGAACACAGTTTTAAAGGTCTGTCACAATATTTAAAGAAAGCTAAAAAAAAATTTTAACTAGCTAAATAGCTATCTACGTGTGTATACATTACGTACATTGCAGGGATACTGTAAAATTATTATTTTACAAATCATGATTTAACTCATCTTAAAGTAGTAATTCAACACTAACTATCAAGTAACCTCGAACAATTTTCAATCTTATCGAATAATCTGACAAATTTTAAATAATCTCGAAGAATTTACGAAATTTCTCAACAATTTTGAATGATATGTAACATTATGCGAGTAATAGAATGCGGCTACCTCCAAAAATCTCAAATAACCTTCATCAATAATCTCGAAATTATCGGATAAGCTCGAAACCAAGCAGCCAAATGGCGTTCGAAATCGTAATCCATGAATTAATTCAAAATTATTTCCAGGATCTGCGAAATTCTCAAATAGTCTAGAAAAATGGTATCTATACGTAACGCAACCTCCTCCAAACTTATCTTAAATGTATGTAAATCTTGGAAAACTTAAAAACAAAATTTTGAATGAGTAATCTCAAAAAGCACGTATAATCCTAGAATTCAAGAATAACTTCGATATTCGAAAATTACTTTTATTAATATTTCGAAAATTTCCAAAAAATCTCGGATAAAATTAAAATCCTGGAATAGGCTTGAAAATCAAGAAATCACTAGAAATCTCTTATAATCAGAAAAATGCCATGCAATCTTCGCAAAACCTCGTATAATGTCGAAATTCTAAACAATGCTATTTACATCTGTAAATCTAGATAATTCCAAAAATCTTGAATTTCGAAAATTTCTTCTCAGTAAGATAATCTAACTGAGTGCTTACTCGAAACTCAACACCAAGCTAAATTCGAACATTATTGAAAATCTCGAATATATCGAATATCTCGAATAATATCGAAGTCTATAAAATTTCGAATAACTGAGAATATTGAAAATATCATTAAGAGTGTGTTAAATAACATGAAGCTAGCAGATCCAGGTTTCAACAGGAAAGTATGTTTTTTGCCATTACAGCGTGTTCCATTGGCGTGAGCAAACTACTCACAAGTACTTGTATCTACCCGCAACTACTTATACTCATATGATGGTGTAGTTGTTAAAAGTAGTTACGCATAAAATTAACCACAGAGGGTTCTAGTTTTAAAAGTTCCAATAGATGATCTACATCAATTTTGGTTAGGTGAAATGTCGTTTTCTAACCCTAATCCAACCAAGGTGTGCTTTTCGGGTCATTTGATTTTTAAAATGCATCGATTTTCAAAATAATGTTTGTATGTATTTTATTTTGAAACATTTCCATACATTCCCCATACAATGTATTTGGTATTCTTTGCAAAAATTTAGTAAATTACATCACAAAAATATGTTGGTTGATAAATTTTTATTTATGTTTGTGGTAAAACGCGGTAATTTTTAAATCGTAAAAATATTTTAATTATTTTGTTATTTAATGTTTTATTACTTATTATTATTAATGGAACAATACATTTTTTGTCAAAATCTAGCAGTTTTATTTAAATTGAGGTTATGTTTTACTATTGTCACAAAAATTCGCGTTCCATTGAGCATTTGGCAGTAGCAAATTGTTTCCAATGGAACGTGAATATACATATATCACTAGCTCTGTAACACCACGCAAGTCGAACGTCTTGAAAATGTTGTTTTAGAATAATCGCGATATTCTCAAAAAAAAAAAAAAAAGAATATTCCTGAAAATTTCGAATAAACTTATAGATTCCTTGCATAAACTTGTAAAATCTCTATAACTGGAAACTTTGAAAAATTTCGAAAAATCTATAAAATCTTTAATAGTATCTAAATGCAAAACACTCAAGCCGCTCTCATAAAATTTGTCGACGAGACCACATGGAAAGAGAAGTATGGAAAAAACAACGTGAAAGAGCAAAAGAAATACAAAAATTAAAATTTTATCTTCGAGATCACACAGTCTAACACGCCAAACAAAACTCGAGTAAACTTAAAAACCTCAAAAATCCCAATGTACCAACACAAATAATTCCTATTAGGACAATTTTGAAATTAATCTAAATTTAAACTTGATTATGTAAGATATTTCGAATTCTCCTATTCGGGAACTGAAACTCAAACTATACGAGAGATACATTGTCGACAGGTTATAACTCTAGGGTGAAATTAAAATGTACATAGATGTATTACAATTAACTAAAAGGTGGAGAGGTACAGTAGGCTGACAATTTCCTTGCCGATTCTAGTTCTTTCGTAGCAATTGTTTTTCACAAAATTTAACAAAATGATTTAGTATAAACACTATAATCGGGAAAAATCGATTAATATCGGATTGATTAATGAAATGTTTAAATTAATCGTTTAACCTTAATCTGTTTTGATTTCCCTACTAGTGGTATCTTCAGCAGCTGTATCAAATAATTTGATTTGTTAACGTGCTTGCATGTGCCCATTGTATACTGCGCATATTGTTTGCTTGCTAGACAATCGGAGTGTTTATCGAGTGCCACTATTATCGAGTAACACTATTTATATGAAAGTGAGATAAATAATGAAAACTCTTGTAAAAAATGTGAAAATAAAAACAAACCGCTTATTTCTGTATAACACGAAAAATATTTTCTTTACTCGTGTAAAAATAGCCTACTATTAGTAGTCAGAGTAAAGTCGCGTATTTTCGTAGAATTAATGTGTGGTTTTTTTTAAACGAAAATAAAAATTTATCGGTCTACTCGATTAAAAATCTTTATACATAAAATAATGACGTAAACGCGAACGTTGAAAAAATAGTTTGTCTAATTGTATATGTATATGATTTGAAATTGGAAGGTCTTGACGAGTAATTAGTGTTCTTTTATTTATTCATATTTTTATGTATCAATCATATTTATCATAAATTGACCGTTTGACGCATACATTTATTTTTATTAGTAAACTTAATGATGTAAATGTTTATTTTTGAGTGACGAGCAAGTTAATTATTTCAATATTATCAACTTGTCGAAAATGAACATATCCTATTTAAAAACTAACGTATTAATAATATTTTTAAACGTTTACACTTTTGTGTTTGAAATATGGATTTTGGCCATTTTTAGACAATTGTGACAGTTAAAATAAGCACGTGATTTTAGCCATACCGAAATGAATTACATTTGTGAATACAACTTCGAATAAGATTGCAAGGAAGTGAACTATTATTTATAGTATTTTGCACCATTGATTTTGCGTATAAAATAAATCTATGTCTTCCTTTTCAGTATGTGTACGTGGGATCACTATCGGTACACCATATTTCACTGCAGAATATGACACGACATAAGGTAGTGAAGTGAAGAAAAACTCTACGGTGATAGAAATCATTTTATAATCCCATTTAGATCGCTGCCGAATTTTCTCAAACGCGGGATGTGTTGCGAAATTCATATTTGTGTGTGTCATTTAAATAAATCATTTCTGTTCGACCACAAAAAAAAACAAAAATTCAAGAAATATTTCGCAGTGTAAAATATGTCATATTGAAATATGCCGTACTGAAACATGCCGTAATGAACAGATCCCGCGTATACGTCACGAAAAAATGACAGCTCATGTAGTTGCCACTGCTGAAAAATGAAAAGAGGGAGAGAGATGATGCATTGTATTATTACTTATATCACTATGCATCGGTTTTTAATGAGATAAAAACTGTTACATTCAGCTCCTTCGACTCTTTGTAAAAGCAGATTTTTCAACAACAGATGGAGAAAAAAGTGGAAAAAAGTAAAAAATGACCTACGTCAATGAAAACCAAAGTCGACCGCACCAAAGCAATTGGTCGTATTTTACATACAGTTGTAGTTTTTACACCATCCAGGCTAGTTCTACGTAAATACAGTATAAAGCTAAGGTCCTTTAATATTTGTTTAATTAAATTTTCCACCTTCCAGAATTTAGTCGAGATTCATGAATGATATGGACAATTTTCGATGTTAAACATGCGATCAAAACCACTAGCGGATTGACAAACAGACAGATTGAATGGAAATGTCTAAACCTAAATTATAAACAACAAGAATACAATTTGATGGCCAAACGAGACTATAGAGGCAATGAAATTGTATAATATATTAAGCAAGTTAGTCGTACTTCGTATACAACCAGGTCATAGATAAACAAAGAGACAGAGTCATATACCTATATATACCGCAGAGAAGATTTTCAAAATTATAAGTATTTTCAAATGAAACACATTTTAGAGGTGCATTAGTCACGACCAAGCCGTAAAGGTGTTGAGCAATATACATATGTATGTAGAAAATAATGATATGGTATAAACCACAAAATAAAAGCAACACAAATTTACATAAGGTTTGGAAAATCTTAATTACCAAAAACTTTATAAATTGCGATATTTATAGTTTTTGCGCAAAATTGTTAAAATTAAATTAAAAATGTAATTAAGTAATTTTTTCATTTACCTCTTCAATGCCAAATTCTTGTGCAGCATCAGCATCATCAATTTTAACAAATTGGATACCGTGCCTATCACAATCATCATCAATTTTTTCTAATTCTTGTAAAACAGTCATAGATTCTTCTTCGCCATGATCGTCTACAAATTTAAAAAATATTTATTGTAAACATAATACTGAATTGTTAATCTATAAATTAATAAAATTTATAGCCGGCCGTTATTTTATTTATACGTACAGAATAAAACAACTAAATTATCAATATTTCCAATGAGTGTGTTTAATGTTTTGGCAGAAACATCTTCAATAACATCTTCTTCATCGCCAGTAGATTTATTTGCGATTAACCATTCCAAGACATCCTCTTCCTTTGATAATTCACCTGTACACAAAAATAAAAAACCGATTAAATTACTCCAGTTTGTTATTTTCCGTATGCTAATTTTTTGCTTTTTTTTTTTTTTTTTTTGCTAACGTACCCTCATAAATTATTGGAATTTGATGTCTGTAGTATACAAGTGCTGGTAGACTGCCAAGATTATATTCTTCGGCAAGTGTTTCTTCATGAATTTTAACAAAACCAATACCCAATTGATCCGCTTCATCATCAATATTTTCCAATTCTTGGAGTGCTTTTGCACATTTCTTACATTCTGGTTTATCTATGTGAAATAAAAATAGAAAATATGGCTATTAGTATTATACGTATATAGGTTATTAATCCACCGATGTGTGCATATATCCAAAATAGATGAACTAACTATAAAGGATTGGGTATCCATATCACAAAACAGTTACTAAAATAGGAGCTTTAAAATTAAAATAATTATAGAGTATTCATAATGTATAAATGTAGACAGTTAAATAGAAAAGATTTTTGATTTTTTGCCAATTGGTTGGTAAGCTATAGTATAAGTTACAGTTAGAGTGTCCTTAGTCCTAATCTTAAATAAATTGTTCACACACAGATTTACGTATATAAGTAAATATTTGTGCTTAGCTAAATTATGAATTATAATATTAGAATTTATTTTTATATTTCATAATAGTTATCATTCTTATAATAATTTTTATGTTTTTTTTTATTTTTTGTCCAATGCCAGATAAACCCCGTATAACATTTTGTGAAAACAAAACAAAAATTCTCATATTCCACCTACAAATTGAGCTTAAAATAGATTTTTTTTTTTTAAATATATACGTTTGTTGTAAAATATATACAGTGAATAAATTTTATTTTATATTCTTAAGCTGGTGTATATATTAGAGTATATATAATATACTCTAATATCAGCTTATAATTATAATATAAGATTTAAGATTTTTTATTTTTATTTTTTTGATTCGTTTTGTTTGCTTAAACCAATCTGTTATATGTAGGTAATATAGATATGTTTCTATGTATACATTTGTAAAACGAAGGCGTTTATTAATTTAATTTGTTTTTTTTACTTAAAAGAAAATTATATATTTTACTTTTTCAGTTTTAATAAACGATTACAATTTTTTTTTATTTTGTAAACAAAACATAATATATATAACATACGGTCGACGACGCCATTTTATTTTTTTGTGCGATTGCAAAACGAAAACAACAAAATAAAAAAAAAAGTGCTGAATTTTGCTTAAAATAATGAAACAAACAAGGTATAAGCATCGTTTTATATATTGACACTACCATTATATCGGGATTATGTTCGATCAACTAGCAAGCAAACCATTCGCTAGATAGTCAAAATAAGACTACTAGCTATATGTTTCTACAGTTGAAAAGTGTGTCACGAAGTTTTTGAGTCACACCAAAAATTCATTGCTTGCTAGAATTTCGAGCATCTGCCCATGGATCAAAAATTTAGTTAGTTTGCATCCCTTACAAATTTATTTTCCCAAAATTAAAATATTGGCATATTAAATATAATATAATTTTCCATATGGTCTTGTTGTGTGAAAATATAAAACAGGATTATGTTAATTATTGAAAACACTAAACAAAAAAAAACGGTAAAATCAAAACTTACTGTTACTCAAAATTCCAGTTGGACATTTGTCATGATCTGGACCTGATGTTTTATATTTGTTTAATTTTTATATTTTTGTATACGAATATATTGTAATATTCGTTTTGCAAAATAAAGCAATTATTACGATAATTAAAAAAAACAAACAAATCTTTTATACCAATATACATACAGATGATACATATTTTTATAAGATGATTGGGTATATAATTTATTTATATAATAGTAAAGCCAAAAAATTTTATTAATTAATAAATCATCAAATAAAAACAATTAGACATATGTGAATATATTAAGTATAAATTGTAGTAAATAAAAGCTAATAAATTGCGCTAATGCCAATTTGAATATATTCACTTAAAATTAGAAAACTTTCTCTGTATAATAATTTTATTTAAAGTAGATATATTGAATATAAACGTTTTATATCATAACCAAGATAGTAAAATATATACTTACAAAATAGTACGGCAACATAATCTGTTTCTTCAACAATTTTGGTTAAGATTTTTGAATTGACTTCTTCGATACGATCGGGTAAATCCATTGCCTCCAAAGATGTCAAGAAATCGAGAACACCCTCTTCATCCATAAGATCACCCTCGTATATGATTGGCTCTTTATCTCTGCGATATTCGAAAAAAAAAAATTGTTTTCAGTTTACAAATATAAATATAATTTAGTGGATTTATCTCACCTGAAATATGTGAGTGCTGGGAATGTTTTGATGCCATATTGTTTAGCTAATCGTTTATCGTTAATTTTAACAAAATCTACACCAAACGAATCAGTATCATCGTCAATTTTTTCGAGCTCAGCTAAAACTTTATCACATGTCACACAGCTTCTTGCATCTAAATATAACAACAAAAAAAAAGTGAAAATGTAGCATAAATAATATTATGTTAAAATTAATTAATTAGTTCAAGGTCATTTAAAATGAGAAGAAAATTTTATAAATATATATTCTAAATTTGGATTTTATTTTTTACAAGTCTGCCTCGCGCGATTATTACAAAAAAAAAAAACCTTGGCCTCCAATTTATTACGGAATTTCTATTACCTATGTATGTTAGTTTTTATCCTGGATTAAAACAAACATTTTTGTATGTAACTAAATTCATTACTTTGTTTACGTTACGTTACATATGTACATTATGTATTATGTAGTTAAATCCAGGGTGACGGTATTTTCTTTTCAGTATGTTTTTTGGCACAAAATTATTATTTTATAGATAAAATTAACTTAATAGGTAAATGTATATACATATAAAACCACAGAGTAGTTTAAACCATTTTTTAAGCATATACTAATAAATAAACGATAAAAATTAATTATATAGTTTGATGAGGTAGAAAATAGTCGCGAACACCCATTAAACTTAAAATTTAACTCGTAGCTGTATTATAATATAAATATATGTATTATAATAGTTATAGTATTATATGTACTTAGTAATAAAAGTCTGATGACCTAGTTAGTAAAACATTTCGGTTTAGTATTTCACGAGCATTTAATTTACAAAAAAAAATTTGCTGAAAAGTTATTTTTATTTTGTATGTATATATTCGGTCTTCTGTATTTGTATTTGATTTAAAATAAACATCTTTCAATTTATTATCGAGATGGTCGGAAAATTAAGAAAATTTAATTAATTAATATGTCGCTATACTCTCTATATAAATATGTTATATTCAATTCTCTCTATCTATAGTGGTGACCCTCGATAATAATGATAATTAAATTTGAAAAAAATTGTCTCAAATAATAAATTACCTCAAAGTACCAGCTGTTTAGTCCGTTACACAAATAAACGTTAAATTTAATTAATCTTTTATACTTTGTACATAATATACATATGTTTTAAGAAAATAACTCGACTTGCAAATACAATTAATTATTTTAATTTAATTATCCGCACTTAAAGTGTATATTATAGAAACAATTAAAAAGGAAAAATAATTTAATTTTGATTGGTTACAGTTTTTAAATGTGTACGCCATTTTAAATAGCGCGTGTTACACGAATTGGAGGGAAATTTTGTACTTTTAGTTAAAATGTGCGTGTTTGTGATCTGAACAAAATGGCGGACAATTAAAAAAAAAAATCACGTTTAATTCACCCTGTCACATAACAATTAAAATTTACGCACAACAAATGCAAAACAGACTGAAAATAATATTTTTTTTTTGTTTTTTGCTTTTTCGATCTCCCATAATAATTTGCTAAAATTAAAAATTTGTTGTTTTGAAATGTGTACCTACTAATACAATTGTAACTGCAAAACGATAAAAGATGGGTTTTTCTTAAGTATGTACGTTTCTTTTTTGTGGGTGCTCTATTTCTACATCTCTTGAACGATTAATTATTTTTAAAGTTGTTTTTTTTATTTAAATTCGAGAACAACGAAAAATTGAAAATTCTTCATCATCCGACAGTATAAAATTGAAGTTTAAAATTAAATGAACTCTTGTTTATAATGAAAACTCTAACAACTGACCATCTCATTACAAATATATTTTTCTTTTTTTTTGTTCCTAATTTTCTATTTTGTGCGATTTTATAACTTAACTTAATAAAATATAAATTTTATATATATATATATATATATATATATATATATATATATATATATATATATATATATATATATATATATATATATATATATATATATATACGTATGTATTAATATACATGTATATATACATAAAATATATTATGTATATATTTGTCTTCACATATCAAAATCTATTTTCAGACGAACAGCAATTTTATAAAATTTTGAAATTCTTCTCAAATTAACACTTTTCAATTTTTTTTTTTTTTTTTTAATTTTTTTTCACAAAACTTTAAAATATAATCACTAAGTTATAAAGCTTTCTTATATACATTTCCATTATGTATTATTAGAATAATATATACATCCAAGATTTTTTTATATCTTGGAGGATGAATCAAAATTTTTATAAAAATAAGTAAAATTATTTTACGTAACTCCTTTCAATTTTTTTTTTCTTTGCTTCAGTTCACACAATTCAAAATTTTCACAATTTTTAACTCTATACTCGTATCTATCACTTACACCAATAAACAGCAACAAAATCTTTATCCTGCAATATCCTTTCCAATTGTTTTGCTGTTACTTCTTCAATAATAGGATCAATTTCTGGTAGTTGTTGAACCGCTGGTTGTGGTGTTGTTAATGGTTTTTTAGCACATTCAATTAAATTTGGTACACTTAAAAAAACCGTTAATATGCACAAAAGTGCAAATTTATATTTAAATCGCGAATAAATCATTTTCGTACAGTTTACCGCGGACTTTATTTCAAGTTCCGCTCTTTTCAGAGGTCCGCTCGTAACTAATCGATATAGTCATTTTCTATTAAAAAAATTTCATGAAATAAGAAAGAATTTAAAATATCTATTTTTATATTTTTCACAATTTTACTTTGAATTTTCGTGCTGCGGTCGAATACAAAATTTTTCTTATCGTGAACGAACACTCCACAAACTATATATACATAATATAAATAAAAGACCAAAAACTAATTATGTATTGGGTTCCCGCGTAAATTGTAGTAAGACAAATAAAAATCTTTTGCAATATAAATAAAACGTGTTTCATTCAATAACGTATTTTTAGCACGTGCTTTTGAAGTTCATCTTGCTTTTGTTTAAAACTAATGTAAACATTAGAATATGAAACATAGATGTCTCTAAAGATTGTGTCAAACATTACACGCGCGTTTTTTTTTTCTTGTAATAATTTATTTGGGTATTTATAATATGGATATTAATGTTGTAAAATAAACCGGCTGTCATTTTTTATTTACCAGATACCAGCAGCCACAGCCGCTACACTCAGTACTTGCTAAGGAAAGTTTTTTTTGAGTGTAATTATCATAAAAACAATTAATAACAAAATGCAAAACCCAATAATGAAAGAAATATTCTCAAATTTTCGGGATTATATAAATACGGAACAAGAATTGCGTGAGGTAATTATATATGCGAAACATAAAATATCATTGCAAACAGTCTAAAAAGAATTTTCCATCATACCATAGGAAATTCGCCAAATCACTCGAACGATTGATCAATCAGCTAAAGATGCTACAATTGCGCTGCAGGTTATACATTCCAGCATTGTTGATGGTAAAATATAAAAAAAAAGCGAATATCATTATTCACTAATTAATATTAAATGTTTTTAGTTTCAAATGCGTGTCTTGAGGCGCGCATCAAATTTGCCGAATGCCGAGTCGGTTTTGAGAAATTAAGCGAAATAATCCCCAAAGGGCAATACTATCGTTATTGTGACCATTGGCATTACTTAATACAACGTATTGTATTTCTAATTGCCCTCACAATATATTTAGAAAAAGGGTTTCTTGTCGCACGGGAAACTGTTGCCGCAATTCTAGGTATTAGTCCAACGCAGAATAATGATTTTCATTTGGATGTCGAAGATTATTTGATGGGAGTACTTCAGCTTGCGTCAGAGTTATCACGTTTCGCAACAAATTCTGTGACGCTCGGTGATTATGATCGTCCATTGATGATATCGAAATTTGTTGCAGAACTAAATGCTGGGTTTAGGTTGTTGAATTTAAAGAATGATGGATTGAGGAAACGATATGATGCATTAAAGTATGATGTTAAAAAAATTGAAGAAATTGTTTATGATATTAGCATAAGAGGATTAAAATCTAATGACAATGCTGCCGCTCCTAATTAAGATTATTTTTTAAAGTATTGAAAAGTTTACATAATTACACAATATTAAAGTGAAATAAAATAAATGTAAGAATTAAAGGAGCATTTTTAATTGAAGCTAACATCTCAGTTCCTTTTTTCTTGCGTCTTGTATTACTTATTTTATTTGTCGGCACCTTGACTATTGCTTGTTGAGTTATTTATCCAACAAAGAGGTTAAACAAAACTATGTATAGAGGAGAAACAATTTTTTCCCCATATAAAAATCTTCTATTTCAAACATAGCCAGTTGGAGAAGGAGGGATATGTATGGTTGGTTACACATAATATATCGATGGTCAACCGCGCAAATGTTGTAAGTACAAAATTGGGCCAAACCGACTTAAGTACGGACATGCGTTCATTAGTAACTAATTCATTTTATGTAAGCGATTCTTTAACTGGATTGGTGTTGATCCATTTTTTCCAGATGTTTATTTATTCTAAAAAAAAATCAATGGGATAAAAATCCTTTTTTGATTACAATAATTATAATTATAAATAGTTTTATAATTTAGCTTTGATTTGCTTTTTAAAAGTACATTTAGAAATATTAAAATCAAACACATCATAATTATGATTAAATTGTCGACAAATAGATGGGATCGGAGCATTATATGCATAGTTCGATTTAAATGTCGGCAAATATATAAAATCCCTGACCCGAGTAGGTTTACAGGGCACATGAATATCAATCTTTGCAAGTAGTTCCGGACAGTCAATAGAATTGTTCAGCAAATCAGCGATGACTGTGAAGCAGCACATCTACGTCTTACAAGCAATGAGTCCAAATTAGCAATTTTACAACGGTCATTATAGGATGGCAAATTCTTTTTATTCAGCCACATTGGAAGGTCCGGATCAAACGGCCAATTCAATTTATGAAGATAGTCAATACTAAATTTCTTCTGTACCCGTTCAATTCTATCGATATAAATATGGTAAGCAGGATCCCAAATACTCGACGCATATTCCAAATTAGATCGAACAATGGAACAATACAAAGTTTTAATTGATTGTGGATTACGAAAATCTTTTGTGATACGACGAATAAAGGAAGTACGTTTGGTTCCAATTGTACCAGCACAAATGTGTTGAGATATTCTAACACATTAGGGCATTTAAAGCTAAATTTAATTTCTTATTTTCGACTGCACAGATGTGGTAATTGTACTTACCGCTTATTGGTGGATATAGTTGCAATTGAATCGTTTAGTTTTGAAAGGGCATATGTCCACCTTTTAAAATTTTACAGGAACTACAAAAACTTTATACTGTAAGTAAACATAGGTAGAGAATTTACGTTTATTTATGAAAATATGAGTCGCCGTTTAATAAACTATATTATGTTAGTAATGTCTCGACAATAAACTTATTTATGCGTCTATGATACAAAACCGTCATAATACTAATTTTGGTAAAAAGTGTGTACCGTTAAAAACAACGATTTAATAATAATAATAATAATGCTTTATTCAATGTATAAACCGTGGCTTTTGTACATCACACATATTTACGACAGCAGAAAATAGCTTAAAATTAACAATAATAATATTGAAATATCAAAATAACAATAATTAGCAAATATACAACAATGGACATATATACATAATTAATTACAATATGTACAAGAACTTTGATATTAAGTTACTAATTTAAACATAACCTTTTTAAATCTGTTAATGGAACTTATATTTTTTAATTCTGTAGGCAAACTGTTCCAAGTGATAATCGCATTTATTAATCCAGAGTTATTGTAAACATTAGTTCTACTAACTGGCAAATTAACGTTCCTAGTTCTCAATGACATAGAAAAATGTAATTTATCATGCAAGTATAATGGTACACCCGATTTAATTATTCGAAAAATAAAGACAGCTGTTCTATAACAGTAAAACTCAAACAAGTCACATCCAAGGATTGAATCTTTAAATTAGGAAACATGATCAAACTTTCTAAGGTCATGAACATATCTCACACAATTATTAAACGTAACCTCAAGTAACCGCTTAGAGGAACTATCACAATTAGAAAATATCACATCACAATAGCTGAAAATAGGTATAATTAAACTTTTCACAAGATATATGCATAAGTCAACTGGACAAAACTTTTTTATTAGTCTGAGTGAATATAAACCGTAATTAACACGCTGGCACATAGAACTTACATGATCATTCCAAGTAAGTTTTGAATTCAATAGTAATCCTAGGTTATTAACCGTTGGAACAAATGAGATTATATCATTGTTCAAAAATAGCACAGGTGCAATATTATGCGAATTATTTCTAGTGAGCAATAAAGCTTTACTTTTAGTTAGATTAATGGAAAGTGAATTATTTTTGGCCCATGACGAAATATTCCTAAGATCTGCATTAAGTTGGATAACGATTTCCCCCAATTTTAAGAAGTCACCACCAACATACAGTTGCAAATCATCAGCATAAAGATGAAATCGGCAATTTATAATATGCCAAGGTAGGTCATTTATATAAATGGAAAAAAGTAAAAGGCCTAAAATTGATCATTGAGGCACCCCAGCAATTACATTACTTATACCAGAAAGATCATCACCAAGCTTTACGAATTGTTTACGATTACTCAAATAAGAAAGAAGCAACAAAATAGTAGAATCTGAAAAATTATAATATAACTTTAACTTTGGAAGCAAAAGGATATGATTAACACAATCAAACGCTTTAGAAAAGTCTAATAAGACTAAAATTGCAAATGAATTACCTTTATCTAAAATAGCAGATAAATCATCAACAATATGCACAAGTGCAGTAGTAGTACTATGGCCAGATTCGTATCCATATTGAAATTTGCATAGATAATTAAAGCTATTGATATGCTGAAGAATTTGAAGTTGTAAAATTTTTTCCAGGACCTTGGATAGGGCAGGCAAAATACTAATCGGGCGAATGTCACAAATATTCGAAATTACATCCTTTTTAGGTAGAGGAATAATCGATGCCACTTTCCACAAATTAGGAAATACTGATTTGGTCAAACTCTGGTTAATGATAAATGTAATTTGGGACAAAAACAAATCAATAAATAATTTTATTACTCTGAAGTTTACCATGTCATATGGTATACAAAAATAATTTTGTTGCAAATGGCGTACAATTAAAATAATTTTGCGCAACAAAGACAAAAAATACAGTCGAGAAAAAACATTTTGTTTAATTTCTTCTAAATTTGTAAAAATAGTGCGGGATGAAATTGTGTGGAAAATAGTCGAACGAAGTATAAAATGTGTCCATCCGGGAACATTTGCCAGGTTTTTATCAAATTTTCCTTAAATTTTATGCTTTTTGCACAGATAACTATACCAGATGTCGATCTTGTATGGCCCAAATTTACATAAGTTAATTCAATCAATGAAAATTACTCCAAATAAAATCTACCAAAACGAGAAATAGACCGATATATAAATTCATATTTTCATCCTTTTCTTTTATTTTTTAAAAACTAAAAACCAAAAACCAAAACAAAGTTGTAAATTCTTAGTGTTTTGCCGAATTCACAAATCTGCTTATTTCTTTTGAACACATTCATATACAAAAATCATGAAAATATGAATGAAATTATATTCAAGAAAACATACAAACCTCACAAATACATACGTAATAATGTATAGCTCCTTTGTATTTTTTATTTTTATTTATTGTTGGATTTTTGGTTTTTGTCTATACAAAAATTATGGATAGTAAAATAAAAAAAAAATGAAAAACAAGTCCAATGCAATATAACTTTTATGCAAAATAAGGAACTTTTAAAAATAAGATTGATTACAGGCGATTGATGAAAGATAATTGTGAAATTTATAATTGATTTAGGGGGATAATTTTATTAGTAATGTAAGTTAATTACCTTTATAGTCGGGTTTAATGGAATAATTAAGTTCGTTGCTGGTACACAGCACCAACTCATCTAGATCAATATTTTGCGCTAATAAAATTTCACACAAAGCACATACTACTAAGTAATAAAATATGTAAAACATAAATGTAGGTTCGATTCGACAAGTAAAAGTGTTGGCAAAATAATATGTGCTTTACTTCTTTGCAATTTCTGTGTTCAAAAGCGAAAACCACTTAAGTACACTTAAGCGATTTTATTAGTTTTAGCTTATTTAATACAATTTTATGTGTGAATTACACTGTCCAATTTTTAAAGCCACTTATAAGTCATAAATTTTGAAAGAAACACTAATCCAGTTTTTCCAGAAACCGATTAAAATTTTTATTTGCTTCTGCTGAAAAGTACCTTATTTTCACTTAAGTGGTTTTCGCTTTTGGACACAGATTTATTTGAAGTATGAGTAGTTGTTTAGTCGTTTTTAAGGATTGTGTTATAATATGGACACCTTTCTCTCGGAATAATCGTTTCAAAATATATTATGAAATTAATTTTGCTATTAAAACAAATTTCTCGATTCTTGCTTTCAATGAGCCACTTGTGTGCTTGTTTTGTTCTTTATATATTTTGCCACATATAATAATAATATTGTCTGTAATGTAAGTTAGCTTAATACGATGATTTCTTGTAAGAAAATGATGGCACCACATTGTTTCTAAAGGCCAGCTTTCAATTCTGAATAATTATATTTTTATCAAAAATTATTAGAGAAACATACAAAAAAAAAGATCAAAACACATTTTTATTTCATTTTCAAAATTAATTTTTATTTTCCTTTAAAAATATAATTTTAAATTTAAAGTTAAATATGATTTCATTCCCAAATTAGCTATGCAAAATTTTTAATTTTTTGGATGCTTGCGTCGGAGCGATATTGTTCCGCGATTTTTCCTTTTTTTGGCTAAACCCACCACTTAAAATTGACCATTTACAATTTTTCCGTATTAGCACCAAAATAAAAAAATATATTAATTTTTCTATGTGCTTGTTACTTGTATTTGTTGTTTGAGGAAGAAATTTCGGATACAGCTCGTTAATTTTCTTAAAACTACTTAATGCAATTTTCTTTAGTGTGTTTGGGATGGCCTTCTGTCGAATAATTGCTATCAAAAATTGTGTATACTAATTTCGCAATTACAACAAATTCCTCTGTTGGAGCTTTTAATGAACCGAAATTGCTTGTTTCTTTCTTGAAATTTTTTTCGTTGATAAATATTTCACTATGGGCTATTTCTTCGTCCCCTTTGATTAATTTTAGTTTACATTTATCACATGATATTTTTTTGTGTAAGCAATACCCTGCATAGTAAGTAATTTCAAGGTTTTTAAAATCTATGTCTATTACTTTCAAGGTTTTTAAAATCTATGTCTATTAAATTATCCAAATCCTCCTCATCGTGACCGTCGTCCTTCTTCTCCCCAAACTCCTTTAAACTTTCCTTATACTCGGCTTTGAATTCAGCCCAATCAAGCACAATGTGATCGCTATCCTCGATGATACAATTGAAGCAATTTGAGTTGTTTATTAATTTCATTACCATAATATTGGCAAAATGTTGGCCTATGTCATTGCTGGTTGGAGTATAGTTAAAACCACCTTTTCCTCGAAGTTGCGAAAAAAAATTTTCTAACGCGTCTTGATTCGTTCTTCCTGTCAGCACAAAATCTACATTATTTTGTGACAAATAGTCAATGAGTGCAAGTTGAGATTTTATTGTTAATTGAAATCCTTTTATAAACTTGAAGTAGTTTTCATTTTTTGACACTATTTTGAGTTTTTGTAAATAATCCAGGTTTTTTTCCAAAAAACAATAAATTTTATTGTCCTTATAAAGAGGCTGCTCATATGGAGATTTTGAAGCAAAATTTCTTGAATTTAGGCAGTCAAACAAATTATTGAAAAATTCAATAATATTTGCTGTTGCCAATACATTGTCCAAATGATTATTGAAAATATCAGGAGCAACTTTTAATGTTGTTCGTATAGCACTGGCAACAGTTAAACTTAGTAGTTGCACTGCCAGTTTCACGTTCATTTTTTGAAAATTATTGGGATATATATGGGATTTCGTTAGTTTAGGCATTAATTTTATTTTATTGTGCTCTTCGTATTCGTACATTTTTCGGACGATGATGCTATTACAAATTCCAAATTCTTCGTGCATAATATTGTTATTAAGGAACGCGTTTCTGGCTGACTTCAAAAGGTGAGGTGGATCAAATTGTGCAAAAATTTTGTGGTTATTCACCATAAAATATGGTTTATCTAAATCAATGCCAAGATATTTAAAGGCGGCAATGTTTGTAGTTGCCTGGTCACATGTTATAATAACGATGTTTAGGTTTAATACTTCTTGACACGTTTTGATATTGTCAATAATTAATTTAGATAACGAAGCTGCATACATATTATTTGTTAGCACGTGCTTCCAGTTATCGACTATCCCCCTTAACATAAAAAATAACGCTGAAGTTGCCAATTCATTAGTTCGATTAATTCCGTCATCACAAAAACCATCGATTCTCTCCGTTAGTAGGTTCATTGTTAGATCTTTTTTAATTTTGATCTCATCGAAAGTTAGCACGCAAATTCTTGATATTGAAGATTTGTTTTGGAATAATCCTTTTAATTGTTTAATTAAAATATAATTTATCCCAGCTGGCACGAATTTTATAGGAGACCACTTATGTATCGTGGAGATAGATGGCAGTTTAAGATCTAAACTGTTTCTTAAATATTTATAGATCGAAGAAGATTTGTAATAAAAGCACTGTGCAATATTTTTATCACTGTCACTATAGTAGTAATCCTGGTTTAATAATAACTTACACACACTTTTCGAATTATTATTAACTGGAATTTGGTTTATCGTTTCATCGATTGTCATAACTTTCGATTGTTGATGCTTTTGTTGCAAATTATAGCAATTTCGGTATACTCTACGCAATTTAGAATGTACCAATTTATATTTTTTCTGTAAGTTATTAAACAATTTTTTATATTTTTGAATAATTGTTACTTTTTTAATACAGCTTTTACAGAATTTTTCTGTGTTGTCCTGTTCTTTGTCACATGAGTGGCAATTAATTTTATTAATAAAATTTAAAAATTCAACTTCCTCGTCAATTAGGTCTGTTTGAGTTGGAATTGTGCGACTTTTGTTTGTTGATATCTCCGAGGTAACACCGCTGCATACCGCTGTATTTGATGTTTCACTTAATTCCAAATGACGTAATTCACTCTCTTTTATAATGTTAAGTACCGGAACAGCATTTCGCGTTAGCTGGCGTACTCCAATTTGTTCCTTCAAAAAATGGTCTTGACACACAAAATTATATTTGTTTTTTAAGTCGTTTTGTGTCAACCCTATGGCCATAACCCATTCGTTTTTTCTGATAGGATCCTTCGGAAATGTATAAAATTTTGTTGTCCTATTTGCAACTGATTTGGCTCGACAGTTGCGAATAGGACAACTTGTATATTTGGCTTTACCGTGTGACATGTTTTTTATTATACTTACTAAAAGTACTCTTTATAATCACATGTAACTCAAATTAGAACTGAATTAGGATTGAATTTGAGTATAGAAAAATTTTCAAAAATAATTAAAAATTAACGGTATTTTTCACCACTAACACAAATAAAGAATGTTTTATCTCGCTTTGCTGTCATATAAACAAATTGACTTATTATCTTTTGTCTCATTCTATCAATTTAAAAAAAAGCAAAACCAACAAATAAATATTTTTCAAATAACGGGAAACTTCTCCTCTCTTCGAGTATATTAATGAGTACGAACAAAACTATGAACGAAAACTAAACAGGCTGATTATGTCGCAATCATTCGACTTACCTTTATCACAAAATAGGTTAATTTTGTATTCGAAAAGACACATATTTACGGTAAATTCTAATAAATTTTGCGGGGGTTGTAACCGTTTCTCAAATCATTATAGATACATCGTTTTAAAGAGATTCAAATTCTCTTGCAAAACAAAACTAAGTTAGAGAAATAATAAAATAATAAATTTCAAAGAAGTAAAGCACATATTATTTTGCCAACACTTTTACTTGTCGAATCGAACCTACATTTATGTTTTACATATTTTATTACTTAGTAGTATGTGCTTTGTGTGAAATTTTATTAGCGCAAAATATTGATCTAGATGGGTTGGTGCTGTGTACCAGCAACGAACTTAATTATTCCATTAAACCCGACTATAAAGGTAATTAACTTACATTACTAATAAAATTATCCACCTAAATCAATTATACATTTCACAATTATCTTTCATCAATCGCCTGTAATCAATCTTATTTTTAAAAGTTCCTTATTTTGCATAAAAGTTATATTGCATTGGACTTGTTTTTCATTTTTTTTTTATTTTACTATCCATAATTTTTGTATAGACAAAAACCAAAAATCCAACAATAAATAAAAATAAAAAATACAAAGGAGCTATACATTATTACGTATGTATTTGTGAGGTTTGTATGTTTTCTTGAATATAATTTCATTCATATTTTCATGATTTTTGTATATGAATGTGTTCAAAAGAAATAAGCAGATTTGTGAATTCGGCAAAACACTAAGAATTTACAACTTTGCTTTGGTTTTTGGTTTTTAGTTTTTAAAAAATAAAAGAAAAGGATGAAAATATGAATTTATATATCGGTCTATTTCTCGTTTTGGTAGATTTTATTTGGAGTAATTTTCATTGATTGAATTAACTTATGTAAATTTGGGCCATACAAGATCGACATCTGGTATAGTTATCTGTGCTTTTTGATTAAATAACGCATGTGTGTATGTGTGTAGTTGCTTGTTGTCTGCTTACATGAGTATGGAGGCATCTCTTTCTCGAACGTATTTGCATTTGTTTATGTATAAACGGGTTCATTATGTATGTGCGAGGCAAAGAATGCAGAAGGGATATATGCAGGATATATGGTTGGTCTCTCTTTTAATCGTAAGAACGTAAAGATCAACATGCCATTTGGTTTTTAAACTATGGACTTTCTCATTTATGTAATTCCTATTGGAATTTGGTATAGAATGAAGAATTAAATTAAAAGTGATTTAATTTAATTAAAAAATCGAGAATACATCGAGTTGTATTTGTAAATTTCCCATATACATATGATTGGATGATAGTGCGGCGTCGGAAATTGTTTTGGTTTTATACTTTTATTTTTCTATTTTACATTGAGATATAACTTTGCGGGAACTGGTTAATTGGAGTATGACTTACTTATTCAACATGAGCAGAATCAACACGAGATTGCAGGAAATAGGAACCACTAACAGAGATGGTGGAAATGGGGGTACTTAACTAATTACTGTGAATAACTTCTAATTCGGTTTACTGGGTGTTGCTTGGAAACAATTGATTAATTTTATTTCAATTTTCAGAGATATTATTTATCATAAATCTGATAGGTTGAATTGGGAATGGATCTGCGTTAAATTTTTTAACCTTTTATCCTACAGATTGTTTCAGATTTTGAAAGTTTTAAATATTTAAATTTGAATTTTAAGTTAGGAATTCTTGAATTCGGTTATGGTACGGGGGGAGGGGGATTAATTTCGTTTTCGATTTTCAGGAAGTAGGATTGTGTAGGATTGTGTCGTCTTTTCCTACATATAATACCAACTATTGACCACTTAGATGCCTGTAACCCGTACAATACCTATGATAAAATTTTTAATCCGTACAGATGCTAATTTTAAGGCTTGTTAAATTTAGTAATTAATTTGCTGTCCTAAGAGTATAAGTTGTAAGAATATAATATTAAGTTATTGCCAATGTACGGGGTTTGACAGCGCCAGCCTCCATCTTCTAAGGTATAAAACGAATTAAAACTTTTCGTTATTTTTTTGCTTCTTAAAACCATTAGTTGATCTTACGTCGCTAAAGGAGACGTGCCAATGGCGTAACTGGGTAATCGCAGCACCCGTGATCGCGGAGGGCCCACGGTTGTTTGGGCCGACGAGATTCCCTTTATTAGTTCAAATTTAAGGTGAAATAGCTCAGGAAATTTTTAAGAAAAGGCGGTGGTCTAATTATTAGAAAAAGAAGAAATCGTTCCTGTTGCTATTAAATATTTTTTTAAGACAGGCTCAACCATTTCTTCTCGGTGCTGACTGATATTAAGATTTAGAATAAAATCAGCTAAACTCGTTTAAAATAAAAGCTTTCAACATCAAACGACAATGATTTTTGTGTTTGCTAAGTTTACTTGTTTGTATTATATCTTTTGCTTAACTCCAAGTTTACCTCTTTTACATTTATCAAAATTCAACCTTTCACATTCAACCTGCAATTCATCTTTTCACAAATCAAGTTTTGATTGGAAAAGGTTAAATTTGGTTTCAAAATGGGAGCTTATAGTAATCTGCTGGTGTTGGCATATTGCGATGTATCGTTGTGACGTTCATAAAAATACAAGAAGAAATATTTCAGGAGGAAACTGGAGAAGTATTTAACCGCGACTGAAAATGGATTCTTGTTTCCCTTACTTGGGCCAAACCGGTCAGTCTCTGTAGTCAGTTGGTGTTCATTCGACTTCTAGTTTCTCATTTGGCGGATCTTCTAACTGGCAGTGAACGGAAAATAAAAATGATGCAAAATGCAATTTCCAACTTTATTTTCCAAGTAGTGATGGTGCTTTTTTTTTGGTTGTGTTTGATAGGGTTCTTCTGATTTTGGAAGTTCTCGCTTCCCGATTTCGTATTCGTTTGTCTCAGGTTTCATCTTTTGATCACTTTTTGAAGTTTTCGAGATTTTTGGAGTTTGTCATCGAGGTGAGATGCGCGATGTTTGAGACTTGATAAGTGATTCGGTGTTACAGGTGTAAACAGTAAGTTTATTCGAGATTTTCGAGATTATTTGAGTATGTTTGATGGTTCGATGTTGTTCGGGAGTTTTGGCGCCTATTCGAAGAGAACGATTCTTCGATGTTTGAAAAATACCCGATGAATATTTTGAGAGCTTTGTAGAAAGCAAAAAGCTGAATTGTTCGAGAGCAGTCGACATTCACGTGATGTAGGGATTTTCCGAATTGTTCTGTACATGGCAGTGATTAGCACTTGTAGGATTTTTTTGGTCTTGCATGCTTGCGGATGGTTTGATATTTGAGAGCTTTCTGGAATGTTCAGGACACTTTAAAAATCGACATTTTTGAGATTATTTCGAAATTGTTGATGTTTTTAAGTTACATTCAGGATTTGCGATGCCTTGTTCATATATTTGGGACTCGTCAAAGCGTGGAGTTGCGGGATGTTTTGTTTTATTTTAGGCCATTCAATTGAATCGGGTTCTGTTCATCTAGTGTTTTCATCTTTTGAACGATCGTTCAAAATGATTCGTAAACGATTCGTAATGCTCGAAAATGGAAACAATTGAGAACAAATACTCTGAATTTTTTCCCAAAAGTACCCTTTGTGGTGTCAGGTTTCTGAATGAAGTGATTTGATTTAGAAGGCTTTGATGAACAGAAGCTCTTGAAACAAGGGGTTCTTGACATTTCTTGCAAATACTTAATTTGGGTCATAAAACATTTTAATGAAGGATAGAATTTGTCGAAAATCACAAAAGTCACCGAGAAGGTATGAATGGATTATCAAGCTTCAAGCTGATTGAAAGCAAATACTCTAAATTGGTCCCAAAATACAATCTTCTTTTATAATATCGAGTTTGAAAGTCAAATGGTTTGGTACAAATATTGGAGATCCTAACCCAAATTCCGTCATCCCTTTCAGTATCAAGTTTTGAAGTAGAATGGTTTATTTAAAATGCTTCGATAAGTGAAAGCTTTTAAACCTGTAGCTCTTGACAATTTTTCAAATACATAATTTGGGCTCATCAAGCATTTGATTAAAAACTGGTTTAAGGAACATAATGCTGAAATGATTAAATTAGTTGCTTCTAGATAGGATAATTGCATCTGCGATTGTGTGTATTAGCGGAGTAGACAGGGACGGTTATACAGTTTTGATGTATAAATACTTCTGTTGTTCTGGATTGCAAACTGAACGTTTTGTATTTCATCGTTTTTTGAGGTTTATGGCTTGATAAATGTTTTACGTATAAGTGTCTGGAATACATTTGATTAAGTCATAGTATCTGAATATTATGAGTGAAACAGGTTTGTTTGCGTGCAATGGATGATTCAAAAGTATGTTAAATCGTTTCGGATGTCAAAATAAATTTCGATGTCAATGGGAATAGATGGGCTTGAATTCACAATCAGAAGGGAAAGAAAAAAAAGAAAAAAACAAAAAATACTACCGCAGGGCAGACATATTTTGGTTGTTTTTTGCACAACAGTGGCTTTATAAATTTGCGACATGTGCTTGCATTGATAGGAAACTTGACTAATGTAGATAGATTAGTTTAAGTTATAATTTATGTTTTGAATGGTTTTAACGTTTAGTTAATTATTGTTGTAGTAGGTAATAAATAATTAATTAGATATAGAAGGTCCATAAACTATGAAATAGGGGCTGTTCATTTAAAATTAAATATTTTAGTAAGTTTTTATCAGGTAAACTAGTGAAAGGTGGACAGGGGTAAAACTACAACATTAATAAATTTTAAGCCCTGATTTAGATGTGGAGAGTCCTGAGTATCCGGCTTGGATTCCAGAGAAATGATCACAAATAAAGTAGCTAGATTGTGCTGTCTTGTATTAACTTTTATTATATATTCCACTAAAAATTTACTAACTATCGATCGCATTGCGGTCTGTAAACGGGGCGAGTCTGTCCCAACTAATACAAAAGATTCTGTTATATTAATTATTCATTTAAGAAATAAAATTTTGCTATTAGGCTGTTTATTAATTAAATTTAGTTTTCAGAATCGCCTGGGAATTGCATATTAATTTTAAAGTTTAATTTCAATTTTATTTTATTTTATTTTAATTTTATATTTATTGTTATAAGGATTAATTATAATCTTAGCTTAGTAATTTTAAATTTCTTAAATACTTTATCAGGTAAATTAATGAAAGGCGGACTGAGGGAAATGGCAACATTAATAATTTTTAATTAAGGTTTAGGGTAATAAATATATAACCTATATCGGTTTTGGTTGGTATGTGAAAATGGGTGTATGATGTGTGCATGGGGATGCTAAAGATACGGTTACATAAATTATTCATTTAAGTAATAAAATTTGGTATTATGGTGTTTTATTAATTGGATTGAACTTTCAGAGTCGCCTGGGAATTATAACATTAATAATTTTTAAGTCCTGATAAAAATTTAGGGAGTCCTGAGTTCCAGCCCCCGGATTCCAGAGAAATGATCAACTAATAAAGTAACCAATTGTGATTGTCGAATACTAACAGTAGTTTGAAACTGGCCACCGGGAAACCGGACCAATTCTGTCATTACTAACATACCTTTCCCATCCTACCACACAAAATTTACTAACTATTGACTGTAACGGTGTTTGTAACCTGGTCGATCTCAAACAATTACTAATATCCTTCCTTATCCTTCCAAGTAAATGTAAAAATGGGTGTACGGTGGGCCCGGCGCTTTCCGGGATCTCCTGCTTAATGCTTGGCCGTACATTCGAAATCAATCAATCAATCAATCAATCTGAAGTTTACCATGTCATATGCCATCGACTCTGACTTAACAGTACGAATTGCATTCAATACCATAAGTTCATCGACACATACTAAAGATACATGTTAAACCGAAAGTGATCTGACTGAAATCGTTCGAGATAAATTCAACATGTACGCACGGCAGCTTGACTGAAAGCAAAGATTATTAACAAGAAGATCTTCTTGTTAATAATCTTTGCTTTCAGTCAAGCCGCAGTTTTAATGTTGAATTTATCTCAGACATTTTCAGTCAGACCACTTTCGGTTTAACATGTATATTTAGTAATAGATTCGTTAAGTTTACTGTGTAACAATGGGTAATTTAAAAATAAAATTTTAACGTTTTGTATATTTGTCATTTTATATACACCATTACATACTTTGAAATTTTGTACCGTGGAGCCACCTACGGCTGAACAAATTTTTTATTTTTTTTGTTAAAAATTAATTTTGTTGTTATCTTGGGAATTCCATACCAAACATAACAAAAGAAAGAAAAGAGAGGGATTTTTTTATTCATTATTAGAGAACACGAAGAAAGGAAGACGTGTATATTTTTTTTGTTAAAACATTTTTTTTATAAAATAAAATAAAGTGAGAATAAAATTGGAATAAAAAGTGTTTTATTTAGCCAAAGAAATAAAAAATAAAACGAAACCCAACCTAATTATTACAAGTGGCAATCCAACGTGTAGCTAAATAAAATAAATTTTAAAATAAAAGTGACGGTCGAAAGTAAATCGACCATGCGGTTTTGAGGTTAAAGGAAAGAACATGTATATGTAAATCGTAATTTCCGAAATTTCCAATTACGAAGCAACAGCGCGTCGGCATTCGTCATCATCATTGCGATTGTAACAATTATAAACAATAATTAGGTACATTCATAATCGGTGGTTTGGCGTCTATTGGAGGGGGGGGATTAAAGTTGAGTAGATTAATCTACCAGCTCCGTAACCTTCCAGTAGGGTGCGCATCACGTGAGCTGTTCTGGTCTTGTATTGGGCAGCTGCGTGATGGGTACAATTGTGTAAGGGGTAACCTGTTCACAATTCGCAAATGTACGTACTGCCTCCTCGTGGCAACCACTGGTAACTAAGGCCACTTGGCACATTTTTGGCCATTTGGCACAGGCTAAAGTACGGCGCTAAAGGAGAAAACCTTGACAAAAAACCCTAATCTAAGGTGGAACAGCATATGCCGAAAGATGAATGGCTGATAGGTTAATCAGCACAAAATATGCGGACTCTGGATACCAGGCACCCTCCAGTTTTATTTAGCCTTCCTGTAGTAAAGCTGGGTGACCTACAGGTGATTTACAATTCCCAGCAACTCGTAAGAGTAAAATCAAACGGAATACGGGGCAGGAGTAGGAATATACGGGAGTGGGACAACCCTCTCGAGGTCCTTGAGCTCCAATGCTACGGTCTTTCTAGCGGAACTACATGCTGTAGTAAACATCTAGGAGGGAGAGCAATAAGCCCAGATAGTATGTATCATGTATGGTTGTTGGGGGAGTAGTTTTAGGAGTCAAAGCTTTCTAGGATATGCGATTCTCATAAGACTTCTTCCTAGTGTAGTTACGCCTCCTCGTGGCGACAACCGGGCAATGCATCCTAGAATGTAGCCAAGTAACTTACACGACCGTGCAATGGCGGTAAATCCATTGCCCCAAGCTTTGGTGGGACAACATACGCTGAGAGCTGCGTGGCTAAGGGGGAGCTTAGTCTTTAGTATGTGAACTCCGGGTACCAGGCGACCCCCGGTTTAAAGTAGCCTTCCCACAGTATACCGATCTCTGCTGTGGGTGACCTTCATTTCTCGGATACTCGTGGGATTCAAATGGAAACCGAATTTAAAAAAAACATAGAGGGTGATGCCTCTTTAAAAGCATCAACTTCACCAGCTATTGAGTTGGGTCTCCTAAGCTATGATGGAATGGTAGATGCCACAAGGGCCACCACTCTTGATTATCTTAACGTCCGGACCAAGGAAAAGGTGGAACAGTCCACCTCTTCTACTACGGACACCTTCTGTGACGACAACATAAGTGTAATCTCACAGTTATCGGGCACCTCAACCATTGGTGTTGATATTGGGAACATGTCCCTCAACGCCGGGGAATGGGTTAAGCTCAACTCCTTCGAAAGAAGGCGTTTTAAAAAGGGGCTCAAGGAAGGCAAAACTAGAGAAGAGGCTCTAGCTGCTGCTAAGTCCGCGACCCCTCTGAAAGCATCCTCGGGGCCTGTTGCTCCTACCCTAGACAAGAGGTCTGGTGGTAAGCGTGAGAGGTCTTTTGAGGTTGCTCCGGAACCAAATAAACCACCTGCCAAAAAAGCAAAAGAAGGGCCTTCTCCGGTAAAGCCCTCTTTCAGCCAGGTAGCAGGCAGTGTTAAGCTGGGCATCGTACCAGGTGATCTCAGTGGCAATCCTCTTAGTATGGAGCAAATGGCAAACATACAGGAGTGTGTCATTGACCTCATTATTGGGATGCAAGGCTCAAACCACAAGCCGCAATTCCTTGGCTGTTTCCGGAGAACAGGTTGGCTATTTTTTATATGTTCCGATCATTCCACAGCGGAATGGATGAGGAACAGTTTTGTAAGCCTAAGGGAAAAAATTGGTCTGAACATAACTTTGGTGGAAGAGGATGATTTTCCTCGGCCAAACATCGTTAGGGGGTTCTTTCCACAGAGCCTTAGCTTAACTAGCGAGAAGATTCTCGCTACCATGGCCGCGCAGAACGATGGTCTCGCGGCCAACTCATGGAAGATACTGCAACGGACGACAACTGGCGTACTCGTCCATTTGGTTATGGCCATAGGCGAGTCTTCCATGAAGAAACTACGCGAATCCAACGGGAACATCGCATACCGCTTTGGTAGGATAAAACTCCTTCTCAAGAAGGATTCCCCCTCTACCAACCCAACCACTGGAGTCAGCTCCAGTAAGGAGGGTACTTTACCAGCCCCAGTAGTAGGCACAATCACAGACGAGGAGGCATCCAGGAACAGCAGCGCTATTGAGCATTCTGTTCCTGCTGCCTCTTCGTCGGGAGCACGATCAACGGATCTCTCCGCAACTCCTACTGTGGGATCGAGTAAATCAGCACTCACCCCGAAAATTAAGCATATGGGCGCTCGGGGTGTTACTGGGAAAAGTGGCAGAAACAGGCCAAATCCCGCAAAGCAGACGGCTGGCAAGCAGCCAGGAGCGTAGAGCTCCTTTACCCTAATCATCCAGTATGGCTGGTACTATTAGGGTACTACAAGCGAATCTGCATCACGCAAAAGGAGCTTCGGATACCTTTTGCAACAGGTTCGCGAAACAACACTTAACCCTTGGCCTTATCCAGGAACCTTGGGTTAATGGAGGAAAAATCAGAGGCCTCCACCTCAAGTCATGTAAGTTGATTTACGATCGAAGGGAGGAAGTTCCCCGAGCAGCAATATTTGTTTCATCTAATATTAACGTTCTTCCAATTCCAGAGTTCACCACTAAGGATTTGGTTGCAGTAATCCTGGAGGTTCCGACTAGCAGGGGAATGCAGGAGACAATATGTGCCTCTGCGTACTTCCCTGGTGAGTCGGTTAGTGCTCCAACTGTAGTTGTACAGGATCTGGTGGATTACTGCAACCTAAAAAACAAGCATTTCATCATAGGCTGCGATGCTAATGCACACCATATCATTTGGGGCAGCAGTGATACAAATGGCAGAGGTGAGTCCCTTTTAAATTATCTTATGAGTTGTCACATAGACATTTTAAATAAAGGTTCGAACCCCACTTTCATAAACTCGACTCGGCGAGAGGTGTTGGACCTCACTTTGTCAAGTCAGTTTATTTCCAACTCTGTTGCAAACTGGCATGTTTCAAGCGAAGCTTCTCTGTCGGACCACATGCACATCAGGTTCGATATACCGGGAGTGATCATACAGGCAACAGAGCGTCGTATCCCTTGTTTTACAAATTGGAAAACATATAGGGATATTTTATTTATCGAAGCAGACATGCTGCCAACATCTTTGAGTTCAATTAGTGACCTAGAAACCGCAGCTGGTCTGCTTAATGACGTGCTCCTATCTTCCTACGAAAGCAGCTGTTTGGTGCGTAACGTTGTGGTTAATCGCAAAGTTCCATGGTGGAACGAACAGCTGGCTAAACTTCGTAAGAAGGTTAGGAAATTATTTAATAGGGCAAAGCATTCCAATGAGTGGAATGAATATAGGCAAGCCCTAACCAGTTACAACACAGAACTAAGGCGTTCCAAACGCCTCACGTGGAGGAAAAACTGTGGAAATATCGAGGATATACCTACAGCTGCTCGACTCCATAAAGTTCTAGCTAAAGATCAGTCCAACGGGATTGGGATTCTTCTGAAATCCGATGGTAGTTTTACATCAGGTCGCAAAGAGTCGCTCGAAACCCTGCTTCAAGTGCACTTTCCGGGCTGCACTGTTTGCGACACAAATACAATCACTAACTCCATATCTGGTACACACATGGGTGTAAATATGGGTTGGGTTAACAGTTTATCCGGTAAGCTTTTTACTCCGGATAAAGTCAAATGGGCCATTAACTCTTTTCAGCCTTTCAAGGCTCCAGGAGGGGATGGAATCTTCCCAGCCCTCCTTCAAAGGGGCCTGGACTTGATTACCCCTGCTCTGGTGGCCTTGTTTAGAACTAGCTTCAATTGGGGTCACATACCACAGGCTTGGAGTCAAGTAAACGCGGTTTTTATCCCAAAGCCTGGCAATCGGCCATGTGAACTTCCTAAGTCCTTTCGACCTATCAGTCTTACATCGTTTATTCTTAAAACCATGGAACGACTTATAGATCTTCATATCAGAGACTGGTTAACGGCAACCAGACCTCTAAATCCAAATCAATTCGCCTATAGGAAAGGCAAATCCACAGAGGGTGCGCTGCATCTACTTGTCACCAAGATTGAAGCAGCCTATCGCTCGAAAGAAATTGCTCTGTGTGCATTTCTGGATATTGAGGGAGCTTTTGACAATACTGGATACGACTCAATTGCTAGGGCAATCAAGCGTAGAGGTATTGACGATCCGACTAACCACTGGATTAGTTCCATGTTGGTTAGTAGGAAGATTACATCTAAATTAGGTAATGAGTCAGTCACGATTACGGCAGCAAGAGGGTGTCCGCAGGGCGGTGTCCTGTCCCCTTTGCTGTGGTCACTCGTGATCGACGAGTTGCTTGATAATTTACATCTACTTGGGTACGATGCCATTGGTTATGCGGACGATTTGGTTATCATAGTCTCTGGAGGGCATGAACGTACGATGTCCGCCAGCATGCAACAGGCTTTGCTTGTTATTTCGAATTGGTGCACTGGGGAGGGCCTTTCGATTAACCCTAGCAAAACAGTCCTGGTGCCCTTCACCAAAAGACGTAATTTGAACCTTGGTTCAATTAGTCTTAATAATATAAATATCGGATACTCCAATGAAGTCAAATATCTGGGTGTTGTCCTAGATAAGAAACTAACTTGGAACTCTCATATTACTTCAACTACCGAACGCACGGCCAGGGCCATGTGGGCCTGCCGGCGTATGTTCGGCAGGACCTGGGGCCTGAACTCAAAAATGATTTACTGGATGTACATCATGATAGTGAGGCCAATTGTAACATATGGGGCAATAGTTTGGTGGCCTAAGGTACAGCAAAAAGTTATTATGAACAAGCTGACCTCATTACAGAGACTAGCATGTCTCGGAATTACAGGTGCTATGCGCACCTGCCCTACGGCGGCAATGGAAGCTCTCATCGGGCTCACTCCACTTCATATCCACGTCAAAAAATCAGCTGCTACCTGTGCAGCTAGATTGAAGCTCGCGAATCAATACAGTCATGATGACCATATGGGTCACCTGGACATTTTGAATGAACTTCCAGACCTGAATATGTTCTTTAGTGTCCCGGACGTTATGCCGAAAGAACTCTGCTTTGGCAGGAATTTCGTGGTAACAATCCCCGATAGAACAGACTGGGATACTGGGTTACCGCAGATGGAACCTAACAGCCTAGTCTGGTACACTGATGGATCAAAAATGGATAGTGGAGTCGGCATTGGTGTCTTTGGACCCAATCACAAAATATCGAAATCACTGGGTACTTACCCCAGTGTTTTTCTAGCCGAAATTCACGCCATCGAAATCTGCGCCTCTATTATTATGACCAAAGGTCTTAAAGGCGCATCCATCCACATTTTGTCTGACAGCCAAGCAGCACTGAAAGCATTGGCTTCTAACTGCTTGGTTTCCAAGTCGGTTCAAAGTTGTTATAAACTGCTACAATCTCTCTCTTGTCAAAACAAAGTAAGGTTGTGGTGGGTGCCTGGTCACATGGGCATCACTGAAAATGAGATAGCCGACGAACTTGCACGGGCAGGCTCGTCGACTACACTCATTGGCCCTGAGCCTTTTTGTGGTATCCCGTGGGCTTCTGCAACCTACACAATCAGTAAATAGGAAAAAATACAGTGCTTGACTTATTGGAACTGTATTCCCGGCCTTAGACAAGCCAAATCTTTGATCAGACCATTTCACCACAAAAATTTGGCGATCAATTTCAGCAAAGGAAATATTAGGAAACTTGTGAGTTTTCTCTCAGGTCACTGTAACCTGAGATATCATTTGAACAAAATGAACCTGTCCACAGAGACGGAGTGCCGACTCTGTTTGGAAGAGACAGAAACCGCAGAACACATACTATGTGAGTGTGTTGCTCTGTGCACACGGAGGTGGATTCATTTTGAAGAGAGGTATCTGACCCCGGAGAAATGTAAATTGGCCTCTATAAATAGCATTCTCGCCTTTATTAGAGAGGTGGAGAAGCTCCTGGAGTAACAGTACCCAACAGCACAAAAGATCTTTTAGGTCGTAGTGCTAGCCGCTTTTGGGCAGGGACGAAAAAAAAAAAAAAAAAAAAAAAAAAAAAATGTATCATGTACCGGGAGGCAATATTGTCAGGTTCATTAAGAACCTGAATATTGACTGGACGGATAATTAAGCAGGGGCCAGCACAATAGATATTTTAGGTCGCAGTGCGAAGTGGCTGATCGCCAGCATGGCCCTCCAATAATAATAATAATAATAATACATTCATAATCATCGCAATTACGAATCATCGGCATTCGTCATAATCATTGCGATTATAACAATTATAAACAATAATTACATTCATAATCATCGCAATTACGAATCACCAGCATAGGGTCGACATTCGTCATCATCATTGCGATTACATTTGTTGCGAACACAATAATTTCATCCATAATCATCGCAAATTCTAAATATCAACACCGAGTTTTAATTGTATGCCATCAAATACCGAGAAACTAGGGGCATATAAAGCAGCCGCTGGTCCAGTAACGAGAGCAACAGCATTACGACACAGCGTACAACCATCAAGCAGCAATAATAAACCAGGTAAATAAAGTTTTTTGCAAAATAATAATAATAATATGGCGTTATCTGCGGATCAGTTTAAAGTCATATTAGACACAATTAAAGATACCTTTAGGGTTAATATAGAGAATTTTGAAAATTGTTCAGTTAGGTTTAGTGGAAATAAAAACTCTGATGTGAACACCTTTGTAAACACAGTACAAATTTTCAGAGAATGTAAAAATATTTCGGACAAAGACGCGTTAAAGGGGTTACCCCTTTTGTTGATAGATCATGCTGCTATTTAGTGGCAGGGCATCAAGTCAACTGTTGAAACGTTCGAAGGCGCGATTAAATTGTTGATTTCAAATTACGACCAGATAAAACAACCGCATGAGATTTATATGGAGATTTTCTCAGCCTCACAAGACGACGTTACCAAAATCGATACATTTGTATGCACTAAACGTGCAATTTTCGCGAAACTTCCAGATAATCTATCGGAAAAAATTCAACTTGGCATGATATACGGACTTTTGTCGCGTCGAATACGAAAAAGTGTCAAGCGAAGCAATTTTGACTCGTTCTCGAAACTAATAGATTTAGCACGTATTGAAGAGACATTCCTAGAGGAAAGTAATAAAAAAAAAACTTATTGTAATTACTGTCGTAATCGCGGTCATACTATCAACGATTGTAGAAAAAAACAATTTGCATCGTCCAATATCAAGGCAGATGTAAATACGAGTTTAAATCAACCTCGATCAATTCCAAATATATTTACTCCGGGTACAACAAGCCGATCCAGATCGGACTTTATTAAGAAAGAAAACGATTTTTATTGTTATGGGTGTGGGAAACGAGGGGTATTCAAGAGTAACTGCGACGAGTGTAAAAAAGCAAACCGTTGCATCAGCATTGGTTGCCGATGTTATTGATGATAAACCAGAAAGTAGTTTATGTGTTGATTTGCACGAGGATGTCGATAGGTCATCTCTAACATCAATAGGTTTCTTATCCATATCATCAATAGGTTTCAGATGGATCTATTCGCGTATGTATAGACTATCGCAAATTAAATAATCTGACCGTTTCCGATAAATTTCCGATGCCAAATATCGATACATTGTTGCATTTGACACACAAATCAATTTTTATTTCAACCATGGATCTAAAGTCAGGATTCTGGCAAGTACCAGTCAAATTAGAAGACCGTGATAAAACTGCCTTCATTACGCAATCAGGACTCTATCGTTTTAAGCGAATGCCTTTTGGGCTCAAAAACGCACCGGCAACGTGTCAACGACTTATAAATCGATTTCAATCTGGCCTACCAAATGTGACTATCCTTGCTTATTTGGACGACTTAATAGTAATATCGGAAACTTTCCATTCACACATATCCGACCTGCAGGCTGTCTTTAGCAGATTGAAATTGTTTAACCTCAAAGCAAATCGAGAAAAATGTGTTTTTTTCTGTGACAAAATAAAATTTTTGGGCCATATAATAAGCGAAAAAGGAATTCATCCCAATCCCGAAAAGATCGAAGCAATCTCGAAACTATTGTCTCCTAAATCGGTTCGTCACTTGAAAGGGTTCTTACAAACATGTTCTTGGTACAGAAAATGTATACCCAATTTTTCAAACATAGCTCGCCCATTAAGCGACTTAACAAAAAAATTAGCTAAATAGCAATGGAACGAAAAGCATAAGAAAGCTTTTGAAACCTTAAAAACATTATTGACAACCGCTCCAATTTTGATACAGGCTGTTTTTAACCAACCGTATATACTTAGAACCGATGCCAGCAACTATGCACTGGGTGCAGTTCTGTTGCAGGGGGAGAGAGTTGAAGAACGTCCTGTAGAATATGCGAGTCGTTTGCTTGACCACGGAACGTGAGGCTCTAGCCGTTGTCTGGGCGCTCACTAAATTCCGAGGCTATTTAGACGGCGCGGATGTTACGATATGTACTGATCACAAAGCGTTAAAATGGCTAATGTCATTAAAAACACCATCAGGGAGAAAATTCGGGGCGAATGTAGTGGCTGATACGTTATCAAGAACAAACTGTGAGAATAGTGACCAGTGTAGTTTTTGTTCGTTCCAAACAGATATTCCCACAAAGGATCCAGCTAACTTTCGAAAGTCGCAACTAGAAGATGAACACCTAAGCAAAATTATGAAGTGTTTTGAAACTATAGATAACCCAGATTTGTCAAATTGGACTGATCGGGGATATGTTATGGAAGACGGTCTTTTGTATAGATATGTCCCGGATACGGAATCCGAGGAACCACAGCTTGTTATACCAGAGAGTTTGAGACTCCAAATTTTGAAGTCTTTTCACGATGAAGCTTATGCCGGACATTACGGAGTTGAACGAACTTTAGATAAAATTTCAAAGAGATTTTATTGGTCTGGTATGAGAAAATTTATTTCAGACTATGTTCGATCATGTCCTGAATGCCAGAAGTATAAAGTCTCAAATTTGAAACCATCGGGAATATTGAAAACCTCGGTAATGAACCAAAGATTTGAAGTGATTGCCATTGATTTGTTTGGCCCACTAGTAGAATCTGACGAAGGATATCGGTGGATCTTAATCGTTGAAGATTTAGCTACTAAATGGGTGGAATTGTATCCGTTAAAACAAGCTACTGCCGAAGCTCGTGAAAAAGAATTAATCAACGAATTTTTCTTTCGATATGGTTTACCGCGTCAAATTATTTCAGATAACGGTGGACAATTCGTAAGAGCAGTTATGCAACTAGTTGTTGATTGTATGGGTATTAAGCATGATTTAGTACCATTATACCACGCAGCAGCAAATGCTGTAGAACGACGAAATCGTGATTTGAAAACACAAATATCAATAATGGTGAAAGATAAACATAACACCTGGCCAGATTTTACGTCGGCTATCCGATTTGCTATTAATACAGTGCACTCTGATACTACCGGCTACACACCCGCATACCTATCATTTGGTCGTGAGTTGCGAACGGTGACAGATGTAACCCATGATTTTAGAGCGGTTGTCCAAAATTCAAATTTTGTACCGCAAATTTCGCCCCATCTGCTCGGACTAAAATCTGTACTAAAACAGGCTCGTGACAACAGCGAGAAAGCCCAAGATAGAGCAAAATACTATGCCGATAAAAAAAGAAGACATGTGAGTTTTGAGGAAAATGATTTGGTTTTAATAAAAACGCAGATATTAAGTCATGCTCAACGTGGAATTATGTCGAAATTCGTCCCTAGACGTGATGGGCCATATAGGATTAAACGAAAAAAGTCAAATGTATCTTTTGAGTTAGAAAGTCTCGGAGGTGAATTCGTGGGTGTGTTTCATGTCTCCATGATAACTCCTTATCATGCTCGCGATAATACAGAAATAGAAGTTCCTTTATATCCCCGAAAGCCGCACACGCAAAATCGATGTGAACAGAACTCGTCAGACAAAGAGGTCAAAATTGTTGAGAACGACCCGTCTCGGAATCCGAGAGAGAATGTTACATCTTCCGGCCGCATATCTTTGTTACCGTATCGGTATCGTGATGCCTAAAATGTTCTGAATTCCACTCGAGACGAGTGTTGATTCAGAGGGGGAGATTGTAACAATGGGTAATTTAAAAATAAAATTTTAACGTTATTAGAGAGAGAACTTAAAATGCTAATTGGCCGAAAATGGGATAGCTCTAAAGGATTACTGATCTTTGGAATCGGGATTATTTTACTTAGCTTCCACTGATCTGGATAGGAAGAGGACGTGAGAATAAAATTGAAGATATGTAACAAGTATTTTGAGACGAAAGGGAAAACTACCTTAACGAATTTTAAATTGACGTTATCCAGACCAGAAGATTCCGATTTAACCTTCCAAATAGCAGATTGTAAATCCTCGAGAGAAATATTTGAAAACGAAAACGAATTAGAGGACGCGTTAGAGAACAAATCGACGGAACTACTGCCCGAGTTCAGACTAGAGCAAAAATAACTATTAATTTCATTGGGTTTGAAATCCCCACTTGAACTAATCTTGCATTTACCTAGGCCTAAATTACGAACATTACGCCAGAAAACCTTGGGAGGAAGAGAGGAGTCTAACTTGTCCTTGAAAAAATTACGTTTAGCAATTCGAATTAACCCTACAACTCTGTTACGAGCCTGCTTGTAATCTAAATGAGACTGACTATTAGGACACCTTTTCCATACACGATATTTACTAACTCTAATATTTATGGCATTCGAAATTTCCTGAGACAACCAAGGCGGAAATTTTGCTTTGCAAGTAACCTTTTTAAGCGGAACGCAACTATTAAACACCAAACTAATATACGAGTTGAAAAATTCTATTTGGCTAGTTGCCGAACTAAGGCAAAAAATATCCTCCCAAGGAACTGAGTTACAAACTAAGTAAAGGCGGGAATTGTCTATACTAGAAAAATCTCTAAAGCTAAAACTCTTAAGTTTAGGTGGAGAGTAAGAGTTTACAGAAAAAACTGAAAGATCATGATGGGATCCCATACCGAGAGACAACTGATTGAAAAAACAAATAGAGTTATTAGTAAAAGATATGATATGATCAATAAGGGAATAAGATGCCCCGCTAGCGGTTGGACAAGAAAACGTTGGTGCCACAGTGTTGTGTACGGATAAATTAAGACTATTTAAAAGATTCAAATAATCCCGAGGGAAGCCGGACTTTTGGAGTATATCGAAATTAAAGTCACCTGATATATACATTTCATCGAATCTACAAGAGAAATAACTAAATAAACTTTCTAAGTCAACAAGTGATTTTTTAAATTTGGCATACGATGTAAACTGGATTGTAATTTTAAAATTCAATTTACTTTAAAAAATAAATAAATAATCACAGTTAATAATTCAATGTGAGTGATAAATATTTATCATAATCAATAAAAAATAAAATAAAACGTAATAAATCTTATAATAATAAAATAATTCGACAAAAATTATAATTTTACAGACTTCTTATTTGATTTTCTTTTTTTTTTTCATTTTTTAAGTTGCAGTTATTTTTTAAACTCTTTTTAAATATTCCTGTACTGCATGACGTACATCATCTTGAGTTACAATACCCTTTGGGTTCCATCGCCTTAAAACCTCCAAAATTAATTCTTGGACTGTTTTAAAAATCACGAAACTTGGTAAATCTGAAAGTTAAATAGATAAATAAAATATAGTATTTTCATGAAAATTTGAAACAAGACTTACACGATCGCCCCTCAACGTTATTTCCAGTTACTACGAGAGGAAAATTTGTTGAGAGGCGAGCGTGCTAAAATAAAAATAATGTACCCTTATTTCGCCCACGACATTTTTTCCGCCAATGTTGAATCCATCAATTCTACTAAAATGGATTTTATTAAACCAAGGTTTACATCTTTAGCCAATCCTTTATGGGCAGTACTCATAAAGTAAGAAGTCTGAAAAGATAATGTAAAGACATGTAAGTAGGGACTATGCATAATTTAGAAAAATCTAAATAATACTTACTATTTTAAAAAGTCGATAATTTACATCATCCTTCAGCCGTTCTTCAAAATTTGTTAGTTCATCTATAGATTTAAAATTCATTTCCAGCCTCTCCCTCAATCAGAAGATCAAGTTTTAATTCAATGGATATAATCATACTATACATCTGATCTATTTTTCTTTTAGTATTGTGTGACGATTTAGTACATCTTCGATAGTTGAATTTGTATTGTTTAATATTGGTTGACCATTTGTCTCCTCGTTCGTGGTTGTTATGTTGTGGTCAAGAGTAATAATATCTTCACAATTAAAACTGTTGATACTTGTTCCAACATCCAAACCATTAGATATATGTATAGCTTGGCTTATAAAGGCAGAGGAAATTAAAGGTGACTCTATAACTTTAAATTATAAATGTGTATATTAGCTGAATAATAAAATAATTATATGTATAACCACAATTTATTTGTTGGTCTTTAGCTTTAGTATGTTTTATTTTTACGCCATCATTTCGATGGCTTTATTCCGTCATTATCAGGTTGTATTACAATAATAAATTTATTTATTATTATAATTCGCCCTCAAATGCTGTTGGAATAAAGCCATTCAAACGTCGGTGTAAAAATAAAACATATTAAGCTAAATACCAATAAATAAATTGTGTTTATTAAATCAACATCAAACAACCGATAAACGCTTAATTCTTTATTTAAAACCTTTTGCAGATAAATTGGAAACACACTTCCTATTCTCCATTTTCATTAAATTGCAAACAGAAAATAGATAATACAATATAGAAATAAGAAAAGGGTTTAGTTTCACCTGATGTGCTCCTGGTCACCTGATATTCACCTGATATTCATCTGATGTGCTCCTGCTTTGTGCCAATTAAGTTAAGCTGAAACGTGTAGCTGCACTCAAAAAAATATGCGGTGTTAATTTGTTTTTTATCCGAAAAAGTAGTTTATTTTTGTCCAACCGAATATAGTTTTATAAAATTTAACACGCATCAACGGATAAATATTTTTAACTATCCGAAAATATAAATTTTTAGAAAAACTTCTTTTGGATTTAATAAAATACACCTTTCGGTGTTTTCCTAATAAAATACACCTTTGGGTGTGTTCCTAAACATGAATGTTCCTGTTTGGTTTTTATGCGGTGTAAAAGTTTTTATCCAAATGTATTTTATGTCATTTTTATTAAAATATCCGATTGGATTCAACTTTAAAAATATCCGATCGGTGGGACACTATGTAAAACCGATTCGGTGTTGTGGTGACCCTTTATTTTTTTGTGTGTGGAAAACAAGTTACATAATTTTTAAACTAAGCACCTTGTGTTTAATAAAATAGCCCCATTAAATAATGCCTCTTGCAATATTCCTTGCGTAAAAAATATTAAAATATAAAGAAATCTTTTGAAATAACGTTTCAAAATATTAAAAATAAATAAAATAAGTGCAATTTTTGTCGGGCGCCATTTCGCTTACAAATTTAAGAAAATTTATTTGAAAACGGTAATTCGTTTTATAAATTTATGTAACATCACACACAAATTTATCTGAGTACATACATATACATATATGCATATGACACCTTACAATATAATACACAACATAAATATACATTGTACCTAACGTACTTACTAATTAATATTAGTTTTCGCACAAATTTTCGCACAAGCTTGGAAGCAAATGACGTTCGAAAAAAATTGCACTTGTTTTATTTTTTTTATTTTTTGAAACATTATTTCATATATTTTAATATTTTTACGCGATAATATAAAACAAATAACAAATATATTTAATCATTTTTTCACACACAATTAGAAAAAAAATATCGAGAAAATCTACTGGCGTTATTCACTTTGTACCCAATAGAAACAAAATTAGCACTACTTAGGTACACGATTTTTATTGACGCCAGAATACATTCATTATTTGCATATTACTATTAAGTTTTCAAACTTGTTTTTTATATACTTACTTAAATAAAGTTTATATATTTATTATTAAAATCATCAACTATGAATGCTTAAATTAAATTAACATAATTTTTCTTTTTGTCAAACTCCACTTTTCCACTTTGATATCAAACGGTCTAAATGTTAATAGCAAATGATGAAGTGAGTGATTTAATAGCGTTTATTTGCTCTCATTTCGTTTTTAAATTTCCGTTGAACGACAAAACGGGACAAATGTTTTTCTGAAACCATCTCTCTCTCTAACTGCTGTAAACTCGTTCTCTAATTTCTCCGCACTTTTTCGACCAACATTAAGAAACTGTTTTCAAGAGAGATTTCAGTCTAAATTTGAGTATCTCGATGTACCCAAATATAACTGAAACTAACATTTTAAGTTCGTTGCCTTCTCTCGCATTTATAAGACTGGTATTTACCACCAGTCAAAAAACCGGCAATAGAAGACCGCTTTGGGCCTAAATTTCAATTTAAATTCGGTCGAAAATATGCTCAAGTACAGCTGAAGACAATATTTTCATTTTGGTTTATTGTGAAGTGTTATTAGAGCGGTATTTCGCTCCAGTCATTAAACCAACCTTAAAAGAAGGTTTTTGGTAAAGGATTCAGTCTAAATTCGGTTTAAAATCAGTACAAACATAACTCAATTCAATAAATTAATTTTTTCACATTTCGGACTGTTATTAGACCGTCGTAAGGAAGCAATTAAAAATTTCGGTCGGTTTGTGTTTCACGGGTAAGGCTTTCGAGATAGTTGTTAAAAATCAAATTCAATCGCATTTACATAGCAATAGTTTAATTAGTTGCTTCCAATCTGGGTTTAGAAAATTTCATAGTACTTCTACTGCGTTATTAAATGTATGTGATGATATTAGGCGTAATATGAATAATAGGGAATTAACTTCTTTAACTTTGTTAGATTTTTCTAAGGCCTTTGATTCTATTAATCACAGAATTCTTTTCAATAAACTCTTATCTCAGTTTAGATTTTCGCTTTCTGCTGCCAAATTGATTTTTAACTATCTTTCTAATCGTTCTCAGGCAGTTTTTTTCGACAATTCCTTGTCTGATTTCCTTCCTGTAATTTCCGGCGTGCCTCAGGGTTCAGTGTTGGGTCCTCTATTATTTTCTATGTACATAAATGACATAGAATCCTCCATTCAACATTGTTCATTTCATATTTTCGCTGATGACGTTCAAATTTATAGAAATAGTCGTTTAGATCAGGATTCTATTGTTAGGAATATTTGTCTGATAAATGAAGATTTAAGTAATATCGTTAGCTGGTCGGTCTCTAACAGGCTTGTTTTAAACGCGAATAAATCTCAGTCGATTATAATTTATAAAAAACCGTTAGATACCTCGTCCTTTCCTGGTATTTTTCTGCAGGGTTCGCTAATTGAATATTCAAATACTGTTAGGGATTTAGGCTTAGTTATTAATAAAACTCTTACTTGGGGTGACCATTTAGTTACTATTAGTAAGAGGGTCTTTGGCATGCTTAGTTGTTTGTATAAAGTGGTTGGATTTTCTGATAGTCAGTTTAGGAAAAAATTGTTTTTGTCTTATCTTCTTCCTCATTTTATTTACGGTGACATAGTTTTATTCGGTATGCTTCAGGAAAATATGAATGTTCTCCAAAGATGTTTCAATGCTTGTACCAGGTTTTTTTTTGGTATTAGGAAGTTCGATCATATTTCTGCCTACTCTAGCCTTGTTTTAGAATGTAGTTTATCTATTTTTTACGAATTTCGCGTTTGTCTTTTTATTTTTAAACTTCTTAAAGCTAAGGAGCCTTGTTATCTATATAGGAAATTAATGTTTAGCAGGTTTCATTCCTCTAACTTCCGCCTAATTCCGGCTAAAAATTGTTGTAGGTCGTTAAACGCGTCATTTTGTGTTAGGGGAGTTTCCCTTTGGAATTCAATTCCATTGGAAATTAAGAGATTAGGATCGGCAAAATTATTTAGGTCAAAATTTTTGGAGTGGCGTGATTGATGGGCAATACGTAGTTTTTTAATTTATTTTTAATAACCATGTTATTTTTGTTAATTTTTAATTTTTAATATTATTTCACCTCGTGCTGTACATTTTATTGTAAATGAGCTACTGCTCAAAATAGAATGTGTAAGCACGAGGTGGAAATTGTTTGAAAAAATTTAAGAGGTTTTTATGCCTAATGGAAGCAACTTCTTTTTTCTTTTTTTGTTTCGATTGCTTTGTTTCCATGTATGCTTTTCCTCTTAATACTAAATTATTTATAAATACTATAAATAAATAAATAAAAATACATTCATGTATTATTTAATTTATGATAAAGTAAAAACCTATATAAACTTTATTTATTATTTGATTTAATTTTATATATGTACCTATTCGTATAATTAAATAAAAGTACATACTCGTATTTGAATAAATTTTGTCTTCAATTAATTTGATACTTGCCAAAATCGGTCTGAAGATCACTTAAATACGACCCAAAACTAAACATGCCACTAAAACCAGTTCATGAATTACGGCTTTTCGACGAAGTTTTAGGTGAGTCGTTAGACTTACCTAATGGGTCCTGCCTAAGACTGAATATACTCTTAAACCTCAGTCTACGAACGATTGGCTTTCGCCAACTGTTTTGCTACCCATTCATTCGGTCGGGCGAAGACTGGAAGTATCCACGCTTTTTGACAGTTTGATAAACGTCTAAAGCATGGTTTCCACGATGGCGAGGCGAAAAAATTAGTCAAATTAAAAAGAGGAAGGAATAAAAAAAAATAACATAAGAGTGAATGAAACTGCAACAAGTCGTTACTCCGAATTTTTATTTATTTATTTTTGACGTTTCAATTATTAAAATTAAATTTTGTTAAAAATGGATACTGTTGAGTAACTAATGGCAATATATGCCGTTATGTTTTCAAGTAGCACTGAGAGTGATTCTGGCGATGAAAAATGTGTTCCCCAAATCAAAAAAAAAATATATATATTTAATAATAAAATAAATATAAAATTTTCTTTAAATTGACAATATGAATTCCGAAAATCAGCGGCTAATCCGAAAAAAGATGATGCATCTAATCTTTTTTTCGGATTAGACGTCCTAATTCGGAGTGCTGAATTAAAATTTTTAAAATTGGACGTCCCAATTTTTCTGTCAAAATGTTATTTTCTCTCTATCGTACTATTGGTGAATTTTTGCTTTCTCTTTTTAGTTTGACTAATTTTTTCGCCTCGCCATCGTGGAAACCATGCTTAAAACCAGACATTCATTCCCGACTGAAATTGATTTTGTGTCTTATATTGGTTGCAAAATGGTAATTGTGTTTCACGGGTATATTGGTCATTTTATACACACCATTACATACTTTAAAATTTTGTACCGTGGAGCCACCTACGGCTGAACATTTTTTGTTTTTTTTTTGTTAAAAATTAATTTTGTTGTTATGTTGGGAATTCCATACCAACATAACAAAGGAAAGAAAAGAGAGGGATTTTTTTTATTCATTATTAGAGAGCACGAAGAAAGGAAGACGTGTATATTTTTTTTTGTTAAAACATTTTTTTTATAAAATAAAATAAAGTGAGAATAAAATTGGAATAAAAAGTGTTTTATTCAGCCAAAGAAATAAAAAATAAAACGAAACCCAACCTTATTACAACTGATCCCTACCAAAATTTCATCAGCAGAAAAGTCAATGACTGCTTCAGTCGACTTACATGAAATACCTAGTTTCTTCAAATTGCTCCAGGTTGTTTTAGGTTTGTGCAAATTCCCAAAATAAAATATATTTTTAGCTTGATTGATGCATTTGTTGGTTTTATTTCTAAAAGATTTAAATGATTCAAAATCGAGTTCTAATCCAAAATCTTTTATATTTTTTGTAAGCCAAATCTCTTCTTTGCCTTAAATTCAAAATATGTGAATTTAACCACGGAGCAGTGGGGCATTTATTTATACTCGTTTTACGAGGCACACAATTAGTATCTAATTTTAAGAATTTTGAATTAAATTCTTCAACTGTATCATTCACATCAGGATAAAAATAAAGATTTGACCAGTCTAACGAAAAGAAACTATTTACAAAATACTCATGATTGATTGCTTTATAATCAGGAACAACCGTATATGAAATTTTATCCCTGGTACGACTGAGCCTATAGCAGGCAAAAATCAAGTCATGATCAGAAATGGCAGGAACAGCAAGCTGCCCAAAAGAAATAATATTATGCTTATCAGCCTCATACAAAATTATCAAATCCGATAGGCTTTTATCCAATCTTGTCGGTTGTAAAGGTAAATAAAATAAATTATGTAAACTCAAGCAAGCACTTAGTTTATTGTTTAATCAACATATTAAAGTTTAAATCACCACAACAAATAATTTTTTCATACTGAGATAAATATTCAGAAAAAATTGTTTGTAAATTATTAATATCATCAGTACAAGCAGGAGGTGGGTTATAAATAACCAAAATAAGAATTTTACCAAATCGCCCGACAAGCTCAGACGCCAAAACTTCAACCTTACCAAAGGCACCCGTGAACAATTTACTAACCCTCAAAGTAGACCTAAAATAAATACCAACACCCATTCGATTATTATTAATACGAGCAAAACCTATTAGTTTATAATTATTGATAAGGAGCGACTTGTTTGTAATTTTGCTGTTAAGAAGTGTTTCAGTTAAAGCAAGAAAATCAAATTTGTATAACTCTAACAGAATAAGTAATTTCATTAAAATGTTTAACCAAACAACGGACATTTAAATGGCCAAATTTTATAGAACAATTTACATTTAGTTAGAATTTAACGTGTTATACTGTTGGCTGCAGTGGTTACCCGAAACTTCACTCGCGGAGGCAATGTTGTCCGAAAATTTGTATTACTAAATTCCCGAATGTGTACACCAGTCGGCCAAGTATTTGGATCAAGAGCCTTTACCCGTAAATCTGCTTTTATGCCCAATTTGTAGCAAACTAACTCCAGCGATTCAATGTTGCGTTCTTTGGGAATAAGTTTAAATATTTTGCAGTCCTCAACCTTCAAGCATGTTTTAGCCATAATAGATATATCATTTTCATTAGTATGAGGATCAAATTTTGAAAGGTGTAACCATACTGTCGGTTCAATGACCTTTACCCCAAAATTTTCGGCAAACTGTCTGGTACCACAAATCGATTTTCTGTCCCTCTGCTGAGGATTTTTATTTTCAACGGCGGGCACTGCAACACTGGAACTCATTGTGGATGATGTCACCTCAGCAAAGGTTCTCGTAGAGGACAAAAGATTTTGCATGGACGAATGATTTTGCATGACCGCAGGTACAGTAGATGTAACAAATCTATCCCCAGTTTCCATACATGTTTCTTGGTTCAATTTGGCACAATTTGTTCGTGTTTGATCGGCAACAGGCATAGCAATCGCATCTGAACAATCATCGGTAATGATGCAATCGGAAATGTGAGATTCCGCTGGTTTATTAATATTATTTTGTGCTTTCTCCTCGAATCTTTTCATTGGGATTTCAATTTGTTTTAATGATCCCATTATTTCACATAAAATGTTTACTTGTTCACTGTAAATGTCTTTACAACTTTCACAAAACCAAAAAATGCTGTCCGAACCACAAATTACATCGAAAACGTTTTTCCTCAATCCAACACATTTATAGTGGGCACTTTTTTACATAATCCACTGCACACTAACACGTTCTCAGGCACACCTGGAACAGCACACGTCATACAAATGTTCGACTCCATATGATTATATAAATAAACCACACAATAACACAATAACAAGGGAACAATCAGAACAATGAACAAGGAAACCGAATCACACTAAAGTTTATGTTACATACTACAATATATACACAAAATATTTACAGACATACTATTAAATTATTATTTGTACAAATCATACAATTTTATTTTATGTTAAATATTTTTTTTTAAATTGCAAAATTATACACAGAAAAAAAAGCAAACGTCCATTCAGTTCAACGATTCAATTGTAACGTAATTATAATTCGCGAGGTAAAACTATAAATGGCTGTAATAATGTCCTCAAATTACACGTAGAAAATAACGATATTTTGGATTGATTTTTTTAAAAAACGAATTACAGTGAAACCATCCATACGCGATCGAATTTCCCTATTGAACATCATCATGGCAGATGATTTTCCCGTAGATGGATGAACAGTTTTACCATATGTGGTGAGTAAAATATTTGATAATTGTTCCTCTTGACCATTTGTTGCGGGATGATATGGCGCACCCATTCCGTTCATTTTTAGAAAATTTTGAAAATCACCGCTTGTAAATTGACCTCCATTGCCCGTTACCAAAATTAATGTTATACCAAAAGATGAAAATATTGAACGGCGTAATTTTATTGTTTTACCCGAAGTTATATTTTGTAACACATGAACCACTGGCTAGTTTGTGCAAGCATCTACCATGCATGAACTCTTTGAAATGGTTTAGTCGCAGTTTTCCAGCAGTGCAACGGCGCTTAACTAGTTAAATTGTTCCCCAGCCGAATTGTGTCAAGTGGAATTGTGCCAGTGGAATTGCGTCCAGTGGAATTGTGCTAGTGGAATCTCCCGGCTACCCTTATAATTAGCATACAAAATATTTACTTTACGCCTACTAGGCACACAAAATAATTCTACACGTATTTAGAATAAAAATAAACAAAAAATATTTTAATTTAATTTTGATTTTTTTATTAAAACAAAATGGCGTCTCAACCGCGTTGGTATTATTTTTCAACTTGTTGCTTTCACGACTATTATTGACCGAATGTTGAAATGTTTTTTTACTACCTCGTTTTCTCTCTCGGTTTCTATTTTGTTTCTCTACGCCGGCAAACCCACTATTCATTGGTCGCGCATTCTCCGCGCGTCTTCATTCTCCGGCACCGGATTAAACGTCACCACCTTTTTTTTAGCTCGAGACCTTTGGAACTGGTGTAAAAGGAACTGATGGAGTCAAACATGTAGGTTGCGAAACATCCAGGAAATCTACCTCTGTTGTGTCATGTACCTCTGTTGCTTCTTGGAAACAAGGTTTGAGCCGATCTATCGGCATATTGGCTTCCCGGTCCCTAACCCTAACCTTAAAAAACTTTTCACTACGACCCAAAACTAGAAAAGTTTCCTCGTACGGCGGTTGCAGTGGTGCACACACAGAGTCAGTGGGTACAAATACATGTGTACAACTATATGCAAATCTTTAAAGATGAATATACTACTTTTAATGTGATGAGCAGGAAGTACTGGCTTTACACTTTTAAAGTGTTCTCTAAGCTCTGCTACAAACTCTGTTTGATTTACTGAGGTACTAGACGAATTAACGAAATCTCCAGGCAACCTGATTTCCTCGCCATACACCATTTCTGCTGCAGTACACTAACTGTCTTCCCGGTATGCCCCGGTAACCATTGTTTAACGCAAATGCTGCGGTTTCCGCTCTAACATCAGGCAATGGAATTGCTTCCGCCCAACGCGTAAATCTTTCAATAACAGTATATACATATTTCTATTATATTTTATGTCTACCCATCAATACTATAACGTCCAATTTTTATATTTTTATCTAAGGTGCTGAAACTAGCATTTAACCTACTTACAACAATAATAATGATGGATAGGAATGTTTGGTGTCATATTTTATTTCTTATTTTTATATTATCTTTTTCGCTAAGTTGCTGATAGTAGCATTTTATTGTATATAAAAGGTGAACATTAAATAAAATAAAACAGAATGAATTTAATTCGAATATTAACAACAAGTTGTTTATTCTCAATAAGTAAATAGATCCCACCCGTGGTCATATTAAATTTACAATTTAAATACAAAACTCAAAGATTTTACATGGTTCTTCGAGCCACTAAAACAACTGGCAAATAGAAGTACAGACGGACAGTCTGTAACGTCGTCCACGGTGACGACACCAACAGCCAAGCAACAACAGGCACATAACTTCACAAAATTAACGTAAAAGGAGGAGCTAAGCAACAACAAGCATCAATACCGCCACATGTAAACCAAACAACAACAATATGGATGAGTTACTGACAGCCAATCGGCCTTAAAGGCTCTTAGGTGTTGTACCGTTGAGTCAAAGCTGGTATGGGATTGTCTGAAGGTTATTAAACATCTGGCAGGCTCAAATAAGGTAACACTTATGTGGGTGCCAGGTCATACTGAAATCGAAGGAAACGGCAGCTGATGGCCTCGCCCGTGAAGGTTCTGCCTCTCCATTTATTGGACCAGAACCCTTCTGCGGCGTCACTAAGGGACACCTTAGAGCAGCGGTAAAACGCTGGGAGGATGTTCAAAAGTCCTCCTACTGGCGCAGAATTCCAGGTTTACGACAGGCGAAGAAATTTATATCACCTTCGTCTGTCAGGGTTAAGGAGTGTCTTGAACTTAGGAAACCTGAGTTGAGGCTGCTTACTGGCTTCCTCACAGGTCATGTCCCCTTAAGTTATCACCTTAAGAAGATGGGCCTAAGTGCGACAGATGGTGCCGTTGCCCAGCCATTTTCCAGCAAAGACTGCAACATCTAGGAGGGAGAACAATGAGCCCGGATAGTATGTATCTTGTACCGGCCAGTAGTATTATCAGATTCATTAAGAGCCTGAATATTGGCTGGACGGATAATTAAGTAGGGTCCAGCATAATAGATCTTTTAGGTCGCGGGGCGAGGTGGCTTATCGCCCACATGGCCCTTCTATCAATAATAATAATAAAATACTTCAAAGCCAAGAGGTAACAGGTGGAAAGATAGTTCAGCCAGAGAGAAACTATCGAAAAGACGGTGAAGACAGAAAAACGAAGTCTTACTTAGAAAAGAGAATAGCAAGTCTAAAAACGCTATATAACGAATTCGTTGGAAACGATGACAAAATTCTAGGAATGGTCCCGCCTCTGGGCCAAAATCACGCTTATCTCATAACAAGAAAGAACATGACAGATGTTTACAATAAGCTGGTACAGGAAATGCGCCAACGCCTACGTAGCGGACCGCCATTGCAACCAACAACGTCACAAGAAGCCGTACAACTACCAAACCCACATCTTGAGGCATCATAACACCACCAACGCCATCAATTTGGTTGGATGCCATACAAAGCTCATCAACCGATTCCCAAAAGGAGGAAATCAACCAAGGTAACTCAGCGGCAAATCAACAACAACAAACGCTGATGAATAGTTCAATTGAGGCCCTTCAAGCAGCAAAATTAGAAGGGAACAACAACACAAAATTGGTCAAAAGAACAGACGTGATCATGCGCCAGATATATCAGAAATTGGCGTCAATAAATTATTCCTTGGAAACCAACAACATATCTAAGGAATATGTGATTATTAAAACAAGACAACAATTAGAAAAGGAGATGGGAGAAATCGCAGCCCAACACACAGAATTATTAGTAGAGCTGGAAGAAGATGAACAAACATCTAACTATTTTACAGAAGATTATTATGGCAAGCTTCAAGAGAGGGTAGAAGATGCAATGATCAAACTACAACAGTTCGGCCCCAGACAACAACCGCAGCAGAATTAGCAGCACAAGTGAAATTGCCTAAGGTAGAAATCACGATCTTTTATGGTGATTATGAGCGGTGGGAAACGTTCAACGATATATTCACTGAGCTGAACCACCAAAACAGCAAACTATCAGATACGGTAAAGAAGACGTATCTGAAATCACACTTGCAGAAGGGAACAGCCCAAATTATTAGTCACTTAACAACAACAGGTGACAATTACCAAACCGCTTGGAACATAATCCAAGCAAGGTACAACAACGTGAGGCTACTGGCAAACCATCAATTTAATGCACTATTGTCATTGGCGACAATTCAGATACCATCCGCCCAAACAGTGAGAAATTTGCACGATACGGCACGAGAAATATTACACAACATTCGTGGGTTTCATTTTAAACAAAAAATTGGACCCAGAATCCATTAGGATAAACGAGACAACTATAGAGAAGCCCAGAGAAATTCCACAACTGGAAGATTTCTTTGGATTCCTGGAGAGAAGGTTTCAATCTTTGGAAGCCATGGGCAATCATAGAGCAACAGCATCACGACCACACATGCAGTATATATCACCATTGAAACGAGTGAATACAGCCATGTTAACCAAAACATGTTGGGTGGAACTTGTGCATACGATGTTTAAGCCAGTGTCAAGAAAGAAATTGTCAGGCAGAAACATGTGTTGTGTGTAAAGGAGGACACCACACGCTTCTACACTGCAATAATGCAGCATCAACTACCGGAAGTAGTGTCAAAACCGCCAAAACATTCGTGATCAGCCAGCAAGGAAAAGTTTAACTACCAATTGCATTAGTCAAAGCTGCAACTAGCACAGGCGATTTTTTCACACTAAGAGCTCTAATTGATCCAGGATTACAGGCCACATTGATATCCTCCAAGGCCGCAAATTTATTCAACTTTAAAAAACAGAAAGTACACGTCATCATCTCAGGAGTAGGTGGAAAAAAGCAGGCACTTGCAGACACACCATCAATCTAAAAATATCGCCAAGATATTCGACAAACTCGACCAACAATTACCCGACGTGGACTTTGCCACAACCAGCTGGACGCACCTCAATCAAATACAACTGGCTGATCCACACTACAAATATACGAAAAAGAGATTGAAGGAGCGATCAGAGAAGGTACAGTAGCGGTGAAAAGAAGGAAGGGAGGAGAAGAGGGAGAGAACTTCGGCAATATAAGAGGAATGGAATACTCAAATGAGGAAATGGACAAAGAGGAATGGGAAAAGATAAAAGAAGAAATCGAAGAAAGCAAGAAAGTACAAAAGAAGGTTCTGGGATATTTCCAGAGATTATGCAGCGTAATAAATCCGATTATGAAAACAAACGGAATAGAAGGGGCGGCAAACGCTATTATGGACAACATCATAGTAGAGTTATACATATAAAAAAGATAAGGATTCAAAAATTGAAGGATTAAATTACCTAATATAAAAAAATGAAGATAATACAAATAAAACCTTTAATAAAATTTTCAAATTTAGATTAATAATTGTCCTAAATACAAAACATTAAAGAGTAAGTTTAAATTACTACATAACAAATCACTGATAGAAATTCTGAAAAGGAAAGATGTGAGGGAACTGAAACAACTGGCGCAATTTTATGAAGAAACAAAAGTTGAATGGTAACAAAAGAAGGAATAGTAAGAGACAAAAATAATAATAAAATAACAATTAAAGAAAAATTATAGTTGAAAAAGAGAAAGAGGTTGGAATGAGGGCAAGGGTAGCATAAGTAAAATTTAAAGAAATATATTATAATAAAGAGATTAGTATAAAAAATATATTGTATATTTTTTGCAAAGAAAAATGAAAAATTAAGTTAATTCCAAACTGATGGTAACACATCAGCCATATATAAATAATAATAAATAAAAAAGAAAAAAAAAGGGAAGAAGGGGAGGGGTAGGATAAGTAAGAGTTAAAGAATTATATTGTAATAATGAAATAAGTTTAAAGAATTTGTTAAACTCTGTATAGAAAAATTAAAAAATGTAATTTTATTAGCAAATTGATGGTAACACTCAGCTATATAAATAATAAAAAAAAAAAATATTCCAATTTTGAACTGTAAACACAATTTTTACTTACCTGGACATAAATTTTGGTCGTCTCATGAGTCGGTGAGGCGAGAATTACCGGATCGTAATGGTATTAGTTATTGTGTGTGTGTTCGAATGCTCTTTAACTATTCATGCTCTTCATGCTCTTTTTAGTTTTTCGTATATGTAGTTATTTTGTGTTCTTTGTTGAGATTAGGGTTTCGTATACGAATGAAATTTTTAAAGGGACACGAAGATGACGATGTTTGAAAAAAAAATCAATTGACTAAAACGCAAAATTGTGTATTAAAACTTTATTAATTTCAATTAAAATTGTGTACAACCTGCAATTCAATATATTTAATTTCAAATTATTTATAATTATTAAAAAAAAAATTCGTTTAAATTGATAATAAAGACGATGTAAAATAATGAATTTGAAAATCCTATATGATTTTGTTTACGTTCCATATGGCATTGGAAAAATGTACAAAATGCATGTAGTTGTTAGCAAGATAAACAGAAAATAAAGGAATAAGAAAAAAGAGTTTTAATAATAGGTACGTATATGTATGTTACGCTGTACTAAAAAAGGTTTCGTAAAACATCATTATCATTTTCAAATACAGCTTGTTAAAACAAATTGCGATTACTCTCGATTTGTTTAAATTTATCAAATTTTCAACAGAATTTTTTGATGGCTTTAATATTAAAATGAATTAAATCAATCAAATATTGTGAAAGTACAGTTTACATTATGTGTTTTGAATGTATTTCAGTAAGTATTTTTTAGTAACCTTTACTTAATGTACACTGTACTTACACAATATTTGATTGATTTAATTAAGTTTTTAATAAAAAATTAATTTGCTTTTGCAACACGAAATCTAAAAAATTAATAAACAAACATGTTAAGTTAAAACAAAAGAAATACATTTTTTTATTATACAATAATAGAACTTTACTAAAAGTAGAATATTCAAAAAATATTTACAACGAACAACACAGTATGTAAATGTATTGTTAATTCTCCAGTACATAAATTTTGGTCCTCTCATGAGTCGGTGAGGCGAGAATTACCGGATCGTAATGGTATTAGTTATTGTGTGTGTGTTCGAATGCTCTTTTGTTATTCATGCTCTTCATGCTCTTTTTAGTTTTTCGTATAGTTATTTTGTGTTCTTTGTTGAGATTAGGGTTTAGTATACGAATGAAGTTTTTAAAGGGACACGAAGATGACGATGTTTGAAAAAAAAAATCAATTGACTAAAATGCAAAATTGTGTATTAAAATTTTATTAATTTCAATTAAAATTGTGCACAACCTGCAATTCGATATATTTAATATCAAATTATTTATATTTATAAACAAAAATTTTCTTTTAAATTGATAATAAAGACGATGTAAAATAATGAATGTATTTGAAAATCGCATATGATTTTGTTTACGTTCCATATGGCATTGAGAAAATGTATAAAATGCATGTATGTAGTAGCTAGCAAGTTAAACAGAAAATAAAGGAATAAGAAAAAAGATTTTTAATAATTACATGTTCAAAATATTATATTTTGTTGGTAAACAAGAGCAATTACATTTAAAAATTCAAATGCTTTACGTTATGTACTTATAATTTTTTCTACCTTTTTTATCTTGGATATTATATTAGAAAAATATAAAGGGTAAAAAAGGTTTCGTAAAACATCATTATCAATTTCAAATACAGCTTGTAAAAACAAATTGCGATTATCCTCGATTTGTTTAAATTTATCAAATTTTCAACAGAATTTTTTGATGACTTTAATATTAAAATGAATTAAATCAATCAAATATTGTGAAAGTACAATTTGCATTATATATTTTGGATGTATTTGAGTGTAAGTATTTTTTAGTAACCTTTACATAATGTAAATTTACTTACACAACATTTGATTAATTTAATTAAGTTTTTAATAAAAAATTAATCGGCTTTTGCAACACGAAACCTAAAAAATTAATAAACAAACATGTTAAGTTAAAACTAAAGAAATACATTTTTTTATTATTCAATAATAGAACTTTACTAACAGTAGAATATTCAAAAAATACTCACAACGAACAACACAGTATTGTTAATTCTCCTGCTTCATAGCAAGTGAAATATTCTCACATGTGAGCATAAGCATCAAAAAAAAATTCTGATTTCAACCGATTGGCTTATTTTTGATACTAACCGTCACAAAACGATACACTAATACAAACAACGAAAATGACAGAACACAATAACAAAATGTATCTTATACTTCTTGTACGTATACAAAATTCTCATGAGGCAGTGAGGAAATTTGGGACCAAAATTTATATACTGCTTCATAGCAAGTGAAATATTCTCACACGTGAGCATAAGCATCAAAAAATTTTCGCGATTTCAACAGATTTCAACCGATTGGCTTATTTTTGATACTTACCGTCACAAAACAATACACTAATACAAACAACGAAAATGACAGAACACAATAACAAAATGTATCTTATACTCCTTGTACGTATACAAAATTCTCATGAGGCAGTGAGGAAATTTGGGACCAAAATTTATATACAGATTGCTAATAATTGTCAATAATTCCAATTTTGGATAATAAAAATAATTTATAACTTTGTTTGTTTGTTTGTTTGTCTTTTAAATTTGCTCAGGTCAGATCTTTCAATCCATAAGACCAGTGAGTTGAGAACAGCCCAAAATTTCCAGAGACCACTCAGGGGAGGTTCTGGAGGGTTGAATGAAGTGTACATAAATTAATTAGATTTATAAATTAAATAAGATAAAGCATAATTATATAAAACAAAGTTTAATAATTAAATTAGATTAAGTTAAAGTTATTAAATAAAAATATTAGAGAGAAGATAAAGGATACATAAAAATAAAAGAATTGAAATTAAAAATAAGTTTATAATTCATAATTTTTTTTTTTTTTAATTTTTAATTTAATTTTTTTTTTTTTTTTGATTTTGATTTTAATTTTTTTTTTTTTTTTTTTTTTTTAAAAAGTGTTTATATTAAATTAAACAAAGTTCATAAATCTTAATATTATAATAAAATGAAATAAAATGAAATGATTCTAAAAGAAAGATCATTGTGTGAAAAAAGTCAATAAAAATAAGTGTAGTCTTAATTCATAGTTTATAATTTATTCCATCCACAAAATCACACAATATTTTATACTCTTCCATTCTTTGATCCTTTAAGATGTCTAATAAGGATTTTCTGTATAAAAGAGGGTAATTATTTCTTATATTGTTATATATAACACAATCGTTAATAATATGTTCGTTATCTTCTACGGTGTTGCAAATCTCACAATTAGATGTAGATTCAAGTCCCAAAAGGAATTTAAATTTCTTGTTAACTGTATGACCAGAGATTAATCTGTAAATTAACCTGGTTTGACAAGATGTAAAGTTGGAGTCTTTGAATAGGAAATATGATCTTGGAGAAGGACAAATTTGTTTATAAAAGTGTCCGGATGAATTACACATTAATGAGTAGTTTTCCTTCCACTTATTATTTATGGACCTGGAGATATCGTTAAATAGGTCTGTGAGGGTAGGTTCATTATTGAGAAAGTGAGTAGGTGAAAAAACTGCTTTTTTTGCTAAACTATCTGCTATAGTATTTCCTTTTAAGCCACAGTGACCCGGGAACCAATGAATGACAAAATTTTTAATTTGGTTAAGGCCGATAGTATCAATAATTTGGTTTTCATAGTGTCTATTTGTATAGTGTAATAGAGCTGTTTTTAATGAGATACAAGAACTTTGAGAGTCAGTAATAATGATGATATTATTGTTTTTGATGATTAGAGATATGGTAATTCCAATTTTAATAGCAATGGTTTCGATATTTTTAATATAAGTAGGGTTATTTAGTTGGATGGCAAAATTCCAATTTTTGTCCTCAACAAAAATTCCAATTCCTGGTTTATTGTTAATTATGGAGCCATCTGTGTAAATTTTTGCGAAATTATTATACATATTTATTAATTTCAGCTATGGATAAGATATATTGTTCCGAATGGTTTATGAAATTTTTGTTTGTAATTCCATCAATATTTGTTATAATGCTAAAATTAGAAGGAGAAGTTTTTTTAATATGAAAAGGTTTAATTTTGGAAAGAAAAGAATAATTAGAATATAAGTCATTAAGTTTAGGAAGAGAACTATTGTTTTTAATGTCGTTACCGATTTTGGAATTATTATACAGATTTTTTGTAATATAAATTAGTGATTTTTTAGTAAAATCTAGATCTGAGGTTGTTTCTAGGGATTCGGATAAAATAGCCGGAATCGGAGTGGTTCTTAAGAAGCCTAAACAAGCTCTCAGACAAGCATTTTTAATAGATTGACAGATATTAATATCTTTTTTATATTTAGGACGTGTTCGAAGTTTGTGATAAATTTGTTTTTGTAATAATTTTGACAGGAGTGAAATAATTTTCTCCCATATTTTGTAATAAATTTTATTTGTACTATTTTTTTTAGAAATAAATTAGCGTTATACGGCTTAATTATTGTTATTGCACTCTTTTGTTTATGAATATTATTACAGAAGTGTCAAATTTACAACACGTAGTGGCTGTGATAATTTGGTTGCATACAAAATAATGTCATAATTATTACAGCTGGAATAATTATCACAAACTTCGAACACGTTCTTAGTGTCTGTGAAAACATAAGTGTATTCAAGTTTTGAATTGGAAATATTTGCTTTTAAGTTTGTGTAATGATTTGATAATGAAAGTCTATTTGTTAAAGTTGTACCCAGTATCTTAGTAGTTAATCTTTCTTTTATATTGATATTATTAATTTTTAAATTTAGAGATTTGGAATTATTTTTGTTAGTGAATAGTCTTAAAAAATGAGATTTATCAGTGTTAATTTGTAGTTTTAAAGATTGTAATTTATCAGTTAATGAGAGTAAAGTAGAATTTGCTATTAATTGTAAGTTATCATGGTTATCAGCAGAAATTACTATGCAAATATCATCGGCATATTGAAAAATTTGTGAATAGGGGTTATTGATGTCGTGTAAAGAAGTGGTATATATATTAAAAAGGGTAGGACTCAAACAGCTACCCTGAGGAATGCCTTTATTAGTGTAATGAATGGAAGCTTGATTGATATTTTGAATAGAAATAATTCTATTTGTGAGAAATTGAGAAATCCAATGTGTAATGTTATTAGGGAAATTGAAGTTTTTAAAGGTGTTTAATAAAATATTTTTATCTACATACATTATCAAAAGCTTTGGAAATATCAATGTTAATTAAAACAATTTTTTTTTGTTTTTGTTTAAGGGAGTTGATGAAATTAAACATTTCTACAAAATAATCAGTGATACTTTTATTTTTTCTAAAACCAAAATTAAAATAGTTGAGATAGTTGAGAGTATTATGGGAGATTAAATGGTCATTAATTCGTTTTGAAATGAGTTTATTGAAGATTTTTGAGAAAATTGGTAACAGGCAAATAGGACGGTAATTAATAATGTTTCGATCATCTTTCCCCTTTTTCAAAATGGCAATAATATAAGAAGTTTTCCATTTAGTTGGGTAAATTTGATTATGCCAGATGTTATTAAAATGGTTTGTAATAATGTTGATTGAGTCAGGATTAGTGGAAATTAACTGTTTAATGATTTTATATGAGATTTTATCATATCCTGGAGCAGTATTATTGGAGTTTTTAATAATGTCAAGAATTTCAGAGTTATTAAATTCCGCAGGATTAATAGGATTGAAATTATTAGAGAGATTAAAATGAGATTCAAAGGAGACAGGAAAATTATAATTTAAAAATTTATTTGCTAGTATAGGGTCTTCTAGAATTCTATAATTGGATTGTTTTTTATTTTTAATTTTATTGATATTGTTCCAGAGATCGGAATTGTTAGTTTTATGATTTATACTCATCAAAAAAATGTTCCAAGATTTTTTCTTTTCTCTTCTGATTGTTAATTTAAGTTTTTGTATCGATTTTTTTAGTTCAATAGCGGTAAAAATATTTTTGTTTTGATTGTAAATTATTTGTTTGTGTTTTTTGATGGTCCATAGTCTCTGGATAAGGTCGTTCCACCAGGGTTTAGGTTTGAATGTATTTTTACTTGTGATGATAGAAGTGTTTTCAGAAATTAATTTTTCTAGATATTCTTCAACATTGCATTTATCATCAATATTATTTAGATCAAAATCTCTCAATACTTTTGACCAGTTTGTGATTTGTTTTTTTTGATAATAGTTTAGTTTATAGTCAATAAGTATTGGGAGATGGTCACTTCCTAAATTGATGGGATCAATTTTCCATGAGAGTTTTCTGATTAAACTGGTTGAGCACAAAGTGATGTCTAATGCTGAAGAATTATTTCTGTAAAGATCTAGTCTAGTGTGAGATCCATCATTCAATAAAAAGACGTTATTAGCAGTGATTATATCTGCAATTTTATCGCCGACTCTGTCGTGAGTAGGGGTTAATGAACCATCCCAAAGACTATTATGAATATTTATGTCTCCCGCTATTAAACAGTTATCTAGATTTTGAGTGATGAGGTGTTCAAATTCATTAATGATTTCCTGCGGCCTAATAACCGAGTTATTATAAAAAGATAAGATATTAAAATCAATATTTTTAAATTTGATGTTAATTTTGAAAGCTTGAAAACGGGTGTAATGAAAATTTAAATTAATAGACTTCCAAGAAAGTTTTTTATGTATTAAAAAACCTACTCCGCCAAAACCATCTGGTCTGTCATCAGTAATGAGATTGTAATTATTAAAAATTAAATTACTATTTGGACTTGTCCATGTTTCGGATAAAATAACGATATCAATGTGATTGGATTGAATATAATGGTATAGTAAATCTTTGTTACTATTTAAACTACGAATATTAATTTGTAAAATTTTTAAAGACTGCATAATGAATGGATAAATGAAAAGAAAACGAAAATGGCAAGAAAAATTTATTTTTTAATAAGTGTATTTAGTTTAATTTTTAGAGAGTCTATGTTAGCCGGATTTTTCTTAAAGTCATCGGAATTATCTAAGAGTAATTTGACGTCATTAAAGATTGAATCTCTTTCACTTAGTTGACTTCTTAACTCTTTTACTAATTCATTTAAGACATTAATTTTTCTAGCTTCAAAATTCATTAAATTATTATTGGGCCAAGTTTGATTATTATTACTTATGTCGTTTTTGAAATCTATCGGTTTTGGAATATTTTGTTGTCTACCATAAAGGTGGCTTTTAGATCTCTATAACTTGACTTGTTTATTATCATATGCTCTCTAATTTGTTTCTGTCTGAATCTTTCGTTACATTGGAAAAAATTAGTAGCATGGCCCGTTCCACAATATTTACAAGACACTATCTTGTCACAATCATGGTCGGCCTCTATAGTTTTAGCACATGTAATACATCTATTAATTTTTAATCTGCATCTAGTGGCTGTGTGTCCGTAATTCAAGCATTTTTTGCAGAATAACGGGGTAGGAATAAAATAATCAACTTTTAATAAAATGTAGTCGTAAAGGGAGACATTGTGTGGAATAATTCCTGAATCGAAAGTGATTTTAACTGATTCGATATCTTCGGCTGTTTTGGTGGTATTATTCCATTTAGTCATCCTTTCTATTTTTGAGATATTATATTTTGATTTAATATTTTCTTTAATTTCATCAATAGAGAGTACAATAGGAATATTCCTAACAATACCGATTGAAGAAGTGAAATTTTTTGGTATATGTTGTATAATTATCAAATTTATGGAAAGCTTCAGATTTGACACATTTATTTGCGTCTTCAAATTTGTTGAAAATAACTTTGGCCACATTTTTACTAACCATTGAGATATTTTTGACGTCATTGAACTTGTTAAATTTGATTGCTTTACCTAATAAAACTAAATTTAAATTCTCTTTACTCACGAAAACGGCAAATGGGCCGATGTCTAATTTGTTATATAAATTGATTTTGGTTTCAGTGTTAAGCGTCATGTTTGAAATATTAGATTGATCCATAGATATATCTGAAGGAGGCAAAGTAGGAGTTATTTCATTATATGACGCATTTGCGACTTGCTTATTAATTTGTTTTCTTTTCATGTCCTTATTACGCATATTATTATATTCACTGTTTTCTATTATGTTATTATTAATGACGATTTTGGATTTTTTATTTTTATTTATTACATTTTCAGAATCAGAATCGGAGAAATCACCGGAAATTGGCAGAGGTGCAAAGTACTGCGTACTTTGCCCCTCCTTGCTTGTATTAGATGGATTTACTATTTTGTGGATGGAAAAACAACTATGAAAAGACTTACCCGAGAATAAGCAAACAAAACAGAATAAAATTATTAAGATATTATTTAAATTCAAAAACAATTAATTAAATTAAATGAAAATTTTAATTTATAAACACTTCACTAAAAAGGACGCTCACACAATAAAGTTTCGAGAAAGAATGAATTTATAACTTACCGGATTGCAAAATTTTCTTTCGTCGCATTTGTAAGAAATGTCATGTTGTCAGTTGCCTCATTTTAACTTTTTTCCTCGAGAGGCGCTTTCTTTACTTTTACAATCGTCAATAGTGCTGACATGAAAGGTGGCTCGGGCCATCGATTCTGCACTCTCAACAGCCGGGGTCATAGTTGTGTTCATCGTCATCACCGATCGTAATCAGATGATGAAAAATCCTTCACAGAAACATTAGCGGCATCATTTGCATGGTATCGGAAAGTTGTATCTATGGTGAATTTGGAATTGATTTAATAGGAAATCGTAGTGGCTAAGAAAACAATGTACCTCTATATAAGGAAAACAATTTGGAAAATAAAAAAAGTCGTTACAGAGAATTCTACGACGAACGTCATATTTATAATCGAACACGCAAAATTATATACGGAATAAAATGAACTTAATCGACATTTTATTTATTAAAAAGAAATAAAGATAAAATATAAACTTAAAAATAAAATGTTTTCTTAATTTAATTATACGTATTTAAATAACGGTAATACCTTGTGGACAAAGATCCACCTAAATAGGTAATACTTTATTACGGGTCGTCCACCAAACCCCACACCCGTAATAGAAGTTATACAGATTCGGTAGCTCCAAACAGTTTGTTGCGTGAAAAAAAGCTTATACGCTATATAATGTGGATAGATGGATAGGGTTACAACCAAAATTTAACGTACCACGTTAATCTGAAGCGATTATCAGTACAACCGTATCTTACTGAATGCAAAACCTATCATATGACAATATTGGAAAATCGAGGAGAGCTTTTAAAGGGTTCATTTGTTGGAAATATTTTACTTGATCAAATCGATGCACCATAAATCATTTAAAATAAAGGCACCGAGTAGGAGTTTAAGAGGTCAGGTATAAATCTGTATAAACAGAACAAACCATCGTGACAATGAACCAGTAAACATGATGTACAAGAGTTTTAGTAAAATTGACCATCCGTTCGACTTTTACTTAAGCAAAGATAGCTTTAAACGTAGGTTGTAACAAGATTATGATCCGACCTCAAAATATTTTTATGTTTGTTAATTTTAAATATCATTGTAATACTTAGGTATGTATACTATGACAAGCCAAATTTGTAAACTTTTTTGCTAAACTATTGCGTGCAAAAGTTCCATCTTCGATGAAATACTGAGCGTGCCCATGCATACCGCGTTCCTCCCAACCCTGTGACAATTGCTACTTCAGATCAATTTCGTCGCACCGTCAAGCTCGCGGGTTAAAGTTTGGTCCCGTTGATTTTGTGGATCCAATTCTTACTTTACTTTCTTTTCAATTTCTTCTATGCGGTATTCAAGTATCAACCGCCAAACCCCACTATAGAACAAGATAAAAAAAACAAACCCAACTATAGAACAAGATAGCAAAAACAAACCCACAACAGGTACAACTCGTTCCTTTCTTATAACCCGTATAAGTCATAAATTGTAGTCTATTCAATTTAACAATATGAAACTCAATTATCTAACATAAAACAATTTAGATTACTATATAAATAATATTCAATGCTCGCAAATAAACTTACCATACAATAGTATATCATTCAACAAGCATATAATGATAGCTGTTATTCACGAAGATGAAGTTTACCGACACGAGCCGATAGGCGAGTGTCGTAAATCGAGTTGTAGAATACGCTACTTTGTCTACGACCGATAAAAAATATTGTATTTTATAATCAAATCCTTTAAATAATCCTAAAATAATTTCCGTCGACATTTTGACGTCTCAATTTAATTATAATGAAAATGGCAAGACTACTAGATAAAATTTCAAAAATGAAATTTTTATTTGGTAGTAGTGAATAATGGAAGAAGGGACTACTACATAAACTAGCAGTGAATAATGGATATCATTATGATTGAAGAAACAAACGTATAATGATTATATTGTATGTTAGTCGTGGACAATAATATATTATTCAACGAGCATATAATGATAGCTGTTATTCACGAAGATGAAGTTTACCGACACGAGCCGATAGGCGAGTGTCGTAAATCATCTGAGTGAATAACAGCCATTATATGCGAGTAGAATACGATATTTTGTCCACGACCGATAAAAAATTGTGTTTTATTATCAAATCCTTTAAATAAACCTAAAATAATTTCCGTTGACATTTTGACGTCTGTTTAATAATAATGAAAATGGCAAGAGACTACTAGATAAAATTTGAAAAATGAAATTTTTATTTGGTAGTAGTGAATAACAGAAGAAGGGACTACTAGATAAACTAGCAGTGAATAATGGATATCATTATAATTGAAGAAACAAACGTATAATGAGTATATTATACGTTTGTCGTGGACAAAGAATATTTTGAACTCCAATTTGCTAAGTTATCGAGTATTTACCTCGACCATTAGCTGAAAATACCACAAGTGTGATTACTATAAATCGAAAATTTCTTCAAAGCAAGAATTTTTGCAAACCAAACACTACTAATTTATTATCCTAAATAAGACATAAAAAACAGCGCAAAATATTTCTACTCGATGTGAATGAATAAAATTAACAATAATTTTTGTACAAAAAAACTAAGTTTTATTAATTTTTGTAATTATATAATATAATAGATAACAATTACTAAGAAACCATGTTAATATTTAATATTATTTCTTTTTTATCTATCTTTTTTTTATCCTAATGTCTAGAAATGTTAATGCTTTTTTATTTTTGTTCGCATACTTAAGAACTTATGCACGAATGAACTTTATATTTGTTTGTAATATGATTTGATTCATTTTAAATGCTGCATTGTTTTTATAAGGGCATTGTTAGTTACAAAATGCATTTTGAGGTTAAAATACTATTCTGGTTAGAGGAATAAAAAAAAAATGGAAAAAGATACATAATAATAAAATAATATAATCGTATGCAAATGTAGTAGTATAATAAAAATGCAATGTTTGATATAAGTACAAGAAATATGTTTTGTTTTTATGTTTAGGCCGGATTTTAAAGCATTTGTGTATTTCACTTGCAAGAGATATGTTAAATGTAACAATATAATATAGTAATAATATTTAATAGCAATGGCTTTTAGACTCCATGATTCTAATTAAAAAAACTGTACCTTTTAATAATAATTATAAAAAAACTATATTTCATACGCTAATTTACAATTAAATTAAATATTTAAAAAACAGGTTTGACAATGGCACGTTGCTCAATATTTTTTTTTTTTTAATAAAAGCCATCGATTTGTAGTACATATTTGAATTTCTATATAAAAATTGGTAGATTTTTTCAGTTTACTGAATATTAAATTATAAACGTAAATATGAAAATAATAATTATAACGTTTATATAAAAATAATAATAATAATAATATATATTTTAAAATTATAATATAACAAAAAAATGTAATTAATTCGCCACATCATCTTCTCCATCAATTGATGATTCATCTTTTACGGAACTGTCATCACCGCGTTTCGATGTACTTAATCTTGATGAACTTAAGCTTATTCCTCCAACTCCTCTTCTGTAATAATAATGATTTAATTAGATTATGGTTTCAAAATCCATGTTATTGGTGAATATCGTAAAAACTTAAAAAAATCAACAATTACATCGGTTACTTTTTTCCTATTTATAAAATCAAAACAACACCCAAAATAGATACCGTTAGTAACAATACAATTAAAATATATAGAAATGTAATTATATAGAATAATGAATTTATGTATTAAATATAACAAAAACATTAATGCCAATTTAATAATCTTAAAGAGGTATTTAAAATAAACAAAATACATATGGATGAAAATGAAACAATGATTACATTATGAATTATTAGATGAACGTGATATGAAAAAAATACGAAAACCAGATTCCAATTAATTCCAGACATGTTAAAAAGCAAATTGCATAACTTTAGAAATTTATTAAGTAAATCAAGCCATTGAATTGAAATAATAGTCGATTTTTATTCAGAAACCACAATCTTTTGTCTAAAAATTCGTAAAATTGGTAAACTATTTTGAAAAGTTACCAATTTTATGCGAAAAATTGTGATATTTGAATTATGTAATTGAAAATCATCTCACGCTGTTAAGGTCTTTAATCGTTCATTTACCAAAATCTTATAGGTATCAGAACCCAAGCCTCAATGGATTGATCTAAATTTTATATTTTGTTTCAAAATTTAAAAAAGCAATTGCATTTAATTTATTATACCCGATTCTATATCTGCCGGCAAAGAGTGACCTTTACGAGAGCTTCGTCCTGGAGTTGTGTGAATACTGAAAGTTTTAGTTAAATTTTTATATAACATTGGAGTGAACATTTTTTTTTGTTTACTAAGGTAATTATTACTATAAATACAATTTTGAAGAAAAAGTAAATTTTCAGGGTAGTCTACAAGTAGCACCTCTAAATTATAAGTATTAATTGAATCTTAAATAAAATAAAAAAATATAATGAAACTAACCTTAATTTTGTTTTTAGAGAATTTACTTCACGATTCAGAGCTTCCTGACTTTCTACCATATCCTCGTAATCTCTTTGTGCTTTACGTTTTAACTGTTTCTCTTTTTGTATCTCTTCTTCAGCCTCATCCAAATTACGTTTTAAAATCTTCACTCGGCTATTTAATTTTTCAATTTGTTCTTTATATTGATCGGCATGTCGTCGTTCATCTTCGATATTCATTGTTAATTCTTTTATTTTTTTATCTAGTTTACGATTGGCCTTCTGTTGTATCAAACGTTCTTTTGTTTCTGTCTCTAATTGTTTCTCAAGATTAGCTATCTTCGATTTCATGCTATCCATTGAAGCTTTAATCGTGGTGCGCTGTTGATTCTCCATATCGGTAAGTTTAGATTTGAGCTCTTTGTTTTGTCGTTCCAATCCAGATTTGGCGGTTTCATATTTTTGCATATTTGATTTTTCAGTGACCAATTCTGCTTGAAGTTGTTCATTGCTAAATTGCAATTTACGATTTCGGTCTAATAATACTTCTGAATTTGATTGCTCCTCTTCTAGTTCTTCTTCAAGCGAGGTTATTCTCGCTTCAAGACGTCGTTTTTCATCAACCATTAGTGATCCCTTGCTTGAATTGGCATTAATTTCTTCTAATAATTCATCACGTTCAGTTTCGGCGGTACGGCGTGCACGTTCAGAACTTGCCAAATCTTCAGAAAGTTGCATCGTTTCAGCTTCTAATATTTTTGCTTTTCGTTCAGCTTCCTTTGAGACGGCAGCTAATTCTTCTCTGGCCGTCTTTGATTCTTCGGCATCACGGAGGGCATCTTTTAATTGTACTTGTAATTTTTTCGCATGTTTTAATGCGTCCTCCTTAACCTTATTCGACATTTCTAGTGTTGTTTCCATTTCTTTCAAATCACCTTCCAATTTCTTTTTAGCTGCTGTTGCTGCAACACGCTGTTTACGTTCTTCATCCAATTCAGTTTCCAGGTCACGCAATGTTTTTACTAAACCACGACGTTTTTCTTCTGATTGTTCTTCCTTTGCTTGTAAATCACGTTCAAATTGTGCTCTAAGTGCTTGCATATTTACCTCAAGTCGTAATTTGGCATCTTCAGTCAATTGGAGATCATCTTCAAGTTCCTCGTTTTGTTGTTTCAACTCGACTAACTGACTTTCCAAAGCTCTCTTCGCCTTTTCTAATTCATGGACATTTTTGTCGGCTGTTCCCTGTGAAACAAATGCAAATAATAATTTTCGATAAACATTCGCGCAAAAAATAAGTGACTTACCTGTGAGTTAGCCAAATCATCCAGTTCATTTTGTAGCGTTTTACGTTTATTTTCAAGATCATCGACCTTCTCGCAGGCTTCGTCCAGTTCACGTGTCAACGATAATACTTTTGTTTCCTTTTCCCGGGCCTCACGTTCCGCCGAATCACGTTCCTGAGCATATTGCTCACTAATTGTCTTCTCCTCGGCCAATATTTTGTCGAAATTTTTCTGTTTTTTCTCCAATTCTAATACTTTTGTCCGCTGAGCCTCCAATTCAATTGTGGCATCCTCCAATTCTGACTGTACCTTCTTTTTACTCTTGTCTAACCGATCGTTAGCTTGTTGTAATTCTTGTATTTGCCTTAGAAGTGCTTCAATATCTTTGTTACATTTTTTCCGTCCTTCCTCGAGTTCTTTCACCACATCATTTTCTTCTTCCGCTTTCTTTTTGAGTTCTTGCATTTGGGCACTTACTTCCGCCAGTTTCTTTTCATAATTTTTCTTTGCCTCCTCATCCTCTTCCAATTGTTCCTGAAGCGATTCCTTTTCCGATTCAATTTGACGTAATTTTGAACTAAATGCTAATTTTTGTCGTGTTTCTTCTTCTAGCAACTGTTGCGTTTCAGTCAATTGACTTTCCATGTTACTTGCTGATTTAATTGCAGCCGATGCTTTTAATTCAGCATCTTCAAGTTGCTGGGTAATATTCTCAACCTCTTGCTGCAATTTAACAGATTTTTCTTGTAGTTCAGTGCGTGCTCTCTCAACTTCGGCCAATTTTATTTGAAGTTCAGCAATTTGAGATTCTGCTTGCTTGCGTTTTCTCTCGTTTTCTTGTCGTGATGAATTAATATTTCTTAGCTCGCTTGCTAAATCAGCATTTTCAGCTTCTAGTGTTTGTTTCGATTTTTCGAGCGTCACCTTTACTTTCTTCAAATTCTCCATTTGTTCGTTGATTGTTGACAGTTCGGTTGTATGTTTATGTCTCATTTCGGCCAAATGATGTTCATGATTTCCCGTCTCTTCTTCAAGGTTACGTTTCAATGTGGCTAATTCTTGTTCACGTTTCGAGCGGAGTTCTTGTTGAGCAGCGGTTGTATCAAGAGAGTCGAGTAACTCATTTTTCAAAGCTTCAAGTTCTTCGCTTAAATCACGTCGAACTTTCTCAGCTTTGGCACGAGCCGCCTTTTCTGCATCTAAATCTTCCTGGATTTCAGTTAATTGAGATTCGAGTTCTCGTTGAATTTTTTGTGCGTTTGCCTTTAATGCTGATTCCTCGTCGATTTTAATTAGAGCTTGAGTTAGTTCTTCGTCACGTTTGGTCAATTGCTGTTGCATTTCATCGACCTGAACGCGTTTCTCATTCATCTGTTCTTTTAGATCGGCCATTTCAGTTTCCAATTTACGTTTCGAACGATCAGTCTCTTGGCGCTGTTGCTGGTCCTTTAATATGCGTTCTTCTAGTTCGGCTATTGTCGATTCATGCTTGGTTTTTAATTTAGCCAAATGTTTTGCCTTTTCTTCTTCTTCAGCAAGAGTTTGTGATAGATCGTTGGCACGTTCTTCCAAAGCTTTCTTTTCCTTCAACAATTTTTGATTCGAATCTTCGGTTGACGCCAATTCTTCCTCATACAATTTAATTTTGGCATCTAATTGAACCTTTTCAAGTTGTAATTTCTGGCGAGCAGCTTCTTCCTCTTCCAATTGCTCTTCTAAATCTTGAATATTGATTTGTAATTTTTTCTTTTCTGTAGCCATTACAGTGACACGTTCTTCTTCTTCCTCAATACGGGCTTCCAAATCTTGCATCATTTCTTCTAATTCTTGTTTCCGTTGAGATAGTCGCATACGAGATTCCTCGGCTTCGGCACATAATTCAATTTCAGCTTGAAGCTGTTCGGCTATATGCGTTTTTTCCTCTAACATATCTTGGAATTTCTTTTCACTATCTTGCGCTGACCTAGCCAGTGAATCCAACTTCTCACGAACTTGTTTCAATTCATCCTCTTTTTGTACCAATTTCTCTTCTTGCTTGGTGACCTCGAGAAGAGGCTTTACTTTAGTATAAAGTCTCCACCATTGCCAATTACGTAATTTCAAGTAAGCAGCACAATTCCGTTGTATAATGCGAATCGCATTCAATTGTTGCAATCGCTTTTGATAATTGCGACGAGCCAAGAATCCACGACAGAATGCTTGGAAGTTAACAATCAAATCGGTTATCTTATAATCGCGCTCCTCTTCCAAATGAGCTAGAACCCCAGCCCGGAAGAAAATTTTTGACTGTCCTACTCGGAATAGATTTGAGTCTAATTCTAATGCACTTATCATCTTTTCACAAGCCTTTTTGCCATCCATAAATCCCTTGGGAATGACATTTGGAGTTAGAAGTTCATAACGTTGACGGAATTCTTGGAAGGGTATTCTATTTGGGAAACCTTGACGACAAATACGGATACCTTCCAATACACCATTACATCTTAATTGGTCTAACACAAGTGGGGCGTCAATTTTACCCGCACGCTTCTCATGATTTGGTATGATACAACGGACAAAGTTTGGATTAGTATTGCGTAATGTGTCCATTAGTTTGGCCAACTGTTCTTTGTATAAATGTGATACTGTACGGAACATGCCTTTACGAGTTCTAGCGCCGAATTGTGTATCAGTAAGGGCCTGTTGTGCCATTCCTACGATTTCGGCATCCTTCCAAATATTTACTATAAACGCATCTTGTGATGCTTGGAGAAGCGAAACGATGTTTTCGTTTAATGGATCCATGTTCTTCATTAACCATTTTGTTGCTGAATAATCTACCTTTCCAGCGTAGTGAATTATTGCAAAATCGGCAACACCACGGAAATCAGTCTTCATGAATTTTGGATGCATCGAATGAGCTGATAACAATTTTTCGACGAAACTTTTGTCGGTCGCTTTGGGGAACCAACACTCCTCATCCACAAGCGCCATTATACCACCTGGTTTATCGATCAAATCAATTGTTGGCTGTAAATCTAAGCCAAAATCGATAAATTTCCATTCAATACCCTCGCGCTGATATTCTTCTTGTTCTAATATGAACATAGTATGATTGAACAGTTGTTGTAGCTTTTCATTTGTGTAATTAATACACAACTGCTCAAATGAATTTAATTCAAATATTTCAAAACCAGCCATGTCAAGAATACCAATAAATGAGGCGCCTTGTCGTTTTGTACGATCCAACGAACGATTTATTCGATTTACGAGCCATTTGAACATGCGCTCGTAGCAAGCTTTTGCAATAGCTTCAACGGCAAATTCGACTTGTTCCTTGGTTTGAGCTTTTGTTACAAAATCACGACCAACTTTAATACGGGGAGTTAAAAATGCACGAGTCATATCAGTAACATTTAAACCTAACAAATGAGCAATTTTCTGTGCTACAGTATTATCGGGTAACGTGGCCTGATCATTATTACGTTCTTGTTTGAATTTCATGCAACCAAATAATAATACAGCGCTTACAATACGGAATATAGAATTAAAATCTTCCGTTGTCATGCCCATAATATTCATACTTTTAACTGTGGCCTGGAATTCAGCAAAATCATCAACTCCAGGCACTGGAAGACTTCCGTTCGATAAAAATGTATACGTTTTAATATCATCTAAGATGAATTTATCTTTTTGATCGGCCGATGCTCCGGCCAATAATTGATAAAATATATGGAATGTACGTTCATCTTTTGCTTGTCGTATAGCACGTGATTTTTCCAATAGATACGTTTCTATGTTTGCACCTGATATATAGCCCGAAGCATCAAAATTGATACGAATAAATTTACCAAAACGTGACGAATTATCATTCTTCACCGTTTTAGCGTTACCAAATGCTTCAAGAATTGGATTGGCTTGGAGTAGTTGTTGCTCTAGTTCACCCTAAAATATGTAGATAAATAAAACGAAATTAGTATTTATATTTACAAATTATTCTTGATGCGCGCGATCATATCACGAACATTGCCACTTCACATGCACAATATCAAGGAAATAATTTATATCGTCAACCTTTCGATTATAAATTAAAAATATCGTCAGTGACACATGCAAAACTAATGTACTAAGCATTATTCTATACCAACAATTAAAAAAACGATGATTTACTAAGATATGTAACGAAAATGTAACGCAAATATATCTAATCTAATAAATAAATAATGTGTGTATCATAAAAATAAAACAAAAAACTATAATAATTCAAAACTAAATCCTTGGAATGAATACTTTACCGCAAATGTCGTATTCGTTGATGTACTCTAATTATCATTAAGTGATTGGCATTAAAGAATTGAATAAAAATTAAATTAAATTTATATTATAACATTTTAATATTCAAATAACGTAATTTTTGCTTATTTAATGAAACATTTTCGATTTTTAAAAAATTAAACAAAATAAAATGCTTTCAAATTTGTAATCTTAATTTATACAGGGTGATATAAAAATGTTTTATACCCGACCTGATTTTCTCATGTGAGTGTATGTGTGTGTGTGTATGTATGGTAATTTACAAAATCTTAGTTATTTAAATATTACATATTTTATACTTACAATAATAAGTGCTGGATGTGGCTGGAGAATATTTTAAAATTTATGGTACAAAAATTTTAGTGCAAAATAGTTTCGTGTTCACAGATGAATCAGATTTATATTTTGTGGATATGAAAATAGATAAATAAATAAAATATAAATATAAAAATTATAATTAAATATGAATATAGCTTTTCTAGTATTAGCAGTATTTTATTAACCAAATGTATAAAAAAAACAATTATTATATAAATGTTTTTTTTTTATATTTTACTCGTTTTATCAGTACTTAATGAATAAATGTTAAATGTCGGGAAATTAATTTGTTTGTTATTCAAGCTCAATTAAAGAATATTAATTAGAGCAGAATTTATTTTATAATTGTAAATTAATTAACAGAAAAAACTACAAATTTTAGTGAAATTTAAAATTGATGAATGTACTATATATATATATCGATAAAACCACAAACACAATACATAAAACAATATGACTCGTATTAAATTATTATACTTGTACTTCTAGCTAAATATTAGCAATAAAAAGTTACAGATGCGGTCTGAAATCTGAATGACATAATATTTGCCCAATATAGTAATGCGTTTTTTTTTGCTTCAATTTATTTATGATTTTTAGAACTAAGCATTTTTGGATTATGTATTAATTATTGTTGAGGGCGAATAATGACAAACATAACGATTGGAAGTGTTAAGTTACGGCAATTACTAAAAATCGATTTACTAAAATGATTTCATCAGCGTGTCATTTCAAACTGATGTGAATGTAGTCGTGTCACGTCACATGAAAATTGGTATTCATGAAGACAACCCAAGTGGGATGAGTGCAATTTTTTTTTTTTAGAGTGGGTATTCGTTGCTCAGAGAACTGCGGCCATTGAGGCCTATTGTGCATCCCTAGAGATTTCCTTACTTGAGATATAGGTCTATATCCTTGATAAACCCCGCTACCTAATGCATATCCAGTGGGTCGGCGTCAGGCCACTGGATTATGTGGAGGATAGCATCGCATGTGAATAGTAGTATTATTATGGATGATAGCATCGCATGTGAATAGTAGGTCGGGGTTATAGATGTGTTCATCTTCATCACCGATCGTAATTAGATGATGAAAAATTCCTTGTACATCCTGCCCCTGTCGGTATTCGAACCCGGTACCTCCCGATGGCCCTCGGGAGCCCTCACGTTTCCATCAATTGTAGACAACAACACCGCAATCTTAGTCTAGACTCTAGATGTAAGCAGACAGCTATTTTGGTTGAAAATAATGGCATTGTGCCTACTTGGCGTTAAATCTTAATAAATTTGTTAATAAAGTTTGACGAAGTTCAAATTGGCTGTATTAAAGCCTTTTTACTTCAACAGAAGGCTCTGAAGTCACTCAGCGGTGGACAGAAAATTAGAGACAGCAATATAATTTATATTTAGCAATAATTTTTTAAATTCATTACGGTTGTTTTACAACTACTTTTGTAAAGGTTTTGCTAATAATAGAAATAATTTCAAGTATAAACAGCTTTTCTTCGAAAATCCAAATAAATAAATAAAGGCTGGTCACAAAATTAGGGGCACTAGAATTATGGGCGAATAAAATCAATTCTAGTCATTCATTTTACAAATGTATAATGTAAATATTAGTATTTATTTACTGATTCGCCTTTCTAGACGTGTGTCTTTACGGTCATTATCTTGCATGAAGACCTACCTTAAAGGCAAGCACTCTTCAGGATAAGGTGCGGCGGCATATTCTGATCCATAATTTCTTTAATCTAGTGTTAAGGTCCAACACCATTGTAAAAGATGTATCCCATACTTTGCTATTTCCTCCACCACCTTTTTTTGTTTGTTGTATTGAGAAAGAAATTCTCGGTTTTATGGCCTATAGACCTGCCAAAAAACCGAAAATTTCTTCAATACTGTTTTTCACCAGAACGAAATACTTTAATTTTTGTTTCGTCATTGCAATTTCATAATACACAAAATCATCCACCGCTCATCCAATGAACATTGACCCAACGACCTACGTGTCGTGTGCTGGTTTTCATATGTACGTGCTACTCGTACGAAACTTTCTTATAATTCCTCGGTTATTTCGTACCAGAAGGCAACGCACGTACGTCATTTTCCTAAACGTGGTGGTTTTCGCGCAGTGCTAACTGAAACCACTTCAAATATTTCTGCTCTTGGTTCTTTATAATTACTGGATAGATGTAGTTCGCTAAGTGTGCATTCATCACATGCCCAGAACTTAATATTTCTGTATAAATTTGCTAGGGACGCTCGAGCAGAAAATCGCAGTTCGGTAAAGGCGATTTTAAACGAAAAAAATATACGTGTTCATCCAGGGGGTATGGAGTGTCAACACAAAGGGTATATTGTCACATTTAAAATGTTCGATCGAATTTGTAAACAGCCATTTCTCATTTGTGGTCAAAAAAAGCATGAAAATCGTCAAAATTTTGATTAATGAAATGTATTTGTATATTTCACCTTGTCGTGGTTGATGATCTCTTCATCTCCAGTTTAAGAGAAAATGTTCACCCTTATGAGCTTTCGCTTGTACAAATTGAATACCATTTATTAACAATTTTTTTAAAAATTCTGTTAATCAATTTTTGTTAATTAATTGAAGCTTTCGATACGATACCATAACGCAAAAATTCAGCTTCGAACAGCACTCGAAAATTGAAAAGTTTTACTTTTCAAATCAAAGCACAGTTTTATTTACACAGATAGTATTCTTACGATTTGGGTCCGGTTCAAATGGCAGAAAAAAAATTAAAATTTATATAACAGTCATCGGGATTTTCGGTTATAGTCGAGATCAAGTTGTTCCTTTTGATGAAGTTATTCCGAATTTTAATAAATTTGAAAAACTACACTGCCGTGCTAGACATATTTTCCATAATTACAGATTGAGCTAAATAGAGTTATTGATGCCAATCGATAGCTAATAATAAATTTTATCATTAAAATTTAAAACAAATAATTAAAACTAAATTGAGAACATTCATTTCAAAAATTTAAACAACATTTCCAGTAGTTATGTAAAAGATGTTTAGTATGGAAGTACCTAACTAACTCCAGTTACGTTGTTTTGGGTTATTACCACAGCATAATAAACTATAAATTTTAACTAAAATAATAAACTATAATTTTGAATTTGTGGTTAACGTTTTGTTGAGTAAAAATATTATTTGTTATAAAAATAGTCTAAGTTGCGAAATCAAGCATGTTTCTAACCGAAACAAATAAAAAAAGCAGACTCGAAGTTACATAAACCACTGTGACTGGCAGTTAAATCTGTGGCAAAAATTTAAAAGTTGATAACTCATAACTTGAGTTATCACCTTTTAAATCTTCGCAAGGTTTATTTGTTTGTTTATATTTTTGCCATCTGCACTGGAGCTCGAGGCACTCTTTCCCAGTCCCCCTGTTTATCAGTTAATTCATCAGAAGCCGTCTATCTTCAAAACCAAAGGTCTTGGTCAACACATTGTTTTTAGTTAGTCGGTCAAAATTAAAAGACATTGTTATTTCTTTATTATTATTGCAGTCACTTATTTTCAGGTGTTTTTCGATGAGAAAAAGATGAAAATCTAGTGGCGTAGCTGAACCATGTAGTCCAATGTTGACGGTAAACATAGGTTATTACCACAGAATTCTTACGGACAAAACTGATTGACGTGAATTTCGAATAGTAAGTACGGAATCGTTCAAGTAACAAAACTCTTATGGTGCCGATGTGTGGTATCGGGGGCGTAAATTAGTATAATCAAAATAATTGCAGAAATCGATAAAGGGATGATTTGCAAGCAAAAAATGTTCTATGAAGTTCTCTCGATAAATCAATATTTTTCGAGTTATTCGCGAATGAAAATATTGATTTTTCATGTAAAAAATGCATGTTTGAGGGCAATCCGAAATTTTCACCGAAAAACGCGATTGCCTTTTTAACGATAACTTCCTTAATTTTTCATGTTAACGTCTTTTACTAAAGCTCATTTTAAAGGTCTTTTCAAGTACTTTAAAAAAATGTCTGACTAGTTTACCTCCAAAAATTCGTCGTTTGTCCATTATTTAACGATGAAAGGTTTGAATTCAGTTTTCGGCGAATAAACAGCCACTTTCAACGAGCCGCAACTCAGCTTATATTGCATCAGTTGATTTGTTATTTTATAAGGCTTATTTTTTATCTGTTTGGTTTTTTGATAAAACGTAAGCTTTTCGAGTTATTCGTGAAAAATCGCTCTAAAACATGGATTTTTTAGATAAAAAATCAACATTTTCAATCGCGAATAACTCGAAAAAACTTTTTAGAACACGTTTTGCTTAGAATTCTTCCCTCTATCGATTTCTGTGGTTATTTTGAGTGTAGAAATTTCCACTTCGAGAAGGAGTGGCATGCACCCACGGGCTAAAAGCACACATCGCCAACTTTTGTTGCTTGAGCGATTTCCTACTTACTGTCAAAATTTCACGTCAATTGGTTTTGTCCGTAAGAATTCTGAGCGAAAAACCGTCCAATACTGGAATAATAGGGATGTTTCAGAACTGATCTAATATACTTTTCAAAAAGAAAATTTATCTTTTTCGGAAGCCCTATTATTAATATGTTCATCCACTTGTAAGGAATTCGTACGTTTTGCGTTCATCCACTTGTAAGGAATTCGTATGTATTTACCGAGAACTTGCTAGATTAATTATGAAAGACACTAATCAACAGAAGCCGCATACCAAATTTTTTGCTTGGACTAGGTACCCAAAGATAATCTATTAAGTTAAAAAAATACATACATAGATATTCAATAAATCAACATTGTAACTTTAAAAGAAAAAAAAACATTGTAACTAAACATTTATCCTCTGAAAATCTTATTTCATTAATTGATGACTCGATCAATTTTACCAAGCAAATTTTAATTTCGATTTATATTTTTTCAAATTTTTGTCAAAAAATTGTGTTTTTACCGGAAATATGCGTGACTATATTATCTAGAAAAAAAAATCCAAAAACGAAAATTCAGAAACACAATTATTGCCAAAGTGCGGCCGAAGTTAAAATTAAAATTTATAAAACTGATCCCTTTTATCCGAAAATACACAAAGTGAAGTGCCAGAAGACCTCATTAAATGTTTGTTAACCGCAACATAAAAACAAAAGGCTGCTATAATTTCTTGTAATCGTTGCGCACAGAGAGGACAAATGCTAAGCGGCTTTGAGTTCTCAATTTTAAATTTAGTAAGTGAATAATTATTAAAAATACGAATTTTGAGTAATGTTCAATTTTCTAAGAATCTTGTAATGTAGGAAGCGGGAGTTTCAGGGCGGAAATTAAGCCCATCTTTTAAGCTAAGGTATGAAACGAATTAAGAAAGCCTTTTAAAAATTCGTTTACATACTCGTATTATAAAAACTTGCACTTTCAGGTCTTGCTTAATTGAGATTTTTTTTCTTCGAGACAGTTTCTATAAAATTCAGGGATTCCTTACTTCGGAGTCTTCTCCCCATTTCGGGATTTTTAAACCTAAAAATGTCTGTAAAATTAAATATTTATTAAAATATTTTGTTCATATATTCAGGGGATAAACGCTATACAATTGCTTTCTTAATTATCTATTAGCACAGTCACGACTACGCCACTTCTTTAGGCAATTTTTGGTTAGCTCGATGTGAAATTTTCATTTTCTGAAGAAAACTCTTATCATTCTGTCCTTTCAATCTGTGTTTTGATGGGCTTGTTTATCAATTCCAACAAGATGGATGTACGGCTAATTTTAATGATGCGTTGGTTAATTGTTAATAGAAATATTTATTTTATAATTGGTAGAAAAATTAACGAAATTACATAAACCTCGAATTAAGCCTGATTTCCATATGAAAATCGTACTGACTCGTTAGTATGTTTTACTGAAAAAGACAAAGGTAAAGGAGGTAAAATTTACGCTTCTCAAAGGATTGCATGGCGGTCTGCTAATATTTGGACATTGCAGTCCTTCAACATTTTTTCGACCTGACTTCTTTCTGTCAATTTTGACATTTTCAGCTATTGATACGATCTTTCCGCAGTCTATTTTTGGAAAGCATTTTCTCTAAGGATTATTTTTTTCTAACAAGAGAGAACATCAACGTTTTTGGTCTTGTACCCACTACTCTTAATCTTTAAAAAATGTTTCCACAAAGGCAAAATTGAGAAAAAACGGTAAATTCTCCCAAAAATCCAGGTGTATCGAATCAAGTGCGTGTTTATCAATAACAAATCGATAAATTAAAAATTAGATAGGATATATGACAGACGAATGCCATTGAAATTTGTAACCAAGTTTTACACATGGCGATCAAATTTTAACTTATTTTAATTTCTATTCTCTCCTTAAACTTTTTGGCCAGCAGGGTAAAAGTACAAACATGTTTTTGTCTTTTCTTCTTAGTCTCATAACATGAAGAGGTATTGAAAAGTTAACAGCATTAAATCAAAAATTAAAACCACCTAGGTAAGGTTTCTTAAACATAAAAAACCGCCTCTTTGTGAAGTTTGGTGGAGGAGGTAAGTCAATTTCAAGCTAGATAAGTGAAATAAATAACCTTATCAATAAGAAATAAAACAAATAAATCTAGTGCTACCTATTGTAACTCAACAATGCTCATGTGGACAAGAATGACTAAATATTCCCAGAGGTAGGTGTAAATTACTCATCTTTAAATACAAAACTTTTTTTAAATAACTACACGTTACGAAATTATTAATTACTTAATATTAATGAATGCATTATCACATTACTACAATAAAACGGTGTGTATGCGTTTGCATATACTTGTAATATTAATTATAAAGATAAATGAGGATTTTCTATTTCAAATACCCATAAAATAATTATTATTTAATTATTCATTATTTCTTATGAGTATACATAAATATTGCATTCTTTTGGAAAGAAATGTTTTTTAAACAAAATATTTGTATGTGTAATACTCTCATTTTCATTTTTTTATTTTTTTATTGAATGTACAATAGCAGCTACTCAAAAAGTATCATTCCTTATAGGGTAAAAATAGAATGGTATTATGGAATAAAATATAAACAGCCTTTACCATAATAAGAAAACTTTAATGTTTCTCTTGTAAAATAAGAAACATATTTTATTCGAAAGACTTAATTGGTTAGAAAGAAACGTGAATTATACAAAAAAAAAAAATATATGTTTATGCCATTTTTTGAATGACGTAATAATAAAAACTTTTAATTAAATAATTAATTAGCGATATATCAACATGAATAAAATGCGTGACATAGATACTCTCATTACTCGGTCGAGTAGTTCAAAACCAAAAAAAAAAAAAAACCTATTACCGCAAAGCTTAGTAGGGTAGATCGCACAGCGGTTTGTACATCCACATCTGGCGACTTAACCTTGATTGATTGCGTTATATAATAAGTAAAAAATTAAACGTATATATAATTGTGTTACAGTAATCTTGAAACAGCCTCGCCAACACATATCTTTATTGTTTTTATTTTCTGTTACTATTCCAATTTAAATTGGAAGGGATTACAATCTTTTGGTTTAATTGATACAAGAACTTGTTATCAGCATCTTAACTAAAAAATATGCATATAAGTTATATTTTTAAACCGGTATCTAATTAATCAGTAGCCTTTAATAAACACTGAAACCAGATTAACAAATGTATTTTACAATACGTATGGTCGGTAAATTTTGTCGAATGTGAATTTTAATTAGCAAGTGTAATTTTTGGCTGTAAATATTGTTTTAGTGAAAACATGACAAATGAGACGGACTTAATGCAGTATTAACATAAAATTGAATGATTTAAATGAGTTCCAATTACAGAAATTTTACTGTGGATACGGCTTATCAAATAGCCGATAAATAGTATCGGTTCAAACAAAAATAATTTCAAAGAGATAAAATAAATTTAATTTTTGTAAGCAGGTTTAAAAACGTCAAACTATTCACAAATTCTAAACGAGTAGTTAGGTTTTAGAATATTACAGTTAACAAATTCAAATTCAACCGGGCATTTGGTTCGGGAACAGAAGTGAATCGAGAGAGAAGAGGGATACAACAATTTTTTTCATCATTTGATTATTCTATCTATGTCACGTAGGCGAATTTGTCCCAACACAAATATCAAATTCAAATTTCTTAACCAACAATTTGTCCTACATTTTCTAGGGTCGATCTTCTTGAATTAAATTCGTTTGTAACGCCAAAGTAGAAAGTCACAACTCCGATCTCGAATCTATTATGAGTTTGCCACGCGATTAAATATCAACCTCGTTAACAACTATAGAGACGGTACTTGGCATAACATCGTAGATGTTTTAGCACACATGGAAACAAAGCAATCGAAAAAAAAAAAAAATAATAATGAAGTTGCTTCCATTAGGCATAAAAACCTCTTAAATTTTGTCAAACAATTTCTACCTCATGCTTACACATTCTATTTTGAGCAGTAGCTCATTTACAATAAAATGTACAGCACGAGTTGAAATAATATTAAAAATTAACAATAATAACAAAGTTAATAAAAATAAATGTGAAACCTACTAAACATTAATTTCCTATATAGATAACAAGGCTCCTTAGCTTTGAGAAATTTAAAAATAAAAAGACAAACGCGAAATTCGTAAAAAATAGATAAACTACATTCTAAAACAAGGCTAGAGTAGGCAGAAATATGATCGAACTTCCTAATACCAAAAATAAACCTGTGCTGGGATGTTCTAACATCACTATTTTCGATATTCGATACGCTTTATGTCTCTTTTTTCAAGAACAAAATCGCATTATCTTTCACTTATTTAATGACGTTTTTCCAATTATTGTCTAAGTATTTTCGATTCAGCCTGCTATTTCTTCATCAGTTTATCACTACAAAAATTTTTTGTGATACTTTGTCGATTATGTTGAAAAAGGATAGTAAAGAAATTTATTCTAATAGGCTGAGATCGCAATAGATGAGCATAATTGAGGAAGCGAAATAATGGGCAACTTTGTTCATGAAAAAAGAGAAATAAAGCGTATCGAATATCGAAAATAGTGATGTTAGAACATCCCAGCACTGGTACAAGCATTGAAACATTTTTGGAGAACATTTATATTTTCCTGAAGCATACCGAATAAAACTATGTCACCGTAAATAAAATGAGGAAGAAGATAAGACAAAAACAATTTTTTCCTAAACGGACTATCAGAAAATCCTACTACTTTATACAAACAACTAAGCATGCCAAGGACCCTTTTACTAATACTAACTAAATTATTAGAGTTTTGTTAATAACTAAGCCTAAATTCCTAACAGTATTTGAATGTTCAATTAGCGAACCCTGCAGAAAAATACCAGAAAAGGATGAGGTATCTAACGGTTTTTTATAAATTATAATCGACTGACATTTGTTTGCGTTTAAAACGAGCCTGTTAGCGACCTACCAACTAACGATATTACTTAAATCTTCATTTATCAGAGAAATATTCCTAACAATAGAATCCTGATCTAAACGACTATTTCTAAAAATTTGAACGTCATCACCGAAAATATGAAATGAACAATGTTGAATGGACGATTCTATGTCATTTATGTACATAGAAAATAATAGCGGACCCAGCACTGAACCCTGAGGCACGCCGGAAATTACAGGAAGGAAATTAGACAAGGAATTGTCGAAAAAAACTGCCTGAGAACGATTAGAAAGATAGTTAAAAATCAATTTGGCAGCAGAAAGCGAAAATCTAAACTGAGATAACGTAGAGCGAATACACATTTTCAGGGAAAATCGTGAATTTGCGAAGCTAACTGGAGGCAAATCGATGAAAGGATGCGGCTTAAAACCGAACTGGCGCAAGCCCAAACAGCAGTTGATAAACATGACTTTTCAGCATAGGAAAACTAGCGGGGAAATATGTACAAGATCATTTCCACCCTTAAAAGGCAACCACAGCCGCATTCTAGCAGAGCAGGAATATCTTGATCGTTGGAAAGAATTCTTTGAGTCAATTCATTCCATTTAATCGTCAAGAACACAGAAAACCTACCTGATGCTGAGGACCTTGTGAACGCTATTAAAAAACAAAAAAACGGCCGGCTATAACAACTTAACAGCGGAGCCCTTTAAATGCATTGCCTCATTTCTGGCACCACTCCAATACCAGTCATATGAGAAGCGTTTTACAAAATTCCGGACAATTGGAAAGGCGTCATTATGCCAGAATCAATGAAACGGAACGAACAGTACAATTCCGTAGACAGGTTGCCTGCCTTATCTAGAAAAAAAATTCAGACACTAAAAATCCCGAATATCCAGAAAAAAAATCCAGAACGGGTTTTCGGGATTTTTTTTTTCTAGATTTTAACTTTCCCGTGCGAGTTTACCTAAATATTCGGCTGAAAAATTTTCAGCAGGCAACCAATCGACGTATACTGTTGCGTAAACAAATTTCCCCTTCCGAATAAAATTGTTTTAAATTGCAGAAAATTTTTCCGAAGAATATTTGATAAATATGTGATAACTAAACTTTTGTTTTTCGGGATTTTTTTGTTGAGAATTTAAGGGATTCCGAATTATTTTCATTTTAATCTGGATGTATTTTTACATCAAACTGAGAATGCTTAAATCCTTTAAATAATTTTGAGATGAGTTTTTCTGACCCAGATTTTATTGGTTTCACGGTAGATATGGATATTTTATCCATGATCTAAATCCAACCAACATTTTACTGGAATACACTAAAATAGGAACAGAAATACTTCCCCACAGCATAGTTCTAATTAATTATTATTTACTCTAAACTGTGCTAGTAAAAGCATTTATTTATTTTTGTGCATTGTAGCATATTTTACAAACGGTTATACCATATTTGCAATTTTAACATGTTCGTACTTAATTTTAAGGTTGTTACAAAGACATTTATTATTTTCGGTGAACTGGTTAACTGACATTAAAAGTGTGAATTAATGAATACGCTAGAGCCCATATATGGTAAAAACTTATTATGATTAGAATACATAATGTACAAATTAAGAAAGCGAAAGTACACACGGGTAACTAATATATTTAAAAAGAAAAAAAACACATCGGATATCCATATTTATAAAATTTAAATAAAAAAACTATTTGTGCAAATGTAGCGCCCTTATCAATATATAACTTCGTATTTGTATACTCTGTATAATAATAATTCAACATGCATATTTTGAAATCTCTAAAATTTACAGTGATTCATGCTGTTCAAATTCAGTTTGTAACAAAAAAAATAAACACGTTCAGTGTACACGATTTTTTATTATTTAATCTTGACCTTATTTACATTTTGCTCTTGACCATATATAGATGTAATATTATTATTATTATTAGTAAGAGAAATTAGTGTTTAATAAACTTAAAAAAAATTGATTACCCCATAAAATTAAATAAAAACTTACCGCATTCCCTTTGGGTTTTGATGCTGCTACATAGGCTAAATATTGTATGACTTTTTTAGTGTTCTCCGTTTTACCAGCGCCTGATTCACCGGTACAGAGAATTGATTGATCTTCACGATCTGATGGTGCATACAATGAAAAGAGAGAAAAAAAATACTTAAATAAATATGCATGTACATAAATAATTTTAAACCATAACATTTATGTCAATGATACACGTAAATAATACATGTATTACGAAACAAGTTAAGATAGTCATAGTCGTCGCTGTCGAATAACTGTATTGTAGTCATATAAGGTAAGAATTCAATTTTTATTACATTACATTTTCATATGAACTAAAACCAAAATTACATAATATAAGTACATACAACGATTCGCATAGACATTAATGTTTAAAATTTAATGTAAAATATGGGCATAACAATCGCAAGAGATTTAAAACCAAAACAATCAATCATAATTGCAAATAAAAACACCAAAATTAATAAAAATTAGAAAGTAATTTATTCATTTCAATTAGAGACAGTTAAAAAATGAACATTGTTCTAAAGATTCGAAGCCAAGTGCATTTATAATCATATTTCATCGCCGTACAAATTTTTAGCTATGTACTTTTTTATAAAGTGTAGGCTTTTTTTAATTAAAAACACGTAATTAATTTGAATTTAAAATATTTGACGCACGTGATTCAACTTTTTGAATGTAAACAAATAAGATGTCTTAATTGGTATGCGCAAATAGAAGAGGCTTATCAATTGTTTAAATAATTGTATATGTAATTACGACATTCGGGCATAAAAAATGATCTGAGTATCTTTAATCTTATCTTTTCAATTTGTACTGGTGCTCCCAACTCTTTCCTAGTTTGTTGCCCTGCCTTACCATAGTTCTAAATCGTTACAAAAACTAACAACACAACGTTCTATCTTTAGGCGAATGAAGAACCGGCGATTTAATAACTACCTACCACAAATCCATTGTAGAAAATATTTGAACTTGACTAGGGCATATTTTTTATTGTTGAAAACCAGTAGTTCAAACTAATAAGAATTAATACTACTTTTTGATGTTTATTGTGTATATACAACGGAGAAATTTTAATAAGAGGGCATCGGAACAAATTAATTTTAAACTTGTAGTTCTGATGACCCTCAAAGCATTCCTAAATATACTATCTAGGAATGCTTTGTGACCGTATATCTAGGAATGCTTTGTGACCGTTTACAAACCTTCAAAATTTATTTGTCCCTCTCCTAAGTGAAATTCGAATAATTGAAAAAATTCTTTACTAAGAAAGATAAAGGAACATGAAAATATTCTGCCGGGTTCACTAATATTCGTTACGAAACTAAGACTTTAATAATATAAGTGTCGTAAAATTGATTCTGATCGAGCAGTTCCAATTTCTTTCCGATACGCGAAAAATTCCAATATTTCAGATTGAGATTTGCGACTGTTTGTTGTTTGTTCATTTTGACCAAATAAAAACTTAAAAAAGTAGATAATAAAACTTCAACTTGTTTTATTGGAGGTTTATAAAATATGGCAGCAACAAGATTTTGCATTTGCAAAACCTACAACATTACAATTTTTATATATATATATATATATATATATATATATATATATATATATATAACAAAATCTTGCAAGAAATTAATATTATCGAAAACTGAAAATTCTTCTTCCATGTTTAAAATAAGTTATTTACAGTACAAACGGGGGCCTATTTCTGTTCTTCTTTTAAAGGATGCCGGCTAAATATGATACTATTTCAGCAAAATGACCAGACAAAAAAAAAAAATTTAATAATAAATTATGATGGAGTTTGCGAAAAGCTTATGAATTTATATTGTGATGAGCATAAAGATGACAGAATGGTGGGAAAACCTTATGCTGTAACCTACATCTAGTAAACATTAGGTTAATGGATAGATGCTGCACAATGTTTCAGTATGACAGCAGCATGCAAATTTTTTGTGTTCATATCTAAAATCATTGCCTGTATTTCCTGCTAGCTATGGAAATCTTCTACAAGAGATGTTTTGTAATATAAATAATGAAATCTGACGATTTGACAGTGTTCTATTTGTGATTTGGGAGCTTCGCTCCCATTGTTAGACAAAATGTGTGTAATTATATATACTCTAGCATGGCGTTTTCCTACCACAATTTTGGGGCGAGCATTCCATAACCCTTTTGTAATCTACAATGTGTCAAAACTAAGGTTTATCAAGATTAAAATAGTTATAGCAGATTACTGGTCTTTCAACATCTATCTTGAAAATTAAACAAATCTTGCATGGTAATTAAACAAAATCTTTGGTAATGAAAAATTTTGTATTGAATAATTTTGTAATGCAAGGTTGCATAACCAATTCGTTTTAGTAAACAATTAATTGATTTTGTATTTTGGATTTGATGTCTGAAAAAATTGTCTAATTTTATTTCAGGCAATTCTCCGGTGGCTCTCCTATCGAGTTGCAAATTCGAGGATTGTTTTTATAACTATTTCCAGTCCTATATTCCCCTATATTGCTATACAAATTCCTCTAAACCAAGGGTTGTATAAACCAAAATATATTTGTCTAAAACGAATTCAGGCAAATACTACCTGCCTGTTTTAATACAATTAGCCTAGTAAATTAGAAATTAAATAATACAAACCCAGGTGAGAAACAATACCTATTTGCCTGCGAAATAATACAAAATTTATTTTATTTGTCTTAATACAAATCTAAGAAAGCTGCTCAGGTAGCAGCTGAAAATGATGGATAACCCCGGTATATCATTCAAAATTTACCAACAAACATTTTATGATGACGAAACAAAATAACGGGAATTCCAAAATATATTTAACACTAAAATCTACAAATATGCAGATATTTATGATACAATTTCGATGATATCGCATTTCAAAATTATATTTTTCCAGGGAAAATCAATGATGTATGTACTACTGCATTTCAATCATAACGATATTAAAACTGATGTAATTCATCATATCAGGTAGACGACAAAAATTATTACTATTATTATTTTTAACTGATTGTACAGGGAAGTATAATCTCCATTAAATACGCTGGGTTGGGCGTATGTGCTGGTCTTCACTTTTTTGCAGAAGACCTGCTCCTAGCCCTAATTATGAAGCATCCCTGTGAAGCTCTGTTTCAGCATTCACCGATTTTACTTCCGGAATTCAGTGATCCTCTGAGTCTGAACCCCTAGAAAACTTATAGTGGACAAAAGAGTTCTTTGGACAATGCCTTAGTTTTTCTTCGGTCTTCAACAACTGTGTCCGTGTTGTTTGTATATGTTTTCTATGTTCAACACGTTGGACATGTTCTACATATGAAACTGTTCAGAGGTTGCGAAAATAAGGAAAACTTGCATCATAGGAGGATGATACACGGGACATACATGCAAGTTCTAATGAAAGCACAACGCCTAATTGAATTGAATTGATGGACAAGTTAATATCAAGAATTATAAACTTCATATTGCAAAAATCGACAAATGAAACCCCAGAAACCCTATACCTAATTGACTTTTCAAGAGGATAAGGCGTAGATAAAGGCGTCGATAAATATATATTTGGAATAAATGTTCTTTATCGAAAGTGATTTTAAAAGTATTTTTAACTAGTTATATGGGAATTTGATAATCGGGATTTTGATAAAACGTAATTTTTAAAAACGGGCTAGGTTATCGAAACAAACCAGCCTTAAAAAACAGAATTTTATAAAAAGAATTTTGTAAAACAGAATTTTATAAAATCGAAATTTGTGCAACGAAATTTTGCAAATTTATTCAAAAAAATCTGAATTTTGTAAAACAGAATTAGGAACCGATCCCACACATACTGCATGTTTTGATTTTGGAGTATTATCTCCGAGTAAACAGCGCAGATTTTTTTTTTTGGTAAAAATATTAAGATTTTCATTAGATTACTTGAATATTCTGTTAAGTGCATAAGGGTTCATAAGAAGGGTTCATAAGAATTTTAAGTTTTTGATTTATACAAATTTCACTCATTTTGTCTATAATTTTATAATGCTTTGTTCATACTTTTTAAAACGTCTCCGGCATTCGAATTTTGGTTCTATGAGAAATGAGAAATAAAATATTTGATACATGGTATTTGTCACAGAACTGGAATTCAGTGAATGGTTCGGCAGAGACTCGAAAAAATGTCCCTCACCGAAATATTTGCCGAATTAAACTCTTCTGCTACTTGCAAAATCCATCCATCAACTGTTAAACATGGTCCAATATTTGGTGAAGCTATAAAAGTAAGTTTAAGGTCCTCAGATGTAATCAAATATGTACGTCAAAAACCGAAAAGAAATGATATTTGATCCTTGGTATATCGTGGTTAAACATGTCAGTGGCACTGGGAGAGGTTAGTCGAATTATTATAATTTCGGAAATAAGAACAGTATAAATCGAAAAAAACACAGGAAGACGACACTCTTTTGTTAAGCTTGTTTTGTTATAGAGATTTGATACTTGTTGAAATATTTACTGAATTTTAAAATATTAAGAAATTAAAAATATGAACTTATGAAAACAAAATATTAAAAAATCGTGACTATGTAGAATTGCTAGATTGATTTCCGTTTTTTGTGATAATTTACTGATAATACAAATTATCTTATCTTAAAAATAAATGGAACTCAAAATAATTAAGTTTTATGTAATATATGTACATATATGAAGACAGCTCATTTCATTTGTGATCACGGATGGTTAAAGGGCTTAACTAACAACAAAATAAGTATTTTTATATTTGAACATAAATAGGTGTTTGGATTATTTGGTGAAACGATCACCTTCTCGAAAAAACAAACAAATTCAATTAAAAAAAATTAAAAGACAATTTTTTATTCAGTTTTATTTTTATCTGTTTTCGATCACTGCGTGATCATCTTCAGATTTCATTTACAACTGAGGACCCCTTCGGAAGGAATCGTTTCACGAAATAATTTAAACTTTTAAACCACGGCGGCTCCATACTACAAGAATTTGCATTAAATACCTTAAAAAATGTAATGTTTAAAGGATTAAACAATTCAAGTTACCTTATTTAAAGTCCGCTTAGTTTATTTGGCGTTACATTGAAGATAAAATCATCAAAAAATACGTTGTTACCACAACTTTGAAATTCCATTTCTTTCCATATAAAACTTCGTTCTTAAAATTTTATAAACACCAATACTTGTATATTTTCTTGATAGTCAAGAATCAAGAAAACAAAGTAGTTTACCTTGAATAGTTAAAAATTGGTCATTGAACAATCATTCAATTCATTACACTTTTCATATGTAATGGAATCACAATGTCGTTTATTTTTTAACGACTATTATATTATTATGATTGCTATATATTTGACAGTGGTGAACGCTGGATTGAATAAAGAAGTTGTCTGGAATAAAATAATGATAATTCATCGCAACTGAGCAAATATTAATTATGTACACATATACATTTATTTCGCGAAAAAAACTATAATAAACCGGCGATCAAATCTTCCTCTAACCCTTCCCAACTTTTTCGTACTAACACCAATTTAAATAAAAATCAATAAAAAAAAAAATAGTAGATAAGATAATAAAATAAGGGCCTCAACATAAATTCGTAGTCTATAAAGAGAACAACACCACACGCAAAATATCTGATGTGTAACTACCAAGATAAAGTGTCGATGAAAGCTAAAAATATTGGGTTTTTTGATAACAACAAAAATATTAACATCAACCTAATTAAGTAATTTAAAATTTATTATTGCACTAAAAATTCCAAAAATAATCATTGTATGCCAGCCAGCTTATCTATCTGCGAATATATACTCAATTAATTTTTTTTTTTTTACTATTTTAAACTTTTAAAAATATAACATACATTTACGATATATTATTTATATAAATTACAACCATTTTATTTTCATTTTGTATTTAAATGATAAAAATGTAAACGCTTTAAATACTATTTCTTTCGTGCAAATTCTTTTTTAAAAACGGAATGACCTCATTGTTGATTTTGTAATGTGTGTGCTTGATGGAAATTTTATAATTTCTTTACTTTTCTTTGTTGACATCGTCAAAAATTCAACATAAAATTACAATATTTATACGAATTAACTGCATTATTTATATTACTATCTATGTAATTATTATTCGCTTTAGCACATGATAACCTTTATTTAAGTAGGTTCAACCAATTAATTGATTGAACTTATTATTATTATAATTATTACTATTAAGAAAACCAGTTTTTATTGTCGAGACGAAATTACTGATAAATTATTTTATAAAATGAATTGTATAAAAGTCATGAGTTCATATACCTCAGGATAAAACATTTAACATTCTTTCGAAGTAAATCTGCATTGAACAGTCTCTGTTTATGAAACAGTTGAATTTTTTTTTCTTGTGTATTTTTACAATATTCCTGACGCATATACCGTATCATTCTAAAGCCACTGTTTTACAATGTTTTATTTAACCCTACTCTCAATTTGGTTTGTTTAAGGCGCAGCTTCGACAAAACAAGTCATCGAGATTTTGATTTGAAGTTCATTCAATCAAGAGAATATTTTTTATAACCATATTATTTTATTTAATATAAAAATATTTCATTTTAGCCACTGATAGTACACAATTATAAATGATACATTCCTTAAAAAATATTATATTCGTCACAACTCAATAGTTTTGCTTTGTTCTTGTAATAATAACAATAAAAATGTCGCTGTCTCGTCTGCATTTGTGTGAATCATTTCAAAATATTTTATACATTGAATAATAATCAACATTTTATTATATACAAACCTTGCAACATAGATCTGTATGCTGTATCCGTAATGGCAAATACATGCGGAGGAACTTCATGCCGTTTAATACCCTTATATCGTTCCATAATTTTTTCGGTATAAATTGGAAGTTTTTTATACGGATTAACCACAACACAGAAAAGACCGGAATATGTCTGTAAACAAAACAAAAAAAAAATACATACATGCAAAGTGTTAGCAGTTTTTGATAATATTATATATAAAATATCTTGTTATCAGATATATTTTCTTAAAGTAATTTAAGTACATATATTTTGGTTTTTTTTAAATTTTATTTAGTTTGTTATCTAAATAAAAAACATGTAAAAGGAAAACGACTTTCAAAAAAAAAAAAAAAAAATACACTCGTCATATCTTTCAAACGAAATAATTTTTTTTATATGTAACGGAGACTTGAAAATAAAATAAAATTTGGATGATTCATTATAAATAAATGTATTAAACAACAAACACAAAGAAAACGTAAGAAAATGTTGAACCTATGATGACTAATTATCTTAAAAAAACGTTAAAAACAGATTTATACAAAATTTCTTTTTTTTTTTTTGTCTCTGTGTGTTCAATATTCATTATTTTCAAGATTAAGACATTCAAATATCTGAGTCGTTTAAATTTTTTTTTTGGACAAAAAAAGTCGAAATTTTAATAACAAATATTGTTAATATGTGTTTGTGAATAAATATTTGATGTCGAAATAAAAAATTTAAAAAAATGATATTTTGTTATCAAATTGGCGGTAAGCCAACAAACTATTCGTTGAAATAATATACTACATAATCGCTTACGCATATTACAAAAAAAAAAAAAAAATCATTCATAGAATTTATAAGTTTGGATGACTAAACAAACGGAAATACAATTTCACCTCAAAAAATATGCTAATGAAATTTGATTACATTATTTTAATAAACTACGGTAAAATGCAACCACTTTTTCCGCAGAAATTAACAACTCGTACAAAAATGCAATATTTATTTTTTAATTTTTTTGTTTGTTGATATACTTACATAAATTAAACCAGAATAGTATCTGTCTTTTATATTGTGCAATACTGACGCTTCATTTAAGCATGTCAATTCGGCCATATCTTCAACTTTGTCGAATTTTGGGGGATTCATTTTTTGTATATCATCACGATTTACAAGAACCCTTTTACCAGTTTCGGCTAAATCAACTTCTACATCATCACCTTTTTCGCCTTTTATACTTGCTGCAACAAAACCCTGTGTAAAAATACAAAAACAAAAATTATTTCAAGTTATCTTAAAAAACAAATGATTAGGTATGCGCGCTTAAGTTTCTACAAATAATTGTACATATTCCAGTAATTATTATAGTGGTAATTAGATAAGATAAGATTACATTTTTGCATCACAATTCAATTTGGAGAAAAATATAAATTTTAGAGCAGATCTGACAAAAGAATTGATAAATTCTAAAAACATAAATGTCAATAAATAATGATGCCACGGTCACCTCTTTCGCATCATACAAAACAACTATGATTTGTACATGAGGTTTAAAATTAAAACCTAATACATTTAAATAGCTCACACACGTTACTCAAGATACGTTACACAGATAATTGTCGGGTAAGATTTGTCTATCTAATTATCTGTATATATTATAGTATTAGCCTAGGAGATAGCTGGCTTTTTCCAGTGAAACCAGAAAATGGCAATGCAAGGCGTTTCAGTTTATAGATTTTAAGACATAGTGCACAACTGAAACTTGTCCTAATGCGCTGCATAAAATTCAGACTTCCACACATATTTTTGTCCGTCAAGGTCAAATAACTGCAAAAGTTTTCTTGCATTATCATCTTATGGATTTAAGAGTAACTTCCCATATCGTATTGCACAAAATCTGAATTTCCATTTGGCGATTATGGCCATCATACACCAGGTTCACGTTGTGAGCAGCGATAGCTCGGACCGTTGGCGCCTGGTATAAACAGGAAAGTCGATGGTTCGATGCTCGTCGTAGCCAATGTTTTTATTACGGTTATTTATTGTGGACATCGAAACATGTTTATACATCAACGATCAATTTCATAATGATCTAGTAAAAACAAGAACGTTTAAGATGTAGCCTACAAAGGAAGGCGTGGTTTAGTGATTCTAGAATAAATGAACAATGGCAAAAATACATTCACAACACCGCCCGTCGCCAATGATGATGATTATGACAAGCCATAAACGATATTTCCAGATGATGTATGTGTCGTAGACAGAATACCCAAGAATGAAGGTGATTTATAACACGCAATAAAGGAAATTTCGGGAGCAGTATTAAACTGGTATATAAACACGACCGATGACAAGCGGGGCACAGTTTTTGGTTTACTTTATATCGTGGGCCAAGTGAAATAAATCTTTTGTCATAGCCCCCACCAGCGACAAGCGGACAGATTTAAATAAGTAAAAGCAAATATAAAAGTAATAAAAGGAAATGGGGGGGGGGGGTCAAAACGGTATGAAAAAGTCGGGGCTGGGCTGTTCTGCAAGGAACTTATGGTAAACCTCTCTCTTAAGGAGATAACTGATCAGTTCAACATCCATATCATATTGACCAGGACATTTCATTAGTAGAGGGAATATAAAGGGAAATAAAAGCACAACAACTGGCTCGAATTGGTACAACGGACCGCATTTCAAAAAGCAGAAAGGATATTGAAATATCTCTTGCGCCATGCAAACTGCTGCTTCAGGAAGAAGCTAGTAAGTTGACGAACGACAGATGGTCAAGTAACATCTCATGCGTAATAACTCGGCAGGTCTGACCAAAGTTGGACTTGGCGATATCCAAACAGCTGATTGGACTTGGCGATATCCAAACAGCTGATCTCACTTCAGCGGAGTCAGATCAGTGTGGTTGTTGGAGTGATTACGGGGCACTGTCTCATAGGCAGGCATGCGAGTGGACTTGGTTTCTTCTCACATGAATACTGTCGTAGTTGCGGAGGAAGATACAGTTCTTCATCTTCTTTCCACCTGCCCTCGCCTGACACGAAATAGACTAAAGTTTCTAGGGGCACTCCTCTTCAATCACCTGACGGACCTTAGCAAGATGGACGTCAGGAATATTCAGCGTTTCGTTAGCCGCTCAAAATGGTTTCAATGAGTTGGAGGATAAATAAGTAAATCGTGGTATGGCTACGGACCATTTTGTGTCTTTGTCTGGCCCTAGTGTACCGCTACCTAAACCTAACCTAACATAAAAAGAAATGAAAGTCAAGTCAAGTGACATAAAAGCACAGTGATTTAATTGCAAAATCCAGACGAACTCAGAAGCTCAGTTCGTAACAATATATTGTTTTCGGCTGTATTTAAATGACTAAATGAATCGGAGACTTATTTTATAATCATGAAGCCCGAATCGAAAGTTTTAGGCTGATAATAGTTTTAAAAGAAACGATATGCCTGGAACATTACATGACTGAAATTTTAGGTTTCATAAAACGCGGCATACACATAGCTCAGCCAGCTAAAATAGTGTTGCTAAATATCTTTCCTTTGAAAATTTAATTTATGTCACTGTTAATTTAGCTGTGGTATAAACGTAGCAAAAGCAGTTAAACTTGTTAAAAAAACACAGAATTTATTCTAAACTATTTAATGGTGCTTTCAAGAATTCAGGAAGTGCGCAGATATTGCAGTGATTATTGCAGACGGTATAAAAAGACTTCAAAAACTGCTTTATGGCTGCTTTCGTAAACTTCGGTTTTAAATGCCAAATTACTAATATTTTACTACAAAAATAATATTCGAACGCAATGCTGCAAAATCTGTGCAGGAGACTAAATTCTTGAAAGCATCCGAAATGTTCCCTTTATATATGTATATAAAATCGGGTGGGCTTAAAAATTCAACAACTACGCAGATATTGCAGTCGAAAAAATCGGCAAAATAGTCAAGCTGTTGTAAGCATTTTAATATAATCGAATACATAACCAAATTTTCACTAAATTGGAAAATAGACAAAACCTAAAATTAATACTCAACCTTGTGCAAGTCGCGTTTATGCCACCGCCCTTTCTACATTCTACCGTATCTTGTACTCCACAGCAACGGCCTTGGGCATTTTGGGTTCGTTTAGTTAAGTAACTAAATTCGAAAGGTCGTAACTGATTTTTAAAGTGTTACATTTTTTGGACGCTCTAAGCGGTGTTGCCATCTCTTCCATTCCTTAGCGATGGATGTAGGCTGGTTTGATTATTTTTGAGCTCTTTTTTGCTGTTTAGCTTGTCTCAGCATTCCCATTCGCAACTTTCGATTTTCGAGGTACATATTTTAAAAGTTAACAAATTGGCACAACTGCTTTTAAAAGTTGAGAGTCCAATTTTTCCGAGATCAGGATTTTCTATCTTTACTTAGTAAATCTTGTTGCGGTCGTTCGATCTATACATCGAAAATCCGTATCGGTTGTGATCATAAGTAAAATGACCGTCAAAACGCTTTTTTTGAGGCATCTTTTACCCAACGCACCGCCTCATCTACTTTGAGAATCCTACCGGTTTTTTGTTGATAGCTATAGTAATTGGACTCCTTTGTCTACCGGTTGGTATACTATAAGTCACATTTCCATTGAAACATGTTTTTTATTTTCTTGAATTCTCTAAGGCTTATTTATTTCGTCTTGGCTTTTGGATTCCCCAAACGTTTGAATTTCGAAGTGTCTAAATAGTCGAAAAATCGTATATTTTTTGGGAGTTGATGGTTTAATTTACCAGACCCATTTATTCTTTACCTTTATACATTAGATCTCATTGGGCTTGCTCGATCGGCACGTTAAACATTCGAAATAGTAGGGATCTCGCGGTGTTTTGTACTTAAAATGGCCGCCAAAACGTTATTTTCGAGGTGCGCTTGGTCCGATCCAGCTAGACGGTTATAATGATTGTATACGTTTAATTACGCTAACTGGACTTTTTTGTCTACAAGTTAAAATATTTTGAGTTTCGCTGCCTTAATTTGTTTAAAAGTAATAAGCCATTAACTATAATATGTTTTGGTCCTCGTTTCTGAGCGATTGGAATCCCATAGAAAACAAATACAAAAACTTACGTAGTTGTACTGACACATTTCGAACTGAGCTCGACATTCGACATTTCGAATTGAGCTTGCGTCAGGGCAGCTAACATAAAACAACTACTTTGCTGTCAAACTAAATTTTTGAACGGAATATTGCAGAATCTGCCAGGTGCTAAATTATTAAAAGCACACGTCGTTACTTCAGCTGGTTCCCGCCGAAGTTCCCAATGTGACTTTAGATTTATTCTTGCGAATTTTTAAAATTCAACTATCGTTCAAATTTGAATTGCCTTAATCTAAAGCGCTTTTTTAAAATTACATTTAAAACAGTTAAATTCGTTAATTATGATTTTTGTTTCGAATAAAGTTTTTTTGCCAACAGGTAAATTGCTTTATTACATCGAAATTCGAATTTTTAAAAGTTCCACATAATTTCGAAAGGCTAGTTAGTAGTTTCAGAAAATAATTTTGTAAATCTTCAAAATTCAGATTTTTAAATTGCATGCTAAAGTGAAATCATTTACTTTAATTCTTATTTAATTTCAAGTTAATATTTTGAAAATTGTAAGAGAATTAATTCATTTTTTTACTGATAAACCTAGATTACAAAAAAATCAATCTTCTCTCTCATCAGGTCATGGCGAATGGACTAGTAATATCACAAACACAATTTACACTCTATTTATAGAGAATGTAACCATGTAGTGTTAGCGAATTATACTAACTCACACCCAAATACTCATTCAATCTTCATCGTCTGTTTCACGCAGTTACATATAATGCTTGTGTAAGCTATTATTGTGTTAGAAATCATTTACCGATTTTTCAAGCAGAAAAATAAATTTAAAGTCTTAATAATTCCCAACAGTAGCAGGCATACATACTGTGGAAATTACCTTACCGATTACTCACTACTTCAAATAAAAAAGGTACGATGAAAACTGGCGAATGTGATAGGAACTGACGTGTAACTCAGCGTTGCAGTTCAAAGTCACATAAAATGTTAAGTCTGTGATTTGGCTTGGGGGTAAGGATTTATATTATTCGAAACTATTGTGATTTTGGAGGAAGGAGTGTCCAAATTTAGCAAAAAAACATGCAAAACAACACGTCCGCTACTTAAAGTAAGGGCCGACCAATTCTCTAGCCATACCAATCATAACTTTTAGTTTTTCCCCCTAGGAGAGAACTTGGAGGCTTCTAGGCGCAAAGGTAATACTCAAACATATTTTGAAATGGAATGGCGCCAAAAATAGAAAAATACTATAGTCAAAATCAGAGCTACCGAACTAAACTTTAATTTACCGTATATTCAGATACCGTACGAATCAACTAAATATTGCCTTTTCTACATCTTTTCCAACATATTTCATTTCAGAAATATTAAGCAGAATCGCGAAACCTATAAACAAACATGGGAATTTGTAATAGTACGAAAATATCGGTGAAACCTGTTAACACATTGCAGTCGGGCATTTTGTACTGGCGTGCTTTGTAATAAGCACAGTTTATCATAATATTTTATTTCACATGCCTTTCACATAACTAATCTATTGTTATGTATATCTAGTTCCTTAGTTTCCTTCACCCCTCCTTGTAGATGGGTTGGATTAAGCTTCAAATTTTAAATAGAAACCCATTGCGGATTAGGCTTCTATGGCTAAAAGTACGTAGGATTTGTCTGAAACATTTTTTCGATTCATGTCTGAAGGAGATTCGTTGAGCAACAGTCACTGAAGAAAATAACATCCGAAACGATCGTAATTTCAATTTCAATTTCAAATAAAAATAAATATCATACGCTGGGGTGACAAAACCAAAATAATTGTGTTTTATTATATAAAATTTACTGTATGGCTGCAGTGGCTCATAATCCTCGTATTAATAAACGAGAAATAATTCGCGATTCCGGATTCCGTCCCAGACCTGTATTTTGAAAATTTTAAAATCATGTGTCTTTACACCAAATATGTAACTTTTTGTCATTGGACACATGAACAAAACCCCAATTTTTTTCGTTTCGTATTGTTCTCCGACGAGTCATCTTTTACAAACCACGGAAAACCACGTGTGGTGTGGAATAATTGGCAACAAACTAATCGACCCCGACTTTATTAAAGAGAACTTGAATGTTCAAACGTACCGAGAAATTTTGGAAAATGAACTGCCAACATTACTTGAAGACTTCAGCTTAGAATTGCCTTGTTTCAACATGATGGTTGTCCAGCACTATTCGTTGGTCGCAGGTGAAGTACTTGATGGTGATTTCAATGGTCACTGGATCGGTAGGGCTGGTCCGGTAAATTGGCATGCCAGATCACCAGATTTATTTTTGTGGGGCTATCTCAAAGACAAAGTTTACAAACAAGAACTAACAACACCTGAGAATATGATTGAGTGAATCAGAAATGCTTGTGCCTAAATTCAAGTAGGCACACTTCTTAGTTGTGTACAGTCATTTAAAATGCAGATTAATAGGGGCATTGAAGTCGGAGGCCATAATTTTGTGCACTTACTTTAAGCTAAAAGTAGTTTATTCACCGGCCATTTACCTTAGCTGTATTTCCATGAGAAAAATATAATTCGAATTATTTTTTCTCATGAAAACAAGTCGCGAATTATTTTTTTGAATTGAAATAAAACAACAAAAAGAAAGAGCAATTTGGCATCTGGTGTCAGGTGATATAACTAAAATTAGGAATGAATTAAATCATTCAAACTTTTGGTTTGAATTATTTAATTCGTGTCGCGAACAATTGTTGTTGTAAAATTCTCATGGAAATACGACTATTATTGAATTGTAATTGAAAATTTGGGAAATATAATTTGTTTTAAGACTAATTTCTAGTATTTACAATGAAAATGTGTTTTTTTTATTGGAAACTATTGTAGAATCATATGCATAGGTTCTGACTAAGAGAAATCGAAAAAAATATTTCAGACAAACCCTACGTACTTTTAGCCGTAGAATCCGATTCTGAAATAAAAGATAGGGATTCATATTTAAATTTTCAAAGTTACCCCGCCCATCTACAAGGAGGAGGGAAGGGCTGACTAATTTTAGCACTAATAAATTTCCCCGCGGAATGATTAAATTTTCATTATGGATAGTTTTGTTAAAGAGTACATCAGTGATTATTTGAAGGGTATTACATATAATATACTTTAATACGTAGGTTGTGAGCAATTTCTGCTAATTTAATAATTCTTTTTCCGAACAACTCAATCCAAGTTGATTGCTGTAAAGGAGCAGAGTAATAGTACTTAGTACTCCCAAAGACTGAAAACACTTTTGAAGCTGTTTCAAAGTTAAGAGAAAATTAACTTTTTGTTTTTCACTTGCCTCGGTAATAGCTTCTCTTTAGTGATGTTTGATATAACCTGTTCCCAATGAACTAGAATACAACTTAGTAAAAGAAAATTGAACGATTATTTTTAAATTAACATCAAGGAACAATATTGTAATTTTTGAATTTCAAGTGAGTTAATTACGCACCAATCATCAAATTCGTGTTACCTAACAGATTTAGCAGAACTTTAGTAGACTTAACTTGATAGAACCCAAAGGTTGAAATATAAATACAGATATGTATAAACATTTTACTGATTGTCTCAGAAATTACAGTCCATTTTTTGACGGTTTTTCGCTCAAAATTCTTACGGACAAAACCAATTGACGTGAAATTTAAACAGTAAGTAGGGAATGGCTCAAGGAACAAAAGGTATTTATTGCTGATGTGTGCTTTTAGCCCGGGAGTGGATGACACCCCTTCTCGGAGTGGAAATTAGTACACTCAAAAAATGTTCTATGAAGTTTTTTCGATAAATCAATATTTTTCGAGTTATTCGCGATAGACGTTAATTTTTCATCTAAAAAATACATATTTTAGAGCGATTTTTCACAAATAACTCGAAAACCTTACGTTTTATCAAAAAATCGATTGGTTTTTTTTATTTATCTCTGTAGATGCAATACGAACCGAGTTGTGGCTAGTTGGAAGCAACTGTTTATTCGCCGAAAACTGAATTCGAATCTTTCAACGTTAAATAACGGAAAAACGACGAATTTTTGGAGGAAAACTTTTCGGATCTTTTTCAAAGTATTTAAAAAAAAGACGTTTATTTTGAACGGTTGAGACGTTTGAACGGTTTAGAATGCCCAAGACTTGAAAAAAATTTGATTCAATTTTGAAAAAATTCCTTTTTTCCCAACAACTCAAAAACTAAAGAAGATAAGATACGTACAAAACGCAAGAGTACAAAAATTTAGGTTTTTCTTGCATAAAATTTAGTTATTTTTTTATTTCTCTAGGATGAAAATTAATTGAGATATCACCATTTTAAGTTCGCATTTGAGTGCGAGCACCACCTTCCTCGAGCCCTTTCAACTCAAAAATCTCAAAAACGAGGGGTTCAAGGAAACTCTTCACAGGCCTTCGTAGCCCTTGAAATTCCCTGCAAAATGGTTTTTGGAGCGATTAGATACCTTAAAAAATTAAAGAAGTTATCGTTAAAAAACCAATCGCGTTTTTCGGTGAAATTTTCGGATTGCTCTCAAACATGCATTTTTTATATAAAAAATCAACATTTTCAGTAGTTTATTGTAGTGATCACTATGCTGTTTATTATCAAAGCTAAGCATCTGTGTTACAATTTCATTATCTTTGCATATCAATCTTTGGGAATTTCGTGAAATTGGAACGATAATTAAGAAAGATTTACTTTATTGGGGTGTATGGTTAAACTTGTAAACAAATAGAAAAGATTTTCTACCACTTTTCTGATGTCATTTTATGACCTAAATTTATAGTTAACCTTTTCATAATTTGTTTGTCGACTAAAATAAATAAGGATATCAATAAACCTGAAATAGATTGGGGTTGATACAACATTTTCTTTTAAATCTCGGTTAAAGTACCTGAAATTATACTATCTAGCCATAATATAGATAAATCAATGAACTAAAACCCAAGTGATAACTTTTTTGCAACATAAGTAAGGCACATCAGGATGAGTCATTATCATAAAAATAAAAACACGCTATTTTCCAAAAAAATCTATAATTCCAAGCATGGTCATAACAGTCAAAATATGTAGTTTGATAAAAACTTTGGAATTATGAGCGGGTGAAATTTGCATTCTTATCAGATCCAAATAAAATATAAATTATTCACACTTTATGTTGGGATATTTATAATTTTTTTTTTATATACATGTACCATTATGACCACTTTTGTATATCGAAATATTGTGGTTTGGACTTCAAAACATGAATGCATATTTTATTACTCATACTTGTTTGAAGGAAATATGAATAATAAATTTTTTTAATGTTTGTCTCTCATATGGCGAAATTTACAAACCAACCCTAAAAATTCTTCCGACCCTATCAACCAAAACAATACTTTAAAAAAGTGGTTTAATTTGATCGTTTAAGAACACACAATTACAATTTTTCATAATTAATTTGTATATACACAGTCCAATCACAAAAAAAATGAAGTCAATTAATTTTTTTGTGATTTCAATTAAATTATATTTATAATATTTAATCATAAATAGAAAAGTATTACAAAAGAATCGAGACAAATACATAGACGGAAAAAAAGACGTTAAAAATTAAAACCAAAATACTACATATTCTAATGTACACTACACACTATTGTATATGGGAGTGTCTCAAAAAACCTGACGTCATTCTATGTGTATATAAGCATAATATATTGTTAGTACAAGTACTTTTTCTTGTAATGTTTTTTTTGTTTGTTACTTTTATCACCTTCTTGTAAAAAATGCCACAAATTTTGTTGACTTCTTGCACGATATGTATTTTGATTAAATAAATTACACAATTAAAAGTCAAACCGTTTATCATAAAACGACCAATGAAATTTGAAACATGTCCACATAAATAATACCGGTAAAATATAAAACAAAAGATACTTCGATATTTGTGAATGAGAAAATGTGAGCTACATTCATGGTCATGGTACTAGGAATGTGTGACAATGACAATCTTGAGACAAAATGTTTTTTTTTTTAGAGAAATTCTTTGTTTTAATTAAATCCATCGTGAAATGAAAATCGCCAGAAAATTATTTACCTGTGCTTCGTGTGGTACCCAGACTAAACGCTTTTGTGTCCATTCTGCCTGGGTTGTTGGGTCATTAAATTGATTTCGTTCGACAGATAAATATTTTAATTCAGGATCATCACGATCTACTTCCGCCATATTTATTCACACAAAATGTTTTTTCTTTTTTACTTATTACAATTTTATTCAACTTTTCTCTTTTTAAAACTTTTTTCGATTTTATTTGAATCACATATAAAAATTAATTAAACTATAGCTTATATTAATTTTTATAAAAAAATAATATTTCACAAAATAAATCACAAATAGACGCGATGAAAATTCTTTTTTCTTTCTGTTGTTCACCACAAATTAAAAACAAAATGTTTTATTTAATTTATTTTTCACTAATTTTAAAAAAAACAAGCTGTTGTTTTTTATTTTTGCTTATTTAATGTAATATTAATTTAAAAAAAAAGTAATATAAAGTAATAAAATTATAAAAAACCGTATCGACTAATAAACCAACAAAATGAATGGCTAAACAAATTGCCACCCAACACTTTTTTTGACTGATGATGTGAAATTTTTTTCAAAGCTTTTTAAAAAATTTTTTTTTATTGGATGCAATCGTACCAACCAACAAAAAAAATAAAAGAACAAAAATGTATGTCAGTATTTTATAAGCAAAGTTGTTATTGGCTAGTTCTCTACTGGCTCCTAGGTGTCACTAAAAAATTGTATACTCGTTTTTTGAATTTGAAAATAGATTTTTGAAAAACGTGAAGGTGTAATCACACACGCGGTTTTACAAGTAGCACCTAAGTGCTACTAAAAATAAAGCTTATTTTTGGCGCTTAGATAACTTATATTTTGAATTATTCGAAACGGTGACTTTAAGAAAGTGGAATTTGCCACATAAAAAAAACCATAAATTTAACAACAACCTAAATGATTTATAGACTTTGTCTATTTCCCGCTAGAAGAAAGTAAATAATTTTTTTTTCTTTTCCTATATGTCAGTTTGTTAGCTTTTGTTCGTTTATTTTTTTTCTTTTCATCGAGATTTGACATATTTCATGCACACACAAATGAAAACAAGTTAAAAACAGCTGTTTTCTTCATAGAGATTTTAATTTTGCGGCGATGAACTTGACTTTCTCTTTGCAACAAAAATAAAATAAAAATAGTAAAATTAAGTAAAAATTATTTTGTTAACATATAAATTGAAGAGAATAAATTTGTAAACTATACTTAATTTCGGTTTTGTTCAGAATTAAATATTGTTCAATTTTAATGAAAGAAAAACCACGCTCGGGTTTCCATTTTTCTCAAGTTTTCTTTTAGTCAAGAAAAGTGAAATTCTTATATAATTGCAGGATTTGAAAAAAAGAATAACATGAGACTAGATGAAATTGTTTGTTGGTAATAATAATATTTATTAATAAATTGAATTCAATAATTTGTTTTAATGGTTTGTTTGTGTTTCCCTAAGGTATCAAAAGAAAATTGGCACTTATGACAAACAACAATGGGAAAAGACTGTAGAACAAAGAATTCTCAACGGATTTGTAAATGTTCCATTAAAAAATGCAAAATTAAAAACTGATTTAATTGATGTTGATTTGGTTCGGGGATCATCATTTCCAAAAGCTAAACCGAAACAATCACTCATAAAAGTATTGCAATTAGCGTTACTGCGTTTGCTTCTTTTGCCATTTTACGCAAAATGGTGGATCGCCCATACATCACCGAAAGTATTTTCAGTATTATTTATTGTTTATTTTGTACAGTTAACCAATTGGTGTATATATTATATAAATGTATACATAGCGGAAGACTCTGACAGCGTAAGTAAAGTGTAGTAGTTAGAATCTTTTAAAATTTTAATGAAAAAATTTTTTACCAGGGTAATGCACACATATCAGAGCTTTTAGTTCCTTGCGTTTTAAGTTTCATCTTAAGTATAATTCATTCGCAAATTGTTGCAACAGCTTCTCATAATGGAAAGACACAGAAACGCAAACCTCATTTTACTATTAGCAAAACCAAAAAACGTGAACGTATTAAACGGAAAAGGAAAAGTATTCGAGTACGTCCTATTCCAAGTGAAATGAAACCATCAAATTTACCCATTGATAAGGGTAAATCATTCGGATCTGCTATGAAGCTAACACCGACGCCAAATTATCCAATTCCAAATGCTTCCACTAATTCAGCAATAAATCCCGAAAGTCAAGATTCATTCATTGTTACGAAGCAAGCCGATAATTTATTTTCTAGTAGTTGCGTGCGAAAGCGTAACGTAAATTGGGATTCTCCAATAAAAAGTCAACTAGAATTTAGCGAAATCTCTAGAATTCTACCGCCACCGTTGCTAAAAGACGATGTAACCAAAATGGTTATTGATTTTTATAATGAGTTAATTGATAAAACAGAACAAAATAATTGTGACCCACAACCATCTCCGCCTGTGCTTCTGGACAATCCCAATAATGGCGGGGATGATGATGGTTTCGAAAGTTTAAATGGTAAAAGTTCTAGTGGAGAAGAAAATTTACTCATAAATAATGTAAATATTGTCCATGATAATGATCAAATGGCTAGTAAATTATCAGATAGTGATACAGATACTTTAAAATGTACAAATTCAACAATACGGTCTCGCCGAAATTCCTTATCGCTTATAACCTCAATACATGTGAAAAAATCAAAAACTCTATCGTCTTCTGAATCGGATTGTAGCGATAAAAAGACAATCAAACCGGTTAAATCAAGTTTAGGCTTACGAACAAACAAAGGATTATCCGACAGTGATACAGATCAAGAGGATGATGATGGTGAAATGGCATCAACCCCGGGCATAGGGGCAACAAATTTTAAGGAAGTCACAACATCGGCAACCGAATGGATTGGTATTACAACGAATAGTGAAGAGTGTAGTTATAGCTCAGAAATACATTCGGATTCGCATAATGAAGACTCTGAAAATTGTGCAGAGTATGACTTTACACCATCTGTGATTCTCAATCCGTCATGCGGCGCCAGTGATAGAAGTAACCAATTTCATTAAATTTACCTTTAATTTTCAATTAAACACAATTATATTTATATTTCTACAGTAAGCTGTACAATTTGGGACAGATGCGAGATTAAAAAGGCTGAGATGTCTGTTTTAGATATTTCCTCATCTATTATAGAGAAGGTTGAAGCTATGCCTGAAACCTGCGATTATATCTATATCGGCGTAACATTTAGCTTATTATTATCATTAATTCCTGCATTTTGTCGATTATGTGAGGTGTGTACTAATTTCTCACCTAGTCGGAACATTTTTTTTTTTTAGTAATTTTCTCATTTTAGGCCACTATGGATACAACGAATTCCACCGAAATAAATTTCTTCGATATGCCAGTACTCCTAATGGAAAAAACATCAATGTCATGGTCGCTAATTTTATTGGTATCATTTGGGAAATCCCCTTGGGATCGCGGAATCATGGTATCCAGTCTATTGCTGCGGATAACCTTAACATTTTTATTTTTCTTCCTTCTTGCCGTAGCTGAACGTACATTCAAACAGAGGTTTTTATATGCCAAACTGTTTTCACATTTAACATCATCGCGGCGTTCACGAAAATCCGAAGTACCACATTTCCGGTTGAATAAAGTACGCAACATAAAAACATGGTTAAGTGTTCGATCGTATTTAAAGCGGCGTGGACCACAACGATCTGTCGATGTAATAGTATCCGCTGCATTTATGCTGACCCTATTACTATTGGCATTCCTCAGTGTAGAATGGCTGAAGGATTCGGTTCATTTGCACTCTCAATTCAATTTGGAAGCATTACTTTGGTCTTGTGCTCTCGGTATATTTCTATTGCGATTCATGACACTGGGAACAAAAATTAATCGTAAATATCGTAGCATCTCTGTACTAATAACGGAACAAATTAATTTATATTTGCAAATCGAACAGAAGCCACATAAGAAGGAAGAACTTATGGTATCGAATAGCGTATTAAAATTAGCCGCTGATTTATTAAAAGAACTGGAATCGCCATTTAAAATTTCAGGCTTAAGTGCAAATCCCTATTTGTACACAACCGTTAAAGTTGTTATTTTATCAGCTTTATCAGGTGTACTAAGTGAAATGCTGGGATTTAAATTAAAATTGCATAAAATTAAAATTAAATAGACGGTCAAAACAAAAATTAAATAATAATACAACAAACTATAAAATGACATTATTTTTTTATTTATAAAGGTTTTCCCTAGATTTAATCAACAGCATTTAATGGTCTGTACTCTGGTCTGATTAAAAAAAAAATTCATTTTTATCAGCTAATAATAAGTTTATGGCACACTTCGCACAACATTTATAGGTAGGTATAAACATATTTTGTAGTTTGTTGGTAAACAAAACAAAACGGAAAAAATGATAACACACCGTTTATCGTGAAAAACACTCTAACTGTTTTAAAGATAATCAATCAGTTTTTGATATTTCCAGGCAGTAAGACACTTAAGTTTATTTTTAGAACTCTAATCACTTCTGTTAACGACCACAGTTACGTTTGTTTGTTTATTTCTATGTAATCTTTTCTGGGGCTCGAGGCACTCCCTACTCTTTAGCAGCTCGATTTTGCAGATAACTTGTAACATCCTACCATAAGGCAGGAGCCGAATAGAGAACGCACGGGTGAAGGGGACGTTTTACGTAGGCTATCATCGCTGTCACAGTAATCAAATAATACAAATCGATTTTGCAGCCCTAATCTAGATTTGAACCAGGGGCCTCCCGATCCTCAAGCCACTGATTTAACTACTCTGGGGTGTGTTCGGAAACTTTAAAAACTGAATCCAGAAATCTTGTTCCTTGTAATTTGAGATTGAGGTGAGTCGGTGACGGTGCAGCTTTAATTTTTTATACTTCCAATTTTAGTGATGGACAGATACCGTCTTTCATTCTTTCGTCGAGTCAAATCAAATCCAAGCACCATTCAAACAGAGAGTTTTGAGGTGCATTATCCCGGTAGACTCGTGTTTCGGCTAACTGATGAGCTTGGTTTTTTCATGGGTTCTTTAACTGAATTTTATACAATTATTGCGGCCAGTACCTTTACCATTTGTCGCAGCTCCTTTTTGGTGATACATTCCTTTTAAGCGCTTCTTCTCTGAATGCTTTCGGTTGTATTTTTTTGATTGATTTGGTTTTAATCCACTTATAGATAATTTGTTCAAATATTTTTAATTTTTTGTATCTATGAAGCGCCATTTATAGCGCATCGTTTTTTTATTAGCTTTAGGCCAATTTTTTTGTTCACTATACAGAAAAACTAGTGCCACTTTCGTCAGTACATTTTATTAAAAAAGCATACAACCATAATTTTACGAGTTCCATCCTTCCGTCATCCCAGTCACACTTTTCCGTTATTTTTGTTTGCCTCTCATTTCCATAAATATTGATAGTTTTAGTCAAAATTTTGTACAAAGATAGATTTTAGTAGGTGGTCAGGTGTGATTCAATCTATGCTCGGGGGGATACAAGTTGGTACTTGTTGTCAGCTCCGAAACTTGCAGCTTCCACAAGTGCTCGTGTTACCTCCACGTGGTGACCGCTGGTAACTAAATTGCTGATTCTTTGGCTTCTAGGCTAAAACACGGCCCTAAAGAAGTCAACCTTAAACAAATCAGTGGGCTGGAGTAAGGTGTTACTCGTACCGTGCCGGTAATCGACCAGACTAGGGGCCCAATTTAAAAATTATCTCAGTCGCTAACGGTGGATCCGCATACCTGGTGCCCTCTGGATTAAGTAGCCTTATCTGTGAATTGCGGATCTATCCACAGATGGACACCCTTTTCTCCGCTACTCGTGGGACCTAACATGGAAGATTCTGAACAAAAACAACAACATACAAAAGAGTCCGACTCTCTAACAAATCCGAGAAATGTAGACAAGGAGACTCTGGTCTGTAGGCCTGCCCCTAAGTCTACAACAAAAGCGCGAGACATAAGCTCAAGCAAGTCTGGGCCCCTCTACTCGGCTCACCAAACCTGGGCTAATAAAGCGGAACCAAAGCACGAAGGAAGCTGGTTCCTCAAGACCAACGTAATACTAGGAGAAATGCCTGGAGGGCCCTAGTTAAATTAAATAACATTTCGCCGGAAGACAGGACGGAGAAAGATAAAGTCACGCTTGTGTGGGCAGAGAAAGCCACCGAAGAAAAGTAGAAAGGTCCCTCAGCTGGCACACAGCTCAAAAGAGTTACATCGTAGGAGGAAAATCCTAAGATCGCCAAGAGGACGAAGCTCCACGCTACCGGTATGATGCGTTTCCTTGAGGTACTCAAGGATCAGCTGGTTGTGGCAGTCACTGACCAATCCCAAGATGATGGCAGTCACTGACCAATCCCAAGAGGATGGCAGTATTACGCCCGCCAATTGGAGGAAGTTGGAGGGGGTCTTAGGCACCACCTACTCTGAAAGTCCTGTCGGAAAATCCCGGACCTGCTCCGACTTGTCGTGATAGAGGCTGGCACAGGAATCAAGGGAGTTAGCGAGGTATGGCCCAGAGCCAGCCAGCCTTGCTGTTATTGATAGGGAGGAGTGTAATGTCCTCGTGGACCTTTATTTATTTATATATTTATATAAATATTCTCCTTAATAAAACACACTCGTTTATAATGGAGTCTTGACACAAAGTGATCTTTTTTTATTTTACCTTCCCTTTTAGTACAAGTTACATTTATTTACTACGTTCATGTGTCTGTACTAAAACTAAATGCATTACAATACTCCGCTCTCACCATCCATCTTTGTTTTTAATTATAATACTTCTAAGTTTAATCTTACACTTCATATTTATAATGTTAATTTATTAGGAGGTTTTCTATTCCTGTTTGGACGTGTGAATGGAGCTGGCTCTGTAAACATTTCAGGATATCCGAGAAATACTTCATCCTCCGCTCCATCCATTCGTTCATTCCTGGAATTGTTATGGTTATCTACCTGAATATTTACTGTTGGCAATATTTTAAATTTAACTGAATTACTTGTTGTCTTTACATTTTCGTAACTTTTCACATATCCATCCTTCTTCCTTTCCATTTCATTTTCTTTATTTAACATCTGGTTAACATGACGTTTAATTTCCCTATCATCTTTTAATAAACACAAATATGTCCTTGAACCTAACACTTTAACTATTGTAGCAATTGACCATGTTTTTTTATTTTTTATTTTATTAGAATCCCTAATCATAACTACTTCATTTCTCTCAAAGGTAACTTCACGTTTTCCCTTAAAATTCTTCGCTTGGTTCATTAAACTTTTGTCAATATTTTGACTAGCTACCGACTTTGGTTCTAACTTACCCCTATCCGGTTTCGGTTTAAGTAAATCAAAACGTGTTTTAAATTTTCTACCAAACACATTGTCTTACAAGGTGACTGTCCTGTAGAACTATGTTCCGCTAACCGGTAATCAAATAAATACCTTTGAATCACCTCATCTACGTCCCACTTATTACTAATCAATTTATTATGTGCCATGGCTCCATTTAAGCCATTTTTAAAACTTTTAACTGCATTTTCTGCTGCTCCGTTTATAGCAGGATGCCCTGGTGGTGTTAATATATGTTGAATACCATATTTATTTACAAAATTTTTAAATATCGATGATATAAATTGAGTACCATTGTCTGACACTAATACATCTGGCAAACCAAATCTAGCAAAAGTTTCTATCAATTTACTAACCGTAAATTTTGTAGTTATATTTTTTGTTCTAAATATTTCCACCCATTTCGAAAATGAATCCGTAATTATCAAAAAAATAATTATCATCTTTAGGTCCCGCTTAATCAATATGAATTCTAGACCATATTTTGTTTGTATTTTCCCAAGGAATTAATTCCGATTTAGCTGGTTCCGGTCTAATAGACATGCATGCTTGACAACTTTTAATTAATTTTTCAAGATCTGCATCCATACCTGGCCACCATAAATAAGACCGTGCTATTGATTTGCTTTTAACTATACCTAGATGTGCGCTATGGATACTACTTAGCATTCGAACTCTTAAACTAGCAGGAATTACCACTTTATACCCCCACATTATTATGTTATTTTCACAACTAGGTTCCGATTGTTTATTCCTAAATGGTTTGTAAAATCGTCTTCCAAGCTTTGAAAATGTCCCCTTTTAATTGCTTTTATAATATTTTGTAATATCGGATCTTTAATGGTCGCTTCTGCTATTGAATTACTGTATACATATTTCGATTCCTCTATCTTCAATAAAATTAATATAATTTTTCTCTATCTCTACCCTTTCTTCAGTATTCATCGGTAGACGTGAAAAGAAATCTGCAATATTGTTTTTTCCATTGATATACTGCATTTCGTAATCAAAACCCGATAATGTTACTGCCCACCTCTGTATCCTACTCGCAGCCATTTGAGGAAATCCCCGATTTTCACCAAACAACCCCAAAAGGGGCTTATGATCAGTCTTGATCACAAATTTCTTTCCTATTAAATAATGAAAAAATTTGTTCACTGCAAAAATTATTGCTAAACCTTCCCTTTCAATAACGCTGTAATTTTTTTCAGCTTTCGGCAGAGTCCTACTACCAAATGCAACCGGCCTTTCTTCGCCGTTTGTCAAAATATGTGATATTACGCCCGATATCCCATAGCTTGAAGCATCGGTCGTTAATACCACTGGAAGCTTGGAGTTAAAATGAACTAACACTACCGTTTGTCCAATATCTTCCTTAATTTGTCTAAAAGCTTTTAAACATTCCTTATACCGTGCCATTTCCTTACCGTGCTGTTGTATTTTTACTGGTTCCAATTGCTCCTTAATATCTACTTCGATGACGATGATTTTTTTTTTTTGTAAACCTACAAATTGATGCCAGATGTCCAATTTTAAAACAATTATGACAGGCCGCTTTTGCATATTTACAGTCCTTGCTCACATGATTTTTGTAATGGCAATGTTTGCATTTACTTTGATTTGGCTTTACATTTTGTAGGTTATGTTTTGTTGACACGTAGCTAGTTGATGTCGAACCAAGAGGCGTCTTTAAACCGTCATATTTTTGTTTTCCATATTGCACCACATTTCTTTTAAACTGGAAAGTGTCGAAGGATCACTCCTTTTCTGATTATTGTTATCTTAAATTTAAAATGGACTTGGCTTCTCCAAAAAGCCCAATCTACAGAAATAGGGCGGAGACCAACTGGGATACCTTTAGAACAATTCTGGGTAATTCACTACCAGTTCCGGTGTCGAAATCTACCTAAACTGCGCAAGAGCTCGATGGCTTAGTAGACCAGCAGTCCGGTGCTTTTAAGGAAGCGATACTGGGCTCTAGTCCTCTTAGCAGGCCTAGGGGCAAATCTCGGCCACCCTGGTGGTCCAAGGAGATTTAACAAGCACGTCAAAAATGCAAAAGACTCTTCAAAACAGCAAGGAAAACAAAAGCAACTTTAGACTGGGACCCCTATAAGGAAGTGCTCAAAATTTACAAATATCAATTGAGAAGTGCCAATAACAGATCTTCGATACTATACTGCGGCAAAATTCAGGAGTCTTCGGAGATGTCTAGGCTACGCAAAGTACTATCAACTGGTCCTTTCATCCCAAGTTATCTTCAACGGCCGGATGGGATATGGACCACTAATATAGTGCGGAATCGTTGAAACTTCTGCTGGAAACTCATTTTCCTGGTTGCTCCGAATCTGTACCTTGCAGGCCAAATTATTAGCAGAAAAAAGATCCTGTGGGCGATAAATAGTTTTAAACAATAAAAGTCGCCAACGGACTAAACTACCCCAAGTAGCACCAAATAACTTTATAGTTTTATAACCCATTTCCGACGTCGGTACAACGTCACAAATTTCTATAAATTCACTTGTTTGACATCGAACTAACAATTTTTATTTTTTCGTCGGCACGACCACAATGCGACGTTATATGTTAGCAGCCGCCAGAGCGGTATTTTATATCTACGTGACAACTTTTTTTTACTATTTTCAACTATTGACCGACTAACATATATTTTATAACCGTGTACCGATTATTTAGTCATGTTGTCCGATTATTTAGTCATGTAAACCAATATCCAACCTAAATATTTTGTTGTTACCTGCACGACCACAAGATAACATTTTTTACATATGCATACAATTTAGTGAAATAATTGACAAAAAAGATATTTTGTGACCGACATTATTACATCATCGACAAACAACCTTGTGTCATGTCAATGTCAATTTTTATATAAATAATTTAATATAAAAAAGTTTTTCTGACTTCAACTTCTTTTATCTTCCAAAATAGGTCAATCATAATTTTTGTTATATTAAGGATTTAATTAATGATTAACTATCAAACATAAACAATACAAATGTTTTACGTTTTTGAAGTTTTAATCATGTTTTTTATAATTCGCGAATGTATCATAAAAAACCAAATACATTTGTATCCATACAGTCTTCTTTGTCTTTTACATGGAATTTTAAATTAACTATCTCATTCGTTAAGTTTTTCTTTTTTGTTGTTAAGGAATTTTTGGTGAATGCACAAAGCTTTTCGATATAACTTATTTGGTGTGCAAATATCTTTACAGTTGAATTCTTGAAAATTTGGTAATAAAATTAAATAAATCGTCGGGAGAATCACTAGACCGTCGTGACAGTAACTTTTTTGGAAATAAAGTAACAAATTTGTAATTTTTGAGTCGAATTTGTTATAAATTGGTTATTAATCTAACATTTTAGTGGTTTAAATATATTTTAATACATAATATGAAGTTCGCCATTTTTAATTACACATGCATATAAAAATTTGTATTTTTTGAAAATAAAATTCTGATTTTCGTACTTCTCATGACTAAATATTATTGTAATATCATTATTTTAATGGTGGGGATTATTTCAATATGGTTTAAATTGATTTTAGAAAATTTTAGTCAACCTAAAATAAAAATATTTTTGAAATAATAGAAATATATTTTTAAAAAAGACGAATTTATAAGGCGCATGAGTTTTTAGTTCACTGATAGGTGCACATTTACGATAAAACTTGCTTTGTTTATAAAAATATGTCGTATCTTGCCAGATTTTTGGGTTATAATTATTACAGGGAATGTGAATATTAGATTTACAATTATTATGAAGTAAATTTTCATAAAGTCGTAAATAATGATATAGATGATAAAGGAAATAGACAAATAATTATTATATTTATAAGATAAAAGAAGACAACATGATTATTTATATATGTATTTTATAAAAAATAGTTGTCCTATCTGCTAAAATATAAACAAAATAGTGGTCAATATATCTATTTCCTGACTTGTATTCTATGGTCAATTGACAAGTCGGATAATAGTTATTACGACGTTGTTACAACCCAAAATTTATTCCCCAATAACGTTGTATCTCAGTTTTCATACCATTGTCCAACGTTGGCTAGCCGACCAGTAGTCATTTAGCCAACCACAGTACAACGTTATACCAACCCACTCGTGCTACTTGGGGCGGATCTAACCATTTCTTCGTTAGGGGTAATTTTCAAAGGCAGCCTAGAATTTTGCCAGATTCCTAGTGAATGGGCAGAAGTGAATGTTGTATTTATATGTACCTAAGGCGGGAAAACGCTTCTTAGACCGATTAGCTTATTTTCTTTCCTTTTTAAAAATCTGGAAAGACAAATAAAACCCCATATTAGAGGCACGATTGTGCCGGGAAAGCTGTCTAAATCTCAACATGCTTATTGCAAGGGGAGATCTATAGAGACTGCTCTTCATTCTCTTATATATTTTATTGAACATTTTTTCGAGTATAGCGACTACGCAATGGTAACCTTTTTGGATATTGAGGGATCCTTTAACAACTTGCTTGGGTTATAATTCGGGCACTTTCCAATCTAGGAGCGGATGAATCACTCAAAGACTGGATAGGTCAAATGATAAAAGTCAGGATCATAAACGCCCGTCTGGGTGGCATACTGTCCATATACGTCCTACTTTGGAACTTGGTTATAAATGACTTGTTGCTGAGACTGGAGGATAGTGGATTCAAGGTGGTTGCTTATGCGGATAATGTTGCTATTGGTGTCCGTGGCAAATATCCCGGTACCCTTAGCGAATTTATGTAAAATGCCCTGGGCATTCTTTCATTATGAGCCAATGGCTGTGGGTTGAATGTGAACCCACACAAAACTGCGAATTGGTTCTCTTCTCTGCATGCTCTATTAAACTTCCTCATATCGATCCTCCCACTTTAAATGGGTTCACCTTGACTTTTACAGATGAAGCGAAGTTTCTGGATTTCGTCTTGGATAGCAAATTAAATTGAAAACCTAATATTCTTGAAAGGGTAAAGAAAGCTACGGTAGCGCTATACTCTTGCAAAAATGCCATTGGGAAAGGATGGGGGCTGGAGCCCCGCACCGTACATTGGCTTTATACCGCAGTAGTCAGACGCATTCTTTTGTATGGGGTAACAGTCTGGTGGTCTGCTCTTGTCAAAACTGTCAACCAAAAGCTGTTGACAAAAGTTCAGAGAACAATCTCTCTGTAGATCAGTGGTGCACTGAGGACCACATCCACTCAGGAACTAGAGACTCTGCTATTTTTGGCTCCTCTAGATATCTTGGGGAAACAGTTGGCAGCTTGTACTGCCATACGACTGAAATCCACCTCAATGTGAACCTGCAACAATATAGGACACTCATCTATATTGTTTAACAAACAAATTCTCAAGACGAAACAGATGACATTCCGAACTAGGATCCCGTCCACGGAGGACTGGATGATGGGTGCAGTTTTGGAACCAGGAGTTATAAACTTATTCACTGATGGTTCAAAATGGAACGGGAAAGTCGGGGATGGGGTGTTCTGCGAGGAATTTTTGTTAAATCTCTTCTTCCATCTTTCCGACTGCTGTAGCATTTTTCAAGCTGAAGTAACTGCCATAAACGAAGTCGTAGACTGGTTGAGGTATAATGTAATAACGGCTTGTGATATTCGCATATATACGGACAGTCAGGCTGCCATTATAGCGCTTCAATCACACCTCCTCACGTCGAAAGTAGTCCAGAACTGTCTCTCATCTCTTAATGAGATGACAGATCAGTTCAATATCCATATTATATGGGTGCCAGGATATTTCATAAGTACAGGGAATATAAAAACCGATGAATTGGCTCGACGTTGTACAATGGACTACTTTTCAGAAAGCAGAAAGGGTATTGAAATCCCTCTTGCGGTATGCAAACTGCTGCTTCAGGAAGAAGCTAGTAAGTTGACGAACGACAGATGGTCAAGTGGCACCTCAGCTGATCTGACTTTAGCGGAGTCAGATCAGTGTGGTTGTTGAACTGATTACGGGGCACTGTCTCATAGACAGGCATGCGAGTAGACTTGGTTTCTTCTCAAATGACTACTGTCGTAGTTGCGAGGACGAAGAGGAGGAAGAGACAATACTTCATCTTCTTCGCACCTGCCCTCGTCTGGCACGAAACAGACTAAAGTTTCTAGCGGCACGCCTCTTCAATGACCTGACGGACCTCAGTAGGATGGACGTCAGGAGTATCCAACGCTTCGTTAACAGCTCAAAATGGTTCAAATGAGTTGGAGTATAAACTACAACTCGTGGTATGGCTACGGACCATTTTTGTGCCTATGCCTGGTCCTAGTGGATCGCCACCTAAACCTAACCTAACCTACATCCACTCGTTTTGAGCCAATCGACTCATTTAAATGACAAAAAGAATCAACCGCACATTTTCTATTAATGAGTTGAAATATTTTTACTTTTAAGAATCCTAGGATTTAAATACTAACTCGAGCTTGCTGTTTAAGAAGGAAATCGTTCCATGATCGCTGATCATTCTTAACGCCCAATATGGACTAGCAGGTGGTTGTTTACATCACTGCGCTAATAAACTGGATGTCATTATCTGTTATGATATATCTCGGCAGATGAAATCGAATAAAAAATTCGTTTAGCGTTCACATGTTATGTAACGCTTCTTTATGTAGAGGATGCAGTTTTAAAGACGGAATATGGCTTATAAAAATGTTATATATGTAGAGTGGATAATATCGGGGCTCAAATAAAACCATAATTTATATCGTTAATTTTAAAATTAGAAAGTTTAGCCGAATTCTGTAACCAAATTTCAGAATATAGTATGTTCCGCTGATTCCGCTAGCAGCCTCAACTCAGGTTTCCAAAGTTCAAGAGACTCTTTCACCCTGACTGACGAAGATGATATAGTTTATTTTAAACATTTAAATCTCTTCGCTTGTCGCAAACCTGGAATTCTGCGCCAGTAGGAGGACTTTTGCACATCCTCCCAGTATTTTACCTCCACCCTAAGGTACCCCTTAGTGGCGCCGCAGAAGGGGTCTGGTCCAATGAATGGAGAGGCAGAACATTCGCGGGTATGACCTGGCACCTACATAAGTGTTACCTTATTTGAGCTTGCCAGATACTTAATAATCTTCAGACAGTACTTTACCAGCCTTGATTAATCAGTACAAGACCTAAGAGCCTTTAAGGTCGATTGGCTCTCTGATACAATATATGCGTCATTTAGGGCTTTTGCTAAGCCTATCCTACCACTAAGTTCTTCAGCATGTAATTCTGCTTGAAAGACGGGAGCATTGGTATCCAAAGCCTTCGAGAGGGTAATTCCACTCCGGTATATTCCTACTACTGCTCCCTCTTCTATTGTTGATTCATCTGTAAACCATACCATTGACCCTCGCTTAAAGGAAGTCCCTCTGTATTCCATTCATCCCGGCCTGGTAACCTGATACAGGATGGTTTGTGGAAGTCCAGTTTAGTTGCCACATTATTATTATTATTATTAACCGGAGGGCCATGTGGGCGATAAGCCACCTCGCACCGCGACCTAAAAGATCTATTGTGCTGGACCCTACTTAATTATCCGTCCAGTCAATATTCAGGCTCTTAATGAATCTGACAATACTACTGGCCGGTACAAGATACATACTATCCGGGCTCATTGTTCTCCCTCCTAGATGTTACAGTCTTTGCTGGAAAATGGCTGGGCAATGGCACAGAACATGTTCCGCTGATTCCGCTTCCAGACCGCAGAAGCGGCATCCATCTGTCGTACTTAGGCCCATCTTATTAAGGTGATACCTTAAGGGGACATGACCTGTGAGGAAGCCAGTAAGCAGCCTCAACTCAGGTTTCCTAAGTTCAAGACACTCCTTAACCCTGACAGACGAAGGTGATATAAATTTCTTCGCCTGCCGTAAACCTGGAATTCTGCGCCAGTAGGAGGACTTTTGAACATCCTCCCAGCGTTTTACCGCTGCTCTAAGGTGTCCCTTAGTGACACCGCAGAAGGGTTCTGGTCCAAAAAATGGAGAGGCAGAACCCTCACGGGCGAGGCCATCAGCTGCCTCGTTTCCTTCGATTCCAGTATGACCTGGCACCCACATAAGTGTTACCTTATTTGAGCCTGCCAGATGTTTAATAACCTTTAGACAATCCCATACCAGCCTTGACTCAACGGTACAAGACCTAAGAGCTTTTAAGGCTGATTGGCTGTCTGATACAATATAAATCTTTGCATCGTTTAGGCCTTTTGCTATGCCTATCCTAGCGCAAAGTTCTATAGCATGTACTTCTGCTAGAAAAACGGTAGCATTGGTACCCAAGGACTTCGAGAGGGTAGTGCCACTCCCGTGTATTCCTATCCCCGCCCCATCTTCCGTTTTTGATCCATCTGTAAACCATACCATGGACCCTCACTCAAATGATGGTCCACCTGCCCTCCACACATCCCGGTCAGGTAACCTAACACAGAATGGTTTGTGGAAGTCCAGTTTAGCTGGCATACAGTCGGAAGGCATTCCTATTGTAGGGTCTGTCTGAAATTCCTTAAGGATTTCCATATGACCCACCATATTGCCTGGCTTGATATTTCCTTCCGCCTGCATTTTCAGGGCCATACTTGCAGCGTCCTTTTTAATATGCAGGTGTAACGGTGTCAGTCCTAGAAGTGTCTCCACCCCCGCGGTTGGACATGACTTCATTGAGCCCGTAACACCGATGCAGGCTACACGCTGAACCTTATTCAATAAGGTTTGCGTTGTCTTCTGCTCAGTTTTAGGCCACCATACAACCGATGCGTAGGTGACCATAGGCCTAATGATTGTAAGAAATGACCAGTAGATCATTTTTGGTTGTAGTCCCCAAGTACGCCCATAGAGTCTTTGACAGGCCCAGAGAGCCTTGATGGCTCTATTTTGAACTTTCAACAAATGTTGGTTCCAGTTCAGTCTTTGATCTAGGATAACCCCTAGATATTTAACCTCGCTGGAAAAAGGAACAGTAGTACCGTTTAACGAGGGAGCTGTAAGCGCAAGCTTTGTCCTCCTCGTAAAAGGAACAATGACAGTTTTGCTTGGATTGACACTGAGCCCTTCCTGGTAACACCACTGCCATATTATATTGAGTGCATTTTGCATGCGATCAGAAATGACCTCATCAAACTTGCCTCTGATTATGATAGCCACATCATCCGCATAGCCCTGGACATCAAACCCATGGCTACTCAGAAGGACCAGTAGTCCGTCAATAACCAATGACCACAAAAGAGGAGATAGTACGCCTCCTTGGGGACAGCCCTTTACGGCCTTGATGGTTACTGATTCGCCACCTAGTCTGGCAGTAATCTCACGATGTTCCAGCATGGAACGGATCCACCTAATTGTGGAAAGTGGAACCCTTTTTCCCATTGCTGCCCTCTCTATAGATCCATAGGAGGTATTATCAAACGCCCCCTCAATGTCCACAAAGGCACAAAGGGCAATTTCTTTATATGTCACTGCTTTTTCAATCCTCGTGACTAGCCCGCTAAGGGCCATAACCGTGGATTTACCAGTTTGATACGCAAACTGGTCCCGATGCAGCGGATTCTTTCCAAGGACCTCACTTCTTATTTGATAGTCCAGGATTTTTTCCATCGTCTTCAAAAGAAACGATGTGAGGCTAATTGGCCGATATGCCCTGGCCTGGGTGTCTGGACGACCCCCACCCTTTGGTATAAAGACCACATTTACTTTCCTCCACAGTTTCGGAATATAATTAAAAGCATAACTTGCCCGAAACATCTGGATCAAGCTGGGGAGTATTTCCTCAATACCTTTTTGAAGTAAAGCTGGAAAGATACCATCCCCTCCAGCGGATTTGAAAGGTTTGAAAGACCCAATAGCCCATCGAACCTTGCTGGGTGTGAAAATTTTCCCAGAGAGACTCCAGATCCTACTGTGAGGCGAATAGGCCACCTCACTCGAAGGATCATATGAGTTCTCTTGGGCTCCTACCACTACTGAATCCGGAAAGTGGGTCTCTAACAGTACCTCTAAGGTTTCCTTCCGGTTTTCAGTGAACCCCCCATCTTGCTTCTGGAGAAGTCCTAAACCATTTGAATGATCCCTGGAAAGGACTTTCTGGAGACGAGCTGCAGAGGGCAATTCATTGATTCCCTCACAGAAATTCCTCCAGGTAGCCCTTTTGGATCTCCTTAGTTCGAGATTATATTCCGTCAAGGCCATCTTATACTCGCCCCATTCACCGGTGCGTTTAGCCTTGTTAAATAATCTTCTCGATTTTTTCCTCAGTTTACCCAGCGTCCCGTTCCACCAAGGGACCATCTTTGTGGACTCTCTTCGCTTAACTGGGCAGCTGTTCTCGTAAGCCAAGTGTATAGAATTATGCAGCTGGTTTGAACAGATCTCCAAACCCTCTGGAGACTCTATGTTCCCCACAACCGAGGGCATTTCTGATTCGAGTGAGACTCTATAAGAGTCCCAGTCGGTCAGTTTTGGAATTCTGATTTCCTGCCGCTGCATGGTCTCAGCCGCCAAATCGAATCTGATGTGCAAGTGATCCGATAATGAGGCCTCTTCAGACACATGCCAGTTTTTGACCAAGTCGCTGAAATGCGGACTAGCAAGTGTCAGATCTAGGACCTCTTGCCTAATCGCATTTATAAAAGTAGGTTTCCTTCCCCTATTGACAATGTCTACATTATTTGAGATCAGAAATTCAAAAAGGTACTCACCCCTGTTATTGATGTCCGTGCTACCCCACACCGTGTGGTGCGCGTTTGCATCGCATCCTATCAGGTAGGCCAGCCCATTGCGTTTGCAATGAGCTATGAGCCGCCTAACTATGAGCCGCCAAACCTTAGTTGCCACATAGTTGGAAGGCATTCCTATGGTACGGTCTGTCTGAAAATCCTTAAGGATTTTCAGATGACCCACCTTATTGCCTGATTTGATGTTTTCTTCTGCCTGCATTTTCAGAGCTATAATTGCAGCATCCTTTTTTACATGTAGGTGCAACGGAGTCAGTCCTAGAAGGGCCTCCATCGCAGCAATTGGTCATGTACTCATTAAGCCAGTAGGTCATTTTTGGTTGTAATCCCCAAAGCCTTGGTGGCTCGAATTTGAACTTTCAATAAACGTTGTGTCCGGTTTATTTTTTGATCTAGCATAACCTTTAACGAGGGAGCTATAAGCATAAGCTATTTTCTTATATCCTTTTTTACATTTACTTGGAAGGATTGGATAGGATTATTAGTACAGGATTGAGATCGATCCGATTAGGTCAATTGCTAGTAGTTACATTTTTTCTAAAAATTAATTTGCCACATTTTTTCTAAAGGCTTCTTTCAATCCTTGTCATATTAATTAAACCTTACTTCCTCCGGCCGTTTTTAATTGATCAAATTTAAATTTAATTTTAATTTAATTTCTATAAACCTGTTATGAATTATTCTTTAAGTACTACACAACCTTAACGTTAATTCACCCCCGGAAATTTGTTGTTGCAGTGTGATGAAGAAATGTCTAAATCTAATTTAGTAGTTTGTTAGACTAACAACTGCATTCTGAAATAACGTTTATTATTTTGCTGGGTCAGATTTCTGTACACTTCTTAAATTGTAATCATTATTACTTTAAATTTCACTTAGAACTTATTAACAGTAGTTCGGAGACGATCTAACATAATAAATATAATAAGTATCAGCTACTTATTCAAATGATTTCCGTCGCACTGGTCACTATCGCAACTTGAACTACAGTTTAGCACAACTGCTATTATAAATGAAGCATTTCCGCGGACCTGCCACTAAAATTATAGACGTTTGATCTGTGTTGGATGCTGTTCTGTATTGAATTACAATTAACGCCACCAGTAACCTAAATCAAAATGATAAGACACTAATTAGTTTCTAAAGTACGAAGTCCGACCTGGATTTCCTGTGAATTTAGATGACAAAAATCAAGATAACGCAATTTCTAAACTTCGAAATCTGCATTAGGTTCCTCCGATATTCTAAAAATCTAGGTCAAATTTGTTAATTATCACTAGGTACTCCTTCAAAATAAACTAAAAAATATTAAACTCTGAAATCCACATGGTTTAGTTTGTTTTAAATCATCTACATATACAACAAAATTAAATTATAAATAAACAAAATAAAAGAAATTAAATTAAATAACAAAATAAATAAATTGTACTTATTTGCTAGCAATGTACTAATATTAATCAAATTAAATTGACATTTCGCAAAACAATCACTCATAAGTCAAACTAACAAAAAAATCAGCATGCGCAACATTATTCCGCTTTAGACTAGACCAGCAGCAATCGATATTGAAGCAACCCTCCACTGGGACAAATCAAATACCGCTAAGCCACTCCTATAACATTTAACCAAAATATACATCACACATGAACGCAACAGACCTCCCGTTCACGACACATTGTTTCAATCCGACTACAAATTATAAACCGCAGCATTATGTGAATCTTGTTAATAAAGAAACGACACAACATGTACTCACCCGCCTTCGGGACCCGATCCACAATTTGTTCAAAAACCATTGGAATTTTTTTTGTTGGTTTTATGATCAGGTGCATTTCGAAAAATGCCACGAAAAGTTGTACCAAAATGAAAATCCAGAATTTTTTCCGTCGTCTTCAAAAGAAGTGATGTAAGACTAATTGGCCGATATGCCTTGGACTGACTGTCCGGATGACGGGCCCCTCCCCCCCCCCTGTTTGGTATAAAGACCGCATTTACTTTCCTCCAGAGTTTCGGAATATAATTAAAAGCATAACTTGCCCGAAATATTTCGATCGAGCTGGGTAGTATTTTCTCAATACCTTTTTGAAGTAAGGCCGGAAAGATTCCATCCCCTTCAGCAGATTTAAAAGGTTTGAAGGAGCCAATATCCCATCTCCCCTTACGGTGGGAAAATTTTCCCAGAGAGACTCCAGATCCTATAGGTTACCTCATTTGGAAGGTCATGCGGCTCCTCATGGGCTCCTACCACTATTGAATACGGAAAGTGGGTATCTAATAGTACCTCTAACATTTCCTTCCGATTTTCAGTAAACCTCCCATTTTCCATCTGAAAAAGCGCTGGGCAATTCATTGATTCCCTCACAGAAATTTCTCCAGGTAGCCCTTTTGGATCTTCTTAGGTCGAGGTTATATTCCGTCAAGGCCATCTTATACTCGCCCCATTCATCGGTGTGTTTAGCCTGGTTGAATAACCTTCTCGATTTTTCCATCAGCTTACCCAGCGCCCCTTTCCACCAAGGGACCAACTTAGTGGACTCTCTTCGCTTAACTGGGCATCTGTTCTCGTAATCCGAGTGTATAACGTTATGCAGCTGGTTTGAAAAGAAATCCAAACCCTCTGGAGACTCTATATTCCTCATATGAAAGGGCATCTCTAATCCGAGTGAAACTCTATAAGAGTCCCAGTCGGTCAATTTTGAATTCTAATCTCCTGCCGCTGCATGGTCTCAGGCGGCAAATCGAATCTGATGTGCGTGTGATCCGATAAGGAAGTCTCTTCCACTGGAACGGGAACTGACTAGCAAGTATCAAATGTAGGACCTCTTGCCAATTAACAATGTCTACGTACCTCGTGCCTATTGACAATGTCTACGTTATTTGTAGCCAAAAACTCTAAATGGTTCTCACCGCTGTTATTGATGTCTGTAATGCCCCATATCGTAAGGTGCGTATTCGCATCGCATCCTATTAGTTAGGCCATTATTGCCTCCTGCTTGCCTCTTCCCCCTGAACCTCCACCACCACACAACTAAGTTCCTGAAGATGAACCCTGATATGGGAATACAATTAATTTGCGAGCTGGTCAAAATGGCCGCTCTTCAACTCTCAGTTCCATTATAATAAATCAACTTACCCACTTGATTTGGTATAGCTCTAATTTACTGACCTCACCCAAGGCTCCTGGATTAGGCCCATGCCAATGTTTTGGCAGATAAACCTACGACAAAGGACGTCCGAAGAAGCCTTTGTATGATGCAGCTTTATCTGTAGGCCTGCGATGCATGTGTGCCTTCATTCTTCAGACGACTTCACGAGAAGGCACCGGATCGCTCCATTGTCACTCTTTCCTACAGTTTTAACGGCAGATGGCCGATCAATGTCCTCCACCTCCTTTCTACTGCCCCCGACACCTGAGAGCCTCCAGGTCTCGCCAGTGGCTTACCCGGGAGGACCCCTTGGGGAGCCACCAGGGGTAGGAATATACGGGAGTGGGACAGCCCTCTCGAAGTCCTTGGGCTCCAATGCTACCGTCTTTCTAGCGGAACTATGTACATGCTGTAGTAAACATCTAGGAGGGAGAGCAATAAGCCCAGAAAGTATGTATCACGTACCGGCTGGCAGTATAATCAGGTTCATTAAGAACCTGAATATTGACTGGACGGATAATTAAGGAGGGTCCAGCACAATAGATCTTTTAGGTCGCAGTGCGAGGTGGCTGATCGCCAACATGGCCCTCCAATAATAGTAATAATAATAAGTAAGTGATTAAAAAAAAAATCAAAATATATTGCAATGAAGTTATCTATAAAGCCAAGGCAATGCGTTCTACACTCGACTGCAACCTTATACCGGTGTCGTTGGCTTTGAACATTCGGTTGCTATCAAATATTTTATTTAGGTTTATTTTACACGTGAATTATAGCAAGAACTGAGATATTCTAAATTTGTAACGTACACATGAGCTAGATTTTTTTGGTAAGTATGAAACAATTGTGCAAAAAATATGATTTGTAGGTTATGTTGACAAAGCACTTCGCTTCGTACTGCTTCAAAATCTCGCAGTCTTTGCTTTGTAGATAACTTCATTGTAATATATTTTTTTTTTTAAATTATCACTTAAAAATAAATAATTTTTCAACAAATTGAATTTATTACTATAAAATTAAACGGTATCAACCGAATAAAACTAATTTACATAATTAAAAAACGAAATAAAAAGTTTTTATTTACGAAGCTCAAAGCCGAGGCGCTTGGTATGAAAAGTACTTAATTTACACCTACTTAAAATTCGAACTGTTGCTACTGGAGATATCAAATTGCAAAGACTTGCCATAAGTCATACAATCATTTGCCAAGAAGGCATAACTTGATTGTATACCCAAATTTTGACGTTTCTTCACTGGATTCAAAAACATGGCTACCAGTTTCGAATGGAATTTTTCTAATTTGTAGTTAAAATCTATTGACGATTGTAAAAGTAGAGAAAGAGCCTCTCGAGGAAAAAAGTTAAAATGAGGCAACTGGCAAAATGACATTTCTCATAAATGCGACGAAAGAAAATTTTGCAATCCGGTTATTAAAAATTGTTTTTATAATCCAAAATATTAATTATTTACAATTATTAGCAATCTGGTAAGTAAAAATTGTGTTAACAGTTCAGAATTGGAATTCGAATATTTTTTTATAAACCAATACATAAATAAGTCTTCGCAAATTTGTTTCACTTCTCATGTGTATCATTTATGTAACATTTCTATTCATTTTTAGCGTAACGTTTACGAACACTTTAGTAGAAGAGACTATTCGTAAAATAAACGTTTGCGTTAAGGCTTTGCCACAGCTAATTTTCGTGCGATGCGATTTATTTTTTCTTTTCAAATTCTACTGCAATTAGAATAGATTTGATACTAAATATATGAAAAAACTATCAAATATCATTATAATCTTTAAATCCTATACACTTGTCTTTTGAAATATAATAATTTTTATTCATATATAATTCATTTTATATTTTATCGTGCGAAGTTTGAAATTTCGCAATTGGAGAAAAAACTTTTTTCGCGTTTGGAGACTTTCCACGTACATACGAATTTTTTTATCGCATGTTTTAACCTCACTTTTTTGAGAAGACATGGAACTGTACAATAGAAAATGATCGAAAAATTCGCAATAATTAAATATTTTGATGTATGTGCAATACACAATTATTAAATAAATAAAAATAATTAAAATTTCGGGAAAAAACTACAAAATAATTTCAACCAATGACTATGACAGTTGTTACGAACAAATACTACGTTTCCATTACTACGTTTCCATGATGGAGTTAACCGGGATTAACGTGGATTATCTTATCATGGAAACATGTCGAGTTTAGGATCTTCGTTAAGTTTCTTAATCCAACTTAACTCAACGAAAGTAGTAGGGTCAGAAGGGATTCTATCTGTCAAAAGCGAAAAAAACAATTATACCAATTCAAAATGGAATTGCGAGTATTCTTTTCTCTCCATAATACTTTATAAATCATAAAAATCACAATAAATGTTAAATTGAAAAATTTCCACCATACAAATAAAATTTCCAAAAGTGACTTTAAATTGTTGTGAAATGTCAAATTACACTAGAATTTATAATTGCATGGAAACAATATGGATTAGCGCGGCCATGTTATTAACTCAACGAAACTCTTAAACCGGGTTAACTCTGTCATGGAAACGTAGTAAAAATCGCGTCGCTGTTAAGTGTGGCATCCAGTGCGAAATTTGACGCGAATCGCATCGCACGAAAATAGCTGTGGCAAAGCCTTTAAGCGTGGCCGGCAGGGGAAAGGTCAAATCACTTCAGTTTTTGTTCACCACAAACGAGATTTATTCAACAAACAAAATTTTTGTAGCACCCTGCTTCGTTAGTTTTTAATCGAGTTTCGTTCATTTTTTTATACAAAATAATAACAAATTTATATGTTTCTCTCTTTCACTCATTTCGTTTTGTTTCGCTTTCCACTACATATACAAAACAAAAATTATATGCAAAAATCCAACAATAAAATAAATATTTCATTCATTTCTTGTTCACTGTTTTTCATTCCACAATCAAAATTTTTAATGTGAAGTTGGTTATTGTTTTGTTGATTTCTGATTTTACGTGCGCAGAAAAATTAAAATATATTTTTTTTTAGTTATAAACCACGAAAATTATATTCAATTTCAGAATATAATAAACGTTAGTTATTTATTATTATTATTTTTTCAATTAAATTTCATTCATTTATTATAATTAGCTAGTTTTACAAAAATTTCAAGTTTCGCCATCATCCAAAAATTTTTTGTTTTATGAAGTTTTAAAAAATAAAATGATTTAAATTGGATAATACTTGTTTTTTTTGTTTAGTTAATGTATGAGTTAACCATATGAATTCGAATAAATAAACAAATAAATACATAGTTTTAATTAATTTTTTTTTTGTGTGTTACATTATAAAAAAGTAAACCGTGGATAAAACAGCAACACTTCAAACATGTATCATATTCCAAAACTGGGAGATGAACACTCCCAATATGATGGAAGCCGAATATTTTCATGGTTAGCTGAGATTTGTGGATTATCTGTTGATTTGGTAAGCATAGTACAAAATAATTATCTAGTTAATAGTTTTTAATAATAAGTATACTGGCTGTAATCAATCTTTTAAGCTAAACAATTACCAGCCATATTGTTTCGCAATCTTTTTAGAATAATTTTGTACAATCTCAAAATCTCACACCACTTTTGGATTCATATTTTTACCCCGCATACTATCTCACCCAACAATTATTCATGATTAGGTTATTTTATTTTAGTTTGCGAATAAAAATACAATATTTGTGTTAGTAAAACATCGTCATTTCATACTAAAAATATATTACGATATAAATTAAATTCCTATTATATTATGTAGGATATAAAATATAAATGTGTTGTATGTATTTGATTGGATAGGAATTCCAAACCCTTTCACATTCCTTATTAAAATGTTACGAGTTATTCATACCCTTTTCCAATTTTAAAATCATTTAACGCTTTCATTTCTCAAAAACGTACTTAATAATGATTAAATTGATAACCTTGAAAGAACGAATTCTAGAGAGAGTACATTGACGTTTTTTTTAAATAATAATTGTGTACCTATGTAGATATAACTTTTTGAAGTTTTCTTCATTTATTATTGTTATTACTAATTCATTAATGGATTTGTTTTAAAAATTGAAATGGTGTAATAAAAATAATTTTCAAAATCAATGTTCCACATCGTTTTATATCGAGTTGTTTCAAAGAATTCAAAATTGGGTTGCGTGTTCATTTTAAATTAGGTCGGTTGGGGCTAACGTTTGTCTTTTATTTGTTTGTGTTTTATTGAATTTTAACAACAATGAATTAAAGCGTGATTTTTAATGTCTTGTTTTAGACCGGTAGACGGGGAATAAGACAATGTTACGAAGAGATGTACACGGCTAAATTACAGATTTTTAAATCAACATTTCAGTCTTATTCAGAATATTGACATTAAAAAATTGTAACAGGCCGAACATAACCTGTGCCCTATAAGGCATTGCGCCATGCATAAACGCAAACCGGCGTTTCAAATGTAGAAGTTTCAACTTATTCTGTGAAAATTTTAATAAAATTAATTTAATTTCATTCCATAAAGGTGGAACTTATAGATTTGAGGAATAGTTCAAATCTATAACAAACAAATTATTTCCGGTGCAAGACTTTTATGCTGATGACCAGATATATTCAGCTATTTCATCTCTACCTAAACTTGAATCTAGAAATATGTTGCTGATCGATAACCATTATATGTGAAAGATAATATCTGCCAAATTTAGGAAGACATCCTGGAATAATTGCTCCTCTATTCGACCAATATGCGTTATTATCTCGTCGTTTAGCCCTTGAATTGTTGCTGGCTTATTGCTGGCTTGAAAGAAGTCCAAGGTTGTAAATCGGACGATCTCGGTGGCCATTGACCTCGCGGTTTCGTGAAATAATGCGTCCCGAGAACTTCTCGTCCAATATTGCATTGGCTGTGTAGTATGTGGCACCACTCTGTTCAAACCACATATCGCCCACATCAATATCATGCAATTCGGGCCATAAAAAGTTAGTTATCATGGTACGATACCGTTCACCAGTCACAGCAACATCATTGCCGGCATCACGGCCGCACTTTCACTTACGCCAGCAATGTTTTCAGCTGAACGTCCTCTAAGAACATGCACTAATGATATCACATCTGCTTCCGACCCAGTTTCTTGGAATTTGTGCCCGATATTCAAAATTGTACGCCTAGCTCAGTCGGTCGATTATTAACATAAAAAAAAATCATGTAATGCGCGATATGCATTTCTTTTTGAATGCCCATTTTCATAATAGGCTTCAATAATTTTAACACGTTGTGCCATCGTATATCTATAAGCCTGATTTCCATTATGAAAGTATTTGTATCAGTAAAAATAAAGCGAGAAAAAATATAGATTTACTTGAGGTGTGAGAGGGAAAATTTTTTTTCAGCACTGAAAAAAATTGTTTTTACTGTACTTATGTAACCATAATTTACTGGTGTACAACCATAATTTACTGAAGAAAAATATGAAGCGAAGTATATTTTTTCAGTACATATTTTACAATATAGCCGGTATTCCATTATGAAAAATTTACTGACTGCTGGAAAAAACGAAAGAAGACAAAAAAAAAATGTTACATTAGAGTGACAAAGAAAAAACAATTTTTTTATTTTTTATTTTATAGCAAAATTGTATGGATAAATTTTGACAGCAAACAAAAACATAACCAACAAATATGAACAAAATTATGCGTTATTCTTAATTCGTATATTTTCACCTCTCAAAATTATCTAAAAAATTAAATATTATTTTCACCCATATCAGAATTATTATTTTTTCATTTATTTTCCGTCACAGAATAAAAAATAAAAAATATCGTTACCATAAAAATGACGTACTATGAAAATTAATATTGTGTGCGAGAAATATGTTATCATCCGTACACAAAATTTATGTAGATGTGTTAGAGGGTTGCAATAAAAAGTACTCCATTTGATACTTTTTGTCAATAATTATGGCATCACACTAACACAGCCACAACTTTTTTGTAATAAAAATGTTTACTGACGAAGTTGGGTGTCTCATTCACACAACCACCGATTTTATATTTTTATCTCAATATATTTTTGCTGATAAACATTTTTTCACAATGGAATACCGGCTTATATCTACATATAGATTGTGTAAGGATAGAAAATTTTTCTCGCACACTGAAGCAAATACTATAAAAAAATGAAGATAACCCCACTACGATATTTTCATGGTATAAAGTGACGTTTGGATAAAAACCGTCCTAATAAATTTAATATATTTACAGAAAGTTTTGTAACATACATATATATTAAGTAAATTATTAAATATTAAATTATTATTTATATTAAATACCTACTTAACTATATTGTAATTGAACAAAATTTTACAAAATTTATTGGTTATGTTAACAAAAATCTGTCAAAATATAACCATAAAATCTTGCTATAAAAAAATTACTATGTCACTCTAATGAAATTTTTGATTGTCTTAACTCCTCTGTCTTTTTCAGTAAAATATACAAGTCAGTAAGATTTTCTCATGGAAATCAAGCTTTATATAGTACATAAAATTATTAATGAGTGTAGAAAATTTTTTTTTGTTACATTTAGATTTTATTCACCTCTTTTATTATGGTCACATCAATTTTTATAGTTAAGTACATACTTGATTTTATTTGTTTGGATATATGGATTGTATGCATGTATGTACATGAGTGCAACCACAAATTAGATAGATAGAAATAGAACAATTTTAATTTTCGTAATGCAAAGTGAAGCAACTTTGCCAAAAATAGGTTTTGAAATGCCGGTTTTCATTTTGTATGGGGCAATGGCTTTAAGATTAGACAAAAATTCCATGCTTCAATTTTGTTTTATTATTTAAATGTAAAGTAAACAAATACATAAGAAAAAAATTCAGTGGAATATCTCTGTGGTTTAGACAAACAAGGTGATAACTCAAATTGTTATCTTTTTTTTTAATTCTTCACTGTAACTGATTTTCCACAAAAATCTGTATATATTATTCGATACATATTCGATTGCACACAGTGCTTAACAAAATTATTTGTAATTGTTAAATTTTTAATGCAACATAACACAAACTGGTTTAAAAATTATTTAAATAATAAACTTTTTGCAAATATTATTTTCATTTAATTAACTTAGCCTGCTTTACATTCCAATCAAAAATGTTTTCAAATTTAAATTCTAGGAAAAATTTCAGTTATTATGTGTACCGAATGAAATTTGTGATTGGTAAATAAAGAATTAAAACTAAACGGCAATATATAATCATAATTTTTCTTTAATTGTTCTATTGCACATATCGTACAGTTTTTAAATACTAGTATTCATTCACACTTTTTGTTCATTTAATGGCGAACATTCACTTTTTCCCGTATGGAAGCCATTAGGTTCTGGATGGTGTCTTCGGTGACTCTGGCGGATGCCCGTTTCCATCTGTACTGGAATTCTTGGTCATTTTTTGCAGCTTTAGGCTCTTTTTTCAATTCCTTATTCACTAAAGCTCAATATTTTTCGATTGGACGGTCTTCCGGCACGGCAGGCGGATTGCAATTCTTTGAAACAAATTCGATGTTATTAGCTTTCATAAAATCCATTGTACCTGTAGCATAATGAATCGAGGCACGATCGGGCCAAAAAATAGTAGGGCTATTGTGTTTTTTTAGAAACGGCAACAAACGTTTCTGAAGGCATTCCTTGATGTAGATTTCGCCATTCACAATGCCATTTATTATGTATGGACGTGATCTTAAGCCGAATTGGCAAATTGCTTGCCAAACCATACGTTTTTGCCAAATTTTTCAACAGCTCTGGTAGTAATTGCTTCGGCCAGTTCTTCACCTTTCTTTTTGATGTAATATTGGGGACCTGGAAGTGTCGAGAAATCCATTTTCACTTAGGTCTCGTCGTCCATTATGATACAAGAATCTTTTATTTCGTTCAACCATTTGTTAAGATTCTTTGCTCGATCGATAGATAGCTCTATTAAATTGTTCAACACTTCTTTTGGGGGGTTTTTGACTTCTTGTATATCCGTAGATTATTTCTGGTTTTAGCTCGTTCCACCATCGATTTGGTTGTTTTGGTTTTTCTGGCCAAATCCGCCACAGACATCGAGCGATGTTTGGAAATGCCTTACAATTTTCTGATCCAACACTTTATTTCGAGCACCTTTTTTTTGCTCCGGATCCGGGCTTGCGTGATACAGAAAGACATTTTTTTTTTACATTTGTTACCGTATTATTGGAAACACCGGCCAATTTAGCCATTTTTTTATTGGTATACTCTGAATGATCATTGCACAATCGAATTATTAAATCACATTTTTCTCCTTCTGATGCGTCCATTTCGAAATAAATAAAACAAATGCCCAATTTGACGTTTATTCGTTTTTTAAAATTGTTTTTATACAAAATAACGGTACCAGTTTTTTTATTTTGCGTAGTAACCTATGAGATAATATAAATTGGGGAATCACAAATTTCATTCGGTACACATAATAAGTAATTTAGTTTGTAATAAAACTATTTGTACCCATTTGTTCTAAATATTTGTGCGATTGGGGAAAACTAAACATAAAACAGAAAATCAATTAGGTAAATTTAAAATTAATTTTACGCAGGAATTTACAGTGAACAATCGGTAAAACAATAAATTTAGTTGACACCCCCGTCTAGGTGTCAAATATTTGTTAAGGTGTTTTAAATTTCTCGTGAGGGACAAGAAATCTAAAAATTTCAATTGTTTGTAACAAAACCACAGAAAATGATCTATACAGAACAATAATCTAGTTTATGATTTGATGCGTACTAAATAAAAATCATAGAATTTGTAGGGGAAATTAATGTATATCCAAACCATATAAAATTTGAGAATTTTATATTGTCTCTTTCAATCTTTCAATATATAGAATATGACCATACGACAATCATTTATCAAAATAAACATTTTGAATCTTTATTTAAACTAAGTGGTAGAGGATTGACATTCGTACGAGTTTTTTTTTATAAATTATTTCAAATGTTACCAAACTGAGTTTTGAAAATTAAAATAATATTATGTATTTGGATATCATTATGTTTTATAAACCTTGTTAAAACAAATTATGTAAAAAAACTGGTTTTGAAACAGTTTCCGTATTACTAGAAATATGATGGAAATGAATGTTTGGATGGAATTGATTTTAATACATAAATTCGTCTGCGTTTAGTGTGAATCGAACTTGCGAATTCGCGTTTGGAATTTATTCACAACTAGCGGTTCGCGTTTTGTGTGAAGGTAGGTGCATGGCAAAGACTAGGTTTTCGAGATAAAAAGATAAATTCTTTCCATTTCTCTTGTGTTATACCATATTCTAAAAAAGTTACTAAAAATAATACAACAACAAAAAAATTTAGTAACTTTTAGAATTTAACACAAGAGAGATGGAAAAATTTCTTGAGTAGTCTCAAAGTATGTCGTACCAGACGCCTCGCATCAAAATTTTAAATTACCACAAATGTAAAGTTGAGATAGCCTTTCATACCAGTGGCATCTGCTTTGAACATTCGGTTGGTATCAAATATTTTATTTTGGTCCATTTTACACGTGATTATGGCAAGAACTGAGATAATCTGAATTTGTAACGTACAAATGAGTTAGATTTTTCGGTAAATATAAAACAATTGTACCAAAAAAGTGATTTGTAGTGTAGGTTTTGTTGACAAAACACATAGATTTATACTAATTTAAAATGTTGCAGTCGAGTGTGGAACGCATTATGTTGGCTTTATAGATAACTTCATTGCAATATATTTTGATTTTTTATAAAACTATCACTTAGAAATAAATTTTTTTTAAGAAATTTAATTTATTTATATAAAATTAAACATTATCAATCAAATAAAACAATGCATCATTCAAAAATGAAATAAAGAATTTTTATTTTTGAAACTCGTAGCCGAGGAGGCATAGCCGTTGGTATGAAAAGTACGTAAGAGGCAGCACTAAACTTTGATAGGCACGATGTGTGTTTTCACTTTTTTCGTGTTCTATTGAGGCAAAAAAACAGATCTAGATCAAAAAATATTGCTAAGATCAATTTCTACTATATGATGAGTTCCGGTTTTTTCGTTTATGCTCAGCGTCGAGTCATCTTTTAGTTAACTTTGGATCATCTTGTAGTAATCTTTTTTAGCGTTTATACTGCAGAGTCAAATCGTAGTCGAGTCGAAACTAGGTTGAAACCGAGTCTGAAACGCCAAAAAAAAATCATTTACTGTATGCAACCGGGTAGGATAGTAGATTTTGAGCGTAGCAACACTTCTGTCAAAACTAATTTTTTGCTTTTATTTTTCTCTCTCTTCTCTCTATTTTATTTTTTTTATTTCCATCATTTCCATAGTCGTACATAATAAACATTTTTTTCCAATGGGTTCAAAAATTTAGGATTTAATGGAAATTTATGGATATGTATACAAATATGATAATAAAAATTGTTAAGTTTTTTTTTGTTATTTTGGAGAAAATAATTCCCGCTATTTTGCCATTTATAATTTCTATCAAATCATGACCACATATAGTACATATTCATTTTTGCTTTATTTTTTGAATGGGATGGATGGAAACCTGAAGGTTTACCTAATAAAATAAATTTAAAACATAATAAAAAAACACTTTTTTTTCAAACAATATTTTATTATATTTAGGTACAAATACACAGTTATAAGTTAGAACTAAATTACATCCCTTGAAATATAACTAAACGATTCAGCTTATTTCTAACACTATTTGTTTTTTTTGTATTACTACAAATATAAAAAAATCTTATATCTATATATTTTTTTATAATAATTTTTACAAGAAGATTATAATGATCATGATATGGGAAGTCAATAAAAAGATTTCGATCTAATAATTTGCTTTGTACATTAATAAGGATTCTTGTAGAAACTGATTCCTTTAAAACAGAAATTTGATTTGTTCTATGTTGGATGGTAAAATGACGAATTTCCTTTTCAGTTAAATTACAAATTACTACGACATCATTACTTGGAGTTTGTAGTCCACCTCTATTTTTATAAGTTATAAGAGAGTTGGTTGAGTCATTTCTTTCGAGATATGAAAGACATTCGGAGCAGTGTAGAGATTTTTTTAAACGGAAAACTATGAACCCTGCAATATACTCCACTACGTTTTCAACAAACTCAGACAGATCGGGATAGTCAAATAAATTTTCATTCTCGACAAGTAAGGCAGTATCGTTGTCTGAAATAATATTGTCGCTGTTAATCGATGGCTGAAGTAAAAGAGACCGTTCTGTTGTTAAATTTATTGCCGTTACTGGATTTAATATTTTAAGCTCCTCTAAGGGTAAACAATTACCTAATCCTGTTTCAGAAATTTGTGTATGTATAAGTAATCTTTTATAGGCCACCGAGAACTGGCGTACTGTAGGATTATTGTTTGAACCTAGACGAGATCTAATACTGGCAAAGAAAAGCTCAAGGTGATCCTGATTAAGCTTGTAGAATGGAATGAATTTTAGAAGTTTGGTTGAAATATAGGTATTAAAAATAAAATCAATACTCTTTAGGCATAAAATCATACCAATAAAACCAGTTTTCCGAGGAGACATAATGACCGGCTGGGAATTATTGAGAGTTTTGATTTTTAACAACCCTAAATAATTTATGGCGGATTCAACGAGTGTTTTTATTTCTTTTATGTTCGCTTCACAAATTGGTTGTTTCAGTCCCCTCTGAGCCATGTTCCTAGAATTCAATACATCAAAAACATTATTAATAATTCGTATAAAACGTACAGTTGCTAAACATCCCTGAAATTGTGGTAGATTTAGATGATTTATACAAAACTCAAGAGCATCCGCAACAGAATTGCTTAGAGCTTGAGTAGCAAGTCGCACATTCATTTTTTGGTTTTTAAAATAAACATGAGCTAATCGCAACTTATTTCCTAAATGTAGTTGCTCAGTTTCCTGCAACTTCAATAAATGTTCTAAATATTGCCACGAGATCTCATCACCATTTTCATCTATTAAAGGACCTTTCTCAGCAAAAGTATTTCGAATTAATTTTAGCATATGACACGGGTCGGGTAAGATAACTAATTTTTGGGGGCCGCTCTCGAATTTAAACGTGAATTTCGGATCTAAACTCTCAACATCAGAAATTTTTCTTATATTCGTTTTGCATCCTAATAGATTTCCTACCGAAAAATTTACCGGACAACCATCAAATGTTACACCAATTACTTTAACACCCGTACCGAAAAGATTATGCAGACACAAACAAAGCAAATTATTTTTTTGTTCGCTATTCAGAGATGCAATCGGAAAATATCCTAGAGGTAACTTCCATCTCTTATTAAGCCCTACAGCCATAAAAACGAGAATCTGAGTAGCGACTTCCTCATTTTCCTCTCCATTCCCTAAATCGACACAGCCTACGGATGTTTTACCATTCCATTCCACTTGGCTACGAATGTAAACTTCATCGAAAACTACGTTACAAAATACAAGCTGATTGTTAATTTGCTCATTGTTCACAAGTAGTCTTAGGGAATAGAATGATTCTTCCGTAAATCCGGCTTTTCCATTTACACATTTATACCAATCAGCAATTGTTTTTGCATGCGGCATTTGAAAATTGAATATTTTGCGCACATATTCATATCCTTTCGGCGAATAGAAGTTGAGATTCATCGCGAATGTCCGTATTTCAACTGGATAACTTTTAGGAATACTCAAACCTTTGGATTTACGCAGCTGTCGTTTTAGAAGCTCTTTAATAGGCTGTGATAAAGTTAATAAATTAATCATGTGCTCTTCTTGGATTAGGTTTTTGCTTTGTAGATCCGCCAAAACATTCTCTAAATTGTGTATTTTCCTATTTCGGCGAACAATTTTCTGGGCTAAACGTGCCCTTCTCTGCTTCATTTCACGATATCCTGATCTAAGTATTTTCAATTTCAATTTACGACGTTTATTTTTTCTAGGCGATGCAGATTCTCCAGATGGTCCTGATGTTGATGTTTTTAATGAACTCTTCAATGTTAATTTTTTTAGTGACTGGAAGGAAAATACTGTTATAGAAAGAATTTTGAAAATTATTCATTAGTAAAACAAAACTTACTTTTAATTTTTTAAAGATTTTTAATTTTCGATCAGTTGTCAGGTTCATATCTTCTATTGCTTGTGAAGACTCTTCAGAGCTTAGATCTGGCGTACTATTATTTCTTTTTAAATCTTCTTTTTAAATCTTCACCTATTATTTCTTTTTAAATCTTCACTCTTGTTCCTGAACTATTGATAGTGGATTCATCATCCATTAGAATATTTGGTAAATTTGGTTCTGGATAACGTTGTTCACTCATCAAATTTCCGTCCAATTCTACTAATGGTTCCCGCCAATCCATTGCTGCATCCGTTAGAACATTTGGTAAATTTGGTTCTGAACCACGTTCTTCACTCATCAAATTTATTTCCAACGCTACTAATGGCTCCCGCTCATCCACTGCTGATTTAGATGAAGATGCAAAAATGGTTGGAACGGCGTCTGCTCTCAAATATTTACACGCTCCCTTATCATGCATAAAGCGCGTCTCAAAATGTTGTTCACAAATTTCTTGCTTTCTTCCTAACTTAACTGATTGAGTTAAGCCTAAAATTTTTATCCACTCCTTTTTCATATGAGCATCCTTAGGAAATCTATTAAGCCACGAGAACTATGAATATATCTTGTAAATTTGACAAATTCTGTGGTGTTAAACAAAAAGTGGTTAACTGCAAAGACCAACATTTTGGGAAATCACTTTTAAAGTTGTAGTTAAAATTAACCACCCAAAAATGTACCCTACAAAAAAAAATTCCCCGACTATGGATCTTTTTATATAAACATTTCATCAAAATGGAAACTATAAACAAATTTATTTTTAGTAACCAAACTGTTTGTTTCTAATTTTTTTGAAAGAAAATTAACACGCATCATAATAAAAATGAGCGCCCGTATTAAATTATAAATGCGCTTTAACACTACACACTTAATTTTAAAATCCATCCGTTGGCTCAAAATATGCACCGTAGCGCAATTAAAAAATGAAGGGCTAACACTTACCTAAAAAAAGTGGTTAAGTTTATTTTTCTTGTGCTTTTTTTTTTAATAATTTGCTTTACATTGCCACAATTTAGAACACAACACTTTACACTTTTCGACATTTTAGAGTTTTCAGTGACAATTTTCCTGTAATTTTCACAAAAAACTTTGTTGTCAAACACGTACAACCAAAACACTTGAAATGTCAAGAAAAAAATACAAAATTTGATAGAAGTGTTGCTACGTTATTTTTATTCTCTTTCCATACGTTCTGAAGTTTACACTCTCTCTATTATATTTATGCTCGAAGACTGTATGTTTATATGTTTTTCTTGTATTATTTTCTGAATTTTATAAAAACAAAATAACAAAGTTTTATTGCCACACAAAAATCGAAAACACGCTTTTTGATACGTTTTCTCTAAAACTTCAATAACTCGACAAGGAGTGGCTGCACAGAAATTTTCCTAGTATCATTTTGCAAGGTTTCTAAATTTTCTATAAAATGGCCGATTTAGATTTTTGAATGAAATAACGAGCAAGTTCGTTTACAGTTTCAAACAGCAGCAAATTTTTTTTTTTAGACACCTTTTGTTTTACTCAAAAACGTCATAAAAAAAAAATTAAAATAAAACGGTTTCCAGTATCGAAAAGAAAACAAAATTTACTTCAACTAGAAACAAAAATTTATTTTTGGAAAGTGTTATTTCACCAAGATATAAGCGTTCAAATCTGGGTATTTTTTCGAAGAAAATTTCTTTTCCGTTTTTTAATTGGCACAGTGTATAAACGGAGTCGAGTCATCTTGTAGTTAACTCAACTCGACCTAAAAAATTTCTAGGGTCGAGTCGAGTTAACTCTAAAAACATTCACTATAAACGGAGTCGAGTCGAAAAATAAAAACAACAAAAAATAATAATAAAAAGACACCATTTTGAGTTCTTAATTCGTGTTTACAATTAAAATAAAACGGTTTCCAGTATCGAAAAGAAAACAAAATTTACTTCAATTAGAAACAAAAATTTATTTTTGAAAAGTGTTATATTTCACGAAGATACAAGCGTTCAAATCTGGGTATTTTTCGAAGAAAATTTCTGTTCCGTTATTTAATTGGCGCAGTGTAGTAAAAGATAACCTAGGTTCAAACCAGGTTGAACCCTAAGCATAAACGTACTCAATAGAACATGACATTATGCTTTAACAAACAAATATATGACAAAAAATACAAATGAGTGTTAAAACATTTAATACTTTTGATACCAGGCTTTGAGCTTCAAAAATAGAAATTCCTTATTTCATTTTTGAATTATGAAAATTAGTTTTATTTCATTGATAACGTTTAATTTTTTAGAAATAAATTCAATATGTTGAAAAATAATTTATTTTTAAGTGATAATTTAAAAAAACATCAAAATACTCGTATGTATATTGCAATGAAATTATCTTTTGTCGATTGTAAAAGTAAGCTTAGCGCCTCTCGAGGACAAAAAATGAAAACGATTTAACTGATAAACGTCAACTTGTCTCAAACGCGACGAAAGAAACTTTAGCAGTCGGAAATCTTCTCGAACCAATCTCGTTTTGTACGCGTTACGGAGCGGACCAGAAAAAAGTGGATAAATTAAGTCACAATAAGTGGTTCCGGGTACTGCATAATCCCGTATAAACCCATAATTTCGTACACAGAGCGAAGGTATCACATTTTTTGCGACTTAAAAACACGTTTGTAAAAAAGACTCAGAATATGCTCAATATTAATTGATGTAATCACACTTTTAACAAAACTTATAACAAATATAAAAATTACTACATATTAAATATTACAAAAACTAAAAATATAACAATTAATACTTTTTGTGAAAAAATATAACCTATCCAGTGCCCCAGGATTTCCCTTAAGAAATTTCTGTGGGTTTTTTCTGGAAAAATATAACTCACTGGTCCTATGGATTGAAAGATTTGACCTGAGCAAATTTAAAAACAATCAAACAACATCTTCTCGAACCGCCATTGTGTTTGCATCGTGTTTTTAATTGAATGATTTTATAGAATGATTTTACAAATTTTTCATTTCTTTGTATTCTCAATAGCGTTAATTTTTTAATTAACTATTTAATTTTTAAATAATTGTTTTGATTTTTCTTTTTCATTTGGGTAAGTCTTTTCATGGTTTCTTTTCCATAAAATAGATCACGTTTCTGTAATTATAAGGAAGGGTTGGGCACGTCATAATTAACCCCTCCATTTCCTACACACTCAAAAATTTTCGTACATATGCAATGCAAGATGCATTACATATAGGTCCAATGTATTTTTACATTAAATTGTAATACTTACCTCTGCATTTAAATATTTTCGTTTAAAGTAACATTTAATTGTAATGTTAGCAAAAATAAAAAATAAATGTTGTATTTGAGTTTATTAATAATGTAATTTGACTTTAAATGTTTAAATGTAAATTTGACTAGTTTTCGATGTAATGAAATATTTAAATTTAATTTAAACTTTGCATTAAAATTTAACTAAAAATGCATTAAAAAATTATTGTTCAATTTGAATTGTATTCTGGTCCAAAATTAAATTTAAAATTAAATGCTGTCATGGATTTTAGTTTAATCTATCCAGCATTTGAATTTTTAAATCTAACGTGCATTCAGTTTAAATGTATTGATGTATAAGAAAATGTGATTAATTGCTGTTTGCTCTCATGTTAATAATAAAAATAAAACAATATACATATTCAAATTATAAATTCTTTATTTTAGTTCATACAAATTCTAGTATTACACCTCAAACACATATCTTGAAAGATTATATTTAAAAATATAAGGTTTATTATTTCTTCTTGAATATTTCTTTTCAAAACTTTGCTTAATTTTTAAATTTTTGTATGGGATTAAAATATCATCCTTGATTTTCTCAATCAACTCAAAACTGTTGTGAAAGAAATCATACTGCACTTGGAATTCTGAACAAATAAAAAAGTAGTCAGACTCATTTTTAATTATTTCATTGATTTCATAAAATAATATTTCTGATTCTTCTAATTTAGTCATCAAATAAAAACCAATTTTATAGTAAAATTCGTGTTTTAAAAATGTTAATGAATATAGATTCTTCGTAAATACTGAAAAATGGTTGACATATTTACCGTTAACAGTAATCTTTTTAGGTTTTTTGTTATGTACAAATACTGGTGATAGGTTAAGGTTTGCCCATTTATAAGAAATCATTTGCTGATGCCGATAAGCTAATGTCTTGCAAACATTAACGAAATTTTGAGGTTTAAGTCTTGTAAAATACCGATGTTTGCTCTCATAACGCATAGTCCATAAATTGATTATCGGACCCATCTTCCTAATAATAGTACCATAATGAGTCAATAAATGTTGCTTTGGTGTTAGACTTTTATTGAAAATTTTCACAACACAAGATAAATGTGCTTCAATATTTTCTTCCAATTCTCTAATCTCTTTCAGTGATACTTTTTGAGCAAAAATGACATTTAAAATCTGGAGCAACGTTATTATAAGTGACCACTGTTTTTCATGTTCTTGCTTATAAAGATGTCCGAATAAGAAAGGAAAATGTATGGTTAGACATAACGACTGACTGGAATATTGCCCTAAATTACTTCGTTCAAAATTTATAATAGATGGTTTATATTTGTTATGCAAAATACCATAATCAAACGATGATACTATTTCATTTATGACTTGCAATGTTATTAGTTTATTTGATATGAGAAAGGCTAAAAGATATTTCATAGCAATTCCTGCACATCCTTCCAGGATATCATGCATTAGATCAACACTGCAATTTTCTATTACGTTAAAATATTTTAGAGAGTTCAATATGCTAACTCTTTTTATGCCTTTCGTTTCGCTTAGCCGTATTGCTTTATGGGGATTTTGTTCCCTAATAATGTCGGAACAATCTGATGTTCGCAAAATCGATTTTATTTCAGATACGGTAGTTTTAGCAGTTTCAAATGGTATTTCACAAAATCTACAAAAATTTCCAGAAGAAAAGCATTTTGCAAATCCTAAGATATCGTTTGCGGCTAGATTATCATGTGCTAAATTAATTAATATCCCTTTGAGTATTCCATAACCTTCAATATCAATACCCATAGTTTCTAAAATTTTAATATCCTTTATTATTGGCTCCAACACATTATTTAAATTAAAATCTCCCTGAAGATCATTAACATAAAACAGTGAGACTAGAAATATGTGATCGAGTTTAGAATTAAAACCATGTGGCATATTGCAAATAGTAAAATAAATTGCTCCTATCTTATGAACAACGGTTTTCGTCCCCAAAACTTTCACAATTTCAAAATCGTCATAATAAATTTGTAACATTACAGCGTATCTATCATTTAATAACGCTTTATATGTTTGAAAAGTACTTCCACAACAAGGTTTCTCATAAAAACTATCATTACACTTATGTGATTTATTAAAATTGAAATATTGTTCTCGAAAATTGGAATTTTTAAACATTTTAGTAATAGATTGCAGTATTGATACATATTGAAATACATTTTGTACACATACTTTTCTATACAGCTTCAAGTTTTTGCTATATCGCATTTCCCAACGATTACCAATTGAAATTGATTGTGGTAATATTATATCTTCTCGGATTTCTATCTGCTTACGACGTTTATATAACGAAGTATATTCATCTAAAATATTGGAAACTGTATTTTCTGTATGTTGATCGGTTAAGTTATTTTTACGATTAGTTACAAACTCATTGGCAACACCGGTGACTAGTTTTTTTGTTGATAAACTTAGCTCGGTTATTATAGCTTCTGAGAGGCCTAACGAACTTAAATTATCAAAATAATTTTTAACCTCATCTCTAAATGAATAACTTGGTACAGTTTTATCTACATGAACTGCGTAGGATTGAGAAGCTTCAGGAATCATATTACTCGTCGTTAAATTATTTTTATTCTCATAATTATTTTGTGTGATATTGGCATCAGCAAAATGAGTTTTGATATGTCGTCTTAGACCACTAAAAGTTTGAAAACAGGCAGTACAATTTCGATCACATATACATTTTATTTGAGTGTTTGAATTTTCATAAATAAATTCAACACTTCTTAAATGAAAAATAATATTTGTTTGAGTATCAAACTCCTTATTACATATAAAACAAAAATATTTCATTGTCACTGGTTATAACTATTTGAATGATTTATGTAAATTCAAATCCTTATAATAAACATAAATAAATAGTATACAAAAATTTTAAGTTTGTTAGTTAGCTTAATTATAAACAAATAGTATTTAGTTTTGTTTAGCTTAATTAATATTTCGAATTATAGTTTATATATATCGTCTTTATAGCAGTGGAATTTATTTATTACTTCATCGACGATTGGTGTTGTTTTAATATTTTCAAAGTTATAATACATCTTGGAAATTAACTTCCAAAAATTAGATAGATATTGATTAAAGTTTTGATTGAAAATATAGTGACATTTGAATAGTAAGTCGAATGTTTGGAGAACAGAAAAGCCTTCCGGTACAGATAGTAAACGTTTCTCAATATTAATAAAGTAATTAGAAACTGATAATTTATTTGAACATGTCGCTATTATATATGGATTAGAATATTCCTCAGCAAGTAATTCTGATTCAGTTGAATTTAGCTGTAATGTTAAACGTTGAATTGTATTAATATACTACATAAACTCGATTTTATTTACTCCGAATGTTCATAATACAAAACGGAATTCGATATAAAATATATTTTTAATGAATACATATGGAACTTACCGGCTTAAATACAATTAAACGACTTTTCATTCCCTCGATGCTCACTCGTGGTAATTTTTTAGAACTTTTTCCATTAGCTGTTTGTGGACATAATTTTATAAGGCAAAATATTTTTTCCAAAGATGGAGCACAATCTACAATAAAAGAAATTGAAATGTTTTATTATTATTGATAATTGTGCTTTATCAGATAAGATTCGATAGTACTAATCAAATTTAATGAAGTTAAATTCAATAAACCTAAATTGTTGAATGTTAGGTACAACTTTTCTAAATTTAACAGCAAATATACACAGACAAATTTCAAAGATTAACTAATCTTAAATAATTGTTACGTAATCTCAAAAAATTGCCGATCAAAAATGAATCTAATTTTTCATTTCCATCATACCTGTTTGGGTTTCAGTTTCTGCTATTGCCTTGCTGTTCTTTAGCACTACTTCTATAAATTTCTCGTATCGGCTCCAGTTTTCGAAAAAGCAATTGTCGTTTTCTTTGTACCGGTTATTAAAATCAAATAATATCTGTAAAATTTAAGATATTATAAAATATTTTCTTTACCTAGTTTTATATTAAATTAAGTTACCAAATCTGGGTCTACGAAAAAAAATGGTAAATTTTCAATAATATTGTAATTGGAATCCTTTTCAATTAGTTTTGAACGAATTTCACCTGTTAATAAAAGCTTTTCTTTAATTAAATTTTTCTGTAACTTTACATCTGCATGTTTGAGTATTAATAAATCCTCATTGTCGACTTCAATGATAGCATCTTCGCGATGTTCTTCGTGTTCAGTGGTTTTTCGTTTTCGGATTCTTATCCCTTCTACTTGGCGATATTTTTCTTGTATATTTCTTAATTTATTCGGTATAAAACCTTTGTTGGTTTTCGGGTCATACAGAATTTTCTATAAATTAATAAAATTCTAGCATTATAATTGAAAAAAAAATCGTAATACAGGCTAAATATTTTAAACAAATTAATAATTATGAATTCAGACAGCATGTAAATATAGTTTTCCTATAATCAACATAAAAGTAGGCATTTTTGCACCAATATATAGCAATAGCAATTCTGCAAAGGATATATTTGGTATATTGCATTGTGATTCTTCTTTCCATAACAGTTAGAAATGTTTTAATAAATGTTTTAATTAAATAAGAAATTAGTTAGTTATTATACCATAATGAGATAATTTTTTTAAATTTACAAAATTCAAATAACTATTATTGGAAAGATGAAGTACAAAGTATTATTCTGAATATGTCTTGAATGTGAAAATAAGTTATTAAATTAATGTAAGGTTTTTATTCATAATCAGATGTTTTATCTATAAACACCTTTCAGAATAGCTAAAAGTTAAAATATTAGGAATAATAAAAAATATAATTCCAAATTGCATGTAGTTTGAATTCATTTTGAATAATTGTTGCATAATAAGCTGAATTTAAAAAATCATATTGAACGTGAAATATATTTTATAAATATGAAATTGAAATTCAATAAAATATTTACTTACCGCTCCATCTGATTTTAGTTGGGGAAACAAATATTCAATTGCATTTGCCAAATTGAGTTTTTGATTTGCAGTTGGGTATTGCCCGAACTTTTTAACTAAACAATTAACACCTTCTCGTATGATCGCCCTTCGCTCAATGAGTGTTAATGGCTTTAATGGATTGTCATTATTCTTCTTTTTCAAGAGGACGTGGGATTGCTGACTCTGCCACAAATGAGTTTCTAGATCCTTAAAGATAAAAAAAAAAATTTATTATCACTCACACAAAACTAGGACTATAGCTACTTCGGCATTTAATTCTTGGTTATCAATAACCAAAAAACTATTAAGCCTAGGAATTGTTGCGATCCTTTCGGTCTTAAATTGTATTTTTAGAAAAAACAGTGGACTTGATGAGTATTGTTGAATAAATTCCATAAATATTTCTTCAGGAATAATGACGTTTTCTGAATCGGTAAAACAATGAATTTCCGCAGAACTTATATTTGAATGTAAGGCAGCTGAAATATAATTAAAATTATAATTAAATATTTAATCATTTTTAAACACGACTATTTCGAAACACATAGCTACCTGCTAGTATATAATCTTCGTAACAGAGAGCTGTTTCATGACTATTACACAATTTCTTTATTGGTATGTACTGCTTCTTACTGTCAATTTCAATTTTAACTAGGCGTGGGTCAATCCAAGTATCACTAAATTTGTGCTTTATTTTTAAGCAGAACTGGGGATGATCTGATTTTTGTAATATAAAATCGATGAATACATTTTCCTCAATCCTGACATTGTCGATGTCTATAAAATAGTCGATTTCGTCTACTGAACAAGACGAATTTATTGCGGCTAGAAACAAAAACGAAGGTCAAATTGTAGGTTAATTTTCTTACTAATCAAATTTGCAAGCGAGAATTTCCAGAAATCTCACATTGCACCAACTTTAAACTTTACCCGCTGACAAGAAATCGTCATAGCATAAATAATCATGATTTACACATTGTTTTGTCACTTCAATAAACTTTTTTTCACGCTTATCAATTAGTTTTACATATTTAACGGGTAACATCCTAATATATTTTCGATACTTTTCCACGAAATCACACTTAGCACAATCACGTATTATTAAATAATTTTATATATAATTATTTTGAATCTATTATGCACAATAATTTTGTTTTTCACTTTTAACACGCTTGAAAACCACTGCACAATGCACATTCTAAATTTATGAAACTGCAAATTACCGTTATTATAAAAAAACAAAAAGTATGTCAGAGGAAAAAGGATAATGTCATAATTACGATAAAACTCGTGAATAAAATAATGTCTTGAATTGCATGTAATAGACAGAGATAAATATATTTCTGTGTATTTAAAAAAAAAAAAAATTGTAAATTTTTACATTAGAAATACATAATTTTAATGTACCATTGTATTTTTTTAAAAATTTTTGCGTAGAAAGGAGAATTGTAATGTTAATATTACATTTAAATATAATGTAACTAAGATTGAATAAAACTTACGCAAAGTAGATTACACAATTAATTTTAAATACTTGTTACATTTAAACAAGGATAATGAATGTAATTGAATAGGAAATTAACGTATTTACATTAAAATAATAGTTTAATGCAAGTGTATGTATTATAATGTAATTTAAACTGAACTTAAAATTTCTGGTATTTAAGCTTGCATTTAATAATTGCATTAAAAAATTTGAGAGTGTATTCCTGTATCATTCGCTGACTATGATGATATAATTGTGAAAAGAAGCCAAATTGTGTTCAATAACGAAATTATTATAAATGGTGAATATGATAGTAAATCTATAAAGGATCGTAAAATAAAAAAATAAAAATTGCGTTTTAAATTTATCTTCGAATAACGGAGTAGAACCATCTTCTTCTTCTTCTTCTCCATCCACTGTTGTTTCAAAAATTTCAAACATGGCTCCCAATGTTTCATAGAATCAAATTAACTTATACAACGGTTTTGATACTGGCCCTTTCATAGTTTATATTAATAAAGAAAACATTAATTTGGTTAAATTAGGAAAATCCATTAAATTAAACAATGTCCAAAATATTGAAAATATTTCCAGTGTAAGTAAAAAATTAGCCAAGGTTACTTTTAAAAAATATGAAGACGCTAGTAAATGTATCAATTCGGAAGCCTTTAAAAAATTCGATAATTATAATACTTCCATACCAAAAAATTTCACTTCTTCTATTGGTGTAATTAAAAATATTGATGTTTCTATCGAAGAAATTAAGGAGAATATTAAATCTAGTTTTCCTATTTCCAACATTGAAAGGATGACCAAATAGAACAACGACAAAACAATTTCAGAAAATCTAGAAATTAATAAAATTACTTTTTCCTACAATCGCCGTGAAAAGCAGGCTTTTTTTCTCTGTTTTCAAAGCCCAAAGTGTCTGTTTTTTTGACAGTTAATAAACAAATTACTTTGTCACGCGTTTCTCTTAGAAACGTGTGACAAAACTTGAAACCGCACGCTAAATTTGAACATATGAAAAGAAGAGTAAGAGTAAAAGAAGAGTATTGAAAAGCGAAATTTCACATAATTATGATGTAATTATTTTTATTGATTATTATTGAAATTTACATTAATGGTACAATTGGTGCAGTTTTGTATGTTGATGCCGCGTTGATTGAGTTCTGGTGATAAAATAGAATGAATGTTTTCCGTGGTTAAACAAACTTCCCGCTCTGACGTAATAGTATGCTCAAGAGGGTTTTCATTTACTGTTTGCGGTATATTTTTTGTTGCATCACCAAATATTTTTCTACCCAAATTTATTTTATTGTTGAGAGAATCCTCAATATAACCCTCTGCAACCGTCGTAGATTTCCACCCACCATGTCTTTTCAAGCTCATTAAATCACCGCCGGCGTTGACTAGTAAAGATGCAGATGACCTGCGAAAACAGTGGCCTGTATATGCTTCCACATCAGGTAAGCCAATGTACTTTGCCACATGTTGAGGTATTTTACCAATAGAATTTACACCTACCGCCTATTTACAGCATACCCCATTAGCATATTTGATGAAAAATCGTAGTGAGTTCATATTTGGAGGACGTAAAGAAGCATATTTTCTGTAATATGAAAGCAAATCTAGATTATTTTCTAAATTGTTACTCAAAATAAATGTTCGTGTAATTCGAGTTTTGGTATCGGGAATTTTAAAGATGATGATTGAATCACGGTCTTCAATGTGGTCAACTGATAATTTTACCAGTTCATCACGGCGGCATGCACCCGCAATCCCTATAATAAGTACAACCTATAAAAACAAATATCATTAATAAATATTCTAAGAATTATACAAAACATTATTACAACAATCGTATATTACCTTTTTCATCAAATATTGGTCGTCTGGCGCTTCGGATAAAAATTTGAAAATTTCGTTCATTTCTAAAATTTTTGATTTTTTTGGTTTGTACCCTACAGATTTTTTTTTTCAAAAAAGCCATTAATTTTTTAAATTGTTTAATATCTAGATCATTTTTTGCCATTAAAGTGGCCCTCAACATCGAAAAAATAGACCACAAAGTAGAACTTTTAAGAATCTTAGCTTTGTCACTAAAATATGCTAAAAGGACATTTTCTGATATGTTTTTTATGTGCTTTTGGTTACACCAATTCGAAAACAGCTCGAATTGCTTTTCATACTTATGCTTCGATTTTTCGGGAAGCAAATTCAAAATTACATTTCTTGCTTCTAGAGCAACGTCCGGCGGTGTATTTGAGAGATCGCTGTCACTTAAATCCATTTTTTTTAGTTTTTTGTTGCAAAAAATAAATTGTCAATTTTTAAGAAAGACTAATGTTTGTATAAAACATCAAACCAAATTTTTGTTTTTCTTTATGAAAAATAAAAAAAATTTTTGACTACTCGATTGAACAAAATGTCGGTCCTAAAATAAAATCGTATTGTCAGTATAGTAAATTTTACTACAAAATTTTCTTTTTATTATATTTTTTAAAATGATTGTAGGAAAAATAAAGTGTGAAACACGTCCGCAAAGTTGTTTGTCACGCTCGAAAGGTTGCTGGCCTCCGTCCCGTCGGCCAGCAATTTCCTTTCTCGCGTGACAAACTGGCACTTTGCGCTCTTGATACACAAATAACTATTAATTCGGGATCGATCCCTTACAATGTCACTTTATATGATAATATTTAATCTTTTTGCAAAAAAATGCCTAAATTATGGGCATACGATTAAAAAATGTAATTCAAAAATTTCAAGATGTTTGATCTGTGCAAAAATATTTGAGGAAAATCATAACTGCGACAAAAAAGAATCTTGTAAGTTCTGCGGGACTGGTCACATATCAAATTATTTCAGATGTAATGAAAGATACAGGCAGAAACAAATAAGAGAACATATGGTTATCAACAAATCCAATTTTAGAGAGGCAAAAAACACATTTTGTAATTAAACAAAGAGTCCCTAAACAGATGGATTTTGTTAATGATGAACTTAAAAATAATAATGTTTGGTCTAATAACAACTCAAATTACTCTGATAATACGAAAATTAAGGTTTTAACAAAATTAGGTGATACTTTAAAAGAACAATTGAAAGAAAGAGATTCAATTTTTAAAAATATTGAATCACTTTTTACTAATTTTGCAGATCTTAAAAATTAAATTATCTAACATTTTTAAAACTAAACATTAATTACTTCCTTTCAATTCTCTTTTATTAATTTTTCTCTATTTCCTATGTATTCATTTAAATTATTACAAATTAATATTCGTAGCCTTAATTGTAATGGAGATCTGTTATAGCATTATATGTAATCTAATAATATTGATAATTGTTATTTTATCTGAAACTTGGACGAATCCTAATAGTAACTTAATTTTTAACATCTATAATCTGGATGGTTTCGCTGGGGTGGGTTTTTCAATCCATAAAAAAATTTCAGCTTTCAAAATTTACATTAAATTTAAAAATATTGATTTTAATATAATCTCTTTTTACAATAATTCATCTAACAAATCACAGGAAATTATCAATGAATTCGAACATCTTAGTTCTCATAATTCAAATAATTGTTTTATTGCTGGAGATATAAACATACATAATAGTCTTTGGGACAATTCACTAACTTCTACATTCGATAGAGTTGGTGATAAATTAGGACATATAAATACTACCAATAACATTTTCCTATTGAATGACGGTTCACAAACTAGACAAGACACTTTCAGAAATAGCTCTTCAACACTGGACATCTCTATGAAAAAAAATGGAGGTGTGGCCAACGCACGACTTGCTTTTACGAACAGAGAATTTTGAGAAATTTTATTTTTTTCTTAATTTTTTTTTTAATTTTTAAATTTTTAAATTTTTTTTTTAATTTTTTATTTTTTATTTTTATTTCTTTTTAATTTTTGGAAACATTTTGTGTTAAGTAGTTTTTTGTAAACCTTATACTTTTTAAGATATTTGCAAAATAAATTTTCTGGACCAAGGGAGTGGCCACTTCCGGTTAGCCGATTTGGAGTAAAATTCACTGGGACCTCCCAATTTATCAAAAAAGCTTAAATCTGAAGTTTCAGTTCGATTGGTTAAACCATCTGGGCTGTAGAGAGGACACAGACTGACAGACTGACAGACAGACAGACAGACACCATTTCGAAACCCACTTTTTCGGACTCAGTGGACCTCAAAACAAATAAATCTCTAAATCTCAAGGTCCAAAATTTTCATGATTACTATACTTTATTTTACTAGAGTAAAAGAAAGTAATATAAAAAATCTCTTAATGAAAAATTTACGTGGAAAGTTGACACTGTTAATTTAGGAAGTGACCATTTTCCAATAGACTAAAACCTCGATCTGCGTCGTTAATTGGGCCCCGATAAAGGCGACGCAAATCGAAACGACGCAAATCGAAATAAATTTTCCAATACATATATTTTTTTATTTACGTACTCGTATTATAACTATTTTGAAATTATTACTAAAATAAACCATTTCCTTGTATGAAAAACTTTATTTAATTCATTACCTTAACGTAACATAATATGTAAATACATACATATAATTCTCATAAATTCACTAGACATTTATTAAATAAATTAACATAACATAAAAATTCATTAAATAAAATAAAATAAAAAATCATTTACTTTGCACAGAAATTATAAAATTAATAACTTATAAATATTTCTAATTTGATGAACTTGACGATTCTAAATCGATAACTATTTCTGTAGACTGATTTGGTTCTCGCACTGATTTAGTTACAAAGTTGTCTAAAGTTTGCTGAACTTTTGCCGCTTTTTTCTCCAGGTAAATTTCTTTGTAGCCATTTACTACGTTTCCATGACAGAGTTAACCCGATTTAAGAGTTTCGTTGAGTTAATAACATGGCCGCAATAATCCATATCGTTTCCATGCAATTATAAATTCTAGTATAATTTGACATTTCACAACAATTTAAAGTCAATTTTTGAAATTTTATTTGTATGGTGGAAATTTTTAAATTTAACATTTATTGTGATTTTTATGATTTATAAAGTATTATGGAGAGAAAAGAATACTCGCAATTCCATTTTGAATTGGTATAATTGTTTTTTTCGCTTTTGACAGATAGAATCGCTTCTAACCCTACTACTTTCGTTGAGTTAAGTTGGATTAAGAAACTTAACGAAGATCCTAAACTCGGCATGTTTCCATGATGAGATAATCCACGTTAATCCCGGTTAACTCCATCATGGAAACGTAGTAATTGATAGCGTTATCTATAGATCTTATCACTTTTAAACTTCTGTCTTCGTCAGGATCATTATCTACAAAAATGTCCATTGCCTGAGAAATGAGCTGCATCCCTTTTGAAATACAACCAGCCGTTAACTGTTTTTCTTCCGGAACCACATCAGGTACTACATCAATATCATCCTCTAAAGAACGTTCAACATTTATAGAAATCAAATCTTCATTATTAAGTTCTTCATAGTCATCAATATTTCATTGATGTCATCTTCCTCCATGCCTTCAAAGTTTGTTTCTCGAGCTAATTCAGAAATTTCTCTACGAACGGTTGGTACAATATCAACTTCCGCATCTTTAGACACGCTTTCTGGCCATAGTTGACGCCAAACTCCGTTCATACATGTTTTTTTGACTTCCATCCATGAATGGTTTATATATTCGATAGCCATCAAGCTATTATAATTTTTCCAATACTGTTTCATAGTAGGCTTATCATCTGCTCTACTTTTAAAACGTTCGAACCAACCTTGACTGGCTTCGAATTTTTCTAAAGTTTGACCACTAGATGATGGCGAGTTCTGTTGAATATCATTAAAGATACTTAGGGCTTTTTTTTGAATCACCATTTTGCTCAGTGCATCCGGCGCTGATTTTTTCTCTCTATCCATATACTAAGAAGGGACTCCATTTTTACCATAATTGAACTTCTTACTTTGGTACTGGTTTGTTTTGATTGCAATATTGTAGCGGTTTTAGCAAACTCTCTTATTTGGTCAGCATCTCGATTACAAATTGTCCTCACTGTTGTAGGAGCTAAACTAAGATTTCTGGCAATATCAACAGCCTTTTCACCAGATTTAAAACGTTTTAACACCTAGTTTCAGTTCCAAACTAATTTGTTTCCGCTTTTGACTCATAGTTTATTTTATGGCCTCAAATTTATTTAAACAACACTTTTAATTTATTTAATCAACACTTTCAATTTATTTTACCAACACTTTTAATTTAATATTGAAAGTGATGTAATTTGTGCTACTACATTGCACATACTGAAACAACTGACTGAATAATACACAAATTCATTTTACGAAAGACAATACACAAAGAAAGAAACGAAACACAAAATTAAATGGGGAATTCCCTTTATATAAAATTTAATCAACGCAAATAGACATTTTAACGACGCAACTCTGAAAAGACGAAAAATTTAAGAACGACGCAACTTCGAAAACGACGCAAATCGAAACGACGCAAATCGAATTTTTAGTGTATGTACTTATTTACTTTAAATAAATAATTACAATAAGAAACAGATTACAAACTGGTCTAAAGAGTTGAGAAGAATTGAGAAAATCTGTGAAAAAAAAAATCTTGGAATCTTTTTTTAATGCGTATTAATCATAAAATTAATAATTCGGATCTTTGGAAAAATATTAATAAAATTAAAAACAAAAAACAATCAAATTATAGAATTCTTAAAGATACCATACTAGCGGCTAATTCTTTAAATTATAATTTTATACTAATCCTGTTGAATTTAATAGCATCGAGGTTTATGACATTATTAAAAATTCTTATAATACCACTCCTGGCTATGACAAATTTCATATAAAATTGCTAAACAGTTATTTTCTATCAATAAAAATTTAGACATCATTACGAATTATTTTAACAATATCTGGAAAAATCAGATTTATCCAATCAAATGGAAAACGTCATCTATAATTGCAATTTTGAAAAAGGGGAAAGATGATAGAAACATTATTAACTATCGTCCAATTTGCTTATTACCAGTGTTCTCAAAAAATTTTAATAAACTCATTTTAAAAACAATTAATAACCATTTAATTTTGAATAATATTCTGAACTATAATAATTGTGAATAGAAAAAATAAAAGTATTACGGATTATTTTATTGAGAAGATTAATTTTATAAACTCTCTTAAACATAAAAATGAAAAAATTGTTTTAATTAATATTGATATTTCCAAAGCTTTTGACAATGTAGATAAAAATATTCTATTAAATACTATGAAAAATTTTAATTTTCCTATTAATATTATACATTGGATCTCTCAATTTCTAACTAATAGAATTATTTAAATTCAAAATTTTAAACAAGATTCTATCCATTATACTAATACATACATTCCACAGGGTAGCTGTTCAAGTCCTACTCTTTTTAATATTTATACCACTACTTTAGATGATATTAATAATTTTTATTCTAAAATTTTTCAATATGCCGATGACATTTGTATTGTAATTTCTGCAGATAACCATGATAATCTTCAATTAGTTGCAAATTCTTCCTTGTTTTCATTAACACATAAACTACATTATTTAAATTTACAAATTAATACCGATAAATCTCATTTTCTAAGACTTAAGACTATAAATAATATTTATGTCGCAGAAAGATTTATTACTTAAATACTTGGTACCACTTTTACTAACAAACTTTCATTATCAAAACATTATACAAATTTAAAATCTAACATTTCCAATTCTATTAATTTACTCAAAACTCTCACCTATTTTAATGGAGGTGTCAATCCTGAAACCATGGTTAACATTTATAAAACAATTGTTAAATCCTAACTAGAATACACCTATATTTTTGCAGCAGATAATAAATACAAAAAAGATTTAGAAATTTGCCAAATGTCTTCAGGTCATGACTTCAATAAAAAATCTTTATTTTATATAATCAAAAATTTGCATAGTAATTCTAAAATCGGCAATGCTATTAAACTTAAAAGATCCCTTTCCAAACTTAATGATTTATACAATAATTATTCTTTTCTTTCTAAAATAAAACCTTTTCTTATTAAATTAACTTCTCCCAATAACATTAATTAAGTGACATGTATTGACGAAATTACAAACAAAAACCTCATTAACCATTCTGAACAATATATGTTATCTATGGCTGAAATTAATAAATTTAATAATTATGCTAAAATGTTCGTTGATCCGTTTACGATATAAATCTTATAGAAATTCTTACAAACTTAATTGTTGTTGAATTGCACTGGTGGCCGCAAATCATTAAACTTATTTTACGGAGTAAAGCATTTGAAATTTGTTCACTGAGATTTTCGGACTATTGATTGTTGAATTTCAATCTACGATCACCAGAAAAATGTTTATATACAGTTAGTAGTGTCGAAAGTGCTGCAAATATTTTTTGCTTAAAATAAGGCAGAAAAGAATGCAAAATGAAAACATTCACCTCTATTACGATTCAAGAGTCGATCGACAGTCAACACGACTCCGTATTGCGTTTTCCTTTTTTCATTTGATTAAAACTATAGAGTCGTGTCGATTGTCGATCGACTCGACAGTCATAATAGAGGTGATTATTATTTTCATTGCCTGGAAACAATTATTTTGATGAAGATTTTCGTTGAATTGGGTGATTTGTTTTTTATTACATTATCACATTTATATAATTATGTAAATATAATCATATTTTTTACAAAGAAATTTCTGTTATATTTAACTTCTTGATAAACGAAACATAATTTTGTATGTCAACAACATTTTGAAAAAGTAGAATTTGGTTTAATTTTTTATTTTAGTTCTCTTAAGGAGAAATTGTAAGTGGTCCATGACAAATAAGGAATTTCAAAAATTACAAAAGCAGCAAAAACTCGCCCGCAGCGTCCAAAAAATTGAAAATTTTAATTAATTGAAATAAAAAATCATTTATTTTATAATAAATCATATTTCTGAGATAGAAGTCCGTGTTGTATGATGGTTAGCTTTATTTCATTTTATCAACATCTCTTTAATGTTATTACGATTGATACAGGTCAACTACTCTAAATTCCGTTACTATTCCCAAGTCTCTTAATTCCGTTAAACCATTTTGATAAACGTAAGAAAATCTAAAATGTTTTTCAATTCTTAAAATTTAAAACTGATAAATCTCGCTTAAATTTGCGCCACTTGAAACATTATTTTCAACCGACCTCGAATTAAAAAACGTACAACAACCAAATCCAATAACAAATGGTAGTAAATTATTAAAAACAAATACATTCAATAAAACACGAATATTATTTTCTTATAGTGATAATTTTATTAAATCCCTAATGACTATAGTTTCGAGCCCCTGGCTCATTGTCAGCTTCCATAATCTATAAAAATTAATAAATTGTGTACCTCTTTATTTATGGCTCTATTTGTAATTATCATTACATCTGTTTAAAATTATTTTGTTATTTTTATTTTATATCTTTAGTTAGCGATACAAATGAATTTATAAAATCAACAAAACACCGAAGCATACTTGATTTTTAACTCGATTTTTTTACACCTTTTTTGGAATTTTCAATGATTGATTTAATCTACAAAACTTTAGGAATTTTGTTATGTATGGATGTTCAGAATGGAAAAGATTCCGAATAAATAAGGTCGATCGGATACATCATTTGTTCATCTAGCCTCATAACATAAATCTTATTAGAAATTGTTGGGCATTCATTTATTTGCAGTAAGAAAGTCACGCGGCACGATCACCACGGTCATAAGTAAATCACCAAGAAAATAAAACTGCAAGCTTGATTACCTTGATTTTGTAGTATATGTACTGTACAAAATACGTTAGAACAGATTAGTAAAATTAAAGTTCGAATATGTATGGGAGTAACTTTTTTGTATGAATAAAGTTTGTGTGCAAATGTGTAATACATTATTATGTATTAACAATAAAACAACGTTCGTGCCAACATTTATATACCAAATCCCAATTAAGCGGAAATAAACACTGACGGATAATAAAGCGAATGATCATCGAAAATTTGATTTTTCTATCTAAAAATAGACTGTATTCCCCGAAAATAACAATAATATCCGAAATTAAAATTATCGTTCATCTAAATAAAATTTACATTAGTATTTTGTTACATCATCCATCCCTATCTATAAACAACAGATCTAATCAAAAAAATAATTTTTGTACGTAGTATCAAAATAAATTACGTACCTAAGTAATGAAGCAGTAGACTTTGTGTGCATACTAAACAAAATAATTAGTGTATTGCTAAACAATTCGTCTCGTGTTTTTTATTATATATTTGAATAAAGGTAAATTTGGTTTTAATTGGTAAAATTTTTGTACGCTATTGTAATTCTTATTTTGTTGTGATTTTATTCTTCCAGTTACTTATTAAAGACCTAAAACTTAAAAATTTAAACTCATTACTACAAATCACAAAATTAACTTTTAAATTGGAATTTTCAATTATTTTTGAATTACAAATTTCAAGTTTAAATTTTGGAATTTTGAAAAATTAAAATTTTACAGTCCAACATTTTTCAGTTCTTGCTAATTTTATATAAACATTTCAAACATTTTAATTTTATTTTAAAAACAAATTTTAATGATATTTTTAGAAATTATGTTTTGAAAGTCTAATTTTGTTTCAAATTTAGGATGCTGCTAGAACAAATTTTATTTACTATTATACTAATCTAACAAGTAAAATATAAACATGCTTATTTTTGTTTTCTTGTCTTCCGTTAATTTTGTAGGCAAACTTAAATCATCAAATATTTACATTTTTATAACAAAAATTACCGCTTATTTATTCTAGTTACAACAGTGGTTGATTGATTGTGATGTGGTTGTCCAAGATGTACCTTAACAAACATCTGACCCAGTTAAGTAACAACCAAAAAAAAAAAAAAATTATGTCTTATTGCCGATATCCAAAAAGCTTCGTTATACAATATTTACATATAATTTAAAAAAATCTGCACGTTATTTTTGCACTGTTATATATATTTGTATGTCTATATTGGTTGGCTTGTAGCATTATATAGGATTTTATTTAACATTTATTTAAAGTGGCACTAGATGCTTGGAAAGGATTGGAGAAAATGATAATTACTACACGGCCGCAAACAAAAGCTTTTATTAAATTGAAATGAAATGAAACAAATCGAAAAATGTCAATGACACGATAAGACGAGGACAAGAAAACATTTATTCATTGATCCATATGAGAATTATCATTTAACAAAACGTAGTTGGTCACTCTACTAACAAGTTTATTTACTTGTGCCAACTATTTTTTATTTTCTGCAATTTTATTTTCAATTACTCAATTTATTGTTCGTTTTCTTAGTATTTGTATAGTTTGCTTACCAATTTAATTAGTTTTATTTTGGTAAGTCTATTTTTATTATAAGTTGATAATGTAAATGAAAGTTCAAAAAATACATACAGACTGCGCATTGTGTTAAGTCACTAAATATCGTACGATTCAAATCTAATTGGTCCGATAAATTTATAAAAAATTATTATTATTTTTTTTTTTTTGCTAATATAACTGATAACTAACAATACTCAATACAAATAAATTAGTATGGTAAATTATTGTGAAAAACAACCAACCACACCCCGATCAATAGGGTTTACAATTATAGTTATATATAAGATCGACCTGTACGGAATTTTTGTTATTGTGTAACGTATTGTATTTCAAAGTATTATCTGTATTCTTATCATTTGTGGTTTTAATTGTAGAATTTAGCATATCATAAAAATTCTTACATTCGATAGGTCACCTTTTGTCGCCTTCAACTGGATTAAATCGTCAAATCAAACTTTAGTAAATACTTAATTGAATATCAGTGGCGTAGCTTATATTGAAACTTGCTTAAGACGGTTAAGGTGCTACTGAATGTCAAAAAAACCATTTTATATCTAATGTTTTCTAAAAACTATTGGAACATAAGCGAATCTTCTTAGTTGGAGGTAAAATAAAAAGAGATTGTTAAATGATAAGAAGAACGCCCATCATTGGTGGGTGCTGCAATTAGTTATTTAATTCCATTCAGTAACGAAAATCGACATCAGTACATCATTAGCATCATTCTGCGATTGACGTAGTTGAGTTACTTTATGATTATTCAGTCATTTATCAGAAGTTTAATTTTTTGACTCATAAAATAAATAAGAATTCAACTAATAAATAACTGGTATACACAAATTCTGAATTTCAAATACATACATGGACAATTAGCATTCCTGTTATAATTTCTGTTAAATAAAATCGAATTTGAATAACATAGTTCGAGATACAGTTATTATAAATAGTATTTAATCACTTTATTTTGAGTAAATAATTTAAAAGATTTCATGTAGAATAGATAGTCAAAAATATAGGTCAATAAAAAATATATAAAGTAAAAGTTTTATATTTTATTTATAAATGTCTTTTGAACATGCTAGAATCATTGGCCAAAGAGATATCCTAAGAAAAACCTTGCTTCCCTACTTTTCTTTAATTTTCGTTTAAATTGTAAAGTTAATTATTGATTTTAACACCTTAACCTACTCCGAGCCAAGCTCCTTAACAACTAATCAATTCAATTTTATGTTCTTTAATTGAATGTTGATTGATTTTTTATTTCCTATGAATATGAACGTAAGTGTGGTACCTGTTATAACCAAACAATGATTTATTAGGTTTTATTTTGCTGTAATTGTATTCCTGATAAAATTATCGATTTCAACATAGGGAAATGAATTATTTAAGCAAATAAAACCTTTCCTATTCAAATAGTAAAGTCACAATTATCGAATTTATATGATATACATACATTTATAATAAACCGAAAATTTATTAGAAACATTTAGTATTAGGCAATCTTCGCCTGTTGTATCGACCAAAAGTACCTAAATATATTTCTTTTTTACTTTCAAAACTTTTACTTTTGTTTATAAACATGCTTCATATTATTTTTATATTCGATTTTCAGAAGAGAAATATTGCTGTTTCTGTTCTTTCAAGGACTGATATTGATATAAATAAATTTTATTTAAGAATTATATCGTCGATTATTATCAAAACAAGGTCGTTCCTCATTTAAATCGGATTCGTCGAATTTTTTTGTTTTTACAATTGTTTACCCAATGCCATACTTTACCGTTCGTAGTACTGCTGGCTCGTTCCTCGTTCAATGACACGAGAATTTCTTTGTTTGTATTTATTATTATTATTATCAGTTATTTTTCAATTTAATACAACGTGCCAATAAATTTATAATTGAAATGAACTAATGAACTTTTTTTTTATAAATTTGCTTTATTTTAATACAGATAAATTTCATTGTATGTCAAGTACTGGCTGTCTTTCTGGCTTCATTATTCCGTTCATTTTTACATCAAAAGAAAGTTACGTCGGACGTCCGTCATGTATTCGGTTTGGTGCTTGGACTTTTTTTCGGTTACTTTTGCTTTGGCCAACAAGCAGTTCATATTGCTGGTCTACCAGCCGTTTGCTATATTGTAATTCGTACACAAAATCCACAAATCGTGCAACGGTCAGTATTTTTTAAAATATGTATCAATTGCAATTTAAATTGATTTTAATTATTTTTATTTCATTTTTTATTTTTTAAATTAAAGTATTGTTATGGTTGTTGCATTAGCGTATCTGTCATGTATTCATCTTCATCGGCAATACTATGATTATGGCTCATATTCATTGGATATAACTGGGCCGTTAATGATTATCACACAAAAAGTGACAAGCTTGACATTTAGTATACACGATGGTTTGACAAGAGAAGAAAAAGATTTAACTAAATCACAAAAGTATCATGCGATCAACAAGGTTCCATCGCCACTTGAATATTTTTCATACGTATTTCAGTTTCAATCGTTGATGGCGGGCCCCTTTGTGTATTATAAGGATTACATTGACTTTATTGAAGGATACCAATTTTTAAAAAATGCACCCGGCAGAAGTGTAAGTCTGATTTTTTTTTTCAAATAATTAAATTACAAGATATATTATTTGTATTTTATCATGTTTCCAGGGTAATTTAGACAACAATTATGACAAAAAAGAAATAGTATTCGAACCATCACCAACTAAAGTTGTTATAAAAAAATTCATAGCTAGCGGGATTTGTGTTTACATATTTATAAAGCTTATTCCGATTTTCCCCATAAAAACTATAAAGGATGACGATTTTATTCGGAACACATCGTACGGATATAAATTTTGGTATTTAATAATTTCCACAACGGTGATACGTTTCAAGTATTATCACGCCTGGTTATTGGCCGATGCGATTTGTAATAATTCTGGCCTAGGTTTTAACGGTTATGATGAGCAGGGTGTTGCAAAATGGGATAAGGTTTCAAATATTAAAATATGGGAATTTGAATTGGGTTCGAATTTCCGCGATAGTATAAATGCATGGAATATGGGAACAAATCGATGGTTACGCACAGTAGTTTATGAGCGTGTACCAAAAAATTACGGTACCATATTGACATTCAGTTTAAGCGCCTTATGGCATGGATTCTATCCTGGATATTATGTTACGTTTGCCACTGGTGCTCTAATTGTTATGGCAGCTCGAACGGTGAGATGTTTTTTTTTTTTTTTTTTTGGATGAGTTATTCCTAATACTGTCGTTTTATTTTCAGAGCCGAAAATTATTCCACCATCGATTCCAATCAACCAAATCCTCGCGTGCTTTTTATGATATTATAACTTGTCTGACAACTAGAGTATTTATGGGATATACAACATTTCCTTTTGTGTTATTAGAGTTTCAGGTATGTACAAATGAAACATTAAAATGTTAACCGATTTCAAAGGATAATGTTACTCTAATACAAATGTATTTTATATTTTAAGGCGAGTCTTCGTTTGTACCTGAATATATATATGTGCCTTCATCTAGTCGCTTTTGTCACAATATTTATTTTACCAAAACTACTTCTTGGTGATAAACGGCCGATTAGTAATAATATTAATAATAATAATATAACAACTTGTACGACTAATGATAATGATAAAATAGATAATATAAAACCTGGTGATAATAATGTTAATATTACAAGTAATTTACCTGATAATAACGACCTAATAGTAAATAATAATAATTATAATAAAAATAGTAGAAATGATGATAATCTAATTAATAATTTGGCTGAAAATGTTGAAGAATTTTTTGATAAAACAGTTACGGGTATTGTTGAGTTAAAAGATGATTTAATGCGTATGAATGATATGAATGAAATTTTTATAAATTCGGAAGGTTTACGTAAACGAAAAAACAATGATCAACAAATTATCATGGATGGCTTGTGTAGCGGCGGTGATACATTTTTGAAAAAAGAAATAGGCGCCCTAAATGCTGCCGTTCAACAGGCAAATGTTTTGCCTGCAGTTTTAAGCAATGGTCATGCTAAATAAATAAGCACAAAAATTAAATTTTGTTTTGTAATTATGTGATTATAAAATTTTAATTTGATTTTGATTTTTTTTTAATTAGTTGACAATACTAATTTAGAAATTTTATTTGTTAAAAATAATCAATCACCGCTTTATTAATGAAAATAATTTAAATATTAAAGCGGTTTGATTACATTTACATATTATTATCTACACTAATTGATATTTTTTGATAGAAAAACTAAACTTTATAAGATTGTAAATATAGAAAAACACAAAAAGAAATTAAATATTTTAATATTCACTTCTAAATTAATTATTGTGTAATTTATTAATGTATGTAATAAATTAATTTTTTTTATTTTGTACAAACTAATTTGAATTAGTAAGCCGGGTGGTGTTGATCTGAAATTAAAAACGCACACATTTTTTTTAAGTGACTCAAGCTAATTAGTTGAGTTTTCAAATATAGACAAAATAAATATAGTTTTAAAATAGTTACCAAATTGTAATGAAATTCCATTTTTATACAAAAAAAAAAAAAAAAAACAAGAAAGCTTCCAGATTTAAGTTTGCTCAAATTTCCGTCTTCCACATTATAATCGATATTAAATAAAATTGAGAATCATTCCAAAATAAAATATAAACAAAAAATGAGCTTATTAATTATTAATAAAAACAGTTCCGATGACGAAATCAGATCAATACAATTTTTTTAAGCATGTAATCTGTAACAAAAACTATTAAAAACGAATGATAATTAAGTTTAAAGGAATATCTTTTATTTTCTTTTTGTTTATTAAACATATTAAGTGTATTGTTTTGGTAAAAAAAAGTAGTTGATTTGCCTAATATAAAATTGTCCCAAGAACAAACAGCCAAGATTTACTATTGGATTTATTTTTTGTTTGATATTTGTTTCATATGAATTTATTTTTAATGCTACTTATCATTTCTTAAATCTGATTTGATTTAAATAAATCTCATTTTTTGATTTACCAAAGCAAACACCCTTATTGATTTTAAAAAGTTTCAAAATGCTAGTCTTTTTAAATTTTTTTAAATAATTATTTAGGTAAATAAATCATTTTGTAAATTGCACTCAAAATATATTAGATCCTTATAAATTTTGCTTAAAAACTTATAAATTTCTTACAAATTTAAGTGCTTCCTGAAGATATTAACAAGAAAAAAATCTAGAGAGAAACACAAACTGCTTAATTTTCTATTAATTTTTTATGTTTATTCAAATTGATGTACTTCTACCTATTTAAAAAAATTGGGGAGGTTCCTACCTACTTAGGCTTTATTTTTAATTATGTTATTTTTTTAAACCACATAAAATTAATTTATTTTTTTATTGATTTTTTTTTAATAATATTAACATAACAAATAACATATCTTTTATTAATTTAAAAAAAAAAAAAATCATTTATAAAACAATTCATACAAATAAAATTGCAAATAATTCAAATGTTGACGAGAAAAATGAATAGAATTTATACCTAAAAAAACACATCAATAAAAATCAATATTTTTAGCTTTTTAATGGATGTGTTTTATTCATAAAATTAACAATGTTTATTGATTATAATAATATTTTTTTAAATTATTAAAATATTTAATTTTTAGCAACATGAGATTTAATTTTCAATACTTTTGTTTTGGTCTAATTCTTCTGAATGGATTTCTAGTGGTAGGTATTACAACTTTAAGTCGGAATCACGGTGTATGGAGAAAAGTAACTAGTTTAACAGCCCTATTCCCATAGTCGCATCACTTCATGTGATGTGATAACTATCACATCACTTTAATTTTGGTATTCTCTTAGTCGATTGAAGCGACGTTTATCGCTTGGTGTGATAACTATCACTTGAAGTCATATTCTCTTAGTCGTATAAAAAGTTAAACCACTTGAAATGATATATTCAACACCTGAAATTTTTAAGTGATAGATATATAAATGTCAAATATTACGTCAGTTGTAAGGATATTTTTATTGCTGACAGATATGTACAGTTTCTGTCATTTGTCGTATCACATCATATGAATCGACTAAGAGAATACCAATTTATACTAGAAGTGATGTGATAGTTATTACATCACATGAAGTGATGCGACTATGGGAATAGGGCTGTAAACAAACATATACACCTGTCCCTCAATTAACACGGTAATTACGTTCCGCCAAATTACCGTGTAACTCAAAACCATATTAATCGCGACTAATACAGTCGTCCCTCGATTAACACGGTACTTGATTAACGCGGCGAATCTTCTGTGCGTGTTAATCAAGACTTTGTCTCAATTCGTTGACCGTGTTAAATCAAATCCGTGTTAATCAAGTACCGTGTTAATCGAGGGACAGGTGTACAAGAATTTTCGTGAAGTCCATGGGAAAAATTTAAAATGTATAAGCTTACATACGTGAAGATGCGGAACCGATTTTTTAACTACCGTTTGCTCTCTTTAAGATATTATAGAACATAAAATCCTATAAAAAGCAGATTCTTCGAATTGAACTACACTCATTGTTCCAATAAAAAAAAACAAGGATATAAAGTTCGATTGTGCGGAGATGAATTACAGTGAGACCCGAAAGTCTACATACACCACTAAAATTTACAAAATTGAAACAAATGATAGGAATTACAATTTTTTATTTTAATTAAATAATGTATTTAATCAAAAAAATTATACTTCAATAAAAAAAATAAAACTATTATTACGGGTTTCAAAACAGCAAAAAATTCGATAAAGTCGCATCACAAAAATCTACATACAGTTGAATTTTTCTATTAGTTCTTAAATTATTACAAAGTACCATTATTGAACCTGAATAATACGAAATTTTAATAACAGAGGAAGTGTTCAAAATAAACAAAGATGTGGGCGTCCTAAAAAATTTAACACATGGCATGTTCGAAACATAATTAAAAAGTGGTACCCAATCCGAGGATTAATGCTCCAAAAATAGCGGTTGAGAATCGGAACACTACTGGATACGAAAATAAATACAATTTATTCGGATCCGATGGAAGGGGAAAAATTTGGCGAAAAGCTAACCAAGAGATGGCTCCAAAAAATGTGCTTCCCGCTGTTAAATGCGACGGTTGGTCATGGCTGCATCTGGTATCGGACAATTGGTATTCATAGAAGGTAATATGGATCACCCACACTGGTATTTGAATATATTGCGTAGCAATTTACAACCGTCCGTCGAATGCTTAGGATTAGGCAACCAATGGATCTTATATCAAGATAATTATCCAAAGCATTCGGCGATGGCAATGGCTTCTGTACAATGTACCGAAACAACTTAATTCGCCTGACCAGTCACCGGATCTAAATGTAATAGAGCATATCTGGTATGATCTGGAACGAAAGGTCCGAAAATATAGGATTACCGATAGGGATTCATTGAAAAGTGCCCTTTCGAATCCATGCGGTGAAATTTCACCAGCAACTTAGGCGACTATAAGCGCTGTTATTGAGTCTAATGGTGGCCCAACTAAATATTAATGTTAGTTCTTAAGTGTGTATGTACAAGATTATTTTGATTTTATTACAAGACTCTCCAGAGAAAAGAGTCTACATACAAGACTTTTATGATAAACATTTTATTAATTTTTAGAATTTGTTGAGAACTGTTGCATTAGTTTTGTTTATTTTATCCAGTTATCATTTTGTTTGGTTGGAATATATTATTTAATTAATCACGTCGATTATAGAATCCGCGGGAGCGAATCAATCGCGGATCGAAAACTACATATAAAAAAAATGGGAAACAAAAATTTTATATCATAGTTTCAGTGAAATCCCTTTGGATTTTTTTACAAATCGTTAAAAAGAAATTGTTTTAGAAACGCTACAAAACTATTGCGTTTGTACGGTGAATCGAAAAATCCAAATTGCATGTAAATCAATAGAAGCTTTCCAGGGTAGGGTACTTTGATTTGCAGCAATTGTTTCCTATTTTTTTTATAAGCAGTTTTCGATCCGCGATTGATTCGCTCCCGCGGATTCTATAATCGGCATGAATATTACAATTTTTAATTCGTTTTAATTATAACGATTTTGCAAATTTTAGTGGTGTATGTAGACTTTCATGTCTCACTGTATATTTAATTCACAGATAGTAATAGAAGTGCCTATCTATAGATGAAAGTATCTATAATTCTACAGATCATGAAATACTGACACTGTTTTGGAATGCACAAAATTGATCCAATTACGCAAATTCCAGAATCAAGCAACGTAGAAGAAATTCGTGCATTTATAGGTTAGGTGAATTATTACGGAAGGTTTTTCAAAAATCTTAGCACTACTTAATACACGCTGGACAATAATTTTAGACTTTTTTCGATAGGTAGCCATTTTACTTAGGTTGCTTTGGTTTTAATATTATAGGCCTCATTATGCTAGCCTTTCAGAGCTTCATATTTAATATTGGCCAAATGCGACACCAAAAAGTAGGTACATTAATTTTTTTTTTAAAACTGCATGTTTAAAAATTGCCGCCAAATTTGTGAATTTCAACTAAAATACTTCTACACAAGGTGTAGGAACAATATAATTATTCTTTTAATTATTTTGTAAAATTTTGATCAATCCGTCCGGAAAAACGGTTAAATCAATTTGAAAATTTACAGGGCTATTATCAGGCATCAGCTTCTCATCAGTATTTATAAAGTAGCAGTAGATTTACTAAAATAGATTTACTAGAAGATTTACTAAAAAGTCATTGTTTTTAACGTTTTTCAAATTAATGTTGAGGGTGACAAAAAAATGCCCCGAATACTTATTCTTGTTGATTTTGCAAGGCCATTCTCTTACATATCGATGGCTTAATTAACAAAGGCCCTAATCCACCATTTTTTCAAAAATAACATTTTGATACCAAAATGAGCATCACAAAAAACCACATCATTCTATGTTATAATTTTCAATCGAAATTAACTTCATTTCGTTCTATATTCAGTTTTGAAAAATTAATTCTATTAAAATTTTGGTTGTTCCAACCGTTTTTCTCGATTTTCCAACAATTTTGAAAGTGTGGATTAGGGCCTTTGTTAATTAAGCCTTCGATATACAAAATGATCAGAGATGCACGAGATTTCAAACATTACAACTGGTGTCAATCGATAGATGTGAAATATTCTCAATATTTGGAATTCATGAAATACTTACTCGTAAGGGATTATAGAGTACAATTCGATTCTGAAGAATTTAGGCATTTCATGAAAATAAATGGTATCGTACACAAGAAGAATGCTCTGTAACATACTGGGACGAACAACTCGAGTGAAACCTTCGAACTGTAAAAAACCGATTAAAAACGCTCAACTACAATCGATCCGATATTAAGAAAGAACTACGCAAAATGTTATTGAAATATGGACGTACTCCACACGCGAGGCTTTGAAAAAAATCCCCTTTTCCAGAGAACGTAGGAGCGGGGATTTGTCAAACATATCAGGAATAAGGAAACACTCCTAGTGTTCACTGATGACAAGGGATAAAAAATATCCGGATATTTTTTGAGCAAAAAAACGAACGCATGAAAAGGATCGGTATATTTTTAACTCTACTTTTACTTGGATTTTTTTGGAGTTTTTTTGACAACCAAAAATTATTTCATTTATCGGCGTAAAAAATCCATAATGTCTGCGAGTTGAAAAATTTAAATTAAAATAATACGAAAAGCTTCGATTTGAAATGATATTAATAAAAAGTATTAAAATAATAAAAATAAAATCTGATGTTGACGTTTAAAATACCAAGTCTAGAACAAAAGTGGTTCACTCATGTCATCAAAAAAAAAATCCGGATATTTTATTAAAGTGAAGTTAGCGGGGGTAAAACTTGTCAAAAATATCCGGATATTTTCTGTCAAAAAGCCATCAGCAAACATACGGACTGTTACAACAACGGATTTTTTACATTTTTATTATCATTAATTTGAATTATCATTATTAAATTTCGAAAATAGAATCTTTTGTTAGGCGCAATTTTCATTTGCAATCCGAACTGCCAATTAGCGTGCATTTCGCTAGCAAAAAAATTACGCAATCTATATTTTGTGAGGAATGGATAAATTTCAAATTCGTGGTACAATTCATTATATTTATTTCGAAAGCTTATAAGGAACCAATATCAAAAAGGATATGGATTTAACTTTGGGCGAGTCTACACCATCCTATGAAACTGTCCGTTTTTAAATTTAAACTTGGTGACAGAAGTGCTTTTTATAATGAACCCAAAATAGATGACAACACCAGAAATGATTGAAAAAAACCATGTTTTTGTATCGAGTGATCGTAAAGTGAAGTTGAATGAGATTGTTGACATCGTAAACATTTGAAAAGAACGTATAGAAAATATGTTGCATGGACATTAACAGCTTTTTCCCCTTAGTCGTATCTTCTATAAATCCTAGACGGCACTCTCACTTAAAAGTCTCTTTTAATTACCGTTCTCGTGAAATGTTAGTTTAGGTTAGGTTAGCCTTACTGGAACCAATTAGAGCTACTTATGTAACGACGAACATCCCGCGCTTTACTGTTTTAGAGATCTGATAGGTCATTCATCTTGAACTTATCCAAATGTATGTAGTTTCTGCGTGGTAATGCCGGACATGAGGAAAGGAAATGAACTATCGTCTCTTCCTAGACCTCGTCCAAATGACAGCTTCTACAGAAGTCATTTGCCTCTAGAGCCAGCCTTATTGCATGTTCTCCAAAAAGACAGTGTCCCGTGAGTACTTCAACGACCGTTCTTAATTCACGTTTCCTTAGGGGCATCAATGTTCTGGTGCGTCAATCATCGTCGAATTTACCTACTGACTCTAACCCATTCGAAGTTAGGCGTTGCCTATCATTCGTTATTCGACAAATTAGGCAGTTCAACATTACTTTTACCAACGAAACTAGAATTTTTTTTTATTACTCTCGAAATTTTGATGCATATATTTCCGATATGAATCAGCGATTAGCTCAGTAAGTCGATGTTTTCTCGAAATAAATGGTGAAATCTTGTAAACGGCTGTCCTTCGAAATTTTTGCAATAGAAGATCTATCGTTTGGTTCTGCTGACTGTTTTACCTTTTTGCTGGTCATACTTGGTTTTGGTTGATTAGTTTAGGAGCACGTCTGATTGCACCACTTTGAAAATCTGTGTTGCTAATATTTGCGATAGAATTGTGGTCGTAGGTCTTCATCTGTGGTACTATTTTGATTTTTTTATCAAACGGCCACTGATCTTCGGCTAGCAGTAAAATGTTGGCCCGGAGAACCATCTGCTTGCTAATCAAATATTTGGAACGCCCTTCAATTGTGTTTCTCCTCCATTCGCTAACCTTCGTAGTCTCTACAATTTCTGCGGCCCGGAAGGCTATGAACTATCGATATGTCCTTTTATCAGACCTGAGCCAGCACAACATGGTAATCGAATCCGACATTCCGACCAACATATTCGTCTAGAGATAGGAATTTATTGGTTAATTCCGATAGTCTTGGCTAATGTAGCACTAAAAATTTCCTTAATGTCGCCGGAAATCGCCACCTACCTTTCGTTCTCGGAATTTGCACAATATTTCCACCAGTGATGATAATAAATCTGGGCCTTTTAAAATCGTGGAGTTCAGGGAAATGCCTTTAGCTTTAGCTGCAGCCCCTCATACCAATGTGATCTTTCTCGGTTTGTTTGAGTTGGTTACAGTAAAAATCGGTAAATCCAAGTTCGTGGTCCAACAATGTCAGCTTCCGCTCTTGAAAGTTTTCGAACATAGCCCTTTTCTAAATAATCTTTCAATTACTTCTTCATAGATGTTCAGCATACTTCTGATTATGGCTCATCTTCCTTACCAGGCAGCTAAACCTTATTTTTACCATGGATGCTATCTGGCATTCAAACGTCCTCGTTGCACCGTGGAAGAACGGCCTCGTAGTTCATTGTAGTGTTTAGAGTTATTCTTTGTAAAATCTCTTTGGCTCTCTGATCATCTTTAGACTCTATGGATGATAGTTTCAGTCCAAAGCTTTTTGTTGTGAAAAATTCCTTCATTTGTTGATGCAAACTTTTCTCGCATTGACAGTCACTTATGTGATAATAATTGTGTACTTGAATAAAGTGCTTTACCCATTGAAAAAGAAAAGAAAAATCGGATTTAATTTTTTCGATGTTTTCGTTAAAAACTTCTCGTTTTTGACCGAGTGTACCATACAATACTATTTTCAATTAAAAAATTTCAAAAAAATTTTAATTAGCTGAGAAAATGAAAATTTAATTTTTTTCGTCCGAAAAAAATTGTTTAGAACCGAAAAAATTAAATTTTCATTTTCTCAGCCAATTAAAAATGTTTTTGAATTTATTAAATTGAAAATGGTATTGTATGGTATACTCGATCAAAAACGAAAAGATTTTAGCGAAAATAAAGCAATAATTTTTGAATTATATCGAAAAAACTAAATCCGATTTTTCTTTTCGTTTTTCAATGGGTAAAGCACTTAAGAGGTCTCTTTCGAGTAATATGCACAAATATTGTCTAGGCTACTCTGGTTTTCGCACCATTAATTTCAGTCCCCGCCCTTCTTTGACGTCAAGTGGCAGCCCTTATTTCCAGCGCTGGAGGCCGATCAATATTTTCGGACTACCTAACGTTTTCATACCGTTGTACGGATGGAGCTTTCTAGTGAAGCAGGTCTGTACCAGCCATAGTAGCCATAGATTGCGCTAATGGGTTTAAATTTTCTACTGTTCGAACAACAGAAATTTAGTATTTTGGAGCATGGGGTTTGATGCCCAATATTTTCCATAACATGCATCTGCTGTTATTTGCCTGCCTTATAATACCGACAGAAGCTATCTATCGGACTTCCTAGACAAGGAGAACGCTTGAACGTTGCACCAGTCCATAACGATCGATGTAGACCCACATTACCAGTCCTTTTTGGTTTCGCCAGAGATTTTGAATTAATACAATTCACTTGCTGACTGACATCTGACATATCGAATCTCACAGACTTTTATATACCATATATGTAATAAAGTGGCCAAAATTTATACACTTATTACATTTTGGTAAGCTGAACTGGCTTTTACTGATGATCGTTGTTAACTTTATATCTGTTTTGTGTGTCGGATTTCCTCCTGTATGATCGTTTGTGAATTCGTTCAGTGAAAAAGCCAATCGTTAAAAGTAGCTAAATTTAACTCGCCGCAAGTTATTTATATTTAACCCAGTTCAGTCTCACAAACTTACTGGCAATTTTTCAGCAAGGTCTCTGTTATTATTATACTGTTATTAGGTCATGAGAAACTAATTGAGTATTTGTCGAACGGCGATGTTTTTCCAAACCGAGTTTATTTCTCGATCTACCGGGGTCCAACTGAGTTGTCGTTAGTGGTTAATGCTTTCACCACGCATGCGTATGGGACAGGGTTTGAAATATGTGGTTGCTGACTAAAAATTCTCTAAATATCAAGCGGCATCAGATTTGTTTGCAAAAGTTTTTGAGTTATCCACGAGTGTCACTTTGCGTTCTGTTTTTTGGCTTTAAAGTAAACTTCTGCTTTAGATACTTTTAACCGCGAGTTTCGGCCAACTCTCTCTTCTTCTAGACCACGTAACGTAACTGTTTCGAATTTGATTGTTTTATGTATTTCCTTGGGACGGTCCACTCGAACTCCTTAGATACCAACGCTACCGTCTTTCTAGCAGATATACATGCTGCAGTAAACATCTAGGAGGAAGAGCAATAAGCCTAGATAGTATATATGACGTACCGGTAGGCAGTATTATTAGGTTCATTAAGAGCCTGAATATTGACTGGACGGATAATTAAGCAGGGTCTAAGCACAAAATATCTTTTAGGTCGCAGCCCGAGGTGGTTGAACGCCCACATAACTGTTCAAAAATAATAATAATAATGACCCCCTGTTGAGAGTGCAGAATTCATGGGCCTACCCACCTTTCATGTCAGTACTGTAGGCTGGCATGAAGCAATGCAATGTGCTGGTGGCCTGCGTAAAACGGACGAAACGGTTATAAGGAAATTGCGAAAGGGTTGGAAGTGCCGTGAGCCCCAGAAAAAGATTGCAGAAATATAAACAAACAAATATTTCTTCAAGTTTTTCTGTGGCGTTTGGATCGGGAGGTACGGGGTTCAAATTTCGGAATTGAGGTGGTTCGTAAATGATTTCATTGCGATCTGTAAATACGATGCATATGACCCATGTAGGAGTGCCGAATTCTTGTACAGAACTATTGCTATAAATGGATCAGCATAAGATAGGTACGTTTTGGTAACAACATATGTAAGAACGTTTAAAACAACCTGGCGCCGCAGTTTAGAGCGCCTTGCGAGTCCCAAAGCCAAAACAGCAGATCACAGAATTTATTCTAATTAAAAGAGAATTTAATATTTTATTGATTTTTAAAGAATTTGGAATGAGGTATGTATGTATATACAATAAAAACAAAATGGAGGTGTGGCCAACACACGACTTTCTTTTACGAACAGAGAATTTTGAGAAATTTTATTTTTTTAATTTTAAAATTTTTAAATTTTTTTTATTTTTAATTTTTGGAAACATTTTGTATTAAGTAATTTTTTGTTAACCTTATACTTTTTAAGATATTTGCAAAATAAATTTTCTGGACCAAGGGAGTAGCCACTTCCGGTTAGCCGATTTGGAGTAAAATTCACTGGGACCTCCCAATTTATCAAAAAAGCTTAAATCTGAAGTTTCAATTCAATTGGTTAAACCATCTGGGCTGTAGAGAGGACACAGACAGACTGACAGACACCATTTCGAAACCCACTTTTTCGGACTCAAAGGACCTCAACACAAATAAATCTCTAAAAATCTCAAGGTCCAAAATTTTCATGATTACTATACTTTATTTTACTAGAGTAAAAGAAAGTAATTTAAATCAGTTTTCGTTTTGCTTTCAGCGCCATCTTTATTATGATTTTTGTGTTTTTTATAAAATGCAACAAGGGTTTATTTATATAATATAAAACTACGATCCTACAATTCTAAATTATCGTTTGGATTCAAACTATCAAAAAGATCATCGTAATCCGATGGATTTTGTGATGTGGGATGGCTTTTATCGTCGCCAGCTTCAATATTGCCACGTAAAACTTCCAATTCATCAATTTTCGGTTTTTCTTCCTTTTCATCAAAATCTGTGAAAGCCATACCGTGAAAATGATTGAAACGATCATATAGGGCGGCATCATCGTCATCCTCCTCCTTATCTTCTATCATTTCCTCGTCATCATCATCATCATCATCATCTGAAAATGAATTGATTTGATTTATGCAATAACAAATAAGTTGAAATATAATTTACCATCTAGCATTTCATCATCACTTTCGTCCTCGTCAAATTCATTATCATCCTCGTAATCTTCGGGTTCTTCTTTAACTCGCGTTCCAATTATAAAATCATCCATTGCTTGATTATGATTACTAACTATTACTTCTTCTTTAATTTTCACTGTGCCCGATTGTATTTGGTCCGATGAAATTAGTGTTGGTACCGTCGGTGTTACAACAGGTTCCGATAAGACGACTGGTGTTTCTTCTGCTATTGGTTTATTTACAATTTCCAGGTTTTGATGACTCATTAGTTCCAAGGCCTCTGCTATCACATTTTCTTTTGAATCAACTGATTCTAATGGTGATTGTGCTATCAGTGGCGGTTGTGGTGGTACTTGTTGTTGTGGTGCTAGTGGTTGTTGCGGTGCAGGTGGAAGCGGTGGTGCGGGAATCGGAATTTTTTCTGTCACTTTATCTAAATCTATTTCAGTTAATGATGGTATAGTTTCTGGAGAATCTGTTATTGTTTTTACAAAAAGTTTATTTTCTGTAATACACTGTAGTTTTAAATCTTCTGCCGGTTTTTCCATTTCGCCAAGAGATTCATTAGGTGAATTTAGTATCGATGCATCAATTGATGTCCCATAAAAATCAAGTACTGTTGCGGGAAATTCTGAGGGCAATGGCAAAGTTTTAATTTTCGGTAATCTCGTTTCGCCTGGTAAACCAACATTTCCTTTTTGCCGGCGAAACCGGACAATCAAACTTCTAGACTCCATTTGAAGATTGAACGTATTGCGAAAGGCATCTATAGATTCTTCAATCGACTGATACCGAATGAATGCATAACGTGTATACTTCATTTTTTGGGCAAATCCTATATCGATCCGTTGAGCGGTTGGAAATTTATCTTTTACAGCCGCAACTGTTACATTGGTCGGTAAATTGCCTATATACAAGGTGTATGGATCTATTTCTTCTGGTGCAACCTGTGTTCGCTCATCGTGATTATGTTTTTTAACCATAACCTTACCGGTTCCAAATGAGATATTTGCAATTTCATGTTCGACTTCCTTGACATTAGCATCGGGTCGAAGTGTAACATAACAGTAGCGGGCTGTAGATGGCTGCTGAAAATGCACATTATCAATTTGATGAGAGAAACTTTTCACTATATCTTTATTTAGCTCTGGATCGGGAAATTTTAATATCAACATTGGTAATTTTTGTAATCGATTATATTCGTTTTCCAGGGCAAGTGCTTTTACGGCATCGTCACGATCCCATTCTTTTTTCCTTGTGTATCGAGTTGACATTGGCTTTCGTTTCGCCTTTTTACTAACAGTTATCTCGTCGTTGGGATTATCCGCGTTACACGTAAGTGATGTTATAGATTTTGATTTTACTGTGGATAAGATGACAGGTAATGGTGGTGGGGGATTATTTTTATGAAATCTTTGCATAAACCTGTTGTTTGTGTTTGACGGATGTTGATTTTGTTTACGATTCCAGCTATTTTGCGGAGGTGACATTCCGCTGGGCGGCATTCCAGGTGGAAGTGGTGGTTTAATCATACCACTGTCGTCTGGAGGTAGAGGCGGAGGAGGCGGTTGATTATACATTCCTGATGCTATGTGGGGTGGCATCGCCTGATAATACGCCGCATATTGATTTGGATCGACCAGGTACTGCAAATTTGTATAATTCGTATAGTAGGTTTGATGAATAGAGTGGCTTGACGTTAATTCGCCTGACATATTGTAGGGTGACTGAGCCATTTGATTGTAACCCATTCCAGAGGTTGCATTCATCTGTCCGATGCTATGTGAATTCGGTACAAACTTTTTACTACTACTCGAACCATATTCACCACTTTTTCGTTTCATGTGATCTTTTTTATTTTTCATAAGACCTCTTTCCTTAATATTACTAAACTTTTATTATTTCATTCAGAATAAAACTGAATATCAGTCACAAAACTCTACTTTCTAATTTTTTACACAAATAGATAAATACAATAGTAAAAGAAAACTTATATTTGTTTATTAATTAATACATAAAACATACTTTTTTAAACACAATATATTAAAATATAGTTTAATACTTATATAAAATTAATTAAATTTTTATCTAAAATTACTTTTTCAATATTTTTGCTGGTTTACAATAATTTTGACACTTCAAGATGCACTAGCATTGAAAACACGCAAAGTTCGTATTTTTTTTGTAAGATGGCGTAAGACTTATCAAAGGGCACGGTGGATGTTGCGTGAATTTGGATCTGAAAGTATCGCTATCTCTATATTTCCAATCGTCAATTGACGATTGTAAAAGTAGAGAAAGCGCCTCTTGAGGAAAAAAGTTCAAATGAGGCAACTGCTAAAATGACATTTCTCATAAATGCGACGAAAGCAAATTTTGCAATCCGGCAGTTAAAAATTGTTTTTATAATCCAAAATATGAATTATTTACAATTATTAGCTATCTGTTAAGTAAAAATTGTGTTTACAGTTCAAAATTGGAATTGTTTACAACAATTTCGAACGTCAAATTAGCAGCTACCTCAGTTTAAAAATTTTCCACTAGGTGGAATCTGTGATGCTCCAATCGTCAATACTTACATATGTTTCTTTATTATTCTGTGGTACCATTGTCAATAGATGAGCTCATCTACAACCCAGCTGGAACAGCTTCAAAACAGAATGCGGTTGTGTTTATAAACAAACAAAGAAAGATGGCGTTTTTTAAACTGAATTATTGCTTGCCAAAAACCAAATTCGATTTAAATTGCTCGAACAAAATAAAAAAAAATTAAATTTTTATATGTATATTATGAATGTACATATTTATAAATTAAAAATTAATTGAACTACTTTATTTAAACAATTTCTGAAAAATGAGTCAATATTTTTCATGCTTAGCTTCCGGTTTCACCATCATTTCGAACAGTTCAGCAGGAGTTTTAAAATTGTTTGGTAACATCGTAACACTTTTTTGGTTTATTTTGAATCTTGAATCGCGCCATGGTAGGATTGTACGACCTTCAGGTACTTCCATTACATCACCTTGATTAAATTCAATGTTCTTTTTAGATAATGGTAACTGTCCTTGGAATATTGCAATGTACTTGCCATCATTTTTGTATATTCGAAGAGCATAACTATTTATAAATATGCGAAGTAAAATGGTTATTAGCAAAAAACCAACAAAAAATATTTTCAATTCAGATTCATCAGTCAACAGCTTGCCATATAACAAATACTGTGGTGTTTCAAATGGCGCAATCCCTAAGTACATTCGAGTTGCTACGGCTGCGGCAACAATCGATACACTTCCTGTTGTGAAATTTTTTGCAAATGATAAGTAATTTTCCATTGGAGCTTTGTAAATCAGCTCAAAATCATCAGAAATATTATCAATTCTACGATATTTTTCTTCTGAATACCGTTTCGGTCCTATGACATTTAATGCCCGGGAGGTTCCAAATTTTCTAAAAGGTATCACACGGGTTGTTAATTTCACTTTCAAGCAAAAATTTAAAATTCTACCGGCTATGCCGGTAGAAACTAACCTGTATTTTATCGAATGTCTCAAATTTTTCCAAGCAATTTGAGGTACGCCTTGACACCTCAAAATCATTGTAAGCCAAGTGCTGATATCACAATAAATCGTCAAAAAAATATTCAAATTTAATAATTAAATAGTAATCACAAGATAAAATTGACTTAAATTAAATTTTATTTATTTTTATTTATGCAACCACCACATTTTCTGACATTAGTGTGACAGCTGACAGTTTTTAAACTTTGTTGATACTAGATGGCAGACAAAACGTTGAACATAAAGAAATCTATTCCAATTTTTGTTACTGATTTGAACAATTCGATCACTGCAAACTTCGTTCGCATCGGTTTTTGAAGTTTGGTTTAGCCGTTTGATTAAATTGCAATGTTCACAATTTAATTTCATTTAATTACTAATTTGTGTTCGTGTTATTATTCTGTACATATGTTGAGTAAGTCTTCACTTTGTTTTTTTTATTTTTATTGAATTCATAAGCTTAAAAGCGATATATTTAGTAAAGGATAATTAAGAGAAAATTCGGACCCACAAAAATTATGAAAATCTCGAACATTTTGCTCGTCGAAAAGCGCAAGGACGTTGATTTTTAAAGATTTTATTTATATGGGGTTTCCATCGTCATAGTATAATACCAAAATAGTATTATAATATTATACTATGATGATGGAATTCCGATGTTGATAGTGTTGGAAATGTAAACTAGCCTTAATAACATTTTATGTAGTGAGAGGTGGCAGCCCTGTTGTATAAATTCAAATAACGTTAATTTCAGTTCTGTTTTTAATCAATCGAATATACACGTTTATTTTAACTTTTGTTTTTTCTTTTACTGCTACTGCCAATTATTATAGAGGTTATGGGCTATCGCGTGTAAATTGGTGCGAAACAAACGTTTAGTTGGGCCAATTTAAGCAATTTTTAATTGGAATATATTTGTGTAAAAGAATTTAAGATGGCTGATGAAGAAAAATTTGCATTCAAACAATTCGAAGGACGTGAGTTCGACAACTGGTTTTTCCGCCTGAAAATTACATTGGAGGGAAAGGGTGTCGAAAAATGGCTGGAAGAAGATGCCATCGAAGCGAAAATTGCAGTCGGTGCCGACTTCGAAAAAATCAAGAAGGAGGATCGCATGTGCAAGGTGCATATAACTCGACGTGTTGCGGATTCACATTTGGAATATCTGAAGGACCGGCCGACAGCGTTTGCGATGATAAATTCATTGAAAGCAATTTTCGAACGTGCAAGTGTGGCGACCGAAATTGGTGTCAGAAAGCGTATGTTGACGATGCGATGCTCAGATTCTGACAACCTAACTTCACATTTTCTTGCATTCAACAAATTGATACGTGAATTAAAGGCGTGTGGCGCTGAGACAAATGATCGAATGCTGGTTGTATCGCTCATGATTACGCTACCGAAGCGATATGACATGGTCGTGACAGCATTGGAGACGATCGAACCATCTAAATTGACGATGGAATTGGTGCGTTCGCGCCTGTTGGACGAGGAAAGCAAAACTTCGAATGGTCGTCTGAATGGTGATTCAGACAACGTCGCCATGTATGGCAATAATACTTCGAAGCAAATTAAGTGCTATTTCTGCAAAAAGCCTGGTCATCGAAGGGACGCTTGTCCGAAATTGAATCAACGGAACTCTACTAGTGGATCATCGAACAGCAATTTTAAGGGGAAACCCAATCAGCAGCATTATCAAAAGCCAAATGCGAATTGCGCGTCGAATACAGATGCGAATGGAGTGGTATTTGTGGCTAATGCTGGTGATTTTGCGCTACAGTGTGGAATGCAGACGACAATATGTTTCATTGTTGACTCGGGTGCTTCAGAGCACATGGCGAATGATAAGTCAATGTTGAGCGAGCTGAGGAATTTGACCAAGCCGGTCGTAATTGGTATTGCAAAGAATGGTGTGTCGATCACAGCAACAAAATGTGGTACAATTGTGGGAACTATCATCGTCAATGGCACAGAGCGTCAGTGCACGCTCACGAATGTTTTGTTGATCGAAAATTTAAAATACAATTTGCTATCTGTGAGTCGTTTGGAGAGCGCTGGATGCCAAGTAATTTTCGACGATGGCTTGGCCCGTATTACAAAGGATAATTTGGATATGGCCGTAGGCAGGCGCAATGGAAAGCTGTATGTGTTTGAGTTGAAGGGTGTGCGACATGAAGTAGCGAATATTTCAACAACATCAAACGAAGGCATTGCTGCGAAAGCGTCGAATGGAATGGAATCTACGCAAGTGAAACAAAGCATTCGTCTGTGGCATCGTCGGTTGGCACATTTGAACTACGCTGACGTTAAGCGTTTGTCGACTTTGGTCGATGGAATGGGTGCCATGAACAACGATGCTGAAGCTGTTTGCGAGCCGTGTGTTTTCGGAAAACAATCTCGAAAATCATTCAACGGTTCAGGCGGAGCACGATCGAGTCGTGTATTGGAGCTTGTGCACAGTGATGTGTGTGGGCCTGTTACGCCAGTCACGTGGGATGATCAGCGTTTCTTGGTGACATTCATCGACGATTACACTCATTTCACTGTTGTATATCTGATAAAGAACAAGTCTAACGTTCTTGATATGTTTCAGAGGTACAAATCGATGGCGGAAACGCACACTGGGAAGAAAATTTCAAGAATCCGATGCGACAATGGTGGCGAATATATTTCCAATAAATTCAGGGCCATTTGTGATGAAGCCGGGATTCAGATCCAATACAGCGAACCGTACACACCTCAACATAATGGCGTCGCCGAGCGAATGAACAGGACATTGCTTGAGAAGGCACGTTCTATGATCGCTGATTCAAAAATTAGCAACGGTTTTTGGGGCGAGGCCGTGTATTGTGCGGCATACATAGCGAATCGCAGTCCGTCACGTGCGATTATTTTGGATGCGACACCAGTTGAGCTTTGGACAGGCAAGAAACCCAATCTGTCAAGGCTTCGTATTTTTGGATCGCCTGCATATGCACATGTACCAGACCAATTACGCAAGAAATTGGATATGAAATCATCGAAAATGGAAATGGTCGGCTATGCTGTGAATGGTTACCGCCTGTGGGACCCATCGAAGAACGAGATTGTTACACGACGAGATGTTGTGTTTAATGAGTCGCAACCGAATTCTTCTTCAGTTTTCTTCGAGACAGAGTCATTCACGGACGGTGTTGAAGACGTTGAGAATTCAGACGATGTTGACGAGGCGGAGAGTTCAGCGGACAGTGATACGATGAATGTCGAACGAGATGATGCTCGATCTGCTGGTGCAGATGCAATCAACGATCAACCATTCAACGTGGTATCGCGACCGCAGCGAAAGCGTCAACAACCGAAGCGGTATGAAGATTTTGTCGATCCGACAAAGCTCAAAATGCATGAGGACAACGGGGAGGAGTACTTTTCGGCGTTTGCATTGAATTCTAGCACATTGGACTTCGCACTTGGTGCCGTGGCGTACGTTGACAATGTTCCTCAGTCATTTGGTGAAATAGCAAAACGAGATGATGCAGCTCAATGGATGGAAGCAGTTCATTGTGAAATTAATTCACTCAAGCGAAATAAAACTTGGACTTTGGTTGAACGTCCGCCGCATCGATCAGTTGTTACCTGCAAGTGGGTGTTTTCCCGAAAGCGAAACGATGTGGGTAAGTTGGCGTCGTACAAAGCGCGACTGGTATAGCCCGTGGATTTAGCCAGCGTCAGGGATTTGATTTTCACGAAACCTACTCTCCGGTGGCAAGGATTATTACAATAAGAGTTATGCTGGTTCTTGCTGTCAAGCGTGGCATGGAAATACATCAAATGGATGTGAAGACGGCATTCCTCAACGGAAATCTTGAAGAGGACATTTATATGGAACAGCCGGATGGATTCGTGCAAGGTGATTTTGTTTGTAAATTAAATAAGTCACTCTACGGATTGAAGCAAGCGTCACGTGTGTGGAATGAACGATTCCATAGTTTCATGCTCGGAAATGATTTTGTTCGCTCAGAATATGATCATTGCTTATATTCTCGTAACAATGAAGACGAAATGGTATACCTGCTGTTATACGTAGACGATCTGATTATATTGAGCGAAAACATCGAGGAAATCATCAAGATCAAACAACTGGTGTCAAATGAATTCGAAATGCGTGACATGGGCGAAACGAAGAGTTTTCTCGGAATCAACATCGAATATGACCGGAGCCGTGGAATTTTGAGAATTAACCAACGCGGCTATCTAGAAGACGTTTTGCAACGTTTTGGAATGGCCGATTGTAAACCGAGTTCGACTCCAATGGAATGCCAACCAAAATTAGAAAGGAAGACTGAAGCTGAACTGACGACTAAACCGTACCGAGAATTAATCGGATGCTTGATGTACGCGGCTTGTACGACTCGTCCAGACTTATCAGCGGCAGTGAATTACTTCAGTCAATTTCAATCATGTCCAACTGAAGAGCATTGGAAGGCAGCGAAGAGAATATTACGATACATCAGAGGAGCAATTGACCTGAAACTGGAATATCGGAACGATGAGAATTCGGTCGTGTTAACTGGATATGCGGACGCTGATTGGGCCGGCGATATCAACGATAGAAAATCGGTTCCTGGCAATGTGATGAAAGTGTTTGGCGCAACTGTGACTTGGATGACACGTAAGCAGACTTGTGTTTCTTTGTCGTCCACCGAAGCTGAATATGTCTCACTGTGCTTAGCCACATGTGAAATTATGTGGCTGCGTGGATTATTGGTGGAAATTGGAGAAACTCCCGAAGAACCAATAATATTGCACGAAGACAATCAAGGTGCGATTGTGATCTCATCTCAGGAAAAAGAAATGCAGCGTACGAAGCACATTGATATTAAGTTCAACTTTGTACGTGATTTAATAGCCAAAGGTATCATCGAAGTCAGATATATTTCAACGAATGAACAACTAGCTGATATCATGACTAAAGGACTACCAAAGGCGACATTTGAATATTTGCGAAATCGACTAAACTTAATTCGGATGGAATAATTATTTTCTTTGCATTAATTTAATTTGATTTAATTTGTATTATTGATTTATGTGAGTTCTTGCAATTGCCTATCGAACTTGGATAATTATCGATAGGAATTGAGGCGGAGTGTTGGAAATGTAAACTAGCCTTAACAACATTTTATGTAGTGAGAAGTGGCAGTCCTGTTATATAAATTCAAATAACGTTAATTTCAGTTCTGTTTTTAATCAATCGAATATACACGTTTATTTTAACTTTTGTTTTTTCTTTTACTGCTACTGCCAATTATTCTAGAGATAGTATATGTAATAGTTTATTAAAATAGCTGTATTTTGTTGAGAAATTTACAACAACAATTGCAAGTGACAAGAATTAAATAATTCGAACAAAAAATTTGAGTTATTTAACCCTTATGTCTATGCATCTTTTTTCTTATGTTAATCAATTAAGGGTTACCCAGTAATCTTATCAGATTTAATCGAATATCACTTAAAAATGTAACTGTTACAATTAAATGATTGTGGCATTCCTAGGCCCTAAGCCATTCCATTGATAAACTAGAAATTTTATCGATTAAAGTCGAAAAAGTTACCCGGGTAATCCAAAATAGACATAGGGGTTAATTCGAGCTCGAACAAATAAAATACTGCTTGAATGAAAAACAGAAAAAATACCAACATAGAATATAAAAATTAAATCGAAAAAATATTTCGCGACTTACCTATTCTGTTAAGTAAAAAATAACTCCAAAATAATTCGAATTAATTTTTTCTCAACAAAATACAGCTAATATTTCATTAAACTAGCTATCAAAAATATAATAGGTAGCAAATTGAAATTTTAGGGCCTATTTTTTTATTCACACCGAGCAGTGTATTGTACAATTTTTCCTTGTTTCTCTAATAGAAAACAATCAAAGCAGACAAGGAAAAATAATGAACTGCACTGCACCGGGTGAATAAAAATACAGACCCACTGCAAACATGGCAGTGTTAGGTTTGCTTGAATTCTTTTTCAAACTAATGTGGTTTTCTTTTTGCCAAAAAAATCAAAAACACATCAAGAAAATGTCAAAAACTCATCAAAAAGTAAACTATTTGCCACAAAAATCACCATTTTTTTTGCCGTTTTTTTTGATGCACATCAAAACAGAAAAATGGACATTTTTCTTCAATTTGCACTAATGCCAATAAGCAAAAGAAATGTCAATTTTTGTAGAAACGTCAATTTCTCAGGGAACTTTGATGAAACGTCGATTTTTGATTATAATAAAAACAATAGTGAACATATTGACCATAAAACAAATTGAAATTATATTATATTCTCAGAAATAATTTCCTTAACAGAATAAACATTTAATAGAAAAACAAATCGATAATGATGTCTGCCATGAAATTTTCTATACGTCAAATAGTACCGGTTTATTATCACCAAAACAAACATAAAAATCGTCAATTTTGGTTGAAACGTCAATTTGTTCTTTTTGAATCAAAAAATTTCAGTAAATTTGAAATGGCAAAAAGAAATCGACATACATTTTTTAGGCTGCGGTTGTAGTGTGTTTTTAATATTTTTCTATTACTTCAAGTAATACTCATCAAGTAATTATAAATATGCATAAAATAAGGGTTTTAATAATTTTTCGCTATTAAAATAATGAATTCCATTCAAGTTCCCATACAAAAATTTAAAACAATTTTAACTTTACACCAAATGATGGAAACACGATAAGGAAAAATAGCATAATAGTATTATGTGTATAGTATTTTGCTATTATACAATTGACGATGGAAACGTGGTATTAGTGAAGAAATTTTCCACTTTCCCTGGCTGCGAGTTTATGTAAATATTCTGCTGAAAAATTTTCAGTAGGATCGCATGCAATTTAAAAATATTTTATTCGGAAGGGGAAATTTGTTTACGAAATAGAGTACGTCGATTGGTTGCCTGCTGAAAAATTTTCAGCAGAATATTTACGTAAACTCGCAGTGAGCTACTACTGATTTACTGAACTAGAATTCCATTCGGTTTCTAGCAACTGTTTTCACAAATATTCCTTTTTTTAAAACCCATTTACAAACAAGTTCAAACTTTGTTACACTGAAATCATCAATAAATAGTTAGTATAAAATTTGTCAATTTGACTCACTTGCCTTTATGTAATACAATTCCCTACAAATCTAGTTTTACAGTATGCTTGATATTCTTTCAGACTTTCTCCTGGAGTTCACAGGAGCATCAGGTTGACCCTTATTTCATTTGTACTATCTTCCCACTCGAGAAATACATTAGTGTTAGACTTGGATTCCGTCTCCTCATCTCGTAGCATAGCGATTTGTGGCTAAAATATTATATGAAATATGATCGACATCTTTTATATTTTATTCCCATTAGCCTCAATTTCATACACTCTATGCCCTCTTATCTTATGAATACACCCTTAATACATTTTACTCCGGATCCGAAGTTTCGAAAATACGCCATGTCATTTATTCCGAATTGCCTTATTTTTTTTTGCGTTTTCACATTCGTTCACTTTCGATTCCGCAAATACTATTTTCCGCCAAACATTGCTTCATACGAACTTCACTTAGAAACCATGTGTACAGTGTTCCTGTTGAAATAAAGGATTTTTGATATTTTCTAAACTACTCTACGATTTCTACTTGCTGTGTCTCATGCTAACTTCTCGTACAACGTTTTGAATATTCTCATCCCAGTTTCCGCTTGCCCGTTGGAAGCAGAATATATCTTCAGTAACAATTCTATCGCGGAGGAATTAGTGTTTGTTTTCATTTTATCAACGTCGAACTGTATATCGTGTAAACATCTATTATAATTAAGAAATTGAAGCTATATCAATTGGCTCACCACTAAAATTCGAGTGAGCTCGCTCCGTCGACTTACTCATTACAAGTGGCCTGCTTCGGTTGAATTCTACTCGAATTTGATTGATATCTTCTTACTAGCTTTTGATAAATTGTTTGAAGTCCTTGTCCACCCACATTGGAACGCCAAAAATACGATCTAATAAATCCCTTACATTTGGCAAACACCCGAGTGAGCCGAACGTACTTCTCGCAGAAGCTACTCCATGATTTTGTTTGGTTTCACAATCCTATGCCACCACATCACCATTGTTGCTTGCTTCACTATATATCGTCAAACGGCTTGGATTGAAGTTGGATTGAATATAGTTTAAATCAGTTTCGTTATCATCACTTAGACTTTATTTTATGCATGTCAACCGAGAAAGAGCATCAGCACAATTATTTCTATGCCTGCAGTGTGTCACAATTTCAAACTGAAATTAGCTCAGTATGTTTATTACATTTCTTTGCAACCTATTGACTGTCGTGGTTGGAAAGCTTTTTCTACTTCCAAAATTCCCACTAACGGCTTATGACCCGTTCTAATCTCGAATAGCGTTCTAAAAAGTATTGTTCACATTTTCGAACTCCAAAATATATCGCTAAACTCCCCTTCACAGATCCATCACAGATCGATGCACCAATATCATAATCTGACGCATCTGTGTACAACATTAGTGGCTTTTTAGGGTTAAATGAATTAATACAACATCGGACATTGGTACGTTTTTAACTGGCGCCATCGCACCCTTACATTCTTTTGTAGTTATTAGTTGATTTACAGATGGTTAGTCTTCAGATTTTATATTTTATCTTACATATTATTTGGCTTATTCTTCTATTTCATACAGGAAATCATGGCTTGTCATATTTGTTGTGATCGTGAGCTATAATAGTAGTTATAGCTTGAAAGTATGTCATATTAACGCGCGCAGTATTTCGGCTAATATTGATAAATTGAGAATGGAATTTAAGGGTATTTCCCACCATATTATTGGAGTATCTGAATAAATATCTTAAGTCATCACATACTTATAAAAGCGTTGAAATAGATGGTTATAATTTGTTCATGAATGATAGAGTAGCAAGAAGAGGTGGTAGAGTTGCTTTCTATGCACATAGTGATTTTTCTAAATATTATCATGTGAAGATTCTTTCTATAGAATGTATTATAAATTCTTTTAAAATTGTCGTTTGTGTCAGTGGCTTACAAAATGCATGTTCGAGACCTTCCACTTAACGAATTGAGTGAGCTGTTATCTAAATTAATTGAGGATTGTGATACGGTTGTTTTAGTGGACGACCTAATGTTCATTTTTTAGACATGGTTGAAAACCGTGATCTAAGAAACATCTTTGAGTTACTTAATTTGCCTACAACACAAACTCAACTAACAAGAGTTTGTGATACAACTGAAAGACATCTAGATTACATAGTTTCAAATATCCCATTGGAAACATCTTATTTTTGTCAGCCACCTTTTACTGATCATGACCTTATATCAATTGACTTTAATATACCTGTTCAAACCAATGATGAAATCATTGTTATACACTGACTATATTGATTATATGTCTTAAGGATGGTAATTTTCCTGCGTATCTAAAGATTGCTCATGTGACTCCTATCCTAAAACCAGGTAACCGCAATTTTTATTCCTATCCTAAAACCAGGTAACCGCAATTCAGGTAATAATTACCGTCCAATTTCTATTTTACCCGTTTTTTCCAAAATATTCGAAAGAATAGTTCATACATAAATCAGTAAGGATTTACTACCAACTCTAGTACCTCTTCTGCAGCTTTAAATCTCATAAACCTAGTATATAAATCGCTTGAGAACAAAAATGCTACTTCTTGTCAATTTCTTGATCTTAAGAAAGCATTTGATTGCGTCAATCATGATATATTGATGAATAAGTTGATTAGTTTTGGAATTTCCGGTAGTACCTTACAACTATTACTAAGCTACCTGAATAACAGACAGCAATCTGTTTGTAAAGGTAGCTTTGAATCTGCCAAAATTACCATTACAATAGGGGTCCCGCAAGGATCAATTTTGGGACCAACTTTATTCTGAATATATGTTAATAATATTTTTTATTTAAATTTGAAAGGAAAATTTCAGTTGACGATCCTAGTTTTCAGCTCAACATCCTATCATTAACTAAAAAAAGATATGGAAAATGATATGATCATTTTAACTAACTGGCTATGGGGTAACAAGTTTGTATTGAACGTTAGTAAGTCTATAACTTTATCATTTTTTACTTAAAATACAAACATCAACATATATTTAACGAATTAGAATGCAGCAGTGGTTCATTAAAACGTGTGGATTGTGCCCGTTATCTTGGACTGGAAGTTAATTCTCAACTTAGCTGGATTGATCAATTAACGGCTTATGATTCGTTCTAACCTCGAATACTCTCCCAACAAGTATTGCTCACATTTTCGAACTCCAAAATATATCGCTAGACTCTCCTTATCTATCATCGAATAATTACGGTCATATGTTGATAATGTTCGCGAAACACATAATATTGGTCTCTCAGACCTATCACAGATCGGTACATCAGATCAATATCATAATCTAACACATCCGTGTACGAAATTAGTGGGTTTTTAATGCAACGTAGGACATTGGTACATTTTTAACTGGCGCCATCGCGCCTTCACATTCTTGGTTCCAATGGAATGTTCCTTTAGTTATTGCGTCTTAGAAGGGTTTCTGAACAGACGACAAGCTATGAACAAATTTTCCATGGTAATTCACATGCCCGTAAATGATTTAATCTGCGTTATATTGCTCGCAACATTCAACCGCTCGCAAACCAGCACCTCTTATCTATGCAGTACTTCTTCTAAATTTCTTATATGGTCTCTTTTGTTTCGACTGGTAACTACTAAATCTACCGTTCCTTTGCACCATAACAGTGTTTTGTCAATAACCGCAAGGTAGAACAACTTCTCTCTTTAAATATAACGATTTATCTATAAATTGACTTTTTAATAATCTTTATAACTCATATTCAACTTCTGTTGGAGTTTTCGCATCGGTTAAATTTCGCTCCAATTTATAGACTCTCGAAGATAGCGTTGTAATGTAACATATGATCGCTTATTTTTATCGGTGTTGGCCAAATTTGCTTTGGTCCATATTGCACAATTGCACTCAGATTGTGCTTAAAAAATGTCAATGGGCTTTCAGTTCCTCATTTGGGTGAGCTTCACATGGCTTGTCTTTTGTGAATTACCTTGACTGTTTCTTCTATCGCTGTCCTCACGTATCCATCTTTAGATATCATCACTGAAGCCATAACACTTTTCTAACTCTGGCCTCGAGAATTACCTGCGGATGCGATCACTGTAAACCCAACTTTCATTTACATAGGTCATTATTGGTGTCCAATCAAGGAAAGTATCGAAACAATTTACTGGTTTATAAATGTGAGCAAGTTTCCGCCTTTTTTTTGTTAATCGAGAATAAGAACCTATTTTAGCTAAGGTTTGCCACTATAATGTATTAACTAATTTAAAAAAACTGGAGACATAGACAACACATGAACTTAGGGAATATTTATTAGTAGATTTTATCTAGAATCGATATCATAGCAAAGTACTTAAATGTTACAAATAGCTCTTTAATTCAATCGAAGTTCCGTAGGACTAATTACGACTGTCACAATCCTTTGGACATTGCGATTAATAAATGTAATGCCTATTTCAGCGAGGTTGTTTTCATTATCAGAAAAAAATGAATTTAACAAGTAAATGTGACAAATTTCGTTTTTCGGGTGCAACCGTCTTGAAAATAATACATTTATTGATCAAGCTGAAAAGATTAGACATTAAAAGTTAACTACTTTTATTTTATTTTAATATAGAAATTCATTAATTTGTGCAGTACGAAAAGAAATTTTAATAGTTGACTTCCGCCATTCGACTGGAGCTTGAACTCACAGTTAACCATTATTTTTGCCATATTTGCTTGATTTCTAGTGAATTGAGCTTAAGCTGCCAATTAACCTTCTGAATTTTTTGTTCCCCTTAAATGTTGAATTTAATATTGCTTTGAACATAGTACCCTCCTGTAACGAATCCTGGACAGGTCATTCTACGATTCGTCAAAATTAGATAGGTTAAAATGTTCCATCATACACCCCAATTCCCATAGTCGTATCATTTCATGTGATGTGACTATAGTCGTATCACATCACTTGGAAATTGTTATTCTTGAAGGCGAACCAAGTGACAGGACTGTAACTTGAAATATATTAGGCAAATTAGAAATAAAATCGTTTTATAACAACAATCTTATTATTTTTAACAATAACATATTAAAAACAGTGCACAAAATTATTCAAAAAAGAATATTTTAAAATATATAAAATAAAATAATTGCGTCTTTCCATTTTGTGATATTCGCCTGTCACTTGCAAAAATCTAGTGACATCTGTCGTATAAAATGACTTTAGTCGTAACAAACGACTAAGAGAATCGCAAAATTGATGTGATGTGACTATAGTCATGAAAAATGACGTGATACGACTATGAGAATTGGGGTGATAATTTCAACTCTTTAGGATATGTATGTGATAGTTGGTTAAAACGATCTTCAAAGAAGTTGAAACGAACATATAGACAGACAACCAAGGTTTACGTCAAATTAAATAAAAGCTGTAAAAATCGAATTAAATGAATTTTGAATATCGGTAATTTGTGATTATATTTATACATACATATTACATTTTTTCTTAACGAAATCTATGTGTCGCACGAGTTTTAGGCGTAATTATTGATATTTGAGTACCACTGGAACTCGATGATCTTACATCGCGGGATTGGTACATCGTCGATGCTTTTCAAGCTCTATCCATTTCTTCCATTTCTCAATAAGGTTCCTCTCTAATTTCATCATCCCAACCAGATATTTTCTGTGCAAGTACTTTTGTACCTGTTACTAGGTTTGATATGCCAGCGGTTTGAATTTGCCTAGAAGAGTGGTACATCAATTGCATATTAGGGTAGTAAAACACCACAAGATAAAACTGAGTATAATTTTTCATTTTGCTAGATAGACCCATAGTTGTAAATCCGTAGAAGCCAGGCCTGGGTGTATATGGGAGCACTAAATATAATAAAGAGTTTTGCCCCTTTGTGTTTAAAGAAAAATGTATTGTTGCTCAATGGAATAGGTAAATTTTAGTCTTAAACATGGGTACGATGGTGTAAGGGGTAACGTGGTCACAATTCGCAAGTGTACGTGCTGCCTCCTCGTGGCGAACACTGGTAACTTTGCCATTCGGCACAGGCTAAAGTACGGCGCTAAAGGAGAAATCCTTGATAAAAAACCCTAATCTAAGGTGGAACGGCATATGCCGATGCATGAATGGCTGAAAGGTTAATCAGTTCTAAGTATGCAGACTGTGGATACGATGCGTCCTCCAGTTTTATTTTAGCTTTCCTATGGTAAAGCGTCATAAACCAGCGAAAGTTTCGTGGTGGATTTCGACGATCTCGACCTTCTTTCCGCTGTGAAACTCTCGATGGGTGAGCCATCGGATTGGGAGCACTGTACGGTGCTTGAGAACATAGTTCTTAACTCCGACATGGACACCTCAGGAGATGAGTTTCGGCCCTCGTAACTGGTGGGTCTCCTCTGCGAACGCAGGGGGGAGTATGGGAGTACGGACGTCGTGACCGGAAGGGTGAGGTCAATACTATTGACAAACCTGTCAAGGCTCCTCGCGTGAAAATGTATGGATCCGCGAAAAAGCGGTACAGGAGGCTTCTTGCTGAGGGCAAAATGCTCGGGTGGGAGACCAAGCTTCTGGCGATGCGGCCACAAAGGGCGGCTGGGGTCCGGTCTGGAGTTACTTTCAGGCAGGCTACATAGTCGGAGATCATTAGGATCCTGCCCTTTGGTTTACCTGAGATTGTCCTCACTGGAGAACATTTAAGGCTGTCCGGGAGGGCATGTTAGACAAGGTGCTGGAGCAGGAGGCCAAGGAGGTTAAACCTAAGTTCCTTGGCAGTTAGCTTCGGCCTGGACGGCTGATAGTGGCCTGCGATGACCGGGCCACTGTACAGTGGCTCAGGAAGGCCATAGGCACTATTAAGCCATCGGAGGGTGCGCAGCTGAGCGTAGCTGAGGCGGGAAACCTGCCTCGAGCCAAGATTGTGTTCTTGGTTTTATCAAGAGCCGAAACGTGGACATGCAGGCGATTAACTGGAGAGTGATCAGGAGAGAGGCGAAAGGCTCTTCACTCCTTTGCACCTTCTGCATGGAGCACTCTTCAGTTGAGAAACTCAAGCGAGTTGGTTTTAAAATCAACTTCAAGTTTGGGATTGTCCAACTATATCGCAAGGGTGGCCAGGGTGGTGCTAAACCGGCTTCTGTGGGCGGAACCCAAGTGGTCAAGCCTGTCGAGGCAGGTTAGAGAGGAGAAGGCGTCAGTGGTCGTACGGGCAGGGTCCCGCAAAGGGTCCCCGTGCAGGCCACTGGTGAGACCTGGCGGCTCTCAGGTATCGGGGGGAAGCAGCAGGGAGGTGAAGGATATTGTTCGGCCATCTGTCAGTTAATACTGGCCTGACGAGTGACGGTGGTGCATTAAAGAAGGCTGATCCGGGCCTTCTGAATAATAAATCATTGGAAAAATGTAGGGACATATCGCCTGCCTGAAGATTAACCTGCATCATGCAAAGGCGTCTTCGGACGTCTTTTGTTGCAGGTTTATCTGCCAAAACATTAGTAATGCCCTAATCCAGGAGCCATGTTTGACAGGTAACCAAATTAGAGGTATACCAAATCAATTGAGTAAGTTGATTTATCATAACGGAACTGAGAGTACTAGAGCGGCCATTTTGGTCAGCTCGCAAATTCATTTTATTCACATTTCGGAGTTCATCTCCAGGGACTTTCCAGCTGCAGTGATGGTGGAGGTTTCGGAGGAAAGAGGCAAACAGGAGGCTATAGTTTCCTTCGCCTACTTTCCTAGAGATGACACCTCCACTCGAAGTTAGGCGGCTCATAGCTCATTGCGAGCGCCTTGGGCTGGCCTACCTGATAGACATCAGTAATAAAGGTGAGTACCTTTTGGAGTTTCTAATTACTAATAATGTAGATATTGTTAATAAGGGAAGGGAACCTACTTTTATAAATGCAATTAGGCAAGAGGTCCAAGATTTGACGCTTGCTAGTCCGCTTTTTAGCAATTTATTAAAAAACTGGCATGTGTCTGAAGAGGCCTCCTTATCGGATCACTTGCACATCAGACTCGAGTTGGCGGTTGGGAGCATGCAGCAGCAGGAGATTAGAATTTCAAAACTGACCGACTGGGACTCTTATAGAGTTTCAATCGAATCAGATATGCCCTCGGTAAAGGGGAACATAGAGCTTGCAGAGGGCTTGGAATTCTGTTCAAACCAGCTGCTTAGTTCTTTACAATTGGCTTACGAGGACAGCTGTCCGGTTAAGTGAGAAGAGTCCACTAAGATGGTCCCTTGGTGGAATGGGGCGCTGGGTAAGCTGAGGAAAATCGAGAAGGTTATTCAACAAGGCTGAACGCACCGATGAATGGGGCGAGTATAGGATGGCCTTAACGGAATACAATCTAGAATTAAGAAGATCCAAAAGGGCTAGCTGGAGAAACTTCTGTGAGGGAATCAATGAATGTCTCCAGAATATCCTTTCCAGGGATCACTCAAATGGTTAACAATTCTTCAGAAGCAAAATGGGAGGTTCACTGAAAACCGGAAGGAAACATTGGATATCCTATTAGATACCCACTTTCCGAATTCAATAGTGGTAGGAGCCCAAGAGAATCCGCATGAGCCTTCAAGTGAGGCAGCCTATGTTCCTCACAGTCGGATCTGAAGTCTCTCTGGGAAAATTCTCGGCATATAAATAAATGACCCTTTATGCCTTTGTGGGCATTGATGGGGCCTTTGATGATACCTCCTGTGGATCGATAGATAGGGCAGCGATGTAGAAGGGGGTTCCGCTTTCTACAATTAGGTGGATCCGCTCCTTGCTGGAACATCGCGAGATTACAGCCAGATTAGGCGGCGAGTCAGTAACCGTTAGGGCCGTAAAGGGCTTTCCCCAAGGAGGCGTACTGTCTCCACTTTTATAGTCTTTGGTTATTGACAGACTACTGGTCCTTCTGAGCAGTGATGTGCTACATCGATCTTTTTTGTTTTGTTTTGTTTATTTTCTCATATGATTTTTAACAAAAAAGATCGATTTAGCCCGTCACTACTTCGAGTAGCCGTGGGTGGTTTGATATCGAGGGCTATGCGGATGATGTGGCTATCATAATTAGAGGCAAGTTTGATGGAGTCATCTCTGATCTCATGCAAAATGCACTCGATTTAATATGACAGCAGTGTGACCAGGAAGGACTCAGTGTCAAACCAAACAAAACTGTCACTATCCCCTTTACGAGGAGGAAAAATCACTCGCTTACAGCATCCTCGTTAAACGGTTAGTACTATTGTTCCTTTTCCCAAAAAGGTTAAATATCTAGGGGTCATCCTAGATCAAAAACTGAACTGGGAACAACATTTATTGAAAGTTCAAAATTGAGCCACCAAGGCTTTTTGAACCTAACAGAGACTCTATGGACCTACTTGGGGACTACAACCAAAAATGATCTACTGGTAATTTCTCACAATCATTAGGCCTATGATCACCTACGCATCGGTAGAATGGCGTGTCCTAAATCTGAAAAGAGAGCGCAAACTTTGTTGAATAATGTTCAGCGTATAGCCTGCATCGGCGTTACGGACTCAATAAAAAATTGAAAACATATCCAACCGCAGCGATAGGGGCACTCCTAGGACGGACTTCTTTGCATCTGTATGTTAAAAAGAATGCAGCAATTATGGCCCTTAAGATGCAGACGCAGGGAAATATCAAACTGGGCAATATAGTGGGTCATCTGGAAATCATTAAGGAATTTCAGACAAACCCTACCATAGAAATGCCTTCCGACTGTATGCCAGCTAAACTGAATTTTCACAAACCATTTTGTGTTAAGTTTCCTAACCGGGATGTGTGGAGAACAGTGGGGCCATCCTTTGAGCGAGGGTCAATGGTATGGTTTACAGATGAATCAAAAACGGAAGACGGGGCGGGGTTAGGTATAGACGGGAGTGGGACTGCCCTCTGGAAGTCCTTGGGTAACAACGCTACCGTTTTTCAAACAGAAGTACATGCTATAGAACTTTGCGCCAGGATAGGCGTAGCAAACGGCCTAAATGACGCAAAGGTATATACAGGGTGTCCGGGTTTGGGATGCTGATCCGTCATGGGGTGATTCCTTGGTTCATTCTGAGAAACAAATCGTATTTGGAGGGGGGATCCATTTTTGATATCCTTTGAGATACAGGGTGTGTAAAAAATTTGGTTCAGAAAAAAAGTACACCCAAATATTAAACTGTAACTTCCAAAATATTTATCGGAGAGCAACCAACTTAGTCTTATTTGGTTGGTAATCGTATAGGCTATTATTAAGGTTTAAGTGGTTATCTTGTATCTGCATCCGTTTGAGAGCTATGGTGATTTAAAGTAAAAAAAATTAAGTTTTTTTTGCGAAAAATCGAGTTTTTCTCAAAAAAAACCGTTATAATTTTTTCTTTTGTTTATTTAATTTTAATTTGTCATGATCTCCTCTACAATCCCTCAATACAAAGTTTGGGTCGAGGAGTTATAAAAGGTGCTCAAAATGTCCTCCTTGTGATTGAATACATGCTAATATTCGTTTAAGTATGCCTTTGGTTATTTCAATTCTTGGTAATTCTTCCCTTATCTGTTGTGCTGCTGTGTGTATTCGTTGTATAAGTTCTTCTTTTGTTTCAATTTCTTTGGAGTATACAAGCGCCTTCATCCTTCCCCATACAAAAAAATCCAATACCGTAAGATCGGGGGATCTTGCAGGCCAATGAATTGGACCATTTCTTCCAATCCAATTATTTGGATAATTTTCGTTAAAAAAATTCCTAACATTATTATGGTAGTGACAAGGTGCACCATCATGTTGGTATGTATGCGAGAATCTACTTAAAATGGGGACATCATCAAAAAGGAGTGGCAAATCGTTTTGTAAAAATTGTAAATAACGTTCACCATTTAATCTAGGTGGTAATATGAATGGTCCAATTAATTTATCGCCAATTACACCAGCCCATACGTTTACACTGAATCGGTGCTGAAATGATATTTGTTTTTTCGAATGAGGATTTTCAGCAGCTCTGTGTGTAGATTGTGAAAGTTTGTTATGCCATCTCTTGTGAATTGAGATTCATCCGTCCATAGGATACGTTTCACAAAACTTGCATTGTCCAAATTCCTTTCCATCAACAAATTACAAAACTCCAATCTTGTAGTGCGGTCTATCGGTAATAGTTGTTGAACGGGTGTTGTATGGTATGGATGAAGATTCTCCTTGTGCAATACTTGATGAATTCGATAGCGAGAGACGTTTAATTGTAAAGCGAGCCTCCTTATGCTAATAGAAGGATTTGCTGTTACATTACGGATTATACCTTCGTCGACATCCAAATGGTTTGGTGAGACTGAATGGGGCTCCGCCCGGGTATTCGATCTTGTTACGGTATTTGGCAGTCTCCTATGAATATTTATAAATACTCTTGCGTCAGGAATGCGACGTGTTGGAAATCTGAGTTGATATTCATTGCGAGCTCGTGCTGTATTACCATCGCAAAATCCGTAAACAAAATGGATATCAATGTACTCCTCACCTGAGAACTGTGCCATTATAATATTAATTTTATTAAATTAATTAAAATTTTGATTCACAACACTGATACAACACTAGATAATATCTCGAAACTAATGACTGAATCTGAAAATATTTAGTTTTGGTTTTTTCAGCATTTAAACAAATGAGTTGATAATCATCGCCTACTGTTTTACAGATCAAAATAAAATTGGTAAAATATTAACACTATAACATCTCTTAATTAGATTGAGAATAAACGGAATACGAAGAAAACTATGGCACGTGGGTACAAGTAATGTATTGGGGGATTGTAGAGGAGATCATGACAAATTAAAATTAAATAAACAAAAGAAAAAATTAAAACGGTTTTTTTGAGAAAAACTCGATTTTATAAAAAACAAATATTTTTTTTTTACTTTAAATCACCATAGCTCTCAAACGGATGCAGATACAAGATAACCACTTAAACCTTAATAATAGCCTATACGATTACCAACCAAATAAGACTAAGTTGGTTGCTCTCCGATAAATATTTTGGAAGTTACAGTTTAATATTTGGGTGTACTTTTTTTCTGAACCAAATTTTGTAAACACCCTGTATCTCAAAGGATATCAAAAATGGATCCCCCCTCCAAATACGATTTGTTTCTCAGAATGGACCAAGGAATCACCCCATGACGGATCAGCATCCCAAACCCGGACACCCTGTATTGTATCAGAGAGCCAATCAGCCTTATAGGCTCCTAGGTCTTGTACCGTTGAGTCAAGGCTGGTATGGGATTGTCTGAAGGTTATTAAGCATCTGAAAAGCTCAAATAAGATAACACTTATTTGGGTGCCAGATCATACTGAGATTGTGGCATCAGATGGCCTCGCCTGCAAGGTTTCTGCCTCTTCCTTCATTGGATCAGAGCCCTTCTGCGGCGTCACTAAGGGGCATCATAGAAAAGTGATAAAACGCTGGGAGAATGTGCAAAAGTCTTCCTAATGGCGCACAATTTCAGATTTGCGACAGGCGAAAAATTTTATCACTTTCGTCAGTCAGGTTTAAGGAGTGTCTTGAACTTAGAAAATTTGAGTTGAGGCTGCTTACTGGCTTTCTCGCAGGCCACATGTCAGATCCTCTTAAGGTATTACCTTAAGAAAATGGGCCTAAGTATTTTGGTTTGGTTTTTTCCAAAGCATACTGAGCAATTGATATGTTTTTGTTCATGTTTTAGGAAAAAGTAATTCAGAGTCAAATTTTTAGGGGAAAATAAGGAACAAAATTACTATGAAATGGAACTATTTTTCCCCAAAATTTAGTAAGCTATTTTAAAAAGAAAACCAAAATACACTAAAAACTCACAATAAACTGATTCCCAATTCGCAATTACCCGGGAAAACCAGAATAGTGCCACTGGAAGCAGAATCAGCGGAAATGTTCTGTGTCATTGCCTACTCATTTTCCGTCAAATACTGCAACATCTAGGAAGGAGAATAATGAGCCCAGATAGTACGCATCATATACCGGCCGATAGTATTATCAGGTTCATTAAACGCCTGAATGTTGACTGGACGGCTAATTGAGCAGGGTCCATGCCCAAAAGATGTTTTAGTTCGCAGTGTGAGGTGGCTTGAACGCCCACATGGCCATCCAGTAATAATAATCGAACCAAATTGGATTGACTTTTATTTACAATGCCGCTGGATGAGAAAATGTGCATGAAGTTATTATTCTTGTTAATTTCTTAATTTTTTAAGAAGGTCCCTTTAGAAGGTTGATTTGCGTAATGTCACAGAATATGTATAACGCCGGTATTTATTTATATTGTGCTACAAGGCCATTTGGATATTTTTTTGATCACTTTTGGAAAATGAATTCAATTTTATTTACTTAGAACCATTTTATGCCTCGGCTTATCAACTTGATCGATCTTAAATTTCCCAAAAAGCAAAATAAACCAATAAAGTAAAGTAGTTGTTGGAACTATAATTTAAACCAAATTTAAAAAAATCTTGATTTATGATCACTTGATCATTTTATATTTTACATTTCCATGATTGGTTTAAATATTGATTTTTGTATTGTATGTAGGTATATTAAATCAAAGTCTTAACCACAAAAGAGAGCTACTATATACATATGTATGATACTCTAAATATCGATAAAATAACTTCCTCTAATATAAAATTCTCGTTGGCATCCACAATTAAAATTGCTTGTTCTCCATTTGAATAGGGAATAGACATTTTGCTGTGAGGGTGTATGATAAATAAAAATGCGAACGATGAAGAGAAAGAGATGAGAATAATGAGGCTGATTGCCAATTGGTTATGGTTCACTCAAAAGCTTGATGGGGGAAATAAACAAAAAATTTTTGATTTCCGCTTTTATTTTGTACTGATACGTTTGATTACCTTTACGGTGCAGCCACCTCTAATTATTTCACATAGTGTTTGTGTGTTACACAAATTTCTGTTTATAAATTTTTGTAACATGTTATATACCATTATTATAAATATGTTGTATAACAAGTTATGCTATACATTTAGTGGAAAACAGGCCTAACACGATAAATGTTATTTAACATCGTGTTATATAACAAAATTTTAGTAATGTTTGTAACATGTTGTACAATGTATATCGGTTTTTGCAAAATAAAATTAAAAATTGGAAAACTTGATCGAGTATCCATATTTATCGACTTGCGAATTGCGATTTACTAGATTATGTCCCTTGATAGGTTGGTACGAGTAATTAACTAGTTAAAAACATCAACAACAGGTGTTTGTTTATAAGTACATAGCACAAAAAGAATTAAACAAAATATGTTTTATTTTTAAAATTATATTTACTTACATTATTTATTTTTAATTTAAAACTATAAATTCTCTATACATTTATATATAATAATAATAATAATAATTGAAATAATTTTTTTTACATAATTAAAAAAAATTAAATAATTTAAGAAAATAATAAAATCAAATAAAATATTTGTTATTAATTTGTTTTATGTATAGGAATTATACATAGCCTAATTTAGAAAAAAAAACATAATGACTTATTTTATTAATTAATTAATTAATTTAATGGTAAATGGTGTGTTTATATATAGTTAAAGTTAGTGAATTAAGAAATTAAGAGCTTTATAATTAATTTAATAATATTTTTTTTTTTCGTTTTTTTGTGTTTTATTTAATATAATTAAAACAAAAAGGCACTGATATATTTTATTTAACTATTTACTTTTCATTATTTTAAGATTTTTTTTAATATTAAACTTTTTTATTTATATATAACAATTTGGCTTAATAAAAACTATAAAATTAAAAAAAAAAAAACAAATAATATATTCAAATACAAAAAAATGAATAAAATAAAATAAAAATAAATATATAACCCACTATAACTGACATAATATAAATATACATAATAATAATTAAAAACAATGAATCACAGCATTTTTTATTATTTTATTTATTATTTAAATATATAAGATTAGATTGAAAGTGGTTTACCCATTAATTCAAATTGGACCCACCTAGAGTTTTTAAGGAAGTATTTTTTTTTGTTTTGTTTTGTTCAACGACTTTTCTAATTTAATTTTTTTTTTGTTTGTTAAAATTTAATTTTATAGTGGGTTAAAAATTTATAAACATAAATGATTTTTTACAATTAAAACTAAAAGTATTATTATTGCCAATGGAACACTACTGTACACTACTCTATGATTACTGAATCCGGAATTTCCAGAATATTCATCATGGACAGGTCTTTCGTCAGTACCACCTAAAATTTATTAATTAAAAAAAAAAATAAAAAATAAATAATTTATTAGTAATTATATTTGCCACATATAACAATGCTTTAATTAAAAATTTATTTCAAGCTTTTAATCGGTTTTGCACGTTAGCCAAATAAATGAATTATTATAGTAACTAATTTAAGGTAGATATTTATATTTGATCGCATTTATTGATTTAATCTATCTGTTTTTAGGCTCATACCGACATATAAAAAAAACATAGCAGGGAATTTAGTAAAAATAATGAAATCTCCTAACTTAAAATCTCGTTGTCTTGTCTATCTTAATGAATTTTTATGATGATTTTCTGAAAATTAATATTGAGCCCGATTTGTAGCTTTTTACAAATATCATCTAATAATTTAACAGCATGTTTTATCAATTTCATGTTGTTGAATACAAAAAAAAAAAAAATTATCACCCATATGATTTAATATTTCTAAATTTGGATATGACTAGAGTATCAAGTGCGTTTCAATTAAACAAATAAATATAATGATAACATAATTATTATGTTTTAAAGCAAAAATAATAATTTAAACACAAATTATATATAAAAATAAATAATTTTGAATAAACGCAAGGTTGAAGCTTGAAAATAATTTTTTCATAATAATACAATAATAATAAATATAAAAAATAAAATAAATAAAAGTAGATAAATTGATAAGGTGTATTTTTTGTATGTATCTGTTTACTGTATATATCTACATATATTTCGTGATAATACTGATTAGATAAAACCGAAAATTTAATATTACACAAATACACCGCGATTCATAACAATGGAATTTTATGTGTAAAGGCTTGAGAAATTCCTAATATTTATTTATTTTGCAATCGCACACAATTCTATACAAGTTTTATGTTATAATAATCGCTACTTTTGCCATTTGCCAATAATAAATATTAATCCAATTCCGCTTTAAAGTTATTTTGTTAAACACCAGGAAAGAAAATCGCACAAATCTAATAAATTGGCAAATAAAATATGACATATATTTAATTATGTCCAGCGATTATATCGAGAGAAAATTCTCAATTAGAATTATGTATATTTAGAAGATTAATAATCTTAATCATATTATCACGCGTCTCAACATAATATTTATTTTACTAAGTTGTCTGTCTGTACAATCATCGGTTTTTTTTTTAAATTTATCATAATTTGTCTCTATTACCATATTCGTAATTAATATATAAATATAAAAGATAAAAACCACACAACAAATAAACTGAACGCATTATCCACGTACATTTGTTTTAAAACTTTTATAGCTGGACCCGCAATCTTTTTGTATTTTTTTTTTTTTGTAACTGTCAAAAATACATTTTTTTTTATTTTAAAAACAAAATAAAAATTATTTATACGTAGTACGTTTCTATCGAGCAACAGCCTTTATTTTTAATTTTAAACTATTGTTCTTTTGGATTTAACTATTTATATTTTGATTTTAACTCGGTAGTAGTTGAATGGTAGATGCCTGTAAAACATCAATCACATCATGCTGTTTTTTACACATAAAAGTTCGAAGAATTTGTTTTTTAAATTTTATTTGGAACACATACAAATAAACATAAAAATAAAAAAAATAAAAAAATTTATTAAAAACATATAAAATTATTTAAATAATATATTATAAAACGATTGGTGCGTTATATTTACATATAATAAAAAAAAAAATACTACAAAAAAATAAACAGCGTGCAGTAAAGTTTTTAATGCTCTTTTCTTTTTTTTTTTTTTTTTTTTGATTGAACTTGGTGTGTGCAAAAGTGCTAATAAAATAGCTATTTATTTAAAATTAAAGTGCATTTTCCCATGCTAAATAATTAATACAAAACTACTACAGTATGGTTTAAATAAATATTTTTTTTTATGAATTTTAAAATATAAACAAAATTGTAACGACAGAATTTCTCCATCAAACTTTGTTGTTATTTGAAAAAATTCATTTGTTTTTGTGTTGTTTTATTACATTTTAAAATCATGCCATAAATAATTTTAACTACATTCTACTAAATGTTTAATAATAACGTTCAGTTGATTTGTGATTGCAAACTACTTGTTTAATCTAAAATGTGGTTTAAAACGATATACAAATTTTAAAAAACGGCGAATTTATTTAAATTTGTTGTGTTAGTACTAAATAATGTGTGTTAGCGGAATAATTTTATGTTATTTACATGCTTCTTTTTTAAAATGCCTTTTTATATATGCTTTCGTTTAGGTGTAAATTACTAATTTAGGTGCATTAGTGTTATATTTAAAAAAAAAAATGTGATGATATTTGATTCTAAATTTAAATTAATATAATTTTTGATTATCAGATTAGTGGGACCGAAGTATTTATCTAAAGGGGAATTAAAATAATAAAATAAAAATACACGATTATTGAGGTTTTGTCTAAAAATATTAGTTTTTAGGTACCTAATTAGATTAAAACACGTAGTTTAGTAAAAGAAACATTTGAACTATTAGTACACCTTTATATGATTGAATATAAGTAAATGGTTTGAACGATTGGTTAAGTTTTACGAGTTTTACATATAACTTTCACTTAAAATTAGACATTTATTATTTAGCTTTACCTTTTTCAATACCTTTTCAATTACCTGTACAAAACATATTTCAACGTCAGTTAATTAGTATTCGTTACGTTTTGCAAATAGAATTGGACGAAATTTTTAAATTAAATTGGACGCACATTTTCAATTTAAATTCAACATTTTTTACTTTGCTCCGCCAATTTTTCATATACATTAAGATTAATTGGAGATTTTCTAAACAAAATTCACTATTTTTGGCAAATATAATTAGATGAAATTTTTAATTAAAATTCAACATATTTATTTTTAAATAGATTCATTTAATAATTTTAATTAAAACGAAAAGAAAGAGAAATAATTTAATTCAATGTTTATTCGTCAGAATCAAGTCTAAAACAACAATAAGCCACAGTTCAAAATTAAAAAAAAATCACCTGAATTTTTACGAAAAATTGTCCAACCAAAATAAAGAATTTAATTAAAAATGTATGCCAAATTTTAATTGGAAAAGGTAAGGAATTTTATCTACAGAAATCCCAAAATGGTACAGTGTACTCACGCACTTTGCTTTGCAACTTGAGGATCCCCCCGGGTTGGATTCCTGGTAGTGGTGGCAAGAATAAATTTGTCACGATTTTATGTTGTATTGTGAATGTAATGTTTAATTCAACAATTTACTACTACGAATACTAATTACCTAACTAACGTTTAATATTTTTTGTAAAATTAGTAAAATGATTTGCAAAAAGTTGAAAAGTAATTGAAAAATGTTAATGCTAAAAAATAAATGTTTTGTTTTTAAGTGAAAATGGTTTATAACACAATTCGAATATGTCATGATAGTATGACTATGTTTATTCTCTTATATTAATACAACTTATAATTATTGTATAATATTGATATAATATATTGAAATATTATAATTAAAATTAATGACTAACTATTTGATGTTTTAATAATTTCATGTAAATATTGGTAACAGTCTCGAAAAAAATGGAAATAGTACATGCATAACATATAGAGAGATACAGATAACAATTCTGAATAATAGAACGATGATAATATCTTATTTATTATGATGATTCACTCAAGCGATTGACTGTTTTAATTTCAAAAATTGTCTATAAAATATTATGTTGTCTTATTGTCTGTGTAGTAAGTAGTTATAATTATATTGACAATCGATTCTTATCGCACAAATTTTTTTAACTGACCCAAGGTATTTACGTGTGGTATAGGTGTAATGATTCAACAATCCGTCCGTCTCGTTTTAATAAATAATAAATACAAATTTTAACTCTGTTTTAATAAGAAGTTATAATAACTTCTTTGAAGGTCATTGGACGTATAAATTTAATTAGATATTCCTCATATATCTTATCATTCTTCATAAATATAAAATATACAAATCAAGACAATACACATATATCGTTAAAAAAAGCTTGACAATTAGATGTTTTGATTCTCGTATAACGTTCTTCATTGGTACAAACACAGACATAAGTAAATTAATTTAAATTAAATGAATTAAAACCACCACCCATACAACATGTACGTATTAAATTATAACTATGTAGTTCTGATTGTTTGTTTTAAAGACAAATATTTCAATATTCCTATGTATTTTCATTAAATATATCAGATAACGTAAATTTTCTTATCATGAACATGAACATTAAAAGACACTTTTTCGTTTATCACTTTCTCATTTTTTAGTTCGGCCCCACTCACCTGCATCAAAAATGGTGTTGCTTATTTCATGTATATTTGATTGTCCCAATTCTCCTAATACATTACCTTTATCGAAAGCTGAAGGTACATTACTACAACCAAACCACCAATGTGCTGATGGTCGTGGGAATGGTGGATTCGCTTCATCAACCTAAATGTGAAAAAATTTAATAATATTTGATACAAAATTATAGAAATCTAATAAAACTTACAGAGAATGTTCTATCGTTAAACCGATAGTATTTGTCACCTTTGAAGAAATACGTATAACCATTTGTGTATTGTAGGCCGGCATCTACATTATTTGGAATTCCTTCCCAATTGGAAATTGGTTTTGGGTATGATGGTTTAACTGGCGGCCTCTTTAATGGATCGAATCGCCAGAATTTAGTACCCTTGAAGAAATAAATTTTTCCATTTCCGCCCCACACCAAAGCCGCATCAAGATTATCTGGAACTCCTGTGAAACCTTCAGTAATTTGTCGTGGATATTGTCCGTCCATTTGACGACCAGAATACCGCCAGTATTCTGAGCCCCGGAAGAAATACGTTTTACCATTTTTATATGTGAATGCAGCATCAATATTGCCCGGTAAACCTTCCCATCCATCAGATATTGGTCTTGGATATCCTTCGGCTATCGCATTCTCAGTTAATTTATAATATTTATCACCCTTAAATATGTACGTATTGCCATCAGCTGAATTAAAGGCTGCATCAATTTTAGGATCTTTACAAATTTCACCAGATGAACTGGTTATGGATGGTCGTGAAGTTGTTCGAATAGTTGGAACACCTTGACCTAATCCGGTCGTTTTTCGTCCATATAATGCTTGGATTCCCTATATTATAAATATAATAAATAAAATATTATTTTGTGCTCACAATATTAAGTTATAATAGAAAGATATAAACTTACGATAATGTCATCTGAATCTAATTGAAAAACAGCATTAAATCCTCGATAAAATGGTGCCATAAGCGCTGATCGAACATCAGAATGACTTAAACCTAATGAGTGACCAAATTCATGAGCTGCAACTTGAAACAAATTTGTTCCTCTGCTACTATTAATCGTCCATAATTCGGCATCATCAAAATGCGCATCACCTCCATAGACAGGGAAATAAGCATGCGCTAAAGTGCCACCAGGCCCATCAAATGGATCACCATCACCATGTTCACCTATTTCAAAACGAATTTCAATGTGAACTGGATTTGATTTTCGTGCCGTAAACGTTAAATCTGTGTATTGGCTCCATACAGCAAATGCTTTAGCAATTTCTGAATCTACTTCATCACGCTTTAATCGTTCTGGATATTTTGATATTCTATACGTTAAAGCTTTCACCTTCCATCGACTACCTTGTAACGCATATCGTTTTGATCTTGAATCTGTTCCAAATCCAACTTTATCTTTAACACCACACCTTGGTTTAGCCATCCATTCCATCGTTTCAGGGTCCAATTCACCTGTCACATTTATGCCAGCAAACTGTTGAAAGTCAATAATCGCTTTATTCCATGTTTCCTCATTTATTAGGCCACCACTTGATGGATTTCGCGCTGATGGTGGTAAATATCCAAATTGTGATAGATAAATCTGTGTGAGAAACAATACAAAATTATAAATACGATTAAACGATTGACACTAGGGGCAATTATGTTTTTGTAATTGATTAAAATATTCATAATTTAATGTTTAATTAAAATTTAGGTTACATATTTTGCTTTATTGAATGTGATTTGATTTTGTTTAACACATTTTGTCTAGCTAAGAGTAGATAATATGTTCGGCAGGGCCTATATTTGGATATATGTAAACATATTTAAAACAGGGTGACAACTGTATTCATATATAATTTATTCATAATATTCTGTTTTTATTGTGTTGTGTGAGACGACAACGAAAAAAAAAAAATTGTAAATATTGAAATTAAAATGCGAAACGAATTTAAAGCTCGAGGTTATCGAGCAGAAAAATAAACAAAAAGAAGAATTACATATTTGGATAAAATACCAAATGGTCGATCAGCGAGTTACGCATACCAGCTCAATAAAATTATGAATTATAATAAAAAATTATAACTTACTACTAGGTATAGAGATAGGTGTTATGATTTTACAGGCACCCAACAATTAAATAGCTAAAGGGACGCACTATTGGGTTAAATGTAGATTTACTTTATTTCGATTGTGCAAATTTCAAAACTGGAATACGCTTATCATTATGGTTATCGTAGGTCGTTTATAAAAATAATAATTATGTGGCAACATGTTTATTTCGCAGTTTTTTTGTTTGTTATTGTGTCAGGAGCATAATAATGTTTATTAAATTACATAAATTATTTACATAAAGTGACATAATTTTCCGTTTCACTGAATGCTTTCACTTTATCCACCGTTAGTATTAATGCCTATATGGCCATAGAGTGATAGCAAACGTCAACAGGAAGTTTCAAAATTGCTTTGTTGCTCAACAAAAAAATAATTAATATAATGTATGTACATCATTATGGCAGTATTATTATTATTACATATTATAATAGTGAATAAGACATTTTTATCATTGATTATTACAATACAAATATAATAAAATAAAATGAGGAAGGTGTGTTATTTGTTTACTACAAAGTAAACAAAAATATTTTGTACATTAATTTTGCTTCAACAGAATTAAATTATTTGTTGTATGTGTGCCTATGTTAAAACTAATAAAATATTATACTAATAAATTGTATTTAGATAATTAGATGCCACCCAATATTCATATGTATGTAATTTACAATGTACATACAATAATAAATAAATTAGAAAATATCCGAAATTATCTCCAGTAGCTTTTCTAAAATTTTCTTAACCTTCGAATCTCACATAAAATTAAATTGCGGTCCAAATCATGAAACTTCCACAAATTGAAAGCCGCTCATTGGGGAATTTTCAAAATAAGTTTTTCAAGTCTCACTAAAATGTCTTCCGAAAGCATTTCTCGACATTATTTGTTTCTCAGTAAATCAAAAATTGTCAAATTAATGTTTCTAAATACCTTCGAGAACTTTCGAAAAAAACCATATTAAAATGAAAACGAAAAATAAAAACTAACAAATTATATAGTTTCAGTCTTATCATACAGGAAAATTCAGATGGTGTCCAATCTATCTAGAATTGAAAAGAACAATCAATCCAAGATAGCGAAAAGGGTAACGAATGCTAAACTTCATTCTTTAGCTAAAACAGAAGTTCGATCAGAAATTGTATACGCTAATGCTCATAATGGGTATAATATAAATCAAATCAAATATAAAGTAAAATCACTTGAAGAAGGAACATCTAAGTTGCTTTAAACAAGTTAACTAATTTAATGCCAAGCTTCATTGCGATGATAGTAAAAACCTTGGATCTAATGATGCAGAATATGAACACGCTGATGCAGATAGTTGTAAACATTTAAAAGTCACTGTCCTCAAAATGAGAGGTAAAAGCATTCTTCACCGAGCGCAATATTTACATAATCTGAACTAAACTTCATCAAAAGGAACTATTTCAAAACTAATGAGTTTGCACTAAGCATCCCGATATATTGATTAAAAAAAAAATTAAACACTTATGAAATAGGAGAAAGAATATATCCGATCAACGAGCATCTATCTGCAAGAATAGTCTCGAACTTGTACAGTTCTCAAACATACTTAAAAAACTGCATTACAACGCCAAACAAATTGACTTCTCTGTATTGCACGTACATATGCTAAGGTTACGATTGCTATGATCTGTCTTCTGGTTATTCATCGGCAATATTAACAGTGATTACCGACGCCCTATAAGGACAGAACGTCGAATCGTTTAACAAACAAGCAAATTAATTGAGATCAATAAAGGAGACTAGTCGAACATAATAGTCTATTGAATCATTTTATCACATCAGCAGATATTGATGTCCTTTAATTGCCAGCTGAAAAGGTTACACCTATCGTAAAAGTACTGAAAAGTTAATAAACTGTCACAGAATATATCGAAACTATTCCAGAAAAAGCTATTAAGATTCTAAGGTTTTGCATTGTAGAAGAAGAAAACCAGAGCGAAAACAAGCCAACAAGCTCGAATCCATCGGTCAGACTACTCACTGGAAATCGGCCGAGAAGTGATGAAGAAAAATCCAATGCTTTTGTTGCTCATCTAACAAAAGTATTCTCACCGTAAGAAGAAACCAGTAATTTTGTGTTACCCGAGCAATAATGGATGGTGATTTGTCCTTCAAATCTATAAGGTTCTAGGACATAATCTTATTACTGAAAAAATGACAAGAGAACTTCTAGCGTTTATATTCAATGCGATCTTGCGGACTCAAAAATGGAAGATATATTTGATCACAATGATACGGAAAAAATGAAACAAATTTCTTCACGTGGTCTAATAAGGATACTGCCGACAATCTCAAACCTATTCTAAAAGAAGGTATTACCGAAATTTGAACCAGTATTAGAAGAACTGGCGCATTATTTCAGACCATCAATTTGGGTTCCGAAAGCAACATAATATCTCAGAGCTATTGCTATTACACAGAATTTTTAATGCAATTGAAAACACCTAAACAACATCTTATTCAGTTATGGGTTTCCATTAGCTGGTCAAACAGAGTACTTCTACAATGAATCCAAGCGAAAATATTTTACGTATTACTAATATTACATGGTAAATAGTACATTCTTTAAGATCATTAAAAAATGATGTTGTGACGATGGATGTAGGAAATTTGGTTTCGTATTGTCATTACGTACATTACAAGAAATCAAAATTAAAAGATGCAATTCCGATTGGAAGACAGTGCAAACATTTGAAGGTTTAGAAATTAGAAAATGTATAAAATTGGTAAAGTTTGTACCGGAAGGTGCAAAAATTTAAGTTTATATATTAAAACCTTGAAAGTATAAATTATTTGAGTTTTGAAAAAATCGACTAAAAAAATTAATTTCGTTAAAAATGAAAGATCATTGTATAATTCGCTATGAAATTTTATTTTCTATTGAATTTGAGAGGGGCGGGCGGTTTTCATACAAATCACGTAAGAGTTTTAAGGCGTAATCTTTGCGTTTGATGTTTCACTAGAATTGGGCTAGTTAAAAACACATTATTATCAAAATACTTCACGCTACCATCAAACTTTCCGCCAATAGGCGTCGATATTCTTATATGGTTAAAATGGTGGATATTTTTTAAAAACCTGCGGAATTCGCGGAGGGAGGGGTGGATCGGGGCTTTGTTCAGTGAAGCGGTGTTGTTCTTGCATTGTGTTACGTCTCAGATTTCTGCGATGGTTAGTCCAGAAATTGACATCAAATGATAGGCCTTTCCTTTCTTGAAAATAATATTCAAAAAACCAAAATGTCAATCGAACTTGTGATATTGATAATTGTGAAAAGGGAAACTATATAATTTTGTTCGAACCACACACCTCTTTAATACCATTACCGTTCAGACATACATGGTGCATTATTTATCAACAGTTTTTCTTACTAGTACTGTCGCCTCAATCTAATCAATACGAAACGTGGTAGAAATTTGCGAATTATTCTCGGAGAGCTGTTGCTGCTTTTATGCATTTGCGATTTTTCTACTCGACATTAAGTAACAGGTACTTCCCAAGAGCTCTCGGTCTCAGTTAGAGTTATAATTTTCCAGTAGGGGTTTTGTGGTATTCTTTTCATAAGACTTAGCCAGTTTAGTGATACCCGAAATAAAATAAAAAATTAACGGTTTGAATTTTAAAGGAATTTTAATAATTAAACTATACAGGCTTATTTCCCCTCATCGATATTTGTCCTATCTTTCCATCCATGTGTTTTTCGCTTAGAATTTAATTTTCGGCTTAAGAGCAACCATCGTGTAAGAGCTAATTTTCAATAAATTAATTACTGTTGTTTTGTTGAATAATTAGAATGAAATGTGAAAATAAACGTCGAACTAGTATATGTTTGTGATATACTTAACATGAATGAGTTATTCATAAAATCAATTAATATAAAATTAATGACACATTCACAATTCATTCGGTCTTTCTGCGAACCATTTTCACGGAAAAAGCGTTACGTTTTTTATTTTGCGTTACGCTACGCTCTAGAAAGAGGGCTTAGTTTTTTTCATTCAGGTAGTTTTCTGCGTCATTTCTGAGTCGTCTGACATCATGTTAAATCACTATACTCGTTAGATCATCTCAAGTTGATTATTCTAAATTCAAACTATATGAGATGTCGGGCGCCCTGTTCAGATCTCTATATCAGATTTCAACGCTAAATTTTAAACTTCATCAAATATTAATGATACATCGACGACCCACGCAGAGTTCATTATGATTGTCATATTTTTAAGTAACCGGATGTTATACAGTTACATGTCGCGATCAATATTTCTGAGAAATTTAGAGTCGTTTTGTCTTGTCAAAGTTGTGTTTCAAGGATATTGCGTTTGATCACAGTTGTTCAAATTCTCCACAGGTGATGACACAAAGATGGATAATATCAACTCAAGTATTTTCTTTAGGTGCAATTCCTTAACGGGTAAACACTAGAAAATCCTTTTAGGTAATACATTAACTAAATTAGTCAACACGCGTATGGTCACTTACAGCAAAATGTTTTATATGTTTTAAATGTAATTGCTTTAACGCGGAACTCATATCGAGTTTCAGAGAGTGACTTTAAAGTTTTGTTATATGGGGAAACAAACTAATTGATGTATCACCTATTTTGATTGCACGATTAGACTAAATTTAGCGAAAGTGCAGAACACGGAACAAAAAAAATTTGGTTGTCGATATCAATTACACTTAACTTTATTGTTTTTAAAACAAATAAATTGCCCTTCAATTAATAAAATCGAATATTTATTAAGACGCCCTTAAGACAGACGGTGGAGAAACTGGCTGACAGACATATCAGGAACTAGTTGTAAAACGTTCAAGTTAAAATAATAAAATTCATAAACAAAACAACAGGTTGAACACCACCGGCGTTCTGATACAATTTAACCGAAACTTAACCATTATAAGCAGTTCCAATCAATCTTCCAATTTAGTAAATCAAGTATGGAGCTCTACAAGGTGCAGATAGTTAATTAAATAGCGGCGGTCGTTCAAATGCCAAAATGAATCGAAGAAACGTAAACAAGTTATGGTTCAAGATAAAGTCTAAACTATGATTATGGAATACAAATTAAAAGCGATGCTCTGTTTATATTTTCGAAATATTTTCGAGAAATCGAAAAAAGGAATTCTTGAGAACAATCTCTATTCAAATCTCCGGCAATATTTCCTCCTAAACGCAAAAGCGAATAGAGGCGTAACGAATTAGAGGGCTTTGGTGTATATTTTTGAGACCGCAAATAAAATGAGCTGGTTAAGACTTTAATGACTCTACTAAAGTCACTGAGTGGTACGTACATTTTTTGTCTTTAAGACTTTTAAAATTCGCGCGCTGATTAGGTAAAAATAGCTGTCAATATTTCCTTTCCAGGTTAAAGTCAAAAATCATCTTGCGTTGTTGAGTATTATAATCATAATCATCCAGTTAACATATTAATAAGTAATTATTATAAATCAAGCTGCCAATAGAGTTAATTGACTTGTCACTTTCGACAATGACTGCTACATATGTATAATGAATTTGAATTAAATATTTTTTATTATGTCCTCTCCAATCAAATATTTGAATCAATTCCAAACAAAAAAAAAATTCAAAATAGGTAACCTTTATGGAATTAGTTTTATTGATTTATAAACGATAATCTAATTCACGTACATCTATTTCTAGGTCTTGGTATGCGCGTACAGATTCTGCACGTACAGATGTCAAATCAACTAAACTTGTTTCTATCGATTATTCGCTGCACTATTGTACTTAACATAAATTAGATGTATCGATTTTAATGTGGGTCTAGGATTACTATACACAAAACCAATAAATAATGAACATTTTTTAAACCTTTCCATATATTTAGCCGTGTGTATGGTTGGTGATAATAATAACTGACAAGTCATAGACAGCAAAAAAAAACAAATTTAATCTATTATGAAGTTAAACGCTTGTGATTTGAATTAGAATTAAAAATAATATAAAATTATGGAAAAGGTTTTTTTTTTCTTTGGCCATCTATATAAAGAAGTAATAGAATGAATTTTAATTTAGTTTTGGTGCGACATATTTAAAAAACAAAAGACAAAAACCCGCCATTTTTTATCAACTGAACTATAAAAATAAAAATCAGTGTTTTTGTGTATCATATAAACAGACTCAATTATTTCACGTGGCGCGTATTATTTTTTTTTCTACAATTTGATTGATTCTTATTAATTAAATTCACATTGTTCTTATGCATAAATTTTGTTTTGTTTATTTTTATAAAATGTAAGATTGGAAGATGATTACATGCGAAATTAAATATCGATTACATGATTTATTAGACTGGCGACTACTGGATATGAACGAGCAGAAATTCAGGTAGCGTCGCACAACTAAATAAATTGTGTCAAAAATTAAAATAAATGTAGTGTAGACTTGTAGTTGTGCTTGGAATATTATTATTATTTGCACATACCCACATAGTGATTTGATCTGACACTGAGTGCAAAAAAATCCATTAATTCCTACAAATATTAATGAGCACCATTCATATCATCAGCAATACATATAATTTAATAAAATTATTGAATCATGAATATATAAATCCAGGTTTTATCTACACTACATTATAGTATATACAAAAAATATTTATTTAATGAGTCAGGTTTAGTTTAAATTTAATGGGCAAAAATCAAAAAAACTTGAATTCTACATATGAAGTTTTTCGGCTTTGTTTTCGCAATTAGTCATAATAAATCATGAACATAAATATGTGTACAGTTTGTGGAGAGTACAATTACCTTCTTAAAAATTAGTCAGTTTGTTTATGTGTTGAATTCTTAATTTCCGGTGCTTGCTTGTACACCTGATCTAAAAATTTAGTGTAACCGCAAGGAAAGTTAATTTAAAATTCAAACGTACATACTTAGACACCTACTACAGCGATGAAAAATCATTGCGATAAGATACTAATTCAAGGATTGCGGTCATTGTCGTTGCAATTAAAAACAAAAATCTTTATTTCGATTAAAAAGCAAACAATTTACAAAAAAAAAACAATAATTAATATTCCATCTTCATCATCGGGCATATGATGACAATAAAAGAATTATAAATTATTCCACATTATTCAAATTGTCTGTTTTTAAAAAGTCCACGTGCAATTTTTTTTTTTTGTAACAACAAAAAATTCAAAAAAATTTCATCTGTAATAGATATTTCTTAATTACTTGTGTAGGGTATTATTTTACGCAGCATCTCGCTCGCTGATGAAATAATTATAAAAAATTTCTGTGAAATGAAATTTAAATCGAATATTTATTGAATTAAAAACTACTAGGTGAATAATAGTTTTTTCCACGTGTTTAATCTTAATTTACATTCGACGCAAACAAATAAAAAACAAACAAAAATAATTAGCGCCATTATAAAATCGTCGCGCAACTGATTATTAATATAATAACGTATTAAATAAATAAATGATGTGTAACGTAATTGACAGTTTGGAATTTGATGGGATTTGATACAATCATAGCACGTAATTAAAAAAAAAATCGCGAGTAGCGCCTTTTTTTTTTGTTTTATTTTTTAAATCAATTTCACATGAGAAAAAAACATCCCTCAAATAAAACGTAGCCTTAAACTAAAAATAATTTTTTTTTACAATTACCTGTATTAATACATAACCTATTAAATGCTAAAAAGCATTTTGTAACATTTAAGTTAAAATTAACATAATATATACAATTTAAAAGTTAAATGTTTTATGGTTATGGTTAGGCTCTTTTCACCGCTGATTAATTGTAAATTATTAGTACCTATAGTTAAAATAAATAAATTATTAAGATCTGTCTGTTTAACTGGAAGACACAATGACTCATATGGTAACTATTAAGAAAAAAGGGTAGCACAACAAAAGAAACAACGGCTATAATAAAAACGACGCTCGTTGTGATGAGTCATACACACAAGAAGAATTTATTTATAATATTTTTGTTCCGAGTTCAAAATAGAATTTAAGCGTTGTTACATGTATGTATATATGTTTACATTTGATTTGTGAAGCTACATGAGTGTCTCTTAAAATAATAAGGAAGTGTTTAGCTTTCTGGTGTGAAATATGACAATCGTGTAGCAATAAATATTTTTACCTGTATAAATGATACTACCCTATAATATAATACTACTAAAATGATATATGTAACATTGGAAACGAACCTCTGGTCTTATTGTTTGTTGATTTTTTTTTAATGATGTTATAAGCTGAAATAAAATATAATAATTTCGATTTTGATTTTTGTATATTATCCTAATTATTACAAAAAAAACAAATGTCCATGCATTTTTGTATTTTCTAAGCGGAGTGTGTTAGTTAGGTAAAAAGCATTCACTAATGTTACGTGTAAAGCAAAACCAAAAAAAAGTGTTAAATTAAATTAGACTACTAACTACTGTATGGCTAGACTGTTTGTAATTATTATACAATATATAATAATAAACTAACAGTTGAACTACGCCATTGTTTATTGTTATTTACATATTTAATTTAGATTAATTTGAATGATAACTATATAAATTTATGTGTCGTATATACTATATTACATACACATATTAAGTAAATGTTTTATTCTTTGACTAAAAATTAGGTGTGATCATAGGAACATGAAACATGAACATTTAAATACATAGTGAAAAATCATTGTTTCGATAGTTCATTGTGTGTCGTTTTAAACACCTACTCTGCACCTGCCATTAACATCGAATTATACCGTTAAAATTCGAAAAGTGGCTAGTGGAGACACGAAATTGCAATGACCTGCCATAAGGCATAACTTGATTGTATACCTAAATTTTGACGTTTTTAGACAGGATTCAAAAAACATGGCTACCAGTTTCGAATGGAATTTTTCTAATTTGTAGAGATTTTTTTCCAGAAACATTTTTTTTTATCAAATTTTTATTTTACATATACATATGTGCTACATTTTTATTGTGGGCGGAATGAAACAAGAAATAATTAATTTAATTCAGTTGTACGGAAACAATGGAGCCCTGTGGAACATAAATTAAGTTTTTAATTTTTTAGTTTAATCTCTTGTAAAACTTTTAACTCGCGCAAAACTCTTAAACCAAGCGCAATTTATTATTTTTATTTTGAGACATCACTTTAAATTTTAATAATCGTTGCTTTAAACCATCAAAACCAAAATGATTTCAAAACGTCAAATTTATTGTATGTTTTCCTCGCCCGGCGCCATTTTTTAAATTTTTGTTACCATATATGGTAATTGTAATGGTATAATTTATGTCAAGTGGAGTAGCTGGGTAAGATGATGCGGCAATATTTTTATATGGACTAAAAAAAAACTTGCACTACTTTAACGAAGTGTCTAATCGTACAAAATTGGAATATTATTCGTCATAGGTTTTTTGATTGAGAGCTGCACAACCTACTCATTATATTTCTCGCTGTTTTGTAGGAGTATGGTAATTTTTTTTGATTTTACATATATCTGACGGTCGTACAGATAGTGGTTGTTTATTTCTATTTTTTTATTTAAGCCCTCGTTTTGAAAGCAATGTTAAATTGTGTATCTTATGATACAGGACCAGCTGTTACATTTGTTAAAATCAGAAATCGTTCAAAGATCTTTAAAAATGATGATATTCACCGTCCCTTATAAGAATTTTCTTAATCACAAAAATTTACAAACTGACCAAAAAAAATTCAATGTGTTCAAGTTTATCTAACAAGTTAACAATTAATTTCTTTTCAATGAGGTATTTTCCATAAAATTTTGATGTTTCGTTCATTACTCGCTTGGTGTAGTGCAATGTAATCAATGGGCAATGACTAATAATGTTACAAACACACTAAACTTTAATTGAATATATTTATTGTAATAGACATTATATAATATTATTAATTTAAATTTGGAACAGTTATAAAATGCATCAATTTCATTGTTATAAGTGAGTCACAAAAATTCATTTTTAACAATAGTATAACGAATTTTCACTTTTTTGTTGTTGTTTTAAATTATTTTATTGAAGTCGGTTTCTCGTGGTAGGATACAATTATTATACTAGTAGTAGCTAACTCACCTATTTCGGTTTGCGATTATAACGATTTTCTTTCTGTGTTTATATTCTAATTACGAAACATTTTCATACCCTACGAAGAACTTTGTATGGTACTTCGTAAAGTGAAGTGCGGCCTGTTCGTATTGTATCGAAACGGACAAAGAAGAACTCGCAATTTTCTAAATTTTCCATCTTTGTGCAAAATTGTTATTTGAAGCGATCGGTCGATGTACTGGACTGGGCATCTCTAGTCACGGATAGCCAAGCACAAGTAATGAAGATACAAATTACCAATTACAATTCTAACGCTGCGGAGCAGACGGAGTAAATATACTTAAAGTCGGCTTTTACCGCAGTAATTGATTTACCAGAGAATTAATCTTCAGCTTAATTCAAGAACAAAGCAAATAACAAGTAACAAGGTTGATTACAAATTACGCTAATCAAAATTCTATAAATAAGGGATTTATGGTTAAAGCGACAGAACAGAAATAACCCACAACTTTTCTAATAGTTTAAAAAATGGTAACCCTTCTCTGAAAAGAAATTAAAGAGCCATCTGGTTGATACCAATAACATAAAATTTTAGAATTGTGGTTTCGGTCAGAGGAAAAGTTTTATTTATAATTTTAAAAGGTTTAGGCCGATTATTGTTAATTTTGTTAAAAAAACCCACAGTGGGTACTTTTTCTTAAAAAAATATTTTGGGTTAAAGAAACATTTTAAAAAAAAACTATTTTACGCTTATCTCTGGTCTCTGGTTAAAACAAATTTATTCAGTACCGTTTATTCAATTTTCCCATTGTAAAAAGTTGGTTATTTTATCACAACATAATTTGATTCAAGAGTAAGTACATATTTAAATTACTTCCCTTAAGAACCGGGAAAAATCAAAATAAATATAATGGTACTCTACGGGTTCGATAATTCACTCGGTACATCAATTTACGCATTTCTCGTCGTACCGAAAAGGAAGATCATCGTTGTAACATTCGTCATTGCAGTAATACCGAAACTCCAGGACAATTGAAAGAATATCAATTTCTGGGTTTTTTGTTTGGTGAAATTGATAAACGGCTAAGTAATTGCAAGGAAATTTATATGTATAGTTTCAAATATATTTCGCAAAAAAAAACTGCGCTATTTTTAAACTGTGCATGTAAATATTTCACCCTGTAATACGTTACCGTAAGGTTTATTTGAATAATGAAAAAAACTTAGTGATAAAGAAATGATGATTTTTATCGTCGATTCGTCAAACCGTATGTTAAAAATAGAAATGCCAAAAGAAATTTTGCTGTGAACAAAAGTGAATTAAAGTTATTTTACAACTTTTCAACGCTTTTTCTGGCTGTCGAGGCATTTTAAAAAGTTTACAAATTTTCACGTTTTCTTACTACATTAATTTATATCGATCTTACCGAGAAGATATCTGAAACATCGTACCCTCCTAAAATGGCCATAGGAACTTGGAAAAAACTGTTTCGATCGTTTCATTTAGGCCCCTTTCAAAAGCAAAAAAACACTGAGAAAAAGACAAAAAACATAAAAAACAAAAAATAATGAAATTTTCTCGTCTATTCGTCTACATACATACTTTGCCCCTTATAACGTTGTTTCGCCTAACGTCGGAACCAATTAACAACGTTAGGCGGGGTATGACTGTACTCGTATTTATTTTAGTGGTAGTGTTATCGAAAAATTTCAAACTCATAAAAGTAAGCTTTGATTTTTACAAGTTTTCACGTTTACACATTATCTTAACTTTTAGAGAATCAGCACCCTGGAATGGTTGACAATATTACTCATGAAAATTTATAGTTTTGATAAATTCTAAATCTATGATGCTCCTCAGATTTGAATATCACAATAAAAAAAGTTTAATTTCAATTGGAATAATGTTAATTTCGGATGGAAAATGTTTAATTTCATTTAAAACAAACAAAAAAATAATCATTAATGGTTTAATTTAAATTGATAGAGGATCATTTTAGTTTGGAAAAGCTGAGTTTATTTTGGAAAAGTTTTAATTTATTCTGCGAATGCTATACATATGTAAAATGTCACATTAAATATAAATTTCGTTTTTCTCTAATTTTGAAATCATTTTCGGGCTTAATTAAATTTAATAATTTGATTGAAAACATCATACGTCATAAATAGGCTAACATTTTTTACCTATACGTGTGTTTTATATCTTAATTTTATAAAAATTGCTTACTCGCATGTACATTGAACTGGTTGTGAATATACTATTCATCAATTTCAGTTTGTGAGAAAGAAAATTTGCAGCTCTAAGTAGATGCACTCAGCCTACGGGTAAATCCGTCTCTGGATTATTATAACTCGAACAGTCTCATTTTCCACGTTAAATAATTAAGACCTATTTAAAGTACTTTTCACACAAGCCGTCTTACCTCAAAATGTTTATTTTCCGTAAATGTGCTTAGACCGCTTAAAATATAAAACAGTTATGTCAAATCAGTAATTTTTAGGTTATGTTGACAAAATAACTCGCTTTATAGTATGTACTTTAGTATGTTGTAGCCGCGTGTGGAACGCATTGCCTTGGCTTTACAGATAAGTTTATTGCATTTTGTAAATTTTGATTTTTTTCAATTAATTATTTTACGGCAACGACTAAATCTACGATTGCCTTCTATATTTAGCAGGTAAATGTATTATTGGGCGTTTTCAGGTCCGCCAACTGTTGGCAACATGTTGAGCAAAACAATCATGTTATTTTCAGAATGCAACCGATTTATCGTAAATGTCATGGCAATGTGATAGATCGAATTTTTTCCATCAGTAAATTTTCAATGCCAACATGTTGTGGGAACTGAAAGCACCCATTGACTAAATTTTCTTTTGTTTTTCTTTTAAATTTAAACACTTTTAAATCTTTTTTTTGTAGCTTTCAAGAGCAAAGGTAAATTTATCAAATTTTTAAATACTAATGCTCAGTTAAGAAAATATCTTATAGCAGAACTAAAAAGAGACCGTTTTTAAGTCTTGTCGAATTATATATCTAGACCCCCCCCCACCCCCAAAAAATCTGATTAAATGACATTTCGCCAAAAAAAAAATAAAACATATTCCAACTGGATTGTCAAATTAATTAAATAAGCAATTATTAACCAAATTTTGGATATTTTTTTGGGGAATACAGATGTAATTCAAAATGATTGACTCCAATTTTAAGTTAAAATTTTTTTTAAATTATTTTAATCGCATGCCACATTATTTCGAAAGATTTGGTCGCTTTTGCAAATAGAATAGGAACAAAATTTTAAAATTAAATTGGACGAACATTATCAATTAAAATTCAACATTGTTTATTTTGCCCTGTTCTTTTTACTTTCTTTTACGAATAAATGGTTTCTTTATGAAATCTGAGATTCCTATGAATTTCGGCGTAAATCGAACAATTGGAAGTATTTTTTTCTCATCTTGAGAATTAAAGAATCTATGATGTAGAAAATTTGAGATATGCGGTGGAAATGGGATTCTTAAGTAATTCTTTGAGAAAGTTTTGGAATTCGGTAAACTATAATGGAATTAGGCTATTTATTAGAATATCTTTAACTATATTAGAATGGAAATAGTATTTTAAAAAGATTTTTTAATAAAGTTCTGGAAAAAGGCCAACTAGAAGAAACATGGTATTTCTTAACTGATCATAATAATATTCGAGATGTGATGAAAATAGACACTTAGATATTCCCTAACTGATTATGAAACAAAAATCGAAATATTGAACTGTCAAACCAATCTTCTAAATATGTCAAGCCTTGCTAGAAATATTATTTTGACGGTTGGCATCGTTTCGGTTCGTAAAAGAAAGTCTTGTGTTGGATAAACCTACATTTTTCCAAGCGATTTTATGGTACAGCATTATGCAACCTTCTGCGAACTTTGGAGCCCGTCTGAGCGATGCGATTATTTTTGAATTTTGTTTTTGTGGCGGTGTACATGGTTTAATAGAAAAAAAAATACGCGCAATTTTTGAATTTCGCGGACTGAATAATTGTTTCCTGTCGAAAAGGCTGCCCGGCGAATACGAAGGCTAAGGTGGTGTTGTTTTTGTACGACTTGGTGGTAAACATTCATGGTAGACAATGCCGTTAAAATGGAAGAAACCAGTAAGCAGAACCTTCACAATCGATCGAGCTGACAAACTTTTTTCAGTCTTGGCTCTTCAGGAAGCTACAGCCATGTTTCATGACATATTTGAGCAGTTGTTGGGTTTTCCATGCCCAAAACATTCCAAAAACAAAAATCATAGAAGATTCGCCAAAAGCAACATTTTTCCAATCGTTATTCCATTCTTAAAACAAAATTTATTGGCAAAATCTTTGTTCCATTTTTTCATAAGTAATTAATCGCCGAGCACACGTATAACCTTTTCGACAGCCAGCGATAAAATAATCATCCAATATGGCTATAAATGCCAAGATATGACGTGAGCCCGCGAAATACAAAAATTTCGCATATTTGATTTTTTCACCAAACCTCCTGTAGCGAGAAGAACTTTTCATTTCTTTGTTCTCGTTAAAAACGACATTTAGGTGCGTTTTACAATTTCATTGTCAATTTGACTAGCAATTATAGCCACCAACTAAAGCATTTCGAATCCAAACAAAAAAACGTATTTTAAAAATAATGTTTTGCACAAAATACAGGAGTTTTCTTTTCTTTTCGAGTTTGGCGGAACCCAAGAGTTTCGCGGAATCCAGATTGAAGAACGCTGTATATTCGATTTACTTTTGATTTGAAAATTTTTGTAAAACATTTTGGATTTTTTGTAATTAAAATTCACTGTCTTATTAATATAATTAGATAGTTGAATTAACTTTTGAAAGCAATTTTTTATTAGGAATAAAAATAATTGAGTGCAAAATTTATTTCAAAATACCATAAAATATTTAAGGCATTATTTAGGACAAGCTGATTAATTTTATGAAGTTTCGTTCGTTTTGGGTAAAAAAACTGAATAGCATTAAATTGAATATTTGGCCATATTAAATGTTTAAAAACAGATCCTAATATATGAATTTTTATTATTAGGCCCGACTGTTCTAGTTGGTATTCTCTTTTACCAAGCAACAAAACAAATATTTAATTTGCAACATAAATATTTAAAATAAAGAAAACTTAATTGCAAAAATCACCGATTTACTTATACAAAAAAAAAAAGTCGGAAAATTATGCACGTTGAATGTAAAACTGTTTTATTAGCAACAAACAATATGTATATAACAATATGTATATACAATAAAAGCGAAACTGATGATTTATGCAAAAATTAATAAAATTATAGCTTCTCATCTATGTTATTGTTGTTGTTTTTAAATAGATATATGCTTATATAGTTATATATAGTTATTAAAATAGTGATGTGCAATTACAACAGGTAGAGAATACAGTATATGTATATATATATATATATATATAGATATATTAAATTAACCTTGATTGACATCACGATAACCATTTCTGAATAATAAAAAAAAACTAAATAAAACATAGCACTATATGAGTAGTATTTGCTTGCCGTATACATAGATATAGACTTTGGCATTGTAAATTGCGGCAAATTTTTCTATGTTCAATAATTTTTGTATTAATAACCTCGCCAATGAAAAATTAAAAAAAAAAAAAAAACAAAAATCATAATTTGTATACCATTACTGTGTCTTTTTGGAGTAGGGTGATTAAGTTTCGATTTTGTTTTTTGTCACCACAAATCAAAAATTAGTGAGAGAATATAATATACCATATTATACTGTATGTAAACTTCGAGACTATTTGTTGTTGTGTGCATACAATGAGATTTCAGATAGTAATAAATTAGATAAGATAAGAGATAAGAAATGTTTGAAAACGTTGAGACTAATGTGATTACTTGTATACATCCAAATTTGAAATAAATTCTAAATTCTACCGATACGCACACACACAATCAACAAAAATAATTAATTCATAACTTCCTGACTCAGTTCGCTTCCGGTGTTGCAAAAATATCCATGTTCATTAACTTTGAAAAAAAAATAATTTATTTGAAGTTGAAGGTTGTTGTTCCATTTTTATTAGTTTTTAGTTTTAATCATACAGATTTGATCTACTATATTTTATTAACTATTATATTTTTCAAAAAGGTTACATGCTTATATAATAAACAGCTTATAGGGTAATCTAACATCATTGCACATGACATTCATATCAAAAACAACTACATATTTTCATTCAACTTTGTACAAATCCTACATATTCAAATCAAGATATTTTATTTCCATTTGGTATCCGTTTTGACAATAAAATTTTTTTCCGTTTTACATAACACAAAAAAAAGGTTTGTAATGCGTTTAATGGCAAAAGCACAGAAAGAAAACCTTGCGAAGGTGAGAACCGAATGCGGGACCACCGCGGTGTAATAACTGATAAAAGCAACACCTTACAATTATTAATTATTATTAGCCTTTAAACGACTGTTTCTTGTATTGTATAAATGTTCATAGTTCAAAATGATTTATGATCCATTTTCTTGTTGTGTGTGCTTGTGTGTGTGTATACACATAATAAATATAAAAACCGAGAATTCATAATATGTAATGTAGAATAATTTTTAGTTGAATGTCAAATGAAATGATTTTATTATTTATTTTTAAATAAATAATGAAAGCCTCGTCCATTTTATGGTTACCTAGAAATAAAGTTTTTTGTTTTTTTTTTTTTTTTTTTTAATTTTGTCTTCGTTTAAAAAAAGGAGAAATGGGTGTAGTATGGTGAATGGGCAAGGTTACTATTTACTGCAAACAGCAACTACTCCATAATTAATTTGCTTAAGGCATGTTAAATGGAAACTAGCTTAAGAAGGCCATTTTTAAGAGACCCATCCTATAATTTTGTGTAAAATTTTGATTTTCGTACTAATCAATTCGTATCTCAATTATTTCGACTAATTGTCTGTACGAAATAGGATTCCAATTTGATTTGTAGATGAAGTTTTGGAATATAGCCGATGGAACTTGACTATTTCTTAATCGATTATGAACAGATTCGACATGCCCGATGGAAATGTGATCATTTAATATTATTTTAACATAAGATTAGGGCTTACTTTGTACTATGCGAAATGAAAGAAATCTAAAAATGAAATAAATTGATACTTCGCATCATTTTTGAATCGGTGCTCTGCAGCTCTGTTTTAATATATATACAGAGAAAAATATCTGCACGATAGAGTCTTCCTTATTTCCTGTGAACATTTCGTTTAGCTAAATATTTACCTGCAGGATAAACATTTTTATGTAAAAAAAAATATAATCAGCATTGAATTTGTACTATGAAGCAAACCACGATTACATAAAAGAAGAAAGAGAGGACATATTATTTAACTGAAGTAATACTTCCTTTTGATTATTTTGACTTTATATTTTTTTTTAAAAATTTAAACAGAAATTACAATATTATGTTTTAATACAAAATTCATAAATTTACAATTTCTTTAAATTTTTGCATCTCTAAAAGCTATTAACTTATCTAGAGAAATAAATTATATGTGGCGTAACTACAAATTTCGCCCCCCCCATCCCCTCTTGCAACATTTTTTTGAGGCCCTAAAAATGCTTCTTGTATGTATGAACAAACAAAGCTTTTAGTGAAAAACTTATTTCTTTCTATTGTCTAGTCTTGCATTAGTTAAAAGTATCTGATATTGAAAGATGAAAACACTAGATGAAACAAAATGTGGTTCATTTGAATGGCCTCAAATAAAAAAGAAACATCTTGCAACTCTATGCTATGACGAGTTCTAAATATATCGATAAAGCATCAAAAATTTCGAATATAATTTGAAAAATATCAAGAATTTCGAAAAAATCTCAAAAATGTCGAATTTTCAAAGTATCTTGAATATTCTTTAAAATTCTCAAATATCAAATTATCCGTAAATATGTAAAACCAACGGAAATAACCTGGACATTCTTGAATAATTTCCAATAACCTACAGGAAATCGGAGAAATATCAAAATTTTTGCATAATCTGACCAAGATCTTTTAAATATCACCATCTAGATTTTTATGTGTAACTCTGCAAGTTCTTACAACTCAAAGCTATGCGCAGAACATTGCCTTACAAAATTTCGAATAAATTTGAAAATTCTTAAAAACTCGAATATTCCTAGAAATGTCGAAATTAAGAAATCTAGAATAAACCGCGCGAAACAATCTCGATTACCCCAGAACAATTCGGAAAATCCCTATATTATGTGAATGTCGATTGATCTCGAACAATTCTGCTCTTCCGCTTTCCCCAAAGCTCTCAAAATATGGCTGAAACTAAACAACTTTTGTACTATTATAGTTTTGTGTTTTATTTTATTTTATTACTTTTACTTGTATAATGTTTAAAAAAAAATTTTAATTTAGTGTAAATATAAAATTATTTGTAAGTAACTTAATGTTACTAATACTACTAAGCAACTTAAGGCTAACCTCAATAAACCGATATGCAATAACTTTATCAGGTATTTTTTTTAAATATCATCGAATAGGCTCTAAAATTCTTGAATAACATCGAACTATCAAATACACCCTACTACAAAATCAAACATACTCGAATAATCTCGAAAACGTCGAATAACCTGACTGTTTCGTAACACCGAATCACCAATTAAACCTCAAACATCGCGCATCTCATTTCGATGATAAACTCCAAAAATCTTGAGAAATTTTAAAAAATGATCACAAGATGAAACCTGAGACAAGCGAATATTAAATTGGAAAGCGAGAATTTCCAAAATCAGGAGATCATCTACCAAACACAACCAAGTTGGATTACACAATTAAGTTGGAATTTGCATTTTTCTTATATTTAAAATAGTTTTTCAAAATATACCTGTAAATTTAATTTTTATTTACCGTTTACTGGTAACCAAAAGATCCGCTAAATGAGAAACTATAAGTCGAACGAACGCTAATTGATTGTAGAGACTGACTGGTTTGGCTCAAGTGCGGCAAACAAGAATTTATTTTCAGTCGCGGTTATGTATTTTTCTAGTTTCTTCTTGATTTTTATAAACATCACAATAACATATCGCAAGCTGCTAACTCCAGCATTCGATAAATGAATAATTTCATATCATGTCGCATATCGAACTGTAAATCCTGCAAATTGAACGATTTGAATTTTATCGACTTATCATCGGCATATAATTGAATTTCAAAAAGGGCAGGTTCAAGAATCGAGCCTTGCGGACCTTTTTGTGAAACAGCTCAACTGCTCCGCCAATTAAACATCTCAACAAATTGTTTTCTATCATTCAGATATAGCTTCTAAAAAGTATTCTTTTGGTTCCCAAATGAAACGAAACCACTTATTGCTACATTTGATGGATTTTGGATTTCGAGCAAGGGTCAGAAATAATCTTCAACGTTAAATTCTGATCAAGTGACAAATGACATTTGTGACTTCTTACTAAAATTTTCTAGATGTGGCCGATTTAGTGAATTTTTCGAGATTAGTCGCAGTGTGTCAACCTAGAATATTTAAACTAGTTTAGTTAAATCGGATTTATTAAACTATAGTCTGTCTTGCGTATTAGACTGTGTCCGAAACCTGTGATAAATATTTTTTAGTACTAATTTTTGACATTTATTTGAAAAATATTCCCCTACATTCACAATTTTTTATTACGCTGTCCGAATTGTGCAATCATTTTCTGGCAAATTTTCGTGTCTTATACCATTGTATAGAAAATGATAACTTATTTATTCGTTTTAGATTCATGCTATTGAATTGTTATGAATTGGTAGAGAATGAAATGTTGAGTCATTTCATTGTTAATACATAATGGTATTGCCAGCAAAGTCTTCTTGTCACTTAATTTTTTTTATGACATTTTGAAGCAGTTACAATTTGAGAATGATGTCACAAAAAAATATCATTTGTCACTTGATTAGAATCTACCAATTGTTTACTGATCTAATGGAAGTCGATTCTCGGAGACAAATTATATTATGTTGTGTTATTTTAACTAACAAAATCATGATTTTGCTGGGTTTAGTTTTATTTTGAACGATTGGGTACCATTTATTTAAAATCACCTGGATAACCTGGAAAAGGTTTTCTTAAAACAACGAGCAATTTTCCTGGATTGAAAAATCTTCGAGATGTGAAATCTTAACACAGCTTTACAAACTGATATTCCATTTTATTGCGTTGATTAATTGATGGATTCAAAATCAATTGACGACTCAATAAGAATAAATAAAAATTTCCAAATCAAAAAAAAAAAATCCAAATCCTTGGAATTATTGGGGTGGCACAACTTTTGTCTGGTTGGTTACTTTTGTCTAAATTTTCGTCTCATTCTTTTGTTTTATTGCGGCTGCTTTCACAATGAAAAGAGCCTGACTGACAATACATAAGTAAACACAATCTCACTTTTTTTCACTAATAATTGCAACTACAAAGACAGACTAATTTTTTTCGTGTTCTTTGGTGCATAAAAAAATCACTTTTATTGGTAAAAGATTTAACATAAGAATAGCAAGAAAAACAATCAAGAAATTCAGGGTATGGAGATTGAAATTTGTTATTGGAACGAGTTAATAGAAGAATGTCTTGAAATTTCATTACTCGTTACTTGTGGAATGAATATATAAATTTAGAGAGCGAGTTTTTTTGCGCTGATTTTTACTGTATAGGTTTCGGCGTTTACGGTATTTACTCACCGCATATTTCCTCATTATAATAGGTATATCAACCAAACATGCTCTCCCACACGAAGTATGTCAAAAATGATAACAAAGTCGCTGTTTGACATTTCTACTGATTTACTCAGTGTAAATAAAATACAAAAATATAATTCATCCACAAAATTGTTGTTCATTTGCACCATCAGTTTCTTGGCATTACGTGAACTCATAAACCGGTAAAAATATAAGTCGTTACACACACAATGATTGTGTAATAAAATAAAGGGTATATTATTGCGGTAAATTGATTCTAAGAAAAAGTCGCTACACTTATAGATAGTAGGTGAACAATAATTTTGTATATCGATGGTTTGTATATCACTACATAAACAATAAAATTAAATACCGAACTCATTCTGCCTGTTCACACGAGTGTTGTATTCGTCATGTTCTTTTCTCATTGGTAGAAGAAAGAAGCGACAAAGAATATGATGAATACAATACACGTATATGAACAAGCAGATAATTCAAAACGAAACGAAACAGAAAATTGAAATTTGCTGTTTGTTTGTTTGTTTTACGTATTTTGGTGTCATTTCTGACATCTGGATCAGATCAAACGTGATACGATCTATGATACAATAGATCATTAGGAACTGATTATTATTAGTTAGGGCTTATTAAAATATTCATTGAGAAAATATTACATTAAGAAAGCTCATTCAAATTTTGCCTACCATAAATATCTTAATAAATTCTAATGATTTAAAGAAATATTTGTAAAAATTGTCTGCAATTCGGAGATTTCGATTAAAAAAATTATTAAAAAGTGACTAACAAAATTAACTTTTAAAACTTTTATTTTAAAAGGCTTTTATTATTTTTTATTTTATTTTATTTTGTTCACTAAGAAGTTTACTCGAAATATTTTTTCTCTTAGTTGGCCATATGTACTCGCCACGATTTATTGAAAATTGTAAACAAACAACAAATTAATAGGTTATCTGCAATTTGGAAATATTGATGAATTGCTGCTTGATAATGTGATTAAAACAATTTTTTCATTTTATTTATATCAACATTTTTTGTTTTATCAACAAAGAAGAAAAGCAGTAAAACGCTATGAAATAAAAAAAAAATGTCTTTTCTCGTAATTTAATTCAAATTTGGTGTGAAATCTTAGTTAAACATGACACATTTTATTGAAATTACAGTTAAGTAAAAAATATTATTAAGGAAATCCGGATATCTGTCAGTAGTAATAATTAATTTGAAATTAACAGGATTGACAATATTTCAACTTCCAGAAATCTATTGGTAGATAATACAGCAAATTTTCAACTTTCCTTTCAAATTATATATAGTAATCTTTCAGATCTATTTATAAACAGAATTTCCAAATTTAAAAGTTATGATTAGTAAATTAAAATTATATGTTTGACCTGACCCGGCTGTTTTTTTTTGTTTTTTGTATTTACGTAAACATGTCGTGATAAAGTCGGAATTTTTGTTTAATTTTTTAAATCGAGATTAAAATTGTAAATTAAGTAAAAAATGTATGTCAATGGACTCCTTCACTCCCAAAATATACATACGTCACCCCAATTTATACTGTGTGTGTGTATCATAAAATTGTGACGGTTGGAAGTAAAAAAAAGTTAATTATTTAATATTCAAAGAGTTCAACAAATTTTTATACTGACCGACCAACAAGAATTTTTTGATTATTGTCCAAGGTTAAAAAATTTCTTTAAATTTAAAATAAATTAAAATATAAATTTCATAACTTTCTTTAAATTTAAATATACTATAAAATATTAATTTATGTGAAATAATTTTTTTACTTTTATGTATTATCGATCGATCAATGAGTAATTTTAATTCTTTGTTAAAATTGTATTTTACAACTATAAAAATAATATTCCTGTTGATGAATATGTCCGCATTTATTTAGACTTACTATAAAATTAAAAAACAATATAAATATTGACGCGAGAGCAATATGCAAATTTTTTATTATATATGTTCAAAACCAGTAAATGTTTATAAACAAATTATACAAAAGAAAATAGTTGGATTTTCAAAGAAATTAAAATGAATAATATACGAATTAGTAGATGTAAAGAGATGAAATGATTCATTTGGCTTATTTTTTAATTAATTGAGGTTAATCATAAAAAATTGGTTTTGGGCGCCTAATATAGCTCTATGTAATGTAATAATCGCGCCAAGTCTGTTTGATTAGCAAACCACAATTAAATATTAAATGTACATACAATTTATTTGCAGAAATATTGGTTTGCGTTTTGTAATAATGCGACATACACAAAATGCCCGTAAACAACATTTTTATCTCCGAATGAAAATAAAATGTTCGTATTTTTTTAATTTTTTACTTCCTAGTTTATACAACTGAGGCTCAAGATATTTAATTATCTACATAGGCACTATTAATTAGTTTATTGACCAACATTAAACGGGAAATTGGTCTCTAAATAGAAAATATTTGTAAATATGCGGTTTTTTTTTACAGTTTAAAACAAAGGTTTATGTTTTTCCTAATCGAGAAATTGAAAGTGATATGAAAATTATGTTATTCTAGTTGGGTTTGGTAAACTAGAATTTTTGAACCGCAAACTCTAAATAGATTAGCACTACATACATTTAAATACTTTATTTATTATTTATATGTACTTTGAGCAATATGACATGTTTTGATTAATTAAATAAATTTTTCTGCAAAATCAATTACTGTAATTATATTTAGACAGCACTACGTAAATCAAAGATTGTTTGATCTTGGTTTACGATTAACTGTCATATTTAAGTAGATTATAACGGTCGGATTACGACTCAGTTTATTACATTACCACATATCACTTAATGACCAATAATTTTTTCTACGAAACTCACCTAATTCTCTTATTAATTTAATTTTCCAATGAAATTTTTTGTAGCGTTTTTTTAATGTAGTATTTTATAGTATGTCAAGCTCTTATATAAAATAATTCCATTCAATGCATGTGCTAAATGAGCGTGTGACATTCAAATGCTTCTAATAGTTTTGTTTATTTTTGGAAATGACATTTTAATTGGTTTTAATAATTTGTATTGCACCAGTTAATCGGTAATTAATAATTTTCGTAAAAGTTAATTTGGAAGTAAAATGTCATTCTCAAAAATAAATTTTTATCATGAAAATGGGCAAAACTATTTGATTTCATTACAAATATTGGTAGAATTTTAAAATTAAATATAAATAATTAAAGTAGAAAAAAAGAAGGAAAATCAAAATGCTATTATTTAAATCAGACACTATACTAAAAACATATAATTGGTGCTTGTTTATGGTAAATTAATATTATATATGAATTATATTGGGTTTGGATGAATTCCTGATAATAGTCGAGTTATATAGCTTGTTTCCATGGAAGGTTCAAGCTGGCTTCAGTTAGAGTTAGTGTACATGGAGTTAGGTTTTCGTTAAGTCATTTTAAACTCATCGAAGCTAGTGGAATTGAGTAGAGTTGAAAACCAAAATGGCGAGGCGAATATACATACATATATTAAGGATTTTTTTGTTACCGCCATAAAAAAATAGAAAAAAAATATTGCCAAAAAATTAAGAACGCAGTACAAAAATCCTAAGTGTATTTATAATGTACCTTGCTGTAAAACTTTCAACTCAACCTAACTCAACTTCATTCATCGAAACTTGTGTGTTTAATAAATTTGGTATGTTTAAGTTTTTTTGGGGTTGCTGAATACGAATATAATGTCCAATATATAAATGGTAAACTTACTATTTTTCAACCTACTTTTCCTAGAATGTTTGTTAAACCACTAATTTCTTATACGCTGGACACAGTGCGGTTTTTTAAGCACACCACATTTTAAAGTAAACACAACTACCGTGTCGCTGCTGCCGTGTAAAACGCGGACAAACGAATCCCCCAAAACCAAATTGCTCAAAAATCAAAATTGAAGAAAGTCCCAACCATTTTGAGCGATTATTCATTATGCATAATCATCCAAAAACATAAGTGAATAAGTGCCCAGAAAAGAATTCAAAATAACCTAAAAATCGGAAATGAATAATCCCCCAAAAATGTGGTGATATTTACTCAAAGGGCAGTGATGACTATTCTTTATTTTTTAGGAAATAAGTAAGCACGATCGCCCAAAAATTATTGGATGATTTGATTATTCAGTTTAGGTCTCAATTTCATATTTGGGCGATTCGGCACAATGTAAAATTGTCCAAAAAGCTAGGGTTAGGGGGGGGGAGGGAGGTTAGGATTTTATCTCCCAATGATGTTGCTTTCCCGCGAATATTTTGCTCAGTGAAAATATATTGTTGTTTGAATTACGTTCCTTCTTCCAAAGATGGTTTAGCTTCGGTGATCAACATTTCAAATGATTCAGATCTAGCTAAAATGCTTCAATTTTACAACATCTTAGTTAGGTAGCTCTTGATGATTTTAGCTACGGTCTACATAATCCAACTGGTGAGTTCAATTATTAGGATCCGCTTTTGTCATCATTTTTAAAAACGAAAAAATTTCGCACGGCATGAGAAAAAGAAAACACGGAATTTCTCGAGGTCGCAACTACACGTATACACATTTCGATCTCTCCTTTCGTATAAGTGGGCTTTACCATGGCTTAAATTATGAAATTCCGCCACTGACCGAGCTTTATGCTGTTGGCATTCAGTTTATCCAATATTCAAATAAAATACAGATATACAGTTTCCATTATATCTGGCTTAGGCAACTTATATTTTTGGTGCCCTGCACTACAAAATACAAATGTTTCATTTTTCTTAAGCTCTTAGTAATCTTTGTACGATTTTATAACAGTGAAATTAAGATTTATAAAAAGTTAATTAGATAATTTTCACTGACCGTGAACTGAATTAATCAATTAAACTAAAGCATCACCATTAGACGTTTCACAAAATTTAAAGAAAACAAACTTATCAAAATTTACAAATAACTTAACAGTTTATTTTCATAACTATGCAGTATTCATTTCGCCGTAATCGTATGTCATCATCAGCTGCGTTTTTGCGTGTAAAAAAAGATTTTTCAACACGCAGCTTAATGACTTACGATTACTTCGAAATGTATACTGTTAAGAAAATAAACTGTGAAATTATTTATAAATTTTGGTGAGTTTATTTTCTTTAAATTTTATGTCACGTCTAATGGTGATGCTTTAGTCTAAGTGTTTGATAAAAGTGAAATTCAAAATGAAAAATTTAATTTTTGTTTTCACTAAAGCTCAGTAAGCAGCACGACCTAAAAAAAATTGTTCATAGAAATTTGACGTAAAATTTATCTAGCTAACGATTTCGCTGAGCGGTTTACACCTTCAAGTGAGAATTTTGAACAAATATCAGTTGTTTTACATTTGCGATTTACCATCGAAGTAGGCACGAAGTAAAATTATGTTTAAAATTTAAAGCTAGAAATAAAAATGAATTAATTTCAACATTACGAAATAGAATATTTGATACTGATTTTTTGGGACGACGACAATGCTATGGATAGAATATGGATAGAAACATAAGCATCTGAAACAAAATCAGACAATGTGTAATTAATTGAAACTATGTACATGGAAAAATAAATAAGACAAAAGTTAAAATTTATCTCTACACGGGTTTTTAGCTTGGGGACATAGCACAAGCTGCACGCTGAGCTTAAGGAGTGCTCATATACACATATACAAAATATATTCACTTGAAAAGAATGTTCCAAACATTATTATCCCGTCGAATTTTAACGTTTATGATTTGGTTAGAATGCGCATTTTTTATTGTAAAAAAATATAAATAATTTTATTATAAAATTTTTCGCTTTTCGATAGATTTTTGGAGATTGCGTTACAATTTAATTTCACTTTGATCTGAGTATTAAATTTAAAAGGGTCAAGATTTATAGTAAAAGAAAATAGGCTGCTTAATCTAATATCCATAGCTTACTTTGTTATAAATTATAAGTTTTTGAATAAAAAATAGTCTCCACAACTCGCCACGAAATCACAGATAAATCATTGGCTACGAAATTTATGGTAAGCTTAAGTTTAACATTTTGACGGATTACTTTCAAATTACAAAAAATCAAAATTTATCGTAAAATTAATGTTCTCTCTTTTATAATTTTTTTTCGTGCAAATCAGCGAGATCGTAAGCGAAATTCTTCATTCTATTTTTAACTAGATACATTTTACGTTCATTTTGTATACACAATTTATCTAAGCTCGAGCTGCATATCGTGCTTTAACTCTCATGTAATTCAATTTTTCTTGTTGTATTATACAAAGAGGATTAATATTATTTATTAAGAATCGTATCCAAAGATTTACTCTACAAATAAATTTAGATTTTGGATACAATTTTACTGTAGTTATATCGCTGAGTATAATTATTGGTAGCGGTAGTTTCGCCCATACCAATGGGAATTTCGAGGATATCGGATCATATTTGTTTTCACATCAAAGTGTCAATGAACTCCTCAATTTTCTTACTGATCACTGTGACGCTCTTCTTCTTCGCTCTGGAAGCTTCATCTGGTTTGACCCGTATATAGTATAATTGTTTTGGGAGATTACGTAAAATATCCTTATGTCAAACTAACTAAGAACGATGGATTTTTTGGCGACCATGTTTTCATTTTAATTTATATACATATGTTATTCGTATTCAGCGATCCCAGCAACTTTAAGCAACCATGTTTAAATGAACTAATTATTAAACAATACTCGTAAATGATTATTTTGTTATTAACAACTATAAAGCATGTTTTGTAAAGAGGTATATTTTATACTATAACAATACACAACTTTAATCGCCATATAACCTTATAATCAAGAATTCATCCTTTAAACTTTATAACGTATATTTTATTTCATTTTGTTATAAAAGGTTCATAGTAAAAAACATCAACCTTTTATTTATATTATGTTATTTATCAGTTTTCGTAAAAAAAAAGTTGATGTTTTAAGTTCACCCCAAGTATAACAAAAAAATAAGTTCAAGATTACAAAAAATTGACTTACCTCGGCCTGGGATGTTTTTTGTACAGGGATTGCATGACTTATATCAAATGAAATTGCCAAGGTTACTGTCCAAACAAACGTTGTAATTATTGATTTATTGAAGTATTTATTTTTATTCATTTTGTTGTCCTTAAAATATATTATTGCTGTCTGTGCAAGTATAATAATATACTATTTTGTTTATAAGAAGAGGTAAGTAAAACTGAAAATAGAGAAAAAGCAAAAAAAAAAAAAAATTAAAATTATATTTTATTTCCTTATTTACATAATTGTAAAAAAAAAATTAACAAAAAAAAAACAACAACACATTTTTTGTCCAAATACATTTGTAAATGCGTGTAATCAACCGCGAAAAATGTTCCAAATTACTTAATCGTTACACAAATTTATTTATTCTATTGTTACATACATTACTCCATGCTGAATTATTGATTATCAAACCAAAATAGAAAGTATATAAAGATACTTTTTCTTTTAATTGCAAAATTTCGATCTATGCGTGGACCCTATTTTATTACTTAGCTAATAACTAACCTTAAAAGTTTCTCATAACATATTTTCGCTGTAGACTTATAAGAATACGAAATAATATGCATACATATGTATATATGATTCATTCTAGCCATCAACGAAAGATCGTCTGTGGTTTTTAAAATATGTGGTTTGATAAAAAATATTTTGGCCAACGATAATTTGTGATAAAAATTTAAACAAAAGAATGTGGATCATCATTTTGATTCGGGTGAAATTTTAGAGAAATGTTTTTTTGTTTCGAGACAGGAGAGTAAATATTATTTTGTAGATAAAACAATTTGGTCGATCGTTTTTGTTTTTATTTAAATACATTTATAAAGTTTTGGATTTCACTAATAATTTACTAAATAAAAATATTTGCTATGCTAGGACTTCTCAATTAATTCTAAGATACAAATTTTTTATTTATTGAATTTTTGAATTTAATTAAACAAGTAGAGTGTGTGTCTTTCTAATGTATAATAAATAGCTAAACTAAAAAAATTTGTTTGATAAAAATTCTGAATAAAGATCTTATCTAAAAGTAGTTGACTGAAAATAACCTGTCGTCTTTTGGCTGAAAATTACATTTAAGGTAAGGTAATAATCAGTTCACGTACAACTGATTAGATAAACGACTCTATTTATTATTTTACCGGGTTATCAATGTTTTAATAGCAATGGTTATCGGTCAATTTTTTTAGAGTTTCACGAGCTAATTTACTAATTTATAATTTCTCGTTTTGTTTCCAGCTACAACGTGCAACTACATATATATTGTAATAGAATATAAACGGGGAAATTTACTAATTTAACCCCAAAAAAAACTAACTAAATAATCGATACACAAATATAACGAGGACATGTTTAGTTGATTTTAGGCTGGTCAAGTCCTTTTTTTTATTTATACATTTTAGTTTAGTTATTTAGTTTATTTTAATCCATCGCAACCACACCACTAATAAATTCATCGTAATGTTTTTTTTTTCGTATTTTTTTATTATCGATAAGCGTGACTGAATACATTATTTAAATGTAACCTCGTATTTACTACATCATTGACCCTACCATTATTTTATATTTATAATTATTAATTTATTTAATTTTAACTTAGCTCATAAATAATTTACTATGTAAGAAATAATTATATATGTGTTAATGTTGTATACATATTTGGATACACAGCTACATCGCACAACTTATTAATTTTTGTGTTTTTACTAAGCTACTCGTAAGGAGTACATTTTGGTGGAGATTTTTAGTTTTGTATGATATACATACGAGTACATATATTTGTTATTTTTTTTATATGTCGCGTATACCTTGTGAATCACAACTCATATAAAAGTTATAAAGAGACAAACCTAAAAAAATACGCGAAAACTACGCTATATTATGTATACAAAAAAATATTCGTAAATGAAAAAATTCTTCATTAAAAACGTCATCGCACAAGAGATTATCATTGAATTTTGTTGTCGCTAATTTTAGTGGTCACACAAACCCCTTACCTTTATAAAATATTGTGCTCCAAATTTATTAAAATTTTATATTATCACATTTACACTTTTAATTACACTTTAATTTCTTATTAATTTTTTTTTAGAACTTAATAAAAATACACTTTGCAAAAAAACTATACTTTGCAATATAAAATAATATAATTTCAAACAATTTTTATCTTATCATATTTTTAGGTACTTATAATATGTATTTTGAATTTTTATTATTCTTAATAATTACATATTATGCGATATGATATGTACATGAATATTTTTTTAAAAATTCTTTATTTATTTTGTTATTCAATTTGGGCAGTGGACTTAATTATTATATCGATATACATATAAATAAATTTAGTCAAAACGATCACAATTTGTTTCTTTTAAAATATATATTATGTATTATTTACGAGTACTTTTAGACAAAAAAATAAAAGAAAACGAAAACAAAAAAAAAAAATAAAAAAAAATACAAAAAATCGCGGATTTAATTTTATTTTAGTCACTTGTTACTTGACTAAATGTAAAATATCAACTGAATTCATGAATTGAAAAGTTTTGTTTTTTAATTTTTTCTGTTTTTGATCGCAAAATTGTATTTTTCTGTTTTTATTTTTTTTATTGAGCTTTTCAAGGGGAATTTTTATTTTATTATATTTATTTACACAGTGTATGATTGTATGTATACGCAGATGCAAGAGAGTGAGAGTAAACTTTTTTCTTTTTTTGTAACTATGTCTTACTATTTTCAATTCAAAAGAAATTTGAATGAATAATCGGTAATCTTGTTTACGTACAGCTAGCAGATATTTATTTATTAAGTTGTTGGCGTGTTGTAATAGTTGTAAATTTTTTAATTTCTATCGAATTTTAGTAAAATTATAGTGAAATCAGTAAAATATTTTCAGAAATTATTATGATCAGATATTGGTTTTGGACACCTACAGAATAGAGGTCAGGTGAATGATTTCACTGTATTAGTATACTGAGGTAATTCACTAAGAATTGGTCGTTTTATTATGGAAAGGCGCTGGTTTGCACCAGGAAACCTTTAATCTTTCATAATACGTCTTGTACTTGTCATACGTCTTGTACTTTTTGATCACTTCGGCGACGTTGGAGGAACGTTTCCATCTTTTAAAACAGGTAGCTCAGTTACTGTGCAAAGCTGGGTTAACAATAAATAATGCTAAAAGGAAATTCGTCCTGAGAGATGTTAATTACCTTAGTTATGTTGTTGGAGATGGTGCCTTCGCACAAAACCGGAAAAATGTCAGGCAATTATTAATTGGCCAATACCTAAAACCACTAAGCAAATACGTAGTTTGCTGGGTATGTGCGGATGGTACCGAAGGTTCATCCAAAATTTCACTTCTTTGGCTGTTCCCCTTTCCGATCTCACTGGTAAATTTGCCAAGTGCAAATGGTCCGCAGCCATTCTTTATTCAGTGTGACGCTAGTGCTGTTGGGGTGGGCAGTGTTTTGTTTTAAACAGATTCCGAGGGAGGGAGCATCCATTAGACTATGTTTCTCAGAAGCTGAACTCTGCTCAGCGAAATTATTCGGCAATGGAGCGGCAATGCTATGCAGTGGTGTAAAGTGTGAAAAAATTCAGGCCTTATGTCGAGGGTTATCCATTCACTATCTTTATGGACCATGCTAGTTTGTGTTGGCCGACGCCCCAAAAGGACTTATATGCTAGAGTCGCCCGGCGGAGTTTAAAACTCCAAGCTTTCGATTTTCAGATCGGATATCGAAACGGGTCGGTAAACATACCTCCTTTTGATAGAGATTCCATAAAAATAGTTTGGCTTTTATTGTAGGTGAAGATTTATCTAAGCTGGTTCATGTCGACAGCATATCCTCATTCGGTGAGATATTGCATATTAACCTTAATTCCGTTTCAGGATCACGAATATTTAGCCCAGATAAATAGAGTAAAACAATTGATTGATTGTGAACATAATTTTAAGATCCATGATGATAAACTCCTAATCGCTCTTTCGTATGGTACGAGTTATTTGGACACAGATATTCCTAAATTCAAACTGGTGGTTCCGTCAGCCTTAACGAAAAATCTGATTGAACAGGCTCACGCCTATCCTAGTTCAGTGCACTCAAATGGCAGTTCAGGTAAAACAATAGATTGCTGCCTGTTCTAAGTGGAAAATGAACAAATCCGTGAATTATATTACTAGACCAGCTATGGGAGCTCCGGTGATGTCTTATCGTCCATTTCAAAGGTTGTTCATCGATTTTCTTGGGCCATACCCACGTTCCAAATGAGTAAATTCCTATATCTGTATAGTTCTTGATCATTTTTCCAAATTTGTCTTAATGAAACCTTTACGAGATCGTCGTTTGCCTTGCTATGTGCCTTTTTGGAAAACGAGGTCTTCCTGTTTTCTGTTCCGGAAATTGTTACTTCCGACAATGGAAAACAGTTTATTTTAAATCTTTTTAAGGAATGCTATACATGATACTCTGCATTATTCCCCTCATTACCTCGTGTTCGGCCAGCATATGTCCCTTCACGGTTGTGATTACGAAGTTAGGAAATTTCTTGGCGATTCTGACCCAAACGAAGTTCAAGTGACGGCTAAACCAGACAGATTAAATATAACTGGAGACAAAATTGTATATTATCTAAAAGTCGGTCATGTGTTTGTGAAAAAATTTTGATCTAAGTGATGATGACTTGAATGAAAATCTGATTGGAACCTATCATATCAAAGATATTCGAGCATGAGAAGTTTTCTTTTCTCATATAACCTTGTTAGCGTAGTTTGACTCTTGTTTCACTCTGCTCACTCAATTCACTCTATATCACTCTGACTTAGGCGCGGCATTATGAGACTCTTCTCGGGTGTAAGACGTCCCCACGTTTGTTGCACACCTTTTGTGTCGCGCATCATTGGTGATGTCTGTTTGATTACTGATCATGAATGGATTGGTGCGTCATATCTTTAATATTTAGTATTAGCAGTTCTGATTCATTATTGATATACATTACCCCTCATTATTATTGATTTTTTTGTGCTTCTCATCGTCTAACACCGATTGTAAATTGGTTTTGGCTTATTAGTTTTTTATTAGTTGAGAAAAGCGATGGGTATTGTCAAAACAAACAAAAATGTTTATACATTTTTGTATAGACATTTTTGTTGATTTTGGTATTGTTGTCAACTGAGAGAATGATGATTAAATGTTAAATTCTGATCGGTACAATGTATCGTAGATGATGTGATGATGTGCAAGAAAATATGAGGTGGTTTGGACGATGTGTTTTGAGCTTGGGTGGTTTGGACGATGTGTTTTTGGTGAGCTTGATTGCAACCATAATGAGAGAAAAAACGAAATTTTGTGAGAAATGGAAAAAAAAAGATCTGTCAAGTCTGGAGAATCGTTAGTCTGGTCGCAGACTATAAAAACTAAAGTTGCGTTTTTTTATTTTTATTGATAATTAAATAAAGTAAATCATAAATAAATAAATTAATGAAAAGTTTAGTCCCGTGTGAACAGTGCGCTTTGTGAAGTTTTTCATTAAAAGTTGCAGTGTTGTGTAAGTTCAAAAGTGGGATACCTGCTTTGGGGGTGTGGTTGTTAATAACGGCACAAGAAAAATAAAAGAAAGAAAACAAGTTTACAGAAATAAGACCAAGCCGGTGTCTTCAGTCTGACGCGACCCTGCCAACCAAGCAGGTGCGTTTGTGGTACTTTGCGGCGACCCAGCCAATCAAGCGGGTGAGTTTGTAGTATTTTGCAGCAACCCCGTCAGATAACGGTGGTATGAAGGTGACAGAGGGGAAACCTGCCTCGGTAACGGTAGCAGATGGGATCCTTAAGGCTAGATTCCCCAGGTACTGTGGATTGTTTGTAGGGTTGAAAAAAAAAACAAAACAATAAAGATTAAAGTAAATTATTTTATTAGATTACGTATTTATAATTGTAATTGTCATAATCTAACGGCTGATTTTTTTCCTGTTGCAATTGATTTTTCTTCCGGTGATTCCGTCTGTACCACCTTGTTAATTCTTTATTATAATAGCTTATTTCATGTGAGCCGGCCTTGGCTGATTAACGCGTTTTTTTTTAATTTTTTCTTTTTGCTTTCTCTACATAACGTTTTTTTCAGCTGACTTATTGTTGCAATCACATTTTCACATATGTTAGTCGTTTCATAGAGATGAGGTTTCGGTCCCGTGAGGTAGTTGAGTGGTCTGTTGGGAAGGCGCCCTTCCATCTCTTATCGGCATCGGCGATCGTCGCGATCGGAAAGGTAATTCCGGTAGGCGGACCGATGATAAGGAGGCCTTCGTAGCAGGCTAGTCGGAGATCGAGCGGGACAGGACTGTCACCTCGAACGACTGCACCCAATTTCTAATTTCCTTAGCTCCTCTTTTCATCTTTGAGGTTTATCCAAGCATAGTATTCATGTCGTGAAACCTCCACGCCAACCCTGAGTTTTACCCGGCTAGTTATACCGCACCAGACCTCTGATATTATGATCTGATAACGAAATCTAACGATTTCGTTACAACCGGAAACAAAATTATTCACAAGACAATCAAAGTATATAATTTTCTTAGATGTTTAGGTTTGGCTTATAAAATAAAATTAGTTTACGGCAATCAAATAAAAATAATAAAATAAATTTATTTATTTTATTTATTTTTTAACCAGTTTATTTTAATGTAATGTAATGTGTATCATGCACCTACTTACTTAATTTTAAGTAAGTAGGTGCATGAAATAAAGTTTAAGAATCTTTCAAATAATAATAAACCTAATGGGTCCCGGTCGATATGGCTTATTTCATTATGGAACATGATAAACGGTATATTTCAAAACGGCATATGGGACATTACGTCATAAGGGGTACCACGGAATATTCCCCTACGCATGTGGTACAATACGACATATTTCAAAACCGGCATCTTTCAAAACGACATATGGTACACTACGGCATAAAGTAGACTATGACATATTTCAAAATGGCATATTTCAACACGGTACACTATATGGTAAACTATGTCATATTTCAAAACGGCATATGGTACACTACGGCATATGGTACACTATGACCTATCTCAAACCGACATATTTTAAAATTGGCCATTTCTTAACCGATAAAGATGAAATTCTATTGTTTTTACGTTTACTAAATTATTACGGCTCCAAATTTCTTTATTTAATAACTGGATAACGCTTCATTCAAAGTTGAATAAAGTTCATAATCAAACTTCATTCTTTTTTATAAATTTAGAAGATTTCCGACGATTTTCGTTTATATTTGCCTAATTAATTTATTACAACGAAAATGGAAAGCCCAACATTAGAAATTCACGTTTGTTTTTATTTCTAAAATAATACTCAGGTAACCAATAAATTTTACTTTCAGAGGGTGTTTCTGTTGTACTTCGACAGTTGTTTTTTTTAAATAACCACAAAACTGGAAAATGGTTACTAACTGAAAATATAAGTGGAATAAAACCTCTGCTATACTATATAACCCTTAAAGAAGGCCATTAAAACCATCATTACAAAAATAAAATACAAAATATTTGAATTAATCAGCTCATTATCTATTTATGTGCGTAAAAAATTTGATCCATCTGTTTGCAAATAATTTTGTTTAATAAAAATGAACTCTAAACGATGTGACAGAGCGAAAAAGCTTAATTTACGTTTTTTTAATTTTAAAATTAGATTTACATACAAATTTATTTCCATTGAAAGGATAAATTTAATTTTATTAAGTGAAGGGAAATTCTGTTAAGCGAAACAAATTCGGATAACTGAATAAAAATTCCAAAAGGTGAAAGAAAATTTAAATAAATAAAGGATAATTCTACTAATTGAAGGAAAATTCTGTTAGGTGAATGTATAAAGGAAAATCCCTCAAGTGAAGGAAAATTCTATTAAGAGAATGGATTCCAACATAATCGGTTAAGAAATAGCCAAGTTCCATCCTAACTGACCATATTGTAGAGTTTTATCTAAAAACCTTTTCAGAACCCCAGGTTCGTCGAATATGTTGAGTTTCACCATAATCGGTTAGGATTTTTTTATAATTATTATAAACGAGTTCATACTAGTGATTCGAAAATAAAATCTTTGACTAAATACGCGATTACCCAATTATGTTGCTAAATTTTGATGTTGGTAGAAAATTATTTCCTTCTTTAAAAATAATTTCAATGAATAAAAATTAACCTAGCCCTTCAGGTATATACATATGTATACACATAGATTTAAATAAAAATTAAAAGTTATAAATACTAAGCACTTCCCGATTATAAATCTTCATCAACAATATTTGTATTTCCAATATTTTTTAAGCGAAATAAAATTTCAATAGGTAAAGGGCAATTTTAGTAAGTACAGCGTAATTTTATTACTTGATGATTAAAACCATTTTAGAATCCCATTTCCATCGCACTTGTTAAATTTCATCATAATCGGTAAAGAAATAGCCGATTTCCAACGTTATTGACCTTATTCTAGAACTTCATCTAAAACTCATTTTAGAATCCCATTTCCATCAAATTTGTCGAATTTTATCATAATCGGTTAAGAAATAGCCAAGTTCCATCAAAATTGGCCATATCTCATAACTTCCTCAAAAAACAATTTTTGAATCCCATTTCTATCAATCCTGCCGAATTTCATCATAATCGGCTAATAAAAAGCCAAATTCTATCAAAATTGACCGTATTCCAGAACTTCAACCAAAACTCATTTTAAAATCCCATTTCCATCACCCTTGTCGAATCTCACCATAATCGGTTAAGAAATTGCCATGTTTCATCAAAAGATAGTCATATTCCCGAACTTCATCTAAAATCCTTTTTATGTAGAATCCCATTTAAATCGTATATGTTGAATTTCGTCATAATCGGTTAAGAAACAGCCAAGTTCCATCAAAATTGGCCATATTCCAGAACTACATCTAAAATCAGTTTTAGAATCTGGTAAATTTCATCATATTCGGATTTCGAATCATTTTCTAATAAATATCCAAGTTCTACCCTAATTGGCCATATTTCAGAACTTTGTCTAAAATCAATTTTTGTACATTTTCATTGCACTTGTCAAATTTCATCATAATCGGCTAAAAAATAGCTAAGTTTTAGAATATGCCATATTGTACCATATGGCATATTGAAATATACCTTATGCCATAGGATACCAAATGTCATACTGAAATATCTCGTATTGCAATATTCCTAAAGCTATCTTGGAGCTTTAAAATACACCATTACTCATACACGGCAATCTTGTTGCAGATTCCATATTTAGACTTTCGAGAATGGTCACATTTGATCAGTTTGAACTAAATGAAATAAGGCGGTTCTATTAAACATGGGCGCTATGTTGACTGTAATATCGTAGCAGCTGGAAAGATGGTAGCATGTCTCCCTGCGGCTTCTCTTCCTTGCGTGCATTTTTAGAAAATGTCATTTGAATCTGTTTACCAGTTTTATAGGTTTTGTGTTCTACAAACCCTCCATAACCAAACTCAGTAACAGCATGAGCACAGAGCAATACTAAAAACTATACCGATTAAACAATTTCAAAATTATTATTTTATTATGTATCAATGTATAAGTGGCATTTTCACAGTTCGCTTAGATGTATGTACTCGTATAATACTATATTTAATATTTCAAGTATGCGTGTACATACTTTCTCTTTGTTTCAAATGTATATCCATTTCATTCATTTTGAGTCACTTACATTACACATCCATAATTTTTGTATCTTTCCATTTTACTCTGATGGAAATTTATTTCGATTGTTTATTTCGAATTATATTTTTCTCGTAGATAATTTGCAATTTCGTTCGTACCGGATTTTCCGTTCCTTTTTTTGCAAGCAATTTTTGACTTACCCCTGCTAAAAATATTTTCACATCAAAAACCGCAGCGGGAGTACCACAATGCAGTGTTTTGATACAAATTTTATATCTTCTTTGTACAAGAGGCCTACCAATCAGGGCTGCGGAGTCGGTAAAATAATTCTTCGACTCTGACTCCGATGTATTAAAAACTGACTACCCGATTACTACCCGTAATTTAAACAGCAAAATTGAAAAATCAAGTTAAAGAATAATTAAAGAAATAAAAGAAAAATTTTGATAATTTAAATTAATTACCAATTTGTTTTTAAAATTAGCATGGCCTCAAGAATATTAAGACTCGTACTTCTGTTGATTTTTCCACTTTCTTCAAGTCATCAAAAACTTAAATCCTGCATTTTTGTAATTCTCAGGGTAATCTAGCAATTTTTCGAATTCATGTTTTTCTTCTACTTCTTTAACAGGATTTTATTGGTGGTTAATAGATGAAGATGGCGGCTGGTCACTATGACTGTGAGCTTTAAGGTAATATATAAAAATTCTATGTGTGTTAACGATTATTTTGTTTTTGTTGCGAGGGTATTTGAGATTTTTCCTTAGTGAAACATTATAAATTTACTGATTGGAGTCTTTTTGTAACTAAGGGTAAGGTGCATTTTAGGAGAGAAAGAAAAATATAAAAAGCGGAGTCGGTCAGTATTTTTCCGAATATAACTTCGCTAAAATAGTCCGACTCCTCGACTACCGACTCCGACTCGCGACTCCGGCTCCCGACTCCAACTGTGCAGCCCTTCTACCAACCCCAAGAGAAGGAACTATTGCAACATTTGTTGATGATACAGCGATCATGCAAGTTTATGATAATGTTGAATTGTTGAAGAGGCAACCAGCAAACTACAGAGAATGACTAATGAGGTTTGTAATTGGACAAAACGACGGCATATACAGCTCAACGAAATGAAATCCGTTCACATCTAATTCACCAATCGCAATATTAACTGAGTTTCAATAGAAATTAATTCAAAACAGGTTCTGTATGTTAATACAATACGACCAAATGTGAAAAAACACTCGAAAAAGAAAAAGAAAGAACTTAACAATAGATTCAGAAAGATTTATTGGCCTTTTTGGAGAAACTCGCTTCGCTCGCGAGCCGCATAACGCAAGATTAAATAACTATTGCGGTGGTCCTCACATTCATTTCCAAGTGATATATTCTGTGTCTCTGGATACGTAAATAAATGTCGCGTTATCCAGTTGACTATTTTTTCTCTAATCGGAGTTTTATTACTCTATTTATTATCAAAGTTCGTCAAAAATACTCATTTGGGGCATACTTTGGTGTCAAATTTATAAACTAACAATAATTAGCATTGGCTATCTAAATACGCGTTGGTACAGCAGTTACAGGTCCCTAGACCTGTCATTTAAGGTATCAAGAACAGAAATCGGAGCACAATTGCTGATTTTGGATTTTTATGGCTCTTAATCGACTGATGTATAGTAAGGTGATTTTCAATGGAATCAAGGAACCTAAATACTCGTTGGCATATAAATTACAGGTCCTGAGGCCTATCATTAGAGGTATCAAGACCAGCAATCGGAGCACAATTGCAGATTTTGGATTTTTATAGCTCTGAACGTCTGATCTATAGTAAGGTGATTTTCATCAAATCGAATTTTCTATGAAATTATTATGAAATCTAAATACGCGTTGGCACAGTAGTTACAGGTCCCGAGACCTGTCATTAAAGGTTTCAAGAACAGAAATCGGAGCACAATTGAAGATTTTGGATTTTTATGGCTCTTAATCGACTGATGTATAGTAAGGTGATTTTCAATGGAATCGAGGAACCTAAATACTCGTTGGCATATAAATTACAGGTCCTGAGGCCTATCATTAGAGGTATCAAGACCAGCAATCGGAGCACAATTGCAGATTTTGGATTTTTATAGCTCTGAATCGTCTGATCTATAGTAAGGTGATTTTCATCAAATCGAATTTTCTATGAAATTATTATGAAATCTAAATACGCGTTGGCACAGTAGTTACAGGTCCCGAGACCTGTCATTAAAGGTTTCAAGAACAGAAATCGGAGCACAATTGAAGATTTTGGATTTTTATGGCTCTTAATCGACTGATGTATAGTAAGGTGATTTTCAATGGAATCAAGGAACCTAAATACTCGTTGGCATATAAATTACAGGTCCTGACGCCTATCATTAGAGGTATCAAGACCAGCAATCGGAGCACAATTGCAGATTTTGGATTTTTATAGCTCTGAATCGTCTGATCTATAATAAGGTGATTTTCATCAAATCGAATTTTCTATGAAATTATTATGAAATCTAAATACGCGTTGGCACAGTAGTTACAGGTCCCGAGACCTGTCATTAAAGGTTTCAAGAACAGAAATCGGAGCACAATTGAAGATTTTGGATTTTTATGGCTCTTAATCGACTGATGTATAGTAAGGTGATTTTCAATGGAATCAAGGAACCCAAATACTCGTTGGAATAAAAATTACAGGTCCTGAGGCCTATCATTAGAGGTATCAAAACCAGCAATCGGAGCAAAATTGAAGATTTTGGATTTTTAGAGCTCTGAATCGTCTGATCTATAGTAAGGTGATTTTCATCAAATCGAATTTTCTATGAAATGTACGGAAATCATTATGGAATCTAAATACGCGTTGGCACAGTAGTTACAGGTCCCGAGACCTGTTATTTAAGGTATCAAGGACAGAAATCGGAGCAGAATTGCAGATTTTGGATTTTTATAGCTCTTAATCGACTGATGTATAGTAAGGTGATTTTCAATGGAATCAAGGAACCCAAATACTCGTTGGAATAAAAATTACAGGTCCTGAGGCCTATCATTAGAGGTATCAAAAACAGCAATCGGAGCAAAATTGAAGATTTTGGATTTTTATTACATATATTATATATATATATATATATGTATATATATATATATATATATATATATATATATATATATATATATATATATATATATATATATATATATATATGTTTATATATATATATATATATATATATATATATATATATATATATATATATATATATATATATATATATATATATATATATATATATATATATATATATATATATGTATATATATATATATATATATTCGGAAACTTTTATGAATATACGGTATTCTGTTCTGCTGCTGTACTAAGAAGACGAATGTCAAAACACTTCAGACATTTCAAAACAACGTCCTACGGAGTATTGTTGATATTCCTTGGTACGTAAGAAATGCGGATTTTCATCGAGACTTAAGGATGGAATAGGTCAGCGAGGAAATTAATAAGCATGCATGTAGTTAAAACCCTATCGCCGAAAGAAAGTTTCCATGAACGAAGCATCCGTGAACTGGTCAATGTAAAACAAGATGGACTAACCAATGGGTTACATCCTTTTAATTGTGAATAATATATGAAAGATAAATTACTAGAAGAAACAATTAACTAACCTATCGGTTTCATTACGGAACAAGGAGCAATTAGAAAATGAAGTTCAAAAATTTGTAAATGATACACAGCAATCAGCTTGGGAAAACACCCCTATGAAGAAAAAGACAAAGCAGGAAAAAGAAGAGCGACAAGAATATGGCAACAAACAAGATAAAATTAATTTGAACAATCTTTCATTTGATATCTAAAAAAATTAACTAATGATAGCAGTACTACTGATTATTCACTTTGGAAAGCACCCAAACGAATTAAAAGACTAATAATGCATATTAAGAATAGCAGGTGATAAAGCTCAACGATTTGCTGGATATCTCTAAACAATATACTAACCCTAAGATGCACATTATTTTCGAGGAATGTGATTGGTTAAAAAAATTATTAAAATGAATGAAGGAACGCTCGAAGGAAACTGTGAATCCGTCTTCATTCCCAACTGGCGAACCGATAAATTCAAGGCATATATCAGGTGATTTAGAACTGGAAACATTTCGGCCACCACACCAATAGAGCGGTTAATACGTTAACTATGGAACTCATAGTGAGAGACATCATTACGAATATTTATATTTGTGCTTTGGTTAAAAGCACGAAGGAGGACGTGGTTCATGGCTGTAGTGTTGGCCTACATACTTCTGTATTTCGGTAGGATAAGCTTCGGGCCATCGCGTAAAACGGTCTTTAATGGTAAGAATATAAATTTTTTTCAGTGGATGGTTGCAAGGAACCAGTCGTATATATTTCGATACATTTTCGAAGTTGATTTTGCATTTTGTGTCATAATTTAGCCCAAAACGGGTATCGATATTCATGTTTGGCCAGAAAAATTTGGTGCAAAAGAGAAAATAATTATTCTTTGAACACATGAAAGTGATTGTATACATTTTGGTATCGCAAAACCGTGGTAATGTATCCGGGGATTTTAAACTCTCTCTAAAATAATATTTGGTACGAGAATTTCGGCTAACATTGGTATAACCTGGTTTACGTTAGATTGTAAGCCGATTTTACTGTCTTACGGCTTATAAACCAACCAAAGCTCCGATCAAGCATTTTGATGTTTTGATATTTATGGCAAAATGCGAAAGTCTTGCAGCGCAAAGACCAAAAGGAGTGGAGACTGCAGTATGTCCTCTGGTACTACCCAGTGTATTTGATGATTGTAGCGGATTAAATCATTCTTCCAAAATACCGTATCACCGCGAAGATTCACCGAAAAGTTCTGAATATGTGGGATACCGCCTGTGGTAGTCGTATTGGTCTCCAGTCCCACGTTCTACAAATATCTTTTCTTGCCTCGTAATCGAATTCCATTACCGCTATCTGATGCTTTTAGATGGATAAAGTTTACGCCTTATGAAATGGTACTTGACAAGATGTTTGTATCTGATTAACTGTGGTTTCGATGAAATATCGAGAATAAATACTGAGAAAATCGGATTGTTTTGGAACATACCGAAGCTTTCGAGAGAAGCAACACTTTTTATTGGTCTACTGACCACGTTCATTATAAAAATGTCAAGACAACTTCTTTTAAAATCAAGACTTAAAAGTTTGCCGCCAAATGGGTGTTCCATTTGTACTCTAGACCGGTCGTTTATTTTTCTAGTCAGAAAGTGGCGAAAACTCTACGAATATTGATAAACGGAAGCAAAGAAACCCTCGGACATGGTGATGAACCACACAAATTCATATTCTGGAATAGTATTGACTCATTGAGTCATCAGAAAAGATAAATATAATATAAAACTAAAAGTGGGAGAGAATTAACCAAAGATTCTGCTTAATTAAAGCCAACTCACTAATGTGTTAATTTTTTTTTATTTTTCGAATTCGCTGCTTTACAGTTCACCTAACTTAATTAACCTAACAAGTATTCATTTGAAAATACCTCACTATCATTCTGCGAAACATCAAACTTGTTTTTTTCCACAAGTTAATTAATAAGCGTGGTACTAAATTGTTGTTTATTATAAAATTATAAAAGATATACACCAAACCATGAATGACTCAAAACATAAATAAGCTACAACTTTTTTAAGTAATGTCATAAGCGTAACTCAAGCAAGTTGTAGTTATGTATTCGTTTTGGAATTTCTAAAGTTCTTAACCTTTCTGTTGATTAAAAACTTATCGTTACACCACAAACCGTTATTTTCTCGATACGTAACATGGTTCGCTCTTTTTGCCTTCCTCATTTACGTCGTTGTTTATGTTTGTTCGGAAAACAAATGAAAATTAATGTTTTAACCGGAAGTCAAAAATTTAAATGTGTCAAACAAATGTTACGGGTTTTATGATTTTTTTTCGCATACACATATTTTATTTTACTAGTCTCATATTTATGGTTATTCTCGAATTAACTATAAGGAATAAGGAAATGAGTAATAAACCAAAATAAAATGATAAGAATATTACAAATGTTTCACAATTAGCCTGGAGTTCCCCTGCAAAGTATTTTATAAAATTTAACAGTACGTCATTTTTTAAAAAAATATTAATTCAGAACATTAATTTCAACAATAATGACGAATTTAATTAATCTTTTCAGTTTAAAAATTATTGTTTATGATCTACAATAATTAATGCAACATTGATTTCAAACTAACCTTCTCGAATTGTCTGGCTGAACTTGAATTACAATTTTCTTATTTTTAATGCGTCATCGTCATGATGATTATTTTTTTGGAATAATTATGATAATTCAGTTTTGGTGTAAAGAACTGCGTTGAAGTGAAATCCAAATATCTTTTACCTCTTTGTGATCGCATCAAAAATTTGTTTATTATATTTTCGTCAGATAAGCACGTTTCACCTATTTAGATAAGATTTCGCTATTTTTGTAAACTTCTACGTTATTTAAATGTGTAGAAAATCTTTGTGTTTTTCATGTTTATTCTGCTCTGCAACTTGAAGTTTAGTAAAGATATCGACCCCAAATTTGTCTATATTTTTTTAGGGTAGAAATAATTATTGGCCTTAATTTGCTAAATTATCCCGTCTGGATGAGTTTATTCGAATGCAATTCTTGAAAGTATTTACAGGGGTATAATTTTAATATAACTACATTTCGAAGTAAGTATTACGTCACGTACCGATTACCAATAAAACATATTTTTTAAGATATACGTATACATCAAAAACAGGTTTTTGATCGATACAACTTTAACGTAAGTCATGAGGCGGAGCAAGGTGAAATATTTCTTATTTTACGATTAATTATTGTTTTGTTTGTGATTTATTAAATTTATTAGCATTTTATAAAAACTTATTTGATGGTTTGAGATTAGAATTTCAAAACATTAAGTACATATAGATTTTACAATTTTGCTCATCGTAAAAATGATGATGAAGATTAAAATTTATAAAATATTACAATAATACTTAATATGTTGAGATATTTCAGCTGATGTTCTAAGGTATTGTTTATAGGTACGATTTTTCACCCGTAATTTTTGCTAGCACAATGGTCCGTTACGAGTTAAATTTGTACAAGTTCAACTCTCTGAGTTTGAGGGATTTCTGATATAGGCATGTATGTGTACGGAAGATTGGAAGCACAACGAAATTTGTAAATTTTATAATTTCGATAATTTGTTGGTATCGAGAAATATATATTACTGTTCTTCTTACCTATTATTATCTCCTCCAAAATCGGAAACCTAAACAAATTGAAATAGGGTTAGGACGAAATTACGTAACATTACGGCAAGTGTGATTTGGAAATCGAAGGAATTATTTTCCTCATTTGCAAATGTATTTATTATAGGCAGGTCAATAAACCGTATAGGTAAATGAAACAACAACAATAAGAAAATCGTGTGATTGATCAGTGATCATGATTTTCCCAAGGATCAAAAAATTAATGTCACTCAGGCTCAAGATGATAAGAAATGAAAGCAAGAATAATTATTATCAAAATGAAATAGCCATTTGAATAATCAAGAACAAACTTTTGTAAATGCATTTTCTTAAAAACAAAACAAAAGTCTACGTGACTTTTTATTAATTAAAAATTTATTTGTTAATTCGTCAAAATTAAAAATCGAAAAATTTATCAAAATAAAAAACTTTATGTCGAATTTTTTTTTTTTTTCCTTTATTTAATATTACAACTGATTTACAAATCATTTAGTAATTTATCTTTCTTAAATGAAGATTCACATTTGACGGGCAGTAGCCCAATGGTTACTCCCGTTTGAATTTACATAGTAATTATTTTTCTCTATCCTAATTAAATACAACTGCCCAATTCCAAAGGTTTCTGCCTTTGAAGTCTTCTTACTGCATTGGTGGTACCCAACAAACTTCGTATGTCTGCATTTTGGTGCCGAGATATCTGATGAATGTGTTTCTTCGCACGATTTTGTATTTCTTCACTTACATATTTCATGTTTAAGTCCCTATGGAGGTTATCATTTCTAATGTACCATGGTGCGTTTACAATGCCACGCAGCACTTTGTTTCGAAAACATTGAATCATTTGTACATTTGTCTTCTTGGTAGAACCCCAAAGTTGAATACCGTAGGTCCATACTGGTTTAAGTATTTGCTGATATAATAGCAATTTGTTATGTATTGTAAGCTCAGAGTTTCTACCTATTAGCCAATACATTTTCCGAAATTTGATGTTCAATTCTTTTTTTTTTCTTTTTAACATGCTCTTTCCATCTAAGCTTGCAATCGAGAGTCATGCCGAGGTATTTGGCTGTATTTGCATTTGGAACCGGCCTTGAATTAAGTTCCACTGGAATCCAGTTAACTTTCTGGTTTGTGAAGTTTACGTGAACCGACTTTGCTTCGTTTAGGCTAATGCGCCATTTCTTTGTCCAACTACTCACTGTGTCGGTTCCTTTTAGAAGTTTGGTTGTTGTTTCTGATATACACTTTCCAGTCGCCAGAATAGCTGTATCGTCTGCAAATGTTGCTATGGTGGCACCTTCTGTATTTGGCATGTCTCTGGTGTACAGGATGTACAATATAGGACCCAGTACGCTACCCTGTGGTATGCCTGCTGATATTCTCTTTAGTTCAGAGTACTCTTGGTTATATTTTACACGGAAATGTCGGTCTGCGATATAAGATTTAAGAATTTGATAGAATTGCTTTGGTAGATCTCGATGCAATTTAAATTCAAGTCCTTGGTGCCAAACTTTGTCGAAAGCTTGTGCTACATCTAAGAAGATGCTGGAGCATATCTTCTTATTCTCAAGTGAGCCTTCGATTATATCCGTTATTCTGTGAACTTGTTCTATCGTAGAGTGATTTTCTCTAAATCCAAATTGGTGTGGTGGAATCAAATTTCTCTCTTCTATTATTGGCTTGAGTCTCTTGAGCAGTAATTTTTCAAATAATTTTGAAATTACAGGAAGTAGTGAAATCGGTCTGTACGACTTTTTATCGTTCGCTGGTTTGCCTGGTTTGGGGATCATAATTACTTCAGCAACCTTCCATTGTCGTGGGACATATTTTAGTCTGAAGACAGCATTGAAAATTTGAACCAATTTTTGTAGTCCCTTCTCGGGAATGGCTTTTACGACTTGTCCAGTAATTAAATCATATCCTGGAGCTTTTTCTGCGTTCAAATTACACTTGATCTCATTTTTTAATTCCTGTAATGTTACACATCGAATATTATATTCATCAATTTTGCTAACTGTTCTTATGTTTTCATCTGGTGTTTGCCTAGGTAACGGTTGAAAGGTGTTTCCAAGTGAGCCGCAAATAAAATAGCTTTTTGCTTGTCGCTTTTGGCCCAGGTTCCTTCCCCATTTTTAATAGGCGGCACAAGCATTTTGGTTCTTTTTAATCCCTTTGTTACTTTCCAAAGAGAGTAATCAGTATCTTTATGTTCGGTGAGACCTTGTGACTTGTTAATTTCGTTCTTAATTTCTTTTATAAGTTGTTTTAGTTTATTGCATAGAAAATTGAGGATTTTTTTTTGTTTTCCGGGGCGCGTGTACTTTGCCAGGTCTTTCTTGCCTTCCATTTCTCTCTAACTAACTCCCTGACCTCAATAGGACAATTTTGATTCCTACGGGATTCAGTGTGACTAGCAGGAGAACTTTACCATGCTGCTTGTTGAATAGTACTGTTAAATACCTCTAGTTCGTCTTCCAACTGTACCGGTGTTTTAATCGGCAGTCGTAAATTTATTTGCATTTCAATTAGTTCTTGGAATAGGTCCCAGTTAGTTATATTATTTGTTAATTTAGGCAGGTTATCCTTATTAATTAGCATTTTGCTGAGAGTCATGATAACAGGTGTATGATCGGAATATATCCCTTCGCTGTTTTCGATGCACATGTAATCCTCGAAGATCCCTTTCGTTACATAGAAATCAATGAGATCTGGTATTTTATTTATATCAGCAGGCCAGTATGTTGGTCTACCTCCAGAGTGGAACTCGCAGTTATTTATTCGTCCGGCTTCGAATAGCTCTTTTCCTTTATGGGTTGTTAGTCTTGATCCCCAATAGGTGTTTTTTGCATTAAAGTCATCACCAATAATAAAATTGGATCCTAGTGATCTAAAGAGTCTATTATAATCTTCTTTGTTTAGATTATAGCGTGGAGGGCAGTAGATAGATGAAATACTGTTTTCATTATTATTGTTAGTTTCAACTTTTATGGTTTTAACTTGCATACTTTCTTCTTCGATACTTGGTTCTTCATAGTGTTTGAGATTCTTTTTCACTATTACTGTTGATCCTCCTCTGGGTTTTCCTCCTGGGTGAACAGCATGGTAACATTCATAATCACGTAATTTAATAAATGATGTTTTTGTCAAATGGCTCTCCGATATAAGGCAGATATCTATTTTTTCTAAATTTAGAAAAATTTCTAGCTCTGGAACATGTTGCGCTAGTCCGTTCGCGTTTTAGGTGACAATTCTTAATGTTCTGCTTATTTTAGTATATGAGAGCTGTTGCCTCGTTCAAGGTTTGATGCATATCTAGACGCTTATATAAAGCTTCTAGACCACGTTCTTGCTTTGCTAGCCGTATATTTATGGCTTCTATGCTTCGACAAATCCTTTCAAGGGGGTTATCATTGATTGCATTTAGATGATTGCTGTACAATTTGTGAATAATTTTTCCACTCTGTACCTATACCTGGTGGTTTTGGCTCCGCTTGGGTTTTAGTTGGTTTCTCTTCTGTGGTAACCCTAGGGTTTTGAGGAAACTGATGTATTTTGTTTCTTAGTCTTTGAAGTTCTTTGGCTACTTCACAGCCTCTATAATTTGCAGGATGATGGCCTTTACAGTTTATATATTATGCAGGGGTGTTTCTACTTTCTGTATACTCTTTCGCGTTGTATTTTCCAGTACATTTTATGCATCTTGGCTCCCGTCTGCAATATTTTTGCGTGTAATTGAAACCTTGGCATTTTTTGCATTGAGGTATTAGCCTGGTGTTTTTCTTTAGCGGTTCTATTTTAACGCTCATCAATATGAGAATTGCTTTGATGTTGAAGATGTTTTCATCTTTCTCATTTTTATTAAACGTAAGTATGAAGAGTTGGAAGCCCCTTTTTTTGACTTGATTGTTCTCACCTCTCTCTCGTTTTAGGATGTTTACTGCATCTTATAATTGCAGATTTCTTGCCTTTAGGTCCTCGATTATGTCCTCCTTCTTACACTTTGGATGAAGGCCTCTGGCCATAACCTTAATTGCGCGTTCGTTTTAATCTTCGTATGTGAACCATTCTTTACCTTCCGTATTGAGCTTTGTTGCTAGAGCTCTATATGTATCGGCATCTGGGGTATTGATTTTCCACACGTTATTGTTTAGTGACACTACTTTATATTCCTTAGCTGTCACTGATTTCATTATAGATTGTATACAAGCAAATTCTGTTATGTCGATTACATTAATTGGCGAAGGAGCCTTTTCTTTCGGTACAACCTTTTGTTACGGATTTTGTTGCTGTTACTAATATATTAGCTTGCGAATGATCTCCAACTTCAGGCGAGAATTCTGCTTTTCGTTTTTTGGTAGGTCTTTTCTTCCTTTTCAGTACCCAATCTGTTTCTCTCATGAGATCCTCTTCATCAGTATGGAACTCATTGTTATAACTGGTGTGAGTACTTGTTTCATTATAACAAGTTGGCGGGTTTTCAGAAATCTCCATTGGTTTGGGCTTCTTTAATTCTTCATTTCCTGTTTGTAGTTTTTCAATTTCGCTCTTAGTTGGGTTAAAAGTACATCTACTTCACTGAGTTTTCGACAGAGTTCAGCGTTTTCGTCTTTCTGCTGATTTGCAGAGTTAGTATGATTGTTTGGTGATCTTAACAACATTGAACTTCTTTCGAATGGGTTTAGCAATGATTGGCTCACCCCAGAATCCATTGAGCCAGCCTCGTAAGAGGGTGGATTAGCCAACTGGGTAGTTGGTTTACCACCTGGGGTATTATTTCCTTTTTGCGTTGCATTCATTGCTTTAAAACTGGTTATGTATCAACTACCAACCTAACCAGTACAAGTTGGTAGTGGGTCATTGAATAGAACATCATTTGCTATGTTCTCGGTAGTCGGTTATTCCGCCGTATCTCGGTCGCCAGAGCCTCGTTAGTTAATTAGCAGGAAGTACCACATGCAGGTGAGGTTGGCATTTGGGCTAATATATCAAGACCATCTAAACCGCGCCCCGTTACCCCTCTTTATGTCGAATGTCTATAAACACTGGGTAAGTGGTAAGAAGTGCATACAACTAGCTAGTTATTCTCCTTATACCGAGCATTAATTCATGAAATTAGACAAAAACATTTTTTTATTTTTTGATTCAATTCGTTTTAGCATTTGAAGCTGTATTCAATTACCTAATCCATTTTACATAATTTTCAATATTTCCCAAGAGAATTTTCATTGAAACTAGTTATCTTAAATCTAGGAAAAAATTTAAAAAACAAAAACATTTTATCTTCAGATATTCTGTACCCGTTCAGAACAATATTTTTCGGAAAAAAGCTAATTTTTTTAACTTATTCAGTTTTCCGCAACTAAAAAACTTGTAAATAACATATAAAAAGTACGGTATCTGCAGTTAGCTAGTTTTAATTAAACATACACACCAATCAAGATTATCGGGAATTTTTACTTTCTTTTACTCTAGTAAAATAAAGTATAGTAATCATGAAAATATTGGACCTTGAGATTTTTAGAGATTTATTTGTTTTGAGGTCTCCTAAGTCCGAAAAAGTGGGTTTCGAAATGGTGTCTGTCTGTCAGTCTGTCTGTGTCCCCTCTGCAGCCCAGATGGTTTAACCAATCGAACTGAAACTTCAGATTTAAGCTTTTTTGATAAATCGGGAGGTTCCAGTGAATTTTACTCCAAATCGGCTAACCGGAAGTGGCCACTCCCTTGGTACAGAAAATTTATTTTGAAAATATCTTAAAAAGTATAAGGTTTACAAGAAACTACACACAACAAAATGTTTCCAAAAATTAAAAAAAAATAAAAAAATTGAGTTGTGGCCAACACACTTTCTCCTACGAACAGGGAATTTTGAGGCACTTATTACGCAAACTTCTTTGAAATATATTATTTTGTATTACTTCTCTAACGTAAGTAAAATAATGATGAAAATTTTGGACCTTGAGATTTTTAGATATTTATCTATTTTGAGGTCCACTGAGTCCGAAAAGTGGGTTTCGAAATGGTGTCTCTATGTCAGTCTGTCAGTATGTCAGTCTGTGTCCTCTCTACAGCCCATATGGTTAACTAATCGAACTGAAATTTCAGATTAAACTTTTTTTGATAAATGGCGAGTCCCTACGAGGCGAATGGCGAGTATACAAAAAACCAGAAATATTTAGCAAACAAATTTTATAAATTTTTTTTAAAAACTAGAATCAATTTTAAAGGAACTGACGAAGGAGGAACATCCGAAACCGGTCTTCCAAATATCAAAAATTAAAAAAAAATTTTGTTTTTTAATATCACAATAAGAAAGCCTTTTTTAAATTGTTATTTGTTAGTATTTGTGAAAAAGTTTTTTTTATATAAATAAAATAAATAACAAATATATATTGTAATAAAATATTAAAATAAGTATTTCATAATACTTTTTATTCATAATAATATAATACTTTATTTATTTTTTTGTGTAATTTTCAAACAAATTTGCATTTAATCAAAATTACGGGTGTTGGGTGCGTCTCAATAGGGTAGGGGTTGACCGTCTATAGCCATGTATCTCGTGGTCTATATTCCAACGCTGCAACTATGTAGAAACCACCAAATGTGTCTAGTATACCTCCACGTGGTAACACCCGGGCAACGATGTGAAGCATCGGCGAAATACTAGAGGCGAGTGCAGTACACTATAAATGAGCAATGAGCGGAACAAATAAGGAAACTAATACCCCAGGTGGTACACCTGTTGCTCAGGTAAATCCACCCTCTTCGGAGGTCGGTCTCATGGATTCTGGGAGAGACCAGCCCTTGCTATACTACAATTATTTTAACCAATCCCAAGACATGTTGGTGAATAAACAAGCTCATTTGAGTGAACCAGAAAAGGATAATTCACATCCCTTCCAGAGGAGTAACAAAGTCGCGTATTCTCCTATATGAGGCGGTAGTCCCTCCATTGGGGCCAGCAGCCACAACACTCGTTCTACAAACGAAGAAAAGCTTCACAATGAATTGTGTAAAGCTAATAATGCATTAGTTGAAGCCAACAATATAAATAAGCAACTGAATGTTACAATTGCATGGATGCAGGAGCGTATGAAGACGCTTGAAAACGAAGTTAAAGCTCTTAAGCCAAAGGAGGACATCGGTTCCACTCCTAACCAGAATGCAACTCCACAAGAGTATCATACGGATGAAGAAGAACTAGCTCGAGAAACTGAGTGGATTAGAGTTAAAGGTGGGAGAAAAAAAAGGAGACGGAATAATACGCCCTCTCCACCTTAATTAAAGGATAATGTTCCAAATATTATCCAGAAACAACCAAAAAAAATACCTCCGCCACCACCAATAGTAATAGATGAAGTCAAAGACTACGATGTACTCTATGAAAAAATAAAAACAATAACTGCTACTGATAAGTTTAATGCAAAGGTGATGAATGGAAACACCATAAAATAAACTTAGAAGATGCTGAAACATACAGAAAAATGACAAAAATGTTAAATGAAGAAAAACGTGCTTGGCACACGTTTGAAGATAAACAAACCAGACCAATTAGGGTCATGGCTAAAAACTTACACTCTACGTGTAAACCAGATAAAATAATTGATGACCTGAAAGCAAAAGGATTTAAGGCAACTGAAGCATCGATTAAGCTAAAACGGAGAGGCAAAGTACCTCTCAACATGTTTATGTTGACCTTCGATACTGATGAAGATATCGAAAAATTTATCAAATTAAGTACATCTTGGGGTGCAAAGTGGTTATTCAGCCTCTAAGAAGATCTAAGCTTATACCACAATGTAAACAATGTCAAGCCTATGGACATACACAAAAATATTGCAACAGGGAACCTAGGTGTGTTAAATGTTTAGGTAAACATCATACCAAAGATTGTGTAAAAGCCCAAAGTGTTCAACCTAAATGCGTTCACTGTGGAGAAAACCATCCGGCTAACTACAGAGGATGCAGCGTTGCTATTGAACTGCAAAATATCAAAAATAAGAACGTGATTGCTAAAAATCCAAGTTTATTCAGGAAACAAGCGGTTAAGATGAACCGACCCGAAGTAAATCGTAGAGTGTCGGGAACTACTCAAGGACAGTTTGGTAAAATGACTTATGCTCAAGTAATGATGAGCAACGGAAATCCAGGAAAAACTGCTCAAAATGACGATATATGTAAGTCAAACACTTAAATTAATTTTAAGCAGACTAAATACATTTGATGAGCGATTACAGAAACTAGAGTACAGCACTAAGGGAGCCATCCCTAAACAGAAAAATGGCCAAAGATCTTAGAATCTTATGTTTGAATGCCAATGGACTGATGCAACATCAACAAGAACTGCAAGTGGTCCTGGACACAGAAAAAATCGATGTATGTCTCATCACGGAAACACACTTCACTAGACAATCAAACATTAAATTTAAAAATTATCAAATATATCACACTATTCACCCTGGAAACACTGCTAAAGGAGGTAGTGCTGTTATAATTAGAAATAGTATTCATCACTATGAGGAGTTAAAATATGAAACGGAAGAAATACAAGCAACTGCTGTTATTGTCAAATCCAAAAGTAGTTATATTTGTATTGCTAGTACTTACAGCCCACCGAAGCACTCAATGAAAGAAAAAGATTATCTCGAGTTCCTCAGTAAATTAGGAAAACGATTTGTACTTGGAGGAGACTTTAATGCAAAAAATGTCCACTGGGGATCCAGATTAACAACAACTAAGGGTAAAGAACTCCTAAAAGCTATCAGAAAATGCAGTTGTGAAGCCCTCTCAACTGGAAAACCAACCTACTGGCCAACTGATCCAAACAAAGTGCCAGATCTGATTGATTTCTTTATAATAAAGAACATATCTGTAAATTATGTACAAGTAGATGAAAGCCACGACTTAAACTCTGATCATTCACCAATACTTCTAACGTTAAGTGAAAAAATCATTCAGAAAGAAAGAAACCCTTTCCTAGTAAATAATCACACTAATTGGGCATGCTTTAGACTATCGCTAGAAGAAAAAATTAACTTAATGGTTCCATTAAAGACTGAAGAACAATTAGACAAAGAAGTTCACAAATTTGTAAACGATATACAGCAATCAGCTTGGGAAAATACTCCTGAAATTAAAACGAAAATCAAGGGAAACAATTACCCTATGGAAATTAGGGAACTCCTCGCAGAAAAAAGAAGAGCGAGAAGAGTATGGCAACAAACAAGGGCCCCCCAAGATAAAACTCATTTGAACAACCTCACTCAACAATTAAGAAGAGAGATCAAAGAATTGAAAGATGAATCAATCAGCAACTATTTAAGAAAATTAACTAATGATAACAGTACTGATTATTCTCTTTGGAAAGCAACCAAAAGAATCAAAAGACCAATAATGCAGATTCCCCCAATAAAAATAGCAGGTGAGAAATGGGCTAGAAATAATGAAGACAAAGCTCGGGAATTTGCCGAACACCTCGAAAAAATATTCCAGCCACATGAAGACCAAACGTTGGAAGCCGAGATAATAACTGAACAAGCTGTGCAAGAAAGTAAAGAAATCCTACCCACAACACCAAAAGAAGTCATGCGTGAGATAAAAGCTAATATGAATACGAAAAAAGCTCCTGGGTACGATCTTATTACTGCAGAAATTTTAAAAGAACTGCCAAGGAAAGCTCTGGTGAAACTCACCAATCTTATAAATGCAGCATTTAGAATCAAATGTGTACCAAGCTTATGGAAAATTGCAGAAGTAATTATGATCCCAAAACCTGGGAAACCACCACATATAACATCGTCTTATAGGCCAATTTCGCTATTGCCAGTCATGTCCAAACTCTTTGAGAAGCTTCTGGTAAAAAGATTAAATCCGATAATCGAGAGTAAAAACTTGATCCCAAATCATCAGTTCGGTTTTCGCAACCAACACTCAGCAATTGATCAAGTACACAGAATAACCAGTATAATTGAGAAAGCATTAGAGGAGAAAAAGTCTGTTCAACAGTATTTCTAGACGTTGCACAAGCGTTTGATAGAGTGTGGCATGAAGGACTTAACCACAAGTTAAGAAATCTTCTACCAATGTAATTTGCTAAGATACTGGAATCATACTTGAAAGATAGGTTCTTCAGGATAAAGTTAGATGATACATTTTCTGAATTGAAAGAAATCAATGCAGGAGTTCCACAGGGCAGTGTATTAGGGCCGGTTTTATACCTACTATACACTTATGATCTTCCTACATTAGAAAACAACACAGTGGCAACTTTTGCAGATGATACGGCGATCTTAGCTGTTGGAAAAAGCAACGAAGAATCAACACAGAAGTTACAATAAGCTATAACTCAAATATATAAATGGACAAAAAGATGGAGAATAAAACTAAATGAAGCTAAATCAGTTCACATCAACTTTACAAACAGACGAATCGAACATATTCCGATTACCATAAATCGGGAAATAATACCGCATGCGAACACAGCTAAGTATCTCGGCATGACCCTGGATGCTAAACTACGATGGAAAGCACACGTCAAGAAGAAAAGTGAAGAATTAAGTCTTAAATACAGAAAAATGTATTGGCTGATGGGAAGGAACTCTTCTTTATCAACATACAACAAGCTTCTACTTTATAAGCAAATATTGAAACCGATTTGGACTTATGGTATTCAGCTTTGGGGTTGTACCAAACAGAGCAACGTAAATATCATCCAAAGATTTCAGAATATGGTATTAAGGAACATCGTTGATGCACCTTGGTATGTCAGGAACAATGACCTTCATAGGGACCTTAAAATTAACCTCATCTTAAATGAAATCCAGGAAAAAGCACGGAGACACGAAGAAAGGCTCCGCCAACATGTGAACATTGAGGCAACTCAGCTCCTAAGCATCACGAATTTAGTTCGCAGATTTAAAAGAACCAAAACTTTTGAGCTGGTGTGATGGTCAGTTTAAGCAGCATTATGCTGATCTAAAATCCACAACAAAGATGTGGTTTACTTCAATTTACCAAACACTATGGAACGCCAATGGGAAGAATCCATAGATTAATTTAAGTTAGTAAATTAAGTCAGAAACAAATTGCTCATTAGTCCAGGAGACTAGATTGTAATTACATAAAATAAATAAATACAATTTATTTTTAATTAAAAAAAAAAAAAATAAAATCAAAATTACTGTTAAAATAATCAAATAGTTAGAAAACAAGTCTAAAAGAAATTTATAAGTAATTTTGGAGGTGGAAAAGGATTTTTTCGGCTATGATTATTTACGGATACAAAAATTCAATATGCTGTGCGGTCTAATTTTGCGCTTTATGACATAAAATCAAATAAGTCGAATATAATGACGAACAAACATTTATACGATTATTTATAATTTTATTAATTTATTATTTATAATAATTGTAAATAGTGACATAGCAAAGCAATAGCTGATGATAGCTGACATAGCAAGGCAATAGTAAAATAGTTTGCATTGCTCAAAACAAGAAAACGTATCTCGCTTGATTTAACGCAAGTGTGCTAGTAAGTTTTAAAAGGCTTCGTTTGCGAAATTGAGAGAAATGTATAAACAAGATTATCTCACATCGAATAGCTTAGCTTGAAAGGCGCAATGGACCCTTGTGTTTCTGAAATATTAGTATGTATTCTAAATATTATTAGACTGGCGGTTGGTGCTTTTACAGTTCAACCGGGAATTGGAATTTCAATTAGTGATGTTTTAGTATAATATAATTTTTGTTAATGTAGTAATATGTAAGTAATTTTAACCGGAGATGATTTTAGACCTAATTTTCGATTTTTTCACATTAAAATTACCCTACCATAATTTTCCCAGTCAGAAAAAATTGCCTGCTAGCAGGTTAAAGTAAATAATATTCCATGCAAAGTCCAACAGCTAAAACGCTTAACACCAAACAATAATATTTTATGATCAATGATTTTCTCAGTCGAAAGCTAATTAGTTACTTAAAACATTTAATATATTTTGGTTATTTTTTCGTAAGTTCGTAAGACAATTAAGCTGTAATAATATTTAATTTAGGACAAATAGTTATCTATTATGCTATTTAGCTGTTAAATATATTAAAGCCATCTTTTAATTTAGTTTTTCTTCTCATAAAAATGGCTGCATCATTTATCTGGTTAAAAAAGTTCGACAAAAACAAGTTTATCACATGCAAATATTAAAAAAACGCCAAAAGTCAGCTTTTGGTTGATTACCAGAAGCTTTTTAACAGATTTGGATTTATTTTTTAGGAAAAATAAATTTTTCGAAAAAACTTTTGATTTTAATTTTATTATTAATATCAAATATTTTTAAGTCACATTTTCCTTTTCTGACCTACTTTTTCAAACTGGTCGATGAAATTTATTTCCCGTGTATTTTTACGATTAAAAATCACAAGCAAAGTCATATTATCCCTGTAAATATTTCATAAAATATTTATGACATATATTATTGAAGTATAGAAAACATAATTAAAAAGACATTATTAAAATTGTATATGGAATTATAGAAATATGTTATTTACCAATCATTTAGCAACAAATTGTTATTGTTACAATAATTTCCAAAATAATAGCTCTTTAGTTATTTCCGACTGTTTCGCTATTTTGAAACCGATTCCCTTAACTACGTGTTTACTTCTATAACATTAATTTTGCGAAACTGCAAATATAATTTTTTTGCTATTTGGGAACCTTTATTTTAAAATAAATCAAACTGCTGTCTCAAAAGTAATTTACCATTTATTACGAGTTTGCTGTTTGACGTTGCTATAAGATATCGGCAAGCAAACTACGATTACCATTTTTGCTGCTATTACGTCGACAAACCAACAAACTGACGTTTTTGGTTATTTTTTAAGAAGTTATTATAACTAAATTGCTGTGAATTTTAGATGGCACAACGTTTTGACAACTCCAAGGGGGGGCGAGTAGCAGGGACAGCAGAGACGCAACGATTTCAACAACAACGTCAAGCAACACTACCTACAGTTAGTACAAATTTGGGTGACCGCATGGGAACATGATCATGGAACGAAATCTCGCCCCCCTCTCACATCCGCCGATGGAAAAAATGGTGGAGGGGAATAATATGGAGGGGAATAATAATAGTTGTTTACAGCTTTTCAGAAAAAGAGTTTGCGGTACCAGGAAATTTGTGTTGTCATTGTGTCTTCTTACAGATTGGAGCAGTAGATGAACTTTAAAAAAAATTGTATTGTCTTGTGCCTAAAAATAAATACTAAAAAAATATATTATAACAAATTTATTAACTATCAACTAACTACTTTGTTGTCTGGAACCGGGTTGAGTCCTCCTTTGTTGCTAACATTCCTTTCCCATCCCTCGATCTTGTTATATGTAAAAAGGTGTACGACGGCGGCCTGGCCAGGGGCGGATATCACAACTATTAGACTTATGTGGATCGATGTGGCGCCTTTCTTTACGGGGTTTGGCTTCATGAAGAATGGTGCGTGTTGTGTAACATGGGGTATTGTGGTGTGGTATTCGCATTTATAATACGGGAGACTTGCTTAATGCTTGATCGTACATCGCAATCAATCAATCACAACGTTTTGACAACTCCAAATTGTTACTTGGGTATTCAAGTCGCTGTATAACTGACTTGCCTGCGTGAACCTTGAGACCCTGCACATTAAGATTGAATATAAGTGTCTGACTTGCGGACCGGTTTCAATGTGAACAATTATATGGTACTGTACTATCTTTTTCATAAGAATTTTCTTCGTAGTTTGAATTTTGTAGTAAAAGTAAATTTTGTAGTAACAAGTGTTACTTCTTTTACTCTAGTAAAAAAACTATAGTAATCATGAAAATTTCGGACCTTAGAGATTCATTTGTTTTGAGGTCCACTGAGTCCGAAAAAGTGGGTTTCGAAATAGTGTCTGTCTGTCAGTCTGTCAGTCAATCTGTGTCCTCTCTACAGCCCAGATGGTTTAACCAATCAAACTGAAACTTCAGATTTAAGCTTTTTTGATAAATTGGGAGGTCCCAGTGAATTTTACTCCAAATCGGATAACCGGAAGTGGCCACTCCCTTGGTACAGAAAATTTATTTTGCAAATATCTTAAAAAGTATAAGGTTTAAAAAAATAAAAAATAAAAAAAAAATTTAAAAAAATAAGTTATAAAAAAAATAAAATTTCTCAAAATTATCTGTTCGTAAAAGAAAGTCGTGTGTTGGCCAAACCTCAATTTTTATTTAATGAAAACCAGATATATTTATTATAATATTTCGGCAGATACCGCAACTTAAGTTGTTTAAAGGTAAATTGATTAATTGATTGACTAGGATGTACGGTCAAGCATTATAGCAGGAACTTCCGAACTCCCGGGCACACACCGTATACCCGTTTAGATATAACAAAACCGAAGGATAGGATAGGAATATTAGTTGGGACAGACTCGACCCAGTTACAGGTACCTAAGCGATCGATAGTTAGTTTAATTGTTAGTTAAAATAGTTAGCACAGGACAACACAATTGCTAACCTACAGCTTATTCACTCTTATTGATCCAGGAGAGCTGATTCAAGCTAACATTTAATTCTGAAACTCGGGATTAATTTTAATCCCTTTAATAGTGATTAATTCTGGAACTATGTTATATTCTGAAAATTCGATTATTTATTAGCAAATTAAGGAAGATACCCTTTTAAAGATTCTCGAAACTAAATTAATTAATATACCTTAATGAGCGAAACACAATATATTACATATTACAAAAAATTAACATTTTATGAAATCTAATATGAAGACTTTCCCAATTCTAAGCTAAAAATTCTAAATGTTTCAAATTTTAAAATTACTAAGGCACGATTTAAATTCACAGCGCTGCTTCCATTAGTTACAACAGTTGTTCATGTAGCTAATTAATTAATTGTTTACATACTGCAACTAGATTTAAAACCATATATTTAACCATAAAATTAAACTAATCAGCAATTTCCTGCAGATCTAATTATAATTAAATAATTTAAAAATCTATGTATGTTACGATGCAACAAAAGTCTAGAATCACCAATAATTTAGTTTACTATATGTACATACTCGTACATATAGTATATAGGATATTTACGAATAAAGCTCAAATAGAATTTCCCAGGTATCTCTGAAAACTAAATTAAATTAATAATTTACCATTATACCATGTCTTTACTACTGTTGAATTATATTATTAAATTAAATGAGGCAATACTGTTAAATTATGTTGAATGAGGCAATACTAAAAACATAAACGTTCTTCTCTTTCTTCTTGTTAGTTTGATTGTCATACAATAAAGCCGTAAATAAATTAACTAAAAACAAATTCGCTTTTCGTTATGTATTTTTTATTTGTGCATCTCTGAATATTGTCCAGTACATGGTTCTCCAGGTCTGATTGATAAATTTCAAAAGGTTATGGCCCCAGAGCACTAAATATTAAAAAAAAGGAAGATTTGCTAAAATATAAAAAGCTGTGTTGCCGAACCGTAAACTTTTTATGCATAAGAATTAAATAAATTGTTTTTCAAAAGCCATCTCGTCGAAGTTTAATTGAAAATTAAAAATATTAAAATGAATATTTTAACAGAAAAGCATGATGAAAATAATTTCAGCGGACACAAATTGAATGGAACAAATTACCGGTTATGGAAGTTTCAAATAACTGCATATATGAAATCGAGTGGTCTAACCGATAATGTGTTAGGAAAATGTCCTTCACCAAAAGCTGATGCAGATGTAATAAGTAAATATGATCGAGATGAAGGAAAAGCCATGAATGCGATTATTCAATCATTGGATGTTGAATGTGCAAATTTTGTTTTAACATGTACAACAACCAAAGAAATGATGGAAAAATTAAGCAGCATTTATGAAAAGAATTCGGATATTCGTGCTATGACATTATATGAAGAATATTTTGCATGCAAAATGAAAGATAAAGAAACAGTCGCTATTTATGTGTCCAAGGTAAATCAATTGGCTTCTGAAATAGAACAGCAAGGTGAAAAATTGTCGGATAAATTAAAGATGGTTCGTATTATTAGTAGTTTACTGCCAAAATATAATAATTATAAAACAGTTTCAATGGACACATTAATGTCATCTTTACAATTGGAGAAAGACAATTTGAAGCCGATTGATGGTGAAGATGTGTCAACATCTGGGGTGCTATTCTTGAACCATTACGAAAACTTTCGTATTGCGAGTTAGTGTCAAAGTATTACGAAAACCCTAAAATCGTATTCTTGAAATCGGATTACGAAAATTTTCGCAACGGAACGTTACTAAAATTTTCGTAATGGTTTTTTCGTTTCCCATTGCATTTCGTAATGAAATCATTTGGTTTTTATGTTAATTATATTGATAAGGATGTTCATAAAACTTAATATTTTCTATTCTCAATATTTTATAAAAAAGTGAAAGCAAAAGCGTACCTTTTTTTTCTTTGTTTCTCGTGTTCTTAAAAATATGAATTATTTATTTCGAGATAACGATGTACTCGTACATAACTACTTATATGCATTCGGTTTTGTTTACTATACCTAACTAGAACAAAAGGATATTTTCTTCTAAATTTTTGTATTTACATGTCGTATAGTATACCTAAATCTTGGGATATTTTTTTTAATGCTTCACCACAGATAACAATAAACAGATGTTGAATTTCCACTACCCTATTTTACATATGAACATTCAATCTATGAAATTAAGTTCAACCCACTTCTAACCAGATTAGAAAAGGAAAATATAATAAAATATTACATATTTCTCGTCTCTTCTTTTGCTATTTCTCGATCAGTGTAAAAAACCTATTTTTCTATACACACATTAGTAGAAAAATAGCTAACAAATCGTATTTTTTCGCATTACACGATCCCACACCACTATAAAGTAAAAGGAGAAAATGACAAAAACATATTGAATAAAGGAATGAAATAATATTGTGATGTGTATTGTTTTGTGTATGTATGCATAAATAATGTTAGAAATAGTAAATAGAAAATAAAAATTGTTCAACCACTTCATTTAACCAAATATATGTATGTATGCTTACGCAAATATTTTATGGAATGAACATACGAGAAATTTATTTATGATCGTTTTAATGAATGATTTATTTATTTAGTTTTTTTTTTTTTGTGAAAAGGATATCATTACATACTTATCACATATTTTATATAATGTAATTGTATGCATAATCAAAACCAACAAAAATGTTTATACAAGCCGTCTCGTTCGCTCTTTACATATGTAGATCCTATCAAAAAAATGTACACTATATTATTGGTTTTTTCATATAATATTTAAACAACAACAAAAACAGGGATGATTATTTCTTAAGTGTTTGTGGTGTTGGGCTTGTATAGACATTTTTGTTGGTTTTGGCAATGCCGTCTAGAATATACAAGCCATACTGCTAAAAGCAAAAATTATTTTTTTTTAATTCAGCGACATAACCTAGATGGCAATTAACATTCGAAAAATGAAAGAGTTGAGAGAAACAGAGAATAAAACATTTCAAAAATAAAAAAATTATTTAGTATTATCTCATGCGTACGAAAGGAAGGTTGTACATATTTTTATCTCTGCTAATTTTCTGCATAATTTAAAACTAATAAAATTATTAATAAAATAATGATTTAAATATAAATAAATATTAACTAAAAATATAATATGAGTTGGAAAAATTTATATAAACTATTTTTTATTAATAATTTTAAATTATGAGAAAACACACGACGTACAACCTCCCTTTCTTGCGCTTGGATTAATACTAATTTATTTTTTATATTTTCACATGTTTTAATCTCTTCGTTTTCAAGTTTTGTTCTCTTTCATTTTTCTAGCATTAATGCCATCTGCAGTAGATTAATGGAACTGTCGACATAAATTGAGTGACGTAGACAGTAGTATGGCTTGTATATTCTAGACGGCATTGGTTTTGGCATAATTCATAATTTTATACAAATATTGAAATGTAAAATGTATTCGTGTATGTATTGAATTATTTTTCTATACGTAAAATGCACATGAATAGATACATTTTTTATTTACTTAATTATATTTTTCCTTTTTTCGCACTTTTGTAAAACAAAATAAAAAGACAAAACAGTAGTGTTGATAGCAAAACAAAACCAATAAACAAAATAATATTTTTTATGGCCATTATTTTACAAAACGTAAAAACCAGTTTTGGTCATACCGGTAAGAACCAGTTTGGTTTCATTAATAATATTTGTCTATGTATTTTTGTGTATTTTCGTATATGATGGCGCCTCGCCTGGGATCCGCCACATCGCCTGCACCTGAAATACACATATGTACATACAAATTAACAGCTCCTGAAACAATACGAAAACAAAAGTGTTTTGCATTTATTAGTTTTTCTGAAATATAGATTATGTAGGTGTTTTGAAAATATGTTTTGTATAGTTTGTATTTTACCAACGTTAATGATTGATTATCATTAAGTCTTTACATAAAAGTTGTAGTTTATCATGTCAGATAAGAAAATTAAGTATGTTTCTTGTATTGTTCACAATTGTCATGCAAGATCCGCAGATAATCCAAATAAAAAATTTTACAAATTCCCGAACAATGTTAATCGAAAGAATGATTGGATTACCGAACTAGGATTGCAGCCCGAATATTTAAAAAATAAATATAACTATGTTTGCGAGGATCATTTTTTAAAAGAGCAGATTGGGAATCATTATCTAACGCGGAATGCAGTACCTGTGCTTAATATAGTCAAGCAACCAGATGAGCGAATAAATTCGTTTGCTGTAAGTGAAACAAGTATTGCCCCAATAGTAGCACCTACTTTAATAAATTATGAAAATAATATGATAGTAAATTCAAGTACTCAAACAGATCCAATTGACGAGGAAATTGAATTTTTGGAATTAATTAATAAAATTAATTGCTTCTCATGTGATGCGACATTCAAAAGTGATATTTCCTGTTACAAATGTGTGAAATATGTGAAAAAATTAGAAAACTACCAGAAACACTCAAGAATATTAAGCAAAAAATATAAATTACTACAAGTGAAATATGCTAGATTATACCGAAATTTTTATAACGTAAAAAAAAAGAAAAATTTAAAGAAAAATACTATAGATAATTCAACTTGTGTAAAAAAATTCATAGTAAAATGTATCAAAGTAGCTATTTGCTAGCGGATATTTTCGAAAAAGGAAGGAAGGTGTGATGCAAGTGGATATTTTTTTCGGATATTTTTTTATTTACCTTTTTCAATTATTTTATAAGTTTAAATAATAAATTTCTATATAACATCAAAAACCCATGAGATTTCTGTCACTTATTAAAGAAAAGTTTATTATTTTGGTTGCTTTAAAATAATAAAATTTCCAAAAATATGCCGTCGAAAACGCGTTTTGGAAAAATCTCGAATGAAAATATTGTAAAGGAAATCGATAAAACTACGCCTGAAAATACTAAGAGAAGTAAATCATCGATTTGGAATCAATTTGATGCATTTTGTAAAGAAAGAAGTTTCGATTTAAAGACAGAACAAAAAATTCCTGATGTCGCTATGATTTTAATGGATTGGGGGTTTAACATGAAAAAGCAAAACGGAGAAGACTATAAAGAGTATGTAATTAAGACGATGTGGAATACAACTGCTAAAATGATTCAGGCTGATTATTTTATTAAATATAAAGTAACTTTCGATCCATTTTCCGATATACAATTTAATGAAGCACGTAAAGCCAGAGATTCGAAACGAAAGCAGCTGCAAAGTATAGTTGAAAAACGAAAAGAAAGTGCGATATCATTTACGAAGGAAGAAATAAATAAAATGGCCGACGCGTGGGATGAAAATACACCGATGGGACTATTAAAAAAAATTTTCCACGTAGCGGCATACGAGTTAGCTTGGAGAGGGGGAGAAGCTGCCAATTGTAAAATAAATTTCTTCAAAACAACAGCATTAAGTGATGGAAGTTTTTCAGGGAGGATTGAATATAATTGTTTTTTTTCGAAAACTTGCCAAGGAAGGGCAAAAAAGTGCAGTGACAGTAAATGGCTCATTGAAAACATAGAAAATCCAAACTTGTGTCCAGTTAGATTATATCAAAAGATATTAAGCAAACGCTCTCCAGAGATTACGAACGAAAAATTTTTTCTTACCCCTAATCCCTTCTGGGAAAAACCAAATTCCAAAGGATGGTACAAAAATATGCCGATAGGAATTAATGAGCTTCTGAAATGGACTAAAGTATCCGCAGAAAAAATAGGACTAAATATAAAAAATAAAAAAATTACAAATCATTCACATCGTTCAAGCGCAGTTTCCAATTTGATTAAAGGCGGTATAAATGAACAAGAATTAATTAAAGTAACAGGACACTCTTCTGCAAGCTCAATAAAACCTTACCTACAAATAGATGAAAGCCACCATTCCAACATTATAAAAAATATGCGCCAACCAACTATTCAGAAGACGTCCACTTCTTTAGACACTATTCAGTCCACATCAACAGCGCAAATAATTTATAATAATTGTGTTTTCGAAAATTGTTCCTTTAAATAAATTTTCTTTATATATTGCTCAATAATAAAGTTCCAAAATAAAATTTTTAATCAAAAAAATGTCTAATTTATTAACTTTTTTCTCTTTTCTCGTTGAATTATCTCAACAAATACAACTCGAGCTTTGAGTTAGCCGGGGATTTTTTTATTTTTGCACTCGTAATTAGTATGCGTAGCAATTTAACTCGACAAAACTTTTGTCCAGGCAAAAACACTCGAGCTGCGCTCTCGTGTTTTTTCCGTACAAGTTTTGTCTCGTTAAATTGCTACGCATACTAATTGTTCGTAAAAATAAAAAAATATCCGGCTAAATCGAAGCTCTTGTTGTATTGCTGTTGACAAAACAATAGATGACTTAAAAGTTAATAATAATACAAAAAGTGTTTGTAAGTTACTTTTGAAAAAGGATTTCTATTATAATGAAAGTGATAAAAACATTGCACAATCTATATTTTATAAGTCGTCTAGGGTTTATAATTATTTGTTGAATAGTTTAAATTTGAAGCTTCCGTCGGTTTCATCGATATACAAGTGGGCGCCAATAAAATTTGTTCCACCTGGCACGAATTTTATTTCAATGAAACAATTAGAGAGTTTATTTCTCAATATGCCAACGAATTCTAAAATCTGCATTTTATCGTTTGATGAAATTAAAATAAAAAAGGATCTAACGATGAACCTCTCAACAAATAAAATCGATGGTTTCTGTGACGATGGGGTTAAACGGACAAAAGATTTGGCAACTTCCGCATTATTTTGTATGTTAAGAGGAGTGACTGATAATTGGAAGCATGTATTAAGTTATGTCTTAATTAATAAATTGAATGCTGCTTCGTTATCGGAATTGATAATAAATAACATAAAAACATGTCAAGAAATTTTGAAGTTAAATGTTGTCATGTTGACATGTGACCAGGCAGCTATAAATATTCAAACTTACAAATTTCTTGGTATTGAAGTGAACAAACCATATATCATCGTCAATGACTCAAAAATTTTTGCACAATTTGACCCGCACTTGCTGAAATCTGCAAGAAATGCTTTTCTTCAAAATAAAATAATGCATTTTGAATTTGGTACTGCTGACAGTGTAGTTATTTCAAAAATTTTTGAGCGTGATACAAAAAATAGAGTTAAATTGCTGCCTAAAAATTCATATGCAGCCTAGCAATTTTCAAAAAATGAGTGTAAAACTTGCTGCTCAGTTATTAAGCAACACTGTTGGCAGTTCAATTAGAACCGTATTACAAGTCTCTCCTGAAATTTTTGCCCAGCATTTGGATAATGTTTTACCAACTGCAAAGTTAGTAGAATTTTTTAACAATCTGTTCGATTGCTTAAATTCGAGAAATTTTTCCTCAACGGCTCCATATGGTCAACCATTATATAAGGACAATAAAGTTTATCATTTTTTAGAGAACAGTGTGGAATATCTTAAAAATATTAAAATAATCTCCAGACACAAGAATTATTTTAAATTCATTAAAGGATTCCAGCTAACTATACAAAGTCAACTTGGATTAATAAATTTTTTAGCAGAAAACTACAACGTTGAATTTATTTTGACTGGGAGGACGAACCAAGATGCCCTCGAGAATTTTTTTTCTCAGCTTCGAGGAAAGGGAGGTTTTAATTACATGCCAACAAGCTTTGATATTGGACATCATTTTGCAAATATTTTAGTTACTAAAATATTATCTAATTCAACTCATTCTAATTGTATTCTCGAAGACAGTGAAGCTATTAAATTTGATTGGGATATGTTTAAAACAGAGTATCGATTAAATATTCAAGAAATTGGCGGAGAACATGACGATTGCGATGAAGAAATGGATATATTAGTTAAAAATCTAAATACAGAAAATATTGAAAATAATGCAATTACATACTACGCAGGATATTGTCTTCGTAAAAAGATCAAATGCGATTTATGTCAGTTAAAACTTTTTAAAGGTGACGAAGAATTTCGCAACAGCGAAACTTTTATTTATGAAAAAAATTTCAATAAAGAAGCAAGCTCATTTGGTTCTTTAAAAGTTCCTAGTGATGAATTTTTTTCTGTTGCAAAATTAGTTTTACAAATTTTTGAATCATACTACGCAGTCGAAGGTCATCTATCAAATTTTCGAGAAAAAATTGCAATAACTAGTTTTAGAAATATATTACAATGTTATCCAACATTTCTGCCAAAAAATAATGACCCCTGTTACAAGCACATTGAAGACTTAATAAATTTTTATATATTAGTACTTATCAGGAAAAATTGTAAATGGTCAGTTTTAAATGATGAGTTTTATTCCAAAAAATCTAAACCGCAAAATAATTACCATTCGACACCAGCTTCAAAGAAATTAAAAATATTGAATAATTAATACATAATGATAAAATATTGTAATTATGAAAAATTTTGTCTATACTATATTTTTTTAATGAAATTAAATGTTATTGATTTTGTTTTGTGAACTATTTTTGTTGTTTTCATCTAATATTTTTGCCACCGTTTTCTAAAACTTGGAAAATACAACTTATTGAAAGATCCTTGATAAGCAGTGATCTGACCATAGTAACCTGGCTGAAAATTTTCTCTCTGCTCAATTGCCGTTGGTGTAATTCTCAGCATTGCTTTGGTCTGCATTTGCCATGGAAGTTCAGGAATATGGCCAATTAAATTGGAAATGGATTCTAAAATTATTTTTACATGAAGTTCTGAAATATGGCTAACTAGAAAAGAACTTGATTATTTTTTTGCCTATTAGAATGGAATTTCACAAATATACGATAGAATTTGACACGTATACATGCTGAATTTCATCATAATCGGTTAAGAAATAGCCAAGTTTCATCTTAGTTAGCCATATTCCAGAATTTTATCCCAAAACCATTTTAGAATCTCATTTCCATCGCACAAGTCGAATTCCTCTAAAATCTGTTGACACTTTTTTCGAGAAAATAAATTTTCGATTAATCGATTAATTGTCTCCGATTAATCGGTGGTCAATTAATCGATTAATTTATCCATGCAATAACAGGTACTTCCCGTTTTGCTCAACTCGCTCTTGAAGCAGAGACTCATAATTAGGAATAGGCAAGTTCCATCATATTTTGCCATATTCCAGAACTTCATCTAAAAATCATTTTAGAATCCCATTTCTATCACATATGCCAAATTCCACTGAAATCCGTTGAGAAATAATAAGTTCCATCCTAATTGGCCATATTCCAGAATTTCATCTAAAGATAATCATAGAATCCCACTTCCAGCGTAAAAATCGAATTTCATCATAATCGCTTGATAAAAATGTAAGTTCATACTTCAGAACTTCATCTAGAAATAATTTAAGAATCCCATTTTCAAAGCACATGTAGCATTTCATCATAATCGGTTCAGGAACAGGAAAGTTCCATCATATTTGGTCATATTCCAGAACTTCATCTAAAATCATTTTAGAATCCCATTTCCAACGCACATGTCGCATTTCATCATAATCGGTTCAGGAATAAGAAAGTTCCATCATATTTGGTCATATTCCAGAACTTCATCTAAAAATCATTTTAGAATCCCATTTCTATCACATACCATATGCCAAATTCCACTGAAATCCGTTGAGAAATAGATAAGTTCCATCCCCTAATTGGCCATCAATCACTTCATCTAAAAATTATTAAAGAATCCCATTTCCAACGCACGTCCAAATTTTATCATAGTCGGTTGAGAAATAGGCCAGTTTCATCATACTCGGCTATATTTAAAGTTTTGGCAGTAAAAACAAATTAATATTGTACATTAGATGGTTTTGGGAGCGAAGGTAAATGAACTGAGCCATTTAATTATATTTTTGGCCATTTAACCAACCTTACCCCAAAAGGTGTACTTACGCACCTAAATATTTTAAAAATATAGGTAAATAACTACGATAACGATGGAGTTCGTACTTTTATTTTAGCTTCATTGCATTCTTCATACGTTTATTATACTGAATATTCGTTCTTTGAAATACTGTATTCACGATTTTGAAATTCATGAATCGAAAAATTCCAAATTCATCACGTGGCGAATAAGTAAAATCATAATACAAAAATTTTTGAATATGTGGATTGTTAATTCATTCTGTAAAGTATTTAAATTTTGGTCTTTGTTAATAATAATGTAAATAATACATGTATAATGCAAAATGAAATACATACAAGAATAGAAAAAACGAAATACTGTATTTAAAAAAAAATAAAAACACGAAGCTCAAATAATAACATTCAGTAAAATGAAATTCCAAATTCGTCACGTTGCGAATAGGTATATTCATAATACAAAATTTTTTGTATTTTGTGTTTTTTCAATTTCGTTATACGAATATTCGTTCATTTTTGAATGTAAGGATTGTTAATACATTCTGTATAGTATTTAAATATGATCTCTACAAACTGGTTCTTACCGGTATGACCAAAACTGGTTTTTACGTTTTGTAAAATAATGGCCATAAAAAATATTATTTTGTTTATTGGTTTTGTTTTGCTATCAACACTACTGTTTTGTCTTTTTATTTTATTTTACAAAAGTGCGAAAAAAGGAAAAATATAATTAAGTAAATAAAAAATGTATCTATTCATGTGCATTTTACGTATAGAAAAATAATTCAATACATACACGAATACATTTTACATTTCAATATTTGTATAAAATTATGAATTATGCCAAAACCAACAAAAATGTCTATACAAGCCCAACACCACAAACACTTAAGAAATAATCATCCCTGTTTTTGTTGTTGTTTAAATATTATATGAAAAAACCAATAATATAGTGTACATTTTTTTGATAGGATCTACATATGTAAAGAGCGAACGAGACGGCTTGTATAAACATTTTTGTTGGTTTTGATTATGCATACAATTACATTATATAAAATATGTGATAAGTATGTAATGATATCCTTTTCACAAAAAAAAAAAAACTAAATAAATAAATCATTCATTAAAACGATCATAAATAAATTTCTCGTATGTTCATTCCATAAAATATTTGCGTAAGCATACATACATATATTTGGTTAAATGAAGTGGTTGAACAATTTTTATTTTCTATTTACTATTTCTAACATTATTTATGCATACATACACAAAACAATACACATCACAATATTATTTCATTCCTTTATTCAATATGTTTTTGTCATTTTCTCCTTTTACTTTATAGTGGTGTGGGATCGTGTAATGCGAAAAAATACGATTTGTTAGCTATTTTTCTACTAATGTGTGTATAGAAAAATAGGTTTTTTACACTGATCGAGAAATAGCAAAAGAAGAGACGAGAAATATGTAATATTTTATTATATTTTCCTTTTCTAATCTGGTTAGAAGTGGGTTGAACTTAATTTCATAGATTGAATGTTCATATGTAAAATAGGGTAGTGGAAATTCAACATCTGTTTATTGTTATCTGTGGCTTCACCACTTTCTAATTTTAAACAATACGTGTAAGGGTATGAGATTTTTCATAATTGACAATTGGCTATAGCGGACAAAAATGGAATATGTGATTCAATACAACATAAATATGTTATTTAAAGCTATATTGCCTATTTAACTTTTATATTTATTTGTTAAAATTGTAATGATTGGAAATTAATTAATGCAATGTGTAATTTTAAGTGTGATTTTTATCATTCATTAAATTCATTTGGAACAATTTTGTTTTATCATTTTAAATGCCCTGTCTTCAAACATTACGAAAATTTTCGTAATGTACAATATTTTCGTAATCGTAATGGTGAAATCATAAATTAGTATTCTTGAAACCATTACGAAAATTACGAAGAGAGGAATAAAAAACTAAGCAGATTTCGAAAGAGATGATTAAAAATGTTAGTATACCTGAGAATATTAAGCGAAGCGGACGCTGTCTTTACTTAAAATTAATAATTGTTGTGAATTTTTGTAAATAATAGCTTATTTATTTAATATTAAATTAAATAATGTATTGAAATCTTGTCAAAAATGGCCAAAAATTTGTTTGCTCCAAAACCATTTTTCTCGACGTTTTGAAAGTCCTTGAGTCCGAAAAAGCAAAAAAAAAATAATAATGTGTCTGTCCGTCTTTCTAGACGTCTAAAAATCGCTTATCCGATTTAGAATTTTTTTTTTTTCACCAATCTGTTTTTATAGTACAATGGTACATATGATTGTATGATGGTACGATTGCACCATGATATAATGTTATGTCGTGTATGATGGCATGATGGTTTGATGGTATGGTAGTACGATGATATGATCATATGCAATGCCAGTACATAAAAAGCCATGAAAAAAAACTTGTAGTGGTGTTAAGGGAATAAAGATTTTTATTTTCCTATGGAACGTAAACAAAATCACATGAGATTTTATGTTGCCTTTATTTTCAATTTAAATGAAAATTTTTATTGATAAATAGAAATAATTTTAAATTAAATACAATCTGTTTCGCCGGCAAGTGACCCCTTGTGTGTTGGTGATAAATTTTCACATTTTTCATCATATCTCCCAAGTTATGGGCTCGATTTAAATTCTGTTTGCAGTTTTTGAAAGCTTATGAGTCACTTTATTGGTTATTAGTGTGCACTAAGCCAGGTTTTTGTAAGGAATGTAACAAATTATGGGAAAATCACATTTTTTTACTTAAACGAGTTTTTTAATTTAAAAAAACCTCTACTTTAAAAAAAAAAATGAACTGTAAGTCGAAAAAATGTCCCATGTGTCCCATGACATGGTTATTTTATTTATAATTATTAATCTACAGCATAATATCTACAAATTCACAAAACATTGTTACTACCTAACTCATAAAACATTCGAACAGCAATTTGTCGAAAAAATGGCGTTTGTAGCCGTTTAGTTATAGTGATGTTATCTAACCAAATCTTTTAAATGATCGAAAACTCAAATTGGTAAGTAATAATAAATAGTTGAGTTGTTCGCTAACCGATCGTGTGACACTATGTACTCTCAGTGTTCTGTGTTTTAACAATTTTAAGTTTGTGTGATAATTAAAAAGACAGTTTGTGTTAAGTAAACGCTTAATCATTACAATGAGACATTTGCGTGCAATGACCTTCTCATGTAGCCGATATGCATTTTGTAAACCTGTTCTGTAATGGAAATGCACGCGCTACTGTCGAAAAATACAGGCGTTGATATCCAGCAGGCCAGTACTTGGGTATAGGATGTTCATTGCAATACATCGACGTTTTTCCGAACAGGGATTATTCTAACAACAACACGAGTCCAACGTGAATATTAACGTACACGTTGGAACAGGATTAATTACGATTAATACGCGCTGACCCTACGACAAGTATCAGTCGCCTGTCGATAAGATTAGGCATATCGAGGTCAAGAAGGCCTTAATCCTTATCACTTCCGTCGTGCTCAACATCTAGGAGATGTGGACCATCGTGCCAGATCAGTTTTTTGTAACTGGATAATTTCACAGCAAAGAAGTGATGTAAATTTTATAAGGAGAATATTGTGGACAGATGAAACTACTTTCACCAGGGCGGGTATAACAAATTATAGAAACCTCCATGTTTGCGCCGTTGAAAACCCACACGTCGTAAAGGAGACAGTTTTCCAGAGCCAATTTTCTATAAATGTATGGGCGGGAATGATCCACGATTAATTTATCGGACCTTACGTGCTACCAAACAGACTTGATCAACACGTATTATTAGAATTTTCAGGAATCACGTTGTCTTTGCCCATGGAAAAAATGCCATTGTTGAGGAAACGAATGCAGCTGCAATTAGATGGAGCTCCAGCATATTTGGCAAAGATAATACGTGATCATTTGAATGAAAATTATCCACGGTGGATCGATAGAGGAGGTCCTATAGCCTGGCCGCCAAGGTCCTCTGATCTTACGCCCCTAGATTTTTATTTCTGACAGCAATAATTTTCGCTGCTGCAGCGGAAACAAGAGGCAACCCTTAACAATTGCGTTGGACAACAACTAGTGTGATCAGGAGAGCCCTTGTTTGTTTACAAGAGAGTGGTGAGCATTTTGAACATGTTATTTAATTAAAAATGTTTAATAATTTGTAATAAAAATTGTTTTTATTGATTATTAATAAAATAATATTATTTTATTTCTTTGATTTTAATTTAAACATCTTTTTTGTTTAATTTCCCTACTTTCTCTAGGTGATTTTTGCGCGGTATTTTTAAGAGTTAGCTAGTAACAAAGTTTTGTCAATTTGTAGATATTATGCTGTAGATTAATAATAATAATTAAAATAATTAATTTAATGGGACATTTTCACGGTTTACAGTTCAGTTTTTTAAAAAGTAGAGGTTTTCTTTAGTAAAAAAAATGTTATTTTTCCGTAATTTTTTACATTCTTTATAAAAACCTGGCTAAGTGCGCAAACTATCAAATAAAGTGACTCATAAACTTCATCTTTTCAAAAACCGCAAACAGAATTATAATCGAGCCCATAACTTGAAAATGAGACACCCACTTTAAAGGATTTTTTGCGATAATTTTACTTAAATATTCCGAATTTTCCGGACGGGCACTTGGCGACGAAACACATTGTATATCTTGCAGCTTGTACAGAATTTTAATTGAAGTTAATAAAATTTTAATTAACAATTTTGCATTTTAGTAAATTGATTTTTAGGGAAATCGTTAGGCTTCGTGTTTTTTTTTTAAATTTCTTTTCGTAGATTACTAGATTAGTTTTATTATAAATCATGGCTGTTTATGTAGTAGCATTGGTAAAGTAATAAAACTAATCTAGTAATCTACGAAATGAAATTGTAAAAAAAAGCACGGAGCCTGACGATGTTTGAGAAATAAAAATCAGTTTACTAAAACGCAAGATTGTGAATTAAACTTTTATTAATTTTAATTAAAATTGTGGACAAGCTGCAATTCGATATATTTAATTGAAAATTATTTATATTTATCAATAAAAATGTTCATTTAAATTGAAAATAAACGCAACACAAAATAATTCCCATATGATTCTGTTTACGTTTCATAGGAAAATAAAAATCTTTATTCCCCTCTTTATATTGGGGATTTGACTTTTGTAGACTGATGTCACGGCTATTGATGTAGGGGCATTGTCCTATGATTCTATGACGATTTGATTTTAGATCGTATTGTTGTACAATACTATTATGGTATGATGGTATGATTGTATGACTTTACGTACCATTAGTATTAGCAGCCTGTGACAGTATATCAATTCAATTCCAATTACAACACGCGACATTTAAAAATACATCCCAAATTGTCAATTAGTATTGTAGCTATTACCCTTATTTTTAAGAAAATAATAAACATACCACAAGCAAATAGGTACCCTTTTTCTGTGGTAATAAAATAATAAATATTTAGCGAAATGTAAATACATATTATTTTTAACCATCAACAGAAATTATTGAGTTTTATAAACATCCTTATATGAATATAATTAAAACAAAAACCTAAATGATTTCATTACGAAATGCAATAAGGAACAAAAAAACCATCCGAAAAATTTAGTAACGATCCGTTGCGAAAATTTTCGTAATCCGGATTTCAAGAATACCATTTTAGTAACTTACATTTTCATTTTCTCTCTCGAAATTTTATTATTTATTTTTTCCTCTCTTCGCTGTATTCGCAATGGTTTCAAGAATACTAAATTATGATTTCACCATTACTATTACGAAAATAGCATTACGAAAATTTTCGTAACCGAAAATTTTCGTAATGGTTCAAGAATAGCACCCCTGGTGTTGCTTTTGCTGTAAGAACAGGCAAAAATAAAAAGCGATCAAAGATAGAGATTGATGAATTAAAGATGATAACCAGATGTCATTCATGCAATCAACCTGGTCATTGGTCAAAAGAATGTCCCAAAAATAGAAATGCGGCGGTTGGATCGGGAGGTACCGGGTTCGAATCCCTATAGGGGCGGGATGCAAAAGGGATTTTTCATCATCTGATTACGATCAGTGATGAAAATGAACACATCTATGACCCCCTGTTGAGAGTGCAGAATCCATGGGCAGACCCACCTTTCATGTCAGCACTACAGGTTGGCATGAAGCAATGCAATATGCAGGTGGTTTTCAAAGACGGATCTGTAGCCGCCCGTCCTCGATTTGGCTACTCCAGGCGTAAAATAGGACGGTAAAAAATAAATCAATAATTCAAACAAACAAACAAACAATAGAAATGGTGATAATTAAAATTCATCAAATAAAAAGGATAATAAAAAGGAAAGCGGTGAACCTTGGTGTGTTTTTACTAAAAGTGGAAAAAGTGAAAGATAGTAATAACAACAATTGTTGGTATGCTGACTCAGGTGCGTCGAGTCACATGACATTTCATCGTGAATGGTTTTCTGAATATGTCGAATATAAAGAAAAATGTGTCGTTGAAGTAGCGGATGATCATTGTTTAGAAATACATGGTATCGGTATAATTTTAATTGAAGCCCGAATAAGCAATCAGTGGGAACCACGTCGATTAGAAAATGTATTATACGTTCCGAACAACAAAATTTATCGTCGTAAAAATTTATTATCAACAGCAGTTTTAACAGACAAAGGTGTTACCAAAGGTGTTAATTAAAGATGAAGCAACAAGTTTTCGATTTGTATATTTATTAAAATCGAAGGATGAAGTCTTTAATTGTTTAAGTTTGTTCATTCCAATGGTACAAAATATGAATAGTTCATGTATTAAATATTTTCGTTTCGATAATGGTACCGAATTTGTTAATGGAAAAGTCAAAAGTTTATTATCAAATGAAGGTATACAAGTTGAAAATATTGTAAAATACACACCAGAATAAAATGGCCATATTGAACGTGATAATAGAACCATACAAGAATGTGCGAGAACTATTTTAATTGCAAGTGGTTTACCGAAACTATTATGGCCGGAAGCAACATATTTGTTAAATCGTTCAACAAATAGTAAATGCGTGGGTAGTACACCATATGAAAAATGGTTCGATCGTAAACCATATTTGGGTCATATTAAAATATTTGGTACTGAATGTTATGTGCAAATACCAAAACAGCAAGGTCGAAAAAAGTGGGATCCAAAAGCTAAAAGGGTTGGATATGAGCCTACAACGAAAAATTTCCGTTTGTATGATTCAAATAGTGAATCCAAAGCTTATGTTGTTCATGATTCATGCGATAATATAGTTAAAGAAGCGATTAAGCAAGAAACCAAAGAAAATGATGGTAATGCATCATCAACGTGTGAAAATGCAGGAAATAATTTAGAAGACGATGTTGAAGATGATGTAACATTAATTGATAACGATCATTATAATTTACGAGCAAGTATTAAACTTCCAGAACGTCTCATTGAACAAGGTAATGTAGCAAATGTGATTGAACCAAAGACATATGAAGAGGCTATTCAATCAAAACAGTGCCATGAGTGGAAGCGTGCAATAGATGAGGAGTATGAGCCTTAAATTCATAACAATACATGGGTTATGGTCGAAAAACCAAAAGAACAAAGTATCATCGATAATCGTTGGATTTTTAAAATTAAAGAAAAAACTGATGGATCGATTGATCGTTTTAAAGCACATTTAGTATGGTGTCGATTATGATGAAACGTTCAGTTTTGTGGTAAAATTCACATCAATTCGTACTATTTTATCACTAGCTGCAATAAATAAAATGAAGCTAAAGCAGTTTGATGTCAAAACAGGGAATTGGAATCAAAAATTTACAGAGTTTATACGTAAATTTTTGTTCAAAGTGTGTAAATCAGATACTTGTATTTTCTACCGGAGTTATTTTAAAAGTGTAACAATTATTGCTATTTATGTGGATGATGGTTTAATAGCATATAATGATGAAACCGAGATGAAGAGCGTTATATTGTATCTGCAAGAACATTTTAAAGTTAAGGTGTTCAATTTGAATTGTTTCCTTGGTATACAAATCGAACAATCATCAAATGGTTCGATACGCATTCATCAGGAGGCATATATTAATAAAGTGTTGAATCGCTTCAATATGAATGAGTGTAATGTGGTATCCACACCAGCTGATAGCAATCAAAATCTTGGCGATTTTGTTAACTACGGGAAGAATAAAGATTTTCCATATCGTGAAGCAGTGGGAAGCTTAATGTATTTGGCAGTTGGTACACGCCCAGATATTAGTTATGCTGTAGGTGTTGTCAGTCGTTACTTGACGAAACCAACTCAAGGTTATATTAATGCAGTCAAGCGCATTTTCAAATATTTAAAAGGATCGGCATCGTTAGGTTTATTATTTAACTGTAATGATGTTATATGATTTTAATTTGTTCGGAAGATTGTAAGAGAATTCAATCCAGTTTCGAACTGATGAGCTTATGATTATGAAAAAATCAATCTTATCATCAGGCTGCGGCGACTGGACTGATTATACCACAATTTACATTCTATTTATATTGTGAAGAAGAAAAATTGTAAGAGAGTTCATCTGTATTAGTATGATTCGCTAGTACTTAACGCACAGCACATTCTGTATATATAGAATGTAAATTGTGTTATAATCAGTTCAGTCGCCGCGGCCTGATAAGAAGATTGATTTTTTCATAATCATAAGCTCATCAGTTCGAAACTGGATTGAATTCTCTTACAATCTTCGGAACAGATTAAAATCATATAATTAAATAAATAGAATTCTATCTATTAGTCGGTTTCGTTGAATTAATGTTCGTAAATACTAATATACTTCTCGTGTTAATCGAAACACACTTAAAATGGTCTAATCACCGGTAGCTTATTAGATATTACATGAATTAATTAATATTCATCAAAAAAAAAATTAATAAAGTGTAAATTAGTATTTAAGTAGTGTAATTAGTTTTAAATATATGAAACCATATATTACCTCTAACCCTTACTTACAACTAAGCAAGCAATTTTAAATTAAGATTAAAAATCTAGAGTTAATAATTTAAATCCACCTCAAAACCTCGAAATCGAAATTTATAAGTTAATTAGAATTAAAAATAAAATCCTAAAATAAATTAAAAATTTTTAATTAATCAATGTAATGCAATTAGAATTAACAGATGTAACCACATAATACATATAACCGTTCCAGCCAAACAACCCCTTCAAATTAAAATTTAAATTAATGATTAGAAACCGCCATACTTCTTTTAACTGCTAAAATATTTGAGTTAAATTAGAATTTAAATTTAGTACCTGAAACAAATTAAATTAGTTAGTGTTTAAATGAAGCAGTTGGATTTAAAATATATATAAATAAAGATAAACAAAACTTAAGAGTTTATGTGAAAGGTAATTATTATTATTTACTGTATATAAATTACACTCTTTTCTCTATTATTTTTTCCACTTGCGGTTGAGGGATGTGACGAGTTTTCATTACATCATCATCATTTTCCAGTGCGATCTCCCAAATTTGTCTTTTTTCATCAGCAAATCGTGCTTGACATCGTTGTGGTAGTTATTTCGTCTATTCTTTCTCGTCTACTCGCCCCTATATGAACGTTATCCTGTAGTAAAGCATTACCATCATTAATGTTACCCATAACCAAAAATTAAATGACAAGATTCTAATAAGTTCCTAAAAAATGAGGTTCGAGCTGAAATGCTTATAAATTAAGATTAAGAAGACAAAAATCCCGAATTCTCAGGAAAAAACAAAATTAAAAATTAATTAATTATTACCAAATATTACTTCTTAATTTTAGAATTTAAGTTATATAAGAAAAATTATGGCATCAGATTTACACCTATATTACCTATATTAGATTAAATACTACTTCTATGGAGTCAAATTAAATGTAATTACTCTGACATTAACCTTCAGCAACCGAGAAGAAATTATTGAGCTTAAGAAAATATTTAATGGCAACATGAATGATCTTTTCTTTCTCTAAAAACTAGACCACCGGGTTTTGTTCAAAATTTCCTAGAAATGTCCAGTCTTGCAAATTTGAAAGGGTGAGTTACTTTAAGCTTAATTTGAGCTACCGTCTATCTGATCTTGACCTTGGACTAATATTCGAATGCCTGATAATTCTCGTGGGCCCTTTTAACCTTTTAAATTACTTTTTTATTACAGAAAAACTTCATTATAATATATAATTTATTGAAGATTTTAGCAAAAATGAATAATAATTGTTACGGTTATTATTATTACTTTGTTTAAATTGATTCATCAGCAATATAAATGACGACTTCTTCCTCAGCTGTATTTGAGCTCCCATCATGTCGTTTTATCCTTAAGTTTGTGTAATAATCATGTTTAATGGGAGGAATGAATTTCAACCAGTCCATCATATGTATCCTCTTTTCTCTTGTCACAGTTCTACCTTTTAAATACAATAATTGCTGGTCTACATTTTTCAGACTTAGTGGTCTACCTGCTACAGATTTTCTTATATTAATGGCAAATTCTGAGTCTTCGTTAAAGTCACACTTGAATCTTAGGAAGTGGGGTTTCGACTTTTCTAATTTAATCCAGTTTACTTTGAACCAATTTACTGATATCCGTGTAACTGTTGCCTTTTTGTTAATGATAGAATTTTCTAAAGTTCTTGTACCCATTTCAGACATATCCATTGTATTTTATCGTAGATGTTTCTCTTTGCGAAATATTGCTACGACATTTTTAGTACTCCCATATTTTTATTGCGATGGTTTTACACAAAATTGTCGTAAAAGAAGCCGCGAATTAACTAAATTCGATATAAAATAATAAAATTCGTGTCGAAGTGATTATTTTAGTGGATTAGTGTTTAGTGAGAAAAGTTGTTAGTGTGAAAATTGTATGAAAATGTCTCGATTCGATAAAATTACCGATACATTTAATTTATGTGCGACTAAATTATTCGATGAAATACAGAAATCATTACCATCGGATAGAACATTCACGCGGAATTTAATCGAATGCAAGGATGATATGATGTTCGGGTGGAATTCAAGCGATATGAATTTTATGGTGTTGAATTGGCGTATGGCCTGTCTGAAAGATGGCAAAGAGGTTAAATATAAGGTAAGTGATTTTTTGATTTTTTGTTTTGTTTTGTTTTGAGGTTATGTAGTGCTGGAGTTTAGGTTTTATGATTTTTTGAAAAGTTTATTCGATGACAAATTACATTACAGCGGGAGGTATTACAGTTTTGTAACATAATTGACTGAAACTTTACTAAGGATATCCACGCAATGCACAATAGACCTCAATGGTAGCAGTGCTCTGGGCTGCATACACCCACCCTTTTAGAAAAAAATAAAAGGATATCCAAATAGTTTCGTTGTACCACCTGTTTTTTTTTAATTTTCATTTGTTTCCTGTACACTTCCTAATCAAGCAGCGGATGAAATGGATGAATTGTGTTTGTGTAAGATTTGTATTCATATTATGCATAATGATTAATGATCCTCTCAAATGAATTCGTTCTTACAATAATTATTTAAGAAAGATTATAATTTTGAAAAAAAAGGGTAAAACTACACGTTATTATCATTTTCGGTTCAGCATTGATTAAAATTTATTGATTTCGTGAACTAATTAAGTAAATAATTACATGGAATGGGCGACTTTGTATAACAAATTGTAAAAAAATTTGAAAGCTTTGAATTTGGAGGTCAAACTTATAAATATAGGGTTTTATCGAACTATTTTACAAAACTTGACACGATGTAAAGGACCATAGCTGTAAACCGCTGTATTGTAAAAATAACATGTAATGTAAGATTCGTAAAAATATGTATGGATTTATTAGATCAACATATTTGTAATACACTGATCATGATTCTATAATTGGATATTAATAGTACAATAAAAAGAGGCGGCTGGTCCGAAGAAATTCAGAGTTTTTGCCAACGTCATTGTTCTTATCTCTTTGCCAACAACTTTTAGGCAACATACATTTTAGTTGGTATTTTCATACATCACGCCACCACATGCAAAACTTCTAATTTATATTGACAAAGAAGCAGAAAGGAAACTAACGACCTACACCTCGGTGATACCTACATTCTATATACTTCCTATACTTCACAAAGCTAATTGTACTAAGATAATAGTCCAACTTACAGAATTTTAAAATTTGTTGGCTGATTTATTAAAATTTGGAATATTATGATCTAATAAATTTTATTAAATGACAGAATATCTCACAAAGATATATACTGATAAGTTTGTTCGTAGTTTCATTTTTTACAAATAAGTATTAAAATAAATGTGGCGGAGGGAATAATTGCGGATAGACGGTCAATGATATAGAACCTTATAAAATATTTTTAATATACATTTTTGAGATTTTTTGAAAGTTTGTTTAAATTCAGGCTATTTCAGCATATTCAACAGCCACTTCAAACAGATCAATGGGATGCGGAAATTTGATACGAAATACTTTAAGTTAGACGAAGATAGTACACCGAAATTAAACCAATATATAACAGTGTAATAACTACCGTGTAATAATTGCTGTGAAACCACCGATAGGAGTGCTCATGCCACTGTTTGTGTCAGCGTTCCTTTGATACACCAATTTCGGGTTAATTATCGTTTCTTTTTTGGAAATCAACCCGTATAATTGGGAATCAGGGAGGTTTTGTTAACGTGAAAGGTGATTTGAATAGACTTGTTAAAGTTTATTCGAGGCTCATTGAATTGGTATCAGAGTTTCCTAGGTACCAGTCTTTAATACGTCAAGTTTGAAATTCGACGATGGGGTTCACAATGTTTTGATTGTTTGACCGCTTTTCCATTGCACGACACTGTAGTGATGTGTCTGTGACGATGTCGTCGGATCGCAAATTGCGTAGATGTGTATGCAACGTTTTTCCGTTTCACGATATATCACCGAGTCCGGTATTGATACACGGATATTTTTTGCCGGACGATGGATCAATGACGCCATGATTCCCTGTTGTGTCGGTCCGATAATTGTTTTATAGTCTGACGGATATTTTTCTTTAATTGTGGGTCATAGTTTTTAGCCTTGGATGCAGTAAGTGCAAGAGGTACTTGATATTGTATACTACATTACATTGCAAGAATATTTGAGGTAGTGATGAAAACGTTTCAGCACTTTTTGGTTGCTGAATTTAATTATATCAAAGTGTCTTAGTTGTTCAAGTATTTTTGTCTGATGGTGTGGTTGTTAAAAATTATACTTAATTATATATAATTGTTAGATCGTCTCCAAGCTACAGAAATATTGGTGAAGTCTCGCTCAACACCCAGAAACTCCAAGCATCCAGCAGCTATGTAGCGTAGAAATTGTATTGTCTTGTGATATCTATGTTATTTTATTTAGTACTAACTAATTTGTATAAGTTAATTTCTATTAATTAAGTAGTAAAGCAATTTAGTTTTCAGACTAACCTGGGAAACTCTATTTGAGTTTTATTAGTGAATGTACATAGTACTTAACTAAACGCGTAGTATATAATAATTAATTTAAACATTATTAACTTAGTAAATAAATAAGTAATTTAAACATTATTAATATCCTTTTGCAAGATCTTTAGGAAATTGTCGATTAGTTTAATTTAATAGTATGGTTAAATATATAAAATATACATATTTTCAGCTTTTATTTTTGAATCTAGTTGCAGTTGGTAAACCATTAATTAACAATCTACAGGAGAACGGTAGCTAATGAAACAAGTGCTGTGAATTTGAATTATAACTTAGCAATTTAAAATGTTTAAACATTCCCTTAGAATTTTTACTGTTGATGTTGAATTATTCATATGTCTTAATATTATGGTTGAGGTTGGTATTGGTATTGAAGTGGGTGTTGGTATTGGTGTTAATGTTCATACTTATTGGTATAATTGTTAATGATAGTTTTGGTATTAGTATTTATATTGGTTAGTGAAAATGGTTTTAGTTTAGAACACTCCTGAGAAACTCGACCAAGATGACAATAGCTGAGATGACAGCACGATGGCCCGATGGTAGTTGGTTGAATGATTGTCAAACTATTAATGGTTATTTATTTGTGGTACATAGGGATTGATCTATAATTTATTTCAGAGAATCAAATTTATACTTAATTAATTTTAAAATAGTTATTATTAAGAATTAATGCATATTTTAAATTTAGGAATTTCTTGAAGAACCTGAAACAACCTTACAGGAGTTGGAGCAGTAGATGAACTTCAAATTGTATTGTCTTGTGCTAAATAAATTACTAAAAAAAAAAAAAAATATATTACTAACAAATTTACTAACTATCAACTACTTAGGTGTCTGGAACCGGGTTGAGTCTTTGTTGCTAACATTCCTTTCCCATCCCTCGATTTTGTTAAATGTAAGAAGGTGTACGACGGCTGCATGGCCACACTGAAAGAAATAATTTCTTACTTTGCAACAAGTAAAACAAAATTGTTAAAATTAGCTTGTATTTTATTCTAATTTAACTCATCTTTGAAATGTTCAATTGACAATAGCAATGTTAATATAACTAATATTATAAAGTAAAACCTCATTTCCAGAGCAGATCCATAATTTTACTTTGAATTGCTAAATTTACAGCATCAATTGGCAAATACGTTTTTAAATGGTAATAATATTTAGATTAAATTAGCTTGTTATCTATAGCATATTTAACCTAATCACCAGGTTAAATATTATAATTAACAATACAGGATATCTGGGTATGATTTGTAACCTTTTATCTCCATTTTCTTATGTCCTTTATTACTTATACGTAATTTAAGTGTATGTTTCCTTAAACGCACGTTTTTCGAAATAATTTAATATCAAAAATTATTAATTTTTTACTTATTACAAGAGTTGGAATAGAAGGTAGCTTAACATAAGCGGACATAAACAGGCGAAAACAAATTATTTTCCAAACACTATGCAAATAAATTTTGCTTTATGAAATGGAAATTAAAACTTTTAGTTCAGGACGATAACTCGCATTTTCGGAAATAAACCCAGGTAACTTCAAAGTGATTTTGCGGACTTAAGGGAATTTACCGAAGTTGTTTTTTGCTGTACATAGCTGTATGTATCACGTTTCATTGCGTTTAAATTTTAAGTGCCACAAGAAATTTCATATACTGTATAGTATTGTAATTCGTTAATGTCTATAAAATTGACGCCTGAAATGTCGGTATACGAGTATGTTTGTTATTTTTTGTAATGGCAAGGTAAATTAAATTAAATTTTGTTTATTTAGATTATGTTTGATAATAGTTTTTAAATCCAAAATGACTGCAAAAGGCTATAACTGAATTCATTAAAAACGAAACAAATATAAAACAGATTTCTGTGTGTCGAACTTGACCGTTGAAAATTTGAGTGAGACAGAAAATATAAAGTGGGAGAGTTAAGATAGTACATGTGTTAAATTACTTTAGCAATTAAGTAAAATTAGCCCAGTTTATAGTAAAATTTATAAATTTGGTTCTTTGTACAATTCGTTTATTTTCACAGCTAAGTTAAATTAGCTCATTTTGATGTAAAAATCCTTAATTCGGTTTTTTCTAACTTTTTGATCAGTTGAAGGCGAACGATTACATTAGTTGCATAGTGAAGAGTAAACGTAAATGTGCTTGCAATTTAAAAAAACTGTAAACTGTGTATATTATATTAATTTTATAGAATTATTTTTTCGAAGGAATTAGGTAAGTTTATTTTATTTTAAATTAATTATAAGTGCGTGTATTAATAAAAATATTAATTTATGTACATAGTGAAATCTTAATGTATAAAAAATAACAAAATTAATAAAATTGCTTTCGTAAACGCATGTAAAATGTTTGGTCCCGCCATCTTCTTTATATTAACGATTTTGTTTTTTAATATAATAAATAAATGTGAATTATTTAAAGTAATCTATATATGTATTATTTATATTTCATTTATGGATTATATTGTCAACTTTTAACGGCCCTTTTGTGTAACAATAATTAAATGTGAATTACAAAAAGTAATTTGTATAATAAAAATTACCAATGCATAAGTGCGTAGTTGAATTGAAGAAAATGGCATACAATTGAACTTAAAATACTTAACAAAAAACACATTCCCATTAGACTTATTTTATGATTTCCATTTTAATATCCAAAATTTGCAAATTTTACACATCAATCATTTCATTACTAGTCTAACCGATTTAGTATTGAACTTTGTGAAATTCATGGAATATTTATTCATCAAGGTCCTTATTTGATTGTAAAAAAATACTCAACACTTTACCTTAAACACTACATTTCATATAAACTTTTATCTGAGTCTGTGTAAAAAATTATTTTTGAACTGTAAATAAAATATGTTAAGTTAAAAATTTAAGTTTTGTAAATAAATAATTTGTTTTAATTGTTTAGAGTTGGTCAAAATCCATACAAATGGAACCAGAAACCAGGTTAAACGATACCGGTTTGCTATTTAAAAATACTTTATTAGGGTTAGCACAAACTTCAGAGTTATCAAGTACAACGTATTATGAGTTTGATGAAACAGCCTTAGAAGAATTTGTCCCTCTAGAAGAAACTACCAACACCATTGAATACTCGTCATCATTTGAAACAAATTTCATACCAAATGACTTCACCGAAATGTTTGAATTGTTGAAATCATGGGGGTTGGAAAAATTATATGAAAAATTTAAACGTAAGTCTAACAAATTTAATACATTTAATAGATTATGATTTAAATGTTAAAAGCTAAGAAATTTTAAAAATAAATCAACTAGACCAACTTTTTGCTACAACCGAGTTTGGAACGAGGGTCATATTTGAACATCATCTCCTGTTGTGGCAAAATAAGCTCAATTCTGCACTTGTAGTAAAGGAGCCTTTGGAATAATCAACTAAATGAAAACTAGTTAACAACGACATTGAAAATCAAGCAAATTCAATGGTAAGCAAATATTTGAATGGTTTTATTACATATAATACTACAAGGAAAGTGAAATGGTCAAGAGTTTGCAATTTCAGTTTCGAGCTAACGGGGATCGATCGAAATTAATTTTTAATGTTCGTCAGATTGAAACTGAAGTTCTAAATTATTGAGAATTTCACCTTCTTTGTTAATAAGTATCCGTTTGGCTATTATCCGGAATAACCTAATGTTTCAAACATCTAATATTATTATTTTTTACAGTTTGTTAGAGAGATCCTTCGAGCAACTGAATCCGGAAAACACATATTTCAGTATTTTTAGCGATAATACTTACATTGAAAATTTTCACCGTGAAAATTTATGCTCATTACTAGTCGATTATTATTTAATCACCAATAACGTGAGGCCCTCTACTATAGAAATTGGAACAATGGCAACGGAAATCGTGGAATGTTTTCCTGGAGAAAATTTGGTAAAATAAAAAAATATTTTGAAGATACTTATATGTACTTACATTATATAATATAATCTGCATTTTAACTACTTTTAGGACACATATTTCGTCCATCGAAGCCGTCAACCGCCAATAGGTAAACTTTACAATAAATTTTATTACAAAATGAAGAAAATCAACAAATTCTTGAAAAAAACATCAAAACAAGCAACATCAACGTCCATAATTTTTTTATCGCCGAAAGCAACAAAGACACAAATAAGAGTCACGAAATTTACGAAGTCCAAAAGATTTGCTGTTGCAAAATGGCAAACATCTTCTAACGACAGATTGAAGGAAGTTGAACAAAATCAAGATTCTTCACTAACCGAAATTGTTCAAGGATGGCCGCAATATAAACACCCATTTGGTCCAGAACTAGTAAGTATTGAATTTTTTTTTGTAAATTTCTAAAACTTTCTTAACAAAACAGTATTATTACAGATAAATATTGATTTTGCAACAATTTATCCAAACTGTGAGACTCTGTATTCCAGGTGGAATGAGTTTGCACAGATATTTCCCGTTGTAGTGGAGAGTAACGTACAGAATGCCAGATACAAGATGAAATTCGTTTAAACTTGCCGAACAAAAAGTGAACTAAATTATGGTAAGCATATACGGGTAATTATGTACCTATCCTGTAAAAGTAAACAAACAGTTGGACTAATTTTACAGAAACCATCGAAAGAGAATTACATACATACCAATGCATTTTGTAGCAGCTATGTGTGTAGTTATGAACCAAAATTTGTATATTATATAATTCAAATTATATAATATACATAATATAACCAATGGGCGCTTTCAGGTCCACCAACTGTTGGCAACATGTTGAGTAAAACAATCAAGTTATTTCCTGAATGCAACCGATTTATCGAAAATTGCATGGCAATGTGATAGATCGATTGTCAATTTTTCCATCAGTAAATTTTCAATGACAACATGTTGTGGGAACTGAAAGCGCCCAATGTTTCGATGCCTTTATTCCACCATTGTTCGGCAACTTATACAATACTAAAATAGTAAATTGCCGTACAATTACCGTATGAAGTAAAGTTATCGGGCCGCTTGCATGACTTTATAATGGGCATGCATGTTATATACCACCCAGCATTCACTTATAAAATGTTTAGGATAGAGCAGCTTGAGACGGGGGCTATGTATATTTCCCGAAAGGGATTGAAAAGAATTCCATGCTTCATATTTGTTTCTAGTGGCATATATTTCAATTTTACAATTTACTTTATCTGCACAACAAATTAAAGTTAGCATTTTTTATTCACCGTAAACTCGCGGTTTGAAAAATATGTGTTTAAATTCAGAAATTGTCGAGTTAGCCCAACCTGTATGCATTATAATATAATTACAATATATTATTGAAAAATGACACATATTATATACAGATGTATGTCCATTTCATATACGTAGTCATATTGATCATCCAAAGGAAGAACATAGTACCTCGAGTTATAATCACAAATCGGAAAATTTTTGACGGAATTATTATCTTATCAAAAATTTCGTTTAAGAACATATTGTTATAATGAAAATACAAAAACTACTCATTTTCTGATAAATTACTGCTTTAGACTTGTCATGTTTTTCCGTAGGATAGTGAATAATTAATATTGAGAACGATTCAAAGTAGCAAATCTTTTATTTTTGTTTTCTTGTATTTTTCTATTATTTCTAAGGAAACTTGATCTAATATGGAATGATCTAAAGTCTTGAGGAAAATTTTAAAATTAACTTAGATTTTTCATAGAACTAATAGCATAATAGAAGAAAAGGAAAATAGAAGATTTACGTTGGATCATAATTTTATAAGTATATTGAAGATGTTTCACGTATTTCACATTTTTCATTATATATTGCAGATACTTACAACATCGAAATATTTGACTGTCTAAGCGCCCTTTGACCGCCATCAACGTGTAACACAAGTTCGAGAACGAAGAATTGTACAAAGTATTCCATAAAAGATAGCCAGAATAGTTTTCTTATTCAGGTTGAAACGTTGGCCCAAATGGAAATTGAGCTGGATAACATCAGAAAAAAATGTCTCATAAATAAAATGCGTTTACAGCCACTATTAATTTGTTTAGGAACGCCAACTGATCCGATACAATTCATTTTAATGACAGACGGGTTTAAATATATATATGGTAGCTTTAAACTGAGCTAGCTTTTTTTTAAACTGATCCAAGTGTTTCAATTGGAATACACTAAGCTTTGTTTTAATGTGTGGTTATTTATTCAATTATATTTTTATAAAATTAGAACAAAATTCGACAAAAAGGTAAAAAATAGAACGTGAAATGTGTTAGTTTTGATTTGTAAAAATGTTGTGGCTGATAAGTCATTGTTCCCAAATTTATTTAATATTTCATGACGAGATTTATTTAATAATTTTATAGAATTATAAATTAATATTTTAAAATTTTTATAATATTATATTAAAAGTATATGAATAATACCATAAATAAATATTTTGTTGAATAAATAATTTTTTGTTTTTATTTTTGAAGACCCAAACTAATAACCTGTTATATATACAATATATTTATATATATATTTATATATATATATATATATATATATATATATATATATATATATATATATATATATATATATATATATATATTCATATTATATAGATGACCATGTTAATTCAACATTCATTTTGGGTTAATTTAGCCACGCTAAGCTGCTGCAAATTTTGCTTAAAAACTTCACGGTAGATTGCTAATTTAACTATATTTCTAGTGTAGATTTATCAAAATATAAAATCAGACGCTGGTTAAAATAGAATATCGACATTGCAAATTTGGCTATTGTGCTCATCTCATTTTGCAATGCGCTTGACATTCAAATTAGCGTAGTTCAACATAAAATTTCAGTTAATTTAACCAAGCTAATTTTGTTAATTTTACTTTAAAACAGCACGGTGCATCGCTAAATCAATTCTATTATTTTTGTAAATTTAACAAAATTAAAATCAGAACTTAGTTAAACTTGCATTGCATTTTACCCATACTATAAGTTAAATCAACTATACTAAACGCATGCTAGTTGTACTTAGCACTAGGTTAATATTGCCATTGTGCATTGTAAATTAAAACAACGTAAACTCTACTTTCCAAATATTGTCAATTTTGCTTTATGGAAAGTGAGCTGAGGTTGTACATAGTTATTGTGTCAATTTAGCTTTGTTTTTTTATTAAATTCGCCCATATATTTCTTTCAGTGCAGGGGCGGATATCACAACTATTAGACTTATGTGGTTATCGATGTGGCGCCTTTCTTTACGAGGTGAAATATTGCTATGTTTGGCTTCATGAAAAGCTGAGTATGATGGTACATATTTCCTTGGTGAGGGAGAATTAAGGTGTCGTGTTGCCACATGGGTATAGTGGTGTGGTATTCGCATTTATAATACGGGAGACTTGCTTAATGCTTGATCGTACATCGCAATCAATCAATCAATCAATCAATCCCATATTTTTATTGCGATAGTTTTTTTTTCGGAAATAAGGTAGGTTGCCATTGTCCCACCCTACTTTGTAAAGAGATAGAAATAAACTAAGGTTAAATACAACCAGAAACTAAATATGTTAGTATACGATGCAAATAGTATCAAATTGAAAAACGATGTTTTGTGATTATTCTGTATAAATATTACAATTTTTATAATTTTTACAATGAAGTCTTAGCTATAATTCTTGTAAAATTGATTATTTCGGATATCGGAATTTACCTATAAGAAGGCGCACCTTCTGGTAATCCATTTCCATATGGTAGCAAGAAGCAATTACCGTTAATCCTTATGTGTAAAACATTATAGGAAAGAAAGAGGGACAAAAATTAAACAAAAACTGTGCCATGCCACAATAAGAAACTGTTCCACCTGGGAACAAATTGTATAAAATTTGATTCGTGATTTAGTCTGCTTGGTACTGAGTTTTATTCTAGATCCAACACAGCTTGAAAGAAATTTTAAATTTGTTTTTATCTAATAACAACATTTTGTAGATTGAAGTTGATTTGAGATCCAGTCTAACAAAATTCTGGAATTTCTTAAACGGTATACGCTTAAAATAAAAAAATTATTTAACAGCAGTGTTAAAAAGTTTTGTGTTATGCACTTTTTTATTATGTTTCTTTTCATTTTTGCTGAGTGCGGTGATAAAACGTGTTAATGTTACTATGTACAAAAATAATAAAAACTTACATGACAGAAAACAGCGGAATCAAAATTAATAAAAAACATAGAGAAGAAAATGCAAGTCAACAACTCTATCGTTACGAAACTTGATAAAGGCAACACAATATTTATAATGAAAGTAGATGGATACAACAAGAAAATCAAGGAATACATCGAAAAATTACGAACCCAAAAATAAAACATACTATAAACAAATCAACGAACATCTTTGACGTGTTAAACATCAATCAAAATCGCATTCGTCATTTTTCATCTTCGACCTTTAAGAATTAGCTCCAGTTATACATTTTTATACTAGTGAATATCCTTAAGAATTTATGTTACTCCATTCGGAGAGCATCCACAATGTTCTAAATTTCTTTTCTGAGGATTTGTGCCATTTCTTCAGATCAAACATTATGTGAGCAACGTGAGAATCGGCTGGATAATTCTCCTTACGTGGACCATTCAAGCATCCAACAAACAAATAAAACTCAAACAATTCAAAATACGAATTAATGTCAATGTGTTAAGTATTGTTACATTTTGTAGCGGTTATTTATAAAGTCCAAATTAAATTAATGTACATATTTCTAAATACCTCGAACAATAATCATTTTTGCCTTTGTTTCTCCCGACCGCAACTTCGACTAACTCATAAAATTTATTATTCTCTATGTAATTACTCGTACCAAAACAAAAAAAGGAACCATGCTTGCTGCTACACTCCTCCTTTTAAATTTTAAAACGTTCGATAATGCTTAAACACAACATTTTTGATGTGTATTATGGGGGTGATTAATACACTTGCTAATGGTTATGTTGATACACGCTTAAACAAATGAAACACAGTATATACGTCTTGCTACTCGAGCGTTACAATAGAGAATGCTTTATTAATCTTTTTCAAAGTACTATCATGTACTCTAATTCCACTAGGTGGGTTTACAATGCAACGTTGCTATTTAGTACAGCGGTGTTTAGTACACCCTAAAAGCATACATATCACTTCTCCCTTCTTAAGTTTAAACTTAACTGATACCATTATAATTATATAATGTAAGATCTTCAACTAAAAACTAACAAACGGGTTGTTGGGGGAGTAGTTTTAGGAGTCAAAGCTTTCTAGGATATGCGATTCTCATAAGACTTCTTCCTAGTGTAGTTACGCCTCCTCGTGGCGACAACCGGGCAATGTATCATAGAATGTAGCCAAGTAACTTACACGACCGTGCAATGGCGGTAAATCCATTGCCCCAAGCTTTGGTGGGACAACATACGCTGAGAGCTGCGTGGCTAAGGGGGAGCTTAGTCTTTAGTATGTGAACTCCGGGTACCAGGCGACCCCCGGTTTAAAGTAGCCTTCCCACAGTATACCGATCTCTGCTGTGGGTGACCTTCATTTCTCGGATACTCGTGGGATTCAAATGGAAACCGAATTTAAAAAAAACATAGAGGGTGATGCCTCTTTAAAAGCATCAACTTCACCAGCTGTTCAGCTGGGTCTCCTAAGTTATGATGGAATGGTAGATGCCACAAGGGCCACCACTCTTGATTATCTTAACGTCCGGACCAAGGAAAAGGTGGAACAGTCCACCTCTTCTACTACGGACACCTTCTGTGATGACAACATAAGTGTAATCTCTCAGTTATCGGGCACCTCAACCATTGGTGTTGATATTGGGAACATGTCCCTCAACGCCGGGGAATGGGTTAAGCTCAACTCCTTCGAAAGAAGGTGTTTTAAAAAGGGGCTCAAGGAAGGCAAAACTAGAGAAGAGTCTCTAGCTGCTGCTAAGTCCGCGACCCCTCTGAAAGCACCCTCGGGGCCTGTTGCTCCTACCCTAGACAAGAGGTCTGGTGGTAAGCGTGAGAGGTCTTTCGAGGTTGCTCCGGAACTAAACAAACCACCTGCCAAAAAAGCAAAAGAAGGGCCTTCTTCGGTAAAGCCCTCTTTCAGCCAGGTAGCAGGCAGTGTTAAGCTGGGCATCTTACCAGGTGATCTCAGTGGCAATCCTCTTAGTATGGAGCAAATGGCAAACATACAGGAGTGTGTCATTGACCTCATTATTGGGATGCAAGGCTCAAACCACAAGCCGCAATTCCTTGGCTGTTTCCGGAGAATAGGTTGGCTATTTTTTATATGTTCCGATCATTCCACAGCGGAATGGATGAGGAACAGTTTTGTAAGCCTAAGGGAAAAAATTGGTCTGAACATAACTTTGGTGGAAGAGGATGATTTTCCTCGGCCAAACATCGTTAGGGGGTTCTTTCCACAGAGCCTTAGCTTAACTAGCGAGAAGATTCTCGCTACCATGGCCGCGCAGAACGATGGTCTCGCGGTCAACTCATGGAAGATACTGCAACGGACGACAACTGGCGCACTCGTCCATTTGGTTATGGCCATAGGCGAGTCTTCCATGAAGAAACTGCGCGAATCCAACGGGAACATCGCATACCGCTTTGGTAGGATAAAACTCCTTCTCAAGAAGGATTCCCCCTCTACCAACCCAACCACTGGAGTCAGCTCCAGTAAGGAGGGTACTTTACCAGCCCCAGTAGTAGGCACAATCACAGACGAGGAGGCATCCAGGAACAGCAGCGCTATTGAGCATTCTGTTCCTGCTGCCTCTTCGTCGGGAGCACGATCAACGGATCTCTCCGCAACTCCTACTGTGGGATCGAGTAAATCAGCACTCACCCCGAAAATTAAGCATATGGGCGCTCGGGGTGTTACTGGGAAAAGTGGCAGAAACAGTATGGCTGGTACTATTAGGGTACTACAAGCGAATCTGCATCACGCAAAAGGAGCTTCGGATACCTTTTGCAACAGGTTCGCGAAACAACACTTAACCCTTGGCCTTATCCAGGAACCTTGGGTTAATGGAGGAAAAATCCACCTCAAGTCATGTAAGTTGATTTACGATCGAAGGGAGGAAGTTCCCCGAGCAGCAATATTTGTTTCATCTAATATTAACGTTCTTCCAATTCCAGAGTTCACCACTAAGGATTTGGTTGCAGTAATCCTGGAGGTTCCGACTAGCAGGGGAATGCAGGAGACAATATGTGCCTCTGCGTACTTCCCTGGTGAGTCGGTTAGTGCTCCACCTGTAGTTGTACAGGATCTGGTGGATTACTGCAACCTAAAAAACAAGCATTTCATCATAGGCTGCGATGCTAATGCACACCATATCATTTGGGGCAGCAGTGATACAAATGGCAGAGGTGAGTCCCTTTTAAATTATCTTATGAGTAGTCACATAGACATTTTAAATAAAGGTTCGAACCCCACTTTCATATACTCGACTCGGCGAGAGGTGTTGGACCTCACTTTGTCAAGTCAGTTTATTTCCAACTCTGTTGCAAACTGGCATGTTTCAAGCGAAGCTTCTCTGTCGGACCACATGCACATCAGGTTCGATATACCGGGAGTGATCATACAGGCAACCGAGCGTCGTATCCCTTGTTTTACAAATTGGACAACATATAGGGATATTTTATTTATCAAAGCAGACATGCTGCCAACATCTTTGAGTTCAATTAGTGACCTAGAAACCGCAGCTGGTCTGCTTAATGACATGCTCCTATCTTCCTACGAAAGCAGCTGTGTGGTGCGTAACGTTGTGGTTAATCGCAAAGTTCCATGGTGGAACGAACAGCGGGCTAAACTTCGTAAGAAGGTTAGGAAATTATTTAATAGGGCAAAGCATTCCAATGAGTGGAATGAATATAGGCAAGCCCTAACCAGTTACAACACAGAACTAAGGCGTTCCAAACGCCTCACGTGGAGGAAAAACTGTGGAAATATCGAGGATATACCTACAGCTGCTCGACTCCATAAAGTTCTAGCTAAAGATCAGTCCAACGGGATTGGGCTTCTTCTGAAATCCGATGGTAGTTATACATTAGGTCGCAAAGAGTCACTCGAAACCCTGCTTCAAGTGCACTTTCCAGGCTGCACTGTTTGCGACACAAATACAATCACTAACTCCATATCTGGTACACACATGGGTGTAAATATGGGTTGGGTTAATAGTTTATCCGGTAAGCTTTTTACTCCGGATAAAGTCAAATGGGCCATTAACTCTTTTCAGCCTTTCAAGGCTCCAGGAGGGGATGGAATCTTCCCAGCCCTCCTCCAAAGGGGCCTGGACTTGATTACCCCTGCTCTGGTGGCCTTGCTTAGAACTAGCTTCAATTGGGGTCACATACCACAGGCTTGAAGTCAAGTAAACGTGGTTTTTATCCCAAAGCCTGGCAATCGGCCATGTGAACTTCCTAAGTCCTTTCGACCTATCAGTCTTACATCGTTTATTCTCAAAACCATGGAACGACTTATAGAACTTCATATCAGAGACTGGTTAACTGCAACCAGACCTCTAAATCCAAATCAATTCGCCTATAGGAAAGGCAAATCCACAGAGGGTGCGCTGCATCTACTTGTTACCAAGATTGAAGCAGCCTATCGCTTGAAAGAAATTGCTCTGTGTGCATTTCTGGATATTGAGGGAGCTTTTGACAATACTGGATACGACTCAATTGCTAGGGCAATCAAGCGTAGAGGTATTGACGATCCGACTAACCACTGGATTAGTTCCATGTTGGTTAGTAGGAAGATTACATCTAAATTAGGTAATGAGTCAGTCACGATTACGGCAGCAAGAGGGTGTCCGCAGGGCGGTGTCCTGTCCCCTTTGCTGTGGTCACTCGTGATCGACGAGTTGCTTGATAATTTACATCTACTTGGGTACGATGCCATTGGTTATGCGGACGATTTGGTTATCATAGTCTCTGGAGGGCATGAACGTACGATGTCCGCCAGCATGCAACAGGCTTTGCTTGTTATTTCGAATTGGTGCACTGGGGAGGGCCTTTCGATTAACCCTAGCAAAACAGTCCTGGTGCCCTTCACCAAAAGACGTAATTTGAACCTTGGTTCATTTAGTCTAAATGATATAAATATCGGATACTCCAATGAAGTCAAATATGTGGGTGTTGTCCTAGATAAGAAACTAACTTGGAACTCTCATATTACTTCAACTACCGAACGCGCGGCCAGGGCCATGTGGGCCTGCCGGCGTATGTTCGGCAGGACCTGGGGCCTGAACTCAAAAATGATTTACTGGATGTACATCATGATAGTGAGGCCAATTGTAACATATGGGGCAATAGTTTGGTGGCCTAAGGTACAGCAAAAAGTTATTATGAACAAGCTGACCTCATTACAGAGACTAGCATGTCTCGGAATTACAGGTGCTATGCGCACCTGCCCTACGGCGGCAATGGAAGCTCTCATCGGGCTCACTCCACTTCATATCCACGTCAAAAAATCAGCTGCTACCTGTGCAGCTAGATTGAAGCTAGTGAATCAATACAGTCATGATGACCATATGGGTCACCTGGACATTTTGAATGAACTTCCAGACCTGAATATGTTCTTTAGTGTCCCGGACGTAATGCCGAAAGAACTCTGCTTTGGCAGGAATTTCGTGGTAACAATCCCCGATAGAACAGACTGGGATACTGGGTTACCTCAGATGGAACCTAACAGCCTAGTCTGGTACACTGATGGATCAAAAATGGATAGTGGATTCGGCATTGGTGTCTTTGGACCCAATCACAAAATATCGAAATCACTGGGTACTTACCCCAGTGTTTTTCTAGCCGAAATTCACGCCATCGAAATCTGCCCCTCTACTATTATGACCAAAGGTCTTAAAGGCGCATCCATCCACATTTTGTCTGACAGCCAAGCAGCACTGAAAGCATTGGCTTCTAACTGCCTGGATTCCAAGTCGGTTCAAAGTTGTTATAAACTGCTACAATCTCTCTCTTGTCAAAACAAAGTAAGGTTGTGGTGGGTGCTTGGTCACATGGGCATCACTGGAAATGAGATAGCCGACGAACTTGCACTGGCCCTGAGCCTTTTTGTGGTATCCCGTGGGCTTCTGCAACCTACACAATCAGTAAATGGGAAAAAATACAGTGCTTGACTTATTGGAACTGTATTCCCGGCCTTAGACAAGCCAAATATTTGATCAGACCATTTCACCACAAAAATTTGGCGATCAATTTCAGCAAAGAAAATATTAGGAATCTTGTGAGTTTTCTCTCAGGTCACTGTAACCTGAGATATCATTTGAACAAAATGAACCTGTCCACAGAGACGGAGTGCCGACTCTGTTTGGAAGAGACAGAAACCGCAGAACACATACTATGTGAGTGTGTTGCTCTGTGCACACGGAGGTGGATTCATTTTGAAGAGAGGTATCTGACCCCGGAGAAATGTAAATTGGCCTCTATAAACAGCATTCTCGCCTTTATTAGAGAGGTGGAGAAGCTCCTGGAGTAACAGTACCCAACAGCACAAAAGATCTTTTAGGTCGCAGTGCTAGCCGCTTTTGGGCAGGGTCAAAAAAAAAAAAAAAAAAAACTAACGTACTATATACACATTTAAATTGAACATCTAAAATACATTTGATACATTTAAAAATACTTAATCTAACTTATATTGTTTTACAGATTTAATTTTATTAGTGGTTTAATCACTTTTTTAGGTCGAGCTGTGTTCGTTATAGTCTCAGTACCCTGAATAGGGCCTACGACCGCATTACTCATATTTTGAACCCGACAATTGTTATCACTCTCATTACTTCCAGACATATTGGACTGGTGCGCAGACATTTTGACTTTCTCATTTAGCACATCATTCAATGTTGATTCAAAATGTACAGTGTCCTTATGTGGTTTATCAGTATCTGCATTCGTTAATGCTTTTGTTACATGGTTCGCATGTCTCTTCCATTTTAGGTTACCGTTTATCCAAATAAGATAACAACACTTTCCCAGAATTTCAATCACTTTCCCTTTCACACATTTTTTCGTTTTAAAATCCTTCACATACATGATGTCGCTCACTTCAATTTTTTTTTGTATATTCTCCCTATTATTCTCAATCAGTTCCTTCGGTTTTAGCAACTCCCATCTAACCAAACCGTGCCTGTCAAACATTATTTGATATGGTGTTTTATTTGTTGTAGAATGCGTCGTGTTTCGGTTTAAATACAAAAAACCGATGAATTACATATATCATTTACCTCAACAGTTTTATTTATTGGATCTAATAACATCTTATAAAATGAGGACTTGAACACACGCACAGAATTTTCCGCCTGCCCGTTAGAAGGCGGATGATATGGTGGTGAAGTGATATGAGAAATTCCATTACTGCTACAAAAAAAAAAATTCAAACTCCTGAGACTCAAATGACGGTCCATTATCTGTAACTATTGTTTTAGGGAAACCAAATTTAACAAATATATCTTTTAACTCAATAAGCACTTTACTTGTTGTCATATCATTCATAGCTACTACGTCTATCCATTTCGAGAACGAATTTACTTAAATCAAATAATATTTATTACGAATTGGATCACAAAAATCTAAATGAATACGTTCAAACACACACTTCGATTCAGGCCAAGGAGTATACTTTACCCTGCGAGGATCACATTGATTTTCTCGACATATGTCGCAATTTTTTACTATTTCCTCAATATCCTTATCGATTTTTGGCCACTAGAAAAATGATCTAGCTAATGCCTTCAGTTTGACAATTCCCTGGTGTGATGAATGAATTTCGTTCAACAGCACACGTCTAAATGCTTGAGGTATTATTACTCTAAAATCCCACATTAACACACCCTGCTCTAAAGTTATTTCATCTTTCCGTACAAAAAAACTTTTAAACTCTTCATCTATTATTTTGTTTGGCCACCCTTCGCGCACATATCCTATGACTTTACATAATACTAAATCTTTCTCCGATTGTAATACTACATCGGTACTCTTAATCGGTCTATTAAATTCTTTAGTAACAAAATTTAAATATGAAAATTCATTATCGCTACTCTCACTTTCTTCAGGTTTCACTACTTCATATGGCAACCGCGATAAGGCATCAGTACATCCGTTATCTTTACCTGCCAGGTAATTTATATCATACTCGAAACTCGACAGATAAACGGCCCATCTTTGCAACCTACTTGCCGCCATGCTTGGAATACCTCTCCTGTTACCACCAAATATCGCTTGTAATGGTTTATGATCGGTTCGAATCAAGAATTTGCGTCCCATGACATATTGCTCAAATTTTTTTACACCAAAGTATACTGCTAAGGCCTCCCGATCAATCACCGAATAATTTTTTTCACTTTTTGATAATTACTTGAGCATAAGTCATTTTACCAAATTGTCCTTGAGTGTGTCAAACACTAAAATTAATTTTAAGCAGACTAAATACATTTGATGAGCGATTACAGAAACTAGAGTACAGCACTAAGGGAGCCATCCCTAAACAGAAAAATGGCCAAAGATCTTAGAATCTTATGTTGGAATGCCAATGGACTGATGCAACATCAACAAGAACTGCAAGTGGTCCTGGACACAGAAAAAATCGATGTATGTCTCATCACGGAAACACACTTCACTAGACAATCAAACATTAAATTCAAAAATTATCAAATATATCACACTATTCACCCTGGAAACACTGCTAAAGGAGGTAGTGCTGTTATAATTAGAAATAGTATTCATCACTATGAGGAGTTAAAATATGAAACGGAAGAAATACAAGCAACTGCTGTTATTGTCAAATCCAAAAGTAGTTCTATTTGTATTGCTAGTATTTACTGCCCACCGAAGCACTCAATGAAAGAAAAAGATTATCTCGAGTTCCTCAGTAAATTATGAAAACGATTTGTACTTGGAGGAGACTTTAATGCAAAAAATGTCCATTGGGGATCCAGATTAACAACAACTAAGGGTAAAGAACTCCTAAAAGCTATCAGAAAATGCAGTTGTGAAGCCCTCTCAACTGGAAAACCAACCTACTGGCCAACTGATCCAAACAAAGTGCCAGATCTGATTGATTTCTTTATAATAAAGAACATATCTGTAAATTATGTACAAGTAGATGAAAGCCACGACATGAACTCTGATCATTCACCAATACTTCTAACGTTAAGTGAAAAAATCATTCAGAAAGAAAGAAACCCTTTCCTAGTAAATAATCACACTAATTGGGCATGCTTTAGACTATCGCTAGAAGAAAAAATTAACTTAATTGTTCCATTAAAGACTGAAGAACAATTAGACAAAGAAGTTCACAAATTTGTAAACGATATACAGCAATCAGCTTGGGAAAATACTCCTGAAATTAAAACGAAAATCAAGGGAAACAATTACCCTATGGAAATTAGGGAACTCCTCGCAGAAAAAAGAAGAGCGAGAAGAGTATGGCAACAAACAAGGGCCCCCCAAGATAAAACTCATTTGAACAACCTCACTCAACAATTAAGAAGAGAGATCAAAGAATTGAAAGATGAATCAATCAGCAACTATTTAAGAAAATTAACTAATGATAACAGTACTGATTATTCTCTTTGGAAAGCAACCAAAAGAATCAAAAGACCAATAATGCAGATTCCCCCAATAAAAATAGCAGGTGAGAAATGGGCTAGAAATAATGAAGACAAAGCTCGAGAATTTGCCGAACACCTCGAAAAAATATTCCAGCCACATGAAGACCAAACGTTGGAAGCCGAGATAATAACTGAACAAGCTGTGCAAGAAAGTAAAGAAATCCTACCCACAACACCAAAAGAAGTCATGCGTGAGATAACAGCTAATATGAATACGAAAAAAGCTCCTGGGTACGATCTTATTACTGCAGAAATCTTAAAAGAACTGCCAAGGAAAGCTCTGGTGAAACTCACCAATCTTATAAATGCAGCATTTAGAATCAAATGTGTACCAAGCTTATGGAAAATTGCAGAAGTAATTATGATCCCAAAACCTGGGAAACCACCACATATAACATCGTCTTATAGGCCAATTTCGCTATTGCCAGTCATGTCCAAACTCTTTGAGAAGCTTCTGGTAAAAAGATTAAATCCGATAATCGAGAGTAAAAACTTGATCCCAAATCATCAGTTCGGTTTTCGCAACCAACACTCAACAATTGATCAAGTACACAGAATAACCAGTATAATTGAGAAAGCATTAGAGGAGAAAAAAGTCTGTTCAACAGTATTTCTAGACGTTGCACAAGCGTTTGATAGAGTGTGGCATGAAGGACTTAACCACAAGTTAAGGAATCTTCTACCAATGCAATTTGCTAAGATACTAGAATCATACTTGAAAGATAGGTTCTTCAGGATTAAGTTAGATGATACATTTTCTGAATTGAAAGAAATCAATGCAGGAGTTCCACAGGGCAGTGTATTAGGGCCGGTTTTATACCTACTATATACTTATGATCTTCCTACATTAGAAAACAACACAGTGGCAACTTTTGCAGATGATACGGCGATCTTAGCTGTTGGAAAAAGCAACGAAGAATCAACACAGAAGTTACAATCAGCTATAACTCAAATATATAAATGGACAAAAAGATGGAGAATAAAACTAAATGAAGCTAAATCAGTTCACATCAACTTTACAAACAGACGAATCGAACATATTCCGATTACCATAAATCTGGAAATAATACCGCATGCGAACACAGCTAAGTATCTCGGCATGACCCTGGATGCTAAACTACGATGGAAAGCACACGTCAAGAAGAAAAGTGAAGAATTAAGACTTAAATACAGAAAAATGTATTGGCTGATGGGAAGGAACTCTTCTTTATCAACATACAACAAGCTTCTACTTTATAGCAAATATTGAAACCGATTTGGACTTATGGTATTCAGCTTTGGGGTTGTACCAAACAAAGCAACGTAAATATCATCCAAAGATTTCAGAATATGGTATTAAGGAACATCGTTGATGCACCTTGGTATGTTAGGAACAATGACCTTCATAGGGACCTTAAAATGAACCTCATCTTAAATGAAATCCAGGAAAAAGCACGGAGACATGAAGAAAGGCTCCGCCAACATGTGAACATTGAGGCAACTCAGCTCCTAAGCATCACGAATTTAGTTCGCAGCCTTAAAAGAACCAAACCTTTTGAGCTGGTGTGATGGTCAGTTTAAGCAGCATTATGCTGATCTAAAATCCACAACAAAGATGTGGTTTACTTCAATTTACCCAACACTATGGAATGCCAATGGGAAGAAGCCATAGATTAATTTAAGTTAGTAAATTAAGTCAGAAACAAATTGCTCATTAGTCCAGGAGACTAGATTGTAATTACATAAAATAAATAAATAAAATTTATTTTAAATTAAAAAAAAAAAAAAAACTTTTTGATAATGACCTAGACGCGAAAGCTACTGGTCTTTCACCAGAATTTGTGACATGCGCTAAACAAGCACCAATACCATATTCCGAAGAATCTGTAGTTATCATGACCGGTAGATCTTGATCAAAATGTGCTAGCACTATATCAGAAGTTATAACATTTTTTACTTGTTTCATTGCTGCTTCACATCTATCAATTTACCAACCCACAGAATGCTTTGACTTGGGTACCATTCGTGGAATTTGGCATCGCTACAATTGCCTGTTCTTTAGCTCTGTCTTTATGTAACCCTTCCGAATCTATAACGAAACCAAGGTAACTCACCCTATTTTGAAAAAAATCCTGCATTCTGTAGTTTACCCAACACTACACGCAAATTTCTTAAATGCTCTGTCTCGTCACGCCCTGTTACCACAATGTCATGTACAAAAGCTACTGTACCCTCGCAACTTACTAGAACCTTTTCAATAATGGATTGAAAAATAGATGAATTGGGCTTGCACCCCGAAAGGTAACAGCGCTGTGAATAAACAATCTATCCTTGGCAGTGGATGATTTACGTTTTCTATATGTTTGTTTACAGTGACAGAATAATCTGCACATACTCTAAACGTGCCATCCTTCTTCATGGCTGTTACCAGCGGTGTACCCCATAGTGAATTTTTTCGATCTTGCGCTTAAAGGCAAACGGTACCGACCTAGGTCGTACAAACATTGTTTGAGCTTGACTATCTATTTTTAAATTAATTTTTTCACCGTTATACATTCCTAACGTTTTACTAAAAACCATATCAAATTCTTTCAATAGTACGTCTATCGTCTCAGGAACCGATGGCGATTGAGAAATATTATTCATTTCGTTATTTGCACATATCGTAAAACCCAATAATTTAAAAATATCACGGCCTATTAATGGCCTACAACCACTTTTAATAACCACAAAAGGAACAGTGTAACTCTTACCATGATGTATAATATCCACGTAAATGTCCACCAAATCAATCCACCGTTATATGCCCTTAATGTAATCGAGAATGGCAACAACTGTATATCCGATAATTTTTCACTATAAAATTTTAACGGAATTGCTGAAATTGCGCTTCCTGTATCAATCTCGAATTGCATATCCTGACCCTTCACACTGAGACTCACCACGAACAAACTCGACCTGGAAATATTAAAAAGTTTTTCATTAGAATTTACAATATTTTTATATGTTTTAATTTGTTCTACATCGTGATACTTAAATTCTATTATTGATTGTGCTGCTGCTACTATATCCAGGGAAAATAACGACAGATCCTCTACACCCTTCACTTGCTGAATTGATTGTCCATTACTACACTGAGAAAATTTGTATCTTAAAAACAAAGGATTCTTCTTTAACTTAAAGAATTTTTGCCTATAGATTTTGCGCAAAACTTTTTTGGTTTTAACTTAAACAATTCGGAAAGTTTAAATCAAAGTTTTGTTTTATCATTTGGAATAAACTATTGTGAAGTAAAAACAAATGACTTTTTCTTTTCACCAGAAGGTTATTGAAAACCTAAATTATTTAATTCAAAAAATTGTCACCTTTTGGTTTAATGTACAGAAGATTTTGATTTAAAGATTATCGTATTTTTATTTAAAACATTTTGAACTTTTGTTTCAAAGATATATTTCTTTTAGCTCAAAGAATGTAAATTTTTAAAAATTACATTTGTTTAGGCTTTGTTTTAAAGGATCGTAATATTTGTTTCAAAACATACTTTCAAAGGGTGATTTTAAAAAGATTAGTAAATCAAAATTTTTAATAAAATAAAATAGTTTTATTTTGAAATTCTTTATTATGAAATATGAACAACAAATAATATATAAAATTAACTTCCTCTCATAATTTTTTATTATTATTATCTTATTATCTTTGATTTAGATAATACATAAAGAAATTGTATACAACATGTACATTACACAACTTACGTGTATTCTTTAGCTCTTATAACCTTGCGCCCCGTATTTAAATAATAAGAATTGACCGGCAAGCTATTTATTTGTAGGAAGTCAATCAATATTAAATCTTTGGAAGGTTCCCCAATACCATAACAATGGTAATGGGATATGAAAACGGCGTTATTGAAACTATTACATACTGCGTAATATGTATTACGTTCAATTAATATATCTCTTATTTCATAGATAATAGTATTAGGTTCATTTTTACAGAAAAAAAATCCTACTTTATACATTGTTCCTCGGAAAATTAGACTGTTTGTATAATATTTAATACTTTCTTTATGGGGTGTTATATTGGTATACTTTGAATCTCTTTCTCGACAGCGAAATATTTTTTCTATTTCAAACTCACTTTGAAAAAATTTGTTGGTCATAATTAGCTGAGCAAATTTTAATGAAGCTTTTATTGATAAGGTTAGTGGAATATTAAGACGTGATGTAATATTTCTAGCGTATTGTTTATGAATTTGATGCTCAGCTTCAAAACGAAAGCACCGCAGAAACCTTAGAGGACCACATTTCCGAATTATTGTCGGATAGTGAACGAGGAAATGGTATTTGGGCTTCAACTTCTCGTTAAATAATTGTTGGTAAAGTGTATTATGCTTCCGAATTAATATTTCCATTTCTTATAAAAGTATATCATTATAGCTGCTCTGAACAACTAAATCAATTAATTTAATACAAATAAGTAAAAATTTGTTAACATTATCAGTAGGGGGAATGTCACATCCAATAATCAACGGCATAAAGTTATAAAAAGTCCAAATTTCTCTAGCCGTCATTTTAAAATTTACATATTTGATATGGTTTTTCTCTATTGGTTCGCTTACATTTCCAATTTCTATTTCTCCATAGTTAAACATTTGGTTTTTATAATTAAAATTTTCAAGCGATATGTATTTCTTTTTGTAAATGAAATAGTCCAATATGCTGCGCAAATTATATTTACAAATTCCCAAAAATACATCATGCATAATATCACATGCAAAATTATCGGTGATATGGAACGACGGAATTTCGTTAAAAATAGAATTTTCTTTAATCCCTGTTTCATGGAAATCTGTAAACGCTAAATCTAAATTTTAATTATCCTTATTTCTTAAAAATTGAGGGAATTCTGTTACATCAGATTGTGTTTGCTGTTTATTACGTTTACACAATCGACAAAAATGAGTTGCATTGAATGAAGATGAGAATCCCATAATAGTATTAAGCCCTAAATTATCGCCTAATATTTGCCCAAGCAGAAAATGTATATGGAATTTTGAATTTTGTGTTTGTATTTCTAAACCATCGTTCTCTAAAGATTTTATTATATCAATTAAGGGTCTTAAAGAATAGCCAATTCCAAATTCTTTCATGTCTCTAGACTTCACAAATCCAGCAACAAAGATATTATTTAATTTCGATGTTTGAAACTTAGGTATAGTTGGAAATGCTTAATAAATACCACATACTGAGTGTTTTCCAGCATGCGAACTTAAAGGGTCGTTCACTTCAAAGTCGTCAAAGTAAAGATTGAAAGGTATGACAATTTTCGTTGGAAATTTTAATATTTTTTGCTTCCATAAAGAACCATTTATAAAACTGTTTAATGTGTTTTCTGAACTCAGAAAATTCATATTATTTAAGGTTTGCTCCAATACGTCACCACTCTCAAAATATTTTCTAATTTGAAATTTTATATCAAGAAAGCAGCCCTCTACTTTACTATTATCTAAGGAAGGGAATCCATTAATGAAAACTTCAACTAATTCGTTATTAATCAAAAAAGATTTAGGTTTTGAATATATACCTAAACGTTGAATATGTTGGAAAAATTTGTATTCTGTATTTATTAATTCAAACGGTTCATTCAAAAACTGTAAAATTCTTTTATATTCTTTTCCCAAGCTATCGGACAAATAATCAGAGTAGGGAAGTAAACATGAACTTATAGATTTGGTAAGGTTTTCCGTAATAGATTTCTGAATGGAAAATACAATATTTCTTGGTAACGATTTCTCGCTGTGTAGATTTAGTGCGAGTTCAAGGTTTGATTGTTGTAAATATTCAATTGGATTTTCATAATTGTTTTCCAGTATAATAGGGCTATTTAATACATTAACGTCAATACTCTGTGAACTACTTCTTTGTAAAACTTTGGAAAACTCTCTGTTTACGGTCCGGGTATCGTTTTGAACCAAAGGTGCTATTAAATTTTGATTAGATGTAACTAGTAATTCTAAAGTATTTTTTTCATTTGGTAAGTGTTTCTTTAAATGTGTCTTATATTTATAAATATTTTGAACTATTTGATTGCAATTATTTTCAGCGCATTTAAATTGGTATATAGAAGGAGTCCCATGTAGGCTTTGTAGATGGTGTACAATTTCTTTAATATTACTAAATATTAAATTACACAAAAAACAATGTAACATAATTAATTATATTAATATGAAAAATAATTAAATTATTTATTACTTAAACTACTTAAAATTAAAAAAAAAGTGTATTCTAAAAATTCAATATTATGCTATATATGTAAAACAACGATATTCAATGAATTATTTAAAAACGTAGAACTATTTAAACAGTTTAACGAATTTTTTAATATTATTTTGCTTAGACTCTAATTCATAGAAGTACTCTTGCAAAAAATACCAGACCTCTTTACTTATGCTTGAATATCTTCTATATTATTAAACGAGCAATAAATGCGGGTATGTATATATGTCCGCACGAAAAACTACTTCGAGACCGATTTCGTTGACGTAAAATGGCTATATGATGTCTTTTTGCATGAAAATGCGATTGAGTCTGGTCTCAAGTCTGGGAAAACTCTGTAAAGCCTTCAAATCTGGAAAAATTATCCAAATTTTACAGCGCCATCTCTAAAATGGTCAATTGTATATCGCTCATTTGCTACCACAATGGCATAACTCAAAATCGGTCGTTTTTGACTTATTTATAGAGAAATATCGTCTTTTTAATATAGTTAAAACTGATATAACGACACACCTAAAGCTATAAAGCTCACTACAAGACAAACGGAAATGTCTCTCAAATTATAACATTTGTTATTTTTAAATTGTGTCATTGTTGCAGCAAATGAGCGATATGTATTGTGTATTTTTTTTTATAGAAAAGAATGTTTGATGATTTTTTTAAATAGTACAGCTGCGTAGTTAGCAGCATACGGAGTTGGGATGTATTTAATTTTTTTTTTATGATTTTTTTTTTCATGGATGTCCATTTTTCAAAAATCACGACAAAAAAAAAAAAAAATTTAAATTAATGTTGGATGATCAGCATATTTTTATTAGTCTTTTCCCGACGAATTTTCCGAGTGGAAATTCGCGATTTTCTCGCATTTTCCGTGATTTTTCCAATATGATGTAAAAGGAAATTATTCTTAGAATATTTTTCTTCATCTGTATACCAAATTACAGAAAGATCTGACAAATTTTATCTTTCTCTATGTTGATACGTCACATTGTGTAAATCCATCTACATATTATATAATTTAGTAGAATGCTCAAAACTTTTTATAAAACCAAGTAATTTTTCGGCAAATTCCCATGCCGCAGTAGTCTAGGTGTTAGCGTTGTGGATTTTAAAATTTTAGATCGTAGTTCGAACCTCGAAAATTACATACATTTTTTTTTCGTTTTTTTTTCCAAATTTATATGACATGTATGATTGAATAATAATAAAAGATAAATGTAAAAGTTGTAAGCTACATTTAGGCTATTATAGTAAATTATTTGTGTTGCAAAGGCACAATTATGACATTTACGTTCACAAAAATCAAGAATTAACTACAAAAACTACATTTACATTTAAGTTACGGTAAATGTATGTATATCAGTAAACGTAGGTATAATTTGGGAAACTACATATATATATATGTATTTAGGTGAAGGATCATTAATTCGAGCGAGAATCTTGAAAATTTATATGAAATCGATATTGAAATAATTTTCTGGAAATATTGGATTCAATTTTCAATTGTAGGATTTAATTATTCCAGTGATTTTCTTGACCAAAAAATCACGAAAATGAGTGGAAATTAAATCCTAATGATGTAAATTGAGGCTGGGATTTTTTTTTTTTTTTTTTTCAAATCAGATTTAGAAGAAATTTTCAAGATTTTCGCTCGAATTAAGTTTGTAAAGTTTTCTCAAGTTATGTCTATACATTTACCGAAATAAGTACAATACATACATTTACAGTACCATATTATATATATTATTTTTGCAACAATAGATGCAAAGATTGATAATTTAAACGGTATTGTTTTTACCTTCAAAATATTCGGTATCATCGCTAATCGGAATATATTAGAATTGATTTTTACTGAATCCAGATAATTATCTTAATCGGGGATCAAATGATTCTTATACTGAGTTATTCATATACGACACTTATATTGCAGTAAATATTTCGACCGCTTTTACCAATGGTTAGCTAGCCAATCACAATATTACACAGATATCATTAATACCACGTTTACATTAGTAGAATAAAAGTATGTAGCAAAAAAGTATCGTCATGTGAACTTAAATTTAAATATTTAAATATTTTATCACATACTTTTTTGATATTTCGGTAAAGTATGTATCAAAAAAGTATTAGTATATTACGTTGTAATGTGAACTCTAACTAATAACTATATGTTAATGTCATTCGTATATTTGTTGTCAAAACAAAAATTTATACGTTTTTCATTGTAGTTTACAATTTCGGGTGTTAATCAAATAATTTGCCGACAAATCTAATAGAGTTTGAGAAGAAATTCACAAAACATAAACTGAATTGAATACAGAAATCTATCTGTCAAAACAACAAACTTTTATAGTATGCGTTCACACTACAAATCGCAAAGCTTATGTGAACTGCAGCGGAAAAATAATTAAATAGCAAAAAAGTACATACATATTAGGTACGTATAATGTAAACGTGGTATAATTTTCACTCGCGTCGGTAATCAATGTATACGTATATCGGTATAATTTGGGTGAACTACATACATATACGCATTTGGGTGAAGGATCATTAACTCGAGCGAAAATTTTGATAATTTGTTACATTGTGGTGGCAAAATTTTTCAGCAATATTTAGTATAGGACATGGTCGTAAGCAGGCAAACTGACTAAATTTGAGTCGATCAAATCAAAAAGACTTACGCGTCGAAACAAGCGCCTTATAGATCATTTGATTAATATTGGTCGTAACAATAACACACACGTTGGCAAGGTTTGTAATCAAAATTATATCAACACTAGAGTTGCTGTAGATTCCGGCACCTAGTTTATTTATATATCTATATTATTAAACGAGCAATAATTGCGGGTATGTATATATGTCCGCACGAAAAACTACTTCGAGACCGATTTCGTTGACGTAAAATGGCTATATGATGTCTTTTTGCATGAAAATGCGATTGAGTCTGGTCTCAAGTCTGGGAAAACTTTGTAAAGCATTCAAATCTGGAAAAATTATCCAAATGCCGCAACGCCACCACTAAAACCGTCAAGTCCATTGTCTATAGTATGAAAATAATGATGTTGCGGATTTAAATTTTATTAATTAAAATTTCAATAATTAGTACATACGTAGTCACCTAAAATTATAAATTAAAGTGTAATTTTTTAATATTTTGATGAGTTGGTCCAATTTTATTGTTCAAAACACTAAGAAACGTTGCTTAAAAATTAGAGAATTTGAATATCATGTAGTGTAAATGTGTCCATAAAAATTGGCCAGAAAAATTGATTTTGTTAAAAATTGGTAAGGGGTTTTCGGGTGCTAGAAAGCGATTGCGCTGGGTGTTGATTTCGGGAAAATTTGTCTAGGGGGTTCTCCAGTGGGCCCGGGTGCTTTTTTGTTAATTTTGGCGAATTTGCTAAAAAATTAGTGAGCGGGGGTTTTCGGGTGCCAGGAAGCGATTGCGACGGGTCTTGATAATTTAGAAGGTGTTCTCCATTTGTGCCCAGGCCTTTTTTTAATTTTTACGATTTTGGTAAAAATTGGTAAGCTGGGGTTTTCGTGTGCCAAGAATCAATTGAGACCGGTCTTGATTTCGAAAAAAATAGTTTAGGGGGTTCTTCAGTGGAACTCGGGCTCCTTTGTAATTTTCACGATGTTGGTAAATATTGGTAAGAAGTGTTTTTAAGTGGTATAAGGTGATCCCCATTGGTCTTGATTTCAGGAAAATTCAGACTCCATTTTTATAGTTTTAATGATTTTGTTGAAAATTGGTAAGTATGTTTACCAGTCCAGAGTGTCATCCAATTGGGTTTTTAAAATTTTAACTATTTTGTTAAAAGTTGGTAAAGAGGGTTTTCGAGTGCCACGAAGCGATTGTGATGGGTATAAATTTTTGGAAAATTCGTTTAGGGGGTTCTCCAGTTGAGCCCGGGCTTCTTTTTTTTAATTTTTACATTTTTGGTAAAAATTTGTGAGCGGGTGGGTGCCAGACAGAGATTGCAATGGGTCTTGGTTTAAAAAAATTAGCTTAGGGTCTTTCAGTGGTATCCGGGTTCCTTTTTTCATTTTAACAATTTTGGTAAACATTTGGTAATGAGAGATATTCGAGCGGCAGGAAGCGATCGCCATGGGTATTGATTGAAGTCAAATAGGGTTTTGAAAGGTCTGCAATGGGTGTTGATTTCGGGAAATATATGTTTAGAGGGTCCTCCGGATGGTCGAGGTCCATTTTTTAAGTTCAACGATTTTTGTAATAATTGGTGAGCAGGGATTTTCTAGTGTTAGGAAACATTTGCAGTGGACTTTGATTTCGGGAAATGTCGTTTAGTGGGTCCTCTAATAGGCCTGGGGTTCGTTTTTTTGAATATTTTTTTATTGATCATAATTGGTGAAAGAGAGTTTTCGAGTGCCAAAACGCGATAACACCGGGTATTGATTCTTAAAAAAAACGTTAAGGAAGTTCTCGTCCGGTGAGCCCCTGTTTGCTTGGTTTTATCTTACTTTTTAACTTACTACCGGTTTCTGAAACGGTTATTTGATTTTTATTAATGTTGGTTGGAGTGGTTTTATTTCAGTAAAATTCGTTTAAGAGGATCCTCCTATGGGAATTCATATTTTTATTATTTTCTTTTGTTAATAGTAATTGGTTAGATGAAAATTTTCTAGTAAAAGGAAGCAATTGTAATGGGTTTTGATTTCTTGGAAAAATATTTTAGTGGGCTTTCTGGAGAGGTTCGGGTTTCATTTTTATTTTATTTTCTAACAAAGGAAATCTAATTGTTGTTATTGCTATTGATATTGCATTGTGTTTTGTTTTTTTTATTTGTTCAATTGTGATTTTTTGAGAATTATATAGAGATCATAAATTAGTTCCAAATATGGATCGTATAGGTTCTGTAAAATGGCCAATTCCAATGGACCAAAGCCATTTCTCAACCGATTTCGATAGAACTCGGTATGTACCATGAAAATAGGATTGTAAAATGGGAATATGAATATTATTCTAGTTTCAATAGAATTAAACCATTTCCTTTCAATTGGGATGAATTGTATAGAATGGGATTTGTTTAGTATAGAATGGGATTCAAACATGAGTGTCGGAAATTTTTCTGGAAAATCGACAGTCATCAGAGGTGAAACTCAGTGACATGAACGTGTAACAAACGCTAATGTAATTCGGAACGAGCGTAGCTCGGTGCTCCTGGGACTATATACCTAAACGTTGAATATGTTGGAAAAATTTGTATTCTGTATTTATTAATTCAAACGGTTCATTCAAAAACTGTAAAATTCTTTTATATTCTTTTCCCAAGCTATCGGACAAATAATCAGAGTAGGGAAGTAAACATGAACTTATAGATTTGGTAAGGTTTTCCGTAATAGATTTCTGAATGGAAAATACAATATTTCTTGGTAACGATTTCTCGCTGTGTAGATTTAGTGCGAGTTCAAGGCTTGATTGTTGTAAATATTCAATTGGATTTTCATAATTGTTTTCCAGTATAATAGGGCTATTTAATACATTAACGTCAATACTCTGTGAACTACTTCTTTGTAAAACTTTGGAAAACTCTCTGTTTACGGTCCGGGTATCGTTTTGAACCAAAGGTGCTATTAAATTTTGATTAGATGTAACTAGTAATTCTAAAGTATTTTTTTCATTTGGTAAGTGTTTCTTTAAATGTGTCTTATATTTATAAATATTTTGAACTATTTGATTGCAATTATTTTCAGCGCATTTAAATTGGTATATAGAAGGAGTCCCATGTAGGCTTTGTAGATGGTGTACAATTTCTTTAATATTACTAAATATTAAATTACACAAAAAACAATGTAACATAATTAATTATATTAATATGAAAAATAATTAAATTATTTATTACTTAAACTGCTTAAAATTAAAAAAAAAGTGTATTCTAAAAATTCAATATTATGCTATATATGTAAAACAACGATATTCAATGAATTATTTAAAAACTTAGAACTATTTAAACAGTTTAACGAATTTTTTAATATTATTTTGCTTAGACTCTAATTCATAGAAGTACTCTTGCAAAAAATACCAGACCTCTTTACTTATGCTTGAATATTCTATATTAAATACGAATGAAAGTTTAATGAATATGTTCAAACACTTACGGAATGTTCCGCATTTGTATTTAATATCCTCATATATTAAAAAAATTTCTTCAATTTTTTCCCATTTACGTCCGACTACTACGATTCTTGGTTGTAGGGATCCAATTTTTTTTTTATTTCGTCCAGTTTACCATGTAGTTCATTTAAATTCTCAATAAAAATTACAAAATCCTCCTGCGCATCGGAAATGGTCGGTTTAAATTTTTGATTTACTCTCTTTGGCTGTATTATTGCGTGGAGTAATACGCAAACAATAATGTCTAGTATCTGAAAAAAAAAAAAAAAAAAAAAAATATTTTACAAACTATTAACAATATTATTTTATAACTATTCTTACTTTCATCTAAATTCTTAGTTTCAAGCATGTTGAAAAGAAGTTGATTGTTTTTATCTTTGATTTCGTTTGGGAAGACTCTTAATTTACATATGGTGATAAACGCGTCGAATTTATCGAATAATTTTGTGTTTTGTAAAGGATATCCCACTTGGAAATCTATATCAATCTGTATTAAGTAAAAAAAAAAAAAATAATAATAATTTAGTGATCTGTATACTAGACAATTCATAGCACGGAATACGGAAAGGAGAGATTCCAATATAAAATTATTCATTCTCTATGTTTATACTCGTGCATATGCTTATATAGAAATTAATATTATAGCGAATATTATTAATGTTCGGCAATAAAATTAACGTACTAATTGATATCCCAAATGATGTCTATATAATGGCCACTCGACTAAAAACTCAGTAATATTTGTATTTGATGATGATTTAAATGCTGAAGTTCGATCAATTGACGTTTCTTTCCATTTATCACATATTAATTGCCAAGGTTCAAAATTTAATTTCAGCCATTGTTTGTTGTTTAGAAAATCGTCTGAAAATATGTAAAATACATATGCATAACATAATATATTAAAGTTATAAAAAAAAAATTACCACTGGGAATGGAATCGGGAGTAGACGGTTTTGCAATTTTGTCGGTTGTTGAATTCAAATGGGAAAGTTTCAAAAACTTTGTTGAATAGCACATGTTACTGTAGCGATCGTAAAGCTTTCCCGATGGTTTCTTCTTGCCCTTACGAGGAACGTAATACTCATCCTACATTGAAATAATTATAAAAACATAGTACCATAGCATAAACTTTAAACAAATGAATTTAATTTATATTTAGATTTAAAATTATGTTTACCGGAAACTCAGTGATGAAAACATTTGTAATATTTTGCGACAAAATCTCAAAATCTGTTCCAGCCAATCTATAATTTTTTGACATAACGTGGTCTATAATTAGATGAACCAAGTTCTGCCGGTTTTTTTTGTCAAGACAGTTGTTCTTCTCGTAATAATTAATAACCAACCGCCCTTTGATGGTTTTTTGCAATATTTCCATAATGTCATACTCGCGATCGGATTCCAACGCACTTTAAAAGATAAGATATTAAAATTAGATGCAATTTTGTTAAACAATATAATATTATGTATTTACGTGCGGATCTTTGGTGATGCTTGGCTAGATGTGGCGGATTGTTCATTGATCCACTTTATAACGCGGCTGTTTAGTGATCTGGTAGCATCTGAGTCAGGTAGAGGATTATTCTAATTGAGGTATTTAAACATAAAATGAATAACAAATTAAGAGCTACAATTTTGAATTATGTGTTGTTAGTGTTTACCGTGTCATTACGCCATTTGCGGAGACCGGCCTTAAAAACTATTTTTTCTCCTTTGGGATAGTTATGAAAAACATCGTCAATCCCATCTAAATCAATCACTTCCAAAGTTTTTACCGTAAACTCGTGACCATCCGCCAGGAAATTAATTGTTTTTTGCGACAACCCCCATGTTGACACCAAATTGCGGAATTCGATGACTTTGGTTAAATCATCGCCGGCATTTATTACTGTTATTGTTGATAGCAAAAACTTGCTGTCCATAATATTGGTGGTATTAGGTTGACTTGTGCTATCATCATTACAAGAGATATTACTTTCGATTTCGTCCATTATAATTTGCTCAAAATAATGTACTCTAAAAATGTAAACGCAGCAATACAATAATACCCAATGCATATTAGATTTTTAAAAAATGTAGAAAGTATAAAGATAAACCATGTAAAAGGTTATCAATCACAACACAACAGAAAATATTATCCATTATCTATATTTTCATTGTTGTTGTTGTTGTAATTTTCATTTACTCAGGCCAACTAGCACTTATAGCTGTATATAGCCCACCATTGTCTATAAAACAACACTTCAATGTTTATAATTTATGATTACACACTTTTTTTTTTTTTTTTTATAAAATTTCACTAATATTTTTATTTTTAAATATGAGTATATTTCTCATTTCTTAATGTTCATAATTACGCATTAACTTTATTGTTTATATGAGCCACGTTCCCACTCCAACGAAAACATCCGTTTTCAAGAAGTTCTAGAACGAGACTATATTTTCATTTTAGCACGAACAACGCTATTTAGTTAATTGTTAGCCATCAAAGTTTGTCTTGCATATTTGAGATACAATTAATATTGAAATTATTTGGTAGAACATGCAAGAGTTTCAATCACTAAAAATACTGTTATTTTTCTTAAAAAAGTCAAATAGTTTTCCATATGGGATTCTTTTTTTTAAACAATTACATAACACCAAAAATAATGTAATATGTATACTTACATCAAATTATCCCAAATATTGATTACACACTTTATCACACTTCTTTTAATTATATTTTAATATTTATTAAATTTCACTTTATATTAAAATAATCAACTCAATGCTTGCACGGTACGATGTTAAATGAAACCACATTCCTCACATAACCGTAAATTGCATAAACAAATAATCAAAACATTTGCAACAAAGCCTTAAAACTTTAGTTTAAAATATTCACGATTTTGTCAGTGCATTTATAATTTGCTTTAAAGGTTAAGAACCTTTTATCTAAAGAATTAAAAATCATTCGATAACAAAGATTTTTTTGTTTTGAAACAAATGATACTTTCACGTAAATTTTCTTTAAAATAAAGAATAATTTTCTAAAGGATTGATTCCTTTGAAATGAAAACTCAAATTTTTCTCAGTGTATGCTGCTCTGTTTCGTCACATGTTTCCATCATATGATTTCGTCTTGCAAATTTTCCATGGCTTTGATTTGGCCTTTCTTTGCAAACCTTTGGTAAATGCCCTATACGTTTGCATTTGTTACACCGGTACTTGTTGTATTTACATCTATCACTAGCATGACCTTGCATACCACATGCTGCACAACCTTGGCTACCCACGTTTTACATTTTCGCTTGCCGCGACATATTGCTCTTCCCGTAAATGTTATGGACGGTCTCTTCACTAGCTGCCACTGCTACTTCTTTTGCCATTGCAATTTTGACATAGTGTTCACTTTTTTGTGCCGGATTCTCTTCACATAACCGCTCAAACACACTACCCTTACGCACTCCGCAGACAAATTTGTCGCTTAAAATAATGTCCAGATTTACCCCGAACTCGCAACTCACAGCTAATACTTGAATTTTATTAAAATATTGTAGCATATTTTCGCCAATTTGCTGTTGCGTCTCATAAAATCTCCGACGTTCTTTGAATAAAACTGTTCTTCCAACAAAGTGTTTTGTCAAAATTTCCACCAAATTTTCATACGTTTTGTCGCTTGGTGACTTCGGCGAACACATATTCCGCAACAATTTGTACACAGCGATCGATAGGCACGTAAGCAGATGTATTTTTTTCTTCTCCGCTTCTTTTATCTCTTTGACCTCAAATACTAATTCTAGTCGTTCTTTAAACACGACAAAATCATCCGTTAGTTGAAATTGGTCCATGTTTCTTGCGTTCAATGGCATTTCTCAGATAATGCTTTATTAATCCTTTAGACAGTACTATCATGTACTCTAATTCCACTAGGTGGGTTTACAATGCAACGTTGCTATTTACTACAGCGGTGTTTAGTACACCCTAGAAGCAAACATATCAATTTTTTTTAGCTATTGCTGCCGCGGTCGTCCTCTGCGTCGAATAGGATTTGTAGGCAAAGAGGTGCTGTCGCCGGAGTACAATTTCAGGGCCGAAACATAATACTTCCCAAGTAGGGTTTTGTCACGATTAGCGGTTTCCATTTCATAAGTAGTTTAGTTTATAACTTTGCAGATGCGATGCGGTTCGTCACGCCTCGGAGCTAGTTTTCGACTAAATCCTATGACTGCATTGCTCTGAACGTGGGACCAATATCGACTTTAAATGGTCAATGTTGACATCGTGTGTCTGCATATTATTTACGTCGATCTTGCTTCCGTTCATTGATTTTAGGAAGGCAGAAGGTGGTGTTCATTGCGAATCTAATATTGGTTAAATATTTCAGCCACTCAGTATGAAGGTCTCCAGACTTTGCTCAATTCCCAAACAACATGTAGTATGTTGAATTGTTTTGCTAACCAACTGCTTTTCATTGTCAGAAATGAGTCGTCTGGGTAGACCATAATGTAACAACACTTCGGCAGACAATGTTTTTGTATAATTCAGGGCGGCTGCTGAGATTAGCGAGAATAGTTCCACCCATCGAGTGGCAACGTGCATTGATCGCGGTTTTCAACAGCCCACTTGGCTTCAAGTTTGAAAATTTATATTTGTGACATTCCCCACAATTGCGACAGAACTTAGTGATAGAACGGCGCAGTCCCGGCCAGAAGTATTTTGCCTTTGTCTTCGACAAAGTTCGGTCAATACCTTAATGTCCAGCGGTTGGATCGAAATGATAGCAATTAAAATATGAATGGGAAGAGTAGTGGGCACCACTGGTTTATCTTCTACGATTTCCTCGTTGTGGTAACGATAAAGTACCCCTTGTTCCATAGGGTGCTCCCGGGAAACATAGTTTTCATAGTTCGGGCTGTCGTGCTTTAAGAAACTCCACTATACCAAAATTATACCATGCACCTAAGATTCATAAAGGATGGGACAAAATGTAGCTCAGAGTTTCAAATTTTAACAGCTCAATGAAAATAATAGCGAAACGAAGTTCCAGGAGTTAGCAGTTTGGAAAGTCAAACAATAGAAGACCATGAAACAATGGTGTCATGACGTGATAGCACTGTTTCCCAATATTCCAATTGAACAATCATTAGGTTTCTTAAAAGATTGGATTGAGGTGAATAATATAAGGAAGGAACAAAAATAAATCCTTATCTTCATCTCATTGTAGCTTTCATGAAAGGGAACACATTCCTGTTTAATGGAAGGTGGTACAAGCAAGTGTTGAAGACTTCCTCTGTTTGTTGGAAATTTCTACGTGTGAAAATTTGAAACACAATCCAGGACGAAAGAATTATTCTCAATATAGGGAAACAACAACTGAGTAGAATAATGCAATTATTGAACTCAAAGACAGATATAATTAAATTTCCATCGCAGATGAAAATAGAAAATGGGTTGGGTACGAAATTCTGTTTTACAAAATTTTGTCTGTGTTGTTCGCTCGCACCATTGGTCTATCCGGCGTTTCTCCATGGCTATTATTGTATGAATTTTGCCGTTCCGCTGCCAGCAGATCAATTGGACACATTCCCGCAATGGCGCAGGCTGCTTCGTCCGAAAGAGTTCTGAACGCACTAATCACTCTACGTGCGCATCTGCGATATACGGAGTTAGAACCACGACGATAGAATGGCACCTGCAGCGCTTGAGCCCTTATAGGGGACGCTTAGAGCATTATAGATGTTACTACACCGACTAATAATCTTCGTCGTCCTTGGCTTGGCCCGCCGACATTCGGCATTTTACGAGAGAGAGCCTTGCTAGCTCTGGCTGATTTCTCACTGACGTACTTTATGTGCTCCTTGAATGACAACCTTGCATCGATTTGTACCCCTAGGTACCTTATCGAGGGTTGCGAGAAAATCGTATGTGCTCCGATTCTAATGGAAATTGTTTCCAGAACCTTTCTGCTGGTTATAAGCACCGCTTCCATTTTTTGTTCCGCCAGTTGCAACCCAACTGAGTCAAGCCATTGTTGGATTATATCCACCGTATCCCTACAAATGTTTTCCAGCTCTTCCTTGTACTTTGAAACTGCTACGATGGCGATATCATCGGCAAACCCAACTACCGTCGCCTCCTCGGGGACCTGGAGTGTGAACACATCGTCATACAATGTAAGAACACTTCGGGGGACGAAAGAATTATTCCCAATATAGGGAAACCACAACTGAGTAGAATAATGCAATTATTAAACTCAAAGGCAGATATAATTAAATTTCCATGGCAGATGAAAGTAGAAAATGGGTTGGGTACGAAATTCTGTTTTATATAATTCTGTTTCTCGAAATTCTGTTGACATAATTCTGCAAAAAATTCAATGTGCAATTAATTTTTTTGCAGCGTGGGTGTGTCTGTGTGTGGTTATAGATGTGTGTGCCCCTGTAAGTTTGTGTGTGTGGTGTGTCTGTCTGTGTGTGTGTGTGTGTGTGATTTTTTTTGTTTTTTGTGGCGAAGGGGGGAACCTTCGATAGGCTTCACATGCGGACCATTACCCAACATGTGAGAGTATCGGATTCTTACCGACCAAACCCTAACCCCCGATAAACTATGCCGTTCGGCCCCGTCGAACTACCGTTAGGTATTATTTATTTATTTATAGTATTTTATAAATAATTTAGTATTAAAAGGAAAAGCACACCTGGAAACAAAGCAATCAAAACAAAAAAAAATAATGAAGTTGCTTCCATTAGGCATAAAAACCTCTTAAATTTTTTCAAACAATTTCCACCTCATGCTTACACATTCTATTTTGAGCAGTAGCTCATTTACAATAAAATGTACAGCACGAGGTAAAATAATATTAAAAATTAACAAAAATAACATAGTTAATAAAAATAAATTAAAAAACTACGTATTGCCCATCAATCACGCCATTGCTCAGCCTAGGTTGCCTTCAACTCAGCTAGAATTAGGTTCTCGCTGCATTTCTGCATCTTTCGACACGTCTCAACTCCTTCATAATCCGTGATACAGTCACGCTTACTGCATTCCATCCTTCTTCAGACTCTAGCATAAATTCCAGGATGTTAGCTGGTGTTAGCTACTGTCCAAGTGCACCGATGTGTCTTCTATCCTCGTTGAATCGTGGGCACTCAAATATCACATGCTCCGCGGTCTCCATCGTTTCCATGCATGACCGGTGAGGAACTGGGTTAGGTGATAATCCACTTCTCGATGCCTTCTGTTCACCCACGTCTCTATCGATGGAATCAGGCGGTGGGTCCATCTGCCTTTGGTCGAGTCATCCCATCTTCTCTGCCAAGCAGTCATGGGCTCAAACCGTAATCTCCTGCGGTTCTCTTCTTTTGTTCTCTGCTCACCTTGCAGATACATGGTTTGGCGCTCCTTAGCGCGCGTTTCAATAGGGGACATCCCCGCAAGAACACAGGCAGCATCGTCGGATACCGTTCGGTATGCGCACAACACTCTTAACGCGCTTATCCTCTGGATGGTTACCCCTCTTCTCCTAAATGTCATCTTCTCCAAAGAGTTGGCCCAAATTGGTGCGCCATACAATAGTATTGATGTTCCGACGTTAGCAAGCAGAATTCTTCGGCTCATGCGCGCTCCTCTTGTATTCGGCATTATTCGTACCAATGTCGCGTTCACTCTGCTTGCTTTCTCACTGGAGGTAATGAGATGTGTTTTGTACGACAGTCTGGAATCAATCGTTACCCCCAGATACCTAATGGATGGCTGACTGACTATTTTTTGGGCACCAACCTCTTAAGTTATGCTCTCCATTATTTTCCTGCCAGTGATTAGGACAGCTTCGGTCTTATGTTCCGCTAGCTGCAGACCAGTCGATACTAACCACAGCTGGATGAGTCGGACCGTCCTGTTGCAGATTTCCACGATTTCCTCCCTGTGTTTTGCGACAACCACAACCGCGATGTCGTCCGCAAAACCGACCACCCGAGCTTCAATTGGTATGGGGAGTCGAAGCACACCATCGTACATCATATTCCAGAGTGTCGGGCCTAGCACTGATCCTTGAGGGACTCCACCAGTTACCTTGAATATTTTCGTCCCATTTTCCGTCTTATACTTCAGGATCCTCTGGTTGAAGTAGCTCGCAACTACTCTCAATAGGTAGGTCGGTACTTCCATCTGGGCTAGTGCGTTAAATATGCAGCTCCAATTGGCCGTGTTGGAAGCATTCTTCACGTCCAGAGTCACTACAGCACAGTACTGTTTCCTACCATGCAACCACCTGGAACTAGCTATTGCTCCCTGCGCCGTATCTACCTCAAACTTAATCGCATCAACCGTCGAGCGCGCCTTCCGAAAGCCGTACTGATGACCCGCTGCAACGATAGATTTCTGCAACCGGTCACCAATAATCCTCTCTAACATCTTGCCTGCAGTGTGCAACAAGCAGATTGGGCGATAGGAGGACGGCTCTCCTGGTGGTTTGTCTCCTTTCGGCAACAATACTAGCCTTTGTTCCTTCCACTTACTAGGGAAGATTCCTTCTACTAAGCATCCAGTGTATACCTCAGTGAAGATGTTTGGGTACGCTTGGACAGCCGACTTCAATGCTATGTTCGGAACGTTGTCCGGGCCAGGAACTTTATTGTTCCCTACTCTGGAACATGCCTTTAGAACTTCCTCTTCGGTGACTGGTGGAATACCATCGTCTTCATTCCCCGATATTTGCAGCACATTTTCTGGTTGTTGCGGAAACAAGTGATTCACTATGTTGCACAAAATTACCGGACATGTGGAAGTGACAGTGCTATTACTTCTGAATTTTTTCATCACTGATCTGTATGGTCTAGGATGAGCGTAGCAGCTATAAAAGTGGATACCGTTAGCCATGACTCTAACAAAGCCCGAAGCAGAGCCCCCACCAATTTCCTGTAGGGGGTGGTTACCACAAGCCCACACAGCAGCCCGGTTCGATAGGTCCGAGGCCCAAGTTCTCCTATCAAGGTTTCGGTATTGCTCGCATACCATTACAATATCTGCTTCAACCTCCCGTACTGTGCCTCACAGTGGTTAAGGTTTATTTGGATTATTTTCATTTCCTCTGCTCTACTCGCATCGCGTTCTGGTACGCTGGACATTTCGAGCTACCAGTCACGTTTGCTAATTCCAATGGCCTTTTCGTCACAGAGCATACATTTCGGTTTTTTTAGGCATGTTTTAGCAACATGGCCCTCTTCACCACATCTCCAGCAGAGCTTTGATCTGTCAGTTCCGCTTTTACAGCTTGATGCCCGATGACCATAGCCGTGGCATTTAAAATATCTAGTCAGCTCTATTTTCTCCCGAATTCAGCAAGAGACCCAACCGATTCTCACTTTGCCCGCTTCAATCAATTTTTGAGCCACACTTCTTGGAAGACTAATTACTGTAGTCTGAGCTCCTCGGTAAGCCTTTACGCCTTCAAACTGTCAAGTTGTAACGAGACCACTCTTGGAAATAGTGTAGTCACCGTTAGCAAAAAAAAAATATAATAATAATAAAAAAACAAGGTGGTTGTGCTACTAAAGTACGCCATTTTCGCCATGGCTCAGTCGGTTAGAGGTACGTTGGTCGTGGGCCTGTACCTTAGCTTAAAGCACAACAAATGGCAAAGTTGGAAGAAATACCCTCACTGTCGTCTTACCTCACTCAAACACTCCATAGTTTCAGCTTCCGCTCACTCACTCATGTTAAATATTAGTTTTTAAATAACAATAGAAAAAAATTCAATTTAAACAAATACAAAAAAAATTGGTGGTTTATTTGGATATAAACAAAAAAAAAATATGATAAAAATTATAAATAGATACAAATATAAGACAAAAATTAAGCAATAACTTGTATTGAACCTAACATTTAGAATATTTAACCGTTAATTAATAGTTGGATTTTTTTAACACAGTAAATCCAAAAAAAAAAATAAATAAATTATCACCCTACTTACGATGCTCCCTGCGTAACTGAAGGACTGATGAAAGCGCTTCCATTCGACCTTGAAGCTGCAAAGAAGCCTGGTAAATAATATCTGCTGTTATATAATAGAAAAGAACGTAATATTAATTAACTTATAAACACTCAAATATCCAAATAAATAAATATAAAGTAAAGAAAATATATAATTAAATATTAATATACAAAACGAAACAAACGATCCATAAAAAAAAAAATCACTCCATGAGGCGCCGTCTATACCGCGCAATGCCGCAAAATCCCGCAATTCAACAGCCAATTCCACAACTGTACTCTCGCCAAACTGCACCACCACGATCTAGATGGTTCTGCACAAACACGTTCATTTACTCCAACCACCGCAAGTTCAAACTCGCCATGTGCATGACACTCCGTCAATACTAGCGTATCATTCACCAAGATCATAAATTTCACTTTTTGTTCGGCCTATACACCATAAGCTCTAATTTTGGATTTGTATTTGCACTTAGATTTCTCTTTTTTTTTTTGTTTGTCTGTTTTTTAAATATTTAATCTAGATCACAGTTTATTGGTTTTAATTATAAAATTTCAACTTTTACAAAATTCACTAATCCAATTTTGGATTTGTATTTGCACTGTAAACGTTCTTATGTTTTTATACTCAATGATTCTCAATAAAAAAAAATATTATAAATTCTTTAAATACTAAATTTCATCACTTTAGATTTTCTTTTTTTGTTTGTGTTTCACTAGTCTACATTTCGTTATTATTTAGCGATGTAGCGATGATTATTCCATGAATATCAGTTATCAACTACCTCTTGCCTATCGTTCGATTTTTTTTTTTTTGTTTTTCCTTGCTATTTGCCAAACGGTATCCAAAAAAAATCCATTTCATTCACAAAAAAAAAAAAACCCTCGAGTAGCATGGTGCGTGATGTATTTGCCCCATCAATATATGCGTTGAACAACCGCTTCAACCAAGGTATATTCCAACATGTAACAATGAATGAATATCAAAATGATGAATCAAACAGAATTGAAAGATACAGTAGCATCTCGAACATCAGCAACAGTAACAGCGACGGGGCGCATGTTACAAAGTGGTAACCCCGTAGATGTCCTTGATCACCAGTAGTACTTCTTCGGTAATAGTTTTAACCGTAGCCTCCTGCCCAATTGCTGTTTCTAGCAGATCTCGGAATATTGAGGATTGCGCGCGATCTCCCGTATTTTGTAGCTCCAACAGAAGGTCTCCATTCAAAGTTTGGTGTACGTTCGACACCTTTTCACCCAGGCTATTTAGTGTCTGGTCGTCTTTTAATTTCCGAAGCAGCTCAGCGAATTCAATTTCCGCACTCTTCTTGAGTAGCAACGCATCCGGTCGGACCCGCTTCCTACGTAGCTGACGTCTCCTTTTGGGTCTTCTTTTACCTTCCACTTTCTGCCATCCCTCTTCAGAGCCCATTGATTTTTCCACTATTTGATTTGCACTGGAGATGCTCATTTTTTCGGTACCCAGTGTACCGGAAGCAGTATTCTTTTTTTCCCTGATTTCCCCTTATTTTTATCCGGCGTTGAGCGCCTTCTTTTACTGCTTCCTGCCGCTCCATTTTGTTCCGCGGTCTTGAATTTCTGCTTGTCAGCCTCTTTACCAATAGGCGAGGTTTGGCAGACATCAGATACTTTAGCCCCTTCACCCGTCTGGCTCATGGCCGACTCGTACAATGTCCGAATTAAACCAACCAGCTTTTTAACCTCACCATGAATATTGTTCCTCGGTTCCACAAACTCTGAGAGTTCCATGATTGTGGTTCCTAGACTAGTTTGGAGAGCCTCCTTGCTCGTATCCGTGCTCCTCTTGACATTTCCTACTGACAGGGATATAAGTTACAGCGATCGTTCGATTTTGCGACTTGGCGTCATCCTTGTCGGAGATCTCCGAATTGTCAAACTCCTTTTGAAGACGTCAGCGAGTTTAATCTCTTCGCCCGTATTAATGAGCCTTGTCGCATTATCTGTTACCTCGGCCAAGTGACCCACCGAAGCAACATAGTAGTAACTGGATTTCGACGGCTGGAAGCCTGCTTGCCCACTCCTTAAAACCGCCGGTACTGGGGTTCCGAGCCCCTGCATCGTAACCCAAACTTCTTTCTTACCTACAATTGAGTACAATTTTCGGGTGTACCTACCCCAGCATTTTATACCTACTGCCAGATGGTAGAGTGTAGCCGCTCCTCCTGGAGAATTGACGCTGAGCAGGGAGCCGCCCACTGTGGGCAGACGCTTCTGGATTTTTGAGAGGTTATACCGCCTCACTCGGACCTGGGAGCCGCCCAATATCGGTCAGACGCTCCCAGAGTTCTAACTGGGGCCCGCGGGATTGTCACACCCGCGCCACTACATCTGAGGAGCGCCCCTGCGGGGTGTGTGTGTATCTGTGTGTGTGTGTGTGTGTGTGTGTGTAAGTGAGCGTGCGAAAATTTGTGGGTGTGTGTACGTTTTTCCTGGTAGGTGGTTGAAAATCTTCGTAATAGACAGCTAACAAACATTATCCTTTCATTAGCCATTTGTCCCCCTGAAAACACTGTTTCAATTACTTCGGGAGGTGGGGGTTTGATCGGACCTTCTTTAATTTATTTTATTTATCTATTCAATTCTTCATCCAGTTATAATGTTATGAAACACTATTGGTTTTTCCCCACGCGCTCAAGGCACCGGCACTACGTAAGATGATGTTTTCCAGAGTCGGGCGCTGCCTAAGCCTACTTGAGATTTTTTGCCGAGCTTCCTCGAATCAAGGGCAGAAGAAAAACACACGTTCTGCATTCTCTCCCTTGCAGTACAGGCATTGGGCATATGGGCATGTCCGAACCTATACAGGTGTAGACATCGATGTCAGGCCAGCAGCTGGGCAGCTTCGAATAGAAGCCAACTTCAGCTGGTTGGCGGTTCAACTAAGTATTTATCATTGGTATGAGGCGAAATGTCCATCATCCCTTATCCCATTTGTTCCGATGTTGTAGCCTTTCAGCTAGATGGATAAGTTAATGACAAAAATTATTTTTAAAAATACAGAATTTTGTAAAACAGAATTATATAATACAGAATTTCGTACCCAACCCATATAAAGAATAAAAATCGAAATCTTCTGCTTTTTAAATTGGTTTTTATTTTACCAAATTATGGTGACAAATGATGATGTCACGTGGAAGTAAATTACAATGTTCATGATTACAATCGTGAATTTTGATATTTGGTTATATTTTATTTCAAAAGTAACATCGAGTGTTGAAATTTGAAATCGAATATAAAATAACAGCATATATGTAATCAATTGAATATGGACACTTCACCTTTATGTAATAGCAGTCTCTATGATAGCTAAGTTCAGCTCTAAGTTTACCTTTTATTTCTGTATTACGCTTCCGCTTTTTTTGCCGAGTGCTCTTTTATAACAATCGGTGATGGTTGTTTTGAAATCATCTCCTCGATTTCTTCCGTTAAATATTCTAATCCTAAATATTCCGTTACCGGTGACACCATCCTTTATAGATATTGGTGTAAACAATTAACAAAACTATAATTTTAATATAAAACCATTGCAAATCTAGAAAAATCTTTATAAACAATAATAAAGATTTTTTTAGATTGCCTGGTTTGGTTAGTTAAAATATTTTTTTAACACACAATAAAATGCACTTCTATAATTGAAAACAATTCTGTTAAAACTAATAACAAACAAACTCAACTGTTGAAAAGTCAAAAGTTCAAAAGTTAGCTTCATATTTAACATATCTGAAAGATGTGCGCGTTGTGTATGGTTTCAAAATATTTGTTATAGATACATAACCGAGAAATTTGTTTCCCGACGAATTGCATTTCTCGAGAATTTCAGAATTTTCAAATTTTTTCACGAGAATCTCGGAAATTCTCGAGAATTTTTCGATTTTTTATATTACTAAAATTATCAAAAAATACTTTTATTACATTGATTTATTTGAAGTTTCCTGAAGAAGAAATATTTCTTTCAAATTGAGCTGAAGTATAGGCCGAAGATTAGATAGAGCATTTTTTTTGCATTGATGCTCTTGAAAAATTCACAATATTTTGGATCCATAAAAGTTACAAGATTATGATCCTTTATTGTTTTGTTGACAAACCCTCTCTATACTACATCAGCGCCGCCCACAAAAAGGTGCGTTGGATGCAAGACACCAGAGTCCCCTAACTGGTGGTGCCTCGAGTCAACTCAAGAAAAATCGTGGAAAGAAAAAACTTTTGTTTGTAATTGCAGGCTGGAGGACCTACGGAGGTAGATTAGAAAACAAATGGAAGGTCCAAGGTCTAAAGATAACGAATTTCGAAAAACCACGTTATTATTTTTCATTCAGGGCGGTTTGTTGTTGTTTGTTTATAATCCGACCGGTGGAATATTCGTATCATAAACACCACATGCTCATTTTATTGAACCAATTTTAGCCAATTGCTCTTTATTAGAAGGCTGTTAAAGGACCGGTGTGAAATTTTTATCGCATTTTCAAAATATTTCGTTTAACATTGTAATTAAAAAAAAAAGATTAATACATGGGACACACACATCTACGCCATATATATAGAATGTAAAGAGGACACATTAGGTTTCCCAAGTCTGTCTGTGGTATTCCATAATTTAGGGTAGGGCTCTTACAACAAATTTTTAATTGGACAGCTTTTGAACTGTGCCCTGTTCAAACACAAAGATATCCATTCCGTTCCGCTCGGTTTTTTCGTCCCAATTTAATCTATAATTTTGAATGAAAGTGAATACTTCAATACTAAGAACGAACGGGAATAAAACGAATGCCACATTAGAATAAAATTTTAAATCTTCGAGTTGGCGAAACAGCCAGGGCGGAGCAGAGAAAAATGAACGGAACGGAGACGGATATCATTGCGTTTGAACATTTACTGAATATTTATGTTACAACAGTCGTAAAAAAGAAGTAGGGTTGCCAAATGAGGGCATTCCGGATATTTAAATTGATAAAACTCTGGCATTCCAATTAGAAAACCGCATAGTATTAATGATTTTAAAGATATAAAATGTTGCAAAAAAATCAGAAAATCCGATCTAACAAAAAATGTTAAATAAAAAAATTGAGATGGAAGCATGAATATCTAATCTGAATTTAATAATAAGGTGAACACAATTTATCAGGTTCCAGAGTTGCAATTCCTTTATGTGTGGCACTATCTGGTATTGTTAACTCCTCCTTTACTATGTGCAAACCACTGCGCACTAGGGCAGTGATCTTGCAGGGATTGACTTATATAGAAACCCTTTATGATGCGAAAGGGAGACATAAGGTTTTTTAAATCTATACATGGTATTTTATTATTAAGGCTTGATTATAGTAGTAAAATTAATAAAATTATTTGGGCCCTATCACGAATAAATGTTTAAGAAAATACTATAGCGGTTAACTATGTCGTATTAAATTATTAGCGGTATTTCAAGCAACAGCCATCATTATATTATTTAAATTTTGGAGTAGATTATGCTGCCGAATTTATTTCCATTGGAAATTGTAACTTATTGTTTTTTTAGGTATATACTTTATATACATATGTATATACATTTTAATTTTAAATTTTAAATTTATTTCTAATTAAATTCAAGTTTAGTGTAATGTGTAGTGAAAATAATTAAACTAAAGTGTAATTTTGGAAAATGCAATCCACCGGGATGCATTTGTCAGGCAATGTTTTTTATTTTTGTAGATAGAAAAATTAAAAGTGCATGATTTGATATTTTGTGAATTGTAAATACAATCAAATTTCAATTTTTAATTACTAAAGTTTAATATTTAGATAGTATTGAAATAAATTTGAAATTATGGCATATAAAATAAGTCGCAATAAATTTGGTATTAGATTTTATTTTTACGACACTAATACATACTTCTAATTTAGTATATAAAAGGGCCATAAATATGTTTGTGTACTATGTAGCTGTGTCGTTTTCTCTTTGCACGATTTCTGTGAAGGAAGTGTGCGTGGTTTTGTTGGTTTTTGTATTATAAAGTACAAACAACAACGAGAAAGAGAATCTTACATTGGTTTTGATACAGCAGTCACAAGTAATTTACTGTTGTGTGAAATGGGCACTAATACATCCATACAACTTGATTCATATATGGTAGGATCAACAATATGGTTGTACAGCTGCTTGTTCGCTTTTTACACGGATTCTATTAAGGAAATGTAATATATTTTGTTGGTTTGTGTATTATAACCAGCGATGGTGAGGTCGACAATGACATGTCAATTATTCAATTGTCGACGTGTCGACAATTGTCATTGTCGAAGTCTCGATTTAAAACAACAAAATGTCATCAGTGTCGAATATGTCAACAATGTCAACAATAAATAATTTTTCGATATTCAAAGGTTTTCGATATTCAAACGGTTACGACATCGGTCAAACAGTTAAGATTGTTATCTTGTTAAGATTGTTTTCTCATCATATTTACCGTGTTGTCTGATACAGCGGCATAAATATAAGTTTTATACATTTCAAGAGCTAGTTCAGTTGATTCCAATACAACGTCGGCCAACGCTTCTCCTGTTTCAGACTCTGTTATGAAATCCCACGCATTTAAGAAAGCCTTTTCACCGGTTTTGTTATGGATCATCGTTACAATGGTTTTTGAATTATTGGCCGTATTTTTCCATCCGTCAATAACCAGAACCGAATCTTTACTACAATTTGCGGATATATTAGGTACAGATTTCTCGTATAATTGATTTAGCATTTTTGATGAAAGTGATTGTCGGCCAGGTATTTTATCGGCGTAGCTCGACCGTAATGATATGATAACATTTTTGAAGTGCTCTGAATCTACCGCGCTAAATGGAATATTACATCCGAAGAATTTAGCCAGTAATTTATTTATCTTTTCTTCCTCGTCTTTAGTAAAGTAGTCAACAAATCCGCTCATCTGTTTTCGAGAATTTATAGTTTTCCGTGATTTCGTCAGAGTTTGGTTAATTTATTTAGCGTAGCATTGGCAAATAAGTAATTATTTCTCGATGAAATTTCTGGTTTACTAAATGCCGAAAAAATTGAGATTCTGAGGTTGTGCCACTGGATACCTAAATAATTTGTTTCGGAACATTGAGAAACGATCGGATTTACATCTGAGTCTGACTCAAGATATACGCCACTTGTTAATTGTGTTGTATGACCACTAGTTGTATTAGAAAGTGGAAAAGAAATCAATGAAGACTGAGAAGCTGAGAAATTTGTAATATGTTATGTTTGATAGTTATGTATGATTATGATGAGAATGAGTGAGATAGTAAAAATTTTAAAAATAAAATAAAAATCCTAACGATTTTTGTTTTGTTTTTTATTGTCGACGAATTGTTGACGTTGTCGACGAATTGATGACTTTGTCGACATAGATGACGCTGAAATCTTATTGTCGACGCATTGTCGACTCGTCAACGTCGACAGTAATAGATGACGCGTCATCAAACATCCCTGATTATAACGCACAAACAACAACAAAAAGATAATTTTTTGCGTTACATAGTTTAGGCAGAGTCTTCTATAGTAAAAGTCATGAAAATTCCATACATATGAAATAAAAAAAATCAGGTTCTATGTGTATTGATGACAGATGTTTATTTTGGCATCACTAAATTTATATGTGTTAGTTAACTAAGTATAAAGGTGTTGGTGTAGAAACAAGAAAAAAAAATTCAAATTTACGTTGAATTGTTAGTGTAACTAATACAGCCAAATCTAGTGGAATCAATAAATGTATTTGTCTGTAAAAGAGAGTTTCATGACTTTTGTTATAGAAGATTTTGGTTTAAGTGTGTTTATATATACTATAGGGCCTACTAATACGCACATGAAAGATGGTAGAAAATATTTACCGTCAATGTGTGTTGGTGGTTTTAGTATGTTTTTCAAAACCAACAAAAATGTTTATACAAGCCAAACAGTACAAACATTTAAGATATAAAAAAAGTACGTTAAGGCTTAGTATTAGTGATGCATATAAATAAATCAGAAAGTATATATACCAAAAACATCTATAATTCCAAGACAAACTATTTTTTGTCATTATCTGGTAATTACTACTGAAGGTAGTATTGGTGACTAAATGATGACGGCAACGTCGCATATTACTTTACATTTATTTTCATACAAACACATATTTACTTTTTATTTGTACACTCTTGACAAAAATATTGTACCTTTTTGAATTCATTTTTGAATTTAATAAAAAAGTTATTAAGATAATTTAAATTTAAAAGGTGTCTTAATATTAAAAATCGAATTGTGTCTTAATATTTTAATATTTAACATGTAGTAAAGCATTAAAATATGTAGGCTTATTCGTATTTATTAACACAATAAAATGTGCCATTTTTTGGTCTAGAGTGTAATAAAGATAGGTTATACATCTTTTTCCTTATGTCAAAAAATATGTACGACAAACATATGACATCTTGTTTTCGTGGCCCTTGTTATATAAAAATATATTTTAACAGAGCGCTCAAGATTAAAGACGTAAGTAATTTGTTTATAATCTCAATTTCACGTCTAATAACCATTTTATTGCAGTCGGAGCTCGGTAATTTCACGACAATAATGTGTTTTGTTGTAGAAGATTTAATACTCTGTCTGTTAATACTTTTGTGGCAGTTCATGTATTTTTTTTTAATTATGGTGAGTTGATTAAACGAGAACCTGGAACTTGAATGAGATGCTGATCACGATATGGCCGACTATATCTACGACATTTAACGAGTGAATTAGTTTTTATTGTGGTATTTTAAGCGTTTTTGTCATATTAACCGTTTATGATGAGGATGTTGCCCAGGTCGAAAATGTCCCCACTAAAATGACACTATTAACGGCGGTTCTTGTTATATCTCAAAACTTTATTCCTGATGAGAATTTAATTTGGTGTCCTGAACAATTGATGACAGCCATTCGGCGCATGTTCATTATCTCCCAGTATCGTATCGTGAATTATTACATATGTACATCAAGAGTACCTGATCAATTCGAACAATTGTTGCAACTGAAAGTGGTAACTACTAGTATCTTTGAGTTGCATTAATTTTGTATTAAATTCATGTTTATTCCAGATTGATCTTGTTAACGAATTATAGTCCGCTAGTTACGCCATTTGTCATGTACTTCTGTTTCCGGTCACGGGCTTTGGAGATTGTTGATTTTTTTCGTTTGATGTAAGTTCGTTTGCTAAATGGATGTGCGAAAATATTGGAATCCAAATTGGCAGCTCACTAACAGTAATGAGGAGGAACAAATTACATCACAACCAGTTTGCCAAACGAATCAATATACGCAGGTTGAAAATGGTAAGACTGACATGAAAAACCTACAATGGAAAATGCCAAGTGGGGCTCGCCATTTTGTGCAAGGATTACGAAAACATGCTCTACACGACTTGAATATAACGCGCGGTGCTAGAGGTTTCAATACTAATAATTATACGGCGACGGGCCAAAGCAAACAAATTGGGGGTGAACATTCTTCGATAATTCAATTGATTTTGCGAAAGAACAACGTTGGATCAACAATGTGTCTATTCATATTCAGTTCACCTGGATATTTACCATCAAGTATGGTGCACACTCCGCTGAGCAATATTCATCAACAGAGTCTGATACATTCGCGGCATTCGGATGACTTCGATCGTGTGAAATTATGTTAAATTTGGATAATGCCAGCACGATTACACTACGAAGTACATTGCATAAGATTCGAATTTCGTGTAGGTAAATAAAATAAACAACAAGGTATAATTTTTTTTAATATATTAAAGAGATAAAAGCCGTATGGAAGCACATTTCTTAGTAAACTATTCAGTTGCTTCCATTAGGCATACAACCTTTCCCAATGAACATGTAATTAACAAAATAATAAATAAATAATTCAATAATTAATAAATACAAATAAAATAAATAATGAATTTCATTTAAATAAAAAGGTCAGTCTTCGTTCAGTCAATTATCTCGAATGACAGAACCATTGTTGTTATTGTAATTGGTTTTATTTCCAACACAAAACCTACACATAAATACAAGCATAAATTAATAGCTTTCGTTTTATTTGATATTATTATACGGCGTTGCCGTGATGTGAATTGTTGTTGTTTCCTATGTATTTTTTTTCATATTTCATAGCACAAAACCAATACAAATTAGATTAGTGTTGGTTAGATTTTTTATTGAAGGCTTATATGTACACAACTAACACTAGGGGCAGTAGTCACTTTGTCCCTTTAAATTTCGTATAGTTCGTCTTGGAATTATAGATGTTTTTGATATATACACAAAACAAATAAGTATAGGTGATAGATTCATAATAAATATAGTGTACATTTTTTTGATAGGATCTGTGTAAGGAGCGAACGAGACGGCTTGTATAAACGTTTTTGTTGGTTTTGATGTTTTTGGTTGAATGCAGGTGTTGTTAATCTCTTTGTGTTTTTGTGTATTCACGAAACAACTATGATATTAGCTGTATGTATTTTGTTGAGAAATTTACAACAACAATTGCACGTGACAGGAATTAAATAATTCGAACAAAAAATTTGAATTATTTAATTCGAGCTCGAACAAATAAAATACGTAACTGCTTGAATGAAAAACCGAAGAAATACCAACATAGAATATAAAAATTAAATCGGAAAAATATTTCGCGGCTTGTTCTATTGAGAAAAAGATAACTCCAAAATAATTCGAATTAATTTTTTCTCAACAAAATGCAGCTATTATTGAAATCATGTATTGTGTAAGCGCAGTGGAATTTGTATATTCGACTCAAATAGGATTTTTATACTTTGTATAATCGAATTGGTTTGAGTCGAATTGGAATTGGGAGCTGTCTTATACAATTCATTTGAACGGTTTATTTAGATAGGATTAAGAAATTTTTTTACAGGGTATTACATACTGAATCAAATTGTTTTCTAATTAATTTAATTAATATTATAAATTATAAATTGTCTAAATAAATAAATAAATAGATAAATGAAATGCGAATTTAGAAATGTTGGTTTAAATTAAGTTAAGATTTGATTTTTGAGTTTAATGGTGGTCTTAATGGATTTATTGAAATTTAGGTGGTGGGATGTACACATAATCGTCATAATTACGTATATGACACATCGATACATTTTTAAGAAAGTAAGGGTTAATTTTCATTGCATTTATTTATTGTTTTATTTACTTTGCATGCTTGATTTGGCAGGGAATGAGGTCCGTGAACTGAGTTAAAATGTTGGATATATTTGTATTTATTTATTAATAAAGAGATAAATTTCTGAATTATTGATTAGGTTCAGGTTTTTGGTGGCGGTGGCCTCTTCAATTGGTAAATGATGCTAATTGGGTTTTTATTTAGGTAATCTAATATTTTATAAGTTTTATTTTTGGGTTGCGAAAATGACTAAGTTGAAGCAAATCATTTGAATATGCACACTATCAGGCATAAATATTTGGATGACATCCGGGATTAATCATTGGAGCTGATTTTGGGGTAGCTGATTTTGCTACTCGTGCAAATTACCGCTCAGTCGACTTAGTTAAAATCGTGGGCGTTTACAACGTTGCTTATTTGTGTTGATTTGGTTTCAATAAATTTCTTTTTGTGAAACTGATGCTACTGTTTGATATTACATATTGTAGGGCTTTATTTTGATAAGTTTCTTGTCGTTGCAATTATCAAAAATTATCTTCTGCTAAAATCAATCACTTTATTGGTATTTAATTGTAATTTATATTAATGTTGCTATTTCGTTAAATATTTATGTATATAGATTGAAATATTATACTAATTAAATGAATAGCATCATACGTTATCTAGGATAAGGGAAATTCCCTTTTATATGATATTGTAAACTACATTGCATTGCAAAATTATTTGAGGTATTGTTGAAAATATTTCAATACTTTTTGTCAGTTTAATTTAATTTAATTATATCAAAGTGGCATAGTTTGTTCGGGTATTTTTGTCTGATGGTCCAGTTGATAGTAATTATATATAATTATATATAATTGTTAGATCGTCTCCAAGCTACAGAAATATTGGTGAATTCTCGCTCAACATCCAGAAACTTCAAGCAGCAGTTATGTAACGTAGAAAATGTATTGTTCTTGTGTTATCAATTTTATTTTATTTATCACTAACTAATTTATATAAGTTAATTACTATTAATTATGTAGTAAAGCAATTTAATTTTCAGGGATAACTGGGAAACTCTAATTGTGTTTTATTAGTAAATATCATATATAGGTACATGTAGTACTTAACTAAATTATTGATATTCTAGACTTTTTTGTTTAGTATTATGATCAATGTTTAAATTTATATTATATACTTTTATAAATAAATAATTTATTTCTACATTATTAATTTCCTTTTTCTAGATTTGTAGGAAATTGCCGATTAATTTAAATTTAATAGTATGGTTAAATATAAATTTTCAACTTTTATTTTTAAATCTAGTTGCAGTAGGTAAACAATTAATTAACTATTTACAGGAGAATGGTAACTAATGGAACAAGTGCTGTGAATTTAAATTATAACTTAACAATTTAAAATTTTTAAACATTCTTTTGGAATTTTAACTTAGAAGTGGGAGAGTTTACATAGGCAATTTCATAAAATGTTAATTTTTATAATTCTTCTATGTAATATATTGTGTTTTGCTCATTAATGTATAATAATTAATTTAGATTAAAAATATTTAAAGGTTTCTCTTCCTTAATTTGCTAATAAATAATTCAATTTTCAGAATATAACATAGTTCCAGAATCAATCTCTCATATGGAGATTAAATTAATCCTGAAATTCAGAATTAGCTTTAATATTATGGTGATTTACTAATTAAAATTAGTTTTCAGAATTGCCTGGGAAATTATATATTGATTTTATTTGTTCATTCTTGATATACTACTTATAGTACTAACTGAATTATTGATGATTTTAGGCTGTTGTGGTGCTGTAACATTATCATTTTTAAATTATTTATTATAAATTTTATAAAATAATTGAATTTTTAATTATTTATTCTCTTTTTCTTGATCGGTAGGAAATTTCTGATTAGTTTTAAGTAAAATTTTATGTTTAAACGGTTTAATGTTTATGTTAATTCTTGTTGCAGTAAGTAATAATTTTTAATTGGATATAAAAGGACCATTAATAATGAAATAAGCGCTGTTATTTTAAAGTTTTATTAAATATTTTATCAGGTAAATTAATGAAAGACGGACAAGGATGAAATTACAACATTAATAATTAATATTTGTTTAAGCCCTGTTTTAGATTTAGGATTTAGGGAGTCCTGAGTATCCGGCCCTGGATTCCAGAGAAATAATCATCTAATAATGTAGTTAGATTGTGCTGTCTTGTGCTAACCTATTTATTATATATTGCACTAATAATTTACTAACTATCTATCGCATTGGTGTCTGTTACCGGGTCGAGTCTGCCCCAACTAATAATCCTATCCAATCCTTCGGTTTTGTTATATGTGTACGGGTATACGGCATGGGCCCGGGAGTCCGGGAGATCGTGCCATGATGCTTGGTCGTACACTCATAATAAATCATGAAAGTTTAATTTCAACTTTATTTTATTTCAATTTATCTTTATTTTGTTATAATGATGTTTTTTATAATACAGTAGAATCCGTTTATATCAAACCATGTATATAACGAACAAAAGCTTATAATTATCATATAGTTTTGTCATATAGTTGTGTGCCTTAAATTTGCACGAACACTTATTTTTTCTTATACACTACAAACAAAGAACTACGTTTATAAACGTAAACGAATATTTGATTAAAATGAACACCCGGCTATAGTGAACAAAATTGTGTCCCTTGAGTGTTCGCTATAAGCGAGTTCTACTGTAATTGTAATTATAATTATAATTTTAGCTTAGTAATTTTAGATTTTCTTAATTATTTTATCAGGTAAATTAATGAAAGGCGAACAGGGGGAAATTACAACAATCATAATTTTTAATTTAGGTTTAGGGAGTCCTGAGTATCCGGCCCTGGATTCCAGAGAAATGATCATCTAAAAATGTAGTTAGATTGTGTTGTCTTTTGTGCCGTTTATTTACTAACTATCGATCGCATTGGTGTCTGTAACCGGGTCGAGTCTGTCCCAACTAATAATCCTATCCTATCCTTCGGTTTTGTTGTGTGTAAACGGGTGTACGGTGTGTGCCCGGGAGTCCGGGAGACTTGCTATAATGCTTGGCCGTACACTCACAATCAATCAATCAATCAATCAATCAATTGGAAATTGTAACTTATTGTTTTATATTGCCCACATTCAATTTATGGTGTCTATGCGAGCCAATCTCTGAGATTTATGTTATTAAGCAAAGTGTTGAATCATATTTCTCCACGTTCAATTATATTGGTAATATTTAAAAGTAGACACCGGCATAAACAACATACTATATACATACTCGCAGAATGTAAAGAGGACAAAAAATTTTCATCAAGACCCAATTCTAAATTATGGAATACCACGTACAGATTTGGAAATCCTAATGTGTCCTATTCACATTTTTTTTCTAAGAGAGCCAATATCTGAGATTCTTGTACCTCACAAATTATTTTTTTCTTGAATTACACTGTTTAACAAATAAAATGTGTTACAGTTGTGTTAAATAAAATGTGTTAAAAAATGAGTTATAAAATTCACACCGTCGTTACTATTCAGATATTTCAGTTACTAGCCACATAATCGAACTACTGATGTGATTTGGATGTTCGATTGACACTCGTCACTGCCAAAAAAATCATAGTTTTAATTTTCCATGCATAAAATTAGTGCTTTTACAATTCCCGAGATAAAACGCCATTTCTCAAAAAACAAGAATTCCCGAAATTAGCGAAATCAAATTTCTCGAGAAACGAGATTTAAAAATTCTTATAAAGTCTCGAGAATGCTCGAGATAGGAATTCCCGATCGCAAGCTCTATACTATAACCGTGTAGCATGTCGTTATAAAAGTTTTGAAAATTCACACTTAATGTGTAGCCCTTGAACAAATCAACCTTTAGTTCAGTGATACATCATCTGAAATTGGCCATGGTCACTTCCAAACGTCAGCTGATAATTTGTCCTTTATGGGGAGAAGGGTCCTATCAAGAAGGAGCAAGCTTCCGCTGCACTCGTTCTGGAGGAGGTATTGTTGCTGCAAAACCTCTGGAGGAGATATTGTTGGAAAGGTCTAAAAAGTGACAAATATTTTTTTCTTTTAAAGCCTTTTATTATACCATTATACCCTCAAGAATACAACAATTTCAGTTCCAAAAATTTAATAGTGAAAATCGCCGTTATGGCGCTGGATTGTATGATTTTCTAACATAACGAACAATTGTACTCAAAATTGCCGTTTGAGAGGTCTTGATCTAGAGGCGCAAGAAAATATTGACTAAACTTTATACACCACTCCTATAGAATTTCACCCCCGTACAATTGGCATCACTAAATCACACACATCGCTAAATAATGAAGGAAGTCTCCAGTTTTCTAGTGAAGTTATTTCAGCCTCTCTACGAAACTTTACAATATGGAATAAGTGTACAAGTTGTTTTATTAGCATTAAGGCCCACGTGGTAGTAGGGTTAAGAAATGTTGTGTTTTCCCAAAGCGAAGTTTAATTTGTCTAGGTGTGATTCCGCTTTGAAGTCTGGGATTTAGTATTATCCTGTAAAGTTGCTTCTGCTGGTAGCTAACCGACTAATTTTAGTTATAGAAATTTATTTCTGCTAACAATTGTTGCATTAAAAATTCTGTGAAGGGACGTTGTAGCCTCTAGTGTGTGTTATAAAGTAACCGCTTACCACGGCACGTTATTTTATATAATTCCAACATTTCTCCTCCTCTGAGTCATATCTACATATGTACATACCTAAAAGAAATGAATCACATCTAATCTGTTGTTTATATTTATAGTACTATAGTAAATATACTTATATACTATATTATTATATTTCTTTTTTATATTATTTTTTTAGACAAATACTTAACTATTGATATTTATAATTAATCAAAAACAAAACAGTTTATTATTTATAAGAAATCGGTTTCCATTTTCTAGATTACTAATCGCATTATTAAATTGAAAATAATTCAGAACACTAATACTTAATAATACAAAACGTATTTCTTAATGTTAATTCCGTTAACATACTGTGCGCTTAATCATATCGATTGATATATAATACGAACTAAATCGGTATGCTCATAGGTAGATATAATAATGCGTAATTATTTGCAATTATTCATTGCCTTCATTCCGTTTAACGTTAGTATACCATGCTGGAACGTATCATATGTATTAGCCATATTCAATTTGAGTATCATCATTTTCTCCGCTGCTAACGGATGCCATGATCCAAATGTACAAGCCGGATTTAATTCATCATCATAATAATGACATTTTCCATTGAATCGTGTTGACGGAATGTAATCAAAAATATTTAATGTTTCACATACGGGCAACAGTAGTGCAATTCCAATAAAACCTGACGATGGCGGATTCTTTCGAATCGTATTGTTACTGTAGTCATTCAAAACTTCCCATAATTTCCATATTGTACGTGGATCAATTAGATGTATATTTGCTTTTGGATTTTTCATTAAATATTTTTTATAATTATCGAATAAATTAAAATCTGGATTAGAGATCCATTCGCCCAGTGTTGAATTATATCGTCCGGGATCCCATGCGGCAATTGTAATATTTTTAAATAAGGGCGAGTCAAGAAATTTGAATTCCAATTTACTAACCACCTGTATACAGGGATAAATATACTATTACCATAATTTTCATTTTATTTGTGTATCAAATTATTGTTACCTGTGAATTAATTATCCGCAAAGTTGTTTTACTACCGACATCTTCTTCATATCCTTTTGTTGGGGCATGATTAAATCGCAAGACGATGTTATGTTCATCTTAAAATAAAAAATAAAAAAAAAAAGAAACAAATCAAAACATGATACTAAAAGAAAAAATTGCGTCGTTGATTCATAATTCTTTTCGCGTTAAAATTAGAATCTGTGTATAGTTTAGTGGTGGCGTAACATATTTAGCTAAACATAACGTATCTATATAAAAATAAACACGTGTTCTCTTTAAAACCCTTTAAAATAGCATTGGCAACTAAACTTTGCTTTAAAAGTGGATTAGTAAATTCCTGAAATTGTACACTAAGCCACTGCAAAGTACATACTTTGTCGATGACTATTATAATTTTTCATTTCCTCTCCAGACATGTCAGATTTTCATAATTAATCTTGTTTTCGTTGGAATTTTGTGTCTTGTGCCTAGCCGGTTTAAATATACATGTATAGCAGTACCGTACATGTATAATGTATAAACAAATTTACGATTGTATAATTTAATTTATAATGAAGCGTGACAACTCATTTAATACTTGATTTATTTATATGATAAGCGTGTAATAAGTAATGCTAGCATAAGGTTCACTATGTGGTTTTGTATGTTGACGTTGAGCTGATTTGAGGGTTAGAAAATCGATAGTGTTGTAGGTATCGTCGTCAAACCTGTCCCAAAAGTACACAAATTAATCAGTCAATTACGGTTTTGATAATAATTTCACTAAAGGCGGCTATCCCAGAAAAACTATAACTATATGTACATACAATTAATTATAGGTGACGCACTGTTACGTTTAAAATTTATGTAAATAGAAGTATTTATATTTATTAGTGTACAATCGAATCAAAAAGAGCGATAATTGTGATTTTGCAGTTTTTACATTCTCAAATTATATCAATATTAGAAAATAAAGAATTAAGAGTGTTTTGTATTTTTCCTATTTCTAAATAATTACGCAAAATACTTACGAAAGCATGTTACTGTTTTTTTTAAACAAATCCACAATGTAAATTTACTTTGTACTGAGTTTTACAATATTTGATAAAATTAATTTTTTTTGCACCTTTTATTTAATAATGGCACTATCTTTCGTTTGTTTTATAATTACATACTACATAAATGTGTAAAAAAATAATTATATTTACTTTAGAATTCTTATATTTACTCGCTAAATAAACAAACCAAAATTAATGTTTTTATTACGATATTACGGTCTCTCTCATCACCGTTGTATGTCTATTGTCTACTTAATTATGTTAACGTTTTAATTATGCTTAACCGTTATTTAACTTTTGTTTTCTGATTTAATAAAATCGTAATCATATTAAATTTCATTATCCAAGTTTACGCTTTTCAATATACATAACTAATATTTGTCTGTTGACGGAATATAATGTGACGTTAATAAAGCTGTTTGAAGTTAATAAAGCCTGTATGCGTCTGGTCATGTTTACGGCAGTTCTCAGGTGGCGCGACAATGTGAGGGGCAACCCAATCTAAATTCGCGGAAACTGTTTGTCATTTGATTTGGATAAACAGTATCTAGTATGGGAACTCTGGGGTTACCAAGCGCCCTCCCTCCAGTTTCATTTAGCCTTCCTGGGTTAGTGTGTCTTACAAGCGCCTCTACCATACCAGCAACTCGTGGAAACAAAATAGAAGAATTAAGTAGAACTAAGGATGGTGGCGATCCTAAAGCGTCACAAACAAGCGGTGGTTCCGTCGTGCTGATATTTCGCCTGGGATATCGATGGTTGAGGAGCCCATGATAGAGTACGTGCAATTAAATCCTCTTCTTCCCAAAATAGGCATCTCAGTAAATGATGCAACAACTCTTGTAAGTGAGAGGAACTCATCAGTGGTGAGCAAGGACATGACAAAGGATGTTGAGAAGGATGATAGTTAAAATACTGCAAAAAACCCTCAGGTGAAAATGTGTTTAGCGGCGAAGAGCACTGTAAAAAGCTTCTTGTGCAAGGCAAAGCTGTTGGGCAAGAAACAAAACTCTTGGCACTATGGCCACTGGAGGAGACAGAAACCCATTTGAGGATGACACGCCACCGGAAATGAAGAACAATAAGGCTTAGGTGTAGCATTTCAACGTCAAATGATTTTCAGCGTCAATTTTTTAAAAGCAGATTGTTTTTTCAACTAACAAAAATATAACATAAAAAACGCTCTTTTGTCAAATTGTTTGCTTTCTAAACTACAAAATTAGTACCAAATATGAAAATTAGTACCAAAATTGAAATCTCCATTTTCCAGATAAATATTTAATTTGTTTTATTTTTGTTTTATTTTCCAAGCGCTTAAACTGGATATATCTCACTAGATATCGATCGAAAAATGAAATGAGCATTTTCCAAAATAAGCGCTTAAACTGGATTCTTACAAAAAGACATATTTTAGAAGTGAAGAAAGAAGATTGTACTTCTTTCTTTATATTTCTATGAAAAATCAAAAAACTCTTACGTCAAAATTTCCAAAATTGATACTAATATTATAAAATAGATGGCACTGATTAGCAAAGATTTAAAAATTCACTAAACCAAAGAAACCAACCAAATTAGATAAATTTATTAAATATTTGAACCATTTTAGTACAATGTGTATCCACACTTAGAAAATACTCAAACCTTTTCGACTGTTCCCCATTATTTCCGCTTTGATGTTAAAATGCGCTACTTGTTCCAATTAAGGGTGATGATAGTGTTCCGACAACACACTCAGTCTTCGCTGTTAAGTCTGCAGTTACGTTCAGACACCTTGGAGAAAGTGTTGCGGCAGGCACACGTGGAGCTGAATCCAAAGTTCCTCGGTAACCAGTTCAGGCTGGGCTGGCTATTATTGACTTGTTCCAATTGGGCCACTGCTAATTGGCTGAAAGCCTTAATCTGAATCGTAAGACCGTGGGACCTTGGTGGACCTCCGCCCTGGAGACTAAAACAAAAACAGTGCGCAAGCTCTTTAACAGAGCAAAATTAACAGATGACTGGGCAGCGTATCGAACTGCCCTCACCAAGTATAATTAGACTCTGAGGAAGAGCAAAAGAGAGAGATGGAGAACTTTTTGCGGGAAGATAGACGAGATTTCGGCAGCTTGCCGACTCCAAAAAGCCCTCGCATTAGATCATAAAAACCCTCTGGGCTCAGTAAGAAGGCTGTACAGGACCTTAACCACATCAAGGGAAGAGACTCTTGAATGTCTGGTGAAGGGATACTTTCCGGAGTGCACAATCATTGCGGGTCGGGAGGACACTGATTTGAGCGTGGTGCATCCATATCTAGTCCCAAGCGGGGCCTACAAGCGAGCGATGGAAATCTTCACCCCTGGAGAGTTGCGCTGGGCTATCAATTCATTTGGTCCCTTTAAGTCTCCAGGAGGGGATGGAATCTATCCTATTTTTATTCAACGAGGCCTGGATGTACTGGAGCCCCAACTTATCAAATTATATAGAGCCAGCTTTATTCTGGAATACATCCCCAGATGCTGGAGGGAGGTAAGAGTGATATTCATACCAAAAAATGGGAATAAATCCCCCGAGGATATTAGGTCCTACAGATCTATTATTAGCCTTACATCATTTATACTTAAAACCATGGAAAAAATATTGGGCCTGTATATCAGACTCAATACAATCCAAAGATGTCCTCTAAATCCTAGCCAACATGCTTATCAGGTGGGTAAATCTACGGAGACAGCCCTGCATGAATTAACATTGGAAATCGAGGATACACTTCCGAACATTGACATCCAGGGTGCCTTCGATAATACTAATTTCGAGGTGATTCGGGAACAACCTTTAGCGAGGGGTATCGACTCGAAGCAAGCATCTCAATTGCACCTAACAAGGGCTGCCCTCAGGCCGGAGTACTGTCGCCATTGCTGTGGCTCTTAGTAATGGACCACTTGCTCGCTATTTTGAGGAACTCTCGAATATCAATCATTGCCTATGCTGATGATCTGGTGCTGATGGTCAGGGGCAAATTTGAAAGCACAATAGCTGAGCGTATGCAATATGCTCTAAGATTGGTAAACGAGTTGTGTGTTGAAGTGGGCCTTAGCGTCAATCCCAAAAAAATAACTCATGTACTCTCTTTACAAATAGGAGGAGAATTTCCTTTCCAATAAGTATGAACGCGGCAATACTCAAGATAACGTTTGAGGTTAAATATCTAGGGTTCATTTTTGACCAAAATTTAACCTGGAACCCCCACTTGAAATACATCGCAAATAAAGCAAACAAAGCATACTTTGGGTGCCAACGTATGTTTGGTAAAACATGGGGCCTAAACCCACAAATGATAATCTGGCTTTACCAAACCATCATAAGACCAATGATATCTTATGCGGCGTTTATATGGTGGCCAAAGACAGAACAAATAAATGCTCGTTCAGCTTTGGACAAAATTTGGACCTGCCCTACTGCTGCCCTTGAAAGACAGCTGGGACTCTCACCACTCCACATACATGTCAAAAGTGTGGCAGGTTTGAGAGCCATAAAACTGAAGGTAGCAAGTCAGGTTAGACTGACTAGTTCGGGATACAATAGCATCCTGGATAAACTAAACTTGGCAGACGATATTGCCCAGCTATCAGATATGATGGTAAAGACTACTGACTGCCGGAGGAACTTCACGATCCGGATACCCGAAAGGGACATGGTGGGTAACATCATTTCCTCCTTACCACAGCACGTATCGGTGTGGTATGCCGATGGGTCAAAAACAAACGAGCGCACGGGTGCGGGGGTTGTGGGGCCGGGTTTCAGGCTCTGTATACCGTTGGGAAAGACCCCTACGGTTTTCCAGGCAGAAACCGTGGCCATCGAGACTAGCGTGCTTCAGTGCCTCAAAAAGAAGTATATAAGAACGGAGATCTACATAATCTCGGATAGCCAGGCTGTTTTATTAGCCCTGGCAGCTCCGGTGTTCAGCTCTAAACTGACATGGAGCTGCTATAGCAACCTTAGAAGGCTGGGTAAGGACAACAAGGTTACCCTCTTGTGGTCCCCCGGCCACTCTAATATACCAGGAAATGAGGCCGCAGACACCTGTGCAAAAGAGGGTGCGGGTGGCATCTTCTACGGCCCCGAGCCTAGCGTTGCCTGTTCCAAAGGCCATGTAGCGAGGAGAGTCCTCTTCTGGGAGCAGAGATGTTCTGCTTCACTCTGGGAGTCATCTCGGGAAATGAGACAGACAAAGAAGCTCCTAAATTACTAAATTACAAGATTATACACTTACAGGATATAATCAGAATGGATCGATCATCTCTGAAATCCCTCATATGGTACTTGACAGGACATGGTCCCTTTAACTACCATCTATTCAAAATGGGGTAAACCCCATCAGAGAACTGCAGGTTCTGTAATCTGGGAAGAGAAACATCCGAACATTTGCAGTTCGAGTGCAGTGCGATCGCCCTAAGAAGAATTAAAACACTCAATGCTTACTCTGTTCAGTGGCCTCACGCCGACCCTGTTGATGTGCATGACCTTGTGGCGTTTATCAAGGACCTGGACCTACATTTCACATAGATGGATTTCTCTACTCTTACACGGGGATGCACAATAGATCTTGCTGATCGAAGTACATAGGGTTCCTCTTACCAATCAAAAAAAAAAAAAAAAGAGGCCGTGGGAAGAAGCACAGCCGAAGATAGTCGAGGCGGACGACCAGATTGGGGCGGGCTCAGATTGTTTTTGGAACAAAAACTAAAAAGCTAAAAAAAGGGAGTGAGCTTTTTCGTCAGCCGTGTACCCAGTAAATTCTTATTGGTAATTACGTTAAGTGAAAATTAATAAATTGCGGAGAAATAAATAAAGTCCTCATGGTTTGTTCATTGTTCATGCTACAGCATGAACGAGTAGGTGTAATTTCACGAATATCTTCTATAACCGAAACACTGCTGAGTCGGTAATAAATACGTGAAATCTGTGATTCCCGTTAATACGAAGAGGAGACCTAATTTGGCAAAAACAAGCTTGACCGCATCAAGCAAATATGTTTAGAAAGTAAAACAACATTGGCTCAGATAACCTAATAACCTTGCATCCGAAAAGACGGTGTGGATCGCTATTGAGTGTCATAACATAATCAACCTTTATTTTGAACAATTTTGGATAGGATTTTATTTTACATAATTCTTGTTACGTTTTTGCCTTGTCAATCAAAGTTCGAATCACTAGATTATGAATAAAAACAAAACCATTCAATCTATCACCAACGAATTTATTTATTGAACAATAAAAATTTATTCAACACAATAAATAATTCACAAAATCACTTTATATAATTTTCACACAATTTTACTGTACACTTATTATTTTTAAATTGCACTACAACACTTTTTAAATCACTTTTAATTCACTTTTTAATCTTTACACTGTCGCTTAACAAATACTAATTAATCCAATTCGACTTCGTTCGGCTTTTTATATACACAAACCAAACTTCTAGAAATTTCATGACTTTCCAGTAAGAACAGTCCAGAAACATTTAGAACCGTTTTATCATGAACAATTCTATTTTAGTACAGTAAAACATTGAACTAATAATTTAACTTATTCTATTACACCCTAGGTGCCACCGTCACAATAATTATTGTGACGGCGACACGTAGCGTGTGATAGAATAAGTTAAACTAATAGCTCAATGTTTTATTGTACTAAATGGAATTTTCCATGATAAAACAGTTCTAAATGTTTCTACACTATTCTAACTAGAAAAGTCATGAACTTTCGAGAAGTTTGGTTTGCGTATATAAAAAGGCGAACAAGATCGAATTGGATTAGTAGTATTTGGAACGCGATAGAGTAAACTTGTAAGATTATGAGTAGTATTTGAAAAGCGACAGTGTGAAGATTAAAAAGTAATTAAAAAGTGATTTAAAAAGTGTTGTAGTGCGAAATAAAAATAATAAGTGAACAGTAAAATTTGAGAATAATTTATATAAAGTGATTTTGTGAATTATCGTTAATAAATAGTGTGGTTATAATTTTTGTGTGACAAAAATAAATTCGTTGGGGATAAATTGAATTGATTTTATTTTATTCACAATCCAATGAGACGAACCTTAATTGACAAGGCAAAAACGTAACAATTGGTGACAGCGGTGGGATTGTGAATAATAAGATAAAGAAAATGATTCTCAACAAATTAAAAATTCCAGAATTAAAGAGGGAACTTGAGAAACGGGGTTTGGCTTCTGATGGTAGTAAAGCAGCTTTACAAGCGCGACTACGTGACGCCATGGAGAAAGAAGGATTAGACGCGGATCAACATGATTTTGGAGAGAATAGACTATAAACTAGTCAAACGAAGAAAAAAAACACCAGATGAAACAACAAAACCAGTCTAACGAAGAACTTAAACACCGGATGGAGAAACAAGGAGAAGAAATTAAAGACCAAATTACAGATGGTCATAAGAGAATCGACGATAAACTTCTCGAATTATCAACTAACATACACGGTGAAGTGGAGAAGCTGCAAATAGAGATTCAACAGGTTGGCCAAAAATTAGAAACGGAAGTCCAAATTGTCAAAACGGAGGTTCGACGTCTCGAGAAAGAACTACATGATGTGAAGGCAAGTGGATCAACGACGCAAGTGGTTCAGACCGTCCAATCAAAAGTTAAAGCCACCAACATTCGACGGAACAACATCTTTCGGCATTTTCAATTTGAAACGGCAGCCAATCAAAACCGTTGGAATGATGAACATCTTGTCGCAGCGCTAATAGTGGCCCTAAAAGATGAAGCAGCGGAGGCCTTACAAATCATTCCAGAAAACGATCGCAACAGTTATCTTGAAATTATGAAGACGCTGGAGCGGAAGTACGGCAGTGACCATAAGCGTGAAATCTATCGCATGGAACTGAAAAGCCGCTACCAAAGGGGAGGAGAATCACAGTACATCCAGCGCATACCAGTACATCGGCTGATTATATGGAAAGTCTAAAAATTCATGTATTAATTGACGGCATTCGAGATCCAGAGTCATGCAAGACGGTGATGTTGTCACCTAAAGCAACGTTCGCGGAAACCGTTGCGTTTGCGTTAACTATCGAGGCTGTGGAGAACTTCACCACACCGTCATTATTTAGGCGCCAAATGAATTTAGATGCTAAAGGGTACATCGAGCGGACAGTACCAACATTTAGAAGCGGCAGGCTTAGGTGTTGGGAATGCAACAAGTTGAGTCACATCTCAAGCGATTGTCGGAAAGTAATAAAAGGAGAGAGAAGATCGCCACTTTTTATGCGGGCAAACGCCGAAAGGTCGGGACAAAGGTCTAGAAGCATCGAGCGAAGATGTTGGGTATGTAACAGGATTGGCAACATCTCGCGAGATTGTTTGGAAGCAAGAGGAAAACGGAACGGATCACCAACTTCTGTCGAAAGAGCACTAAGAGGAAAACAGGTATCGGATGAACGGATGGCAACAATCGGTAAAGTGGACAGGTTAAAAGTCAGTTTGAAGGAACCGAAGCTGGCATCGCCGTCTGGTTGACCCATAACATTCATCCCTGTTATGAGTAAAGCACGAGGCGGAAGCAGCGTAATAACCAAGGGCGATGTTGATCGGAGGAAGTGTATCATTAAGCTGGATACCGGAGAAACCCACATAATTGTCCGGAAAGACTTGATCGCAGGAGCAGTGCAGCTGGTTGATGGGTTGAAATTAAGAATGGCAAATGGAGAGAGTGCAATGATAAAAGGCAAAAAGTTCGTGAAAATTAAGATCGGGAGAACTCTTTTCGAACATAAAGTGCTGATTGCAGACATTTTGGACGAGGTCATTTTGGGAACGGACTTTATGAGGATGAATGGCTTTGTGTTGGATTTTGGACGAAGAACATTGAGTAGCGATAACATCGAGCTGAAACTTAAATTTAACGGTATGGATGCGACAGTAAGGTGAGTAAAAATCAACCACACCGAGAAGCTGCCATCGAAATCTGAAACAATTGTTGAGGAAACGAATGAACACCAGGTTAAGCAGATATTGGATAAGAAGGGCCGAGTTGTGCGAAGAGGAGTGCTAATGTCCGGTGGCTGGATGAGCGATTGTTATGGTAAACAAGCCAACGGCGGAAGATTCGACGAAAACCAAGATTGTATGTACCTTATTTTAAGCTTAGTAAAAGATACAGTCAACACTGGAGGATCTTATTTATACACTAAGCTTTCATAGTAAGAACGGATTTAGGTTTAGAATGACATATTAAAAGTAAATTAGTATTATGGGGTGAGCGCTGGAGGGGGGTGATCCAAGAGCAATATCTAATCGGCAATATTGGACCTCCCAAACTACCCGAATCTAACCATTTCTAAAGTGCGCGCGGAGATATCGACTGATCGGCTACTTGGATTTATCAAAAGCCAAAATGGGAGTATCAACGCTAGTAGCTGGAAAGTGATCCGGGAGGGAGGGAGGCGAAAGCCACCTCATCCTTTTATACTCTCTCAGTAGATTACTCGTCTAAATACAAGGTGAAGCAAACTGGATACATGATGAACTATAAGTTCGGTGTGATCCAGCTTCATCCGAAGAGTAGCCAGAAAATGTATATACTCGATTGCAAAAGATAGGATCACAGTGGGTAAGCCTGCGAGGAGCCCGATTCCAGCTCCTGCTAATAAAACTCCGATTTTAAATGTATGGTTGCTTAGGTTGGTGCTTAACATTGTCGCAATGACGTCATCAGCAAATCGTCATGAGCAATTCTGGTGTCAATTTCTGTGTAAAGAAACTGTGTTCGATTATTTATTTTAAATTAAAATAATTAACCTCCACATAAATTTTAATTGAAATTAAAATCTGCAATAAAGCGATTTACATTGGTTGAGGGCACTGTAGAGAGAGAATCCCTCATCTGACCGGAGCAATTCCAGTGGAAGTTAGTTAGTTTATTTTGACAAAGTGCTACTTTGTGAGTCTGTTTGCGCATTTTATAAGTTTTGTTTATTTATTGAGTAGTATTTAGGTGTAGGTTTATAGAAAATTTAAACATCCAACGGAAAGTTAATTAGTTTAGAAATTGTACTTTTTATTGACTCATACTTCAGATCAGTGGTGTCCGGGTCAAATGAATGTTTTCGAAGAGTTTTGACGGTGGATGGAGCGCTGTAGTTTTGATGAAAAGAAGGGGTTAACTGGGCGACGTGGTGATTGTTTCCATATTGGGAGCCACAGAGATTGGCACTCTGGAATGGGTGTGGGAGCCGTGAAATAGTTGTTCTGTGGCTTTGAATTCATAAATGGTTACCGCGTTATCCGACTGACTTTATTTTTATTAAGTTTTATTGCTCTGTTTAATTTGGACATTTATCGAGGGTGTGCGGTTTCACCGGCCATCTCCGAATAACAAGCTTAGGCTTGGCCGTACGTTTCATTCAATGAATCAATTAGAAACTAAAAGTTGGACATTTATAGTAATATGTTTGGTAGCATCATGCGCCCCCTCCAGACATGATGCACCGCGCCGGCTGCAATACGTAAACTCTACGTTTTCATACCATTCTTTCGATTCAATTTATACCGCTATAACCACAAAACATCAAACAGTTTCGTGAAGAACACGTTTTATTGAAAAACGATGATCTAGTTGTAATAAAAAAAAAAAAAAAAAAAAACGCGTGGCCACCAAAAATTATGGGATGAGTAACTTTCTGGTTTTCAAGAATTTTTGTATATCGTATTTGTCATTCGCCCTCAGTCTTTGTGACAATTTCTTTTATTAGTTTTCTACTTTTGTATCTTAACAAAAATTGTATCATGATAGGTATAATTGCAAATACACACTCGTACCTTGCGTCTGTTGTTTTCAACGAGTACAATAGAAGGTGTACTAATAACAACAATAAAAATATTTATTAAGACTATAAGGAATGACAATATGTAATGTATTGCGGTTTTTTTTTTTTTTTTTAAGTTTAACCGCCATTTCCGTGCGATATACCAAAACTACGGCTTTCTAGTTTTTTACTCATCACTTTTCGTTGAAGGTGCATTTCCATCTTGATCGATATTTTTATTGTATGATTCATAATGAATAATGTAAATAAAACAATTTTTTTTTTTTTAAGGCTAACTATTGTAGCGTATAGCAGCAAAATGATCGAATTTTGGTTTTTATTGCGAAAAGATAAATGATTGTAAATCGTAATATTTATGGGATGTTAAAGGTGTTTAATTTGTGATACGACAAAGAAGACAAAGAAAAAAAAAAATTCAATTGAAATTCTAAGACACAAATGGAATAAATTTATTTAGTTGCAAGGAAAATTTGTACTTTGTTCTTATTTACGTTTTACGGGATTGACGGTTATTCTTTGTTTAAATTCTCTGTTTTTATTTAGTTTTTATTAATTACGAGTAAGTGCGATGAATTCTCCATGAGGAGCAGCAAGCCGTAAATCACTTTGAATATGTTCTTATTTTTTTTTTTTTTTGTTATTTGTGGTTTACTTATGTCGTCGTTTTTATCTCATTTCTAGTGAAATGATAATGATATGAATACCTCGGGGGGTTATTTAAATATATTCGAACACGTGGTGTGAATTAACTGCGAATTAGTATTGTTTTGATCGAACTTGTTTTATTAATTGGTATACGGAATTCATTTAATTCGATCAATGTTATCAAAAAAATTAATTGATTATTTTTATTACAAGTGCCATACGATGTAATTCAATTATTAATTTCAACAGAAAACTTCAAGAAAGAAATTTATACAAGAGCAATTCTCGTAATAATTATTATTCTATCTACAAAGGGTGAATCAAAATTCAGTGTACAACAATGAAATTTTATTCAACTTTAAATATTTTTTTTTTTGCTTTTACTGAGCATTTTCTCTATAACTGATCGGTGGTGGATTCCTAAAATTTAACAGAATAGCATCTTCAATTGGGCGAGAGTACACATTTGGACTTGAATGTCAGGTGATTATAGGTTTTCTTCGTTTTAGCCAAGACATTTTTGAAAATTTTATTATTATTATTATTGTGTATCGCTTTTAATATATTTCTTCTATGTCCCAATTAAATTCTTTCTCTTATATTTGCCCATAATCTCTTTAATATTGATATACAGCAGAATTTGTTATTGTTTCCTCAATAACATTTTTTCAAATAGTTTTAAGATTGTAAGAAGCACGATTATTGAATGAGAATACGTTATGTCATTATGATTTAAGGTACCTTCCACTTTAGACCAGTACCTCCAGTTCACGTTAAAAATATAAGTTACTAGTTGCAAGCAGCGCAAGCATTGGGGTTTGGTTACAGGGTGTCATGGGAACAGCGGTTAGCTAACGTGAGAACATATTGAGTTGCACGTATTGAGTTGGAATATAGTTTGCATCTACATATATTTATATATATATATATATATATATATATATATATATATATATATATATATATATATATATATATAGCTTTTTGCGTGCATATAACGATAAGTACTACTTATCGCGTTATTGCATGATTGCATTTTGATATAGTTCAGAGAGAGCAGTATATTCCAGTTTAGCTCATTTTTTAAAATCCGTCCTCCCAAGGGATGCTATTTAACATTTCAATAATACGATAAGTCACTTTTTATTTTTTGTTTCCATTAATAATACTATAACTTGACTTATAGTTTTCTTCATTGAAACAAATTGTATTCTGAATATCGTTTTTTCAATTATCGTTTTCTTAGGAGGCAAATAATTTTTAAACGCAACAGTAAGTATAAGTTAACGCTGTTTTTGTGACAAATAATTGGACGTTTTGATAACTATAAGTACTACTTACAGCATATTTCAGCCCGGAAAATTTTGAAAGTAGGCATCATATGTATGGTTGCACTTTTATTGCTTGGATTGAAGTAAAACTATTATTTTTTACCGGTGTGAAGTATTTCATACAAAGTGTAGCTACACAAATTAACGAAAAGTGTAAGTGTACTGAAAATGTGTAGGCCTACATAACAAGTGTAAATAAAAAGTAGAACCAGTATGGGACCGGTGTGAAGTATTTCACACAAAGTGTAGCTACACAAATTAAAGAAAAGTGTAAGTGTGCTGAAAATGTGTAGGCCTACATAAAAAAGTGTAAATAAAAAGTAGAACCAGTATGGATAGTATTTCTATGAAGTGGACAGGTCAAGCTATCCGAAACAATTTTTCTTATTAAAATAAAAAGGATTGGGCATGCTCGACGCTATTTTGAATATTGGAAAAAGGCTAATCCTTATGTGATTTTTTATGTGATTTTTACAATTTTCAAAATAGCGTCGAACATACCCAACCCTTTTTATTTTAATAAGAAAAATTGTTTCGGGTAGCTTGACCTGTCCACTTTATGGAAATATAAGCCCACACTTGGTAACATCTCTGAGATTTTCTTAAATGGCCATAGTGTAGCATCAGGTTTGGACATTTTATATGATTTTCACAATTTTCAAAATAGCGTCGAACATACCCAACCCTTTTTATTTTAATAAAAAAAATTGTTTCGGATAGCTTGACCTGTCCACTTTATGGAAATATAAGCCCACACTTGGTAACATCTCTGAGATTTTCTTAAATGGTCATAGTGTAGCATCAGGTTTGGACATTTTATGTGATTTTCACAATTTTCAAATTAGCGTCGAACATACCCAACCCTTTTTATTTTAATAACCAAAATTGTTTCAGATAGCTTGACCTGTCCACTTTATGGAAATATAAGCCCATTCCTGGTTCTACTTCTTATTTACACTTTTTTATGTAGGCCTACTCTTTTTCAGTACACTTACACTTTTCGTTAATTTGTGTAGCTACACTTTGTGTGAAATACTTCACACCGGTTATTTTTTGACAGACAATTTTAATTTAAGATTTCTTATAAAATATAAATAAATCTTCGTTATACGGGTGTCCGGGTTTGGGATGCTGATCCGTCATGGGATGATTCCTTGGTTAATTCTGAGACACAAATCGTATGTGGAGGGGGGATCCATTTTTGATATCCTTTGAGATACAGTGTGTTTAAAAAATTTGGTTCAGAAAAAAAGTACACCCAAATATTAAACTGTAACTTCCAAAATATTTATCGGAGAGCAACCAACTTAGTCTTATTTGATTGGTAATCGTATAGGCTATTATCAAGTTTCAAGTGGTTATCTTGTATCTGCATCCGTTTGAGAGCTATGGTGATTTAAAATAAAATAAAATATTTGTTTTTTATAAAATCGAGTTTTTCTCAAAAAAAACCGTTGTAATTTTTTCTTTTGTTTATTTAATTTTAATTTGTCATGATCTCCTCTACAATCACTCAATACAAGGTTTGGGTCGAGGAGTTATAAAACGTGCTCAAAATGTCCTCCTTGTGATTGAATACATGCTAATATTCGTTTAAGTATGCCTTTGGTTATTTCAATTCTTGGTAATTCTTGCCTTATCTGTTGTGCTGCTGTGTGTATTCGTTGTATAAGTTCTTCTTTTGTTTCAATTTCTTTGGAGTATACAAGCGCCTTCATCCTTCCCCATACATAAAAATCCAATACCGTAAGATCGGGGGATCTTGCAGGCCAATGAATTGGACCATTTCTTCCAATCCAATTATTTGGATAATTTTCGTTAAAAAAATTCCTAACATTATTATGGTAGTGACAAGGTGCACCATCATGTTGGTATGTATGCGAGAATCTACTTAAAATGGGAACATCATCAAAAAGGAGTGGCAAATCGTTTTGTAAAAATTGTAAATAACGTTCACCATTTAATCTAGGTGGTAATATGAATGGTCTAATTAATTTATCGCCAATTACACCAGCCCATACATACGTTTACACTGAATCGGTGCTGAAATTATATTTGTTTTTTCGAATGAGGATTTTCAGCAGCCCACGTGTATAGATTGTGAAAGTTTGTTATGCCATCTCTTGTGAATTGAGATTCATCCGTCCATAGAATACGTTTCACAAAACTTGCATTGTCCAAATTCCTTTCCATCAATAAATTACAAAACTCCAATCTTGTAGTGCGGTCTATCGGTAATAGTTGTTGAACGGGTGTTGTATGGTATGGATGAAGATTCTCCTTGTGCAATACTTGATGAATTCGATAGCGAGAGACGTTTAATTGTAAAGCGAGCCTCCTTTTCTAATAGAAGGATTTGCTGTTACATTACGGATTATACCTTCGTCGACATCGAAATATTTGGTGAGACTGAATAGGGCTCTTGTTACGATATTTGGCAGTCTCCTATGAATATTTATAAATACTCTTGCATCAGGAATGCGACGTGTTGGAAATCTGAGTTGATATTCATTGCGAGCTCGTGCTGCATTACCATCGCAAAATCCGTAAACAAAATGGATATCAATGTACTCCTCACCTGAGAACTGTGCCATTATAATATTAATTTTATTAAATTAATTAAAATTTTAATTCACAACACTGATACAACACTAGATAATATCTCGAAACTAATGACTGAATCTGAAAATATTTAGTTTTTGTTTTTTCAACATTTAAACAAATGAGTTGATAATCATCGCCTACTGTTTTGCAGATCAAAATAAAATTGGTAAAATATTAACACTATAATATCTCTTAATTAGATTGAGAATAAACGGAATACGAAGAAAACTATGGCACGTGGGTACAAGTAATGTATTGGGGGATTGTAGAGGAGATCATGACAAATTAAAATTAAATAAACAAAAGAAAAAACTACAACGTTTTTTTTTGAGAAAAATTCGATTTTATAAAAAACAAATATTTTTTTTTTACTTTAAATCACCATAGCTCTCAAACGGATGCAGATAAAAGATAACCACTTAAACCTTAATAATAGCCTATACGATTACCAACCAAATAAGACTAAGTTGGTCGCTCTCCGATAAATATTTTGGAAGTTACAGTTTAATATTTGGGTGCACTTTTTTTCTGAACCAAATTTTTTAAACACCCTGTATCTCAAAGGATATCAAAAATGGATCCCCCCTCCACATACGATTTGTTTCTCAGAATGAACCAAGAAATCACCCCATGACGGATCAGCATCCCAAACCCGGACACCCTGTATATCGTTTATATAAAAAATAACATGTTTACCGAGGGTTGGCTATGTTTCTCCATAAATCGTTTCCCCAAAAATTATTTCCACAAATAATACTATATTTTCCCAAACATCATTTCGTCAAATATCGTTTGTCCAAAAAATATTTCCCCATAAATCCTTTGCCCAAAAAGATCCCAAAAATCCTAAAATGGTAGATTGGGCATTTCGCGCGCGCGAAATGCCCAATCCACCATTTTGGGATTTTTGGGAACCTTTATTTGTAAATTTTTTATAAATTTTTTAACAACTATGTTCGTGATTATTATCGTTATAGAGTTAAAGTGCCGATGGAGGCGCGTCATATTAGAATACAATTCCATATGATATGTTTTTAAAGATATTTTTATATTCAAATTAAAAAATATTTTAATGTGCTTAGAAAAAATACTAACATTACTTAAAACTATGATAATACTCGTATGCTAAGTATAGTAGTCTGTTTAATGTTAAATGCAAAATGATTAGAGAATGCGTTTGTTTGCAGTTCGGTTTTATTTCATCTATTGTTTGTGAATGGCAAAAGATATATTATGTATCATCCTTATGGGAACTGTTAAGACCGTGCAAATATTAGAAAAAACAGACTGTTGGATGATGCACATGTTGTTCCATATGTATTGTATATTTCGTCAATTATTTACAATTTTCGCGAAAATTGACGGTGTTACCGTACCGGCACTTTTCTGTTTGATGACGTCAAAGTCGCGGAAATATTATGATCAACTGCACTCTCGCTATATATTAGTTTGATTAATTGACATTTTAGTTGAATTTTGAAAGTGTGATTAAGATGTAATATGTTGTATTATTACGTAATCATAATTATTATAAAAATAATAAATTTAAATGGAATTAAATGTATATCTGTTTGAATTTCAAATAATAAATCATATTTGCTCTGGGGGGAGGTTAGGGGCGCCGGTTTAGATGGTCTTAATATACTAGGTAGCCCAAATGTCAACCTCACCTGCACGTGGTACTTCCTGCTAATTAACTAACGAGACTCTGGCGACCGAGATACGGCGGAATAACCGACCACCGAGAACATAGCAAATGATGTTCTCTTCAATGACCCACTACCAACTTGTACTGGTTAGGTTGGTAGTTGATACATAACCAGCTTTAAAGCAATGAATGCAACGCAACAAGGAAATAATACCCCAGGTGGTAAACCAACTACCCAGTTGGCTAATCCATCCCCTTACGAGGCTGGCTCAATGGATTCTGGGGTGAGCCAATCATTGCTAAACCCATTCGAAAGAAGTTCAATGTTGTTAAGATCACCAAACAATCATACTAACTCTGCAAATCAACAGAAAGACGAAAACGCTGAACTCTGCCGAAAACTCAGTGAAGTAGATGTACTTTTATTCCAACTAAGAGCGAAATTGAAAAACTAAAAAAAGAAAATGAAAAATTGAAAAACCCCAAACCAACGGAGATTTCTGAAAACCCGCTAACTTGTTATAATGAAACAAGTACTCACACCAGTTATAACAATGAGTTCCATACCGATGAAGAGGATCTCATGAGAGAAACAGATTGGGTACTGAAAAGGAAGAAAAGACCTACCAGAAAACGAAAAGCAGAATTCTCGCCTGAAGTTGGAGATCATTCGCAAACTAATGTATTAGTAACTGGTGATACTAATACCAAACCATCTCATCAGCAACAGCAACAAAATCGGCAACAAAAGGTTGTACCGAAAGAAAAGGCTCCTCCGCCAATTAATGTAATCGGGTCACTAAACAATAACGTGTGGAAAATCAATATACCAGATTCCGATACATATAGAGCTCTAGCAACAAAACTCAATGTGGAAGGTAAAGAATGGTTCACAAACCAAGGAAAAAACGAACGCGCAAATAAGGTTATGGACAGAGGCCTTCATCCAACGTGTAAGAAGGAGGGCATAATTGAGGACCTAAAGGTAAAAGATCTGTAAATAGAAGATGCAGTAAACATCCTAAAACGAGAGAGAGGTGAGAACAATTAAGTCAAAAAAAGGGGGCTTCCACTTTTCATGTTTACGTTTAACAAAAAGGAGAAAGTTGAATTAAATGGTTAAAATAGAACCGCTAAAGAAAAACACAAGGCTAATACCTCAATGCAAAAAAATGCCAAGGTTTCAACCACACGCAAAAATATTGCAGGCGGGAGCCAAGATGCATAAAATATGCTGGAAAACACAACGCGAAAGAGTGTACAGAAAGTAGAAACACCCCTGCAAAATGTATAAACTGTAAAGGGTATCATCCTGCAAATTATAGAGGTTGGGAAGTAGCCAAAGAACTTCAAAGACCAAGAAACAAAATGCATCAGTTTCCTCAAAACCCTAGGGTTACCAGAGAAGAGAAACCAACTAAAACCCAAGCGGAGCCAAAACCACCAGGTATAGGTACAGAGCGGAAAAGTTATTCACAAATTGTACAGCAATCATCTAATGCTATGAATGATAACCCCTTGAAAGGATATGTCGAAGCATAGAAGCAATAAATATACGGCTAGCAAAGCAAGAACGTGGTCTAGAAGTTTTATATAAGCGTCTAGAACAGGCCTAGACTTTCGCGTCAATTAGACCTAAATTTTTATTTTTTATTTTTAAATAATTATTTTAATTAAATATTTTCTGGGAGCATTATCAATCCAAACGTGAGCCAACCTTATGAATCAACTTAAATTGAAGACCTCAGCAATGCCAGATAATAAATAACAGGTCAATATTGTAGTGTTAATTTTTCACAGTTTGAATATTGGTAAATTCCAAGCCAATGTCATGTTCAAACGTTACCGGATGAAATTCGGCTGTGCTATGTACGGGAAATCTAGGAAAAACCAAAAATCATGCAGTAATATAATTAATTTGGCAACATATGTACACTCATTGTAAATAAGCTTATGCTCAAAATGGTGTCAAATTTTAGTAGTAGTAAATAAAAAAAAATAAATAAATCAAACCATGAACGAGGCAACAGCCCTCATATACTAAAATGAGCAGAGCATTAAGAATTGTCACCTGAAACGCGAACGGACTAGCGCAGCATGTTCCAGAGTTAGAAATTTTTCTAAATTTAGAAAAAATAAATTTATGCCTTATATCGGAGAGTCATTTGACAAAAACATCATTTATTAAAATACGTGATTATGAATTTTACCATGCTGTTCACCCAGGAGGAAAACCCAGAGGAGGATCAACAGTAATAGTGAAAAAGAATCTCAAACACTACGAAGAACCTAGTATAGAAGAAGAAAGTATGCAAGTTAAAACTAACAATAATAATGAATACAGTATTTCCTCTATCTACTGCCCTCCACGTTATAATCTAAACAAAGAAGATTATAATAGACTCTTTAGATCACTAGGATCCAATTTTATTATTGGTGGTGACTTTAATGCAAAAAACACCTATTGGGGATCAAGACTTACAACCCATAAAGGAAAAGAGCTATTCGAAGCCGGACGAATAAATAACTGCGAGTTCCACTCTGGAGGTAAACCAACATACTGGCCTGCTGATATAAATAAAATACCAGATCTCATTGATTTCTATGTAACGAAAGGGATCTTCGAGGATTACATGTGCATCGAAAACAGCGAAGGGATATATTCCGATCATACACCTGTTATCATGACTCTCAGCACAATGATAATTAATAAGGATAACCTGCCGAAATTAACAAATAATAGAACTAACTGGGACCTATTCCAAGAACTAATTGAAACGCAAATAAATTTACGACTGCCGATTAAAACACCGGTACAGTTGGAAGACGAACTAGAGTACTATTCAACAAGCAGCATGGGAAAGTTCTCCTGCTAGTCACACCGAATCCCGTAGGAATCAAAATTATCCTATTGAGGTCAGGGAGTTAGTTATAGAGAAACGAAAGGCAAGAAAGACCTGGCAAAGGACACGCGCCCCGGAAAACAAAAAAATCCTCAATTTTCTATGCAATAAACTAAAACAACTTATAAAAGAAATTAAGAACGAAATTAACAAGTACTTAAATGGTCTCACCGAACATAAAGATACTGATTACTCTCTTTGGAAAGTAACTAAGGGATTAAAAAGAACCAAAACGCTTGTGCCGCCTATTAAAAATGGGGAAGGAACCTGGGAAAAAAGTGATAAGCAAAAAGCTATTTTATTTGCTGTTTACTTGGAAGACACCTTTCAACCGTTACCTAGGCAAACACCAGATGAAAACATAATAACAGTTAGCAAAATTGATGAATATAATATTCGATGTGTAACATTACAGGAATTAAAAGATGAGATCAAGTGTAATTTGAACACAAAAAAAGCTCCAGGATATGATTTAATTACTGGACAAGTAGTAAAAGCCATTCCCGAGAAGGGACTACGAAAATTGGTTCAAATTATCAATGCTGTCTTTAGACTAAAATATGTCCCACGACAATGGAAGGTTGCTGAAGTAATTATGATCCCCAAACCAGGCAAACCAGCGAACGATAAAAAGTCGTACAGACCGATTTCACTACTTCCTGTAATTTCAAAATTATTTGAAAAATTACTGCTCAAGAGAATCAAGCCAATAATAGAAGAGAGAAATTTGATTCCACCACACCAATTTGGATTTAGAGAAAATCACTCTACGATAGAACAAGTTCACAGAATAACGGATATAATCGAAGACGAACTTGAGAATAAGAAGATATGCTCCAGCATCTTCTTGGATGTAGCACAAGCTTTCGACAAAGTTTGGCACCAAGTACTTGAATTTAAATTGAATCGAGATCTACCTAAGCAGTTCTATCAAATTCTTAAATCTTATATCGCAGACCGACATTTCCGTGTAAAATATAACCGAGAGTACTCTGAACTAAAGAGAATATTAGCAGGCATACCACAGGGTAGCGTACTGGGTCCTATATTGTACATCCTGTACACCAGAGATATGCCAAATACAGAAGGTGCCACCATAGCAACATTTGCAGACGATACAGCTATTCTGGCGAAGAATTGAACATTAAATATAGGAAAATGTATTGGGTAGAAACTCTGAGCTTACAATACATAACAAATTGCTATTGTACCAGCAAATACTTCAACCAGTATGGACCTACGGTATTCAACTTTGGGGTTGTACCAAGAAGACAAATGTACAAATGATTCAATGTTTTCAAAACAAAGTACTGCGTGGCATTGTAAACGCACCATGGCACATTAGAAATGATAACCTCCATAGCGGGACTTAAACATGGAATATGTAAGTGAAGAAATACAAAATCATGCGAAGAAACACATTCAGCGGATATATCGGCACCAAAATGCAGACATACGAAGTTTGTTGGGTACCACCAATGCAGTAAGAAGACTTCAAAGGCAGAAACCTTTGGAATTGGGCAGTTGTATTTAATTAGGTTATAGAAAAATAATTACTATGTAAATTCAAACGGGAGTAACCATTGGGTTACTGACGACTTGTGATGAAGGAGTGAGAGAGTCGGAGTTAAGAATGCCCCAAAATAACTTGACGTAGTTTATGAACGGACTGTTACAAATTGTTTCCTCTTTTTTTTTTTTAATTTTCTATTAGAAGTAAGAATATACTAAAGATCGACGCAATAATTTTAAATAATTACATTATCAGGTCGAGCGTAAATTAGTTAAAAATTGAAAATAACGTCTAACAATTTGATTTTGTATTCCAAAACCGGGTAAATCGTCATTCTTAAACGTATTTTGCACGAAAACGAAAAATTTTGCTACCGCAAGTTTTTAGTATGTTCAATAGAATTAAAGGACGTAAAATTTAAAAAAAAAAAAAACAAAAAAAAAAATTGGACGATCATTGAGAAAATTCAAAAATAAAATTTTGGCGGGAAATTTGAAAATCAAGAAATTAAAGAACTAATCATTTTTTATTTTTTTTATTAATCCGTATTAACTTACCTTTAAAACGAGCCCTATATCTTAAATATCGGATATTTATTTTTCCTTTTGTAACCATAAACACCACAACATCATGTTTATCATTTTTCTCAAAATTTGATACCCTGTATTTTAAACAACAACAACAACAACAACAAAAAATCATTTTCTACAAAATGTTTTTTTAACTAGTACTACCAATTGAAAACATAAAAAATAAAAAATTTAAACACGACTTCCGGTCCCATTGAAACCCCATGAAAACTTCGTGTTAATGCAGGATAATGCGAGACTACATACGGCTGGTATAGTTTACCAGTACCTGCAAGAGGTGAATGTGCCTGTTATGGAGTGGCCAGCTCGAAGCCCGGACCTCAATCCCATCGAACATTTATGGGACGATCTGAAAAAAAGGGTTTGATCCAGAGATATTGTTTCAACGAGTCTCCAGGAGCTGCAACAGACGATCGCAGAGGATTGGGAGGCGATACCTCAAGATTTGGTGAAAACTTTGGTGAAATCGATGAAACATCGAATGGAAGCTGTCATTCGGGCTAGGGGAGGGAATACTTCGTAATTAAACAAACATTGGATTTTTTGATATTTTTAAAATTTTGGAGAAAATTTATGAATGTGCGAATTTTTTGCACCCAAGTGTATATGTTGTTTACACACAATTTTGAATCACCCTATAAATCTAAATGATTGTCTTCAGAATTGCTGCATTCAAAGAAAACAATCATTTCTTTCATCGAGTAGTAATAAAGTACAACAATTTCAGTAATCAATTTGAAATCAAAATACTTCAAGGCTTTTATTTATAGTCACTTTTACGATCAACTGTTGTGTTGTGAATAATGTAGCAAGACTCGTCTGTGGAAGATATGTAAACACTAAACAAATTAAATTAGTTTGTAATGCAAAAAATGTAAATCGCAAAATTTTCGTAATTTTCTTTTTATAAAAACAAATAAAAATTAAATTAATGGCTGATAATTATGTATAGATTGTTCGCATACGGAATGTCACGGAATCCAAATTGTCGATCGGAGAAAAAATTATGTTTTTTCAAGAAAGACAAAACTCTAGATTTTGCACACTTTTCTAATATTTTCGAGAATACTGACAAAATTGAGATTGGGCGGTAATTTGAAACCAAATCACTGTCACCTTTTTTATAAATAGGTATAATCATAGCAAATTTCAACCTGTTAGGAAAATGTCCACTATTAAAACTTAAATTAAATATATGGCATAAAGGATTAGAAATACACTTGGGTGCAAAAAATTCGCACATTGATAAATTTTCAATAAATTTCAAAAATATCAAAAAATCCAATGTTTGTTTAATTTTCTTGAATGCAGATTCAAAGTCTATTTCAACACCTATCCAGTGGTACCATTTTTGTACTTATACCGTGTCAACAAAGTGAGTTTTGGCGTTAACATCTGAAGTACACGTTTTTTGTGAATTTATCAGCATGAAAAATAGTGGTAAAAATCGAATTAAAACATGGAAATCAGCAAAAAAATATTTTTATTAATAAGAAGTATTCCATCCCCTAGCCCGAATGACAGCTTCCATTCGATGTTTCATCGATTTCACCAAAGTTTTCACCAAATCTTGAGGTATCACCTACCATTCCTCTGCGATCGCCTGTTGCAGCTCCTGGAGACTAGTTGAAACCACATCTCTGGCTCGAATTCTTTTTTTCAGCTCGTCCCATAAATGCAGCTTCAGATGGCGACAAGGATCTGGCCGACCTCGTGCTACAACACAGCGTGATGACCGCTTTCTTGTGACTACTTCGTTGGTAAATCGTCGTTTAAATGCGGTTCAACTGGGACACCGGCTCCAAGAAGTTCGTGAATCCGAATTTCGTCGGTGGACAGTTAGAAGACGACTTCAAGAAAATAATCTGACTGCACACAGAACAGCAAACGGGCCGAAATTGACCCCAGCCCATTGGCGAGCCCGCCTTCAGTTCGCTCGAGAGCATTTGGATTGGACAGAAAAACAATGGAGAACAGTCATGTTCTCTGACGAGTGTAGGATGTGCTTACATGGCAACGCTGGGCGAGGAAGAGTGTATAGAAGAGCAGGAGAGCGATTTGCACAATGTTGCAATGAAGAACGAGTCTCATATGGCGTTGGATCATGCATGTTCTGAGGAGGCATGTCATTGGAGGCGAAGACAGATCTTGTGTTCATCTCCGGAGCGAATACTGGCCGTCAATCAAGAGGATTTACTTCTCAACGGGACATTAAGGAAGTACTCGAGGACTACGTCGTACCTTTTGCCAGTTTTATTGGTGAAAACATCGTGTTAATGCAGGATAATGCGAGACCACATACGGCTGGTATAGTTTACCAGTATCTTCAAGAGGTGGATGTGCCTGTTATGGAGTGGCCAGCTCGAAGCCCGGACCTCAATCCCATCGAACATTTATGGGACGAGCTGAAAAAAATGGTTTGAGCCAGAGATGTGGTTTCAACGAGTCTCCAGAAGCTGCAACAGGCGATTGCAGAGGAATGGGAGGCGATACCTCAAGATTTGGTGAAAACTTTGGTGAAATCGATGAAACATCGAATGGAAGCTGTCATTTGGGTTAGGAGAGGGAATACTTCTTATTAATAAAAATGTTTTTTTGACTGATTTCCATGTTTTAATTCGATTTTTACCACTAATTTTCATGTTGATAAATTCACAAAAAACGGGTACTTCAGATGGTTACCCCAAAAATCACTTTTTTGACACGGTATAAGTACAAAAGTGGTACCACTGGATAGGTGTTGAAATAGACTTTGAATCTGCATTCAAGAAAATTAAACAAACATTGGATTTTTTGATATTTTTGAAATTTTGTTGAAAATTTATCAATGTGCGAATTTTTTGCACCCAAGTGTAGTATGTGCCGTCTGAACTAGTAGAAGAATTATTTTTCATGGAAACAACAATTAAATAAGAGAAAAAATTGGTATTTGCACTAACTAAGGTGATACATACCCATAAAATTTTTATTGACAATGAGAGTTGTTTAGTGAACTACCAACTACAGAAAAATAATTATTGAAATCATCAACTTTCATTAGATTATCACAGATTTTGTTAGAATTATCATCAATAGTATCCTTTATAATATTCTTTTTCTTAGTAGAACCAAGTATTTCGTTAATTAATTGCCATTGTTCTCTTTGATTAAAATTACACGCCTCAAATTTTTATGGTAATAAAGTTTTTTGGCCTTGTCGGATTCAGACTTAACCAATCTGGCAGCAGCCTTAAGCTTTTGCTTTAATTTATTGTTGTTTGGATGCTTTTGAGATACATTAGATAAATTAGATAAATGGTTCTTTTTACGGATTATAGCTAATAAGGATCTGTTTAACCAAGGCTTCATCACTCTAGGTACAGTATTAACTTTACAATATTCCGTACAATTTAAAACGTGATCCTCAAATTTTGATAAGAATTTGTCTAAGGTTGTGGAAGGATCCATCTCACAACATATTTCCTCTCAATATCCTCCATTTAATAGTTCTTCCAGTTTAACAAAGTGCACTTTAAATTCATGTTCAGCAAATGATGGTTGAGGTATGGTAAAGCACTCTGCTCTATATTGAAAGTTGCAATTTAGTTTGTGCCTTTTTAGTCCGAATTAACCCTAAGTAATGATCAAATTCTTCAATAAAAGTTACAATCGAACCACAATGCAACCTTTTTCTACTTTTGTTTTTTTGTTGAATGTTAATTAATTCATGTAATTTCTAATATGCTACCGGTGATTAGACCATTTTAAATGTGTTTTTATTAACACGTAGAAGTATATTAGTATTTACGAACAGTAATTTAACGAAACCGACTAATAGACAGAATTCTATTTATTTAATTATATGATTTTATTATGTTCCGAAGATTGTAAGAGAATTCAATCCAGATTCGAACTGATGAGTTTATGATTATGAAAAATAAGCTATAAGCTCATCAGTTCGAAACTGGATTGAATTCTCTTACAATCTTCGGAACATATTAAAATCATATAATGCAACCTACTGACACATACGACACATACCTGAATATCCTCGATTGAAATCCTTTTATGAAGAATATCTGCGGATGTTAAATGAATGCTTTTATGATTATAGTGAAGCTTACTTTGAATATATGCAACAACACCTGCAAATTTATCATTATTATCGCAGCAATCCAGTAAATCGTAGTGTTGTGAATTGTAGAATTTTGTTTCACGGCTGTTAAGGCATTGCCTCATGCAAAAACGGCAAACCGGCATTTTAAACCGTCAAAACTAAATATTGACAAAAAACCCCAGTTTTATATTTCGACGGACGGATTTTTGCTTGACGACTGGCAGAACACAAAATTGGGGTTTCTCGTTCAACTTGTTGTGTAACTTTTCCAAGGTCACTGGTACGGTTAATTTTGATTAGCTCACTTCCGCCAATCCTTCTCAAAAAAATGTTGCTATTACGGATCCACAAATATTTAAAATTAAGTTGCTTTTATAAATTTCTCGCCTCGAATGAAAGATTTCGTTTTTATACACCTCTTATGATTCACCAATATACCCAACTAAGAAATTTCAAATTTATGTTTTGTTTTGGCTTCAATAATTTTATCTTTAGTTTGTCTTTTGATGAATCTAATGTAGATACGTGAGATTGTTTGAGAAGATTTTCTTATTTTTCGGTAGCAATAATCTATCTCATCCAAGTGAATATTAATTCCCAATCCTTTGCTTAGAACATCAATAACAGTATCATCCACTTTTTCATCTTCTTGGAGAGTAATACCGTGTATTTCGATTGAATTTTGCTCCAACGCTTGTTCTAAATGGGAAACTCTTGATTGCACTTCACCTAAGTGATTTTTCAACGTTAAATTTTCAATTTTATTGACGGACAATTGCAGTGACTCCAATTTGCTAGTTAAGTTGGTGTTTTGGATGGCATAATTTTTTTTATTTCACTTAGCTCACTATAAATTTTGTTCAGAGCCAAGTTGTTGGCTGACTTTGTAGGTGTTGTAGGTAAAGCGTCAACCATTCTATTGCCCTTGAATTTACTTAGGCAATCTTGACACTTCCAAACTTTCTTTTCAGTTCTCATAAAGTCAACATCTTCGTTTCACAATGATACACATACACATACACTACAGTTCATTTTATAATTATCACGATTAATTTTTTGGTAACACATAGCACAAGACATTTTGCAAATTTTTTATTGGTTTTTTTAAAAGCAGAATTCAATTAAGAGTATACACAAAATTCTGTAATTACGGTAAATTTTTATATTTTTACTTTTAACGTAGATTTTCATATGAATTACAGAATTTTATCAGTTTTTCAATTAAACACACAAAATTATATTAAAATTTCATTCATGATCAATGAGTATGTTTATATTTTAATTTTGGATAAACTTGTTCGATTATTGTTATTTTATTATAATAACGTTATGCAATTATGTTATTAGGTTTAATGACAAAACAATTAGAGTTGTTTCCCTCACAAAGAATCAACTCTCACTGAATAAATTTATAAAATTATAAACTGATACAAAGTTGGAACACGTTTAGTAGAGATATTGGGTTGACATTTTGGATTGAGTCTTGAAAATTCTAAATTGAAAATTGGTTTAACTCACCAAAATTCCGCACTCAATGCCAGAAAGGGCCATGGTATACCCATGGTGCAAACCAAGGCCCATGGTTCGTGTCTTTACTATAATAAATTTGAAATCCTAGTAGGCGCATTGTTTCTTAGTTAGATAAGAACCATCTGCTTTTATAAAACAAACTATCTTTTGACATTTGCCTGTAAATATTAATTTATAATCAAATGCCTACTTTGATCAAAAATACACTTTGTTATTTAAATAGCGAATTGATTTCTTCGTTTAAAGACTGATTTACATTCAAAAATTTTAGCAGATGCAGATGTCAAATCAAAAATTCATTTTCTTTACACATAAGAAATAAATTTAAACAAAAAATGTCATTAACCAATACAAATGATTGGTTTTCTTATTTATGTAACCTTATTACAGTTATTTTCCCAAGCATCGCCGATTTTACAGAAAAAAGATGAAACTCGACATCTGCAAAAAAAGCAGACGAGGTTTTTTGGGTTTTTTTCTCGGGTTTCAATTGACTTTTTTAAGCAGATGATTGTTTTTTCTCTTTTTGTCTTTGTACTTTTTCCTATGTTGTATTTCAATTTTTTTGCAGACGTCGATTGTCGTTGAATGTAAATCAGTCTTATTGCGACTACCGCCGAAAGTGTTTATGTTTATCATAAAGGCATCTAAAGTGGGATTAGCATTAAATGTCAATATCCAATCGTATATTATCACAACTTAATGCGTAAGAATGGCCGAGAGGATTAATTTGAAATGGATGATGGATCAAATATGGATGTAGATCTATAATTTAATATTCGAACGTGAGTGTTTATCGGCACACCATTAAAAATATCACCACCAGCATCTACCTTTTCATCACCGGCACCCATGGTAATGTTGGTATCACTATTGATTGTTGATAGTGATGATAATGGTGCATGTGGATAATACACAGAAAAAAATAAAGGGTCACCACAACACCGAATCGGTGTTACATAGTGTCCCACCGATCGGATATTTAAAATTTGAATCCAATCGGATATTTGAATAAAAGTGACATAAAATACATTTGGATAAAAACTTTTACACCGCATAAAAACCAAACAGGAACATTCATGTTTAGGAACACACCGAAAGGTGTATTTTATTAGGAAAACACCGAAAGGTGTATTTTATTAAATCCAAAAAAGTTTTTCTAAAAATTTATCTTTTCGGATAGTTTAAAATATTTATCCGTTGATGCGTGCTTAATTTTATTCGGTTGGGCAAAAATAAAATACTTTTTCGGATAAGAAACAAATTAACACCGCATATTTTTTTGAAAGTAGGTAATAATTTTGAAAAGGAATATTTTGTGTTGAAATATTCTGGAAAATCTAGACTTCAATGCTAATTTTAAGGTTTTGAATCTCCAATTTCCAGATAATTTTAAATTTAAATTTTCGTTTTCAAGTAAAAATAATTTTATTAATTCCAGCGGGCGGCACTTAATTACTGCCCTTTCTAGTAATATATTCTGGAAAAGAGCCGAGACATATTCTCGAAAAAACGGGAAGAAATTCTTTAAAAATATTTTGGTAAAAGAGGATTTTCTGCTCTTTCTACGTATTCTGGAAAAGGAGGACATGTTCTTGAAAATAAGGGAAATTTATAGCTATTTTATGGTTATTTAATTTTCCGAGTAAAGAAATATCCAGATTTCCTCCCGATTTTCGATATTTCAGAATTTTACCTAAAAATCACTTAAGAATCACATTTCTATTGTACCTGTCGAATTTCATCATAATCGGTTAAAAAATAGCCAAGCTACAGGTTAATTTTCCATATTCAGAAACTTTATCTAAAAATCATTCAACAATCCTGTTTCCACCGTTATAATCCCGAAACAAATGGCCAAGCTACAGGCAAATTAGCCGTATTCCAAAAATATATCCAAACATCATTTAAGAATACCAAGTTAAGAAATAACCAAGTTACACGCGAATGAACTTTATTTTAAATTAATTACATATTAGATTTTACAACAACAACAAAACTGTGTTTGGGTGTGTTTGAAAAAGCAAATATTCGGGCGAATTTAATATACAGTACTGGGAAAAAAAATTGGGCAAACATATTTTATTACAAATTGGAGTCTTTTTTTGTTAAAATTACAAAACTTTTGAAAGTAATTGACTTAATTTTATTTTAAATACATGTATGACTCACTTAAAAAAAAAAATAAAAAATACCTACAATTTAGGGGGCAAAATCGATAAATTGCTAAAATATTCAAAATATCCCATTTGGCACTTAAGGGGGCGTAGAAGTAATTGAATAAAATAAACACGTTTTTTTTGGAATTTTATTGGTTTGTGGAAATTGTATCTTCAATATTATGTTGAATTCTTTTCACCCAAAATCGTCAAAAAAATTGCTGCACATCTAAAAACTGTGTTCTTTTCACCAAAAAACGTCAATGTTTTTTCGATGTGCATCAATTTTACGAAATGCGGATTTTTTCATGAATTTCACAACCGCAGCTACTAACACCAACAAAACTAGAAACGTCAATTTAGTTGTCAAAACTTTTCAATAATATAGCGTTTTTTGTGTCTTGATCGACTTATATTATCATTTTGTGTTTAATTTAATTGTTGTGTTTAATTATTTTAATTTAATTGAGTTTTTGCGTCTCGATTTTTTATTATCATTTTACTTGAATCAAATAATTTGGTATGGAGGTGGTTCAATTAACCGATTTCCACATTTTGTTAGACGCAGATGGATGCATTATCCATAAAGACGGGGAGGCTTTCCTAAAAAATTTCAATTTGACGTTCTAAAAAATTTCAATTTGACGTTTAGAAATGTCAATCGTATTACCAATACAAACACAAAACAGCATCAATTGCCGTTTCATATACTTTTCACACCACAAAATTCGCATTGATGTGAAAAAACGAAAAGAACACGACATTAATATTTTGTTGAGGCGTCTTTTGCCTCTATTATGGCGGTACAACCCCGCAACTGATGTGTACAAAAATTGGTCAAGCAATTAGTTCATTTTACGCCTTCCGTTCTTGGCCGTAGAGTGCAGATGTTTTATTGCCTGCAAGTATTTTATTGAGTATAAATAGTGCATATTTTGTAAGATTAATTTATTCTGTAGGTGAGCCTAGTCAAATAACGAATAAAGTGCAATTTTAGTTAAAAAAATGGGAAAAGTTAATGAGCAGTGTAAAAGAAATATGTTGATTTTGGCGCGAGAAAATTTAACCACGCGTGAAATTACAGAAACATTAAACATTCCTAAAAGTACTGTCGCGTGGAATATTTAAAAAATGCTAGAGATGGGCAGTACATAAAGAAAGAAAGGCTCTGGAAGGTCCAGAAAGACAACGCCAGTGGAAGATCATTTTTTAATATTACAATGCCGTCGGAACTGTTTTAAAACTTCATCGGATATTAAAAAGGATCTTGAGCGAGCAACGGAAAAACAAATTTCAGCCTGCTTAGTGAGAAAAAGACTTGTTAAAGCTGGTTTGAGAGCACTTAAACCAGTCCAGAAGCCTGAGTTCACATTACGAGTGCAAAAAACGTTTGCTATGGGCACAAGAGCATGTTTGTTGGACTCAAAAGATGTGGAATGATGTGATTTTCTCCGATGAATCAAAATTCAAGCTGCATGTTGGAGATGGAAGAATTCTCGTAAGGAGAGAATCTCGTGAGAGAGAAAGAACTAAGGCTTCCACCGAAAAATGAAGGAGTTATGGTCTGGGGATGCTTTTCTGGAAATGAAAAAATTCCAAAATTACAGCAGCTGTTTAGCTGCAGGTCCTACATAACGAATTTGAGCCTTCTGTCTTAAAGCTTTTCGTATAGTCCAGAATTAAATCCCATAGAAAATATTTGGTGGCAAGAATCAATTCAAGCTTTACAAAGTTTGTTGATTACGATTTGGGAATCCATACCTTCTACGACTTTGAAAAATTTACCAAATTCAATGAATCAGAGGTGGATCGCTGTAATAAAAGCAAATGGCGGTCCAACAAAATATTAATATTTTAGATAGAATTTCTATAAATCAGTAAAAAACAAAATAAAATTAAATAATAAGTGTTTAATTTATTCCATTACTTTAACTCCAATCAACGTATTTTAAATATTTTGGCATTTTTCGGGTTTTCCCCCTAAATTACAGGTACATTTTTTTTTTTTTTCAAAAATTAGGTCTTAAAATGAAACAAGAAGCCAATTGCTTTCAAAAGTTTTGTAATTTTAGCAAAAAAAGACTGCAATTTTAATAAAATATGTTTGCCCAATTTTTTTCCCAGCGCTGTATGTAAATACAAGGAAATTCATTAAAATCAAATATTTGAATTTAATGCTAAATTAAAAAAAAAATCCAAACACAAAATTTATCAAGATTTAAACTATTTAGGCTTTTAGAAAGCCAATCCCTTTAAATTTACTAACGGCTTAAAGCGATAACCTATTATACAGTTTAAAAATTTAATCTTACCCAATTCTAAGAAAATCGATATATCAAAATTTTCTTTCACTGGCCAACATCTGAACCTTGATTTTCTTTGAGTTTACGCTAATCATACTGAACCGCTAAAATTTCGTATGCGGGGTTTATCTATTGAAATATCGATTATTCGGAAAATTGGATCTTATGCATGTTTAAGAAGATCGATATCTCAAAACTTGTTCTATCTACAAATATCTCACTATGATTTTCTGATAGGCCTATATGTGTGTTTTAATTATGCTCATCCGCTAAAATTTCATATTGGGAGTATTTATTGAAGTAACGATTATTATGGGTAGTATTTTGTATTGAATTCTTTCCAATGTTAATTATGGTATTGATAAACACTTAAACAAATTATTTCGCTCTTTCAAAATGATTTAAATTTTTATTTTTAAAAATAATGCTCCCCATCCCTCTAATTTTAGAAGGTGTTTAATGTAACCATATAATTACTAGAGCAATGTATAAAATTTGCACTCCACATTTAACAAATTCATCCACAACTCACAATAATTCATGTTTCCAATATGTACTGATATACCCTTAAATCAAATGTAGTGTATGCCCCGTGGCCGCCAACGGTAATGTTATCGACAAGTCCAAATAATATTTGTTGCAGTCGGTGGATGTTATGGTGTCTACTAGGGGATGGATGATTAATCGGTCTCCGAATAAACTATTAATGGTTTGCATTATACGTTTCTTTAGATGAATTTCTGAATTATGGCCAATTAGGATAGAACTTCGCTATTTCTGAACAAATCATAAAAAAATTTAAAATACGTCTTTGAAAAGGTTTTTTAAGGTAAATTTTCTGGAATATGGCCAATAAGGATGGAACTTTTTATATCTCAACCGATTACGATCAAACTCGGAAGGTGCTGGAATATGACCAATTAGGATGGAACTTGGCTGTTCCTTAACAGATTATTATGAAATTCGAGAAATTCTCAATTCAACAGCTACCAGATTCACAAAAACCTCAACAGACAATATCATAAAAGATATGGTCTATTGATTTTTCTGAGAACCAGGTAGCTGTGGAGGCTTATCTACTGTGACGCAGATCGAAAATCGGTTAAGAAATAGAAAAGTTTCATCCTAATTGCCCATATTAACGATATCAATATCATAAAATAAAACGATATCATGAACACAAAAATCGTCCGCTAGATATTAGTTAACGGATGGCGGTTCTCGTTTAAAAAAATCCAAAATTTTCAAACCAGAAATTACTTAATGATAAAAATTAATTTGAAAATGCTTATTCATTAAAAAAAAACAGTCATTAATTTTTAATAATCTTTACTAGAATAACCTGATACCTACTTCTAAAATTTTGACGAACGTTATTTTAGAAAAATCCTAATGGACGATTTTATGAGTGAGTTGGATAACGATGCAACAGAATAAAAATTAGATACCACGCATACTAAATTTGTTTAGCCAATTAGGCACGCGGGACACCAGAAGATTACCAAATGGACTATAGCCCCTGTTAAGGGCCATTTTAATACAAATCGTAAAGAAACCCAAGTTTGTTAGTTCTATTTATTATTTTAACAACTCCTTAGCAAAATATACAACAACTTAGAAAAATATGCACTGAACGAAAAATCGCTTAACAACTTCACTGACCGGATTTCAAGGTACGGTTTCTTTTCCGGTCCGTTTTGCTAGCGTTGATATTTTATAAACGATCGGCATTTCGGACCGAATTTCACGATGCTACTCCAGAACTTCATCAAAAAATCATTTAAGAATCCCATTTCCAGTTAAATTGCACATATTAAAGTTCAATATAATTAGTTAAGAAATAGGCAAGTCCATCCTACTTGGCTATATTCCAGAACTTCATCTAAAAACATTCTAGAATCGCCTTTCCAACGCACATAACAGATTTAATCATAATCGTTGCTCGTTCCTAATTGGCCATATTCCGGAACTTTATCTAAAAATCATTTTAAAACTCCATTTCCATTGCACCTTCCGAGTTTTATCAAGAAATTATTCTAGAATCCCATTTCCATCACACGTGTCAAATTTCAGTAAAATCCGTTAAAAAATAGCTAAGTTCCATCCAAATTGGCCAAATTCCAAAACTTTTCAATATCATTTTAGAATCCCATTTCCATCGTACCTGTCCAGTTTCATCGTAATCGGTTGAGAAAAAGCCAAGTTCGTTCCTAATTGGCAATATTCCAAAAATTTACCTAAAAATTATTTCAGGATCCTTTTTCCAAGATGCGTTCCTTTTGTGGCCGATTAATCATCCATGCCCTAGTAGAAACCATAACTTCCACCGACTGCAACAACTATTATTTGGACATCTTGATGAAATTACAGTTGGCGGCCACAGGCTATACACTGTACACTACATTAGATTTAAGTGTTTATCAGTTCTAATTGAAAAACATGAATTATTGTGAATTATAATAAAAAAAAAACGTTTGAATTTCGAAATTTTTATTTTTTTCATAGCTGAATAACAAAAGAAGAGCAAGACCCCATGTAATAAAAATGATGCTCCTGTTCTTCAGAACGATATTTTTTTTTACAATATCGTTCCTTATGAATAATTTTTTAATATTTTGTATTATCGCTCTTAAAAAAACGAAGAACGAAGAGCAATATACCATCACATTTTAAAACCTGACTGCCGACTTTTGACATTCATGATTCTTTATCACCCAAATTTTGTTTGTGATACTTTATCGTTGTTAAAAAAAGGAAAGTACACAAGAAACTGAGATCGCAATAGAAAAAGAATAATTCAAAAATCGAAATAGCGTACGATTTTATTCTTGAATTAAGAGACATAAAATTCTTCGAATTTGAATCGAATATGATGTTACAACATTACACACCCGGAGAGTATTTCGTCAACCAAAAAGTTGGTTGACCCCACGAATTTTTTTATATGAAGCTTTTACTCTCTTTTAAATTCTCAGTAGTTATTCTTCCGAGTTTTACGAGGCAGAAAGTACAAAAGCTAAATTCGGCTTAAATATAAATTCTTGATGACACTATGTTTTGGTTTTAACCAGTGTTGTAACGTAAGTGAGATTTACGAAGAAGTTGAGTAAGCGAAATTGTTGGTAAATATCTGCTATGTCTATTTAAACGCCATAAAATTGATGTTTGTTTATATCAATGATTTGGGGGGTTCTCGAGTGCCTAGAAGCGATTGATATGAACCCGGATTTCGGGAAATGTCGATTTGAGGCTAAAAAAATCAAATTCTTATTTTATAATTTTAATGGGATTCCAAAATTAGTTCCACTATTCCATTAGTTAAACCATTCCTCAACGGTTCGGGATGAAATTCGGTTTATATAATGAAAATAGCCAATTTGAATAGAACTAAGCCATTTCTCAACCGATTGGGAAGAAACTCAGTTTGTATGATGAAAATGGCATTCCAATATGAGCCCCGGGTGTCATTCCGACTGGGATGAAACTTGGATTGATTAACGAAATTGATTTGCCATTTTGCCGTTTAAATACTATCATGTTTTTTGAAAAATGGCTTCAATAATAGACCACAATCTTTGGTTGAACGAGAGCTTGGTGCCCCTAGTACTTTTATTAGTTATATAAACCCAATAATGATTTCGACAATTTTCAGACGAAGAAGCTTTCATTCAACAACTAGCGGAGAAATATTCAAAATTCTGTAAAAGACGCTGAGCACAAATTTGAGGTCAACAAAGGGCGAGTCCCAAAAACCGCCCTATAAGGAGGTGACGATGAACCCAAATCGGCGGTAATCGTTCATCCCCAAACCCTCCAACCCTCAGAGAAAGAAGAGATCAACTTTGGACAGTTTTTGTTCAAGGATGTTTGAAGCTATTTATTTGTATAGGGCATCCCGGAATCTGCCCTCCAACGAGGCGGGGGTTTAACTTCGATACTTCAATTATCGATAATTCACCAATAATGTCGTACTTTCTCGATTTTGTGCATGGAAGCAATCTTGAACTCACTATGTAGCTTATTTAATAAATTATTTATTACCCTTGTAACCCCCAGATCCGATTAATACAGATCTTTATCATTATTATCTTGCACTTTCATTTTTGTGCAAGGGATTTTCAGTCTGAAATTTTGAATTGTGAAAATCTGATAACAAATTCTTTATCACTGACCCCAAAATTAGTTCGGACACATTTTTCGATTATGGTAAATTTTAGGTCCGATGAGGAACTTTTTAATATCACTCTTCTGAACCGAAAAGGCACTGTAGTAGCTATACCCACGATCGACACTTTAAACATGGTCAATCTACAACTTAAGATGTCGTTTTGCATAGATACTGGTAATCTAAAGGTTCACGTTTAGGGTTTCGAGAAAACGCTAGGTAATGTCTTTATTGATTCTAATGAACGTAGCGGGAATGGATCCTTTTAATAGCAGCCATTTTGTGTCCGTCATCTAGAATTTTTAAATTCTGACCCCAAATTTATGATCAGCGACTCCGAAATCCCCTAGATAATGTTTTTATTGATTTTTAAGAATATATTGAATATTCAATCCACCATCTTGAATTTTAAAATTCTGACCTCAAATTCGTGATCAGCGACCCCGAAAACCTTCTAAGACATGTCTCCATCAATCTTCATGAACGGTGACAAATTGGCCGCTTTTTGGTGGGTCCGCCATCTTGGAATTTTAAAAACCTACTCTTTTGATTTGTAACCAATGACTCCAAAAATAATTTTAAGTAATTAGGAAAATTCACATTAACTGTAAATATTCAATTATTTTTCACAACCATTTAATTAAGTTTTATATAAAGACTCATTTTTTTCAAATTTGAAGCTCTCTGCTGGGTAAACTAGGACAAGAACAAATTAAGTTTTACCCTTTTCTGAAAGGCTATTATTTTAACTGTTAAATGCTGTTTTGAATATATTAAGATTTTTCTGGCAGTGCCATCTATCGGCCAAAATATTAACTTAAATCTATCTGACTATAACATCTAAGATAACTAGAACTAATACCTTTCTAATATAATCTCTGACGATACTGCTGTACTTAGAACCGAAACTATAACACTTTACATGGAAGCCAAAAATCAGATTTGAAAAATTGTCAAAACTAAAATATCGAATAACGGGACAACCAAAGGTTACAAAAAATAAAAAATATGTATCCCGTTATTTTGAATGAGGAACCCGAATAAAATAAAAAAATTTAAATCTCTTATCTCTTGACGCCAACAAATGTTAATTGAGCCATTCTCCATTAAAATTCGGCATCTGCTGGTTATTTCATACCATTTCGTAATTTAACCTTGAAATGACCCCTGAATGTCATTCAAAAAAATGCCTCAAGTATTTATCTGAATGAAAAATTTTACGCTTTTTTAGAATCTAGGGTCAAAAATCAGGGTCTCTGTAAAAAAAGGAGTTCACCTTCCAATAACCTTGGAAACAGATTTTAAGGTCAAATTTAAGGTCACCAATCGATTGCCCCCGTAAAATCCTATAACTTTTATTTAGGTTATTTTTTTGATTGGCAGTTTTCCTGACGAAATATTTTAGTGGGTTGTTTAAAATGGGACACCCTGTGTATCTAGGGCTTTTCATTAAAGGCGACGCAATTTTTCTTTTTAATAACAAGACTTGTGCATTAGATATTGAGCTGGTTTTTATTACATATGAAAGTACAATAATTACCTTTAATTGTGGAACTCAACATCATTCAAATGTCCCCCACGGAAACGATTGCATGAGTGAATGAGCTAAAATTAACAATCCGTTACGGTTAATGGAAACCGCTATTGTGATATGCTGACTTTTTTTTGTGGGATAAATTGTAAGAATTAGACTTGGCCGAGATGTGGTTTCAGCAGGACAGCACCACATGCCACAAAGCTCGGTGAACGCGTTATGTCCAAAAATGGACCAGTCAATTAGCCGACTCGCTTATTCCATTTAACGCCTTTAGGATTTTTGCTTTGGGGCTATGTCAAGTCAATTATGTTTTCTAATAAGCGACAGACTAGAGAAGCTCTCAATTAATGTTATCTATAAATGCAGTTTCATATGAAATATTTATATATTCATATGATATATGTATGCAAGTAAATTGATACATTTATTTAACATGATGAATCAGCATTGGATTTTTAGAAATAGGAACCATGAACCTGAAGCTTCAAGCGAATACAGAATTGTGGATACTTCAATAATATTTTACTGAGATATAAATTTATACTTTGTTTCAAAGTTTAAACTTGAATAATTTTTAGTTCGGTACTTGAGTAACCGGACAAAGCTTCCAGAACTACAAGTATTCAACGGACATGCAGCTTAAAATTCTGTCGTATTGTGCTAACTAATTTATCATAAATTATACTAACAATTTTAATAACTACTGACTATATAGGTGTTCTGAAACCGGCTCAAGTCTATAATTAGTGCGTTTTTTATTCGCTTTCCTTTTAGTTTGACGTTAAATAAATTTAATTTACCAATAAATAGCACGTCAAATTTAAGTTTAGGTGTAGAAAATTAACTACTTCGCATAGCATCTATCGAGAGTATAGGTATAAAGAAACGCACAGACTATCCTTCCAATTTGCTATGTGTAAAGGGTGTATAATAACATGCAGCATTTTGAAAATGACCTTTTAATGATGTCACTAATCAAAACACAAACTTTGGTTGTGGTTTAAAAAAATTATTGAAATTAACTAACAACAGTCAATTTTTTTTTTTTTAGAAATAGGCTACTCACCAATAAATGTTCCCAATTTTGAATTCAATATCGATCCAGCACTTGATATTATAGCACAACTCTTATATTTAACATTTTTATTAAAAATTCGTTTCGACAATATAAAATCACTCATCGCATTCTCTTTTAAATCCTTTTTCCTAAGCTCTTTGACACCAGCCCCCATAAGGGCGCATATCGAATTGGCCGGATTAAAAACAGTGCTACTACCATTATATGTAACATTATAAAAATTAACATCATCTTCATTATGACTGTTATTCAATATTAAACTATTTCGATCTATATTAATTAATTCATTTATAATTATATCGCGATATGCATACGTTTTATTTTGACATTCTGCACTCAACCAATTAAAACATTGATAGTTTTTTGCATCAAATGACATTTTTATTTGTGGCCGAGACCAACGGAAATGTGGCCGCGGCAATTGTAATAATGTGATACTTTTATTTTTGGCCGGTTTTTCATCACTGTCGACCGTAAATTTTTTATCATTTGGATATTGTTTTGAATAAAATGCGTTTCGTTTCAATAAAATCCGATAGGTTGTATGATTTTTATTATTATGGTTGTATTGATATTTTTTGAAATAGATGTCATGATCATCGGTGACACGATAATTTGTTGTTGCATTTTTAGTATATACACAATAGTAATTAATTGAGATTAATATTATTAGAAATTTAATCATAATTTCTAAACTGTATTTTATTTAAATATTAATTTTGTAAAATTATTAATCACACTATTAATTATGGTTTTACACTAATATTATGATGAGGGTGGTGTAAATATGGATGGATTTGGAAAAAATGCAGAATACCGCATGCGTATTGTAAAAATGTAACGAATTTATCACATTTTTGTTTTTTTTTTTGTTTGTGCTTTTGGAAGGGTTAACATACGGAACGAATTGGCGATTTTTTTGTTGTTGTTGTTTTTTTTTACAAAGTTGTATTAGTGAATGATGATGATTTTCTTGAATGAATTTTTTTTTTTTTTTTTTTTGGGTTTTGTGCTGGATTGATATTATTCCAGGAGTACATTTTTTTATGTAAGACTCTTTTGTGTGTAGTGGTTTTTGGGGTGAGGCCCTTTTTATTTGTACAAAAGAGACACAGGGACGAATAAAGAAATATTTTATAAACAAGACTACGAAGAATGGTAAATAAGAGTAGTACCGAACACAATTTACCTTGGGCAATTTTTTTCTATGCTAAACTATTTTGTAAAAGATGATGGGTGGAAATATTGTGTGTTAAGATTGAATTTTTTAGCGATATAGTACTTTGAGAGACTTAATAGAATTTTATATTATGAAATTATGAAGTTCCAGGCATGGAAGACCACATTAGCATCAAAGTTTCGTTTTACTTACCTCAATCTATTTTAGCTTATTCTTATATTAATGCCCAACTCAGGATGATTTCGAACTGAAACACATTTTTTTTTTTTTAAATTTTTTTTTCTAACATTTTAATGCTCTGGAATCGAACCAACACGTACATATTTTTTTGTCTTACGGTATAGTTTAGTATCATTTCTAAAATATACCATACTGTTTTTTTTTGTTAAATTTATTTTTTATTAATTAAATTAATTCTTATAATTAAGTTTTTCATTTTATAATAATTTATGTTATTTTTGGTTTTTTCTTTTTACTCGTTCACACACTAAAATAAGTCTTCCTATATTTTTTTGTTTTTTTTTTGTTTTTTTTTGTTTGTTTTGTTTTTGATTTATACGTAATAATAAAAACAATTATATTAAAAATTATAATACATAATTATATTAAACATAAAAACAAAAATAATAATAAATTTAAGATTAATAATAATAATAAGAATAGGTAATAATAATAATAGTAGTATTAATTATTTTCATTGTTTGATGTTTTAAATTTTATTACTACTATTATTAAATTGTATTATTTATTTATTTAATTTTATTTATTATTGTTTTTGTGCATTTTTAAATTTTTTTCGTTTTCCAATTATTTCAATTTTTCTTTTTATTATTATTATTATTTTAAATTATTTTCATACAAAACATTAATGTTTCATTAAAAATAATAAAATTATTTTTTAATTTAAAATGTATCTTAGTAATATGTAAATATTTGTTTAGGCCGGTAATTATAATCAAACAATAAATTAAATGTTATTTTTGTATCTATTATTTTTTCCTTTTCCTTTTTATTTTATTTTAAATATTAAAATTGTATTTATTTAATTTTTTTTTTTTTTTTTAATTTTAAAGTTAGTTTAATTCTATAAATCTACAACTGTGCGTTAGATGCTGACTATTTGAATAAAATGGTTTTCGTTTTGTTTAAAAATAATAAAATTAAAAAATTAAACAACAGATGGCGTTAAAGTTTGGTGTTTGTTATTTTATAATAATTAGTTTTATTTAAATTTTTTTTTTTTGGTGTCTTTATTAAAATATAATCAAATAATTTCAATTATTTATTTTTAAATTTTTGTTTTGTGATTCATTTTTTTTTTTAGTTCTTTATTGTCTATTTTAATGTTTTGATTATTTAAATATCTCAATTTTGATTATATTTTAATTTAAATAAATTTTAAAATTATAGATGTTACCTTAAAAATCAAAATCATTTTTTTTTTTTCAAATTAAAAATTTAAAACACACACATTTAATGTTTGTGAGGCAACTATTAATGTTAACTATTAAATTATTATACATATATTATTTTCTTTTTTACAACAGATTCATTTTCATTTTTTTTAAATATTGCATTATAAGGCCTAATAAATACATATACGAATTCAACGTCAGCTTAAATAAAACCGCAAGAAAATTAAAATTAACGCCATCTCCTGATTGAAAAATGATTAAATAACAAAGTAAAATGGAAATTAAATAGTCAGCTTTATTTTTACATATGTATATATATATATATATATATATATATATATATATATATATATATATATATAATATATCTTTTTTTGTTTTTATTTTTTATTATAAATAAAAATAAATAAATAAATAATAATATAGATTTTTTAATATAGTTTTCTTTTATATTTTTAATATTTTCTAAACACTCGCTCAGAATTTTTTTTAAATCGTGTATTTTATCGTCTGCTCTTTACTAAGTAGGTTAACTTTTTTTCTATATTTAATTTTTGTTTTAAATTTAATTTATATTATTTAAAAACTTATTTTTTATGTTAAAAATATTTTTTTTTAAATTTCAATATATATGTATATATATACATATATAATATATATATAATTATAATGTATATTATATTATAATGTATATTATATTATATACTTATATAAATTTATATTTTTTAATGTTTATCCCCTGTCGGTCCAAAACATTTTGTAATTTAAATTTTTTTTTTTAAATTTTTATTTCATAACGTTTATATAATTTTTTTAATTTTTCTTTGTTTTTTTTTTTTTTTTAATAAAATATTATTGTTACAGAAGTGGGTTTTACATTTAACAGTAATTTGTTTTTTCTAGTTTATTATTTTTAATTTTTTTTTTTTAATTTTAAAAATGTAATTTTTTAAACTTGTTTATAGCACAAAAAATAATTATTTTATTTTATTAAAAAAATTTTAAATAAAAATAAATTTATTAGTTTTTTTTGTTTTTTTTTTTGTTAAATATTTTGTGCCTTTTAAATTTAATTTTTTACAGGTTTTATTATTTTTTAACATTAACAAACTAAAAAATATATATTTATAGTTAAGTTTAATTTTTAAAGTTGTTAATTTGTATGTTTTTAATTTTTGCTTGGTGGTTTGGGAAAATTGTTCAATAAATTTGAAAAAATATTTAGAAATGTTTAAATTTTATTTTACATAACAAAACTGCCAGCAGTTTTGATTTTTAGTTTTTTAATCATATATTTTCATGTAATACAAATTAATTATCAGTCACTATTATTTAATTTATTTTTAGATTATAGAACTTAGAGAAAGTGTGTGGTGGAGGGGGGCCTGTGTGAAAGAGTTGTGTTTAAGAAATACATAGTGAAATATTTAATTAAATTTTTTTTTTTTTTTGGTTGGCAGTTTATTTTTATGCAAGACATTATCGTTACAAATAAAAAAATAGAGTTCTGATGGAAATAATATCGAAAAGTAAAAATTAAATTTTGATATGTCGAACACACACATTTTACGTAAAAAAAAAAAAAAATTATAAATTATAAAAATAATATTTATAAAATAAATTTTGTATTACTAAAAAAAAATATTCAGCGAGTGCTTAATTCATGGGCAGTGAAGCGGTCCATCCTTCCAAATATTAGAAATTTTCAATTAATTCAATCCAACAACAGAAATAGGTTACTCAAGTAATCCTGAATAACGATCCAGCTAGCTCTGTTTCATTTGTTTTTATTTTGGGTTGCTTTTCGTTCGTATAATTGAATTTTTGTTTTGTTTTGTTTTGTTGTTGTTTTGGTCTATTTTGTTTGTCAGAGGTTTCTACAGAATTTATAATATTTTTTGTGCGAGCTGTTTACAAATATACAATAAATTTACAATTATATGTATGGTTTTAAATGAAGCCAAATGAAAAATTAAATTAAGTAAATTAAAAGAACAAAAAAAATTGTTTAGTTAAGTTACTTTCATTATTTTTATTTATTTTATCTACCAAACCTAGATTATATTTATTTTTAATTTATTTATAATAATTAAAACACATATGTATTTATTTGTTTAAAATTGTTATTAATTTTGACATTTAATTATATAATATACTTTTAATTACTATAAATAAATTAAAAATAAAATAAAAATTTAAAATTTTTAAAAATTTTTTGAACAATTTTTTTTTTATAATTTTTATTATAACAATTTTTTTACCTAGAAAATTTTTAATAAAATTTTTTTTTGTTTTTATTTCATAAAAGTGAACATACACTATTTTAAATTTTTTTTTTTTAATTTATTTCATTTTTTTTTTGTTTCTAGAATTAATTAATTTATTTTTATTTTCGAAAGTGTTATTATTTTTTTTTTGTTATAATATTTACTATATGATAAACTTCTAGTTAAATTTTACATTATTTATTTATAAATAATTTTTTTTTCTTTTTAAAGATATTTCGTTTTTTCAACGGTCACATTAATATATTTAAAACGAGTTAGAAGTTAACAAAAAACGAAAATTATATATATAATATATATATAAATAAATTATTGTGTGTGTATGTATGTGTGTGTGTGTGCGTGTGTGTGACCTCGCTTAAAGTAAAAAATGGAAACAAAACGTTTGTTGTGTGATATTTCGGTTGTAAAATCAAAAAACAAGAAATAAATTAAAATTAATCCTAAAATTTTCTAAATCCCAATAGTGCATGTTTTTGTTTTAAATTTTATTTATATATATAAATATATATATATAAATACGGTTTTATTATTATTTATTATGTTTTATTATAATTTCGATTTCTTTTTTATGTATTTATATATCTATATATATAATTAACAGCAATTGTAAAAATTGACGGACTAATTATAATATAAAATTTTAATAATAATAATAATAGTCTTGTAAAAAATATTCACAAGAGTTTTTATAAACATAATTACATAAAACAACAATTTATTTATATATTTCTTTTTTTTTTTTTGTTTAATAAATTTAAAATAAAAATACATAAATTTATAATTTTTTTTTTTTTTTAATATTCGATTAATTTTTTTAATTGTTTTTATTTTATTTTTTAGTTAACACACACTCACTACTATTTTCACTTTTTATTGTTTATTTTCTAATTTTCACTTATAGTTTTTAAAAAGTTTTTTTCGGGGTATAGTTTTATTAATATAAACTATGACCCGGCAAGTTGGAATTTTTTCTTAGTCCATGCGGCGACATAATTAAAATATATTATATTCCGATATAATATAAATATAATCGATGCCTTCAAATAATAATAGCATTGATAATAATAATTATAATATAGTAGTAATAATAATAATAATAAAATTTTTAAATTATATATTGCCCCAGACGTTGATCTTAGTAATGATGATGTTGATGATGATGATATTGATGCAGCAAAATATGGTATTATGCATGGATTTTGTGATATAGTTGCATTAGCTGATGGATTTTGACATTGTATTTCAACTAATTCATCATTATCAAATAGTAATATATCACTAGTATTTGTATTATTATTATTATAGTATGTTAAATTTATATTACATATTGCACAAATACCATTATACAATTCACAATATTTATAACAACATTCATCAGGACCATGATTTGATCGTCTAATTTGTTCCTCCGTTTCTTCAATATTTGAATCTATAGATTTTGAAAATAGATTTTATAAAATCATATTTTAGTAAATTATGTATATATATATATATATATATATATATATATATATATATATATATATATATATATATATATATATATATATATATATATATATATATATATATATATATATATATATATGAACACTCTAACCTAGACAAAGAAAAGTTGGTTCGCCAGCGTATTGTGTAGGTAATGCAGGTGCACGATCTGCCGGCAAAAAATATGGACATTTTTGTTCCACCTTTTGGCATATACTAAGACACGGCCGTATTCGCCTTCGTTTTTCATCTGACGATGCTTTCTTTTTTGTTGTCGATGAAGCCGATGTATGTTGTGATTTTCTACGAGTTCTATAAAGGTAAATAATATACACACGTTATAAATTATTATACAAAAAAATTGTAATAAAACAAAAATCCCTACCTTTTTAATATATTCGTAAATAATGTACCAGAATCGAAACCATTTAACTTAGAGCTAGAACTTAAAATATTATAATTATTTAAATTACTTAAATATGTTGAATTACTATAACTTGGATTTGTTATATTATTTTTATTTGTTGATTTTTCTGTTCTTTTATTTAAATTATTTGGTTCGATATCCTCTGGTCTATATAAATCTTTTGGTACAATATAATATGGTATTAATGTACTACATACCCATCGTCGATATGCAACCTATAATAAAAAATAAAAAATAAACATTTTTTTTAATAGGTTATACATTTTTGTTTTCTAGTTCAACATAGATTCTTGACCTATATTTACATTATATTTTACAATTAAAAATGGTGTAGGTATTATGGTTATTTAATTTCTAATCGATAATTTTTTTTTTACAATGTGATTTAAAATAAGTAATATTAATTCGCCTAAATGCATGCTATTGACGATTTTATATTGCTACTATGTAGTGTGCATGTCATATCAATAATCCGTCACTAAATTTCATTCGATACGAACAAACTAAGAATGGCTAAGCTGCGGTTTTTGTTTTGCTCATTATTTAATGGGATTGCTCAAAAATCGAAAACTTAATGAAATGAAGTAAATAAAACAAAATAAAAAGAATGGAAAAACATAAAATAAAATTGAAATGAAATTTTCCGAGGTAAAATTTTCCAATATCGATTATTTATATTTATTTCAATTTTTTAAATAAACATTGAAAAAAAAAAACAAAAAAAAAAAATTCAAATCAAGGATATTCAATCATAATATGCAATATAAAGAAAAGTAGGCTGGTTTGATTTGTGTGCTCCTACTCTTGGACCTTGTACGAGTTTATGTATGTATGTGTGTAAACGTATTTATATAGTGTAGTACTTAGTTGATATAAAACTATAACAACCACTATTGTGATTATTATTGTTTCCGATTCCGACAAAAACAAAAAAAAAACAAAAAAAAAGTTTATAGCAAGGCACTTTATAATTCATTTGTTTGTTTTTTGTTTTCATGTCGTTCCAATTCTTTTACACGTGATAACGAAAAAATAAAAATGGCTGTACGTGTATCGTTCACGTTTTTCAATTACGGTATTTTTTTTTTGCTTTTTTAATAATCATAAAAATTAACTGTTTAAAATTGAAATAAAATATGTATTATTATAAAATAAAATTCTCGGCCATTTTGAAAATGAAATAAATGTCAATTTGCGACAAGAAAATGGGTTGGTTTTTGCCTTAGATATATTATAGACGGGAAGGAAGATCTGGGTGTTATTTATTAATTTTTTTTTTTTATAAATATTTGTTGTGTAGGTCTACTTACTTTGCAATCCTCACAATGATGTATTAATGAATATGGCTGCCTACAATCATAACGTACTAAAATTTCGGTAAATTTACATGCTACATGTTCTGATAATGTATCAACTTCAAGTAAATAATTTAATGTTTCTATACATTTAGCACCACCATTCAACACATTTTGATATGTTGTCTGGTCTAGTGCATGCTTAACATTATGCTCGCAACAATGTTTTAAATTTAAATTAGTTAATTTTAATTCAATGTCAGCACGTTTTGTACTGTTACATATATATGTAGGACTTGTATGTTCATTTTCGCCCAAGTAGTAAAGGCACTGTTGTTGATGTTGTTTTTCATTATCATTATTTATTTTATTATTATTATTATTAAAATTATTATTATTATGTTCCTGTTGCTCTTTTGAATGCTCCATATCGTCGCTTTTTAATTTTATATTTTTTATATTAATTTCACGAATTTTATTATTATTATTATTATTAGAATTCATTTTGCATGACTCTGGACACCGTGGCGGTCCAGGACCTTCATCTACCCAGGCCACGGGCAATGCACTTGCTGAACATTGACCCTAAAATTAATTTCAAATTTTATATATAAAAAAAAATTCAAAAAAAAAAAAAACTAAAAAAATTAGTCCTGACAAATTATAAAGAAATAATAATAATAATCGTATTAAATCAATCATACAAGGTAAGATGATGAATGAAAAAAAAATAATAAAAGAAACATGGCTGAAATCCAAGGATCTCAATTTTGTTATATACATATGTACATGTAACGGCTCTAAATTAGTATCCGTTTATAATATATAATATACATAGGTTTCATATTTTTTGCATGTACATTGTAAATAACTGTACAAAAGTGGTATATTCAAAGTACTGTTACTGTAAGGCAAAAATCAAAAAAAGGACTTTTGACATTAAATCTTTTTTTACAATTGAATCATATTAACATAATAATTGTATTATTAAGAAATGAAATGCACGGTATGTCATGCTCATAGTTAACTAGAAAAATGTAAAATAAGGCAACAACAACAATAAGACATAAAAAATTTGAAAAAGGATATGTGTTTTTTTGTTTTTATATATTCATTGAAAAAAAAAAAGGAAAATAAACAAAATTATATGGGTGGTGGCGTTGTGATTTGAAAATAAATTCAAAAAAAGTAAAAAAAAAAAAAATCGATTATCCTTTCGATTAAAAATATTTTTTTTTATTGAATTTATTGCTTTTAATTAATTAAAATTTGTAATGACTTTTATTTTTTGTTTTGTTGTCAAGTAATAAAAATTATTTATAATTTAATTTTTTTATTAGTAATGAAAAATAACACTTTTTTTATGGTTTTTAATAATTTTGTAATTATCTTTTGGGAAGTATACATAAGGTAGAAAAATAAAATAAAACTAATATTAAATTAAAATAAAACAAATTAAAATTAAAAAAAGGAATATGGCGACTGTACAGTTACGGAACCATGGATTTTATGTCAAATTTACACTGGAAATTTTATATAGTAATTACTATGAAATTTTGTTTAGTGGAGTACCTGGAGATCCGGTGCGTTTTTAGGTTCCTCCAGATCGCAGGCTGACAACCAAGGATTAATATACGAAACAATCCCTGGATAATAGTCGCCACTACTATGACCCAACTTGCCCCCTTGTACGGAAGTTGATGTTACTTGAGTGGTGGTGCCTCGCCGAGCCCCCGAAATAAACGCAAGCGCCATCACGACCAGCCCGGGTCCTGGCCGCATATTGACCTCGGGTTCGGCGGCGCTAGCATGGTGCAGGCCCGCTTGAGACGCACTTGCGACTCCTGATGAAATTGGGGCGCGGGCTCATGGCCCCATCATCTTCCGTTATAACTGACTGGCGTTGCCTTTTTAGTGTCGCAGACACAATAATCCATTTAAATTCCAAACAAATAAAGCACTTTTTCTTAAATAAGACCGTGCGGCCATTTTGTGCGCTCACAAAATTGATTACACTTTCGCGGCACTTTTTTTTTTTTTTTTTTGCTATATTTTAATAAAATATATAATTTTTTTTTTTTTTTTTTTTTAACTTAAATTTTATATATTTTTTTTAATGGCCTTTTAAAGGCCCACAATTTTTTTTTTCTTTTTTTTCTTAACCAATTGAAATAATATATTATATAAAAAAAATGGATACACCAAAAAAAAAAAAAAGTTATGGAAAACTTAAAAAAATATCAAAAACTTTTTTTTTTTAATTTTCTATTTTATGATTAATGGGGGGACGGCTAAACGCGACGGTCCGTCAAATTTTTCGCGTATCTTTTTTTTTTCAATCGAGACACGGTACGCGATGCGGGATGCCGATCCCTGCTTTTCGGTGGCCCCAAACGGCACTAAAGATAGATGGCGTTTTATGAGAATTGCGTGCGCATTTAATCGATATGATACGCTTCTGCGTTTAATATAGTATTAAAGATGAAACGCCATCACATGTGTATTCCATTCACTAATCATGTTTCTTTTTCTTTTTTCATTTATAAGGATTTTATTTTTTCCTATATTATATTTTTCTAATTTTCCACCTAATTTTGTTAACTATTTATTATTAACTATCCTAAAAAAAAACTAAATTAAATATCTTTTCTTAATTTAATACACATTCTGATATAATGTTAAAATTATTAATAACTTTAATACTAATTTTGCGTTATAAACGGATAACACTAAAACTATACTGATATAAAATATACAGTTTTACTGTTCACTTGGAGAAACAGATAAAATGAAATTTAAAAAATAAAAAAAAACAAAAAAAATCCAGAACATATGATTAAATAGTACCATCCTGTTCTAACGCAAATGTATTTTATTGTTATCACATAATCAACTGTGAGGGGGAGTTATTATGTAAAAATAAAATTACAATTTTTCATTTGCATTTTATTTTCCCAAGAAACCGTTTTTATTGAATAATATTGCCATAAAGTGTTTTATTATAGCAAATCGGATTTTTGTTTTAAAGCATAGATGTCAGTAATAATCGCCAATCGATATACATTGAACGTATTAATATTTTTGATATTTAAATTATTTAAAATTCAAGATAAAAATTTATGTTTGCTTTACGGTATTATTACCAACAATACAATTATAATGCATAAATAGAATACACCATTAATAGGGTCGAATTTAAAAAAAAAAAACGAAAAAGATTTTCTTTTTTATATAAATTCAGGGATGGAATTAACGGAAGGTATAAGAGATACCTGTCACTAACAAAAAAATTAAAAAAAAAATAAAAATCACCTCTTTGTGACCAGATTTTGGTGATAATATTTAAGATGTCACTACTTGTATAGTATTGCGTATACTCAAATTATATTCACAAATTATTAATTACCTCTGTGGCAAATGGTAATCACTTTTTACTATCTTTCGCCGAAATGATTTACTGTGTATTATGAGTTCGTTTATATATCTTTACAATATTTGTTGTAGTTAAATTATTCATTCACAGATGTCGATAGTTTAGAAAAATTCAAAAATATTTTAATGTGTTCGTTTTTTTATTTGACTACATTTTATTTTGTCGTATTTTATAGCTAGTACTTCTTACTCTTAACATAAAATAACGTTTTTTCAATAAAATTGGTTTGTAAAAGTGCACGTAACATATAACCTTGTTATATTTTTAGTTTGATTAGTGAATCCACGTGTTTTATTTATTGCAATTTTTTTTTTTTTTTTTTTATAAAGAGCGGAAAGTAAGTGGCGTCTTATTATCTTTAACGATAAAATTTTATTATTAATTCTTGTTTGAACATATGGAATTACTTAAATATACAGAGTATATTAAACTTTATTTTGTAATAAAATTTGTACAAAAAAATTAAAAAAAAAACTCAGATAACATGTCCGTCAAAACATTTTTTAGTGTGCTGAGTACAATAGGCGGTCATGTAATATTATTTGTTTTTGAAATGGATTTGAGTTTTACAGAAATAAGCACTAAGGGTTTTTAGGGCCGAAAATTATTCAATAGACTTCCTCGAAGTTTTTGAATGTGTTGTGATTCACTATATTATTATACATTTACATCATTCACACAAACTCTCAATCTGTAATAATTCTACACCATCCGAACTCAGCCTAAAATTGCTAATTAAAAAAATTGTATTGACATTGTAATAAATGTCCAGTTAGTTTTTTTGTGGTCTTCAAGCCAGTAACTTAAAAATAAAATACCACAAATAAATGTTCTTTGGTATTAAAATACATTATTGGTGACGAAGAAATTTGAATCCGCAATTAATATTGCGACATTGTTTATAACATTGTGTTATCGCGATGGATGAAAGAACACTCGAGAAAATTTTGGAAGCACAACGGAAATCGTTTGGCGAAAAATCGTGCGTGTATTAAAGCAACTCTTCCGACTAGAATAATACCGGCATCAAATGTGTCGCAATTTCGGTCTGTTTTAAAATTGTTGAAACATGGAGCAATTACCTGTTGCAAATGGATCAACATTTTCTTGCGTGTAGGTAGTGTAAAAGACGAAAATCAGAAACATATGTTGCAGGAAATCCAAAAACTATTCGGCGGTGCCGATATCAAAGAAAGAACATACAAGGAGCTAACGATAATGCTAACTGAATCTTATTCATCGAAAGTTCATATACTTGTTGCTAGATACGAATTTAACCGTACCACGATGAAGCCTAATGAAACGTATAAGGAATAGGTTGCTGATTTGCGAGGCGTGACATGATTTTGATTAATACTCCACATGCTCCAGTTAGAACAGCTGCATTATCGAAAGCAAATCCAACACTCAATGAGGTGCCAGAAATTGCAGAAATTTTCGAGTCGACAAGCAAAACTTTTCAACTTATGAAAGGTAAAGGCGTAAGTCAGGTCAATGCCATTGGATTCCAAGGTAGGAAAAATGTGAAGTGAAGCACGCAATGAAGGACACAGTGTTATAAATGTTTAAAACGTGATCATATTGCTTCTGTGTGTAATGAGAGTAAACATTTTAGTAGATCAAGGTCGCGAGAATATAACCAAAATAATTACTGTCGAATTGCATCAAGCCATTCAATAAATCAGGAAAAGGAAGACAAAGACCACCAAGATGGAAAAAATTCACCAATAAAAGATGAAGTTAACAATTTTTCATTCGAAACTTTCCGTTATGATGCATTACACACTATTGATATTGAAAATATTACGACTAACTTTTTGTTGATGCAACGGGGAAATTTGAATGTATGCACTGCAGTTTCACCTGTAAATCAGGTTCACCTGTGTATTCAAATAATACTGATACTTTATTAATTTTTTGTTGAAGATTAATTAATTCATGTAATATCTAATATGCTACCGGTGATTAGACCATTTTAAGTGTGTTTCGATTAACACGAGAAGTATATTAGTATTTATGAACAGTAATTTAACGAAACCGACTAATAGACAGAATTCTATTTATTTAATTGTATGATTTGAATGTTCCGAAGAAGAAGTAAAATTGTAAGAGAATTCATCTGTATTAGTACGATTCGCTAGTACTGAAGAAGAAAAATTGTAAGAGAATTCATCTGTATTAGTACGATTCGCTAGTAATTAACGCACAGCACATTCTGTATATATAGAATGTAAATTGTGGTATAATCGCCGCGGCCTGATGAGAGAAGATTGATTTTTTCATAATCATAAGCTCATCAGTTCGAAACTGGATTGAATTCTCTTGTAATCTTCGGAACATATTAAAATCATATAATACTGATACGGCTGAATTGTTTGCATTACACAACATGTTTATATCTTTATAATGGTGCATATGGACGTTTGAATGCTCATGTTATCTACAAGAAAAAAAATTTCAATTTACCTATAATATTCGTTGATGTTGAAGAAGGTGCCAACATATTGAGTCTTGCTTGGACAACCGAATTGGGATTCCTAGTTGTAAATAAAGTGAGACATTTCTGAATGTTGACATTTTTGATGGTGAGTTGTTCTCAAGTGACTTTATTATATACAGAAGAGATCGTGATTTAAATTTATTTCCAGATAAAAAAGATGGTGGTGGTTGCCTTATTGCAATCCATAAAAAATTTAACTCTTTTAGAAACTTTGAATGGGAAGTGTTTAAAGAGGAAGTATGGGTTGGCATTCGAAGTGATAATGGGAAGTTGCTTTATATTAAGGTTCCCTACATATCTAATGCCAAAACTGACGACTATTATCGTTATTTTGATAATATTTCTTCTATTATTAATTTAAATCCAAACTCTGACTTTATTATAGCTGGTGACTTTAACCTTCCTATATGGTACCTTGGAGTAACTTAAATAATTCAACCACGGTATCTCTTTCCGGTACTGCTGAGTCTCTCATTAATATGCTAAATTTCACGGGCACTAAACAGCATAATTATATAAAAAATGTTAATGGTAGAATGTTAGACTTAGTTATTTCAAATATTCAGAATTATATTCATGTGTCATTGGCTTCTTCAGACGTTTTGTCTAAAATTGATTCCCATCATCCACCGTTAGAAATTAATGTAATTATTAAATATATCAAAACATCGAAAGGTTCAACACGATTAATTAGGCTATGGAAAAAGGGAAATTATGATCGCATAAATTCTATTATAAGTTCGATTGACAGGTCAAATTTCTTTGGTTCTTTAAGCATTAATGATTCAATCAGAATATTTTATAACGAACTGAATAATATTATTGAATCTTGTATTCCATGCATGACACCAAAACGAAAGGACTATCCAAGTTGGTATTCAAGAAACCTAATTAAATTAATTGAATTTAAACATTTAATTTATAAAAAATCCAAAAGAATCTAGTAGGGTTATCTAGTAGGGCAACATATGTTGCCCTACTAGATAATTGCGATAATATCATTAACCAATTTAATGTATCAACCGAACTAGAGATTGAACTTGTAATAAAGTCACTGAACATGGCCTCGTCTAAGGGATATGATAATATTCCAGTGTATATTCTCCAAGAATATTCTAATGAATTTAAGCCAATTTTGAATCTAGCTATTAATAATTGCCTAGAATGCTCGAAATTCCCAGACACTCTCAAACTTGCTCAAGTAGTAGGTACCTATATTCAAGGAAGGTGACAAATTTGAAGTTTCCAATTATAGGCCTATATCAGTATTGCCTATATTATCCAAAATATTTGAGCGACTTATTTTAAATAGATTAATACAACATATTAAAACTAATAATTTGATATCTGAATTTCAATATGGGTTT